>OZ018366.1:2675378-3915378 GCA_963969515.1 Yponomeuta evonymella | reverse complement strand
TATGTTAGGAGTTTCACTGCGTGATCGAGTCAAGAATGAGGAGATCCGCAGAAAAACTCGAGTTACTAATATAACTCGAAGCATGTTGAAGTAGCAGTGGGCGGGGCACATAGCTCGGAGAACTGAAGGCCGTTGGGGCAGAAAAGTTCTGATCTGGCGACCGCGGACCGGGTGACGTAGCGTGGGCAGGCTCCCCATCAGATAGTCTAACGACCTGGTTACGGTAACAGGGAGTCGCTGGATGCGGGCGGCACATCACCGGGAAGGCCTATATCCTGCAGTGGGCGTCAAATGGCTGATGACGATGATGATGACTCTGCTACGCTGTGTACCCCGAATTTTCATAATAAACTACTCATTGTAGCTTTATAAAACTCGGCCAGATCGTCAAAGTAAACGACAGGCACTCCACATTTTAACATTCACGTATCAGAATAAAAGCACAATTGGTGAAGTGCCTTAGATAAATACACATGTGTTCACAAATCAAACCACCAATACAAAACAAATAGACTAAGGGCGGATGAAGCGAAAGAGTTTTGTCAGGGTCGTGGCAAGTGGCTAACCCTGGTCTCTGCCTGTCCCTCCGGGACACAAGCGTGAGTTTATGTATGTATGGAAATAATCCGAACGTAGGGTAGATCGTCAAAGTAAACGATACTCAGGTAGGTACTCTACAATTCAACATTTCGACGTACAGATAGTTTTATTTCATAAAAACAATTTCCAGTTAACATATCCACTTATTGTAAAACTTAACCGAAAGAACTAACCGAAATATAACATTTTTAGGGTTCCGTACCCGAGGGTTGCCAGACCCTATGACTAAGACTTCACTGTCCGTCTGTCTGTCTGTCCGTCTGTCTGTCTGTCTGCCACCAGACGAACGACGAACCGTGATAGCTAGGCAGTTGAAATTTTCACAGATGATGTATTTCTGTTGCCGGAAATACATCATCTGTGAAAAACAGAATAAAATAAATAATTAAGGGGGCTTCCATACAAAAAAACGTTGTCTAAAGACAGCGCTCGCCATCTAGCGGCCATCTATGTAACCTTCACAGCGCCGATGTCATGTCGTTAAATGCTTCTTTTTGGTTTCTATAGATGGAGCTGTTCGCAAATTTTATCTTTGTCTAATGTTGTATAGATAATGGTACGGAACCCTTCGTGTGCGAGTCGGACTCGCACTTGGCCGGCTTTTGTAATAACTGGCAAGTTTCTGTTGCTGAACTAGGCAGAGCCTGTGCTTAAGTATACAGTGCTGTACCCCACGGGTAGGGATGGCGCAATGAAAACAAGGTTAGGCCTTAACAGTTTATAAGTATTTGAAACATAAGCATTCTGGAAGCTATTTTTCTATCTGAGTAAAAGCATAAATAGTGAAGTGCCGGGTAAACATACAAATCAAACCACCCACACTACAAAAAAGACCCGGTGTTGTTTACCCAAAACAAATAGACTAAGCGCGGGCGTGGCGCAAAAGGCAACAAGTCACGAATCCACGCAAATTCGATTTGTCTCTTCAGGTTGCGAATCGGTAAATAAACTCGAGCTGAATGCGAGTTTAAATATAAACAGAAGTCTAAACCCTTTACGGGGGAAAATTTTATGGCACGTAGTCTTATTCATGAAAAATATAAGCAAGTAAACACTTTTTTAGAAGCTCTGAGGCGGCAGTCTTCTTTATAAAAGATATAAGTAAATCCTTTTTTAGGAGCTCGGTAAGTGAAAAATCGCTCGTAGCCCCGGCTGCCTGAGTGATCTTAAACGATCACGAAGGTTAAGCAACACAGGGCGCGTTCAGTGCATGGATGGGTCGCCGTCTATGCCTAACGCTAGTGGCATGTTTCCGAGCGGTTCCGTGCTTCGCAAGGCACGTTAAGCTGTTGGTGCCGGCTGCCGTCGATAGATGGCAGTCGTCAAGCCAAGTCAGAGGCCTTAGGGCGGCTTGACAACTTCTGACAGTAGACGAGCTACTAGTCTACAAGCCTCCACCAATCCGGACTTGGCCCCCGTGGTGGAGTATGGCCTGTACCTTCCTCAGGGAAGAGACCAGTGCCCCTCGGTGGGGACATAATGGGTTGATGATGAAGTGAAAAATGCTTACGAAATTAAGTCAGCGACATTGCCATTGTATTTTGATTTCTGACGTGCTCTATAGGTATTAATAACAATTATAATGTATATCTTTAAGTAGCGTTTCAACTTTTTTAATTATCAATAAAAGGTGATTAATAAAGGGGGGTCGTGGGTTCGAATGTCGGTATGTACCAAAGTATTCGTTTTCTAAGTTACGTACATTTGTGATAGTAGCAGTACCGCTTGCTAATAGTGAAGGAAAACATCTTGAGGAAACCTTAGTATTGCCAATAGACTAAATAAATTAAATAGACATTTTCACAACATGGGACTAACCGACAGCCCGCTTTGCCGGGGATGCCTCAAAGAAGAGGAAACACCCGCCCACGTGACCATTCACTGTGAAGGCGTGGAGGAGCAACGGACCGCCATCATTGGGAAGCTGGGATCCCTTCAGGAGGCCTGTAGTGACATCAGAGCACTGCTGGCCTTCTGGAAAGAGATAGGCTGGCTGGAGTGAGCTCACAGCTCTGCTACGTACAATGGCCCAACCATGAGGCTAAGTGCGGAAATCTCAGGTCTAACTAACTAACTAACTACTCTGTCTCTAAGAGGAAGCCTTACGTATCTAGGCTGCATTATTATTATTAGCATATTACATCTCTAATTAGCTTTTTAACGTTTTTTTATAATTTTTTTTTGTTAATTTTATAATTTTGTGGATAATTATGTGAAAAATGCTTTTTTTGCTATAACTTCGGGATGGTAAATTCTTCATAGTCTGTGATCAAGTCTCCAATCAATTTTATTGTTCAGATACCAATTATTTCTCGTTATGCACCCTGTTTTATCAACAGCAGAATTTTGTTAGATTGCAGAATTCGGAAAATAAACGACCACCGTGAAGTTCTATTCTTTGCTCTAACCTAACCTATGCTGTAATATAAACTTATCGGACAGTTAAAAGTTCCTTTATGGTGTGGAGGGGGAAATTGTTTTTAGACACAGACGACGTGTTAAGGAGGTCCATAGAGTAACACTAGCGCCACAAATGAAAAAAAAAAACATACGATTTTTACGTACCATTTTTGCAAAACTGTGCGACTATTCTCTCAATCATGTTAATAGTGATTCTTGAGGACCTACGACGACCGATAACCCAAGATCAGTGATAGGACCTAGGACTATGCCAAACATGGCAGTTTTTTGCGTTAATACTATCTAGACCTGGGTTTTTCGTCTTAGGTCCTCGGTCCTAATAAATTGGTCCTAAAAATCACTATTAAAATGATTAAGAGGATAGTCAGTCAGACACTTTTTTCAGAAACAATCTGTTAAACAAGATAGAATACGATTTTTCTTTCATTGGCACAGAAAAATTTCACAAAAAATATCCACTCTGATCACATACAGTTTACAGTGGTAGAAAGACCATAAATGAGATGAAATCGATTATTTGTTTACAAATAATTTGTAATAGCATATTAGTTCTTTCTTATTGTTTATTGATTTTCATTAAAAATATTTAACGAACTAGAAAAGTCATGTGGGTACACAGTATATCTAGTCAGTATATCTATGAGAATATTATGTACGTCAGGAAAAATATAAGTGATTTTAAAACCGTAGGTAGCCAACACGATGTAAATACTATAAGTAAACATAAACTTTCGTTCCCAAGATTTAGGCTGGCAAAGGTTAATACATCCCTTATGGGGCATTGTATACGTTTTTACAATAAGATCCCTGAAGATATATTAAGCTTGCCTGAAGTGCGGTTCGAAAAATGTGTAAAGCGCACTTTATGCCAAAAGGGCTACTATAGCACTAAGGATCATTTAGATGACAAAGATGTGTGGAATTAAAGCCAGTTCAATGCATCCCAGTATTAGCTTTTTAGCAGATATGACATGTAAACTCTGTTAATTAAGGAATATGTTTGAAAAGACTAAGTTTGGAGTTTTTTTGTCCGTTTTTTCTCCAAATGATCTTGATTTTGAAACGGACGCCTAGTTTTTTTTGTAACGTTCAATAAGTCACAGTTTCTGTGTTACATTGAATAAAATTTTTTTGACTTGACTTTTTGACTTTTGACATAGAATCATAGGATTATCAATCTAACCACACTTAATATTTAATCGCAGGTCAACATGTCTGTATCTCCTTAAAAGATACATTGCCATGGCGCAGACAATCCTCGAGTAGTCGTTCCTTCGTATCGAGTCTGTGACTCGAACCTCGCCCCCTGATTCGATTCCGGGCCGGCTACGTGATCGGAATGTTGATACCCAATGTGTGACGGCTTTGTGATACATATTCTGCGATTCGACACAAGGTATTGCGGATATCTAAGCAAAGAATGGGTCTTAAAATACGTCGTTGCTTGTAGGGCCCAGTTCGATTCAACCGACTTCATTAGATCAGTGGATTTACACTGATTCATAGATTATGATAGGGTTATATTTTTCGCGCGTATTTATATAGGTATCTAACTGAAAGAGAAAAGAGTAAAAGAGGAGAGAGGGTACAAATAGTTCCAATCTAATGTAATCTAATCTAAGTACGAATGTTTCTGATTTGGTTTGGTTTTGAGGAATGAGATATCAAAAGCAATATATTGACAACGTGAGTATAACTGGCTATTAAATAATTAGGTAATTTGAAAATGAAAATCACTGAAAATAATCAAATTCATTGATCAATGAAAATCACGAGTATCACTGGCTATTAAATAATTAATGTAATTATTTTCATTGATTAATGAAAATAGTAAATATTATATATAAGCCTAGTTTATTTCAAACGAAATGAAAAATCCTGTGAAATGTAAACGCACAAAGTAGATATTGCCTAAACTAGGCTACTTTAGTGCATTTTACAAATTTATGGTATTTACAAAAAAAATATACCGGCAGAATTTACGTACTAATCGCAAGATAGTTGGTTTACAAATAATTATTATACAAAGAGATTTGCTTTTTTATCATTAAATAAAATAGATGTACATGTGGGTGAAAGCGGTGGTAGCCTAGTGGGTAGAACATCGGAATCGCAAGCGAGGGACCCAGGTTCGATCCCCAGTGCGGGCATGTACCTATGGCTTGGTTTTCTAAGTTATGTACATTTGTGAAGTTATAGTAGCAATACCACTCGCTAACCTTGAAGGAAAACATCGCGATGAAACCTGAGTATTTGAGCTATTCACATACCTCAGCGCTTGAAATCGCCAAGCCACGGTGGGCACGCGTGGTGATTAAGCCCATACTCTCTTCCTGAGTGAACGCCTGTGCCCTACAGTGGGACGTATATAGACTGCCTATCTGGGTGAAATATAGAGATTGTTACCGTTAAAATACCTTAGTTGGTAATAAACTTCCAGATAAAGATAAAGATAGATAAAGATATTTATTTGTGAAACATGAGTATGCATAGATGGTACAATACTAAATATTTTTTCTGCATGTTTTGTTATTGTAGACATACAAATTTTTGGTAGGAGAGAGCGCCGTTACTTAATTTTTTTACAGGGTTAATATTCACAATAAAACCGAGAAAATTGGAATGTCAGATGTCAAAAAATATGTAAATTTATGGAAATTGTTAATTAATTATTATTACATGATCAATAATAACAATAAAACAGAGCAAATTAGAATTGTCAAAATCACTATAAGTAATTAAAACTAAGATAATGCATGTCAAACTTAGAACTAGGTATATCAAGTATAGTATGTCAAATGTAGATTCAGACAAGTACTCCGTTACAGTGTAATAGCATTTTTCGGATAATGTTTTCTTCAATTTATTTTTGAACAAATTGGTATCGAGTTCTCTTAGGGCACTAGGTAATTTGTTGTATATTGTGGGTCCCATACAAAATAAACTCTTTTGCATTAACGCAGTGTTTGCCTTACGGATGCTGACTCAGTGTCCCGTTCCAGCTCAGGTATATTATATTCACCTTTCTTTCCGTAGGTACTTCTGCTTGGCACTACTAATAGTTATATTCTTTTTGTTGCACTAACCCGCGCTGAGGACAATTTAAAATAAAAAATATTAAATATTAAAAAGTATTAAATAGGTTTTTAATGCTACTAATAGTGTCATGGGATATTCTATTTTCCCATGACCCTTCTGGTAGTGCCAGGGGTAGAATTGCATTTGCGGTGACATTAAAATGATCTAGTATCTAATCTTTGTCACATGAATTTCAGTAAAATGTTGAGTGTTTATGGTCTACTTACGTCATAGAACCAACAATGTTTTGGAGGGTTGGCTCTCTAAAATTAATAAAAGGGTGACAAAAGGTTCAATAATAACACCTTGATTGTTGAAACCAAAACACAAGCTTGGTAAAAAAACAACAACAGACCAAAGGGTCAAAAGATATTTATTTAATCTCCAATGAACTGAAGAAAGGTTACGGTGGCGGGGAGTCGCTGGATGTGGGCGGCAGAAGACCGGGAAGCTTGGAAAACCATGAGGGAGGCCTATGTCCTGCAGTCGGTGTCAAATGGCTGATGATGATGATGATGAACTGAAGGAAGAAACTGACTCCTAAGATACAGGGTCCTCCAGCTTAGAAGTCATGGACTTAACTAGCTTTGTAAAAGACACTTTAACATTGTATATACTTACAGAACTGTAATTAACTTGGTCAATAAATTTATTATTAGTTGTATTATTAATCGAATAGAAACTGGCTATATATAGCACCGACAGATGATGACTGTGACGTTGCTCGGAAAGTACAGTTCTTCTTTAGATATTTTCTCGGGCCACAGTTCTTCTTTAGATATTTTCTCGGGCCAGAAATGATTGCAAATCTGTTTAATGCATCAATTGACATTGTTTTCGTAACCCTCCCCGCGCTACCCGGTTACGTATTATGCAACAGTCATCAGAAGTAATAAATCCCTGAGTACATCTTGCATGAAGTTGATAGCACTGATACAGTGATACAAGGCACAGATCCGGCCATGGGTACTGCGGCATACAGTTGTCTCTCGCGAATTGTGTCTTTGTTCAGGATCAACGATCCCATTTTTCGTACCAGGTCGGAATGGAATGGAGCGGAATTGAATATAATAGAATAAAAAAGAAAAGTGGTATTCACAAATTAATACCTAAGTTCCGCGATAAAAAATCTTTGTAGATTTCACTCACAATCGAAAGCCAATCAAGCTCTGCTTTGGCTTTCGATAGTGAGTGAAATCTACGAAGATTTTTTGTGATTTTTTAACACTTGCAATGTCTAAGAACCGTAAAAATATTTTATTTTATTTTTATTTTAAGTTTATTAGGGACCAACAGCTTAATTAACAATAGTAGATTAATGTAGTGTAGTAACAATGTTCTAAAGCCAATAATAGGATTCCACAAATTAACAAGTTGGTTGCCTATAAGAAATTCAAACATATTAAACTTTTTTTATTAATACATTCTGACAATTTTGTTGGTAAGTACGTAATATCCTAAATATTCAAATAGTAAATAATAAATAGTGTCCTTTACACATTTCTTTTTTCTTTTTAAGCTTTTGTATTGTGTTCATTCATTTCTTCAATATAACAATTTCCCAATTATGTAAGAACCACAATAATATTTTTGAACCTGGTTTAAAGAAGGCTTTTGGTGGGTAGTTATATCAGATTGTATGTATGTGTTGTATTCAAATACGATAGGTTGACATTGCCATTGTATTTTTTTTTACTCAGGTGCAATAACCGTATTAATAATAATAATAATAATATACAGTAAATACTATACTAGCTGGTAAACGTTACAAAAGTAATAGGGGTTAAAGTATGAAATTGCCGTTTTATTGCAATAGGTTCTTTGAATTTACATAGAATCTTCATGGTTTGAGGTTTTCGAATGAAACTTTTTTCAAATGGTTTCTATGATGTTCTTTTTTTAAAAAATGTGAAACATTTGAATATCGACTTTCAATTGTTTTTGTTATTCAATTTAGACAAGAAAGATGGATACTGCGAAAATTCGAGTGATTTTTGAATACGAGTTCCGACGCGGAACTAACGCGGCAGAAACAGCCCGCAATATCAATGCTGCGTTTGGAGAGGGGTCTACTAATGAACGCACCGTGCGATTTTGGTTTAAACGCTTTCGTGATGGAAATTTCGACTTAAAGAACGAGCCACGAGGAAGACCGCCCAGGTGAATAACGATGAATTAAGAGAGATAGTGGAAGCCGACCCTAGTCAAACTACCCAGGAATTAGCGGCATGGTTTAACGTTACCTTACCCACAATATTGACTCACTTGCGTCAAATCAATAAAATAAAAAAATACGAAAAATGGGTGCCTCATAATCACTCGAATTTTCGCAGTATCCATCTTTCTTGTCTAAATTGAATAACAAAAACAATTGAAAGTCGATATTCAAATGTTTCACATTTTTTAAAAAAAGAACATCATAGAAACCATTTGAAAAAAGTTTCATTCGAAAACCTCAAACCATGAAGATTCTATGTCAATTCAAAGAACCTATTGCAATAAAACGGCAATTTCATACTTTAACCCCAAATATTTAGCATTTATTTGAATTTATGTCTGTTAAGATATCAACTATTTCGTTTTTAAACGACGATTTAGATCCTGTGAATATATCAACATCGCAGAAATGTTTATTATAAATTTTAGGAATGCGGGTAAGGACCGCATTCTGAACATAGTTGGTTGTGTGCTGGGGAACACTGAAGAGGTGAGACTGTGTGTGCCGCGTGCGCCGCGGCGGCACCCACAGTCCCACGCCGGCGAGCAGCTCGGGGCAGTCTAGGCGCGCGCGCACCACATCGAACAGAAGGCAAATGTCACTAACTATACGCCTTTCCTCCAGGGTCAGCAGGCCGTAGTGTCGGCAGCCTTCTGCATATCAGTTAAAGGGAGTTTTTTCTCTATAATTCAGGTGTTTTAAAAAAAGTTTTTGAATACTCTATAAAAATTATACTCAAGGCAAGCGTCGACCAAAGATGAGTAAAAAATTCTCGCATTCAAAGCATTCTCGTACGAACCACGGGAATGTTTTTAGACTTTGGTAACTTGAAAGTAAAGATATCACATACATTATTTAGTAGGCAACCTCAATTGTGTCTGTAATATCGTCGTGTTAAAGAAAAAACCGGACAAGTGCGAGTCGAACTCGCCCACCGAACTTTTCTCGAAATTAAAGACATTTAATTATATTCATAATTTTTAAACATGCTTTAAGCTGGCTATGTACCTTTATTCATTTGTGTATGATTTTATTTGAGTATATCGTAGTTTATTCAGTGACTTAATAAAAACAATTTAAGTATATGTTTCATACTGTATACATAATACGTAATATGTATATAATTACTATTCTGTATTACATAGTATTCTACTATATATAGTATTGCTCATGGTTGTACCACACCGCGGTATGTGACGCTCGCGGGGAAACTCCTGGCACTGACTGAAAATCAGCGCTGAAGGCTTGACCCTCAGCATACTGCTGAGTCAGTTGCCATTTATAGCAGCAGTGACACGCCGTGACCGTTCGCTTTCCTTTCTTTTTTAAACATTTCGGTTGAAATATTTTCTTTGTTGTTTTTTTGTTTTGTTATTGTGGCGTGTGCACTGTTTTTATAATAAATGTTGTTTCTTCTTCTTCTTAATTTTCTTATGATTTATTTCAAAATATATAGTTGTTACATTTTTCCCTATGTTTGTAGCATAAGACAATATTACATGCCAAATTTCATAGTTCCAGGTCAACAGAAAGTTCCCCATATAATTTGATTCACTTGAGAATGTCGACCCACTGCAGGGCTCAGGCCTTCTCTCAGAGAGAGAGTACGGGCTTGCCTCGCGTGCCTACCGCGGATTGGCAAAATCAAGCGCTGCAGCATATTAACACCTCTGGCACTCAGGTTTCCTCACGATGTGTTCCTTCACAGTTAGCGAGTGGTATTGCCACAATTACACAAACGTACGTTACTCAGAAAATAAAGCCATTGGTACGTGCGCCGAGATCTAACCCCGCAAGATACACATAGTCTTTGCATGAAAGTGACAAAATTATCAGTGTCATTGATTCAGGAAGTTGACCCAGTGTTGTCAGCCATATTCTCGGGTAGTCCCGTGAGAAATCACCGGGAGAACATCGCTCTCGCATCCATAGACAATGCCTGTGAAATGCGGTCAGCTCAGCGGGGGCTGCATTGTGAGTCAGTACCCGACAAATACAACTAGGCAAACGGCTTCCGCCGTAGCGTAGTAGCCTTAACCCTTCCCGCTATCTGTGTACACAATTATAAAACGACCCCTGTGGGCATGTAATTAATAATACATGTAATGTAATTAATATTGTTTCTTTAAGGATAATGAACGTCTACAATAAAAAAAATTATTATAAAAACCGACTTCAAAACACTACAGCACTAAAAACACAGAAATAATTTAAACGAAGTGATAATTTGCACTTATATACGCGATTTTCTTTTTGCTATAAACTTTTAAAAAATTTAAAGATACTGAGCGACGACCCTATAGTCTATTCATCCTTACTTGTCCAATTTAGTAAACAAGATTCTACACGCAAAGTATGACTTTTTAGTCGAAAACTGCCATATTCCCATAAATGAAGTAACCTGGGACACCATTTTGGATAACACGCTGCTATGTTTATAAACAAAGTGCACGAACTTGCAAGAAAATATCTAGTTTTGGCATCAAATGTCAATTTTGAGGTTAGAATATTGTTTACTAAATTGGACAAGTAAGGATGAACAGACTGTAGATAGGAGATTGAAAAATAAAATATATTCTTTTCACATTTTAAATGCTAACCATTAGAGAGTAAAATGTATTTTAGAACACGTGATTTAGGGGTGATGTCGGAGAACCAAGCCGTAACTTGTTTTTTACTGCATTTTCTCTCAAATAGACATAAAACCGGCCAAGTGCGAATCGGACTTGCGCACGAAGGTTTCCCTGTCATTATCTATACAACATTTAAATATTTCAAGCGGCCACCTGTTGCCGTTATTAATATCGAGCAAAAAATGGCAAAAAAATCACGTTTGTTGTATGAGAGCCCCCCTCAAATATTTATTTTATAATGTTTTTAGTATTTTTTGTCATAGCGCCAACAGAAATAAACCATCTGTGAAAATTTAAACTGTCTAACTATCACGGTTCATGAGATACAGCCCGGTGACAGACGGACGGACGGACAGCGGAGTATTAGTAACAGGGTTACTAATACCCTTACCCTTTGGGCACGGAACCCTACAAGCCCTGCCTCACTCAACACTTCCAATTCATCAAGTTGCGCCCCGGCTGCGCAGTAGATGACGAAGTTAGTTCTTGTTTCTTGCACACGATTAAGTTACGAATCCGCACTCGAGTTGGCTGCAACTGGGGCCCACACGCTCCGTATAAATGGAACGAGTCGGGAACTTGGGAGACAATCGTAATGAATTAGTTTCACTAAGCGTAGGTATTACGCCTATACCCTGGAGGTGCAGGCAGGGTCATCGATATGCGATTTTCAGGCAGTGGTAATAAGTGTGTGTGTGTGTGTGTGTGTGTGTGTGTGTGTGTGTGTGTGTGTGTGTGTGTGTGTGTGTGTGTGTGTGTGTGTGTAAGGGTGTGTGCGTGTGCGTGTGCGTATGCGTTTGCCACACTCATAGTACACACACTGGATAAGGCATTGCTGTGTGTCTCATTTGTTATTGTTTTTTTTTGTAATAATGTTTCATTGTGCTTTGTATGTGCTCTTACTACTGTATTATTGTTTTTATTGCGTGTGTGTATGTAAATGCAAATAAATAATTCATCTATCTATCTATCTACTTAAAAAAAACTAGCCAAGTGCGAGTCGGACTCGCGCACGAAGGGTTCCGTACCATTATCTATACAACATTGGACGCAAACATCGACAAAAAACGGCAAAAAATCTCGTTGTATGGTAATTTAAAAGAATACCTTTAAAATAAAAATACGTAAACATGTAGGTATTGTAGAAGTATAATTTGGAGTCGGTGCCCAAAATATATGTGCTGGTCATGAAACTGGGCTCTGACTACAAATTATACTTCTACAATAGCTACATGTATACAGACTTCTAATTAGAAGGTTTTCTTAAAAAAATATTACTAACTTTTTAGTGCTGTAGTGTTGTGAATTCGATTTTTATTTTTTATAAAAGAAAAATCCTTTTGAGGTACGGAACGATAAAACACAATAGACATTATTCAGACATACATCCAACAGGCGCTTCATCATCATATCATCATAAGCAGCCTATATACGTCCCACTGGTAGGGCACAGGCCTTCTCTCAGAGAGAGAATATGGGCTTAATCACCACGCGTGCCCACCGCGGATTGGCGATTTCAAGCGCTGAGGTATGTGAATAGCTCAGATACCCAGGTTTCCTCACGATGTTTTCCTTCACCGTTAGCGAGTGGTATTGCTACTATAACTTCACAAATGTACATAACTTAGAAAGAAAAGTCATAGGTACATGCCCGCACTGGGAATCGAACCAGGGTCTCCCGCTTCCGAGTCCAATGTTCTACCCACTAGGGCGCTTGCAATCTATTAATTTATATTACTGCCCGGCGGCAAAATGGTTTTGTGACAAAAGTAGCTACTATAACATGGATATTTGATCAACTAACGTTTCTCGACTAACACTCAAACAATTTTGCTTCTCCAAATTCAAGCGACTCCCCCAAATAAGTTGTCTCCAGCCACTGTTTCATGAATGAATGCTCTAACGCGGCTAATGTTTGAAAACTTGCAGCATAATTCAAACTAAAGGTCTATTTATATTGCACCCGACCGCGACCACAACAATATTGATCTAAAACAATCGTTACAAATTGAAAAAAAAAAAAAAACCTTTGCAAAGATTTTGTGCGCCAAAGTCAAAGTCAAAGTCGAAGTCAAAAAAATTTATTCAAAGTCACACAGAAACTGTGACTTATTGAACGTCACAAGAAAAACTAGGTGTCCGTTTGAAAATCTAGATCATTTGGAGAGAAAACGAACAAAAAAACTCCAAACTTAGTCTTTTCAAACATATTCCTTAATTAGCAGAGTTTATAATGTCATTACAATGTCTAAAACCTAGTATTAGGATGCGTTGAACTGGCTTTAATTCAACACATATTTGACATCTAAATAATCCTTAATGCTAAAGTAGCCCTTCTGGCATAAAGTGCGCTTTACACATTTTTTGAACCGCGCTTCAGGCAAGCTTATTATATCTTCAGGGATCTTATTGTGCCTTTTTCTTATGGTGCTTAAACATAAGAATTATAGCACTGGCACGGTTAGCCATAGGTCGCGGGTTCAAGTCCCGGCATGGATGGAACGTTTAGCCTCCAAATAGGTTTTTAAAATTATCCTCAGCACGGATTGGTGCAACAAAAAGAATATAATCATAAGAATTATTTTCAACGTCTGCCTTATTGGTGTAGCGGTGTCACGCCTGATTACCATGCCGGAGGTCAGGAGTTCCATTCCCACAAGGGACCGTTGGTTACCATAGCACAGGTTTCCCAGTTCCGGTCCAGGATAAGTGATTGTGATGTGTGGAAGTTATTAATATTATTAATTATTATTATTCTAGTTCATATCGTGCTCAACCTGTGGATACACCCTTACATCGCACGAGGTTTTTACATGAGGCAACATTTCACTGACACGGAACCGACGCGGCAACATCACGACACTTCCTCCGTCGAATCTTGAAGCGGGCAAGTAATTAGGTCCCTATATCCGGTTTTTTTTTATAAATAAGACTGTATATCCTTATTTTCATTAAAAAAAATGTACTTTTTACATGAATAAAAACATTTTCATACAGACTTATGATAAAAAAAGTACGATTCAAGGCATTATTATTAAAAAGCTACTTATTCCAAACGACTATATACAATGAAAAGATAGCAGAACTAAATAAAAAAAGGTATAAGGCCATTGCAGGGCAAATACCTTCTCTTTGTGAGAAAGAGACAGAAAGAGAGATTTCACAGATTTCACGAGCTGAGCTTTATCAACACGTTAGACTCTGAGGTTTCCTCACGATGTTTTCCTTCTTAATTAGAGTCTCGAACTACAAATTGATAAGTGAGGCAAGTGTTCTGCCATACCGTGTCCATAAATAAGGCGAGGACTTACATAAAATTACTTAAAAAATAACTGAAATAAAAAAGCAAAAACAGACTGATGACCATTGACAACTAAGCAGGTGGGACCAACCTTGGTACCGCGCAATGAGTTACATGCTTAAATTTGGATCCCGCCTGCTTATTAGTCAAATTAGTCAATGCTTAGCAGTCGAGTGGTTGGTTTCACTTGGCCTGGTGCCAAACTGGGATATCCTGGGCTATGGTAACCAGGCAAGGGTATCACAAACATGGAAATATACCCAGACTGAGGCCATTTGTACAAATGTACGGCGGCCCCCAGTCGGAATCGAACCCACGATCTCTATCTTGGTAGGAATCGCCTTCACGGCAAGCCCAACGAGGCAATCAATTAAATATTATTGTCTTTTTAGTGATCTTTTAGTGATTTTTTTTTGTTGATTTTATATAATTATGAGAGAACGTAGAATCGGACATACATACATACCTACGAGCCAAACCCCTTCTTTTGGCTTTCGCCACGGTCAGGTACCTAATTAAGAAAAGGTAATAATACTTTTTCACTCTGCTCTTATAGATAAGAATATATTCTTTCTAGTTAATCGATGAAAAACATAATAAATTAATAACTTTCCTTCCATAAAATGCCTTCATAAAGATTCTCGTTGGACTGACGATCCGAGGCAGACTGTTAGTAGCAGTTGGATGAGGATAGCCAAGGACAGAAAGAATTGGCGAGCCTTCATCATCTTCATCATCAGCCATTCGACGCCCACTGCAGGACATAGGCCTTCTTGGTCGCTTTCATAACCATGAGGGGTTTTGCCGTAATTGCCACGCTTGGCAGCCGGGTTGGCGATCGCAGTATGCGGTTGGAATCTCAGGAAGACGCTGCTGCCCGTCTCCTGGTAATTGATTGTTTGGCGAGCCTTAGGGGAGACCTAAAAAAATAAAAAAATCTATGTGTAAATGTCTCTTTCTTTGTGAACAATGAGGAAAAGTAAGTAAGTGCCTGCCCATGGACGAATACCGGTCAATTGATTGTTTGACCCCACCTTTGCCTTCGGAGTCGGATAAAAGATCGTCCAATGTAAAAGGCTACATGGCTAAGCGCGAAATTTTCAGTTGTTAATCTATTTGTTACGTAACATTTCCAAGTTGTATTGCCAAAATTTATTGCTTTGTAAATGGCACATTTCGGAGGCTTTAGGAGTACGAATGTTATGATTAATATCGTTGAATGGTTTGGGGTCAAACTGAATAATTTGTTAAGGGAAAACTACGTGGGAAAACCCGAGATTTACTTGCACGTATTGATATACGGTGTTATTACTAGTTAAATACTTAATAGCATTAAGCTCGCTTTGTAGTACTAACACTTTTGTGTGCAATAAAGTATTTTGAATTGAATTAAATTATTTATGAACACAACATAGCATAAACTCACGCCTGTATCCCGGAGGGGTAGGCAGAGACGAGGGATTGCCGCTTGCCACGACCCGAACAAACCTCTTTGGCTTGATCAGCATTATTAGTCGTTGCACGCACGCACGCCGCCGGTTTCTGGTATTTGAATAGTCTGAGCAAAGGGAAAGATCAACTAGGAATGCCTTTAGAGTGTTTTAAAGAATCGTGTTTTTATATAAAAGATACCTAGTCTTTTGTGTGGAATAAGTCGAGTGTGTGGGGCTGAATAAAGACCTTTGCTTTGCTATAGATGGACAATAAATGGTTTTCATGTATGATGTATCTGACACACCACAGGATGCACTCTGACGCCCTGACTTTGTCTTGTATTACGTTTTATTTATGTGACTTGTTTTTCCTTTGTACTTGTTTGTGTTTCTTGTTATGCCTTTTTTTCTTGTGATGTGTTAATTTGTCCCAATAAATGTCTTTCTTCTTCTTCTTCTAGGTTCAGGTATGGCATTCGACCTTGGGGAAGACGCGAGCCGCCATTTCGATTTGAAAGTGGATTCTTTTTTCCAGCGGTGATAGCCTAGTGGGTGGAACATTGGACTCAGAAGCGAGAGACCAAGGTTCGATTCCCAGTGCGGGCATGTACCTATGACGTGGTTTTTTTAAGATTTTCAAAATAAACCTGACCTAAAATGCATTCAGTTATTCTGTGTCCTTCATACTTATCTCAGACACTTTTGTCATAGATGAGAAATTATTAAAAAATCATAAGCCGCTGTAGGGCACACACCTTGTCTCAGAGAGAGAGTATGGGCTTAATCACCACGCGTGCCCACTGTGGATTGGCGATTTCAAGCGCTGAGCTATGTGAATAGCTCAGACACTCAGGTTTCCTCTGTTTTCCTTCACCATTAGTGAGTGGTATTGCTACTATAACTTCTACGGTTTATTTTTCAGGTTCTTGCAAAGGGCAAGATAAGAAGTACCCGATAGCGGCGTCCGTGAATGAAACGACTAATTAATGCCGGTGAAGCGAAAGAGATCTGCCAGGATCTTGGCGAGTGGCCAACCCTGGTCTCTGCCTACCCCTCTTGAATACGGATGTGAGATTGTGTTATGTTATTCCGGGTTCTATTTTACTGAATTACCTATCGGAGGTATCATTGCAAAGCTTATTTATTGCACTAAATGTAGATTATAAATACTTATGATGTAAGTTTAAAAAAATAAAGAAAAACTTGCAAAAATAATGCGCCAATAAATGAGCGGCTCTATTCATCAATACGAACAATTTTTGTTACTTTTTAGGGCTAGGTAGCCGACAAGGAACCCTTATAGTTCGCAATGTCCGTAAGTCTGTCTGTCTGTCCGCGGCTTGGCTCAGAGACGATTAGTACCTACTAGAAAGCTGAAAGTTGGCATAGACATATTAAAAACGCCGATAAAACGGGAGAATGAAATATATAAAAAGAAATTATAGAATAGAAATTATAGAATACACGCCGATAAAACGGTAGAATAAAATATATAAAAAAGAATTTTTAGAGTACCCTCTGCCACGTAAGTTAGGAATGCATTTTTTGACATTGGAAATGTCTTTTCGTTCGCTCCATTGAAGGCTCCGATTTTACGAAAAAATGCGGTCCCCTTATATCTCGGAGATTTATTAAATGTGATATTCAAAAACAGCTCAAAAGACGCGTAGTCACGAGAAATGTAAGGTACTAAAAGAATTAAGTAACATAAACCACTTCTATTAAGTAAAAGTTTATAGGTACTTATTTGATTTTTTTTTATTTTCCACACAATCTTGAAAATTGACGCGGTCAATTTGTATGAAAACTGAAATAATATAATTGAGAACATTTTTTGATTTGTTTAGAAGTGTTTTAACTATCGATAAAGATTTTTTTTTTAATGTTTTACCTTGTTTCAATAACACTTTGCTTCGAAGGTTATTGTTACCAACTGTACCTATCTATAGACTTACTATATTGTTTCTGTACGTTTGTATAGATGTAAAGTATTGCAAAGCACATAGTATGTCCTCATTAATGAGCAAACAGTTTTGTTAATTAGTCGCCTACTACGAATAAAAAAACATAGAAGTATATTCCTACAAAATTAACTCTCAAAAACGGCCCCCGTCCTCTCGATTAGTATGTACCAATGAAATAAGCGCAAGAAGTGCTGTAGAGTAAATAAATCACTCTCTGATTGGTTCATCCTGGGCGACATGCGTGACTACGTGAACGTTGATTGGGCGATAGGAAATGACAGCGTAACTTATGATTGGTTTTATACAAAAAAAAAAACGTCAAACCATTGACTTCTGACATTGACACCTGTCGGGTATGGGAACCCTAAAAATGAAACCGATTGTGACCTTCTGACAGGACTGCCTCTTTGGTCTAGTGGTAGCACGTCTGATTAGTTGATTATCATGCTGGCGGTTGTGGGTTCGATTCCCACTAGGGGCCGCAGTACATTTGTATGAATGGCCTCAGTCCTTGCCTAGTTGCCATGGCACAGGTATCCTAGTTTGTAACCGGGGCAAGTCGTTATCCACTTATGACATTGATTCTCGAAGTAAAATGTCCTCTAATCTTAGGATATGCTTTATCTCTTTCAGATTTTTATGCCGCGAGCAACGGAGTGAAGTGAAGCCAACCGCTTTTTTATTTGCACAGTGAAATTTGCATTTTAGTTAATACCTAACATGGCCTTGCCATCGTAATTATAATAGCGAACGTGATAATAAGTCGAATTCATTATTACATTGGTGCAGCTTGAAACATGAAGGTATTTTTGGAGCTAATTCTTGTGACAGTTCTTTACGCTACAGGGGATAATGGTAAGTATTGCTGAATTTACTAATATATCTATAATGCCCATGAAAGAAAATTGCTGTTGAATACATGAGATATTTTAAATTGAAATTGAAAAAGGTTTATTTATCACACCAGGACATGTACATAATAACAAAATTACCTACAAACAGTATTTTTTATGTAGCCTATATACTCGTACATACCACTGCAGGGCACAGGCCTTCTCTGAGAGAGAGAATATGGGCTTACGCAGCACGCGTGCCCACCGCGCATTGGCAATTTCAAGCGCTGAGGTGTGTGAACACCTCAGACACTCAGATTTCACTTCACAGTTAGCGAGTGGTATTGCTAATATAACTTCCCAAATTTACTTAACTTAGAAAACAAAGTCATTGGTACGTGCCGGGTTTCGAACCTACGATCTCCCGCTTCGTCCCCACTGAAGAACTCGACAAATTAAATTTGTGGTACCATTATCACTAACTCTAACTGTGTCTGAGGTTTTCACATACTTTAGCGCTCGAAATTGCCAATCTGCGGTGAACACGCAAGATTATTAAGCTTATTTTCTCTTTTTATGCCTCTGAGAAACGTATTGTGTCCTACAGTGCTGTATACAGGGCTATATCTATAACAAAATAAAGGCTAAAAGCATATGAAATGACATGCACGACGTTAAATAACATAAAATTGCATTTAAATTGTGAGCGTCGTCCACGGCACAGGTACCTACCTACGCTTAGTGTGGAGTCGCTGTGAACTCACAAATCAAACTTTTGCTTTCTAACCACTTTTTTCAATCGAATAATCATATTATGTTACATAGTACAGCTTTTTAGAGTTCCGTACCCAAAGGGTCCCAAACGTGACCCTATTACTAAGACTTCACTGTCCGTCTGTCTGTATTTCAGAGGCTCACTAACCTCGGCTTTGCTGACGATATTGTCATCTTTGCCACAACAGCTCCAGAACTCTAGCAAATCCTGCAAGACCTCAGCTCGGGAAGCCTTGAGGTTGGACTGAAGATTAATCGGTCGAAGACTCAGTGTATGACAAACAGCACGAAACGTAGGGTTGAGGTAGATGGGCAGGAGATACAATACGTCGACGAGTACACATACTTGGGCCAGTTATTCTCCTTCAAAAACAGTCAAGACAAGGAAATCGACCGTCGCATCGATAACGCCTGGAAAAGCTACTGGTCCATAAATGAGCTAATAAAGAGTAAATTACCACTTACCCTGAAGCGAAAGCTCGTCGACATGTGCATCCTGCCTATCCTAACCTACGGTGCTCAAACCGGGTCTTTGACCGAACATGAGAAGTCCTAGCTCAAGGTCTGCCAAAGGGCCATGGAGCGCAGCATACTGGGTGTGAAGAGGACTGATAGAATCCGGAACACAATGCTGCGTTCCGAAACAAAAATCCCTGATGTTGGAGCTACGACCGCAAAGCTAAATTGGAACTGGGCTGACCATGTAAGCAATATGGGCCCAGACAGATAGGCAAAAATTGCCACAGACTGGGTTCCACGCGACGGACATCGCAAACGTGGCAGACCAAGGCGACGACCTCACAGCTTTCCTACCTGATTGGCAAAGGGTGCCTGAGAAAAGGAAGAGTGGAGAATCCAAGGGTCCTAGCAATGGGACAATGAAATGGCTACATAAAAAAAAAGTATTTCTGTTGCTGCTATAACAGCGAATACTAAAAACAGAATAAAATAAATATTTAAGGGGGCTCCTCTAAAGACAGCGCTCGCCATCTAGCCACCTATGTAAGCTTCACAGCGCTGATGTCATGTCGTTAAATGTCAATTTTAAACGCTTCTTGTTGGTTTCTATAGATGGCGCTGTTCTCAAATTAGATCTTTGTCTGATGTTGTATAGATAATCGTACGGAACCCTTCGTGCGTGAGACCGACTCGCACTTGGCCGGTTTTTATTCTTATTCAGTTTATGTCTCGTTTTGTTTGTACCTATTAAATTATATCTCAAGCGAAGTTGGATTTTATGTGGCAGTTAAATAAAGATTTTTTCATATAAAATTATGTTGTTTTAGCCATGGCAAACCAAGCCCCATCAAAGTCCGTCCAGGATCAGAGTCAATGTAATGCGCAAATGTTTGACCAAGATTCGGTGGTGTGCGTTTGCGACGAAAACTACTGCGACTACATGGTCGCTGATGAATTCCCAGCGTCCGGACAATATACGCTAATCATAAGTGATATGGTAAGACAAATAAATTTTCTTCTTTTTCCTGTTATTCTTCTTCGTATTCTTCTTTCTCTTCTTCTTATTCGACTTTATATTATTCTTTGTTTTCTTCTTCTTCTTCGGCTTCTTCTTTGTCTTCTTTTTCTTATTCTTTGTCGTATATTTCTTTCTCTTCTTCTTCTTCGTTTTTGGCTTCTTCTTCCTCTTCATGTTCTTCTTCGACTTTCCCTTATGGCTGAAGATCGCGATTACTGGTGAACGGTTTACCGTGTGCTAGTAAATTGTGTCTTTGATCCAATATATTTAACCCTTGTTAGGCGAGATTGCATGACAAATAAACATACAAATGAAACGTATAACGAGGAGCAAAAGCTACGACCGCCGTATTAAAATCACCTTTTGAAGGTTTGCATTGCGAGAATGTGTTTGGTTTAACACCTAGGTCCTAGCACCTACGTCATACCACATCTTTGGTTTAACGTCTAGGTTATAATAGAGGTATTTAACTTTGCAGAATGGAAAAAGATATTCAATAGAAACGAGGAAGACTGAGCCATTATCCAACTACAACGTTGAAGAGCAATGTTACAACATCCTGACAAGTATGTTTTTTACAATGTTCTTTTAAGGTAACGTAAATCCTAACAAACGTGTTTTCAATATAGACATTTAAACCAATTTTTTAGGGTTCCATACCCAAAAGGATAAGGGATCCCGTCTGTCTGTCTGGCTGTTTGTCACCAGGCTGTATCTCATAAACCGTGATAGCTAGACAGTTGAAATTTTCACAGATGATGTATTTCTGTTGCCGCTATAACAAAAAAATACTAAAGAAAGAATTAAATAAATAAATAGGGGGGCTTCCATACAACAAACATTGCCTAAAGACAGCGCTCGCCATCTGGCGGCCATTTATATAACCTTCACAGCGCCGATGTCATGTCGTTAAATGTCAATGTTAAACGCTTCTTGTTGGTTTCCATAGATGGCGCTGTTCTCAATGTACCTAATTTATCTTGTCTCGATCTTTGTTAATGTTGTATAGATAATGGTACGGAACCCTTCGTGCACGAGACCGACTTGCACTTGCGGTCTTTTCTACTTTTTATTCTTAAACATTCTTTCTTGCTTTTGAAACTCGGCGCGTTTAAATAGGTTATTTGACAGGTTTCTGAAAACTATCTCAGATTTTTGTTGGTGTTTATTGAGTGCTCAGAAAGTGGTAATTTCAAATTCTTTCGTGTATTTCTTAAAATAAAAAATGAAAAAAAAAATTCTTGTTTTAAAATAAGCCGCCAAAACGCTATCTTGGGCAATATGGCGTCGCACAGGAATCAGTAACGTCACTGGTCAGTAAGCAAACAAACGTTAACTCCACAGAGCGAAAGAGCGTCGACTCCATAGAAAAAAGTCGGGTACTACATTGACTGAAACACCATCTAGTGTGAGCCCCCAGAGCGAAAACTTTATATATTAGGGCGCGGAAAAGCAAATAGGTGTACTACTATAATAGGTTACTTGAAAAATTTGAGAATTTTGAGGATTCCAAACTTGATAGATGCTATATTTACTGACCTGTAACAACATCATAGATTCGGCCAATCCAGGCCGTTTTCGATAAAATGGCTACAGATACAAAATTCTCAAGTTTTATTCAGGTTATTTTGGATAAATGATCCTTTTTTTGTTATCATGCCTTCAATGGGTTTTAATCTCATCATTTATACGAATAAATACAATTACTACTTTTTTTACACTGTCAAATAGCCTATTGTACCTAATAAAAACTGAATTTCCACGGATATTTACAGGTTCATTTCTTCCGACGTTACGGTACTTTTGCAAGTACCGTGGTCTCGGTAGACTGGAGTGAGGCCTGATTGATAGATAGATAGATAGATAATATGTTTAGATAATTAGATAATATTTCATCATCATCATCATCATCAGCCATTTCACGTCCACTGCAGGACAAAGGCCTCCCTCATGGTTTTCCTAACTATGAAGGGTTTTGCCATAATCGCCACGCTTGGCAGGCGGGTTGGCGATCGCAGTATGCGGTTGGAATCTCAGGAAGACGCTGCAGCCCGTCTCCTGATAATGTATTTCCTTAGTCGACTTCTACGACATCCACGGAAGGAAATGGAGTGACGCTATTCTTAATTCGGCGCCACACGGAAATGTTTATTTACGAACACAATACTAAAAACATGTATACAAAAAGAAGGAAAACGGATTAACAACAATAAAACAAAATTCGAACAATAAGAAAACAAATGAAATAAAAACAACATGCGTACAAATAAAAAAAAACCAATAGTGATAAACATTTGCATAAGAGCAGCTATTGCTTTTCAGTACTTTAGTCCCTAAAGTGGACTCGATGTGTTGCGTGCGGGAGTGTTACCTACCTACAACTCTGGTATCCTGTCGAGACCACGTTGCGGTTAGTTGGATCCACGGCGATTAAAAAGACAAAAAATATAATGAATGTGTGCAACGTTTGTGTGATGTGTACGGGTGAATATTAAGTACAAGTGTAAAATAAATAATAAAAAAATGAGATTTTTTTTCTGACGCTTTCGCCACCACTGTTTACTCACAGCACCTACAGTTGATCATCATCATCATCAGCCATTTGACGTCCACTGCCGGACACAGGCCTCCTCCGTGATTTTCATAACCAAGCGGTTTTGCCATAATCGCCACGCTTGGCAGGCGGTTTGGCGAACGCAGTATGCGGTTCGAATCTCAGGAAAACGCTGCTGCTCGTCTCCTGGTAATGTATTTCCTTAGTCACCTTCTACGACATCCACGGAAGGAAATGGAGTGACGCTATTCTTAATCCGGCGCCACACAGATTACACCTACAGTTATTAATGCCTAAATAATAATAATAGAACGTCGTTTACGTAAACTATCCTTAGGTACCGAGTACTCAATTTCGAGAATTGCACTTACGAGTATATGATATTTTCAGATCAAACGGTCTATTTGACGGTACATCAAGAGAAACAGGAGCAAAAGATACTTGGTTTCGGAGGCGCATTCACAGACGCTGTTGGATACAATCTGAATAAGCTACCTGATCGTCTGGTTGACCATGTATTCAAGTAAATCGACTCCCAGGGCCCTTATTATGAAGCAGCGATATGTTCGGAAGGGTCGTCAACGTCGCGCTTGAGCTCGACAATTCACTCGAATCTAGCGACAAATACGGTTCTTTTTTTTTAATAGTTTCAAAATTTCCACTGAGTAATGAACGCTAGAAATGGATGACTCTTTGTTAGCCCAATGACGTCATATCCGTTTGTTTACTTAGGCTCATATCTTGAGATATGAATTTGCGACCAGCTCGCTACTTCCGATAATGTTGCGTTTTTCATAATAAGGGCCCTGATACATTAATTATTAATAACAATAAGAGGTCAATACGTGCGAAGCCAACCAAGCCGCGGGTTCCTCACGATGTTTTCCTCCACCTTTAGCGTGTGGTATCGCTACTACAAATTCACAGATGTACGTAACTTTGAAAATAAATAAAGTCATAAGTACATGTGCGGAATCGAACCTGGGTCTCTCGCTTCCGAGCCCATTGTTCTACCCACTGGGCTACCACCGCTTTTAGGCCATCTAAGCTGTCAGGATGGTATAGGTGCTGGGCAAGCATACTCCATCTAAAAACAGTGTCCCAAGCACTGCAGCTTCCGAGTGGTCCCTTCACCCATCTAGTGTGAGTGAAGGTGCCACTGGACGCTGCATAAATCATCTCATCTCGTAAACCAGCCCTAAGTCTACCTGATAAAAACTGTTCGTGTTATAGAGTGTACTCCAAAATATCAGACATAAACCTCACAGGTTTTCTTGATTTTGGCTGTGAATGTCTTTTCTTGTCCATAAATAAAAAAAAAAAAAAGAAAAAAAAAAAAACGCTGACGATGATTGGACGCGCCAGCGGTTGGCAGAGAAATAAAAATTAGACGCGTCCTTGCGGAGGTGGAGAAGAAAGTATTATAAAGTCCAGACTTCTAGAAGTCTGGGGCGGTGGGTAAAATGGTCATATGAGACCCTGCCAGAGTTGTGGACTGTAATTTTGCGGATTTAACAAAGGAGTTTTGCACGTTGGTGACTGAAACAGTACAGGAAAGTTGTGGAAAGCACGCCCTACCTTTGGCTGCTTCACGATGTCTCCAGGCTGGATCCAGGCTGTGTAGGCTTCCCACTTGTGCTGCACAGTATCACCACACGTATGCACACCTTGTCCTTTGGTTTAAAAGTCTATTTATTAATTTAATAGCGAAAATGTCTATGCAAGACATGCGGCGCGGTTAACGTTTCGAAAAACGTCCATGTTCCTCCCGTACTGTCAACTTGACAGCGACGGGTC
Source organism: Yponomeuta evonymella (assembly GCA_963969515.1). Classification (NCBI taxonomy): domain Eukaryota; kingdom Metazoa; phylum Arthropoda; class Insecta; order Lepidoptera; family Yponomeutidae; genus Yponomeuta; species Yponomeuta evonymella. Next base: position 3,890,295 of record OZ018366.1, on the reverse strand, counting down.
CTCGGTGCGAGCGTGAAGCATATAATTGCGGGCGTGCGTGTATGAGGGAGAGCGAATATATAAGGTGAAAAGGCTAGAGATTGGAAATCGGAAATCAATGTACCAACGTGCGAAATATAATTAAAAGTGAGATAATCAGTCACATTGAACGAGCGGGAAAATTTAAAATGTTACGGCGCAACCAATGATGATGATGATTTATACTTACACAAATATTGTATTGAAAACAATTTCAGCTCATACTTCGGTCAGGACGGCTTGCGCTATAACCTGGCGAGGACCCATATAGCGCATACTGACTTCTCGCTGAGTGAATACTACTACGACGATACTGAGTACGATGTCAACATGACTGATTTTAAGATAGCTGAAGACGATTACAAGTACAGAGTAAGTATACACGCTGAAATCTGGGTGGTTTCAAAGCTGCAGTTGTGTAATTAGTAAGGTTTCGCTCTGACTCGCGGAGCTAAGTAAGTGAATCCGGAATTAAGTAAATAATGTGTAGTACTTACAAAAGATTTAGTTCAAAAATTATCCATAACTCAACTTATTGGAATGCGAACAGGCTATTTATTAATCCAATGTGTTGTCTATAATCCAATCCTAAGAAGACCCAATTTCCTCGATTGTTAAGTAGGTAAACTCAGTTGTTTTATTTCACAAAAACACAAACCAAACTATCCCTAACCCAAACTAAAAAAAAAACATCCCATTGAAAAAGTTGCGCTAACAGATCAATCGTTCCCTCTTCCTTTCTGTCATTCGTCCGTATCTAACTTCATTAGAATTTATACTGTCTAGTACTAATCGCTTTAGACCGGATTTTTCGATAGATAAAACTTAACTGGAGAATAAAACTGATGTTGTCACTGTCTTGTCCTATGATTTAGTGTCTAAACAACATTACAACATCATCATCAACATCATTTTACCTGACTATTTAAAAATTGGCCATTAGGAATAATAATAAAGGTAGAACAATACATAGCTAGGTAGTTTTATCTCAATAATGACAGTTCCCCTAAGTTAAAGTGAGAAGGGAGAGGTAATGATAAACTAGACCTTGTGTGATAAACTAGACCTTGTAGAAAAAACTGTATTTCTGGGTATCACAATTGATGCAAAGCTTCAATGGGGTCCTCATATAGAAAAATTGGCAAATAGGCTCAGTTCTGCAGCATACGCAGTTAAAAGAATCCGGGAACTAACTGATGTCGCAACTGCTAGGCTTGTTTATTTTAGTTACTTCCATAGTATTATGTCCTATGGTATACTACTGTGGGGTCGGGCAGCAGACATTGAGACCATCTTCGTCCTACAGAAGAGAGCGATCAGATTCATATATAAGCTAGGCAATAGAGATTCGTTAAGAGATTTCTTTAAAGAAACTAACATCCTAACAGTTGCTAGTCAGTATATCTATGAAAATAATGTACGTTAGGAAAAATATCAGTGACTTTAAAACTGTAGGTAGCCAACACAATGTAAATCGTTCGTTCCCAAAACTTAGGCTGGCAAAGGTTAATACATCCTTTATGGGGCATTGTATACGTTTCTACAATAAGAACCCTGAGGATATAAGCTTGCCAGAAACCCGATTCAAAAAATGTGTGAAGCAGACTTTGTGCCAAGAAAGCTACATAATATTAAAGATTATTTAGATGACAATGATGTCTGGAATTAAAGCCAGTAAAGTTCAATGCATGAGTTTTAGAATATTTATATAAATTCTGTAAATTAAGGACTTGAACTAGCGGTGGTAGCCTAGTGGGTAGAACATTGGACTTGGAAGCGGGAGACCAAGGTTCGATTTCCAGTGCGGGCATGTACCTATGACTTTTCTTTCTAAGTTATGTACATTTGTGAAGTTATAGTAGCAATAGCATTCGCTAACGGTGAAGGAAAACATCGTGAGGAAACCTGGGTGTCGGAGCTATTCACATACCTCAGCGCTTGAAATCGCCAATCCGCGGTGGGCACGCGTGGTGATTAAGCCCATACTCTCTCTCTGAAAGAAGGCCTGTGCCCTACAGTGGGACCTATATAGACTGCTTATGCAAGGACTTGAAAAGACTAAGTTTGGAGTTTTTTTTGTCCATTTTTTCTCCAAAATGATCTAGATTTTGAAATGGACACCTAGTTTAACTTGTAACGTTCATTAAGTCGCAGGTTCTGTACTACTTTGAATAAAAAAAAAATATTTTGATTCTGATTTAAGCCTTGTTTTATCCCGGATCGTGCGAGCGAAACAATAGTATAGTATCCGCATGGATGGCGCCAATCAACGCGCGTTCGTATGAATGTACATTCTGAATGTTTGATAAAAATTAAATAGCCTGAACTTTAAGAATAGTCCGATTCCTATGAGCTCAACTAGAGTAAATTCAGATTGTTTGACAAAAAATAAAGGACGTGACGTGCGGAGGGTAGTTATTGCTCTTAGGCTGTTACTGTTTCTTATCCGACTGATTAAAATATTTTAGAGTACCTACCTAACATTATGAGATCCTAGGTTTACACCATTACTTTACTCTAAGGTTTACACCACCTGTTATAATGAAAGGTTGATTCAAGCCTCTATACCTATACTTATGTAACAGTATGAACATATCTTTCGTGTCAATAAACCAATTGTATTTGTATTTGTATTTGTATCTTAAAATAGGCTGATATTCGACTCGTCAACATTTTTTGTCGATATACTTGATCGGGCGTTTTAGTAAGGCAAGCCGGCCTGTTGGGCTTATATGAAGGTACCTCTGTGGTACCGCCACTGTCCACTCGGCAAATGACAGGTCTCTGCACCCATCCCGTCTTAGCGGCCACGATCCTCAGCATTGAGGGACCAACGGATTGGATATCGGAAAATGGGAAGCTTCACTTGTCAGTATGAATTACTTGAACTTTACTATGGCGAAAAACTCGAAATCGTGAAAAACGTTTCAGCAGAACTAAAGTTATCGCCATTAGTATGTATGGAACAGTTGATTTCGGAGTTCGTTTTTCTTTCTCCCCTCGTAAAGGTGTTTCATGATGATAAGTAGAAAAGCCCCATTTTCGGATGTTTACGCTCCGTAGAAGACCATCGAATTAAAGAATTGGTATTTAAGGTTATTGATGGCAATCACGGCATCTTCATCGTGTAGGTAGCAATCGATGTATTTTGTTAAAGATGATTTGTTTGATGATGAGTTTTTTTGTCTCTGTCTTTTTCTCCGCTTAAAATCGACCGTAAAGCAGCGGCTGACATTGTACTTGACATTCAACAAACACAATGTAAATTATTAATTTACGTTGAAATACATATCTAATTTCTCATTTCGGAAACTATGGCCCTAACTTTATCTAAAGTACTTTAGATATTCTCATTAACCCGATGTCTCAATAAACCTCTCCTGCATTGTCTAAGAAGAGTGGGAGTGAGAAGGAGATATGCATTTATGACACCAGCAGTAACATACACAACAATAAACGTAATAAAAAAACCGGCCAAGTGTGAGTCGGACTCGTGCACGAAGGGTTCCGTACCATTGTCTATGTATACAAAATTTTAATATTTCAAGTGTCTGCATGTTGCCGTTATTAATATCGATCAAAAAACCGCAAAAACATCACGTTTGTTGTATAGGAGCCCCCACCAAATATTTATTTTATTTTATTATTAGTATTTGTCGTTATAGCGGCACCAAAAATACATCATCTGTTCATCATCATCACCAAAATTTCAATTGTCTAGCTATCACGCTTCATGAAATACAGCCTGGTGACAGACAGCCAGACAGACGGACAGATAGACGGACGGACAATGCAGTCTTAGTAATAGGGTCCCTTATCTTTTGGGTAAGGAACCCTAAAAAGACAAAATACAATAAAACAATTTTTACAAAGATAAGTCACGGTGTGTCTCTGTTGCCTCAAAAGGCAGCTGAAAAAACATTGTCAGGAAACCTATGAATATTTAAGTATCAACGCTTCAAATTACCAAGCGCTTCGCATTATTTTGATGACATGATAGGTACATACAACACAGTGCACTTACAGATTAGTATCTTATCATCGAAAGAGTATCTCGGAAACAGTCATTCCTGCGTGAAAATAATGTACGAAGAACTTGTTGGAAATGTAAGAATTACAGCTACCCCATGAAGACGACTTTTATCGGTAAAATTATTGTATCGGCATTTTGGAATTTCATCCTCCAATAGGACGAGAGATTATATGGGAATTAATAACGAGTATTTGCCCACCGAAACCATTGGGTACAAGAAAGATATACGCATCTAATTGATAACCTCCTCCTTTTTTGAAGTCGGTTAAAAATAGGACACGGTCTGAGCACCTTACCCAAATATAAATCTAACATTTGAGAAGAGTCGGATAGTTCCAGAGAGGGAAATTCCGGATAGAATTTCCGAAGGGAATTCCTATCGGGAAAATTTCTAGATATTAAAGGCCAACAATATAAAAATAACACAGTCGGGTTGTCAGGTGAGGGATGTGAGGCTGAACCACTTGCCTCTAGCATCTTCTCCAAATGATTTTTCCACCTGATCATTTGGCCATCATGGCTTGTGCTCGCCGGTGCGGTGCGCTGCGGCTACTCTGTGCCCTGCTCGCTGAAGCCACAGAGTGTTATGTGTTTGTGGATGGGATTTGAGTGTGGTGAAAGCGTGTAAGAGAATGCTGCAATATGTTTGATAAGTTTACAATATTGTAACGATGTAGTATAATTTTACTGTTATGTTATAAAATTCTTGTAAATAAAAGAAATATTGAAGTGAAATGAAGTTATAGTAGCAATACCACGCGCTAACTGCGAAGGAAAACATCGTGAGGAAACCTGACTGTCTGAGCTATTCATATACCTCAGCGCTTGAAATCGCCAATATACGTGTGGGACGTGTATAGCAGCCTATACACGTCCCACTGTGCCCTACAGTAAGTAAATATTAAATAATAGCCATGGGAACTCTCGCAGATATACATGCACGTCCTTCGTCTGGCCGGTCATAGTAAAGGACGATATATTACTATAAGGACAGCGAAACATAAGGCGCGACCGACTGTCGGACTAGGATCCCGTGCTCTCCACATAACATTGGTACAAAACCTTTCAGATACCCTACATAAAGAGAGCCAAGGCGATGGTCAACGAAGATCTCCTACTGGTGTCCAGTCTATGGACGTGTCCACCTTGGATGAGACGTAACAATGAAGACGACAAGAGAGTCATTGTCGAGGAGAAGTATTTTGATGCTTTCTGCCTTTACATCATGAAGTAAGAACCGTCTTTTACACTGCTGATATAGATAGATAGAATATTCTTTATTGTACACAAAGATTACATTAACAGAAATTCAATGAATCGCAGTAAAATTGGCGGCCTTATTACTTCAAGCAATTTCTTCCAGGCAACCATAGACGGAGACAATAAAGAAGTCAGAGACGGGTAGATAGAGAATACTTTATTGCACAACCAGGAGAAAGAAGTACAAATAGTTTCTATATACATTTTTCAAATTTATTTGGGTTATTAATAGATTATTTGTACGATTTAATTATTATTGGCATAGTACAGAACAAGAAATGTGTGTAATAACTACAAATAAAAACCATAGAATGCATACTTTTAAAACTGAACTGAACTTTTGGCTTTTAAAGTTATTGGTGGCTTTTACGGAATCATATCATATAGGCTTTGATCTATAAGTTTTAGATGATCTAAGAAAAGTGGAGTTTTTTTTTCCGCTGCATTTTTCTCCACTACAAATACGGCCCGAAGGCAGCGGCTAACATAGTAACATTGTACATGGATATTCAGCAAACAGAATGTTTCATTCCGTGTGGCGCCGGATTAAGAATAGCGTCACTCCATTTCCTCCCTTGGATGTCGTAGAAGGCCACTTAGAAAATAAATTACCAGGAGACGGGCAGCAACGTCTTCCTGAGATTCCCAGCGCATACTGCGATCGCCAACCCGCCTGCCAAGCGTGGTGATTATGGCGAAACCCCTCATGGTTATGAAAACCACGAGGGAGGCCTATATCCTGCAGTGGGCCTCAAAGGGCTGATGATGATGACGATGAAACAGAATGTAAACTCTTTACATTGAAATAAATTATTGATTTCTGATTTCCGAACCTAGTGCTATACAGTACCATTACTGTTGGTATTTTAGAAAAGTAACAAAAAAAAATGAGCATCAGTAAAATGTGATACATATACTCAATGAAATTGTTTTTTTACGCTTGTAGAAGAGAACGAAGACTAAGTTAATCACCATGATTTGCGTCGTATGTGTGGGAAAGGGGTCAAATATTACGGATTGATGGATTAAAAAAAAAACTTCATCATCAGCCGTTTGACGCCCACTGCAGAACATAGGCCTCCCTCATGGTTTTCATAACCATGAGGGGTTTTGCCATAATCGCCACGCTTGGCAGGCGGGTTGGCGATCGCAGTATGTGGTTGGAATCTCAGGAAGGCGCTGCTGCCTATCTCCTGGTTATTTATTTCCTTAGTCGCCTTCTACGACATCCACGGGAGGAAATGGAGTGACGCTATTCTTAATCCAGCGCCACACGAAACACAAAATAAAAAACTTATTTGAAACTTAGTCATAGATTTAACTAAGGTATCGTCAAAATAGTCTTAAGTCTTACTTAAATTCATAATACTTCATTCAAACATCTCCACTTTATCTTCCCTGACTTAAAAGATATTAACTAGTAGCTATGGGTTGTTTGAAATATAATATTTATGCTTATATTTTTTATCATTACAGGTACCTAGAGGCATACAAGAAAGAGGGCCTGGACCATTACGGTGTCACTTTCGCTAACGAGCCAACAATAACCTTGGGCATAATACTAAGAGAATCTATTGAAAAGACCATGACAGTTTGGACGCTGGACAGACTCGTAAGTTCTGAGTTAATATGTTAGTCAACAAAATGAGAATGAGTACTTATGACAATGACCTACACGATAGGAGTGAAGAATTATATGATTTTATAATATCTTCTATAAGGCTCGCCCACCTTCACTAAGAAGGCAGCAGGAGGACCGTGAACGAGATAGGCAGGGGACCGGTGGAGTTGGCGTGATGGTGAAGAGGCCCATTCCCAACAGTGTGCGTCAATCATGGCCTTTAAATATAGACAGACAGACTCAAGTCCGCAATACGTTGACGCTGTGAAAAAATCAAACTTCTAAGTCAATGCAAACAAAAGATACGCGCGTTTATGCCGTTAATTTTGGGTACTGCCCGTTGATCTAGAATCATGGAATTTGGCCAGAAGCAATTTCTTATAGCTCAATAAGGGAAATGTCCGAAAATCGTAAATTAGCTGACACATAAAAAAAATCATTCTAAATATTGATGAAGCGAAAGAGATCGGTCAGGATCGTGGCAAGTGGCAGATGCTGGTCTCTGCCTATCCCTCCGGAATACAGGCGTGAGTTTATGTTTTGTTATCATAAAAAATATATATAAAAATGTTAAAAGACTCCATAAACGAAAACCTCGGTGCGTGAGTCCGACTCGCACTTGGCCGGTTTTCGTTCGGAAGTTGTGTGTAAACATCTACCTATTTATAGAAAGAGACATATGGACAAATCAATATGTAGCGTCCTCCAGGAATAGAATTCGCGACCTATTTCTTGTTAGCCAAACAACTCACCGGTATGTGACGACGCCGTAATAGAAATTACTTACCTACTTGAGCCGCTTTGTTTTGGTTACAAATAAGTAATTTGTGTTAATATTTGTAAATCCTTGTAAGTACCTATTAGTTTATATTGCCTTATAGTAAATAAATGTTTTATTCCTTACCAATGAAAGCAAATCATACAAACTCTCACCAATAAGAGCAAATTCTAATCAAACTACGATGAACAAAACAAATCTAAATACCTATTCTCCAAATTAAATAAATTCCGTGTGACGCCGGATTAAGAATAGCGTCACTCCATTTCCTTCCGTGGATGTCGTACAAGGCGACTAAGGAAATAAATTACCAGGAGACGGGCAGCAGCGTCTTCCTGAGATTCCAACCCCATACTGCGATCGCCAACCCGCCTGCCAAGCGTGGCGATTATGGCAAAACCCTTTATCGTTATGAAAACCACGAAGGAGACCTATGTCCTGCAGTGGACGTCGAGTGGCTGATGATGATGATGATGATGATGAAATAAAATCACATTACATGAACTCACAGCGTGGGAAGGCCCCCCACCAGATGGTCTGAGTTACGGTGGCGGGGAGTCTCTGGATGCGGGCGGCACAAGACCCGGAAGCTTGGAAAACCATGAGGGACGCCTATGTCCTGCAGTGGACGTCGAATGGCTGATGATGATAATGATGACATGAACTCACACCTGTATCCGGGAGGGGTAAGCAGCGACCAGGGTTCGCTACTTACTAACTAAATTAATTATCACCAAATTGAGAGAGAAAGAATACATTTATTTAAATTGTCACAGAAACACAAAGTAAACACGAACGTACACAAACAAAATACACGAATGTCAAAAAAAAAACAAAACAATCGTGAAGAGAACATGTGAGGCATATAGAGTCGAAGGCAGCCGGGTACCATACAGTAATGTATGCCACCCAGCCACCGTGGACTCCAAACGCCTCAGGTGCTTCCGTGACAACAAAAAAGGGGCTCTTACTCAGCATACTTTACTGGTGTGTGCTAAAGATAGCATAAAATCAGCAAAACTGATTTTCAATTGGGACCACACGATCTATTTCTGTTAAACATAAAGTGCCCACGCGCAGCGAAGGGCTTAAAAGAAACTTGATAACAGAATAGAACTTTCTCCCGAGTGCTACATAGTACTTTATACTACACCTACGAGGAAAACAAAATTATTTAGAGTAGTTAAGAGCGTACTGTAAAATTAACGATTTGTAAAAAACAAAACAAATGGCCGCGCTTTTATTTTCGTAGTGCAGAAAAAGGTAGCCAGCCTCCTTTCATTGAAAATCGAGTGCAAAAAAAAAGAATTATATCTCTTTTTTGTAAATATTTGATATAAAATCATTTTGATATTTGACGTTTGTATTTTTATATGCGCTGCTAAAAAATAAAAGTACGTTAGCAGGGCGAATGGTATTTCATTCCTGCCGTGCCTGTGGTATTTATTTTTCACCTCACTAGCTCGTAAAAGCTCTGTTTATCATTCGAAATCTGCGTGGAAAATCGCACTTTATCCGCTAGCGTGGAAAGTGTTTTTAAAATTCGAATATTTTTATTCAATAAAGGTTTCGTACAATAAATTACATATATATATAGAACCTCATTGGTTTCGTAATAGTTTATATTCTCTGCAGCCAGTCCATTGATGATTGAAATGCAAATACTTATTTCATGTCATGCGCCAGCCTCATTTAAAGAATCGCACTGGCCGGCAAGAAAATTTGATTTAAAAAAAAAACTTTAAAATTTTCTTCTCTTTATTGAATTCACTTTACTTCCATTATTTTGGTTTATTTTTTGATAAAATCGAAAGAAATCATAAAATATGAGCGAAGCTAGCAGCGACGAAGATATAAATTAACAGTAATTTAATATTTATTAAAACTGTTTTTCTTGCACCTAACATTTTCCTCGCTTTAGTGAGGTGAAAAGTTGTGTGTTGCGCTCGGCAGCAAAGTTATTTAGCGTCTCGTACCTTTGAAACCCTCGCTACGCTCAGGATTCTATATTTGAATCACTCGCTTCGCTCGTGGCTCAATCCTAGAATCCTTCGCTTGCTCAGGTTTCAATACAAGGTACTCGCGCCAAAAATTAACTTTGCAGCCTTGCATAACAAATAACTATTGTCTCTATCCTTTTTGACTGCAGGTGAAGTTCGCTGAAAACTATTTTCTACCAGCTCTAGCTGAGAAGTTTCCAGAGACAAAGATGGTGTTCTTAGATGACAACCGAAATATTATTATCCAAACTTGGATGGCAGTGGTAAGATACTTAATCTTATTCATACTTAATAAAATTTTCCTTTACAGTTAGCGAACAACTTCACAAATGTACGTAACTTAGAAAACAAAGTCATCGGTACATGCTGATTGCTGATATTTGAACCTGAAACCTGAGTGTTCAATTTACTTAGTTTTCTTCCTCTTTTTCGCTTTTTCCTTGATGCTTTAATTGATATTTTAGCATAGGAGAGAACTTTGGCATGATATATATACATACTCGTATAGTCAGCACAAATCTTTTTGGCGGTAACGTGAACATGGTCGCAGATCGTTTGCACATCGCTTACTGTCTTTACAGTGTATGTGTGAGTAATTGACGAATTGACTACTGTAGTAATTGACTAATAGTAATTTACTACGCATCACACTACGTCAACTCACACATACACCGTAAAGACAGTAAGCGATATGCAAACGATCTGCGACTATGTTCACGTTACCGCCAAAAAGATTTGTGCGGACTATATGTATATACATCATGCCAAAGTTCTCGCCTATGCTAAAATATCTATTAAAGCAGTACAGATGGTGGCCTTACCACTAAAAGTGATCTTTTCCAGACAACTTTTGGATGGATTGGACTAGTTCATTGGAGAAGGAAGTAGTATGGACTGCCACAGCAACCGCCGCCGCCACCGCGTTGGTGTGTCTTATCCTTCAGGAAGTTAAATACGTTAAAGGTTTTCACTTTCACTTTTCTAGGAACAAAAGTACAAGAGCTTCAAGTCGAAGCTGCAGGTGGCCGGCTTCCACTCCTATTTCGATAGTTATATCAGTCCAACGCTCCTCGACTCGTTCCGCAAGAGTCATCCGGATGTCACCATCCTTACCACAGAGATGAGCATTGGTAAGTGGCTACCACATACTATTCTTAATCCGGCACCACACAGTTCCATGTGGTGCCGGATTAAGAATAGCGTTACTCCATTTCCTTCCGTGGATGTCGTAGAAGGCGACTAAGGAAATCAATTACCAGGAGACGGGCAGCAGCGTCTTCCTGAGATTCCAACCGCATACTGCGATCGCCAACCCGCCTGCCAAGTGTGGCAATTATGGCAAAACCCCTCATAGTTATGAAAACCACGAAGGAGGCCTATGACCTGCAGTGGGGGTCAAATGGCTGATGATGACCACATACTGTGTTATTTTGTGACCCGTGAACTCCGTCAAGCGTAAATAAATTATTTCAAGAAAAAAATATTCTAATTTGTTTCTATACAGGGAATTAAAAACCTAATTAGAGGCTAAAAATTCCACCCAGGCTCAAAATTTCGCCGATGCCTGCACTTGCCCATTAGCTCAGTTGGGAGAGCGCTGGTACGGTTAGCCAGAGGTCGCGGTTAAGGCCTGGCATGGGTGGAATTTTTAGCCTCTAAATAGGTTTTTAAAATTGTCCTCAGCACGGGTTAGTGCAACAAAAACAGATTATAATCTATACAGGGTATCTCAAAAATAGCACGCCAGAGTGACACCGGAAATAGATCAGATCAGGCATCAGGGCTATAATTTTTTTACGGAATGAATTTGACTTCAATGGTGGTTTGTCTGTTTATTTTCGATGTTATCACCACGTTTTTCTCTTAAAAAATATTTTTGTTTTCGTCTTTCCTCAGCTGGTGTAGGCAGGCATGACAGCAGACTTGTGATTTTTTATTCCTAGGCTGACTTGCATTGTTCTTTAAGACGGGGTTTCTCAAACTTATAGCTCGATAGCGATTGCTAACTCCCTTTCAGAAGGCAAAAAACGGCATGAAAAAAATTGTGTGTAATATTAAGTACATGGGACATGGTGCGGCACTTGCCTCTCTGGCTTGAAGCAAAGACATGCTAAAAATTTTACGAAATGAATTAGCCCTGTCGCCAATCTATCTCAGGCGTCACTCTGCCGTGTTATTTTTGGGACTCTCTGTATTTTCAATTCGTTTATTATTTAAGTTTGAAAATATTATGTGTACAATTTTTTGCGCAGTCAGGTTTTTGTGTTTTTCAATAATGTTTTATTGTTTTTTAACTTTGAATGTTATTTTATTTTAGAACTATCTGTGACGTAAATGTTGCTTTTTTTGCAGGCAGTCCAGGAAACTTAGGATCATGGTCATATGCGGAGTTTTATGCTTCCTCAATAATTCAAGTAAGTTATTTTTAAAACTTTAGCTAAAGGCCCCGTGTAAAGCTAACTGCGCTCAATTTAAAACAGTTAATTCACATTGATTTCCTTGACCACTAATTTTAATAAAATTAGTGTAGATACAAGACTATATCGGCGACAAACCTGTCTTAGAGAAAATGCATTTGCCTGAGGGTAATTTAATGTAAAACAATATAAAGTTACATTAAAAAGTGAAAATTACTTTGCTTAGTTCCGCCAAAATCCCACAAGCACCATGCGGTTAGTTAATGCACCGCCCCCTCCCTCCCACTTTTTCAAGCAAAAGCAAGACACAAACACAACACCTGCGGATTTTCAGTCGGGTCCATATTGCGGTTAGCATTGTACGTGTATAATTTGATTTAAAAAGGTGCTCTTGTTGTGAGAAAAAGAAGGGCCATATATTTTTTCACAATTTCTGTACATTTTTTCAGGAAATGAACCACCACACGAGTGGCTGGATAGACTGGAACCTGCTGTTGGACACACGGGGTCAACCAACCTTCGTTAATACCCCTGACAATGCTCCTATAATCGTAGATGAAGATAAGAAATTGTAAGTCCACTTCTTTACGTTGGGCGAGCGTGGTTATTAAGCCCATATTCTCTCTGAGAGAAGGCCTGAGCCCTGCAGTGGGACGTATACAGGCTGCATAAAGCGCTTCACACACGGCAGCTATAATGTATATTAATGTACATTACATCCCGAGATGTATAGCTTTAAATTATATTAAAGTATCACACATACTTACAACAGGTAACGTAATGTATCCATTGATATACGTCTCACTTTTCAGCTGCTAAGGTATAAATGTATATTTTCGTTTTGTTTTGTATCTTAAGATACAAAGATGTAAAAATATAGGTTAAAGCTGTCTCCTGACGATATCTGTGGAAAGATGTAAAGAGATGTATCGTGCTATTATATACATCTTTACATTATAGCTGCCGTTTGTGAAGTCCCTAAATAAAAAACAAAAAATAACTTTTCATGTATCATCATCAACATCATCAGCCATTTAACGCCCACTGCAGGACATACGCCTCCCTCATGGTTTTACAAACCATTTTTACATGGTTTTACAAACCATGAAGGGTGTTGCCATAATCGCCACGCTTGGCAGGCGGGTTGTCGATCGCAGTATGCGGTTGGAATCTCAGGAAGACGCTGCTACCCGTCTCCTGGTAATTGATTTCCTTAGTCGCCTTCTACGACATCCACGGAAGGAAATGGAGTGACGCTATTCTTAATCCGGCGCCACACGGATGTATAACATATCTTATTACTTTGTACTTACATGATTTCCTTTTCCAGGCTCTACAAACAGCCATCGTACTACGCTATCGGGCACTTCTCCAAGTTCATACCTCGAGGCTCCACGAAGATAGGGTTCGAGTCACAATTTTCCACCGGTCTGGAGTATGTCTGTGTGCAGAGACCTGACGGCTTCTTGGTTGCCGTGCTCCAGAACAAGTAAGGGTTTTTACTTTTTGAACTCGATAGGGGAACTAAATAAATTACCTCGAAGCTCCACGACGCATAGGGTTCGAGTCACAATTTGCCACTGGCCTGTAGTACGTCTGTGTGCAGAGAACTGACGCCTTCTTGGTTGCGGTGCTCCAGAACAAGTGAGGGTTTTCACTTTTTGAACTCGAAAGGGAAACTACATAAATTACCTCGAGGCTCCACGAAGATAGGGTTCGAGTCACAATTTGCCACCGGCTGGGTACGTCTGCGTGCAGAGAGAGACCTAGCCGCTTCTTGGCTGCCTTGCTCCAGCACACTAAATGAATCGCTTATCCGTAATAACAACAACGTCATTACATTTTTGAAAATGTAACAGGAGAAATTAGAATGACTGAAATTACTAGAAATTCAATTGTGTCGATGTCACCTTGTGTTTAACATCCCTTTAAGAGTATTATAACACAATATTAAGTATATATTTTTAAATGTTATTCCGTCGTTGTTGTTCCGGAGCAGCGAAATTATCAGTGAAATAAAGCAGTAAAAATAAACAACATTTTTATATTCTTTTTGTTGCACTAACCCGTGCTGAGGAAAATTTTAAAAACCTATTTAGAGGCTAAAAATTCCACCCATGCCGGGACTTGAACCCGAGCCTCTTTACAAACTTCTCCGTATTACGTACAGGCAGCGACATCTGGCCGAAGCAATTTACATCACTAGCCTCTAAATAGGTTTTTGAAACAACATATTTTTTTTATTATATTTGTCAGCCGAATAAATGAATAAGCAACCAATTCAGCAATTTGTACGCGGTTAAGAAATAAATCTAATATGGTTACTACTAATATTTATAATGCTGGTAATATTAGTATAGAAGTGTAGATTGCCCCCAACCTCGCGACCTGTTGGCCCCCTCCAGGTAGGGCCCCAAAAACAAGTCAAATAAATATTTTATTTTTGTTCCAGGGGCAACGATACCGTCAACGTCAATATAATCAATAGTGACGGTATTATCAGCCTACCAGCCACGCCTCACTCCATCAGCACTGTCATATTTTAATTTATGCACAATATAATACTGTTATATCAAATATATATATAAAAAAAACTGACGCCTCACTCGGACAAAAATTTGCGCTTTAAGGCTTAATATTTCGCAAACGAAACCCTATATCGAAAAATGGTCTTCCTACACCCATAATATTTTTAATCAACCAATCCAACAAAATCCCATACTATGGTGTAAGCGAGAAAAAAATTGCATCCCTAATTTAGGTGTGTGGGGGGGGAGGGGTTACATAACCAAAAACATAGTTTTTATTTTACTATTTTGTCGGAGTGATTAATATGTATATCTATGCCAAATTTCAGCTTTCTAGTACTAATCGTCTCTGAGCTAGGCCACGGACGGACAGACGGACAGACAGACGGACGAACATAAGGAAACTGTAAGGGTTCCTTGTCTACTTCGGAACTCTGAAAAGCGTTTTTCTCGCAAGTTACGTATTGGATTATTTCTGCGTAACACGGTTCAGAATTGAGCCTCAGATATTTTCTAAATAGGTCAGGCTTCTTACGGCCCTTTGAAATTTTTAAAAACCAATTAAAGTGAGAAAAAAACTAATCAACTAATCAATCACTCAGTTACAGCTCAGCTCCAATTTGAAAATCAATACGAAAAGGAACCTGAAAGCAATCACTAAGAGAAAGGAAATCTCTCTCGATTGGACACGCCGTGTCTTATTACTTGTTCGAGCTAAATCTGCAGAAAACTCGCCGCGGACTTTTATCCGATTTCGCTCTACGGATTGTTGTAGACGGGTCTGACTATTTGGTCCGTATAGTTGCAATAATGATGCAGCCTGTATACGTCTCATTGTAGTTGTTTCTTTGTTATAATTTATTGCACAATAAAAACCATTAACAAAAATAAAACATAAATAACAGGCTTGTGATGAAAAAATTGTGGAAAGGCGGACTTAGTTCAAAATTTTTTTTTTGCAGCCAGCTTAGAAATATTTGAATATTAATAACTTTACAATATTAGTGTAAGTATAAGTATATTATATGCAGGCTGACTTTAAATTCGTTTACCGTATTTTAAGGGGACATTCTAACCATGATGGTTCAAGTCCCGGCATATGGCTGGAATTTTTAGCCTCTAAATAGGTTTTTAAAAATGTCCTTAGCACGGATTAGTGCAACAAAAAGAATATAATCACATACAATGGTCATGAATCTTTATATTATAACAAAAAAATTAAGATAATTCTCTGAAAACTTTTTGTTTTATTTACAATTAACATCTTCCGTTATGGTTGAACCATCCATTCTTCGGGCTTTTCAAGTTTTCCCCGTAGCAAAAGTTATTATAACAAGCAGTTATTAACAGCTATTATTATGATGAGCCCTCACGTACACCTCCTTGGGCAACCGAAAGAGGACGCGGCCAAGGATCACCTGGAAAACATCTTTAGCCCAAAAGGCCAAGTCAATTGGCACTAGCTGGTCTGAATTGGAAGCTGCCGCGAACCACCGTCAGAAGTGGAAATCTGTGGTTGAGGAGTCAAAAGACTTATTTATCGCCGAATAGAGTTGACCAGCCTCGATAGACACGCCGACCAACTTTCCTATCAATCAATCAATCAGCCCGTACTGGTCCACTGCTGGAGATAGGCCTCCTCACGTGGGCCTCCCCCAAGGCATGCCACTTCATTCTGTCCTCCGGCAACCTTATTTAGCCACTGCCAGCGATCTGCCTCAGGCGCGAGACACACAGGATGGGACGTGAAGCGAGGGCGCGGCAATATGTATAGAGTCACAGACCACAGTCCTTGCTCTGCGGTCGCTCTTGGTATGTGACTCTATTTACCGCGCCCTCGCCCCACGTCCCATCTGTGTGTCTCGCGCCTCAGGTCGTCGGTCCAGCGAGCGGGCGTCCTACGAGTACGCTGCATTTGCCAGTTTATGATCTCCACTCGAGAACCTTTGCACACTAACGTTCCTATGATGCCATCAAAATATCATCATCATCATCAGCCATTCGACGCCCACTGCGGGACATAGGCCTCCCTCATGGTTTTCCTAACCATGTGGGGTTATAAAGCCCCGGATATATTAATTTAAGTTTGAAGAAATTTCTAATATGTAGGTACTTACTTTACCTTAACTTCCGTGGGTAATTCTTTGCCTGTAAGCACCTACCTAACCACATTTCGATTTGTGTGCTTTATTATTTAATTTTTGCCTTATGTTAATAGCAATTTTCTCGTTCACTTTTTAGGGTTCCGTACCCAAAGGGTGCCAAACAGGACCCTATTACTAAGACTTCACTGTCCGTCTGTCTGTCTGTCACCAGGTTGCATCTCATGAACTTAGCTAGGCCGTTGAAATTTTCACAGATGATATATCTATTGCCGCTATAACAACAATACAACAAAACAGAATAAAATAAATATTTCATATTTGGATGTTTACATGTTTGTCATGTCGTTGTTTCTGGTTCCCTAGGCACAGGGTATCCTAGTGTGGGCCCAGAAGCAATGTATGTGCCTGTATGTATATTAGGGGTTAAAGTATGAAATTGCCGTTTTATTGCAATAGGTTCTTTGAATTGACATAGAATCTTCATGGTTTGAGGTTTTCGAATGAAACTTTTTTCAAATCGTTTCTATGATATTCTTTTTTTAAAAAATGTGAAACATTTGAATATCGACTTTCAATTGTTTTTGTTATTCAATTTAGACAAGAAAGATGGATACTGCGAAAATTCGAGTGATTATGAGGCACCCATTTTTCGTATTTTTTTATTTTATTGATTTGACGCAAGTGAGTCAATATTATGGGTAAGGTAACGTTAAACCATGCCGCTAATTCCTGGGTAGTTTGACTAGGGTCGGCTTCCACTATCTCTCTTAATTCATCGTTATTCACCTGTGTGGGCGGTCTTCCTCGTGGCTCGTTCTTTAAGTCGAAATTTCCATCACGAAAGCGTTTAAACCAAAATCGCACGATGCGTTCATTAGTAGACTCCTCTCCAAACGCAGCATTGATATTGCGGGCTGTTTCTGCCGCGTTAGTTCCGCGTTCGAAGCGCTCGTAGCCCCGGCTGCCTGAGTGATCTTAAACGATCACGAAGGTTAAGCAACACTGGGCGCGTTCAGTGCATGGATGGGTCGCCGTCTATGCCTAACGCTAGTGGCATTTTTCCGAGCGGTTCCGTGCTTCGCAAGGCACGTTAAGCTGTTGGTGCCGGCTGCCGTCGATAGATGGCAGTCGTTAAGCCAAGTCAGAGGCCTTAGGGCGGCTTGACAACTTCTGACAGTAGACGAGCCACTAGTCTACAAGCCTCCACCAATCCGGACTTGGCCCCCGTGGTGGAGTATGGCCTATACCTTCCTCAGGGAAGAGACCCGTGCCCCTCGGTGGGGACATAATGGGTTGACGATGATTCAAATGTTTCACATTTTTTAAAAAAAGAACATCATAGAAACCATTTGAAAAAAGTTTCATTCGAAAACCTCAAACCATGAAGATTCTATGTCAATTCAAAGAACCTATTACAATAAAACGGCAATTTCATATTTTAACCCCTATTATTATGTTTATGTTTAAGGGATCTCCCATACAACAAACGAATTTTTTTGCCGTTTTTTGCTCGATATTAATAACGGCACCAGGTAGAAGACGCTTAAAATATTTACAGAATATTTAGTTCTTAGATATTTGCTTCACAAATAAATAATGAATTTAAAATAAAATAAATATTTAAGGGGGGCTCCCTCACAACAAACGTTTTTTCTTGATCTTTGTATCTAATGTTGTATAGATAATACTACGGAACACTTCGTGCGCGAGTCCGACTCGCATTTGGCCGGTTTTTTTCTTTACCAACCTACTCCAAATTTAAATAGGTACATAGATGCTTTTGTACTGCTTTGTATCGTATTAAAGTATCGTTGTATATATTCATGAATGTCATATATTTTCCTCTTGTCATGTACTAAGCCTTTTTTATCTAGCGGTGAGGTATGTTTAGTAATTAACAATATATTATAAAATAAGTAATTTACTCTATTCAAGTATTTTTTGTTAATTCTATTTTTCCTCTTTTATAAAATAAAAAAACCCGCGTAACTTTGGTTCGATATAGATATTTTGTTACACTCTATATACCTACTTAAGTTGAAACGGCCATCTGCTACCCGAAGCTTTTATCTTGATTGAAAGGGACTCTTCGGAAGGCGTTTACGTTCATTTTATTTTTACAATGTGTTTGAAACCTCTTGGGAAGTTTCCGACGCCTCCAACCGTAGCGTTTTTTAAAATAATTATGTGGGAATGAACATGTTGTGCTAAATAAATACAAAATACTAGCTGATCCCGCAAAAGTTATTTTGCCATATTAATAAATAGCCTACAACCTATTTCTCAAACCTGCCAAATACATACAAAAATTTTAATAAAAATCGTTGAAGCCATTTAGGAGGAGTTTGATAACAAACACTGTGACACGAGATTTTATTTTTTATTTTTTATTTTTTTTATATAAAATATACTTTTTTTAGCCTATATGCGTCACATTGCAGGACACATGTCTTCTCTCAAAGAGAGAGTATGGACTTAATGACCACGCGTGCCAACAGCGGATTGCCAATTATAAGCGCTGAGGTATGTGAACGTTAGGTTTCCTCACAATGTTTTCCTTCGCCGTTAGTGAGTGGTATTGCTACTGCAGTTCATAAATATACTTTACTTTATACTTTATTGCACACATAAAATCACATGAATAAAACAAAACAGAAAAATTAAAAAGTGTACATGGCGAGCTTATTTCAGCAGAAATCTCTTCCAGCCAACCCTTGATGTGGTGATACGAACATTATAAATAAGGGAGGAAACTGTACAATAATTATTAAGTACTACCTATATGTAAATTAAATATACGTAACTTAGAAAACAAAGTCATTGATATCTACATGCTGGGATTCGAAACCACGACTCCCCGAATGTCTATACTTAAAAGTAATAGTCTAAATAGATGGTATTCTTAATTACTAATTACATAACCGCGGCTTTCAAACTCCCCAGGTTTCAGCGTATATTTACAATCTAGAAGTCAGCGAATCACACCGCCAATGAAGCACCGGCTGTGAAAGGCAAAAGTGGCCCATCATCAGCCACCCGACGCCCACTGCAGGACACAGGCCTCCCTCATGGTTTTCATAACCATGAGGGGTTTTGCCATAATCGCCACGCTTGGCAGGCGGGTTGGCGATCGCAGTATGCGGTTGGAATCTTAGGAAGACGCTGCTGCCCGTCTCCTGGTAATTGATTTCCGTAGTCGCCTTCTACGACATCCACGGAAGGAAATGGAGTGACGCTATTCTTAATCCGGCGCCACATGGAAAAGTGGCCCAATTCAATTCATTTATTTGAAATATAAAAAATAAGGGATCCTGCCTTTTTGCAGAAAATTGTTACGCTGATTATCACTTGCCAACCAACATTTCACCTATTTTTCACTTTGACAACAAACGATTTACAAATTTTTGTATGGCAACGTTTCATTTGGTAGGATTGTTGTTAAGCTGATTATTATAATGAAACAAAACGTTTTGGGTATTTATTATTTTTCAAATCTTTTACTAGGCCAAACAACTATTAGATGAATAACGTTTCGTCTGTGAAACAGTTCCCTTTTCGTAAATAGATGGTTTTGCAAACCTATAGGTTAGGTTAGGTTAGAACTGTGACCAACACACGCACGAGCCGAGCGAGCGAAGCGAGCGTGCCGCGGCAGCGGCCGGCGAGTGCTAGGAAAATTCTATCCATTTTACTAGGTTTTCCTAACCTTTAGGTTATTAATAGCTCAAACCCACATAAGTTACTTAACGAAACTTAATGCAACATTTGGTATACAATAAACAACTGAATGAATATTACGCTAAGTAAAACATACGCTACTTAAAAGTTGGCATTTTGAAAAAATGTCATTATAAAAAGCAAACCAAACAAACAGTTGGCAACTGCGAGGTTGGGAAATAAAAAAAAATAATAAGAAAAGTTGGCAAATGATTATTCCGCAAAATAATATTCTTCGAAACGTTAGTTGCCAAATGAAAATCGGCCAAAAATGTTTCTGCAAAAAGGCAGAGAACCAAAAAATAAATGTATTGAATATTTGGCCTAAGGCATTTGAATTCCTGTGTACGACAGGTAATCCACAGCTCCCGCGGTATTAGTCATCCGAACGACTCTATAATTTGTGAATTTTTGAAATGAAGGGAAATAGATGTAATGATAGAGATATTATGTAAGATTGGGCATTTGAGAGCTTGTGACCGTCCGAAGTCAAATTAAGAGTAATGGAAAGAACGAATGAATGAATGAATTTGAAAAAGAACAATGGGTAATTTTGTATAAACCCCGTACCCACTCTTATAGCAATCTATAAAAGCCTACAAAGAATTTATATTTGAAACACTTAAAAATTAAAGAACGAATGAATGAATGAATTTGAAAAAGAACAATGGGTAATTTTGAATAGACCCCATACCCACTCTTGTAGCAATCGATAAAAACCTAAAAAGAATTTATATATTAAACACTTAAAAATTAAAGAACGAATGAATGAATAAATTTGAAAAAGAAGTTACGATTACTTAAGTTTTGCGTCAAAGCGCGCCCGTCGATAGCACGAGGGATGAATTCACAAAGGATTTCGGTATACCTTATTTTAATGTCAAATAACTTTTTTATACATCAAGCTACAAAGATGATGTAATATAAAAAATATGTATTTTCAAAGACCTTTCTAATGGTCACAAGTCGCTACAAAGGGGGGTACGTTAAGACTCGTAATTCATATTCAGTTATCATTAGACAAATGTGTAAAAAAATATCTCTTACCTGTTCCTCACGGGAGTTGAGCTAGAGACACCTGGGGAAGATACATTACTCCCAATAAGTGCATTTAAGTGATTCCATCTCCGTTTGAATGTACAAAACAAAGTATGTTATTTATAGACACAGCACCAACCATACACAAACATCTTTAACCCGCACGTCACAAGATCTAGTATCAAGTGGCGTACGCTATATCATTCCATCTAGCTCGATGTACAAAACAACATAGGTACGTCGCAGTTTACCCCTTACTAATTGCGGTGCCATAGAAATATTCATGCCACAGCTGATTTACGTTCTGGATGCCTTTGCGGTGACAAGATTTGAATGGAAAACACGGATCACCAGTTAATATTGCAGAGTCTGGAAAGAGATACAACTCAAAGGATTCAAAGGTTAGGTTGAGAAGGCCCACTCAATGCTATTCAGCATTGCTGCTGGTTGGGTTGGATTTAGGTATTGGATAGTTCCTATAAAGAGAGAGTAGTAGTCCAGTGCTTCACATGTGGAAAGTTCTGGGTTTGAATCCTAGCATGCCTTGTAAATTATAAGATACCTACGTGATGTCTGGTAACATCATACCGCAGATCGTGCGCCGCGCACATCTTAGGAAACACATAATATGTAGATAGCATCTTCTTCATTGTGCATACACGCTGAAATCTGGATGGTTTGAAAGCTGCGGTTATGTAATTATAAATAAAAAAGCCATCAATTTAGGCTATTACCTTTAAGTAAGTATAGACGTAAATTAATTAATGTTTTTTTGTGCAATAATCAAAAAAATAAATTAAAAAAAGACTCAGTTGAGAAATCTTGTTTCAAAAATTGCGCAAACAATTTTATTAATACCGCCTCTCTGTCTATCAGAACAGTGACCCGCAGACCCGTGGCGTTTATGCACCACTCTGAATTGCTACTAATAGTTCTCGAACATTCTAGTTTGTGTCGAGATATTTTTGAAAAATGCAAATAAAGTACCTTCTAAAAACAAACTAGCGTATTTGATAGCTATGATTGAGACACGTTCATTTTGCTATGGCTCTCAAACCACCCAGAAATCGTGGTGTATAGACAGAAAACATATACCAGAAAATAGACATTATATACCAAGGATGTGGATATACTCATCAAACACATCTTACGAGGCTAACACTATTACTGCCTAGTCGTTTTTCACCATAAAGTTAGAAAATTTGTATATTTGTTAATTTTTTGTATCAATATACCCCTCGATAACTGTGTAAAAAATGCATCGTGAGGAAACCCGTGAATTAGTTGGCTTCACGGGTTTCCTCACGATGAAGACTAGAAGCAGGTGCTTGGCAAGTCTACTTTAGTCTAGTCTGTCTCATTTGAAAAAAAAAAACTCCATCTGAAAATTTTAAAATAAAAATAGAAAACCGATTTCAAAACACTACAGCACTAAGAAGTTAGAAATAATTTAAAAGAACATCTTTAAAATAGAAGTACGTGTACATGTAGGTATATATAGAAATATGATTTGGAGTCGGTGAACAAAATATACTTCTATAATACCTATATACGTATTATAGAAGTATATTTTGTACCTAATACCTATATATGTATACGTACTTCTAATTTAAAGGTATTCTTTTAAATTATTTCTAACTTTTCAGTGCTGTAGTATTTTGAGGACGGTTTTTGATTTTACTTAATTTTTTTTATTTTTAAATGAATTGTGGGGAAGCGGGAGAAAAAAAAAACAAGTTTCTTAAAAACATCATTTACCCTTAGACGTCTGAACTTTTCTGGAACATTTGCATATTACTAAAGGATGGACCCTATTAGGTCTTATTTACTGCTGTTCATTGAAAAGTTTTTTACCAAATCTTCACCAAACAGCAAAAACAATGGAATATACGCGTCGAATTGAGACCCTCCTCCTTTTCTCAAGTCGGTTAAAAACTATATCCCAGGCATTCATCATCATCATCATTCAGCCACAAGAAGTCCACTGCTGGACATAGGCCTCCTCCATGGATTTCCAGAAAAGACCGGTTCCTGCCACTTGGATGAGGTCATCTGTCCATCTTGTGGCTGGTCGTCCTACGCATTATCCCAGGCATTATAGCGTCTGAATGGTCATCTCATTACTTTTTTATTTTATGTGTATACTTGAAAGTAATAGTCTAAAGAGATATAATTTTTATTGACTAATTACGTAACCGTTTCCTATTCACTACTGAACTTTCTGTAACATGATAATATTTTGCCCAACCGGGACGAGATAAAGCCAAAACACTTCCCTTGCCATTGGTACGACTGAAGTGTTACAGGAAAAGCGACGTTATGACGGATATATAAGGGTGCGGGTGATTGAAAGCGCCAAGCGTCGTGCTAATGCGCAGAGCTGGGGTGTTCAACCAGTCCGTCCAATGGGGCATGATTTTTGTTTTTGCTTTAAATTGCTTCCCAAAACAAGAGGAAAGGTATGAAAAATCTAGACAATTTTTTTAGTTTTTCATGTGAAATAACTGTAGATTATGGGGTTTTGGATTTTTTTTATATGTGCTGGAATTAATTGCTTTTCACAATACTATGAAAATGAACGGGAAGTACCTTGTAGGTTTTCATTATGAGTTTGATTATACGAAATATGTAACATAGCTTGAGCTAATTTAGAAACCTGATTGTTTTACACGTTTAACCTTAATATTTATATCAAATTATACGTGACAGGTCTATCCGTTCCTAAGAAGAACGGTCTTGACAGACGGAAGAATGCACGTACGGATAGGCGGACGGTTTTGAGGAATCGAACAATTAAAAGTTGAATAAACGAGTGAGACGATTACGAACGACTACTGCAACATAACATGACAAGCGCAAGTACTGCATTAGATGTGACAGGGCAGCAACGGAGTGGCGGCCGATAACTAGGTAGCGGTCAGTGGGTAGACCAATTGCCCGATCGGCAGAGGACCCGAGAATGCGAACGGCTAGAGACCACGAAATATGGCATGATGGGGAAAGGGCCTACACTCAGCAGTGGGCAGCAGTGGGATGATAATGATGTGACAACTTTAGAAAATGACGATAGTATCAGATAGCAACTAATGACTGTTGATGAAGCAAAAGAGGTTTGTTAGGCAGGATTGTAGCAAGTGGCAAACCCTGGTATCTGCCTATCCCTCCGAGATACAGGCATGTGTTTATGTATACATATTGGTCCGTTTCTTTCTTTCACCATAACTTTAAAATGCTTGAAACAATTCAGAAGTTGGTAGAAATATTGGTAGAAACTTTATTTCTGGTAACAAAGCAGTAACTGGCATCTTGCGGTCGTGTTATTTTTTGTGATTATGGTATGAATATGAGTTTAGGATACTGTCCGTACTTAAAGTGCAAAAAGTTGCGAACCCCTGCAACAGACGAGAGAAGCGAGACTCATAATCTGTCGACAAGTGTACGCTAATTGTATGCGGTACAGGCGAGCGAACAAGTCTCAAATAAAATGCCTAAAAACTGACTTATTGCTTTGCGTCCCAAAACGTTCCTTTAAAAATGTCGGCGCGTCGATGGCGCCTTCATGCATAGAAGTCAATTGACGTTTTAGAACTAAAACGAGTTTAAGCGACTAAATTACAATCGTATCATGTATTAAGTGGATAAGGTTCTAAAAATAAACAAACAAACATAAACATTTACATACAGGCACATACATTGCTTCTGGCCCCACACTAGGATACCCTGTATCGTGGGAACCAGAAACAGCGACCTCACAAACATGTAAACATCCAAGACCTGGGGGGGTTTTTTTTTTGTCCCCAGCCGGGATTCGAACCCGGGACCTCACGCATAGTAGGCAGATGCGCTACCGCCACGCCACAGAGGTTGTCAAATAAAACCACGGAAATTTTTAGGAAAATTATTTTTATTGCTAAACGATTCTCATCTCCATTTCAAAATTTTGCAAAATAGCATAAGCAATTTATATATTGGGATATTGGCAGAAAAAGCCAGGATATTGGCTTTTTCTCAGATGTAAAATATGAGCTTAATCATCAAGCGTGCCCACTGTGGATAGGCTAAAAGTTATCCTGTATTAAATAATTATTGTTCTTTATTCATGCCAGTCATGCGACACGTGATTTGAACTTTCATGTGTTTTTTTAATTAAAAGCGGTTTTTTTAGTTCTCTTGCACACGGCTGTACCTACTCACGCAATAGTTTCCCTGTAATCAGAAGCTTAATTAATCAAAAAGTGTCAGGATGCAGTGACACTTCAGCCGAGATGTAGCGCTGTGTCAATGAGCCGTGTGCCCGCTTGTAAAAAACGTACGGACCGCTTTTTGCTAAAAAATCTTGCTTGATTTTGCTAACGCTACCAGCCCCAAAAAGTAGCTGTGGATTGATTAAGTAACACCAGTTACAATTGGTTAGAATTTGATCCCGTCGTCTTGACGTTGGCATGACGGGTTCTAAATGAATGCGCAAACTTTTCCAATAGGAAAACGTAATGCTTAAAAAATTTGACGGGTTACAACTTTTAGAGTATAAAGTACGTGTTTTAGGAAATTGTAACAACTCTTTGCCTGCTACATCTAAGATGTGGAAATTAAAAGAAGTGGCAGAACCAACTTTGGTTAGAAATCAGAAATAAAAAAAATATTTCAACGTTACGCTGCCGGTGTCGATAGATATTGTGGTTAAAAAATAAAAATAAAAATGTTTTTATTCAAAGTAAAACAGAAACTGTGACTAAATGAACTCTACAAGTTAAATTAGGTGTCCGTTTCAAAATCTACGTCATGTTTTTTTCTAAATATTGGTTAAAATTTGGATGTCCCCTTAACAAACGACGAACGGATTTAAAGTCAGCTGTCAATTGACCACTCACACGCTGCATTGCCTTGCACACTTTTTAAAACCACCACCGCATCGAAAACATCGCGTTCGTTCTTACGAATAACTTCGCTGAAACAATTCCATACTCTTCCTGAAATTGTATTCCCTAAGTCTTTTTATGTTTATCCGTAAAGAAGAGACTGCATTTAGTAGATGAGTATTCACTAGCAAACGACAGAGCGTTTTGATGCCCTTTTGAAGCATTCTTTTCTAGTTGACCTCTGGTTATATTGATAAACTAGCTGTGCCCGCGACTCCGTTCGCGTACATTTCGATTTTTACGAAGCATTTGTATGGGGGCCACGTCTTATCATAACTGGAGCTAGAATTTAAATAACCTATCCTGTGTCCCAGATGTCTATATGTTTTTATACCAAATTTCATCAAATTCGGATAATTGGTTTAAGAGTTATGGAGGAACATACATACATACACACATACAGAAAAAAATTCTAAAAATCGTGAAATTAGTTTCAGTATCATATATTGAGCCTATAAACACAATATCTCTGAAAACAAACTAACTTACTCCATGACCGACCCTTACAGATTTATTATTAGTATAGATATCGTACTTCCTAATATCGCTATAACAATGGTTGCTTAAATCTGTAAAGTTGCTCTCACTCCTGACTTGCTGTTTCCGCTCGTACACTAATTTTTGATGATTGTAAAATGTGGTCTGAGGGTTTGGTCTACATCTACACTAATATTCATCATCGTCATCAGCCATATGGCGCCCACTGCAGGATATAGGCCTCCGTCATGGTTTTCATAACCATGAGGGGTTTTGCCGTAATCGCCACGCATGGCAGGCGGGTTGGCGATCGCAGTATGCAGTTGGAATCTCAGAAAGACGCTGCTGCCCGTCTCCTGGTAATTGATTTCCTTAGTCGCCTTCTACGACATCATCGGAAGGTAATGGGATGACGCTATTCTTAATCTGGCGCCACACGGAATCTTAATCCGGCGCCACACGGAATCTAATATTATAAAGAAGAAAAGTTTGTAAGTTTGTATGTATGTGTACACTAATATTATAAAGAAGAAAAGTTTGTATGTTTATAAGTTTGTATGTAGTGCGTAATCTCGGAAAAAATGTACCGATTTCAAAAATTCTTTCATCAATATTTATAAGGGACCCTTATTAACTCGGGGTTAACCCGTTAAACCGTTAACCCAGTATCGAATTGTACTGGTAACCATGTTAACTCCAGGTTTAACGGGTTAACCCCGGGTAGAAGGATGGCGCAAGTGGCGCTTAAGGTTAATCCGTTAACAATGCGAACGAGGTCGGGGGCATTGCTAGGAGGTAATAAAATTATGTAATTCAATATGACAATTCTATGAAAAAAGAAATCAAACATTTATTTCAACGTAAAGATTTTACGGCCCTGGTTGGTCGCTCACGGTGAATATTTTCACTGCTTAAATAGAAAACGCACCGACTTGGTTTTTAAATCGAAATTGAATTTGTATTGCGACCGCAACGCGGATGAGGTAGCTGCTTGGTCATTCGATTTGTAGTCGAGTAGCGACGAGTTTCGGTTGTAGACTTTGGCATGTCAGTCCTTCGGCAAGAGCTCGATAAATATAAGATTTCTTTTTGTCTGACTGCGGATTGGTATGTGTGCATGTAAGTATGTCCGATTCTATGTTCCCTTATAACTGCTTAACTAATGATCAGAATGTCACAAATAAGATCTCCACCGATTCTTCGTGTTTGCACGAGTGTCATAGCCTGTATAAAATCAGCAGAGAACCAATTAAAAAGTAAACACTAAAAACACCGAAATAAAAAACAACCAGCAACCCGATTGCATATTTTATTTTATTTTATTATTATTTATTTAATAGACACAGCCAACAGATGTTAGCATAAACTATTAAGCAGGCGGGACTCAAATTCAACAATGTAACTCATTTCGAGGTTGGTTCCGCCTGGTTGGTAGTTGGGTAATGCTCAGCAGTCGTCTTTTTGATTTTATTTTATTTCAGTATTTTATTGACTCCATTGTTTAGTGAAATAATAAAAACATGTTAATAAAGATGCCCAAGAGCGCAATGTTTTCCACAAGTCCTGAAAAAAGTAACTTTCGGATAGAACGTAAGATGTGGAGACATACGTGAAAGCGCTTGAGTTTTAGAAGGGCACAGATGCCTGGATTGATTTATTAGAAAAAAATGCAGTCTACAATTTACATAAACATAAAAACTTATTCACAACAAAAAAACAGGCATTAAGCTTTAGAACGCAATATGAAGACAAACTGATATTACCAGCATGTAAAACAACTTTGCACAGCAGAAATTGCGGCTCTATGCTTGTAAGAGTGTATAACAAAATACCTGTTGAATTTCTAAATTTAAGATGGTCGATGTTCAAGAGAGAAATGTATAATTGGCTGTGCCAAAAGTGCTACTATTCTATAAATGAATTTATGACAGATAAGTTTAAGTAAAGTGCCATTTTATTTTTGACATTCCAGCTATTTTTAAATAATTTAATTTTTTAATTTTTAATTTTTAATCTATTTGACTCAATTTTATTAATTAAATGCAACTGACATTTCAATAACTGTATTGACCTGGACATTGTATTGTATTAACATTTGTAGATTTAGCACCTGACATAAAAAAATTATTTGACATTTGTAATTCATTAATTTCATTGTGGTATTTTGACATTTCAATAACAATAAACTACAATTAAATATTTGCATGTTAGAACATATCTAACAGAATGTGAGCTCTTATATAATATCATGCCATCCTTATGTACCACGTTTTAAGCAAATAAAATTATTTGGTTTTATTTTATTTATTTTATTTTACCTATGTATTCCACCCTTTGTGAGAAAGATTTGATCCTTGTAATTGATGCCCTTCAAGGACAGGGTGTCATTTTTATGGCTCTTACTTCAAGCTCTTTGAAATAATCACGCAAGTCAGCTGCCTTTTGTGGCAATGTAGATACACCACAGGCTACATCTATGGTCCTGTTTTATTTATTCGTTTCATCTGTTGTGTATTTAGTTTTCTTTCTGTTGTTGTGCATATTATGTTACTTATGTGCTTATTTTGTTTCTGTGATGTATCTTGTTGGTTATAATAAATGTCTTTCTTCTTCTTCTTCTTCTTTTTCACTGTGGATCAGTTAAAAGAGATACAATTTTTCCATTGGTGGCATTTGTGTTACGGCATAAAGCTCTTATTAGTAATTTTAGGATCCCCCACCGAGAACCTAGGATCCAGCTACTCGTATTTCTCTTTATTCAAAATCCGGGAAAGGAACGAGTCTATTCAATAAAGGCTCTCTTGAAACTCGATAGTCCATTCAGCTGCCTCTTTTGTAACTACGCTTTTCATACGCCAATTCAATTTGTTTGCATTGATACACTAATCTAAACCGGCCATTAAATACAAGGTTAATTCATTGCATTTCGATATTAATTCATACATTGATTTTCATTAAAAAAAAAACTGAAGGGCACAAGCCTTCTCTCGGAGAGAAAAAAAGTGAAAGGGTGTATGTACTACATCACCACGTGCCCACCGCAGTACGATCACCTCAGATGCTCAGGTTTCCTCACAATAATTTCCTTCAGGTTAGCGAGGAGGTATTGCTAAGAGCAGTGGTAGTGGAGCGGTAGAACGCCGGCTTCTCATTCAGGAGGTCGTGGGTTCAAATCACGGCGTGTATCAATGATTTTGTTTCCTAAGTTATGAAGTGAGGTGTTTGTGGAGTTATAGTAGCAATACCACTCGCTAACTGTGAAGGAAAACATCGTGAGCAAACCTGAGTATCTGAGGTATTCACATACCTCGGCGCTTAAAATTGCCAATCCGCGGTGGGCACGCGTGGTGATTAAGCCCATACTCTTTCTGTGAGAGAAGGCCTGTGCCCTACAGTGGAACGTATATAGGCTGAATACAATTGCTACTATAAACTCAAAAAAGCACTACAAAACAAAATCTGTTGGTACATGCAGAGATTCGAACCCATAGCATCACATAAATTTAATGAAGCATCTACCCTCCTTTTACGTAAGTGTCTACTATTTAGGGCTATCCATTTTTACGTTTCCGAAGTGTCAAACTATTTTATGTATTTGACAGTAGGTTACGGAGTAGGTTAAATCGAAAACTCTATACAGTGGATAAGTTACGTAGTAGAACCTTCGAAGAACAATTTCTGCACATAATTTTACGAAGAAACAAATAAAAACGTTGTTATCTTTTACTTTTACTGTAACTCTGATAATTAAAAACCAAAAGTCGTTGTTTCATTCACAGATACTGTGTTTTCTTCTTTGGTGAGAATGATATATCAGAAGGTTAACTAATTATTAACTCTTCTGTCATACATATAACTTATGATGCCCAATAGATAACGTACCGTAGTACAGACTGTACATGGTGTGAAAAGACCGGCTGGTACTTATCGAAAGTACCAGCCAGCGTAGGTATTCTCTACATCGTTACAAGTATTTCTTCTTAATTATCCAAATGGAAAATTTTAAGGTTTTTTTTTATAAAAATCCAACGCATAACATATTAATAAAATTAAGATCTTGAACAGCGTGCTATACCAGAGTAGCGAAATTTGTGTCTACAGTCGCGCTGAAAGTTTCTTATCCATTGTGTGCCAATATTATGTTCATAACAAAGACAGAAAGATTTTTAGATGAAGTATACTTACTTACTGGACTCATACAGATAAATTTCGCTTCCCTTCCAAAGCAATCTAAGCATAACACCGCCAATTCCATGACATTACTTATTTATGTAAGAAATAATTAGTAATTCTTTCTACTTTTTGTGCAATAAAGTGTGCTTATTTATCTAAGTAGTTTTTTATGCCCACTCTTTAATGGGCATAGCTAGTACAAATATTTCATTGGTTACGGACTTCATTTCAAAGTGATAAGGTTCAATTTATGGTGTGAACTATTGCGCCACTACCCGGTAAAGGGCTTAGCTTTGGGTTTTACGTCAGCCTAGGACGCTTGATACTTTCAAACTTTAAATCCACTTGGCTGGCGGATTGAAAAAAAAAATCATAATTAACAGTCAATCTTCTCCAATGAAAATTCAGTCTCCAGGGAAACGTTTCGCTACCAAAAGATAATGCGCGCAATAAAGTCGCCTATTCTGGATTATCTCGAATCGTAAAACAGCAGTAAACGTTAATGACTTAGAGCGGAGACCGTAGAAGGGCTTTATATCACCACTCGTTAATACTTTACCTCTGTAGATGGGTTAACGGTTATAATTATATCACAAGGGTGCACTGCACACCCTTTTGGTGTTTTTCGCGGCGTGATAAGTGATAGTCAGGTGCACATACCTATATTATATTGTTTGAAGTGTTGTTTTCCCTGTTCTGTTTCCAGGTCTTCCAAGAGCGTGATATGTGACAAACCCTGGTCTCTCCGGCTACCCGACCTTTGTATGTAGATGGTAAGGATTTAGATATATACCTATGTATGTAGGTTTCCCAGTAGAAATCACGATGATAGACTTGTGCTTACTAGATTCGTTGTCTCATTTCAAATTAGCTACGCCTGAATAGTTGCTATGCGCTATATAGGTATGAGAATATATTAAGATTATCTGTACACCATAAAATATTTAAAGACCAAAGAAAAGAGGTAAAATTGGCGGTTTTTTTACTTTATTAACAATTAGCTACGAACTAGATTCTAGTTATCATCTATGAATGAATGTTATCCCTCAGTGATGACTTTAATTCAAGGCTAAACGTTCTTGCTTTAATTCAATCAATCGTCAGTCACAGATTTATCTCTGGAACTGTCTGTCTTACGTATATCTTGAACTGCTGCCGGCGATATTTTCACAGAATATGTATTATTCTGGCGGACTTACCAACAAATGACCAAAACTAAGGGGGCACCCACAGAACAAAAAAAAAGAGTAGAAGTCGTAAGTGGGCGGTGCCCGCGTGCCTCACATTAGCAATGTATTGCCTATGCGTTTTCTTTGACAGTTTTTCTTGCCTCAGTTGCCGTGCGCTTCTAGTAAAGTAAACAATTGTGAAAACTCTACTAAAATGCCTTATTTTGCTGTGTTAGAGTGCAAAAATAAAAGTTGGGGACCAAAATGTACCGATCATGCTGTAACATTTCATCGGTAAGTAGTATTTTTTATATTTATTGATGTTTATTTATACCAATAACTATTTACATTTACAAACAATATCATTAAAAATAACTAAATATAGAAAACTGCGCCCAGATCGCCGCCTCTGGCAAGGGTACCCAATATGCTGGCTACGTTACCTCGTTGGATAGCGAGACTTATCCTCTGCCCGAGGTAATAGCCAGCCCTGGGGTCCCTGGTCGTGTCGATGAGGCGCGACGTGTTTAATTTTATTTTTAATTAAATTTGTATGACATGAACAAGGAATCCAATCTGAAAGTGAGAAAGTGAAACCACCTTTATTTACTGGACTGTAAATTTCAATTTTCATCGAAGTTTGTGTACTTTTTCTAGAAACGGGGGCACCTATACGGAAAAAACAGATTTTTTTACATTTTTATTTTCGCGTTCCCTATAAAATGCAACAAAAACTAAAATCCAGCCCAAGTGCGAGTCGGGCTTCCGCTAATGGTCCCGAACTGAATGAAAGAAAATACACTACATTACATTAACCCACGCCTTTATTCCGTAGGGGTAGGCAAAGACCAGGGCTTGCCACTTGCCACGATCTTGACAGACCTCTTCCGCTTCATCAACATTCATTAGTCGTTTCGGGTACTTGTTGGGGTTCCGTACTCAAAGGTAAGGGTAAAGGACCCTATTACTAAGACTCCGCTGTCCATCCGTCCATCTGTCACCAGGCTGTATCTCATGAATCATGATAGATAGTTAGAGAGTTGAAATATTCACAGCCTGGTGACCGACAGCCAGACAGACAGACGGACAGCGAAGTCTTAGTAAGAGGGTCCCGTTTGGCACTCTTCGGGTCCGGAACCCTAAAAACACCTTTTGTGTAAAGTTAGTCGTGTGGAAATTTAATGAAATACACTGACTGAATCTACTCCACAGGAATACAAATGCACAGTTAATTTGTATTAGTTCCTGGACCGTTCAATTCTCTCCGTATAAACAATCCCGAACGCAGGGTGTTATTCTAGTCTAGCATGCTTTACACGTCTCTAGCGGAGTGGGCAACTTGGCGCCTGTGCTTCCGCTACTGAATGTGCCGATTAGAGCCTGGTTTCACCGTGACTTGGTAAACCAAGGTTCGTCAAACCTAGTAAAAAGTACAAAAGTATTTTTTTACATATTTTTCACGCCTGTATCCTGAAGGCGTAGGCAAAGACTAGTGTTTACCACTTGCCACGATCCTTTCGCTTCATCAACATTCATAAGTTGTTGCATACATGCGAGCCGGTTTCGGGTTCTTTTAATATCGTTATTTATCCGTTTTTTTTTATTTGTTTATTAAAGAGTGTTACAATAACAAAAAATTCGCCAAACTGCGTGGTAGTTTGTTTTTTTATTTGACGGATTACAGACAAGTGATATAATAAAAAAATAACATTTTCTAAGGATAACACGAGCACTAAACATAATAAAAACTGAATTTGGACGGATATTTACTCGTTCATTCATCTTGATGAAGTTGAAGTTCTAGTCCGAAACGACCGTTTCTTTCCTAGAATGATACGCGAGGCAATAGAGATAGATAGATAGATAGATAGATAGATATAATATTCTTTATTGTATGTACACCAGGAATCCGCCGACATCCAAATTTCAATAGAGATCGTAATTGAAACATAATTACAGCATGAAAACTAGTGCTTAAGTGGTTGAGACCCCCTTGCTAGAAGTGTTACTGTAGATTTTATTTTAATTTCCATAACTAATAATATTCCCTGGTGTACATATAATAAAGAATGTGCTATATATCTTTCTATCTCTCTAATAATCAATATTTTTTTAAATATAAAATAATTGTCTTGTAGATTGAATTTTTATTTCGACAACTAACAATCAATATTTTTGAGTTTATATAAAATTATTGTTTAACCAATATAACTTTAAAAATTTGACGAAGTATTTTTGGAACATAACAATTTTTTGCCGACGGCAGTAAACTAACAGTTAATGCTTTCAAAAATACGCCTGTCACCTCAGTCTACCGAGACCATGCCACTTGCAAGAGTACCGAAACGTCGGAAAATTGTAAAATTAAAAAACATACGAGTAAATATCCGTGCGAAATCAGTTTAAAAAAAAAAAAAAACTTTGACACAACACAATCACTTATGGTGGTCCCAAACTAGGACTGCTGACCATCTTGTGAATAGGCATCTTTTGAACTGAGTAATTTTTTAGTTACCTACTTGAAATTGCCCACCCGCGGTGGGCATGCGTGATATTTAAGCTCATGCTCTCTTTCTGAGAGAAGACCTGCCTGCAGTGGGACGTATACAGGCTGCACTAATATTATTTTTGGTATCGATTTTAAGCCCGACAAAGGGGTTTGAAGAATGCAAGAAAGACTAAACTATAAATTTTATTTGTTTTACGAACACACGCAAAGTATTTCTATATTAATAATACACACACTGCCTTTTGTAGCAACTTCGAAACACCCCACCACGACCTTTAAACTTCAAATAAAGGCGATAGCCAATAAGGTAATTTTAAACTCAGGTTAAGCCAGCTTAGTGGGGCCAGTGGCTACATAGATAGTTGTTTCAGTGAGATTGCGTTTTCCGCTGACTAGCTTACTAAAGGCAAGCTAGGAAATAGAAAAACGCAACGGCGGGCCACTTCTATTCGTCTTGTTAAAAAAAATTGTAGCCTTAAACTTTTTAGCTTTGTTTTCGTTATAAATTAATAGTCCATTGTAATTAGTAGCACGACTATGAGCTAAGCTCTTTGGACGAATTTTCGCCCACCACGGCTTGTAATTGAATGAAATATCACTAGATTACTAAAAAAAATTAAAGTTTATAGTTGTAAAATTTAAGGGGATGTAATAGAAAAGGGCAACATAAAATGTAGCCGGAACCGGCGTCCGCGCATGCAACGCGTAATGAATGTTGAGGAGGCGAAAGTGATATATCAGGATCGTGGCAAGTGGCAGTCCCTGGTCTTTGCCTACCCCTCTGGGATACAGGCGTGAGTTTATGGATGTATGTAAAAAAATAAAAATAATATACATATATTTTCGATGTAAATTCGAAGGTTTGTTACTTATACACGCCAGGATGGCTGAAGGAAGATGTATTTAGAAACAGGGATAGATTAGCACATAGATTACTTTTTATCTACGAAAAATACATATCAAGAGAATGACGACTCATAACATACCTTTGTGACAACTCGAGACGTAAACCATTAAAAAAATCTTTGAGAATTCGTTATCAAATTAATCTTAGAACAAAAGCATTTGTAAACACAAGCTCTAAGCTCTAATTGGGGTTTTTCAGGTAGGAATTGCAATTTGTTAATCCTATATGCCTATTATGGCGGTGGTAGCCTGGTGGGTAGAACATTTGACTCGGAAGAAAACATAACGAGGAAACCTGAGTGTCTGAGCTATTCACATACTTCAGCGCTTGAAATCGCCAATCCGCGATGGGCACGCGTGGTGATTAAGCCCATACTATCTCCCTGAGAGAAGGCCTGCGCCCTACAGTGGGACGTATAGAGGCTGCTTATGTATTGTATATGCCTATTTACCTACGTTCATGAATAATTTAATATACGTTTCGTCCAAAGCAATAACTATAAAATATACATAAGAAGCGAAAATCACCAGCACCAGCACCGGGCAAGTGCAAGCATCGATGAAATTTCGAGCCTCTTTACAAACTTCTCTGTATTACGTACAGGCAGCGACATCTGGCCGAAGTGAATTACATCACTTGCAGCCCGGAGTAACCCACTTTGCAGTTAGGTTTTTACATCGGAATGATATCGCTGTGCCTACATGATTATAAATTCGTTTTGTTGCACTATCCCGTGCTGAAGTGTCATTCATTCATATTCATTCGTTAGTTCAGTTTTGAATGCATCAAATATTCCTCTTTTAAATGACACCTAGGCTATAAAACTACAAGGGTGGGTCCCATACTAGGATACCCAGATATGTTATTATTATTATTAACATCCTTTGTTGCACCAAGTAAATAGTGTACAATAGGCGGGCTTAATACTAATTAGTATTTTATTCTAGCCAACCAATGGGTGACGAGAGAAGGTTGGGGTAGTGTCAAACCGAGAAATTAAGGAATAGATAGATAGAGAACACTTTATTGCACAACCAGGTGAATACTATTGTATAGAGAGTTGCATTATTGTATTATGTATTATCCATTCTGAAGACGGAGATAGTGCTCATGGACTCTGAGTCTCTACTCTTAAAAACTCCGGAGCTGACGGAGCGTGACGGATATACAGAGGTCGAGTGTTCCATAGACGTACCGCTGTTACGGTGAAAGAATCCAAATAACGCGTCCGAATAACCAGACAAGGACACCACAAACATAAAAAATACGTCCACACTGAGGCTATAATAATTTATACTTGACTGGCTATAAACAGCAATCACTTCCGACTATTATCCCTACACTATTGGCAAGGACAATGGGTGTCTGACAACAAAATAACCCACAGTGGAGCTGAAACAATGGGAATATTTGTCCGCCTATCCCTTGCGGTGTCCTTACAATACCATTCATTCATTCACTCATTCGTCATTCGTTCACTTGTTCATTCAGCCAGCTAGGAAAGCCCCGGATCTTGTTATGCGTCCAACGAATTGAGCTGCAATTCGAGAAACTGATTGAATTTTTCAAAATTACTGACATACATAACCTTAGACCTGTATCCCGGAGGGGTAGGCAGATATTAGAGTTTGCGACGTGCCACGATCCAGGAAAATCTTTTTCGCTTCGTCAATATTCATTAGTCGCTTCTTGCACGCACGCCGGTTTCTGGCTTAGTAGTAAAATGTATATCCAAAGGTTACTAAGTGGCGCCGGATTAAGAATAGCGTCACTCCATTTCCTTCCGTGGATGTCGTAGGAGGCGACTAAGTAAATAAATGACCAGGAGACGAGCAGCAGCGTCTTCCTGAGACTCCAACCGCATACTGTGATCGCCAATCCGCCTGCCAAGCGTTGCCATTATGGCAAACCCCTTCATGGTTAGTAAACCATGAGGGAGGCCTGTGCCCTGCAGTGGGCGCCAAATGGCTGATGATGATGATGATATCCAAAGGTTGCCTGAAAGACATCGCTATAAGAGATAATAAGACTGCCAGTTGTATACCACTAGTTAGATATAAGAAACCATTTGTTTCTTTCTCCTGGTTGTGCAATGAAGTGTTCTCTTTCTATCTATAACGATTTTGATTTATTTAATTTTTGCTAATGTAATTTCTATGTACAATAAAGATTATCTTATCTATTTATAACTATGTATAAGCAACAAAAATATCTGGATTAATAAAGCGCTTCAACATTGCTTTTGGGTGCCTATTTCACTCTAGGGCGATCACAAAAGTATCAACGCTTTATTAGGGTACCGTACCCGAAGAGTGCCAAACGGGACCCTTTTAATATGCCTACGATCGTCCGTCCGGTCCGCCAGACTGTCCATCGTCCGTCTGTCTGTCTGTTTGTCTCTCTGTTTCTAATAAAGATAAAGATAACATAACTTCCACACAACACAATCACTTGTCCTGGTCCCAAACTAGGATACCCTGTGCTATGGTAACCAGGCAAGGCCATCACAAACATGGAAATACACCCAGACTGAGGCCGTGTGTACAAATGTACGGCGGCTCCCAGCGGGAATCGAACCCATGACCTCCGGCTGGTAATCAGACGTGATACCGCTAGATCAACGTGGCAGTAAATACAGGCTTTTGTGCGTATCAATAACTTTGAACCACTGTATCGAAATTTCCATTCGCACCTGCGTCGCGTATATTCCCTGTAGCAGGAAGGAAAGCAGCAGGATATAACAGGCTGTGTGAAACAATAGTGCATTGTTTAAACACTGCTGTAGTCCGTGATTGTTATTGCCTCCTCATTGCTTATTGCTGTTGACGTTTGAAGTGGTGGAAGCGCAATGGATAGACAATAATAATAATGTATAATGTCATTCGGAAATTCGTCAGAAGAATTCGACATTTATCAACGAGAAATCGACATAGTTCGCACTGAAATTTTGATGGATTCCTTTTATCTCACTAGGAGTTTTGTTGCAAATTGGTGCCACCCAAAACCGGCTTTTTGATGAGAGCTGTGTTCACATTGGAATCTCGTACTCATCCACTGCTGGACATAGACCTCCCCCAAGACTCGTCAGTTCCTTTTGTCCTCGTCCAGGAACTACTTCGTGATCTTCAATGTGAATTGATCAGATATCGCGGTCAAATATCTTCGTAACACCGAATTTGAGCGTGTTTTATTGAGTATTTTTAATAAGTAAATGTCTTCGAATTACAATGAAGTGGTTCATGGGCCGAAAGACGTGAGCCTTTCATCCTCGGTATCTGATAGAAAGAAATGAAGGAAGAAAGAAAGAGAAAGAAGATGCACAAGATATACACAGTTACATAGATTTGCTTGAAATTAGGGTTGAAATGTACTAACGGTTTGTTAACTAGCGGAGAAATGTATTATTTCCGCATTTATAGAATGAATAAAAATGTACCGAATTAATTAACACGGGGCTTCAGGTACATGCAGTGCTTTACTTCACTTTAGTGAGATCGTGGGTTCGAATCCCGACTTTTTTTGTGCTTGTATTATGGTCTCTTAACTCCGTAAGTATTTAAGAATTATTTTAGTTTCGTTGCGTTCGCTCATCGTTTGACTGCCACGTTGGTCTAGCGGTATCACTTCTGATTACCATGCCGGAGGCGGTGGGTTCGATTCCCACTGGTGGCCGCCGTACATTTGTACAAATGTCCTCAGTCTGGGTAGACCCAAGTAGACTTCGCGGCTCCTAGTAACATGCATAGACCATTATAATAAATACTGTATCAAAATATGTACCTAACGCCTAACTTCGCAGTTATTTAACAATACCAGCCCCACTTCTTTCTTTTCCGTCGGGAACTTTTGCGACACTCCACTTTATTGAACTTAGAGAGAAATTGTGTAACCAAAGTTGTACAATACGGGACGAAATACTTGGAAAGCCCCACAGTAACATGTGACTAATAAAATGTTGTACCCCAGAGGGAACTTTTCGTTCGGTAACGAGCTAGGAATAAAAACTAGTACAGTCGATTTGAAGAGAGCTTTAAGCTTTACTTTCGACTACCCTTCCAGTAACACAAAGATTTTTTCTAACTCTCACTATCCGAGCTACACAACTAAGGAACAAGCTTCCTAACTTTATTCAAGTGAGCATTGCTTTCAAGAACAGATTAAAGAAGAGCGCTATCTCTCTAACCTGTCATAGTTAATAGGTTTAACGTATAAGTATATACTATATGTATATGTAGGTCTATGTATCTTATCTTATTTTTCATCATCATCATTCAGCCACAAAAAGTCCACTGCTGAACATAGGCCTCCTCCATGGATTTCCAAAAAGACCGGTTGGAAGCGGCTTGCATCCAGCGTGTTCCTGCCACTTGGATGAGGTCATCCGTCCATCTTGTGGCTGGTCGTCCTACGCTGCGCTTGCCGATGTGTGGTCTCCATTCGAGAACTTTTCGGCCCCATCGGCCATCAGTTCTGCGTGCTAATTCTAATTTATTTGAAATCTCTGTAGAATTCCGGCGCGACCGAAAATGGGGGGCGGGTGGGAGGGGGAGATCCCGAATTTTACTAAAACTCCGATAACTCTTGTAATTTATGTTTCATTCTAGTTATAAGTTGAAGTTATAAATTTTACTTCATTTTTTTTCCGGTGACAAAAATGTATCATATATATAAGTGTTTGTATCCTCAATAAATATACAATAAACATTTATATTTGTCTGCTTATCTTTTCATACAAGATTCACTCAAAAAACTCTACCAAAATTCCCTCAAATTTATACACTCGACAAACTTTTAATTTTTTTTTGTCGAAGTTGCTATGTGCATTTCAAAATCAAGGCTGTTTTATGAGCTATCCAACGATACATAATCTGTGAACGTTTGCTTGAAAACATTTAAACTACGCACGCAATTCTGTGCATCGGGAAGAATTTTTTCCCTTACCTCGCTCTCTAGGCCCGCCTAGAATTTTACGGAATTCGAACGTAGGTGGGCCGATAGGCCCGTCTAGAATTCTACAGGATAAATGTGAATTTTGATAATAAATTACGGACATTCAAGACACATTTTAGCGATAGTATTCCCAGGTTTTGATTAAGATAATACAATCAATCAATCAATCAATTTTATTTGCTTGAACATAGGTTACATCATCATCGTCATCATCATCATTCAGCCACAAGAAGTCCACTGCTGAACATAGGCCTCCTCCATGGATTTCCAAAAAGACCGGTTGGAAGCAGCTTGCATCCAGCGTCTTCCTGCCACTTGGATGAGGTCATCTGTCCACCCTGTGGCTGGTCGTCCAACTTTTCGGCCCCATCGGCAATAGATCAACTATAGTCTATCCATGAGGGTGTGTATGCCATGCATTATCTACATAATATATACAATTTTATGTTGCTACTAATATTAATTTACTACTAATAGATAGGTAGATAGAGAACACTTTATTGCACATCCAGGTAAAAGATATTACAAATAGTTTCTAATATTAATTAACTTAGAACTATTTTTGCCAATCAAACAGTTGGGGCGATTTTTTTTTTTTTTTTTTTTTTTTTTTTATTTTATATTTTTTTTTTTGAAAACCGTATGGTTTGATTATTGTTTTGCCTTCCAGCTGATTTTTTTCTAAATATTCACGCGCACCATTTCACCGACACGTAGAAATAATACACATGTACACAATAATAACAATAATAACTTACACACAAAACAAACACTTGTCCTGGTCCCAAACTAGGATACCCTGTGCTATGGTAAGCAGGCAATGACATCACAAACATGGAAATACACCCAGACTGAGACTGACATCCATCACCCAATATCCCTCGTACGAGTATTCACTTTCATAGTTGACTGTACACGAACCGAAGCCTGAGCATCCCGGGCGTTTTATCTAAATTGAACTTTACGTCTCCAGCGATTGCTCCAGATATAAGCCTTTCGGGTGGCCCACCGGGCGAAAGAGGATTATGTCCTCGGGAATATGATAAAACGCCTGGATTGACTGTGTGATTGAGTGCAGAGTGGACTCGAATTTTATAAATATCCGTAACTTCGATAGGGTGCAAAATGTTTCAGGCACTGCAGCGTCTGAACGGTCACTTTACCTGTCTAGTGTAGGTAAGGATTGCGTATTGACGCTGCA
The DNA here is from genome assembly GCA_963969515.1 of Yponomeuta evonymella. NCBI lineage: Eukaryota > Metazoa > Arthropoda > Insecta > Lepidoptera > Yponomeutidae > Yponomeuta > Yponomeuta evonymella. The sequence continues at coordinate 3,848,475 of OZ018366.1, read as the reverse complement.
TAAATCATATTAATAAGTAAGGTTTTAGTTTGTGCAAAATATTTTTAAGCAGACGACAAAAAGGGTTATTATGTTTTGCTTTATTTCAATAACAACTTGTTAGTATTCAAAATAATAAAACACAAATATACAACACAATTTAAAATAAAACTAATAAAGATTACATTCTTATAAACCTTTTTTTTTCTCATAAAATTTTTAATTGAATTGTAGCTAAATCCTGGTTAATAAAGTTTTGAAATTCTGTATTATTACTATTGCAATGGATAATATTATAGAATTTATATTAAACATACAATTTTAATTACAATTTATTACTATGGAAATGATTTTTACGCCTATTTAATGCAGAGCACATAGCAACACGACATCTTTGCGTACTTACATACATACATAAACTCACGCCTGTATCCCAGAGGGGTAGGCATAGACCAGGGACTGCCACTTGCCACGATCCTGACAGATCAATTTCGGGTTTCGGGTACTTTTTATCTTGCCCTTTGCTAAAACATCCCTTATTTGGTCGAAGTACGTCCGCGTACCTCTGTCTCACAAATCAACAAATAAATTAGGTAATGCTCAACTGAGCATTACCTAATTCTCAGGGGAACTCCCCTCACTCACCGATGTAATGCTAGAATCTGAACTGTTGCATTACAGCCAAACACACCCGGTAAGGGACCGCCTTTATGCAACACTTTAGTGCACTACAAGTTTTGCAGTCAAATTGACCTATCACATCGCCACTGGCCGTTATCGGCGGTGGGTGGCACAAACTCGCCGGCTCGGTTCGCCGCACTTGATTCTAATCGACAGGCTGTCGAAGTCAATAAAGCCATTACACAGCTTCTATAGAGACTGCCAGCTCAATTAGGAGGGTTTGTGCGTTACGAAGTGTAAATTGACAAAAAAAAATGTTTTAGTAAGTTTTGTGTTTTTTTTTAATTTTTATTTAGCCTATATACGTCCGACTGCAGGACACAGGCCTGCGCTCAGAGGGAGAGTGTGGGCATAATTACCACGCGTGACCACCGCGGATTGGCAATTTGAGCCGGAAGGTATGTGAACACCTCAGATACTTAGGTTTCGTCACGATGTTTTTAATTCATCATAAGCAGCCTATATATGTCCCACTGTAGGGGACAGGCCTTCTCTCAGAGAGAGAGAGATTATAGGCATAGTCACCACGCGCGCCCACCGCGGATTGGCGATTTCAAGCGCTGAGTTATGTAAATAGCTCAGACACCCAGGTTTCCTCACGATGTTTTCCTTCACAGTTAGCGAGTGGTATTGCTACTATAACTTCACAAATGTACATAACTTAAAAAGAAAAGTCATAGGTACATGCCCGCACTGGGAATCGAACCTGGGTCTCCCGCTTCAGAGTCCAATGTTCTACCCACTATGCTACACCAAGGGATGTTTTTAATGATTGTAATAAAATGAGTATATTTTTGATAAATGGGGATTTGATGCATAATATTATTACGGACATTCAAGACACTTATTTTTTCTTATCCTGTACCTAGTTTTTTATTGAGAAAAATGTATACTAAAATTAATAATTTTGGAAACAAGTTTTCTGTGTTAAATTCTAAGTATAGAAACACAAAAATTTATTTAACACGTCCATGGTTTGCGAAACATATTCATATGGAATGTCCAGTTGCGAAATGATACATTTGGGTTACGTTGTTCGCTGTCTGAAAATTTGTTTAATAAATGTCGGACATTCGAAGGGGACCCGTGTTTTTCATATAATATTCCAACACTATCATAATGCAAACAATCCAAACAGACCTAAAACTAGCCCGGAGCCTAAGAAGAATTATTTCAGGGGGACCCTTGTCAAAACAAGTCTCTTGTCAGTAAGTTATCGGCAGCCTGGATCGGGTTATAGCTCGTTCACGGACTGGAACAACAAAATGTAAACAAACGTGAACTTAAATAGGCCGTCTATAAGAATATTCTTCATCATCATCATCATGCGGAACCTTACCATCCACATCCATGGACCCTCCTCATCCCTGCCTTCGAATATCCAAAGGTATTGTTACACAGGGTTGTTTATAAAATTCGCTCTCCCTTGAACCTTACTTATATTATATTATATTATATTATATTATATTATATTATATTATATTATATTATATTATATTATATTATATTATATTATATTATATTATATTATATTATATTATATTATATTATATTATATTATATTATATTATATTATATTATATTATATTATATTATATTATATTATATTATATTATATTATATTATATTATATTATATTATATTATATTATATTATATTATATTATATTATATTATATTATATTATATTATATTATATTATATTATATTATATTATATTATATTATATTATATTATATTATATTATATTATATTATATTATATTATATTATATAGGTCTAATCGCGATTATCTTTTAGATAAAATTTTATTACTTTATTTCCCGACGACGATCTTGAACATGTCGGTGAGAGTTTCTCATTTACAACTGTCCTATTTACTTTTGTTGAAATATTGTGTTATATTACATTTTACAAAATAATGCGTTAAGCTCGTACGGCGTGAATTAAAAAATATTACATAAACTCTAAAATTATTAATTTATTAATTATAATAATAAAGATCAAAAAGAGCAGTCTGTACATGTAAATATTTACGGTCCTATTATTAAAAAAACTGAATAAGTGATAATCGGTCTCGCCCACCGAGGGTTCCGTACAAATTTGTAGGTACTTACATATTATAAATAGTTCGGGCATTGAGTCTCGCAGTTTTTTCTTAGCTTTTTCCGAACTTCAAAGACAATTTTTTTTTATGACTTTTTTCTTTCTTCTATTTGTAAAATGCGTAGTTTTTAGATTGTTTCTTATACTTCTAGTATAAGACGATATTACTTGTCAAATGTTATAGTTCTAAATCAAAGGAAGTACCCTTTAAATTTTTATTCCCTTGAGTGTCGAAATAGAAGTTTAGAAGTTTAATTTCACAGCTTCAAGGGACTGTAGTCTTCACTATATGGTTTTAATTTCAACTCGATACCTCCACGCGTTCCCGAGATAAAGGGTCTTGACAGACAGACATACAGACGAACGGACAACATAGTTCTTATCCTATAACAATGACACACGCCATTAACGTATAAGTGGTCTGTGGTAGAGACTTTACAAGAGAAATACATTTATACCGCGTTTATGGAGTGTTTTAAGAAAACCATGTTTTCATAAACTCATCGTTTTTATGTTCTTTTTGTTGCACTAACCCGTGCTGAGGACAATTTTAAAAACCTATTTAGAGGCTAAAAACTCCTGTACGTACTTAATACAGAGAAGTTTCTTAAGAGGCTCAAAGTTTCGCCGATGCTTGCACTTGCCTATTAGCTCAGTTGCGAGAGCGCTTGCACGGTTAGCCAGAGGTCGCGGGTTCAAGTCCCGGCATGGGTGGAATTTTTAGCCTTTAAATAGGTTTTTAACACCGTTTTTGTTTACCTTTTTGCTGTCTCGCCAGTGAGTGTGGCATACCTAACCAGTCACAGGGAATATCTAGTCTGGAACAGTTAGCAATAAGCCAGGTAATGTCGAGGGAGTTCTGAAGCGACGGGAAAGTTTCCCGGGACACGATAAGCCGGGTACGTGGGCCCGTTGGCGTATGGATTAGATTTTGTTTTGGAGAGAGGTATACTCACTGTATGTAGAAGGATTGTAATATGACTTACTCCTACTAATTGTTAATAAATTGTATATAGTTTGCTATGTTTTGTTGTGAGTTGGTTTATATTTATTCTATGTATAGATAGGGAAATCAAACGCAAATGTAAACAAAATATTACATACAAAAGTAGTTATAGTAAGGCCAATTATAAATTTTCACGGAATTACTCGAAAATAGGAGATAAGGAACTTATCATATTTCTTATAATACACTTTTATGAAGTGTATCATAAGAAATATGAAGTGAAGAGTGCTCAATTGCACGAGGAACAAGTATAAAATCTTGAAAACTATAGAGAACCAATAATTTGGCTTCTCGGTTCCTGACCAGGTACAGTTTTTGATTGATTATGTACTTTAAATTATTATATAACATGAAGTTTGAAGTTTATATTGTTTACGTACACATTTCCGAAAAAATATCATCTTCATCATCAGCCACTTGACGCCCACTGCAGGGCATAGGCCTCCCTCATGGTTGTCCAAGATTCCAGGTATTGTGCCGCCTGCATCCAGCGACTCCCTGCCACCGAAACCAGGTCGTCAGACCATCTAGTGGGGGGCCTACCCACGCTGCGTCGTTCGGTCCGCGGTCGCCAGGTCAGAACTTTTCCGCCCCAACGGCCATCAGTTCTCCGAGCTATGTGCCCCGTGTGTGTGTGTGTGTGTGTGTGTGTGTGTGTATGTGTGTGTGTGTGTATGTGTGTGTGTGTGTATGTGTGTGTGTGTGCGTGAGTGCGTGCGCGCGTGTGTGTGTGTGTGTGTGTGTGTGTGTGTGTGTGTGTGTGTGTGTGTGTGTGTGTGCGTGTGTGTGTGTGTGTGTGTGTGTGTGTGTGTGTGTGTGTGTGTGTAGTTTGTTTATGTTTGAAGTGCTCTAATAGGGCTCAAGTGCCGAATTGCATTTTATGAAACACCAAATATCGTATAGAATCACTTGATCGAGTTAGAAACCGAACAAAATCAAATTAAATATTCTTTAATTAATTGCGAATGAAGCCAAAGATAAATTTTACTTGTAACTACATGTTAAGCGGTAAAACGTGTGTATTTTAAAGTTAAATGAAAGAAAATACTATAAACTCACGCCTATATTCCGGTGTGGTGGGCTGGATTGCCACTTGCCACGATTCTGACAAACCTCTTTCGCTGCATCAACATTCATTGGTCTTCGCATGCACGCAGGCCGGCTTCTGGTACTTTTTATCTTGCCCTTCCCTTCTTACATCCCCTATTTGGTCGAAGTATGTCCGCCTGGGACGAATTAGGAAGGGTACTTGCTTACTTACATCCATCCTGTTGCCTTTATACAATATCGCCACTTGCTGCGGTCTTGAGCGTCGACTTCGAGGTCTACCCATGCCAACCCATGTGCCTCTGACGTAACTGAGCGGCGTCAGGTGGTTTTGGGACGCCCCCTCTTTCTCAGAAAGTTAAATGTAGAAAATTGGAGAACTATCGTTAAGGAAACCAAATAGAGTAATGAATGAATGAATGAATTTATTGTGCTAAAAACATAGGTTACATTTAGCGGTTGTAGTTGCTTACATATAGATCTCCATGTTCTACCTTCTCAGGTGTAAACACATATTTTGGCATTTATAATTAGCATGCATAACGATTAATTATTACTACTATTTATTACTATTACTATTTTTAACTATAAAGTGAATCTTAAATTTATTATCACAGTAATTAAGAACTTGTTACTTGAAGTCTAAATATTCTTTAATGGAATAGAAACAATTGTCTATAAGATATTTAAATAGGCGGTTTTTAAAACAATTGGTTGGATTTTCTCTATATATATGAGGTAACTTGTTATATATATCTATACACATAATATAGCAGTTTTTGGAGGTAACGCTTAGGCTTGCATGGGGTCGGTGTAGTTTATTTTGATATTGTGAGCGTAACGCACGTTCAGATATATCCTGTTTGTGTTGAAATAAATATTTGTTTTTATACACAAAAACACAGACTTCTAATATGTACAGACAAGGTAAGGGCAAAATATTATTTTCTTTAAAGTATGAACGGCATGAATCAGTTTGTCTTAGGCCAAATATTGCCCGAATGCAGCGTTTTTGTAATTTAAATACTCTATCCATCTCTGTAGAGTTGCCCCAGAGAATGATGCCATAACGCAACGTGGAATCTATGTATCCATTATAGGCAACTTTTGCTGCTTCTAGTGATACATGTTGGCTTATTTTTCTGAGTGCATATACAAATTTATTAATTTTGTTAAAGACACTATGTGCATGTGTTTTCCAGCTGCAATGGCTATCTATTTAACTATCTAACGAGGCCATTAAAAACAAGGTCCAAGCTTCCAGCCAATTTGGTCCGTATCCAAAACTCAGTCGTTCATTGACAGCGGAGTGACACTCCAGTGCTTGCGGGCTTATCATTAGAGGCTATTTTCCCCAGTTTCGCCCCGACAGCGCCTTTATTGAGCTATGAAGCGGTAACTAGACAAAACCTCCAACAAAGTATTAAGTTGAGATAAGTACGGACGCCGGACTCACTTTCGGGAGGTCGTGGGTTCGAATCCCGGCATGTATCTATGAATTTGTTTTCTAATTTCTATGAAGTTATGATATTTCTCAGTTTTTCAAAATTCATCCCCTAAGAGGGTTTAAAGGGGTGTCAAATTTTGTATGACAAGTAAAATATTGATTGTTATATTTATACGTAACTTGGTATTAATGTACGTTAACATAATTGGCAAAACCAATTCAAGAGGGTTTTAAGAGGGTCAAAAAGGGTCAAAGTAGATGCAGGGAGTAAAATATTTATGGTCAGATTTTCTCATAACTTACAAATGTTAGTCAATAGAACTTGATGAATCACGCATTTCATTGTAATTTAAAGTTCAAACCCTATAGAGATGTCAGACCTTAACATTCCCAGGTCTCATTTTAGGTCCCTACCCTTCTCCATGTCACCCGATATGTCTTCCTAAGGATTCAAACAATGGCACACACTTTTAATGACAATAAATAAACCACAGGGACAGTAATTGAAAACAGCAGAAACTCATCTTAGGGGGGACTGCTTCTCGCACGGATTTTTTTAGCTTACATACATAAACTCACGCCTGTATCCCAGAGGGGTAGGCAGAGACCGGGACTGCCACTACGATCCCGACAGATCACTTTTGCTTCCTCAACATTCATTAGTCGTTGCATACACGCACGCCGGTTTCGGGTACTTTTTGTCTTGCCCTTTGCTAATAGTATTTTAATAGTTCTTTTTAATATAGATGCTTTAAAATGATCTCGATTTAGTTAAGTAAGATTAATAAGAAAGTAAATGTAGTGGGTGCCTCTGTTAAAGGGGTGTATGTAACACCTAAAAATTGTAAATCTTACTGTAAAATTGACTGAATTGGTTGACTGGTTGAAAATGCTTATGGCATTAAGTCCGCCGCATTGTACGATTTTTTTTAAGTGCAATAAAAGTATCAATAAATAAATAAATAAATAAAAGCTGTACGTGCATTCTGTTGGGGCTCCTTAATAAATAACATAAAATAAATAAAATAGAAAGCTCTCCTATCACAGCCTGTATGGTCATGTTAGCACCTAAACGAAGAACGTGTAATGTAACATATAAAGACGTTGTGATATAAATAAAATTCGAAGAGATAAATATTCTAAAAGTGATTGCAGCACGTAGTTATAGCCCCAGTTTTCGGATGTTACAGTAGGGGCAGTCGTTTAAAGAAAAGTTAAAACTCGAAGAAAGCTAGGTAAAATAAAGGTGTACATTCAGTCAAAAAAGTATCGGGAATGGATGGTTTGTTTATGGTTCCAAATTCAACGTTTTGTTTTTTTTTTGTTTTCCATTTTGGCGCGGAGTTTGAGTTGCATCTGTTATTTACATTAAATACAAAGCTGTCTTTAGTTATAATATCATATCTAGTGTGCATTGCGAATTTAATAATGAAGAAAAACATCGAACAAAGAGTTTGTCTTAAATTTTCCATCGCCAACGGAATTCAATGGAATTGGAAGGCGAGTCGCTGGATGCGGGCGGCACAAGACCGGGAAGCTTGGAAACACATGAGGGAGGCCTATATCCTGCAGTGGGCGTCATATGACTGATGCTGATGATGATGATGGTGAATGGAATGTTTTGGTCGAAGTCACAGAAAAGGTTACAGAAGGCTTACGGTGAACCACTTTATCACCAACACGTGCGGTCGAGGAGATGGAAGATTTGCCTCGCTCTGGTGTGCCATCGATGTCTGCAACTGAAGTTAATATCGCAAAAGTGAAGGAAATAGTGACCGAAATTTCTCATTCAAGTTTGAGAGAGATGGCCGCCGAACTTAACTTTCTCTCACGAGTCGATCCGTACCATTTCAAATAATCACTTGGGGTATCAAATATGTTGCCCCTCGGCTACTCCCAAAAGGCCTTAATTTTCTCCAAAAACTCAAACTCATAAAAGTCCCTGAGGACTTGCTAGAACGAGTCAATTCCAACCCAACATTCATGAAATGCATTATCTACGAGTTTCATATGCAAACTAGTCAACAAGCTTCTTAGTAGCGCCTTCCAACTGAACCAAAAGCGAAAAAACCACGCCAAAGTCGATCAAAAGTCAAAGCCACGTTGACTGTGTTCTTTGTCTATCGCGGTGTTGTGCACTCGGAATTCTTGCTGGAAGGTCAAACGGTAAATAAAAAAAATATTTGTGCGTTATGCGGTGTTTAAGAGAGCAAATTCGACGAAAAAGGCCAGATTTGTAAAAAGAAAATTCCTGGATTTTGCACCACGATAATGCGCCTTCGCACGAATTTTTGCCCAAAAACCAAAAACAAATACCGTAGAGCTACCACTTCATTCACCGGACATAGCTTCATTCTTTCTTTTTCCTAAACTCAAATTACCATTTCGTGGCACCTGTTTTCAAAGACATAGAGGAGTCGCAGCGAGAACGGAACTCAATTCCGGAAAAAACGTTTAAAAATGTTATGATGATTATGTTCTTTATGTTGCACTAACCCGTGTTGAGGACAATTTTAAAAACCTATTTCAGCCATATTCGTCGGCGTAAGTGTATCGTTTCTGAAAGTGCATACATTTTGTGTAATATTGATGTTTTCCCGGTACTTTCTTGACAGAGTAGTGTGTAAATGAATAGCATCCGCGACCTATTTAGAACCACTATTATCAACTAAAGTCCGCAGGGTCGAGGTAGCGGGCAAAAGCTAGTCCAATATATTCTTACTAGGTTTCGAAATTTCCTAAAGTGTCGACTTGGTGAGCCCGCCGATTCTCTCACGATAATATCGATGAATTCGCGAACTCGCAGCAGAGTAAGCCTAAAGCCAACTAAATCCCCACTGCCTCCGACGATAGTCGAAAGAAAAACACGTCGTCCAACAAAATGCCCGACTCTGTAGATCCATTGGTAGCGAAATAGCGTGCGGTTTCCTCCAAATTGATGGAACGCGTATTACCAGTGACTCTTGGCTGATTCGACTCTGACATTTTTAGGCTTCCGTACCTGGACGGTGCCGACCAATATGCCTTAATTAATATGCCTACAACGTCTATTTGCATATCTGTCCTTCTGTCCATCGGTCGGTCTGTCTGTCCGTTCGTCCGACGCACTGACCCGATCAACCCAACTGACCGGCCATCCATCCGGCCGTCTATCCATTTTCACATGGCATTTTCACAGAATATGTCTTACTATGGCGGAGTAAACAAAATAATAATAAAAAATAACTAATGTATTAAGGATGTCCACCATCCATGAAACGTTTGTTTTATTTACTAAATCGGTGTCATTATTGTGCAGTTTCTATAGTATAACAACAAATAATGAAACTTGGTTTGATTGTTGTGTATTCTCAAATAATGATAACCGAACCAGTGTTAGTCGGTTTTGATGCTAAAGATCCCGTACTGGATGAATGAAAACATATTCTTCATTACTCATACTCGAAAAGTTGGTCTAAAGTTGTCTGAGGAGCGGGGTGGAAGTAATACGTTTCAGCCCTAGGGAGAATCGTTTTCAACTGCTCTGTCAAATTATAAAAATAACTAGTTCTATTTTCACATTTCTGTTGAACCATGCTACAACTTTCTATGCAGCCACTTGATTACAATTTACCTATTATCATAGATGCAGCTCACTATTTAGCCAGGTGGCTCTGCTGGGACCAATCGATTCGATGATCCATTTGGCCTTAATCCAAATTCTAAACTGTCCAATTTCAGAACGTTCCTGGCTCGAGGCATCACTCCCCATAAGATATGGAGGCCTAGGAGTCAGGAAAGTAAGCAGCGTCGCATTTAGTGCCTTTTTGTCTTCCATCCACAGCATCGAGGCTTTATACAAGAAAATTGTTAGCTCTTCACTGGGTGACATTGAGGCCTCATACTGTGGGGAATCCAAAGAGGCATAGAGACTGGCCTGCCCTGATGAGGATCCGTCGAAGGACCCTACCATCCAAAGGCAGTAGGACGGGCCCCTCTGCGAGCTGGTGAAGAGCAGGTTCATCCATTCTTGCACCAGTGACATGGAACGCGCTCGTCTACTCGCCTGTCGGGGTCGGGCTACTGGTTGCAGGCGCACCCATCACCGTCTATAGGGACCCTTCTTTCAGCACCGCCATTTGGGGCCGAAACCAAAAGTACTTGGGGCCCAGAGGTGCGCCTGCTGTTCAAAAACCTAGCGGCGTGCCTAATCGACGCATCAGGAGACCAGAGGGCTGGCGCGTATCTCGGCCAGAGGATAAGCCTGGCCATCCAGAGAGGTAACGTCGCCAGCGTTCTGGGCTCATTACCGCGGGACAGTGACCTGGGGCAGGTGTTTTATTTGTAAATATAGAATTTATGACATTTATATGTTATTATCATTTATATATTAGTTAAGTCCAGTGTTTTATTTCAATTTGTTCTCTTTTTGTTGTGTTATAAATAAATTCTTTCGCATTACAGCGCGATTTAAATATGAAATAACATAAAGATATTAATTAAAGAATATATTTTTTTAAATGACTTTATTATAATTTACCTTCGATAATGTTTATTTAAAAATAATATAGATTTGGGAAAAATATTTAAGAAAAATAATGGCTAAATAGCTGGCCGGCCACAGAAAACAAATAGGCTGGAAAGCGGTATCCGAATCTAAAGTTAAATTCACTCATTTTTTCTTTAGCTAAATCATATTTTTATTTTTTATTTCCTTATAGGTATTCGTAATGAAAAGCACAGTGTTTACCTCGGGTTACTTTCACCCCTAGGCTAACAATGTACTATTTATTATCTAAGTACGTACATAATACATACAAATTTAGCATTCATCTATTTTCTTTCGCTTGTAATGGTACAGGAACCTCGGTGCGAGAGTCAAATTCGTACCTGCCTAGTTTTTAGCGTTCCGTACCCAAAGTGTAAGGGGCCAGAAAAGACTTTTTCAAGGCGTGTATGGGCATGCTAAGTTACCTATTTCAAAAGATCCATGGCTGCGTCACTTTCGGAAGAGAAACCACTTACAGCGCACCAAGAGTTGATCTAGTTTAACAATGATTTGATTGGTTTTATGCAAATCGCGGCTCGGGGGCCCGAGCTAAGTTTTAAGACGTCCCTTTAACTGAAATTGTTGAAAGTTTCTATTCTAGAGTTTTTTGCCTGACTCGTTGGTCTAAACTAAATAGATTACTTTTGAACTAAAACATCTCTAAGCACTACACATTATTAACTGACTCCCGAAATCACTTACTTAACTATTCGTCGGAAGGGTCCGACCAGGTTTGGAAGTGATCTCAGAATTAAGTTAATAATAAATAGATTAAATTCCACTTTCTTACCACCAGTTTCTGGTATACTAACAATTTGCTAGTCTACTGTTAACAGCTATCAATTCTTTTTTTTTGTACGCACTTTGGTTAACTGAGGGTTGTTTGCAGTAGACTAACAGATTGTTAGTGTTCGAGAATCTGGAGGTAAAAGTAGACTAATAGATTGTTACTGTAAGAGAATTTGGGCGTAACAGTAGACTTACAGATTGTTAGTGTAAGAGAATCTGGGGGTAACAGTAGGCTTACAGATTTTTAGATACGACAATCTGGGGGTAACAGTAGACCTACAGATTGTAAGTGTACGAGAATCTGAGGGTAACAGTAAACTAACAGACGGTCAGTGTACGAGAATCGGGGGTGAGAGCTGGAATACCGTGGATTTGTGATTTTTATTATGACACAGACACAAAGTAACACAAATTCATTTCGTTTACATAATTGTAACATTGAAGTGAAGTATCTACGTTTAATTTTTACATTTCTACATTTTAATTTTTAATTTAACTTTGCATGTTATAAAACTGCTAACGCTTGCATCATTATATTCACATTTTAAATTGTGTTTTGCTTATACTTCGACCAAATAGGGGTTGTATTAGCAATGGGCATGATAAAAAGTACCCGAAACGGGCGTGCGTGCATGCAACGACTAATGAATCTTGAGGAAACGAAAGTGATCTGTCAGGATTGTGGCAAGTGGCAGTCCCTGGTCTCTGCCTACCCCTAGGGCATACAGGCATGAGTTTATGTATGTATGTATGTAGTGTTTATGTAGATAGGTGTTATTGGTTCATCATCAACCCATTATGTCCCCACCGAGGGGCACGGGTCTCTTCCCTGAGGAAGGTATAGGCCATACTCCACCACGGGGGCCAAGTCCGGATTGGTGGAGGCTTGTAGACTAGTGGCTCGTCTACTGTCAGAAGTTGTCAAGCCGCCCTAAGGCCTCTGACTTGGCTTAACGACTGCCATCTATCGACGGCAGCCGGCACCAACAGCTTAACGTGCCTTGCGAAGCACGGATTTTGGTTAATAAGGTTAATTTTTGCATTGTTTTAATGCTAAATGTTTTGTGTTTTTTGTGTTCATTTTTTTTTGGTGTGTAAATAAAACATTATCTTATATTATGTTACTTTTTCCGTATACATGTTCAAGTTTATGCCCGCCCGCACAAGTAGCCCAACTCTTTCACCTGTTTTTTTAATTTCACTTATTAAATGCAAGTATCTCGTCTCGTCCCAGTTTTAATAATAATAATTTATTTTGTTTCTGACACACGCATCCTAATTATGTTAGTAAAAAAGAAGAATTTACGGCTATGTTAGTAACTTAGCTATATCTAATATAATATAAAAATCTGGTGTTTGTTTGTTATCGAACTCCTCCAAAACGGCTTCACCGGTTTAAAAAAAATATTTTCTGTAAGTATATTTAGTAGGTCTGAGGATAGGTCGTAGGCTAGTAATGAGGGCAAATCAATATTTGCCGAGTCCGCTAGTGATAGTGATAGTGAAAATATTTATTTACCATAAAATCAATTTTTACATCATAAAAATCAGTGAGTATTTTTATTTTTATGGCAAAAGGGAAGGGGCTCAGCTTATTGCTATGTATACTCGTATAGTATACTCGTACTATACTAAAGCTTATTATTTGTTTTGAGAAATCTAAAGAGACTTAACTACCTCTATACCTGAATAATGAGTTTATGCGTTTCTTTGTGTATGTTACCGAAGGCGTTGCTAGAATCCGGGAAAACCCCTGCTAACTGGATGATGCATTTTGATTGGTGGCCAAAGTGGACTGGTTTGGCTTGTTGCTAGTTAATTACACTAATTGGCGCCCTCTCTGCGGTCTGAGTGGGAAGATTCAGGGGCTTTAGTAGTGGAGTGCGCCTTCAGCAACTCCACGTCATAAAGTAACAGGTTGGGGCAAATATAGGCTTGTGTTTCTTGGAAATTTATACGATTATAAGTACATAAATACAGCAATCCACGCCCGTACCTCGGAGCAGTAGGCAGAGACCATCACAATACACACATCAATTACGCCGACAAAACGGTACAATAAAATGTTAAACAAAAGAATAGGGTCAAATCATTTCGGGATTCAGAGATACGTTTGTAATATGAAGAAAATTTTCGTTAGACTAGAGCTTTCCCCCCTTCTCTCCGTTAAACGGTAAATGGCACAAAAATTCAAATAGAAGGAAAACTATCACAGCTAAGTATGTTTTACAATTTAACGAGTAATAGTGAACCAACTTATAAAATAAAAACCTCGTAAATATTCCATTGAAAATTACCTCGACGAACTTGTTAGTTCTGTAAACCAGATAGTAAAGTAAAATAAAATCCTAATATCAAACAAAAAACTACAGAACCGTACACTGCGCGTAGCCTTGACACGCGCGTTGCCGGTTATTAGGGTTCCGTAACTTAAGGGTGCCAAACGGGACCGTTAAAAACAAAACTGTATTTTTATTGAACTCATCTAGTTACCTGAAAAAGTAGGATTGCCAACAGTGGGCTCTGGGTCTATTCTGAAAGTACGTCACTTGCTGAGAGATCGCGTAGTTCGAACTAAGCGAGATTGATCTCAACTAAACTTTGGCTCAGTTATGAATCTTTAGTTTAAACTGTGCTTAAGAATCGATCGCAAAAATTTGTACCTAAGTATGCTCTGTGTAGATAAAATTTATCTAAATAATAACAATAATAATTTCCACACAACACAATCACTTGTCCTGGTCCCAAACTAGGATACCGTGAGCTATGGTAACCAGGCAAGGACATCACAAACATGGAAATACACCCAGACTGAGGCCATTTGTACAAATGTACGGCGGCCCCCAGTGGAAATCGAACCCACGACGTCTGTCTTGGTACCTAGTAAGCGCCTTAACCGCTAGTCAAACGAGACAATCCACATATTTCTTAAGCCTTCTGACAGTACTATCTGTTTATCCGAGTGAAAGCTCCGTCCAGCAAATGAGTACAAAAACATCGTGCACCGTGACATTTGCAGAGCTATCTATAGATAAATTGTATCACTGACAACCCTGTCCAGCAATTTATTCATTCATCCCTGGATGAGTATTCACGTATCACTATTAAGTAATTTATCTATTTACTTACCTACTTATCCAGTGACTTGGCGCAAGTGGCCCTTAAACACCTACTCGCGACTAAAGCCAAGAAGTGACAGAAAGGTTAGTAAAGTCGACAGCTGGTCAAAATTTTTATTGCGGGGCCACCCTTAACGCAACTGTGGTAAACCCTTCACCACAGACCTTAGAGCTGAATTTCAGGAGAATTTTAAGGTATCGTGTTCTTGTAAATAATACTGTTACAGTACAAAGTTAAGTTGGTACAATGTAAATTTGTTCAAAACCGTAAGGGCACGAGTCCTGCTTGTATATGTCCAGATTTTTGATTGATTTATAATGCTTATTGTGGTGTCAGTAGTTTTGTTCAGTGCAGCCAATCGCGCCCCACCGCTCCAGTAGCATAACTGCCTACAACGTTGCGTGACCAAAAACCTGTAATTTCTGTGCTCGTTCATTTTCGTATTTTATTAGGCCACTTATCGCTATAGATTCAAACAGGCCTAGCTATAGATTAAAACTTCAACAATTTTGTCTCTACGCGGGATCCAAACCCCCGCCTGTATTCCAGTGTGCCAGTGCTCTAACCACTAAAAAAAAAAAACTGAGTAAGAAACAAATGAGATTAAAGAGAGATGGAATAAAAATATGATTTATTCCGTTTTGTAACCGCGGAAGCGACCGACTTAACTTTGATTTGTAATTCATGAATTTATTAACAAGTTCCCGGGAAGTTAAATCGAGTTTTCGTGTCGTCTTATAATGCTGGTTTGGGCCCCTACTCTCTTGCGTCTTTGTTAACTTCTTCATCAGATAATCTATTAATTCTGAAACAAATAAGTCTGTCGCTCATTGAGTAAACATTTGTTTTTTATAATGAACTAACAGTCCCCACGACTTCATTCGCGTGGTAAACGGATTAGTCTGTAGCTTATGTTCACCCTGAAAGATTTTTTATGTACTTTCGCATATTACCCCGTACATACAAACTTACGAACTCTTTATAATATTAGTATAGATAGAATTTTTAATAAGTATTAATAGGTACTATCAAATAATCAAAATAGATTCATATATAAATTTTTAGTAGAAATCTATTATAAGGCGGCCGCATATAATCGATTTCTACTAAAAAGGGAATTTTTAGTAAAAATGTTTCAAAATCCTAGATTTTTGGCCTTGGATGGAAGGTTTTTAGAATAGCGACCACTATTATAGAGATAAGATAAGAATATTATTTATTGTACCAGAAAAAACACAAACATAAAATATTTACAAAATTACAGTACAGTTACAGAGATATGATTTTCACTTTTTGCAAAAGCATAAGATATGTTGAGAAAATTATTTACCTATTGTAAGTGAAAGTGAAAATATTTTATTTACCACAGAAAAATAATAAATAATAACTATTGTTTCATTCGCAAATGTGGTAAAAAGGAATGGGCTCGTAGGTATATCGAAAAAAAATAAACACAACGTATTTACAGAGGAACACACTAAAATACATATATAAATTCACGTTTGTATCATGGAGTGTAGGCAGAGACCATTTACTAGCTTCTTAGTAAATTAACTTTATGATAGTTATTCAGAACTTTAAAAATTATTTTTCACTATAAAAACTAATTACGTAACAAATAAGTGTGTCTAAAATGCCCATAATTGTACTTCCGAGTGTCCATATTTTACACACACATTCCTCAAAAGTACTGTCATTCTTTTACAATTATTAAACATTATAGAATGTGCAATCGGAAGGGAATTATAGAATGAATACAAAACATGTTCTTAAGTTGTTTAATTGTGAACTAAAACTTTTGTAGGCACTACACATTATTATTTATTTATTTATTCAATTCGGAGAATCATCAGCTTACACTTATGTTATAACAATGTAATTTAGGCCAACTTGCACCACTTTCCCGAATGCGAACAGACAAACAGCATTTAACAAAATTACTTCACACAGAAATCGATTCAAATGGCGACCCGAGCGACACTCGAGAAGCGGCGCCAGTAGCAACACATTATTGACTTCATTCCGGAATCACTTACTTAAAATGCAAGCAATGGTTCCAGAATTAAGTTAATATTGTTCAGTGTTGTTGGTAGTAGATGCCCGCCCTGTCTGGCCCAGGATTTCCGCGCCCCGGGTTTTCCATAAATTGATGATGTTATTACTATATTTTTATTTTCTTACTTTGAACCTTAGTTTTGAAAAGGATTTTTGTCTGGCTTGAAACATTTTCTGTTTGTTTTATCATTAGGTATCCCAATAACGGCCACAGAGCTTCAGGTGAGTTGTTACTGAAATAATTGAAATTAAGTCGTTTCTTTTCTTAAATTCTTATGTATTATTTTTCATAACGATGTCAATCTTGTGACCTCATTTCAAGACTCAGGGTTGGACTAAAAATTTAATGAACTAAATGATATTGCTTTATGGAAGTGCTTTATTAACATCGATCTTAAAAATGGTACTCAAGTTGTATGTCAGTTCAATGTGAGGTAAAATGGTTCGCCTTTCAGAATGTTGAAATAAAATGTGAGCAAATTAAGTAACTACCAGTTCGCGTGCCTAACTTCTAAACTTCAGTGTTGTGCCATGCGAGCTGGGAAAGTTACTTTGTCGAGTCTAATGTAGAGAAAAGTTACTGAAACTTCACCTACCGATCAACTTTAAGACTCAACTCCGACTTAAATATTATTATTTGATACAGGGTGTAACAATATAAAAAAAACTTATTTAGACGCTAAAAATTCCACCCATTCCGGGACTTGAACCCGCGACCTCTGGCTAACCGTGCCAGCGCTCTCGTAACTGAGCTACTGGGCAAGTGCAGGCATCGCCGAAACTGTCCTCAGCACGGATTAGTGCAACGAAAAGAATGTAATATAAAAAACCCAAAAAACGGTAAAACGTACTCAGGGACCTAGATTAATGAATGTTGATGAAGCGAAGGCGATCTGTCAGGATCGTGGCAAGTGGCAGACCCCAGTCTCTGCCTACCCCTCCGGGATACAGGCGTGAGTTAATGTCACTGGTAACAAAATCCACATGTGCATCAAGAGCGTTCTATTCATCAATGCGAACAAATATCGTTATGGGAAAATAAATCTTCGAAGCCGCGAATAAAATCATCGGCTATTGGAACAGCCAAAGTAGGTCGAAGTTACACCTGCGACATTATAAAAAATAAAAACTTACTTCAAAACATTACAGCACTAAAAACACGGAAATATATTAAACATATTGTAGGGAAGAGCGGGTGATCGTGCTCTTCCACTATAAAGGGAAATTTCCCGCCAGGCAGATCGTATGCCTGGGGACGGAGGGTCCAACTAATGTTCGCCGGACGTTATATTTATGGTATGTCATGTGAAACATTTTGCTTGCGCGATGCAGGAATGTTGGAATTTATAGTGCGCGTGCAGAGTTGACATGTGCTCGCCACAATATCATCATCATCAGCCATTTGACGCCAACTGCAGGACATAGGCCTCCCCCATGGTTTTCCAAGCTTCCCGTTGTTGTGCCAGCGACTCCCCGCCACCGTAACCAGGTCGTTAGACCATCTGTTGGGGGGCCTGCCCACGCTGCGTCGTCCAGTCCGCGGTCGCCAGGTCAGAACTTTTTCGCCCCAACGGCCATCAGTTCTCCGAGCTATCTGCCCCGCTCACTGCCACTTCAACTGAGCAATTCTTCAAGCTATACCAGTAACTTGGGTTCTTCTGCGGATCTCCTCATTCCTGATTCGATCACGCCTCAACTCCTAATTCATTGTGCACCTAGGTTAAAATATACTTTTGTCACTTTCGCGCTTGTACACTGACATGAAAAAATAGTCGCAAGTAAAGGCCTTTGCACATATTTTTTGAACGCGCTGACGACGCGCGTAGACCGAAATCAGGGCCGAGTTTCGTAAAAGTAAAATTCGTAGTTCATTATGAAAATTAGAGGAATATCGCGCAGGGAGAGACTTCTCAGTGTACACCGAATTGTCATAGTAAACCATGAAATGTAATTCTATGAAACAGGCCCCAGGACGTTCAGCAAACACAAAGCCACCAGCACCTTGTAATCTTTTCACACGATCCTTGAGTTTGTAATCTGCTTCAATTAGTTTGTAATACGCGTTGTTAACGCGCAGAGGACTCATCATACACGAGAGTCGTCAGCGCATAAAAAAACGTGGTGTGTAAAGGCCCTAAAAACCCCGACTAATTATATTATCTAGGTTACATTTTCAAAATGCAAAATTGCCGGATAATACAGCAATACGATATAATCCTAATCAAAGCTGAAAATTATTATTTCTGATATCGCTTCCCAATTCTTCATCTCCCAATTACAATGTAATCAAAACAGTAAAATCGAGTTGCCTAAACATTTTCAAGTCAAGCGATCGCACATTACATGCTTCGCGTTGGTACACCTTCTAAATATTATAGCATCCAGTAATTTGCGGCATCTTGCGAAGAGCTCGCACGCTGTTCGTGTAAGATGCGTTACACCTAACTTACCAAAGTTTGGTTTGGTTTGGTGGATGTTTTGAAAGTGGAAGTGAACTACATTTATTGCCAAAAAAACACACTTTATACATAAATGTAGACATAGCTTACATATTTTAAACTTTTTTTATATTTTATAAAATTACAACATAAAGCTGCTTTTTTCTGGCGTGTAAAAGAAAGAATATTCTTAGATTATTTTAAAATTTTTCGCAAATAGACCCATGCCGGTCGGCTCTGATTTTCATCATGAGCCATTAACACAAAAGAAAGATTGACAAAAACTAAATCACAACGGCGTGCGTGCATGCAACGACTAATTATGTTGATTAAGCGAAAGAGATCTTTCAGAATCGTGGCAAGAGGCAGACGCTGATCGTTGCCTACCCCTCCGCGATACAGGCGTGAGTTTGTGTTATGTGAAACATTTTCATTGTAACCTTTCGTTTTATTGAGAACGTATCTTGAATCCAACATTGTGTCTCCGCCCGCCAAGGTACGAAATACACCGCGCGAGTTTGAAACCTCATCTTGTGCAAATCAAATATTTAGCAAAGTCGAAATCCCGCCGGGACGTCATTACAGTAGCTCGTCATAAATATCACCAGAAGCACAGCTCTTGAACATCTAAGGGATGAAACACATTAACGCGGTGGAGGTGGCGGTCCATAAAAACGTCATATAGATACTACTGCAGTAAATGACGTATGTATGGACCGCCACCGCTTTGATGTGTTTCATCCTTAAACTGACTAAAGGCTGAGACTGGCCCATTTTTGACAACTTTGTGTTCCTAAGTTTCAGGTACTTACAGGTATTTGCTAAAAAGTGTTCTATGATTTATGAATTATTTTATTATATACCAACTTCACCTAACATTGTGAGGAAACTCGCAGCTTGGTTGGCTCCGCACGTGTCGACTAGTCTTTTCTGTGGGCTAGGCCGACTAAGCTGTCAGGATACCATCCTGCTTCTGGTGCTCGGAAAGCCTACTCCATCTAAAACACAATGTCTCTGGCACTGCAGCGGCCATAAGGTCCCTTCACCCATCTAGTGTGAGTGAAGGTGCCACTGGACGCTGCATAAATCATCTCATTACGTAGATGAAAAGGCCAAAGTTTTATATACCCACTGTGTAATTCTTTGTGATGTTGTCAAATAAAGTTTCATCATCATCATCATCATCAGCCTATGCTTGTCCACTGCTGGACATAGGCCTCTCCTATAGCACGCCAATAAAGTTTATTCTTGTTCAAAATGTTTGTTAAGAGCCACCAATTATTCCACAGGAGTAATGTAAATATTAAGCACTAAATAGTTAATTCAATTTTCATTTCGCACCAAACGAACTACCATTACGTAACTTAGTCCGTAACCATAATTTACTGGTGTTAAACAAATGCTTGATATCGACAAACCACGGTGGGCACGCGTCGTGATTAAGCTCACACACTCTCTCTCTTTCTTTAAATCCTTACAACTACATTATTATTATTAATTCTTTATTGCACAAAGACAGTGTACAAAAGGTGGACTTCACATAATTATATACTATCATAATATATTCATACATCTACTATTTGAGTGCTCAAATATTGTTAAATAATTACTTGCACCAAAATACCTAAAGGCGTCGTAAAATAAATAAATGCAAACAAATATGAATTAATATGGTTGTCTGGAAGAAATTACTTTTAGTAATAAGGGCGCCAATTATACTGTACTATATTTTTGTTAAATTCTCAAATGTAATTCCTGGTGTACATACAATAAAGAATATTCTATCTATCTAATATTTCCCAAATTTAATAAATGCTCATTGAAATATACTTCCTAACACAGATACATAAAACGTTAGGTAAATAGAATAATAATAATAATAACTTCCACACAATACAATCACTCGACCTGGTCCCAAACTAGGACACCCTGTGCTATGGTAACCAGGTAAGGACGTCACAAACATGAAAATACACCCAGACTGAGGTCATTTGTACAAATGTACGACGCGGCCTCCAGTGGGAATCGAACGCACGACCTCTGTTTTGGTAGCTAAGCGCCTTAACGGCTGGACCAACCAGGAAGAAGAATAGAGAAAACGCTCATGTAAATTTAGGTAGGGATTTGGCTCTTATTAGTGAAAGAAATATGTATATAGTCCGTACACTGCAGGGTGTCTTCTCTTTCACGCCAACCATTCGGTATTTTGCTACCTTTCCGATGTTTCGCAGCCGCTTTGACAACCTATGCTATCTGAACATACTGTATATTTTTTGCTTACGAAAGTTCTAATCCGAAAACAACATTGTTCTTCTGCTTTAGTCATTTCATTATTCGGGTCTCATCATATTTTACATAAGCCATTCAGGAACGTTTCTAAATTACGACGTTAGCCTAAGTGTGTATTTTTTTCTATGTTTCGGAATGTTATCTTGCTTTCCAGCTTTTAGCACATATTTTGTCAGCGAAATGAAGGAAATTTTATTTGTTTATAGAATGTGTAGCTTAATTCGGTACCGCGTGCTGATAATACAATTTAAAGCGTTGTTTTGCTACTTTTTAGCATTTCGGCCTTAAGCTACGAGTATAAACATAAACATTTACATACAGGCACATACATTGCTTCTGGCCACACACTAGGATACCCTGTGTCGTGGGAACCAGAAACAACGACATCACAAACATGTAAACATCCAAGACATGGGGTTTTTTTTTTGTCCTCAGCCGGGATTCGAACCCGGGACCTCTAGCATGGTATGCAGATGCACTACCACTGCGCCACGAGGTCGTCGAGTATAATTGATTCTTTTTGGTGTTTTTTTTGGATTCCGAACCCAAAGGGCCCTGGACCCTATTACTAAGACGCCGCTATCCGTCCGTCTGTCACCAGGCTGTATCTCATGTACCGTGATAGTAAGACAGTTGAAATTTTCACAGATGATGTACTTTTGTTGCTGCTATAACAACAAGTACTAAAAATAGAATAAAATAAATATTTAAGGGGGCTCCTATACCAGAAACGTGATATTTTGTAATTTTTTGCTCGATATTAATAACGGCAACAGGTAGACGCTTGAAATAATCAAATATTGTATAGATAATGGTACGGATCCCTTCGTGCGGGAGTCCGACTCGCTCTTGTTTCTAAATAATTTCTCATTTCCATTTAGCAATATGACAGCTGACGTCCGCTATGATTTTTTTTTGTTACGTCATATGAATAATTATGGTCGCTAGCACTCGTGTCAACAATATTTTTAATTTGACACCCCGTTTGACAAAATAAATAAGGCTATTTGGTCTCTTCGTGGTCATAAAGTTAACTCTTACGTTAAAAAATACCCTCTTTTTCCATCGGTTAAAAATCAAAATCAGATGCTAGGAACTAGGAATCTAACCAAAGCCTTTTTATTCTGAGGCAACCGTTACCCACTGCACTCTCTCCTCATAGGGAAAGAGCACGCAGTCGGGAACATCACGACATAAGTTAAGAAGATACCGACCCTACAGTACATTTCTTTTTCAGCTAAATCTTATGCCTGTAAATCAAAAGAAAAATCTTTTGGGTTAATAGCGGCCACCCTAGAACTCGAATGACATATTTGAAGTGACTTAGACCTTAAACTTAGTCTACTCTTTTGCTGACACTACAGAACCCTCGAGGGTTAGAACTACCTTATGTCACAGCTTATATATCGCCAGTCAAAATCACTATTAGAACATTAAAAAAATTTGTTTTCAGTAATTGACGTTTAAAAATCTTTACTGGTCGAAGATTTTTTATTATAGTTACAATTAACGTTTGGCTTGTACTATTAATGATTAGGAAAAATTCTCAAATTCTTAATAATTCTGCATGCTTAACTCAGAACACTTGATTTACGAAATATAGCAGAAATAAAATTTAAATTGTACAACTATAAATTATTACATGATTGAAATTTAATCTACTGAGGAATCGGATTTATCTAACTTAATCTGATCTATAAATCTAAATCGAACATTTTTTTTCACACGACGTGTCACGAAAACCTGAAAACAAAAATTATTGATAAATTAAACCAAAAGTAAAAATTTACAATTTAATTTTTCACTTCGCATGCAATCTTGAAACGCGATGCGGTCATATGAACACATCTTGTTACCTAAGCGGTGTTAGCCTAGTGGGTAGAACATTGGACTCTGAAGCGGGAGATCCAGGTTCGATTCCCAGTGCGGGCATGTACCTATGACTTTGTTTTCTAAGTTATGTACATTTGTGAAGTTATATTAGCAATACCACTCGCTAACGGTGAAGGAAAACATCGTGAGGAAACCTGGGTGTCTGAGCAGTTCACATGCCACAGCGCCTGAAATCGCCAATCCGCGGTGGGCACGTGTGGTGATTAAGCCCATAATCTCTCTCTGAGAGAAGGCCTGTGCCCTACAGTGGGACGTATATAGGCTGCATCACTGTTACCTAGTGATGTAGGGTTACTGACTGCGGGTTCCTGGTCTAGCGCCTCACTACCTATCCTTAGTAGCAACGCCGAGTTTCCCTGAAGACTCTCTGGAGGGAAATAAGCAGCGAGCAAGTTTTGATTTGTAATTCATGAAATCATTAAGAAAGTTCGCGGTTCAAACTCGAATCTGGGTGGCTTGATTCGATCGCAGACTGACTTTGACTAATGTTATTTGCGGAGCGCCGGTTTGTCGTGGAGAATAATAAAATCGAATGAGTTGAGGTAAGCAAGTACCTCCTTATAAACGGAGAATAATGGATTTCGTAACATCTGTGGATACCGTGAAGGAGAACATCGTGAGGGTACCTGTGTTTGATGTATTCATACTCTCTCTCTCTCTCTCTCTCTCTCTTTCTCTCTGAGAGAAGGACTGTGTCCAGCAGTGGGGCCAAAATTCAGTGTCAAAATACCGACGCTCGACCCTTGCAAGATGTTTTTTGGGTTCGTAAAATATCAAAAATGTTAACACGTAACGGATTTTAAATTCTTTAGGGAGAAATTTTCGAACAAAAAAAAAACTACACTGAAAAAAATCAATAAAATAGTGGTATTGAACAACAATATCTCATAAACCGTTGATTTTCGAGGCATAATTCCATAATGCGATCAAAAGTCGTATCAAATGGTAATCTAAGTGTTATCTTTATGAACATCTACTGAATGATGCTCTAAATAGCATATATTTTCAAGATTATGTCTAGGTATACCGGGTTTCCTTCACAATAAAAGGATAATAAGGCCTAGCGCATTCATACAACTTATTATAAAAATACACTTAACAGAAATAGGAACATCGGCTGCAACTGAATCGCATGAATGCGCATCTTGTACCCTTCATTGACAAAATCGTTAAGTTGCGTGGAAGTTAAGACTAGCACATAAAATCGCGCATTTGTAAGGCTGCATTTCACCTTTTGTCGATAAATTACGTATAGGTATGTATTGTGCATCTAAATGTAAGTAGCTAGTAAATCATTACAGCTATACAATAAACTAGTCTTGATCTGATTGCGTACTTTTGTGAACGTCTCATCGCTTGTAGTCACGACGCACCCGTTTGGCACATAAAAGTGGTAGGTTGTTTTTTCATTTCTGCTTTTGTCTTTTATTTTGACTGGCAATGCCGAATGTAGGGGCATTGCCAGAAATTCAAAATAACTACATTTCGACAAAATTGTGCACTACACTTACACTTACGGTTTTTTTGTGTTAGTAAATGTTTGCTTTATTTTTGGAGTTATTTATATATAAACTCTTGGGTGTTATTAAAAAAAATATATTTAAATAATTAACTAATTAATTTATTGATATTTTTATTGCACTTAAAAAATCGTTCAATGCGGCGGACTTAATGCGGCGGACTTCTCATTAGGTTTTTGGCTCTTTCTACTTTGTTTTTTTTTCAATCAACTAAACAGTTTCGTGCATGTAAATGTTGTATGTTGCTAAGCGCTAGGCCGTCATAACTGCCATCATACCTACCTTTTTGTGAGCCTACTAAACCGTTTACGACACGGTTTTCAATAAAAACTACCCGGCGTCTATATACCCCAAATCCATATTAGCACTGATTGAGAGATAGATAGATAGAAAGATAACTCTTTATTGCACGACAGTAATTTACAGAGATAAAGCACGTAATACCTAATTTTTAGTAGTATACCTACAATAGGCGGTCTTATAGCTAAAAGCGATCTCTTCCAGACAATCAAATTAGTCACATTTTGCAAAACCACTAATTTGTAAAGAATATATGATTTATTTCCATTGGCTGCAAGCTGAGTAACCGAGAGTGTAGGTATTCCACTCATTTACCACTGTGCTTCCGCTATTTATTTACAATATTACGGCGGTTTTATACATATATTCCAAAATTTTACCCACCTTTCAAATTCACGACTGAATATTTTCCGAAAATACTACTAGGTAGCGCTTTCCGGAAGCCTTATCGAGCATTTCAGCTGTAGTTGCTAGCAAGTAACTGTCAAAGTCACCGAGCAACGGAAAATTTACTGTTACACGGTGAATTTCAGTGAAATCACACAAAGGAAAATTATCTATTCACGTCTCACTTTAGGTAGCAGGCTTTCTCTTCAAGAAAGAGAGAGAAAGTCTGGGCTTAACCTCCACGCCTGCCCACCACGGATTGGCGATTTCAAGCACCAATATGTGGACACCTCAGACACTGCAGTTTCCTAATATTGCACAAAAATTAAAAAAAGTTCAATAAAGTTTAAGTGTAGTTATAAAAGGCGAATATAAAAGAAATTACGTAGGTAACATAGATAACAAAGTCGGGATTAGATCTCGAATGTAAAGGCCAGACTGATGCGCTCGTACCTACCTATATTTATCTAACTATCTCGCTCTGTATAATGACAAAACAATGGCCCGAAACGCTCGCAGTGCCTAAAGGATTTATTTCCCGCTCTGTCATTTCAGTTCACGCCGAAATGCGGTTGCGGTGAACACATTCAAACTTGGAACGCTATCATTTTGCAGTTTCCATCCAGCCAGCCAGTGCCGGGCGGGTCGCCGTCTGCCGCGAACGTTTTGGCGGGAAATCGGGAAAAAGATTCTGGGATCTCGATCTCTTTTTGGCGCGCGAAACTCACTGGCCGGTTTCACAGTTTTATGTTATAAAAATGACGTTTAGTAAGTTTTGTTTCTTTTTCTGATTGTGTGTCGTTCGGAAGTCGAGTTTTCAGTTTTTCGTCCGTCTTTTTTTAAGATTGTTCGTGTTTTGGATTGAAGAGGTAAATATATAAATATTTCTTCTTCTTTGTAAGTATGAAATTATTTTCCGGTTTCTCTGTAGAGTATTGTCATTCCAAGTTTTAATAATTCATTAATCTGGCTAATTTTAGGCAGACATAATATTATTATTATTAATACGTTTATTGAACATAAGTAAAAAAAAATTAATGGCAAAGCATTTTCTACCCGTTAGGCACAGGTGGTGCAAGAAATTAAATGGTAGGCATACGAAATAAAGGGAAAAGACGATTTACTTCAACCCTGTTATGGGGGTTGATGTACTTATTAAAAATAAACACTTTGTAAATTGTGAAATTGCAATAGTTAACTGAAAAAGTAGACTGAATGTATATATGTGGGTTTGTACATGTCAAGTTTTATAAATATATTTTACTTGATTTAGTTAGTGCTCAAATAAAATTGGTTTTTATTGGTATGCGCGTTAATCTAATATATGACGATATTTTTTTTTTGCTTTATTGTATGTATGTTATTGCATTTGATTTAATTCACCACGGCACGCACTCCGTAGTACAACTATGTATGACCGTAGGCACTGACTAAAAATCAGCGATGAGGAATCACTTCCTTTGCCTCTTGTGGCAGCTTAGATACACCACAGGCTACATCTATGGTCCTGTTTTATTTAGTCGTTTTGTCTGTTGTGTATTTAGTTTTCTTTCTGTTGTTGTGCATATTATGTTACTTATCTGCTTATTTTGTTTCTGTGATGTATCTATCTTGATATTTTGTTGGCATAATAAATGTCTTTCTTCTTCTTCATATAAAAATATCGTGTCACAGTGTTTGTTATCGAACTCCTCCGAAACGGCTTCACCAATTTTTAGGGTTCCGTAGTCCGACAAGAAACCGTTATAGTTTCGCCATGTCCGTCTGTCTGTCGGTCCGTCGGTCCGTCCGCCGCCTAGCGCAAAGACCGGTGGTACTAGAAAGCTGTAAGTTGGTATGTGTATACATATTTATCACGCCGACAAAGTTAAAGAATAAAATGTTGGATTTTTTTTTACTGTACCTCCCCTAACTTAAAAGTGGGGATGATTGTTTTTTATCGTCTACCCCATCATGTGGGGTATCGTTGGATTGGTCGTTGATATTACATTACAATATTGTGAGTGTATGAAGACTATTTTTGGATTTAGGGTGCCATTTGCGAAATATTAAGCTTTAAAGCGCAAATTTTTCTCTGAGTAGGGCATCCGCCCCTCTCCTGGCTAAACAGTTGATTATAGAAACGTGAAAAAATTCATACGTTCAACTAGGCTTTACTTGTTATCGAGTAATAGGCAATGAACTTATAAAAGTAAAGTTTCGTAGAAAATCCATTGAAAATTCCTTCATTGAAGTTGTTAGTTCTGTAAAGCAGATAAAAAATACCCTCTTCCTATTGAACCCTACATTACGCGTGGCCCGACACGCATTTGGCCAGTTTTTTATGACTTTTTTGTGTATATTTACAAAGTTTGCCCGGTCAGCTAGTTTCTATTTATTTATTTATTTTAATACAAAACCCACAGCACAAGTTAACTTCTAAAGTATAGTTATGTTAAATATATCCAACCATAGGCCAATTAAGGGCTTACATTATGTTGACTTAACTAGTAGACAGGAACACAGTATTGGACAGGAAGTAAAGTTATATAATTTAAGTTTAAGTTATAAATTACCATAATCGTTACTTGAAAATGTAAAAAAATGTTATCCTAGTATGTACCAATGACTTTGTTGTCTAAGTAACGTACATACATTTGTGAAGTTGTAGTAGCGATAACACTCGCTAACCGTGAAGGATAACGTCGTAAGCAAACCCGAGTGTCTGAGGTATTTAAATACCTCAGTGTTTGAAATTGCCAATCCGCGGTGGGAACTCGTGGTGATTAAGCACATACTATCTGTCAGAGAGACAACCTATGCCGTGCAGTATGACGCATATCTCTTCTGAAATATAAAAAAATAGTGTCATAGTGTAAAGTTTGTTCGAGCTCCTCCGAAACGACTTCACCGATTTTTATAATTTTTTTTGTGTATATTTGGTAGGTCCGAGATCGTAAGTTAATTAATATGTCAAAACAACGTTTGTAGTAGGCTTTATAAAAATAAAGTTATCATTCTATTGAAGCGTCATATTTGTTTGTTGTTTGTGGCTGTAAACTATACATAATTAACGTAATCAATGTTTAAAATATGTTTTTGGCGCATAAATAAATCGAATAGGTAAAATATCTCCATGATTGCTTTTCAATATTTTTGTCGCTGGTGTCTTTGTTTGATGTAATATCCCTAAAAGCACATTCCTGAAATTAACTTTACGGAAAATTTGCCTTTATTTTGCTGGTCTACCGTCACTTTTCATTTCTCTTTTGATTTACAAAACAACATACGAAGAACGCAATTAAATGTAGCGCGCGACCAACACTTCTACGCTTCCAAAACATGACTGATATAACCAGTTTACCTGCTCTATTTCTCCGAGTAAATATTTCCAAACCATGGGTCAAGCATTACTGGTCTTTGTTCGGGTATAAAGGATGGTCCCAAAGGAGTGGTCTGTACCAATAAAGGGACATTCGCTTATTATTTCTCGCACCAATTTGGTAGAATGTCTCTTGTCACAATGTTTGATATAGGTGGAGTACGGTCAGCACAAATATTACGATGAAAAAAACATCTTTACTAAGGCGATGTTTAGACATAATAAAGTTGTAAAAACGCCAAGTTATCAGTTGTTTTAATGGATTGACTTTCTTACCCCCAGTTTCTCGTACCTCGCTGCTAATCCCACATGCTACCACGCTGTTAATCTACTGATAAAAGCTGTCAATTGACCAAAGTGCATACAAGAAAAACCACTGACAGCTGTTAACAGTAGATTAACAGCTTGTTAGTGTACGGGAAACCGGGGGTTAGTCTTCGAGGAGCAGTCGACATCATACTCTACTAATTAACGTGACGTCGGTTTTGCAATAAAAATGGAAATTTTGATCAGCTGTTAAGCCGCGTTTTCACGATCTTAGTCCGCTCAGACTGATTCATCTCAGTAACTAAAGACTAGTCCATTCGGACGATGGTGTACACATACTCGTATCTTAGTGAATTTCGAATTTTGCTTCAGCTTATAGGCGTTTTGTGGCAAACGACAACCAAAAAATTACTGCTAAGATGGATAAAAGCGTTATCTAATATTTTTACCGTTGAAATAAAAAATAAGGGTACCTATAAGAGGATGAAGTAAGAAAGATTGACAAAACAAATATATCGAGCGAATGTGGATGGAAGGGCCGCTAAGGGACGACCCAGACGGACATACTTCGACCAAATAGAGGATGTATTAACAAAGGGCAAGATAAAAAGTACCCGAAACCGGCGTGCGTGCATGCAACGACTAATGAATGTTGAGGAAGCGAAAGTGATCTGTCAGGATCGTAGCAAGTGGCAGTCCCTGGTCTCTGCCTACCCCTATGGGATACAGACGTAACGTAACGTAACGTAACGTAACGTAACGTAACGTAACGTAACGTAACGTAACGTAACGTAACATAACGTAACGTAACGTAACGTAACATAACATAAACTCACGGTACTTTTTATCTTGCCCTTTGTTAATACATCCTCTATTTGGTCGAAGTATGTCCGTCTGGGTCGTCCCTTAGCGGCCCTTCCATCCACATTCGCTTGATATATTTGTTTTGTCAATCTTTCTTCTTCTTTTTCTAACGTTACGTTACGTTACGTTAAGTTAAGTTACGTTACGTTACGTTACGTTACGTTACGTTACTCGTCCTTCACAGTTAGCGAGTGGTATTGCTACTATAACTTCACAAATGTACATAACTTGGAAAACAAAGTCATAGGTACCTACATGCCTGCACTGAGAATCGAACCTGGATCTCTCGCTTCCGAATCCAATGTCTTACCCGCACGGAAAGAATTGTTTGGTCACAAATAAAAAATACACATTTCACAACACCTCTACAGCTTCATAAAACCCCACAAACATCAACATTTCACTGCCACTTCACTTTTTCTTACGAGACGCAAGTGTTCCTACGATTGGCGCCGTTTTTTTTTTTGCAATTTAATCTTAAACCGGGTTTTGCCGGTCTTAGTACGCTCGGACTTTGTACGTACAGTTTTAGTTGATTATGACGACGCACTCGGTCCGAGCGCACTGACCGTCGTCATAATCTACTAAAACTGTACGCACACGTTACTAAGACCGTCAAAACCCGGCTTTGGTCAGATAGTGATTAGAACACGGTCCGAGTGCACTAAAATCGGCCGTTTTTATCAGACTACTAGTAACTCAAGTAGTCGGACTAAGATCGCCGCTATACACGATACAAGTAGCATCTAGTAACTAAAATAGGGCACTCGGTCCGTCCAGTATACTAAACATTTACAACATTAAACATTTACATACATTGCTTCTGGCCCCACACTAGGATACCCTGTGTCGTGGGAACCGGAAACAACGACATCACAAACATCGTGAAAAGATCGTGAAAACACGGCTTTAGCTGATGCTTTTGACAGAGCGATCGTAGCACATAAATAAATTCCAAATGTCGTTGATGGCCGACGCTGCATGCCTCGTGAACCATTATTATTGTGCTTAAAAGCACACCAAAGATATAAAGTTACATGACATAAGAAATTTATTTGTAACAAAGATGTAATTTCTGATGGGCCGAATCTGATGGGCCGAACACTAGGCAAATCCTGTATCGTGGGCTCCCGTTTGTGGATTGCTAATACTAAAAGGTTCCTCTGTGGTAGACAGTGTCTGAGTAAATATTAGAAGTACAAGAGACGAGTTTTCTTCTTTAAGAGATTTCTTCCAGCTAATCGATCCGGCTTGCTTTAATCTTTAAAGCATATTAAGAGCTTATTTGATTGTCACTTTATTTTGAATGATCAATAGATAGGTACACTTGCAAAGTTGCAAAGGCGCTTAAATCTTGATGTATTGTCTATGCTTTCACAGTATTGCTATACGTCCGAGATCTAGAAAATAACGTGATGTATTCGAATCTACATTGACATTTAACGACATGACATCAGCGCTGTGAAGGTTCCATAGATGGCCGCTAGATGGCGAGCGCTGTCTCGATTAATATTTGTTTTATTCTGGTATTAGTATTTGTTGTTATAGCGGCAACAGAAATACATCATCTGTGGAAATTTGAACCGTCCAGCTATCACAGACCCTTTGGGTACGGAACCCTAAAAAGGCCTACCTTCTCTAAGCCTTAATTAATTTACGTTTTTATTATCTACCCCTTTGTGTAAGGTGTAATTTAAAAATACTGGGGGTGTACCATTTTTTTCAATTCATGGACCCGTTTGCGAAATATTATCTAAGCTTTAAGGCTGTTCTTACGTGGGGCGTGCTATCTCACTCGCACAATTTAACAGTTTTGTGATTGTAATAAAATGAAAATACTTTTGATGAATGTGGTCTGATGTTTTGATGGATAATTAAATTGCGGATATTTAAGTCATATTTTTCTTATCTTGTACAAAATTTTTGATTGAAAAAATTTTATACCAAAATTAAAAATATTTGAAAAACTTTTTTAAAAAACGTTGAGTAGGAAGACAAAAACATATTTTAGATTTCCGTAACATAATTTATTATGTATCAAACCCTCAGACCACATTTATCAAAAGTTTACTCGTGTAATTACAATAATTAAAAATGTTAAATTATGGGAGCGAGACAGCATGCTTCACGTAATAACAGTCTTAAGGCGCAATT
The DNA here is from genome assembly GCA_963969515.1 of Yponomeuta evonymella. Classification (NCBI taxonomy): domain Eukaryota; kingdom Metazoa; phylum Arthropoda; class Insecta; order Lepidoptera; family Yponomeutidae; genus Yponomeuta; species Yponomeuta evonymella. Next base: position 3,816,246 of record OZ018366.1, on the reverse strand, counting down.
TTTTGCTATACTTGAGCGTGCCGGGAGAGCCCGCTCAAGTATAGCAAAAGAGAAATATTAAGAGAAAAAGCTATCACAGCTAAGGCTTTACAAGTTAACAAGTAATATTCGACCAATATATAAAGGGAAAATCGTAGACATTACTTTGATGAAGTAAACGTTTATAGTTAAACCGTTAAGTCAACGAATACGTTTTTTACTTCTCCTGTACCCCCTGCAGGTTGGTCCGTAGAAAATGCCATTTGCGTTAAGTCCACCTTTTGCACACTTGTTTTTGTGCAGTAAAGAATTAATATGTTCAAGTGTCAATAAAAAAACCCCTCCTTCTAAATCCGCATATTTTGACGGCCGACTATGAAGTTGATCATTTTTTTTTTCACAGAATGGATTTCTAGATTTTCATATCGCTACGGTTATCATTATTAATTAATCCAATGTTATTCTCGTCACATAAATTTTAATCATACTTGTAATCTATAATGTATATATAAATCAATTGCTGTTCGTTTGTCTCGCTAAAACTCGAGAACGGCTGGGCCGATTTGGCTAATTTTTCTTTTTTTGTATTTGTGGAAGTACAGGAAAGGTTTGAACGGTAAGAAGAAAAAAAAAGATTGATGTAGGTGATTCGAAGTTCACGGGGTCATCTAGTTTATAATAAAATACATGTCCCAGATTTAAAGCTGCCTCAAGATAGATAGATAGATAAAACATTTATTTAACAACACAATACTAAAAACACAACATAAACATTGAGATAAAAGATACAAAAAAGGAAAAGAACACTTGGGTACAAATACAAAGATTACTTTTACATACATTTTAAACCAAAAAAGAGCATCATAATTTTATTTTTTACATTTCCACGCCTGGGTTTGAAGTATTGAGCCGCTAAAATGGTCCCGACTCAGCATATGTCATAGGTGTACCGAGGTGCCCCCCTAGCACTAGATACATTGTTTCGTTTAACCGCCTTGAGCAGTCTTGACCTTGAAAATAACAATGGTTTCCAATTGTTATTTTCAGGGTCAGGACTTAGGAGGTGAATATTCGTACCTGTGTCAAATGTAATATAATTTAATTTATTTATTCGTTATGTTATTTGATATAGCTTTGGCTGAAATAAACATGATTCATTACTATTATTATCAAGGGCCAACTTTTCAATAGTCAGATAAAACTTAACTGGAGAATAAATTGCACGCTATCGCTGTGTAAATCATAGGACAAGACAAGACAGTGACAACATCAGTTTTATTCTCCAGTTTAGTTTTATCTGACTATTGAAAAATCCGGTCTAAATGGAATAAGAATTCGCTTTGGGCCTATGAGGTCCACCGTAGTAGCAAAAGTCCCAGTAGAAAGTCCAATCACAAAAACGCAATTCGCAGCAGTCCCCAGTCAGCATTCGTCGACAATCTTTCTCGTTCACTGAACTGTATGGTTCAGAGGCCTAGGCTCGTTGGATTGGGCTGACGTTTTGTTGAGTTTTCAGTCTCAAAGTGGCGAGTTAATAGGTAGGTTTCATTGTAGGTTTAGTTACTTTAGAGTGGTGGCAGTCTAGCAGGTAAAACAGACCCAAGTTCTATTCCCAGTGCGGGCATGTGCCTATGACCTATGTTTGCTAAGTTATGTATATTTGTGAAGTTATAGTAGCAATACCACTCGCTAACGGTGAAGGAAATGTGAGGAAACATGAGTGTCTGAGCTATTCACATACCTCAGCACTTGAAATCGCCAATGCGCGGTGGGCACGCATGGTGATTAAGCCCATACTCAATCACTGAGAGCAGGCCTGTACCCTACAGCGTGACGATAGGCTACCTATGCTACATAATTTAAGGGGGTCCAGGGAGTAACACTAGCGCCACTGAGGAAAAAAAACATATATTTTTAGGGTTCTGCAGTCCGACTAGGAACCCTTATAGTTTCGCCATGTCCGTCTGTCTGTCTGTCTGTCCGTCCGGGGCCTAGCGCAACGACCGGTGGTACTAGAAAGCTGTAATCTGGTATGTGTATACATATTTATCAAGCCAACAAAGTTAAAGAATAAAATGTTGGATTTTTTTAAATTTACCTCCCCTAACATAAAAGTGGGGATGATTATTTTTTCTCGTCTACCCCACCATGTGGGGCATCGCTATATTTGTCGTCAAAAAGTGTGGTGGGTGTAGGAAGACTTTTTTTATTTAGGGTTCCGTTTGCGAAATATTAAGGTTTAAAGCGCAAATTTTTGTCCGAGTAGAGCATCCCCTCCTCTCCTGGCTAATTGGTTGATTGTAGAAACGTGAAAAAGTTCAAGGCAGTAGCACATATAATGAACTTAAATGGAAAAGTATTACGGCTAAGTAGGCTTTACCGGTTAATGAGTAACAGTTAATATAGCTATATATGTTCCTTCACAGCTCTGTCAAATTTTAACTGATTTCGATAACTCTTTTCTTGTTCGAATAAATATAACGTCCCATTGGTCCCATTTAAATTTGGTGAAGATCTGATGAGGTCTTTCAGAGATGGAGAACGGAACTCTTCAATGGACAGCAGTAAATAAGGCCTAATGGGGCCCATCCTGTAGTAATATGCATATGTTGCATAATATACCGTAAAGTAGTCCCAGGGTAATTTGTTGATGTTCTGGTGAAGACTTTCGGAGGTGGAAATTGAGAACTTCAAATTTTAAAGCAAAGAATTAAGCAGGGTAAATTTTGTTCATAAGGGACACAATTTTTTTCTCCCGCTCCCCCACAAAAAATTTAAAAAATAATCATTTGAAAAAAACCGACTTCAAACTGTGCTGTAGTGGCACTAAAAAGTTACAAATAATTCAAAAGAATACCAATAAAATTAGAAGTTCGCACAATTTTAGAAGTATAATTTGTAGTGGGTGGCCAGTTTCATGACCAGCACATATATTTTGGGCATCGAGAATCAATCGAAGCCCGTGATGTTCACTGCTGGACATGGGCCTCCGTCAAAGCACGCCAATTCTTTCTGCCTTCAGTCAGCCTCACCCAACCGCTGCTGCCAGGAATCAGTATCGTATGATCGGTGCAGCGAGAAGATGAAGAACCTTCGCTGCGTTTGCCAGTTCGTGGTCTCCAATCGAGAACCTCTGTAACACACAAAACGTGGGTTGGCTGGAAGAAAATACTACCTAGTAATAAGCTCGCCTTTGAACAAATTGTTTTTTTGGTCTTAGTACAATAAAGATTTTTTTGATTCAATTCTATTCTAACTACTCAATTTGCAGCTGATATTCGAAGCCAGACCTTCTGATTGTCGGTTTGAGCTCCCGGATGGGTTACCGACAGACCAGAGAGCGTCCGGTCTACAATCTTTCGTACTCAGTGAGCTGAACTCGATCTCCCTGAATGGTAGGTTTTAATAAAGTAAATAAATAAACAACTTCCATACAATACCATCACTGATCCTGGTCCTAAACTAGGATGCCCTGTGCTATGGTAATCAAAGGTGTAAATTGTTTGCAAACTTTCTCTATTTTCCTTATAAATACCTTTTTTGCCTTTTTTATTCAAACGCAAAGTTGCGCGCAAAAATTTGGTACAATTATCATCATCATCCATGTGGCGCCGGATTAAGAATAGCGTCACTCCATTTCCTTCCGTGGATGTCTTAGAAGGCGATTAAGGAAATCAATCAATTACCAGGAGACGGGCAGCAGCGTCTTCCTGAGATTCCAACTGCATACTGCGATCGCCAACCCGCCTGTCAAGCGTGGCGATTATGGAAAAAACCCTCATGGTTATGAAAACCACGAGGGAGGTCTGTGCCCTGCAGTGGGCGTCAAGTGGCTGATGATGATGATCATCATCATCATCATCAGCATTTGACGCCCACTGCAGAACATAGGCCTCCCTCATGGTTTTCCAAGCTTCCCGGTCTTGTACCGCCCGCATCCAGCGACTCCCCGCCATCTCAACCAGGTCGTCAGACCATCTGGTGGGGGGCCTTCCCACGCTGCGTCGTCCCGTCCGCGATCGCTAGGTCAGAACTTTTTCGCCCCAACAGCAATCACAATTATAATTTCTGGTATTATTTTGTGGTCTGAACTGGTTTCAAGATAAGATTTCTGATCTTGTGTCGGTGGTTGATTTGAGAGATTAGAGTGAAAATCAAACGGTGTAGATTCAAATCCCGGTTGCACATTGCGAACAGGTACTGCGTGTAACTTTAAGTTACTGTGCATTAACTGTCAATTTATTTAGAAATTTAGAAATAAATTGACAATGAATAAAATGTCATTTGAAATAACTCAACTCTCGACGTAACGACCGACAAAAAGCTTGAAGACAGGTAATCCTATATATCACATTGTCATGGAATAACGCCTCTGCGACTGCCTACATTTCGCTTCTCTGGTAGATAGGTACTTTACGACAAATCGGGCGAGTATATACTTGTTTCATTTTTGAAACTCAGCCCTATCGCATTCATGACAAGAATTTATTTCGTAAGCTGACTAAACTCAAGAAATGGCCCAAAATTGAAAGGATGAACTATTAAGCCGAGAAAAAGTTACATTTTGTGACTTCAATAATATTAGCCGCTAAAAACAAACTATAATGAACAAGATAAAGTTGTCAAACCTTACATGTGTGAAAAGAATGAATCAGAATATTTATTTGCTAAGGCATGGTAATTACAATTTTTTTTTAATTTTTTATTTATTTATTAGGCTCACCAACAGTTGCGACATGCTAAAACGAGAAAATGTATTGTATTAAACTAGATATACAACTAATTACAGATAAATACAGCATGCATAGAAATAAACAAGTAACTATAGCTAGTATCTTAATAATATAAAGTTACTGTAACGCAAATTACAGATTGCTTTGACATAAGCTGTGCAGTATTTTTTTTTCGGATAATAATGTCGAGAATCGGAGTGCACGTCTACAATGGTACTGAATTTATTGTTTTATTTGTTTATTTGATATTTAATTTGATCATCATCAGCCATTTGACGCCCACTGCAGGACACAGGCCTCACATATGGTTTTCCAACCATGAAGGGTTTTGCCATAATCGCCACGCTTGGCAGGCGGGTTGGCGATCCCAGTATACGGTTGGAATCTCAGGAAGACGCTGCTGCCCGTTTCCTGGTAATTTATTTCCTTAGTCGCCTTCAACGACATCCACGGAATGAAATGGAGTGACGCTATTCTTGACCCGGCGCCACACGGCCTATTGAATTTGATAAATAAATAAAATAAAAAATAAATAAAAATAAATTGATTGATACTTTTATTGCACTTAAAGTAATCGTGCAACGCGGTGGACTTAACGCCATAAGCATTTTCTACCAGTCAACCGCAGGAGGCGAAGGAAAGAGTTGGTAGCCGTGCAACAAAAAAGAAAATGTTGAATTAAATTTAAAAATATAATTTTATAGGGTGTAATGAAATAAACATTAATACAGACTTACATATTCCGATAACACAATATAATTGTATTAAAATACAATAAGTCTATATACCACTATAAAATACATATTATATCTACTATAAGAGGCTATTAGGAATTTATTATAGAGGTTGCACAGATGTGAAATCGGTGACATGTATGTAGTCGTATGTAGGTGCTAAGTTAAAATTATGTCACAATTTCATTGTCACCCGTCCGGGTGAAGTTACATGTCATGTGACCCGATCGCGAGTCTCTTATAGTTCAGTAACGGGCCGCAGATAATTCAATGACGGGATATAATTTTCAGGCAAGACAAAATAACATAAATTCACGTCTGTATCCTGGAGTGGTAGGCAGAGACAATCACTTTCGCTTCAGCAACATTCATTGGTCGTTGCATAAGTTATAGATATTATAGTTTTGTCGCTTCACAGGCAGATCCGAATATCTGAAACAGAAGTTGGCTTTGTGGGTGGAAGGGCCGGTAAGGGACGACCCAGGTGGACATACTACGAACAAACAGCAAAGGGTAAGATAAAAAGTGCCCGAAACCGGCGTGCATGCATGCAAGGACTAATGAATGTTGAGGAAGCGAAAGTGATCTGTCAGGTCGTGGCAAGTGGCAGTCCTCGGTCTCTGCCTACCCCTCTGGGATACAGGCGTGAGTTTAAGTATGTATATAAAGTGGCTTTTAACAAAATTGACATTCGAAATTAAGAAAAAAACTAATAGATTCTTGCCGTAGTTTTTGCTGACGGCCTCGGTAAATATTCAGTCGACTATACGTCCTAAAACAAAGGCTCTCTCGTCAAATTTATTCATGAGCAGCCGTTGATCGCATTTACAAATACCGCTTCCAGTTTTATTGCCTGTTTACGGGGTGCCCTTTATCAAGTCGTTATGCACCTTTATATCTTTTTTTTTGTGGAAAGAGTGTAGACAAAGGACCCGATAAAATTTTGGTGTATCGGACCTTAAAATAAGAATATTCTTTGTTGTACACACCAGAAAACAATAATAGAGACAACAGTTACAAAAAAGAGGTACTATTGGCGGCCACATTGTTGATAGAAATTTCTTTCAGGCAACTAAGGTTTCCAGGAGGCAAGCAGGAGGAACTATAGGGTTTTTTAGAATTCAGTTCTTCCACATTCGAATCATGATTTAAAATCAAACGGTTTTGAAAAAAAATGGCACGTCAGAAGATTGTTTTTGTAACCCAAAATTACAGTCCTACGCTGCGCTTGCCGATGTGTGGTCTCCATTCGAGAATTTTTCGGCCCCATCGGCCATCAGTTCTGCGTGCTATGTGCCCCGCCCACTGCCACTTCAACTTACTAATCCGCTGGGCTATGTCAACGACTTTCGTTCGTTTTCGGATCTCATAATTTCTGATTCGATCTCGTAGAGAAATTCCGAGCATACCTAGATAGCCCTTTCCATAGCTCGTTGGGTGACCTAGAGCTTTCTTATGAGGCCCGTAGTGAGAGACGACGTTTCAGTGCCATAAGTCATCACTGGTAACACACTGGCCATTAGGAGGGGGATCCCCAGCATCCAGCATCATGGGAAATCCCCTCAACGGCAGCGGTCTAGACTTCGTTTTTATAAATTATTGTAGATTATTATCTAAATACCCCTTCTAATCCACGGTCCACCTCCTGAGACCACCTGCGTGATCCATGGGTTTTTTTTTTACAACGGACCACTTTTGTTCACCTGGATGTTCCTTTGTTTCCACCGAACACCTTAACGTCGAAACTCTTAAAAGTCTGAGGTGGACTGTCACCAATAAAAGTCTGATGATGAGCCTTTTAGTGTTTGATCAGAGAGGTGACCGTTGTAAAAAGAAATTCCACGGTTCCCCAGGTGGTCTCAGGACGTGGACCATGGGTAAGGAGGGTTAAGTAATACGTTTAATTTAATAAGCTATACTTAAGGATGCTCTTACGTGGCGCATGCTGTCTCGCTCGAACAATTTTATCTTCTATCTATATCTTCTATACTAATAATAAATCTGTAAGGGTCGGTCATGGAGTAAGTTAGTTTGTTTTCAGAGATATTGTGTTTATAGGCTCAATATATGATACTGAAACTAATTTCACGATTTTTAGAATTTTTTTCTGTATGTGTGTATGTATGTATGTTCCTCCATAACTCTTAAACCAATTATCCGAATTTGATGAAATTTGGTATAAAAACATATAGACATCTGGGACACAGGATAGGCTATTTAAATTCTAGCTCCAGTTATGATAAGACGTGGCCCCCATACAAATGCTGCTTCGTAAAAATCGAAATGTACGCGAACGGAGTCGCGGGCACAGCTAGTAATGCATAAAAGCCTCAGACTATATATATCAAAAGTTTACCCATTCTATTGCAATATTTTACGAAGCAGCATTTGTATGGGGGCCACGTCTTATCATAACTGGAGCTAGAATTTAAATAGCCTATCCTGTGTCCCAGATGTCTATATGTTTTTATACCAAATTTCATCAAATTCGGATAATTGGTTTAAGAGTTATGGAGGAACATACATACATACACACATACAGAAAAAAATTCTAAAAATCGTGAAATTAGTTTCAGTATCATATATTGAGCCTATAAACACAATATCTCTGAAAACAAACTAACTTACTCCATGACCGACCCTTACAGATTTATTATTAGTATAGATAGATATTGTGTTGCCGACCGACCAACCAACCTTTTTTATGTTTTTACTTCTTTTATACTTTTTCTACATTATTATGTCTAATATTTTTAAAATTGAAAAAGAACCATGTCAAGGAGAAAGACAAATAAAAACAGATTCCTAAAAGTTACTCTCGCGTTTTCTTAAATATTTACGTGCATGCGTTTCATATTGCAATAGAATGGGTAAACTTTTGATAAAATGTAGTCTGAGGCTTTTATGCATTATGAAAATACGGACATTTTTATTTCATTTTCGTTTTCCTGTACACAGTGTTTAACAAAGAAAAGGTAATTTTGTAATCATAGTATCTCAATCAAAAACTTATTACAGTATAAGAAAAATATGCCAATATATATATACGCAATTTAATTATACATCAAACTCTCAGACCACAATTATTAAAAGTATACTTATTTTGTAACAATGTGACAAAAAATGTTAAATTGTGCGAGCGAGACAGCATTTTCCGCGTAAGAATAGTCTCAAGAATTTGTATGAAAAATTACTACATTAAAAAGGAATTTTTTTCAAAATATTGCTTAAAATTTCAAAATCACAAATCACGCTGCACTTCGAATTTTGGAAGGCACACTCAAAAGCATATTTTAACAGCAGCGAGCACTCTATTCGTCAATCTAGAAAATACAATATTTTATGTGGTCTATAACTACGTCCCACTGCAGGGTACAGGTCTTCTCTAATAGATAAAATAAAATAAGACAGAGAGCATGGGCTTAATTACTAAGCGTGCCCACCGCGGATTGGCAATTTCAAGCGCTGAGATATGTGAACACTTCAGGCACTATCAGGTTTCCTCACGATGTTTTTCTTCCCCGATAGCGAGCATAGTACAAGTAAATGTTATCTTTAGTCGGATTCCACGCGAAACCTAGTGTGGCGAGCACATGTCAACTCTGCGCGCGCACTATAAACTCCAACATTCCTACATCGCGCAAGCAAAATGTTTCACATGACATACCATAAATATAACGTCCGACAAACATCAATAGGACCGGCCGTCCCCAGGCATATGATCTGCCTGGCGGGAAATTTCCCTTTATAGTGGAAGAGCACGATCACCCGCTCTTCCCTATAGTGGTGACCCTCGACAGAACAATGTTAACCTTCCTTCGCTCTCGCAGCACCCCACATACAATCAGTCTCAAAGCAAGGCCAGCATCCTCTTCCCTCTCACCTCATCAGTTCCACTACAGTCAACGCACCGACTACTGGTACTGATGGTGATCTCCCCCAACCCCTCGGCACGGCAGCTACACAACAACAGCGCACGTTGCCAGTGGTACAGCAGCCTTTCAGCCAACCGGTTCCTACCACATGCGCGATCCCCATGGTACTGTCGCCGGTGAAGTGACTGTTAGCCGCCGAACACCCTCAACCGCTAGTCGACTCACTGACTAAGCGCCTCCTGGCACTTGCAGGCTTTAGAGCACAGACTTCGATTCCTATCAGACGTAGCTATGCGTAGCTACGGTCTTGAAGGAGAGTGATGTGGCGAGCACATGTCAACTCTGCGCGAGCACTATAAACTCCAACATTCCTACATCGCGCAAGCAAAATGTTTCACCTGACATACCATAAATATAACGTCCGACGAACATCAGTAGGACCGGCCGTCCCTAGGCATACGATCTGCCTGGCGGGAAATTTCCCTTTATAGTGGAAGAGCACGATCATCCACTCTTCTCTACACTAGCAAAAAAAAAAACAAACGATTTGATATTTGGCAAGCAGACAAAATGTTTTCCTTCCAGTCTAGATTTCTTGAATAACAACACGCCGCGACATGTTCACACACCTACATAAATACTAAATGTATCGTATGTGGGGAGAAATTTTACCGAGAATATTATATTGAGTGAGATTGCCTGTCCTTAGAAAAGACGGGACTGAACGTGAGAAACTCGCTTCTATTGAACTGGCTCTACAAGGGGTACGTGGCAACCCTACCGTAACTTTTAAGGTTCCGTAGTTGATAAGGAACCCTTATAGTTTCACCATGTCCATCCGTCTGTCTATCTGTCTGTCCATCTATCCGTCTGTCTGTCCACGGCCTAGCTCAGAGACGATTAGTACGAGAAAGCTGAAATTTGGCACAAACATAATTATATACATATTGTGTCTGAGGTGTTCACATACCTCAGCGCTTGAAATTGCCAATCCGCGGTGGGCACGCGTGGTGATTAAGCCCATACTCTTTCTCTGAGAGAAGGCCTGTGCCCTGCAGTAGGACGAATACATGCTACATAAAAAAATGCTAGATGATTTATTTAGCGTCTAGTACATACATACATAAACTCACGCCTGTATCCCAGAGGGGTAGACAGAGACCAGGGACTGCCACTTGCCACGAACCTGACAGGTCACTTTCGCTTCCTCAACGTTCATTAGTCGTTGCATGCACGCACGCCGGTTCCGGGTACTTTTTATCTTGCCCTTTGCTAATACATATCCTATTGGGTCGAAGTATGTCAGCGTCTAGTGTCTACGTATATCTGCACTACTATACATAGTGTATCCTAAAATGCGCAATTTCTGTGACACCCCAATATTAGAGGTTTTCTTTGGCCTCAACTTATGAACTTTTGATATGAGATATTTGACACACTTCTATTTTTCTCTTCAGCGCTTGGAATCGCCAATTTGCGGTGCAAGCGCGGAGTGATTAAGGCTGTTCTTACGTAGAATATGCTGTCTTGCTCGCACTATTTAACATTGCCTTAGCTAAGGCCTCCCCGGATACGTGGGTGAATGAAAGTGAACGTGAAAGAGAAATTGTCTTTTTTGCCAACAAAAATAAAATTAAGTACAAAAGCCTTAGATGTTAGGCTAAAGGATATAAAATAAATTACATAGTCGCTGAGCGTAAAACTATTTTCGAAAACGATAGAATAGAATAGAATGAAATAAAATCACCTCTAGAAAAACCACCTAGAATAGAATAAAATAAAGTGGCAGTGGGCGGGACATATAGCACGCAAAACTGATGGCCGATGGAGCCGAACAGTTCTCGAATGGAGACCACATATCGGCAAGCACAGCGTAGGACGACCAGCCACAAGATGGACAGACGACCTCATCCAAGTGGCAGGAAGACGCTGGATGCAGGCCGCTTCCAACCGGCCTTTTTGGAAATCCATGGAGGAGGGCTGTGTCCAGCAGTGGACTTCTTGTGGCTGAATGATGATGATGATGAAAATCACATCTGAGTGGGATGAACATTGAATATCTGGCTCTACCAGCACTCTATCAATCTCGCAGGCTTCAGTAAATATTTTTCTTACTTAGGACAATGCCACTATAAAGCAGAAAACCCTTAAAAAATCATATTTTTTTATGGTTTTTCTGCCTTGAATTGGCACTGGTTGACGAATAATGCTTAAAGCCTTATGCATTCAATATAGTGTACATTCTTCTATGTAGGGTAATCATGTAATGAACATTGGTAGAGCGCGAGCGCGTACATACATACATAGACTCACGCCTGTGTTCCAGAGGGGTAGGTAGCGACCAAGGACTGCCACTTGCCACGATCCTGGCGGATCACTTTCTTCTATATTTGCACAGATTAGCATTATTTTATTTATTTATTTATTAATACGTTTATTGCACACAAGTAAAAATACAATGGCAATGTATTTTTAGTTTTTTTTTAGTTTCGATGAGGTACTTCGATACAACGACGTTTGAATAACGGCAACCACTTTTTTTATAAGACAATGCCCACTCGGGTGTCTCAAGTATAAAGTTACATTTTAAGAAGAAGCCTATATAACTAGCTGACGGAAGCAAACTTTAATTTGTCACAATCTACATCCATGTCCAATATCCATGCTGACGAATTCGCGTCCAAAAGCTAGTCATTCATGTATAAAAAAAATTATAAAATAATATTCAATATTACGTACATTTTTACATGAATGAATGGTTACCTTAGGTATTGGTGTAGGAAATGGCTGATATTAACAATCAAGAGTTTAGCGTTAGACCCCACATTAGATGATATGCACAGTGTTGCAAACCAAATTGACACTTTTCAGTGAAATATTTCTTACAGAAATTTGGAATTTTCTCAATATTTTTTACAGTAGTTCTCTTTGTCCTTATATCTCGGTGGCACTTAAAATCAGAACAGATATTTCGCGCACAATTTTCAGTCATGCCCCTCGGAAACATATTGCCTTTATAGGAAAATGTAGATAGATAGAACCCTCCCATTTTTACCATTTTTCTATTTTCAGATCGTCCTTGTAACATGACTTCTGCACTATGGATTTTATTGGGCCTGGCGTCGGTGATAAATTCAGGTAAGATTCTTTAAATAGTCAACATTCATATAAAATTCAGTCGAGCGGGAAATTTAGAGTGGTATAGTCTTACGGGCATTAAAGCTGTACATTTGTATCTTAAGCCGAAATGCTGTGCAAAAAATAGTAGGATAAAAAGTTCAAATATAGGTAGTTCAAATTTCGATGCGAACCGAAAAACAACGTTGGTGTTCAAATTTTAAATTTTAGAAGAAATTAAATACACCCCTATTATAGGATTTTCCTTATTTTCAAATATAAAAAGAAGGTATAGTAATCGCATTCCATCGCTGTGGCTGCGCAGCAACTAAAATATTCAAGGTACTCGAAAATTTGAAAATTGCTTATTTATTGTACTATCAAACGATTCTGCAAAGATTCAAGATTATATACCTAATAAACATTGGAAAGGGGCTCCTCATACTGATCGGATTCCAGCCGAGCGACTGCTGTCAAGGTAATGAAGGCGCGAAGAAGAATCCTGCCTGCAAGCAAAAACTGCAAGAATTCTCCATATAGGACTAAGCAGAAAGGCCTTTAAAACGGTGGCACTTCGTGCTTGTAGAAAAAACTCACCTCCTTAATGCATGGCTGAGAAAAATAAAAAAAGGTGCGTGGGAAATAATACCGCGAAATAATGTTTTTGGAATAACTTTTTTAATGTTGAGAAGTGTTACCACAAACAAAATGATTAAGTTTACGCACACAGCAGTGAAGAAGCAAACACATATAAAGAAAGTCAAAACGTATCTTATTAGTCATACGTGTTCATCACCCATCCTCATTAATGGTTTGGCTTGGAGTCCCCTATCTCGGTCCAACCAAGCTTTTTTTGTGATAATGAAGCGAAAAGCATGTCAAAACACAATCTTAACAAAAATTGTGCAATCTTTCTTACAGATTGTGATTGGAAATAGGCTCTGGGTATTTCAGCAGGGTTCTGCGCCAGCTCATAAGGCGAAAAGCAAGATGATTGGTGACCCGCGGAATTGACGTCATCGGGCATGTGGAATGGCTTCCTCCAGTTCAGACTTGAATCCATTGGAATTTAAAATATATCATACTTGGAAACGGTCTAAGCTCGTCCACCTAAACTCGCTAAATCCCATCGTCACTCAAAACTTCTCTGATTCAGACAATCGCTGATATTGACACGGAAGTGAAATGAAAAAGGTTTGTTAGTGTTCCATAGCCATCAGATGGCTGATTCAGCCTAGTGGATAAATTCCTGGATTAACGAGGTTAAGTACTTCTGTTATTGAACCAATCCCAAAAACAATTTGAAAACGAGAACAAATTAAACTAGGCACTGCATCATTTCGAGATACCGCCGCGGTAACGAGCGTCCATTTTCATACCCACGAAGCGAAATACTATGCCCCGTAGAATAATAACGAGTAAGGCCGCTTATATAAGCCATATTATTATAAAGTGATAATTAAGACAAATTTTTGGGATTTTTTTTACTAAATATCTTAAAAATGAAAGATTGAAAAAAAGAAAAGATTTTAATAACACATTCTGTGGCAGTCATTTTAGTATATTTTTTAGTGAAAAATATACTAAAAGGACAGTAGTGCAAAACAAATTACAGCTCAAATAAAACCATACTTACTGATAATTTAGAATCATGTTCGGCTGCAGTTGGTACACATGCCGCCCGTGGATAAGCGCTCTAAAGGCTGGGTTCTCCGATATTACCCTTAAATCGGGTGTTTTAAAACACATTTTACTCTATGATGGTGAGTATTTAAAATCTGAAAAAAGTTATTAATTTTCAATATCCTATGTAGGACCGTCAGCCATTATTTTTGTCATTTTTAAAACTTTTTGTCATAAAAAATCTTGACTAAGAGTCTCAATTATCAGTAGATATGATTTTATTTAAGCTGTATTGAGTTTTGGATAATAAACAATACACGAAAATGATTGTCACAGAATGTGTTAGTGACGTCGGTCATCGACATTCTATTAATAGGATTCGTATTTGTGTAATTTCAAAAATGCCTACTTTTCCCCCAACTTTTTGCTCGCGCAGCGCAATAAGTCCCATACAAATCCGTGCACTCGGAGAACCCAGCCTTAAGGGAGTTTTGGAACCAAATCTAAGTAAATAAATACTTTCTCTTCGCTCTTCACGATAGATCTTTGAATAAGTTCATAAAAATATATACGGTCTACTTTTATAGGTACGGCCTGAAACTCAGTTACTTATTCGGATCTAGTGGACTTACTAGCGCCACCAATAAAAAACAAATCGTATCATCCTTTACAGATTGTATTTGCAAAGTGTCTGTAGAATCTCTCAATCATGTTAATAGTGATTTTTAGGACCCACGACAAAGTCAAAGTCAAAAATTTTTATTCAGTATAAAAACAAAATGTTTACTTAATGAACGTCAAAGCTGTTAGTTTCACAATTAATAAATTATGCGGAGAAGAAGCTAACAAAGAAACTCCACATTTATTCTTTTCAAAATGAAACTGACAAAGAAACTAGGATCACAAACCTGGGACTGGATAGCATTTATGCCAAAAAACGGCCGTTTTTTGCCCTAGGTCACGGCCACGGGTCCTAAAAATCACTGTTGAAAAGATTGAGAGATTGTACGTACACTTTTTGCAACTTTGATCTGTAAAAAGTGTTACTCCCTGGAGGTAGTGCTACTCCCTGGAGCACCTTAACACTGTGTTACACGTTACACTTTATCTTAGTTCGCGTCAAGCGAAAACAGTCCGTCGGTAGTCCAGCCTGCCTTTCTGTGCAGGTTTCTGCCTATAGTTCTACGCCCTGACTCATTACTGGCGGTAGACACGCGTAAAACCACAACTTTATTTATGCATCGTGGTAATATTTGGTCCAACGGCAGATAGTGTTCAACGTGTAACAGGTCTGGGTGGACTTTATCAGTTGAATTAGGTAGACGAGTAAATATTTCCCGATGATGATGGGGTAAATAGAACAATGTGCGTTTTCAGCAATTAATTATTTTTCACTTTTTCTTTCACTAGCGAATAAAGAGAACTTAATGTTTAATGTGTCTTGTTAAAGTTTTGTTTGAGTATTTATTTTTCAGATTACGAATTTGTTAAAATATAAGGCTGGGTTCTCCGGGCTCACATATTTGTAGGGGACTTATTGCGCTCTCTTAAAATGCATTTTAAGATTTAGGGGTAATTTCGGAGAACCCAGCTTTAAGTGATTTTTTGTTTTGTACGTTTGTTTCATTATCCTGATCTCACGTATGTGTGTATGCTTTGGTGATGGTGATATTCTAGATCTATACTGCTTCGCTCGTATATTTTAACATTCTACCCACATCCGCTCGATATATTTGTTTCGTCAATATTTCTTATTCTATCCTCTCCATGTGTCCAAAGTAAGAAGTAATGGGGAACTTGCACAAAAAAATATTTTAATATAATCGCAGAGGCCATGTTAAAAGACCAATAAACGTGGTTATTTTTTCTCCACGACTAATGCTTTTTATAACGTGAACTGCCGAAAAGTCATTCTAGTCACGTGGTACAAAAACGTGCCATACGAACCGGACTCAAATTATGACGTCACAAATTGTGTTTATCAATATTTGAGTTATCTCGTAAAATACATATATACCCGTTTTAAAAAACGTTAAACATTCAATGAAAAAACGAAATCTAACACATTTTTAATCGTTAGAGTAACTTGATTTTTCGCATTTTTCGGGACTCCAAAAAGCTCTTTAAAAATAATTGTTTTTTTTTTAATCTTGAGTTTTTCTATGTCTTCTGTGGTATAAAAGCAATACCACTTCAATCTAGGTTTGACGCAAGTTCCCCATTAGAAAATTACGAATCCAACCACCTCCGTAGCTCTCACTCCGCGCTCCACAAACTCCAATTGGAGTCAACTGATGTGTGTTTTCAGGACAATTAAGTTGTGTCAAATAACAGCGCTTCATTTTGTGGCCGACTGGCGAAATTGCACTCTAATTATATGGGCGGAGAGAGCGATTCATCATTTGCGGTCAGTCAGAGGTTGGACAAAGGAAGCGCGTTGATTCTATAGCTAGCTAGCACAGATAGCTATCAAGCCCATCTAAAATCCTACCTTTGGTTAAACCTCTGAACACAGACCAAACCTCTGATAGCTTGTCAGAGTTAAAAACCGCCTAAATGGGACCATTATTTTTCTCAACTTGTCCATTGTCCAACAACGGTTTCTGAATTGAGACATTCACTAAGTAACGTTCTGTCACGCCTTTCATCGAAGGCTGTCTCGAATTTCACAGAAAAAGGTGGAGGACTACAATTAACTATTTACTTAGCGAAATTCTCAATTCAGAAACAGGCTGTAAGAGAATTGTGGCGTTTGGAACCAGGAAATATAGTAAGGAACTCTTAAAAGAAACTCCACTACACTTCACAGGGATAACTTAAAAATGTACCTGCGTTAAAGCACGCTCATTTCTGGGCGGCTTGAAAGCCGCGGTTACGTAATCTACTTAAATGGCATCTATTTT
Organism: Yponomeuta evonymella; assembly: GCA_963969515.1. Classification (NCBI taxonomy): domain Eukaryota; kingdom Metazoa; phylum Arthropoda; class Insecta; order Lepidoptera; family Yponomeutidae; genus Yponomeuta; species Yponomeuta evonymella. The sequence continues at coordinate 3,799,282 of OZ018366.1, read as the reverse complement.
GACCAGACTTACTTTTAAGTATAGACGTAAATAAAAAAAAATATGTTTACAAATCTTGTTTCCAGTTGAGGAATATTGTTAAAAAAATGCGCCAACAATTCGGTATTTGACACGATCAACAATACCTTATTTCATATGCTCGATTAAAACAAAAATTACAAAATGTCTCGGAAAATGTATCTCTTTTAGTCAGTTACTAGTTATTACAATTTTTAAATAGATTAAACATAAAAAGAGTGCTCTGAAATGTGAAGTAATAATCCAGTATTTTCATACAAAATTCCGTTTTAAAAGTAATTCATTTGATATTTTGTCAAATACCCAATTGATACTGCCTCACAGGACAATACACGCGGACCCGCGGTGCGCACGCAGCGCTCTGTATGGCTACTAATGGTTCTAATAGATTCGACTTGGTGTCGAGATATTTTTGAAAAGAGCGTTTAAAAAACAAACTAGCGTATTCGATAGCTATTGTCAGGCAAGTTAATTTTGCTATGTCTTTCCAACCGCCCAGAATTATTGCGTGAAACTCGATATATTTGCCGCAGGCGAGACGCCGCTTTTAAAATTGAGTTTTCGATAACATAACTAGCTCTGTAGCTAGGTTGCAGGACTGGGCCAAACGTAGCCTCGTACCATAAACATAAAACATAACATGCAATCACGCCTGTATCCCGGCCGTGTGGTGCCGGATTAAGAATAGCATTCACTCCATTTCATTCCGTGGATGTCGCAGAAGGCGATTAAGGAAAAAAATTACCAGGAGACGGGCAGCAGCGTCTTCCTGAGATTCTAACCGCATACTGCGATCGCCAACCCGCCTGCCGAGCGCGGCGATTATGGCAAAAACCCTTCGTGGTTAGAGAACCATGAGGGAGGCCTATGTCCTGCAGGGGGCGTCCAATGGCTGATGATGATGATGACCCCGGAGGGGCAGGCAAACACCAGGATTTGTCCTTGCCACGATCCTGACATCATTTTTCGCTTCGTCAAGATTCATTGCACGCACGCCGGCTTCGGGTACTTTTTATGCCATTAAAAAAATAACTTGTAAGAAAACCAAGTCTTGGAACTCAGTTCTTCTACCGTCACAGTTGTGAGATCCATGTAAAACCAAGTAGGTTAATTTACTCAGTCCTTACTCAAGGGTCCTTGTGTCTTAAGTTATTACGTAATTAGCCAACCTAACATCTTATAGTGACCTTACAAATTACTAAAAATCTTTTGTGTTTTACATAAATAGATTGACTTGGCGATCGCATTAAAATCCAATGTATCTCACAAGTAATACATATTATATTAAATTAGATTGATTAGTATTACATGGATTACACTGAGTCATTCACTGCAAATGTAACTTTGTAATCCTAAATATTTTTATGGGATTACAAAGTTATTTATGCAGTTGGTATATCTAAAAAAACTGGACCGAAATTGCAAAATATTTTAGTTTTTCCTTGATTTGTGCACTAAACATTAATTTTATTATAAATTTGAAGTTTCTATGTCTGCCAGAAGTGCCTTAGAGTTTTGATGACCGGTCAGTCAAATAGTGAGTGAGTGACAATATTGAGAAACTTTGACTAGTTATAATTCTTAAACTACAAGTTAAAATTAAATGAAATTTAAAATATACCGTGTTTATAGAATGCCTGTTTGGATACTGAAAATTCAGGCTTCTAGGTTTATCCACAACGAACTTATAGGGGGTCGAAAATGGCCTAAACCTGCGTCGTCCGGTCCGCGGTCGCCAGGTCAGAACTTTTCCGCCCCAACGGCCATCAGTTCATCATAGGTATAATCTGTAAAAAAGGATGTCTAATGGCCAGTTTCTGAATTGAGAATTTCGCTAAGTAAATGGTTCACTGTAGTGCTGTCTCTTCAAATTTCTCAGGAATTAGCGTGACAGAACGTTACTTAAGTATTTACTTAGTGAATTTCTCAATTCAGAAACCGGCCCTTAGTGCGACATACTTTGATTTGGTTTAAATAGTAATAAGGTGGATATCGATGGGCTGAAGGTAATGATGATAATGAAGTAGTAATACGACCATGTGATCCATTGATATTATTAATATTAACCCTACACTTCAAAGGTAGTTTAACAAAGGCCATCCTATATTACATTAATTAAGAAATCAATGCCTAACACGATGTAATTATAATTTCGCATCCGACTGAAATTCAATACAAAGCGTAGCTACATACACCTACACTGTGCAATGTTCGAAAACCATAATTAATTAACAAGTAACCAAGTTTTCTTGTACACTCAAGCACATATAAAGCTGCGACGTGAATACATTTAACTTGCAGCATACAGGGTATGAAAAAACTAACTGAAAGTTATTATACACACACATCCGCGTCGTATTTTATAGAAGTACCAATGATGGTTCACTATGACAATTCGAGGTCCATTGACTAGTCGACTAATCCACAGATTAACAAGATTGTACTAATCAGCTGCGTATCCGATAACAATTTCATTATTCTGTTCGCCAAAAAGATTAGTCATACTTTACTTTATACTTTATTGCACACATAAAGACGCATAAATAAAACACCCTTAGTCTCTCAGCCTATTCTTACAAAAGTAGGAAAACACCAATACTACGGCCAGAAACACGGACAGCACCCGTTTACGAGCATAACGAGGGGGTTAGGGATCATTACTTATTTTATTTTATTTTATAAAGGAGGAAAAACAGAATTAACAAAAAATACTTAAATAGAGAAAATTAGTTAACTTAATACATTTTGTTAACTCCTAAACATTCCTCACCGATAGATAAAAGCTTAATGATCTTAAATGACAAACTTAAAACAAATGGCGTGCAAGAAAATATACAACAATACACACAAAAATTACTACTATTATTATATTATTATTTATTAATTTATTGCACAAACATAGTGTACAAAAGTAAGACTTAATGCTAATGGCATGGCATGGTCATGAGTGTACGAAAACACAAAAAAAGCAGCTCGTGGTTCTACGGGCTAAGTTCACTCGAGGTGGATTGTACATCGCCTAAGTACACAAACCTTGTGTGCGATTGACAGCGCAATTTTCGCTAGCCATGTCGATAGCTGGAAGTGAGCCCGTTTGGCTCTTAAATTTGTTGCAGTTCAATCCATCACTCCACAGTCGTCCATTGATGGAAATAGGGCTTCAAGGCACGCCAATCGTGTTTGTCTTCTTAGCCAGCCGCCGGCAGCAATCCGCTTGTTCTGCAAAAATATCGTTTTTGCAAAAAGTGTCAGACCAATCTCTCGATCATGTTTATAGTGATTTTTAGGACTCACGACTGAGAACCTGGGATCACGGATCTGGGACTAGATAGTATTTGTGCCTAAAAGGGCCGTTTTTGGGGTTAATGCTATCTAGTGCTGGGTTTTTTGCCCTAGATTCACGGCCAGTCCTAAAAATCAACCTGATTGAGAGATTGGTCTAACATTTTTTGAAACTTTTTGCAGATTTGTACTACAGATCGTTTCACAATCTCTGAACTTTTAAAACCTATTTTAGAGGCTAAAAATTCCACCCATGCCGGGACTTGATCCCGCGACCTCTGGCTAATCGTGCCAGCGCTCTCCCAACTGAGCTAATGGGCAAGTGCAGGCATCGGCGAAATTTCGAACCTCTTTACAAACCTCTCTGCACGGTACACGGTACGGTTAGGAACTTTTTAGCCTCTAAATAGGTTTTTTAAAAATCGTCCTCAGCACGGAGTGCAATAAAAAGAATATAATCTCAGAATTGCCAGAGGGAACAAAACCAAGGGCGAAGGGATGTTGGACTCACTCTGCGTGTATTTGATAAATCGAAAACTTTCACACCAAGGTAAGGTTGCAAGCCGGATACATGCTGGGTTACCTTTTAATATCGTGGCTAGCTTTGTAAATGACTTTGTCAGGAATATACCAGACTTTTTAACGGGAAGTTAAAAAGTCTAAGTGAAAAAAAAAAAACACTTAAAATTCTACAGACGCGGTATTTTTACAAGAAAGTTGTAGTGACACCATGATTGTTTTAAGGTTGGCTGAGAGAGATCGCTTTTCGATCGATCGACATAGCCCAGCGGATTAGTAAGTTGAAGTGGCAGTGGGCGGGGCACTTAGCACGCAGAACTGATGGCCGATGGGGCCGAAAAGTTCTCGAATGGAGACCACATATCGGCAAGCGCAGCGTAGGACGACCAGCCACAAGATGGACAGATGACCTCATCCAAGTGGCAGGAAGGCGCTGGATGCAGGCCGCTTCCAACCGGTCTTTTTGGAAATCCATGGAGAGGGCCTATGTCCATCAGTGGACTTCTTGTGGCTGAATGATGATGATGAATGATGAGAGAGATCGCTTTTAGCGATAAGACCGCCGATTGTATGCTATTAATAACTAGATATACCATATGTCTGTAAATTACTGGTGTGCTTTTAAACAGTTATTTGTCTATCTATTGCCATTTCTTGTGTCAGATTAAAGAGAACCATTTATTGTATTCGTTCGCAAGAAGGTTCATTCATTCATAAGCAGCCTATATACGTCCCACTGTAGGGCACAGGCCTTTTCTCAGAGAGAGAGTATGGGCTTAATCACCACACGCGCCCACCGCGGATTGGCGATTTGAAGCGCTGAGGGGTACGTGAAATAGCTCGAATAGCGTGAATAACTCAGACACTCAGGTCTCCTCACGATGTTTTCCTTCACCGTTAGCGAATGGTATTGCTATTATAACTAAAAAAGTTGTTTTTTGACAAAGAGTATTTTAGTAGAAAGTGAACAAGTTGTACGCTGAAGCAAAAATATCAGTGTCCAAGCTATTTCACATACCTCTCAGCGCTTGAAATTGCCAATCCGCGGTGGGCTCGCGAGGTAATTAAACCTACACTCTTCCTGAGAGAAGGCATGTGCCCTGCAGTGGGACGTACGTAGGCTTCATAAAAAAATATGTAGTTATCGATACCGAAGAAACGAATTTCAGGGTTTTCGTTTTTTTTTGCAATAACACAGTCTTATCCTTTTATTAGACATTGAACACGTTTTGATCGTTCCGTATATCGAAAAGACTAGCAGCGCTTTCCCTCACGATGTTTTACTTCAACTCAAGATCGTGACTGAATTACTGTTATTTTAATAGATAAGAAACAGAAATACAATTCTCGAGGGGCAGCCAGTTAACTTGTTAATAAGACTTGCAAGACAGTCGTGGAAAGTGTGGAATGAATTAGTAAACAGTCGATGGCGGCTATTATTAGAAGCTCACGAATTTAAACCCTAAATTTAACGAAATAGCTGTTGAAAAAATTGGTTAAGTGCAATTTAAACTCGCGTGGAGCTCACCGCCGTTTTTGTGTCTTAATATTCTGATTTTGTATCTATTGTCCGTGGAAGGCATTTGGAAGAACATGTGAGTGAGTAGTGAGCAGCGGCGGGCCGGCAAATAAAAAATAATCTAAGTACCTCAAGCTTCATTGTTGAAGTTAGATCCAGCTCGCCTAGTGGTTAATGCTCAGCAGCCGGGTTGTTGGTTAGTATATATTTTTTAAATTTTTGTTGGCTTTATGCTAATTTCACAGAGCACATGACACTCGTGCAAAGACGACGAATCGATTGAGATCTTATTTTTTAAAATCTGGGTTAAGGAGTTCGGAGGGAACATAGAATCGGACATACATACATACACACATGCATACATATCAGTGGTGAAGGGTGTAATTATGATGTAGGAGAGCCGGTCTAAGAAAAACTCATTGAGTGGATGCGGGCTCCAACCGATTTTATTTTTATTTTCTCTGAGAATAAGAATTTCCTTCGAGAGATTTTATTCTTGCTGATTAGGATGTCAAGAGCTGTATTTGTAGTATTAATTTCAAGTCTCAAATTAGCGGCCCCATATTGTACGTAATACCCCTGTTTCATGGCAAAATTAGTTAAATTATTACATAAGCAGCCTATATACGTCCCACTGTAGGGCACAGGCCTTCTCTCAGGAAGAGAGTATGGGCTTAATCACCGCGCGTGCCCACCGCGGATTGGCGATTTCAAGCGCTGAGTTATGTGAATGGCTCAGACACTCAGGTTTCCTCACGACGTTTTCCTTCGTTAGCGAGTGGTGTTGCTACTATAACTTCACAAATCTACATAACTTAGAAAACCAAGTCATAGGTACATGCCCGCACTGGGGACCGAACCTGGGTCTCACGCTTCCGAGTCCGATGTTCTACCCACTAGGCTACCACTGCTGTGTTAAATTATTAACATCCGTAAAATCCACACTGTTACAAACTAAGTTATAGACTTAAAAGAATTTAAAAAGTTAGACATACGAGCCCAACACATTACCCTCCTTTTGGGCTTCGCCGCAGTCGGATAAAAAATAAAGAGACGGGACGATATTTAAGTATTAACTTAGCAACATTCTCAATTCAGAAACCGGCGGATAGTCTACTTGTTCACTCTGTATGTAAGTAATCAGTCTAAGTACCTTCTTTGAGGGAATTTCTTTTCGCGATCACGTGACTCAGTTCCTTAATTACACAAAAAGTTCAGAGTGACTCAGTCATCGCCCCCCACAAATGTTACCAGGCGCACGGTAATTACTGAAGAAAAAAAACTCGGAATGTGTGGCAAAAACACGGTGTTCAGTAACAATCCATTTCGCAGCCTCTGATAAATCTTTACCGTATATAGAAAAATATCCAATATATTAAAAAAGTGTTATTTTAAGCATTAGCGCCAATTATTACTAAAGTGGAAAAAGCGTGAACACATTTGTTTATAGAAAATAAAACAAAAGTTTTTCAAAAGTATTAAAACAAAATTTGTAAATAACAAACACTAATCAACGTCTTTCGTACGCGTTTTAGAGGAAACCCAGTGTATACGGTAATTATTTTTTTTTTCATCTGGTAACACTGCCACCTAGTTAATTCTCACGAGAGGTTGTGGACGGAGAGCAAATTGAATGGAAATGACTGACTAATTTGCAATCATTGTCTCTGAGAAGTTTTATCACTTTAAATTCAGCGCTGGGTTTGGAATTCTATGACTGGGTCGGCTTTTTTAATTACGTAAATGGAGACGAAGGCATCCTAAATTAAGGACCGTCTTCTATCAACAGAACAAATACCTAATGAAATGCGCTTTAGGATCTGGGATCGTATAGGTACACCATATAATCAATTGCTCTAATGACAAGCTAGCATACCCTGTGCTGTCGTAAGCAGGCAAAATTATTACCAACATGGAAAAACACCCAAACTTTGGCAACCGCCAGCGGCAATGACAAAATGCTGCATTTGAAGACAATCGTGTGACTTTTAGACCTATGAGCTAGTTTGTGCGCCAAAGATCAGGGTGGCATCGAAGTCGTTAGCAAAATTTTAAGGTGACATCGTGACATAGATACATATCACTAGATTTATGAAAAAGCGGAAGTAAAAAAGAAAATACAAAAAAATGCCTCACTTAATCATAAACAAACATGTCAGTATGAAGATTAATAAAAAATCCGGCCAAATGCGAGTCGGACTCGCGCACGAAGGGGTCCGTACCATTATCTATACAAAATTTGAATAGTTCAAGCGTCTCTGTTGCCGTTTTTAATATCGAGCAAAAAACGGCAAAAAAATCACGTTTGTGGGAGCCCCCCTTCAATAATTACTTTATTCTGTTTTTAGTATTTTTTGTTATAGCGGCAATAGAAATACCATCATCTGTGAAAATTTCAACGGTCTAACTATCACGATTCATGAGATACAGCCTGGTGACTGACGGACGGATGGACGGACGGACAGCGGAGTCTAGTAATAGGGCCCCTTACCCTTTGGGTGGGGAACCCCAAAAACTACTGAAATTCTTCAAGACTTCGTGAGTGAATTCGAAAAAGCATCTTGTATTCTTTCCATTCATTGAATAAATACTGCAAGAGTATCTGGTAAAAATAAAAATGTATTTTCACTCCAATGCTACCCTATTTTAGGGTGAAAACCGGACTGTGCAAAAATTTAATAAAAATAACAAAAAAACCCGACTGCTGAACATTAACATTAATTTTGGCCTTTGCATAAGGGGCTATGCCATAATCGCCACGCTTGGCTTGCGGGTTGGCGATCGGAGTATGCGGTTGGAATCTCAGGAAGATGCTGCTACCCGTGTCCTGGTAATTTATTTCCTTAGTCGCCTTCTACGACATCCACGGGAGGAAATGGAGTGACGCTATTCTTAATTCGGCGCCACACGGAATGCATCTACGTAATGAAATGATTTATGCAGTGTCCAGTGGCACCATCACTCACACTAGATGGGTGAAGGGACCACTGCAGTGCCTGGGACATTGTTTTTTAGATGGAGCAGGCTTGCCCAGCACCTATATCATCCTCACAGCTTAGTCGGTCTAGCCCAAGAAAGACAAGTCAATACGTACGGAGACAACCGAGCCGCGGGTTTCCTCACGATGTGAACATTAAGCATTCAGGATCAACACGTTCTTTCAGGCGCTCATATATTATAATTTTTTCTCATACATTATCATTATTTTTTTTATATAAAAATTAAATTATTTTTGAAACGAAACTTTCGTAGGCACTACATGTTAATAACAGTAGAGCAACCGATGACGCGAGCCACAATACGCGCGTATCGCGCCTTCATGCTACCTAACCTTTAACAAGGTTTTCTAGTTTCAGACCAGGACAAGTTATTGTATTGTACAGTAGCTTCTTATAAACTCACGCCTGTATCCTGGAGGGGTAAGCAGAGACCAGGGTTTGCCACTTACCACGATCCTGACAGACCTGTTTCGCATCGTCAACATTCATTAGTCGTTGCATGCACGCACACCGGTTTCGGGTGCTTTTTATCTTGCCCTTTGCTAATATATGCCCTATTTGGTTGAAGTATGTCCGCCTGGGACTTTACTTACTGGTTTTCCACCCATATTCGTTTATAGTTAAAATATGACTAATTAGTTTTTTTAGTCAGCTGATAACAGGGGTAACTATCAGCTCGATAAAATTACAGAAATTATAAAATATAACCTTTTTAGGTATTTCTATTGATGTCTGGCCATCACTAGTATATCGATGGCGTTTCACTTGACATATGCAATGGACATTTGACTTTGTAATCGTTATCAGTATGTATTTTAAGGGAATTTTCTTTACTTTTCAAGAAGCTTTTCAGTAATTACGCTATGTTATCCTTTTACGGTACGGAAAGCATTGCAAAAATAGTTAAGATTGATCAGCTTCGACAGTATATAGACTTTGTTAACAAACCGCATATTATAGCTTTTCCCGTCATGGTGGCCCATGCTGTTAAAACGAATTGATGTAGAAACCATGAAAACCGACATTTCTACATTCAATCATACATAATAATAAAAATACCTTCCACCCAACCAAATCACTTGTTCTGGTCCCAAACTAGGATAGGTACCCTGTTCTATGGTAACTGGGCATAGACATCACAAATAAGGAAATACAAACACAGCCAAACACATGACCCTCCATTTGGACGCCACCGCAGTCGGGAAAGAACGCGCCCGGTTCGACATCCTGTCCCAATTCTCGACGTATCTCTCGAATGGACGCCACCCATTCATCTCACAATACAAGACTAACGAACTTTGGAACTGCGGAAACTGGTGAAAATGATGTGCCGGTATAATCGGGCCGTGTGGGAGTTTCAGAGGCTCTTCAGAATGAGGGAGTTTCAGAGACATAAACGAGTTTTATGTCAAAAAAAAGTTTGTAATTTTCTCTTTTTCTATGCATAAAACTCGTTTTAGGTTCTATTTTTTCGCTCGGCTGAAAAAAGCGGGATTATCTATGAATATATGTTATTAATGGGATGACTTCATACACAAAAAAAGCTTTTTTGGAAATTCATGCCCCGAGGGAGATAGAAAAGGGATAAAAGTTTGTGTAGGAAGCGCGTCCTTTATCAAATTCGAAATATGGAAATAGGTGCAGGTTTTAATTAATGAATAAACGTCAGTTGTTAAAATACCTTTCTACATTCAACCCCTAAGGTGGTAAAATAAAGGATGACAGTTTATACAGAACAGCCTAAACCAGTCTATACTCATGAAAGTATTTTTGAAAATTTAGCCTGTTTTAGTCCTTTTGAAGAGTACAATTTCAGAGAAACATTTGTAAATTCAAATTCAAACTGTTTATTTCATAATAATTTTACAAATAGAAGGGCTGAACACTCCTAGTAAGAATAGAAATACCTGTGTCAGGAGGGCCCACTATTCCACAAATATACAATCAGTAATTAAAATAGACGTAACCGTAAAGCAAAGTAAACGTAAGTAAACTATATTACATACAATATGTGCGTGCGTGCGTGCGAGCGTGCGTGCGAGCGTGCGTGGGGTATATGTTCACTTGCAGCTAAAACTGTTTACTTTTTTTTCAAGTACATTGGGTGGTTAAGTCTATTTTTTAATTTAACGTAACCGAGGTTGCGGGCGAAAGCTGGCAGTTTATAAAGGATATTATATTTATCGGCACCGTAAAATAGAATCGGAAACTACGTGGCACTTTGAAGCCACACAGACGATTATATAATCAAGCCTCGGGCCTTAATAACTCAGTATCGCAATATTAGTCTTATTAAGAGCGAATCTCGGAGCCCGAATGGCTTGCGGCATATTAAATATGTGGGGCGAAGAGGACTCTGAAATTCAAACCTAAGAGCCGTATCAATAAAGTGCTCTTTCCACTGAGATCGCCCCTGAGTGCCTATTTCAAGAATCTGCACGAAACAAAACATAAACTTAATAGCACACCAAATAGTGATATCAGCAGTGATAGTTAAAAACATATATGTCTAACTAGCGCTAAAATAACCACAATTTCATTTGTGGGAAGGCGGGCGGGGCTTACCAATAGGAACGAGTTCAGTATTACCCGCCAAAATATCTGTGCACCTGCCACCGTCAGACCGTCATCTTGCGAGGTACCTCGATATTTCGACGGGTACATCATGAAGTCAATGGTTTGACGTTTTTTTTATAAAACCAATCATAAGTTACCTACTATCGCCCAATCAACTTTCACGTCATCACGCATGGCGCACAGAATGAACCAATCACAGAGTGATTTAATCTACAGCACATCTTGCGCTCATTTCATTGGTACAGACTAATCGAGAGGACAGGGGCCGTTTTTGAGAGTGAATTTTGTAGGAAGAAATACTTCTATGGTTTTTTTATTCGTAGGATATCAGAGGCAAGACAGAGGTACTGTAATAATACGGCCTTGATAGTTTTGCTTCTATCTAACTTTCTATACAGCCCATGAAATACGCCCACTGTTGAGCATGGGCCTCTTCACCGTTTTGCCAACCTCGCCGGTCGTCTGCTTATCTCCTTCGGCAACCTCTTGGAAGAAATTGCTGAAATTGCAATAAAGTCTCTTGTTTCAAAAAAAAAAAATGCGTAAAGCACACTTTGTGCAAAAAAGCTACTATAACATTGAACATTATTTAGAAGACTATGATGTCTGGAATTAAAGCCAGTTCAAAGCATGAGTTCGAGGTTTTAGAATATTTATATAAATTCTGTAAATTAAGGACTTGAAAAGACTAAGTTTGGAGTTTTTTTGTCCATTTTTTTTCCAAAATGATCTAGATTTTGAAATGGACACCTAGTATAACTTGTAACGTTCATTAAGTCGCAGTTTCTGTGCTGCTTTGAATAAAAAAAATTGATTTGATTTGATTGATTTGTGTGCAATAAAGAATATTCTTATCTTATCTTATCTTAATCTTGTCCATTATCCTACTCCCACCTTCATGTCATCAAACCATCGGGTAGGGGACCAACCCATCGGGTACGGGCCTACCGAAGGACTTGTGCGCTTTTTAGGAAACCAATTATTGTTGTCATCGGCAGCTGCAACGTTGCCGAAACGTCGGGAATTTAAGGTAATATTTTACCTAGTAAATAATCGCGATTAGACCCATTTATTATATAACTCCTCCGCGTGGCGCCGGATTAAGAATAGCGTCACTCCATTTCCTTCCGTGGATGTCGTAGAAGGCGCCTAAGAAAATCAATTACCAGGAGACGGGCAGCAGCGTCTTCCTGACATTCCAACCGCATACTGCGATCGCCTACCCGCCTGCCAAGCGTGGCGATTATGGCAAAACCCCTCATAGTTATGAAAACCATGAAGGAGGCCTATGTCCTGCAGTAGGCGTCAAATGGCTGATGATGATGATGATGATTATATAACCAAATTACTGTTTGTACACGAAATGACAATGCCGGTCTGATATAACAATAAAACATGTTATAGCCTTGCATGTGTCTGTTTGGTACAGTGTACGCTCAGGTAATGCACGTTCAGAGAAATGGATGTTCACGGAAATAGACCTAACGAAGTGATTGGACATTCCGGTTATAGGGCCATGAAGAAATAGATGTGCCGAGAAGACATAGACATCGCTTTTTTTGTTACTTGAGGCCGTTTCACTAGGAAACCCATCTTTTCGACCAATCGCATTTTCACTATTTTCAACCCAACTACTTCCTCGTTAGTCTAGCGGTATCACGTCTGATTACTATACCGGAGGTCGTGGGTTTGATTCCCACGGGGGGGCGTCGTACATTTGTACAAATAGCCTCAGTCTGGGTGTATCCTAGTTATGGCAGCAGACATTTACCCAAGTACATTTTATGTTATGTTTTTTCTATTGAATAACTTAATGCTTTATGTATTACGATGTAACCATAACTTTTTGCAATAAACAATTTATTATTATTATTATCCTAGTTCGGGACCAGGACAAGTTATTGTCTTGTGTGGAAGTTATTAAATTTATTGAAAGACTGACATACAAATTTGATGGAAAATTATTTCGGTACAAATTATGATACGAGTCGATAAGGCAAAAAAACTAAAATGTGCACTAAACAGAAACTATAGCAAGAAAAGAAGAAGTCTAAATCTTAGGAGTATCTTTCTAGTAGGTATCTACATCTGTTTTGTCAACGTAATCTTTAGCCGGCGGCTACACACAAGGAGCGCGGAAAAGACGCGACGCGCGTTGTACAGAAATTGCGCCCTCGCCCGGTCTTATGTGTGGGCTTCGTCCCGTTTCCTTCAGTACATTTTGTATGAAAGTGAATTGGATTAACGACGGTCTTTCCGCGCCCTCGTCCCACGTCCCTTCTAGTACATTTTGTATGAAAGTGAATTCGATTAACGACGCGTCTTTTCCGCGCCCTCGTCCCACGTCCCTTCTGTGTGGCCACTTGCTTAGACAAAGTTTACAGGATTATTTCTAAAATGAACAATTCCTGAAACACCCCAATTTGTTTTAGTTTTTTAAAACAACTTTTGTTCTGAGTTTTGTTCTCAATACATTTATATTCTTTGAAATGTCGGGGCTTACATAATTTCACAAAATTCCAGCAATGATCTACTGATGATTTCATGATTTACTGGTCTCTGGCTAACCCTCCGGGAAGTTATTACTATGTTTATTAAAACAATGGTCTATTGAATTAAACATTTTAAAAAGTGGTAAGTAGAACAAAAGTTGTTCTAACTGATCAACTTTTAAAAAACCTATTTAGAGGCTAAAATTAAAATTGTCCTCAGCACGGGTTAGTGTAACAAAAAGAATATGACCCACTTTTATCGACATGTTTCAGAAATCTCGCGTTTTTATAATAACTCTATATGTGTGTGCTTCTGTAGTGAAACTAAGTCTTCCATAGCATTCTGCTGAGCTTTCATAGCCTTCTCCTCGTGTTTGGATACAATATCGACATAATGAACACCACCCGGCCAGCCGCGCCGCTCGCTCCGTTGCCCCCTGCAGCGTGGTCGTAACTAGCCGTATTCATGCAATGAACAGCATTAATGAACCAAGTGTAAGTTGTGTTTCGGGTGGCTGGAAACTAGGTAGATCAAAAAGGTCAAAAGCTCTATGAGCTACATAAGCAGCCTATATGCGCCCCACTGTAGGGCACAGGCCTTCTTTCAGGGACAGAGTATGGGCTTAACGCGTGCCCAACGCGCATTGGCGATTTCAAGCGCTGAGGTATGTGGACTCAGATACTCAGGTTTCCTCACGATGTTTTCCTTCACAGTTAGCGAGTGGTATCGCTACTATAATTTCACAAATGTACATAACTTACAAAACAAAGTTATTGGTACCTACATCAAATTCTTATATCTTTCCAAAAACCAGAGGTTTTGCTTGTCTTACCACAGGTACACATTGCAAAACATTTACACCTACCACATCATCATCATCATCAGCCATTTGACGCCCACTGCAGGACATAGGCCTCCTTCGTGGGTTTCATAACCACGAGGGGTTTTGCCATAATCGCCACGCTTGGCAGGCGGGTTGGCGATCGCAGTATGCGGTTGGAATCTCAGGAAGACGCTGCTGCCCGTCTCCTAGTAATTTATTTCCTTAGTCGCCTTCTACGACATCCACGGAAGGAAATGGAGGGGAGGCAATAACCCACGTCCCAATAACGCACACCCCGATAACGCACACCCCGATAATGTACAGCCAATAATCCGTGCACATGTACATGGATTATTGGCTGTACACTATCGGGGTGCGCATTATCGGGCTGTACAAAATCGGTACGGGGCAATGATCCGTGTCCAACCACAGACAAGAAAATCACTTGATAGAGTGGTGCCTCGTTTACATAAGCTAATTTGATTTACTTATTTTCAAAGCTGCGTTCAAAATAAATATAAAATAATTGTCAGACATGTTTCTGTTTACGCATCAGATTAAGTAGGTGTTTTAAAGTTTAATATTTTTATACGTAAGCTGATAGATAAGCAAGCGTAAGACAAACAATATCAGCCGGATTATGGTTGTAGATAAGTTCTCAGACCAACCTTCGTATGACTGCTAAGGCTCGTGGTGCTCCATCTTGAGCAAGAGCGTTCCGTAAAGGATTATCCATATTACAATCTGTGGTTACAATGCAGTGCCGGTGACTTGCTGGCGCAACAGTACAGACTAAAAAAATGCATAAAAGCTACCGTAAAAAATTCCCGATGTAATTAATCTTAATTTTTTTGCGTGCTTCCTCTGCACCTAAATTAGGTATCCAATTTCACGCCTACGCACTCACATACAATCACCAAAACATCTTTTCAATTTAGGGATCCATTTTCGAAAATTAAATATTTGAAGCTCATATTTTGGTTTGAGTTGGGCGCCCCATCTCCTGGATACAGGGATAGAAACGTGAAAAAATTTTAAATAGTGGCACATAATAATTAAATTAAAAGGAAAACTATGACGGCTAAGGAGGCTTTACAAGTTAACAGGCGACGAGGATGAAGTTGTTCTGACCGTACACTACTTTTATGTTTGGGTTAAACTATCTTATAAACTTAAAAAATTTCAGATGAAATCTAAGCTAGTCTATACTCGGCTTCATGCCTGACCAGTAAGCTCTCACCTAGTCTTCCATGGAACACGAAATGAGTTGGTAGTCAAAGATCACTTAGAAAGGAGGCCACGTTTATTGACTATGGATGGAGCCGTTGCCCAAGCTTCCCGGAATTCAAAGACGAAGAAGAAGAACAGCAAGCAGTAAAGCTTGTCGTTGGCACAGTAGCACATGAGCTGTTTGTCGATACAAATTTATTAAATTGAAGATAACACTAAGATTGATTTTTTTCTAGTGCTCCTTTATTCATTGACTTAGCTGTCATTTAAAATTATTTGCCACTGTGGTGATAACATGTCAGTATTGTGCCATTGAAGACGATAAGGAGTATGTAATGAAGTTAAATAAAATATTTAATACCTACTTACGTTTAATTTTATTACCAAAGTAGCTTAGAATGAAAAAAAACTATCTACGACCTAAAATAGAGTTATCTCCTATTTTCTCCTAGTTTGCACTATCTCCTATTTTGCAATATATATTTAAAGACATTAAAGTAACATTGCTCATCGAGGAAAACACTCCTTAGATTGCAAAGTGATAGTATTAATTCAGTTCTATTGTTACTATATGTATATCTATCACGCAAGCAGCTGAGGAATTATATTAATGTGTGTAGTCAAATCTCTTAGCAAAGAAACAATAACAAGTATGTAACATAAATAAAAGTATATAAATGTCACCTAAGTCACCGTTCAAATCGACTTCTGTAAGAAGAATTGTAGTTAAATGCTATTTAAGCCACATTTAGGAAAGTGGTGCAAGTCAGCCTTAAAGATAAAAAATATTTATTGTTCATAAAAAAAGATAGACTTCTCCTTATGGATTATGGAACAGTACTTACCTAAATGGTTGAAAGAAAAATTCTGTGAAATTATAAGTAAGGTGTCCATTGGCACCTATTCTAGGGTAGTTAAATTACACTATAGTTTATTGAATAGTCTAGTTTCCTTCTTAGAGTATAAAATACTATTACTATGGTTTCTTTACAAAGAATAGTAGGTAATTAAGGTTTGAAACTTCGCAGACAACTCAGCAGCTGCTACATGAAGGTTTATGAACCGGGCTCATCTCTCCATTGATAGATTTGGTACGGGAACCGGCTTCAGGAAGGATGGCGGTGCCAGAATGAAGGCGTAGGCAACGAAACTTGGTTTCGGGCATTTTAATTTAGGCATTACAATCAGAAAAATGCGTCTTTCGTTTCAAGTCTCAGCTGAGCCAAAGCCGTCAATCACATTGAAGAAAAATAGGTACTTATTAATAGGGATTTATTATTTATTAGTTTGTGCGTCACCCTTTTGGAAGTTCAGAAATTACATTCGGTTTTTTGAATTTAATGAATGAATGTCAAAAACCACCTAGATTATGGAATAAATTTCTAAACGAATCCTAAGCTCAACTGCTGATTTCATGTCAAGTAAAATGCGCTAATCATATGTGAACGGGGCACCGATATGGACGCCAATTATTGGTCGTACAAAATCGTGCGTGCATTATTGGTCCGTACCGATATTGCGCGACCCGATAACGTACGGGCAATAATGCACACCCCAATAATTGGTGTCCCTTGGGCACGAATTATCGGGGTGTGCATTATTGGCTGTACGTTATCGGGTCGTACAATATAGTGACCCAAATGGAGTGATGCTATTCTTAATCAGGCGCCGCGCAGAACTCACCTACCACACAAAACTTTAAATCTTGCGATGCCAAAATGTACGGAACAAATGACACTTTCTCGCGTTTTTACATTTGACCCATTAGCAAAGTTGGTTCTTAGTCACAAAGATATCCCCCTCCTTTTGAAAATATAATGCCATTTTGACACACCTTGTAGCAAGTGATTCCGAAATTAATTTAAGAACACCCTGTATGTTTGTTTTATTGTGAGCTGGAAATTCAAAATCCGAATCGGCCATTGCGTTCTACGCCAACTTTAATTGGCGAACAATAATTCAAGCTCCTCTTGTTTTGTACCTACCGATTGAAAATCTCGGAAACCGTCACAAGCAATTCAGACGCGGGCAAAGTTTCAAACTACTCCGAAACCAATTACTCGACTCGTGTTGAACATGGAGTTTATTTGTTATTTGCCTGTCGTGCGTAGTTATCTCTGATGTTAATTCATTTAGCTTTTTAGAGCTCAGTACCTTAAAAGGAAAAACGGAACCCTTATAGGATCACTTTGTGGTCCGTCCGTCCGTCAAGATCCTCTATCTCGGGAACGCGTGGCGCTTCTAGAGACATGGTTTTAATTTCGCAGTGATAGGGAGAAAATTAAAACCATATACGCAAATTTCAAGTCCCTTAAATGTGAAAATATCAAACTTCTAAGTAAACGTGAAAAAAAGTTACGGCCGATTACGCCGCATAAAACGTATATTTCGACACTCCCAAGGGAATCAAACTTTATAGGGTAATTTAGAACTATGTGGCACGTAATATTGTCTTATACTACAAGAACAGGAAAAAAATTCAAAACTATACATTTGTAATCAAATCATAAGAATTAGTCTTGGAAGTTTGGGAAAAACTCGTTACCTACAAACTTGTATGGAACTCTCGGTGTGCGAGTCCGACTCGCACTTTTTTTGTTAGCGAAAGAGGTTTGTCAGGGTGGCAACTTGGCAAGTGATAAACCCTGGTCTCTGTCTACCCCTCTGAGGTATGGTGTGAGTTTATGTATGTATGTAATTCTTTTTATTGGCTGTTTTTTTCTATTGCTTTCTTTAACCTTTATATAATTACGTTAAGAATGACTTTGCAATAAAAACCGACCTGGCTGTCGACTCCACTAGCCTACAAGCATCCACTAATCCGGACTTGGCCCCCGTGGTGGAGTATGGCCTATACCTTCCTCAGGGAAGAGACCCGTGCCCCTCGGTGGGGACATGATGGGTTGATGATGATGGCTGTCGACTGTACGTGCCTAAAAATCGAGACCAAGGTTTGCCACTTGTCACGATCACGACAATCTTCATAGACATTCGTAAGACGTTCTGTATGCACGTGCAGTCGAGTTTACATTTTAGTTGGAAAGTCGCCCGTAACGCCACGGAGTAGAGTGTATGGATGCAAAGGATGATGTGCTGTCAGTTTCGTATTAGAAATCATTGTTTTTGTTCATAGTTTGTTTCTCTCTATGATTGTGTTTTGTTTATTTTCGCTCTATTTTACTCGTGATGTATTTAATTGTCTCCGTGTCGTGACAATTATATACCTACAAGGTGTCGATTTGTAAAGCAACGCCCGACTCAGGGTTCGTTCTACAACTTTTACTATGGGACGAACTCTAAAATCTTTAAAAAAATTGAAAATGGAAATTGAAATTGAAAAAAAGTATATTTATCATATCAAATTACATTTAAAAAAATCATAATAATATAAATAATTCTAAACTCAGCTGTTCCAAATATTTTGTTCAGTAGGTATCGAATTTTAGTATGGCGCAGCTGTTTTTTTTCGCGATTTCAAGGTGGACCCGTTAATAAAAGCTGTTCGTGTCGATGAGTACCCCAAAGGAGCTTTTTAAAACTAAAGTCAAAATAACCATTTGGCAATGTTACCTGTTATCTATACTAATAATAAATCTGTAAGGGTCGGTCATGGAGTAAGTTAGTTTGTTTTCAGAGATATTGTGTTTATAGGCTCAATATATGATACTGAAACTAATTTCACGATTTTTAGAATTTTTTTCTGTATGTGTGTATGTATGTATGTTCCTCCATAACTCTTAAACCAATTATCCGAATTTGATGAAATTTGGTATAAAAAGATATAGACATCTGGGACACAGGATAGGCTATTTAAATTCTAGCTCCAGTTATGATAAGACGTGGCCCCCATACAAATGCTTCGTAAAAATCGAAATGTACGCGAACGGAGTCGCGGGCACAGCTAGTTTACTTAATAAACATCATAATATACCGAAAATTTGTCACGCTTGGCCACACAGAATAAGCGCGGAAAAGACGCGACGCGCGTTGTATAGAAATTGCGCCCGGTCTTACATGTGGGCTTCGTCCCGTCCTTCAGTACATTTTGTATGAAAGTGAATTGGATTAACGACGCGTCTTTTCCGCGCCCTCGTCCCACGTCCCTTCTGTGTGGCCACTCGCTTAGACAAAGTTTACAGGATTATTTCTAAAATGAACAATTCCTGAAACACCCCAATTTAAGTTTTAGTGTTTTTCAACAACTTTTGTTCTGAGTTTTGTTCACAATATATATATGGGATGAATGATAAATGCGTGTGCAGAAAACAACCGGTTTTATTTTTTAATTTTTTTTTAGTACAAACATTAAAAATAGCTTCCCTTATTTAAAATTACTTATTTATTCATCATAATATACCGAAAATTTGTCTACTAGCTTGTTGGTTTTTTTTTGTGGTAAATATTTATTTTTATTTTATGGTCCATCGTTTATTTAATAATCAAGCAAACACCAGTGATAGTTAAGAACATAGATGTCTAACTAGAGCTAAAAATGACCCCACGCTCAATCGTGAGATGGTTTGCGGTGCTTGTCAATTGTGTTTAGTACTACTCGGCAAAATATCTATGCACTTGCCACCGTCAGACCGCCACCTTGCGAGGCACCCAGATATTTAGATTGGTTATATATCAATGAAGTCAGTTACGCTGTCTCTTGCTATCGCCCAATCAACGTTCACGCGATGCATGGTTCACAGAATGAACCAATCGCAGGGTGATTTACTCTGCAGCACATCTTGCGCTCATTCCATTGGTAAAGACTACTCGAGAGAACTGGGCTGTTTTTAGGGTTAAGTGGTAAGTTCGTTACCCAAAGGGTAAGTATTACTAAGACTCCACTGACCGTCTGTCTGTCTGTCACCAGGCTGTTTCTCATGAACCGTGATGAAATTTTCACAGATGATGTATTTCTGTTGCCGCTATAACAACAAGTACTAAAAAAGGACAAAAAAAAATATTTAAGTGGGGCTTTGAATGTTGTATATATAATATTACGGAACCATTCGTGTGCGAGTCCAACTCGCACTTAGCCGTTTTTTTAAGCGTGACCTTTTTACGAAGAAATACCTCTATGGTTTTTTATTCGTAGGCAAAAACTATCAAAATCGGAACATTCCCAATTCGATGAGACAAGGCGGTTAATTCTGGCCGAAGTTATGGCTAAGGCTTGCGTGATAGCCGGTTAGGACTCTAGGCACCGTGTCTTAGCCAGTAAAAGCTCAATGTGCTAAAATCAAATTGCAAGCGTAGCGCCTAACGTGGCAGAGTTATACCGTAGCGTCAGACGTCACCCGTGACGCCCCATTATTGGAAGCTATAGTTTCTATAATAGCGCAATTGGTCATGCTACATTTTTTAATATGGATGGAAATCTCAAAACCATTTCGAGAATTTTGCTTTCCGTACAATTTCTATTTATCAGATTTGTAAATAAGTCTATATTTTTTTAAGATATTCAATAAAAAGCTTTGACCTTAGATGACTTTGGTATGATGTCAGCAAAAGCAGTTTGAGTATTAATCCTTTGCCTTACAAAAAAGAAAAACGAAACGTGTTGAAGTGTCGGTTTCACAGTGTCGTCCTTCGGTTTTATTTTGAGGTTAGCCCATGGTTAGCCGACCAAATCCGTTTTTTTTTTATGTAAGCAAAGACTATCTCTTTAATCATGCTCTGATGACGTCACACACCACAAAATTTTAGAAAAATATTTAAAGTAGAAATAATGAATAAAATTCAAAAATTACGAAATTAGTTTCTTAAAATAGTCAATATTTTTGAAATAAATTATAAAAAACGTATATCAAAAATAAGTAGCATGGCCAATTGGGTATTTGACAAAATATCAAATGAGTTACTTTTAAAACGGAATTTTGTATGATAATACTGGCTTATGAAGTTACATTTCAGAGCACTCTTTTTTTGTTTAATCCATTTAAAAATTGTAATAACTAGTAATTGACTAAAAGAGATACATTTTTCGACATATTTTGTAATTTTTGTATGCTCGAGCATATGAAATAATTAATTGTTGATCGTGTCAAATACCGTATTGTTTCAGAGTACAGTCGACGGCAGATCAGCCTTTACATTTTTGTTGCAAAGTCGCCCGTAGCATAACTGAGCAGAGTACATGCGTGTAAAAGTTGATATACTGTCGACTGTACTGTTGCGTTGAATTTGTGGATAACTGAGAGCTCGATGTGCTTGAAATCGGGTAAGATTATTAAAGAACATTGGTGCTGTTACCGGGATTTAAAAGTAAGATTATTAAAGAACATTAATGCTGTTACCGAGATTTAAAAATAGCAATAGTGCAGCATATACGTCCCACTGCAGGGCACAGCCAGAGTATAATGAACACCCAGTAGGCCATCTTGGCCGTCCGCCGGAGTTTATTACCAACGCTCGCTCGATCGGAGTAGGCGCGACAGGGTTGACTCGCTTGTGTTTCGAATTCGATACTTCCACATTTAAATATTGTCGTCTCATTTACCAGGTATTTCGGGAGTTGTACTCTGTACGTAGATATTTATATTATGTGCTTGTTTAGTATGAATAAAGTCTAATAAGTTGATAGGATTAGGAAATAATTTGTCTAGTTTCTACTCACAATGTAACAGAAAGTCGAAGTTTATAATAAATGCTAATGGAAAAAAGAGAATAAAATATTTTAAAAAATTAAGTGAAGTATGTACTTAGGTACTTACCTTAAAATAGGTAAACCAGTTTAGTTTGGCGTTCGGCAGTTTCATCAAAACGCTATGCGCATCAATATAGGGGTCACATTTGTATCATCATCATCAACCATTTGACGCCCACTGCAGGACATAGGCCTCCATCATGGTTTTTAACCATACATTTGTATAATTAATGTCTATCCCGTATTTTTATTTCAAGAAATTTCGCAAGTAAGAAAATTACCTATTTCAGAAAAGGAGGTTATCCATATTAACTATAATACAGATAAAAGGTTCACGTAAAACCACACGTGTTTTAAGGCTTACCGACAAAATTTTTAGTTTCAAAAAGATTATCAATGAGAGCTTTCCAATGACAACCTCTATCTGACAAATTAGATCCAAGCGAGCTCGTAACTTGCCAGAATAATGTTATGTTTACAGCCTTACCTTTCCGACTGAGCAGGAAATAAAAAAAAAAAGTTAACTCTTGAGTTGATATTGTCGAGTTCAGACATCCGTACACCGAGCAATAGTCTACTTGATTTCGACATTTTTGTCTAGATAGCCGATCGCCGATCGGTCTGCCACCGAACCGGAGCGGACCGAGATCCTCTCGTTTCGTAGTTATGTATATTGTATAGGTGCGATTCGGACGTTAGTATGAAGATGGGTAACTGTTCTTATTTAAACTGTGGTACAGCCCTTCTCTCGGAGAGAGAGAGTACGGGCTTAATCACCGCGCGTGTCCGCCACGGATTCGCAATTTCGAGCGCTGAAGCATGCAGACACCTCGGGCGCTCAGATTCCTCACGATACTTTCCTACGCCATTAACAAGTGGTGTTGCTACTACATATTCACAAATGTACCTGTGTAACAGAAAACACCAAACGTTTGTCAGGCCGGCGTTCTACCGAAGCGCTATCACTACTTAAAAGAACTAAATCAAATCCACATACAAAAATGTGCTGAACCGACCAATTACATGATAACTTATTCATAGATAAAAAGACAAGATAAAAAGTACCCGAAACCGGCGTGCGTGCATGCAACGACTAATGAATGTAGAGGAAGCGAAAGTGATCAGTGTCAGGATCGTGGCAAGTGGCAGTCCCTGGTCTCTGCCTACTCCTCTGGGATACAGGCGTGAGTTTATGTATATGTGTATGTAAGTTATTCATGTACATGACTCGAGTATTATAGTAACAGTAACTTCTTCAGAACACAATGACTTGTCCTGGTCCGAAACTAGGATACCTTGTGTTATGTGATATCCAGGCAAGGATATCGCAAACATGGAAATACACCCAGACTGAGTCCATTTCTGCCAATGTATGGCGGTCCCCAGTGGGAATGGAACCCAGGACCTCCGGTATGGTAATCAGGAGTGACGCCGCTAGACCAACGAGGCAGATTATACTCCGAGCTAATTCATACGGGTTCACCACACATCTACCTAAAAATAAATCAATTGTTCTCCATTTCCTGCCAAGAATAATGTCAAGCCAATGACAAAGTCGAGAACAGTTTTAAGTTACCTTAAGCGCTCTCAAGCCAGTTTATTCACTGCAAGTCTTTGCAGAACACCTCCAACTGGTGACCCACAAGTCGGCACTATGTGGCTCAAAGGCTGGGTGGCCAAAAGTGGATCTGTGTCAGGAGGGTACTATAGAAAACAGTGTTAAATCCCCGCACCATTAAGTCTACAATCACCGTTGTTCGCTTCCTAGTAGTTTCTAGGAAAGTACGATGCGAGACAAAACTTTATGCATTAACTATTTGCTGACTTTACGATGCCCTCTATACTCCATTCCACGAAACGAGCTCCGAAAGAAAATCGTCCAAATCCACTCATTGGTTAATGCGCGTGACCTTCAATAGCCTCGTCAATAGCGGATCATCTTCGCTTATTGTTAGGCTTAACTCTAGCCGCGCGCATTGGACGATGAGATGCGAGTTTTTAGTTCCCTACGAGTTCGACTCGTGGAACCGGTATAGCGAAAATACCTTACGTATCTTATGGGTATATGTCTCACTGTGGCCTTTTCTCAGAGAAAGAGAGTTTTTTTATAGCCTACTAGCTGTCCCGGCGAACTTCGTACCGCCACAGAATCAGTTTATAGGATTCTTGCACAACGCCATCTATTTTTAAAACACAACGTTCGCCCGCGCAACGCCGTCTATTTTAAACTTAAAATAAATATTGTCCCCCGGCAACGCACTACCGGGATATCAAGTATGCTACCTATGTCTCAACTCAGGTCTTTATCTATCTGTACGCCAAGTTTCATGTCATGTAAATCCGTTTTGCCGTTATTGCGTGATTGATTAACAAACATTGAAACATCCAAACATCCAAACAACTTCAAAAACTTTCACAATTATACTGTTAGTAGGAAAAACGTTCCACTATACTCTCTATCTGGAAGAAAGCAAATAAACCTGCCAAGTACGATTATGATTCACGCTCCGAGGGTTCCGTACTCGCGCTTCTCCTTTTTCATTGTTTCATGTTCTTTAATAATAATAAAAACAAATATTTTATTTCGGCCAACAAGAGCCAATATTTTTAAATTATCAAATTCTTTCCTAAGTCACAACTATACAGGTTTGTCGCCTCGCGTGGAGACCACTATACTTGTACTATACGTTTTCTATTCTGAATGCAGAACTTGTAATTCTGAAATATATTTTAATTAATGATACTTTATTGCACACGAGAAACAGTATACAGTAGATATGACAACAAAAAATTACATGTATAAAGGCGAGTTTATCTCTGTGAGAGATTTTATGATTTTACATTTTACGTTATGTTTGTCTTTTTCCTGGTACGATAAAAAATTTTCTTTTCTTATCTTATTTATTGTCTATTTGATCAATGAAAATATACCAAGCTTTCTGTGTCTACTGTAGCCGATACAAAGTAGCTTTTTATATGGCACTTTGAAAACGTCCATTGAACGAGCTCTAAAATGCTTTGAAGCACTTGGTTTTCAGTGGCTTAATGCTTCTTATATGCTTGCTCGAGCTCAAACAATTACAGTTCGGTCTTCTTTAGCATTCAAACGAGCACAATATTGCACAATGAGTTACTCTATCTTCGACCGACAAATATTCCACTGTGCACAGGCATAAGCCATAAGATCGTAATCAGAGAGGTTGAGTTTATGATTTAGACAAATTACTTCGAAGCACTAGATCCATCTTCAACTCACGAGTCGAAGGATTGAATCATCTGAGGAACTTTCAAATTGGTTATGATTTATTCCCAAATGCGAGCGAGACGCGCAAATACGATGAACTATATGAGTCAAAGCGATGGAATCTTTTTGTCTATCTCAGGCACCCACTCCTGCTCTAAACTTTTAGCTACTGAACTCGGCGACCTAGTCTGAAGAAGAGGTAGGCGTTAAAGTTTCTACAAAGAGCCCTGATTCAACTCAAATATAATGGATTACAAAGATACAAAAATAGGACGTTTTAAGATACGTTTTGTACACTTTTTTTTTGTGCAAGGATTCAGTCCAAATCTCATGTCACAGTGTTTGTTATCGAACACACCGTTTCACCGATTTTTATGAAATTGTTGTGTGTATTTGGTAGGAAAAACAACGTTTGCCGGGTCACCTATAATAGTACCTATATAATGTGATAACGGAAAACGAAATGTTAGGTAAGTGAGACGATTTCGTCAGATAATTATACAAGATGCCCACGTCTAACAGACATTCTTTCGTAGAAACGTTGTTTGGTGAATTCAAGGGACCATGTAAACAACTAACCTAACCGAAGGTTTCTTCACGAGTTTTCCGTTTTTATTTTATTTTAGTCAGCTGCCTTTTGTGGCAACTTAGACACACCACAGGCTACATCTATGGCCCTGTTTTATTTATTCGTTTTGTCTGTTCTGTATTTAGTTTTCTTTCTGTTGTTGTGCATATTATGTTACTTATCTGCTTATTTTGTTTCTGTGATGTATCTTGTTGGTATAATGAATGTCTTTCTTCTTCTTCTTCTTCTATTACCTCCCAATTTTATTATTTAGCACCCGAGAGATTTTTATTTCTGTTTCTTTCTGATGAAAGAGCGGGAGCCACCAGATATAGGATTAATACTTGCTTGGTAGGTTTCGGCACCACATTCGGTAACATTATTGGACCAAGTAAATATTTCTGTATTATTTGTTTGCCTTACCGGTAGCGAATGGTAAAGTAAAAAAAAACTGTTTATTTGACCAAAAAACATACCCTCTTAATAATATTAAGTTATAAAATAAAAATGTGACAGTCTCTGGTAGCAAGTGATTTACAGATTAAAAGCGATTTCCAATTCCTAAACTAGGGTTTACCTGTATCTTAAAGGTATTGGTGATGCGTATTCGATAATGTACGTAACTTTGAAAACAAAGTAGTTTAGTACATGCTGGGATTCAAATCCAAAAACTCACCCACTGGTCCATTCGTTGTGCTATCGCCGCTTTGACCCGCGGTTTCTCGTATACTACTAACAAACTGTTAATCTATCGTTATCAGTTTTCAGTCGGCTCAAATGCATAAAAAAACAACCGACAGCCGATAACAGTAGATTAATATATGGTTAGCATACGAGAAACTAGGGTAAGGGCCGGTTTCTGAATTGAGAACTTCACTAAGTACATAAATACTTAAGTAACGTTCTGTCACGCTCTTCTCTGAGAAATTCGAAGAGACAGCACTTCAGTTAACTATTTACTTAGCGAATTCTCAATTCCCAAACTGGCCCTAAGTGAGATACCTACAGAGAACAAATTATATGTCAGCAAAATTAACCTATTGCATGCAGTTCAACAAAAATATTGCGTGAAGTACAATGCCACAACTTAGCTTGTCAGATGAGAGTTTTGACTGTTCTATATAGAGAAATAGACACAGAACACCAGCCTTTTTATTAAAAAAAAAATACACACTAAAACATAACATAAAGCAACAATATTTTTTATTGTAAACTGAAAAAAATTAAGAGGTATTTCTTATATAATATTCTGAGTACCTTGCTGGCATTGGCACCCTCGAAAAGTAAAATAACCGAATTGGTTGCCAACCTCCGAGAGAAGACGGCAATAAAGAACATACAACACACCCACACACACAGAAAACACACATTTAGATCAGACAAAAGCAAGGTCTTCAGGCCTTAACGGCTTAATGACTTAGTGACTTCTGTAATCTACTTTAACTCGACTTATATCGACTCTGGGTTCGTTGAAGACAACCCAAACCCCTTAACCCCTTCCAGAATATGGTACACTATTCGTCTTCATACATTTTAATGAACGACACACGCCCGCAACTTGATATATAGAGGCCGAAATTGTTTACTGACCCTACGGTGTCCATATCTGCAGCAGATGATTTATACAGCTTGTAAAGTAATTCCAAACTTCATTACATAAACTCATTCCTGTATCTCGGAGGGAAGGCAGATACCAGGGTTTGCCATGTGCCACGATCCTGACAAATATCTTTGGCTTCATCAACATTCATTAATCGTTGCATGCACGCACGCTGGTTTCGGGTTATCCCAATTTTTTTATGTAGTCTATGAGTATATTCGCCCCACTGCAGGGCACAGGCCTTCTCTCAGAGAGAGAGAGTATAGGTTTAATTACCACGCATGCCCAGCGCGCCTTGGCAATGACATCACTAACATAGAAATACACCCAGACTGAGGCCATTTGTACAATAATGGCTGGAAACGTAAAGTGGGTTGAGAATCTTACGGAAAAATAACTCTTAAAATACGAAAAACATAACAATTATTCCAGCAAAATCCAAATAAAAACTACGATAGAAAAGGATGCGTTATATAATATTAGCGTATCCCTATTTTTACTATACGTCGGGAATTAAGGTACTTAAGTTGACCACACCCATGCTCATAAAACATGCTCATGCTCACGGTCACGCCCATGCTCATAAAACCTATTTACCGTCGGTACCCAAATTATTATACTCAAAGTTATTTCTTTGTATTTTGTCACTTTAAGCTATGAAATATAATAATTACATAGTCATAATTTTTTTTAGTAAAGTCGTAAATGTAAAAAACTCAACACTTAAAGAAACACTGAAGTAATAGTACATTATGGTATAAGTGTGTAACGTTGGTGATTACCGCTGAGGCGCCATTGAGACCCGAGCCGTTGGGTGAGGGTCTTAAGAGAGCCGAGGACGGTAATCATCAATACACACGTGTATCATACGACGTTTTTCAACACACCGTTTCCTTCATAACTAGTACTAGCACATTTTAATTAATAAATAACTATAATTTCAACAGTGATAACGAGTGGTGAAAAAATTTTCGCAATGGGGGGAAAAATTAATCAGTTTTCCTATGTGCGCCGTGCGCGCACCTAACAATGGCGATCGGCCATAGACTAAAAGAGTGAAGTTTCTTTTTTTGTGGCTTTTCGCGGAAAACGTTTTAGCCACGTACAAAATGGGGAATTCAAAGTTTTCTTTATTACAGAGAAAACAAAAGTAATATTTGAGGGAACTTTTATTTATTAAAAACGTACAAGTCGAAATTATCTATTTAAATACAAAGTTGCGTGAAATGAGCAAGCAATAGGTAAATTAATTTATTTGAACTATTGAACACGATCTTTTTATATCGATTTTTTTTAAGAACAAAGCAACTCAACCAATAAAATAAAAAAACCCTATAACTCACTTGTGAATAATAGCAATGAAAAAGTCACAGTTTGATTACAAGTATAATTATGTGAAATAAGAGCCATTTTATGAGCAAGTGTGTTGAAAAGATTTTCATAAGTCTTCTCACAAGCCGGTACAGTTAAAAAAATTACACGCACTGAGTTTACGTGCAATTAACAAAAAAGAATTACTAACGTAATTTCTGTGTTACCATACTAACAAAACGATTTCCAGAGACAACGATAAATTTGTAAATTAAAAACAATAATAATCTCTTGCAATAACACTTTAGTTACAGCTACCACTTTCAGAAATTGATATAAATTTGTAATTGACTTTCATATCTTGGCCGAAGGCTGTAGTTTCCGTATTCGTTGTTAGCGATTAAAGCCTTGCTCGATTCCAAGCATTTAATTGTCAAATTCCATACTAATCACTATTGCAAGCATCAGGATTCCGACATGATTTGGTGCGCTTAATACGGTATTTGACACGATCAACAATAAATTATTTCATATGCTCGATTAAAACAAAAATTACAAAATATCTCGAAAAATGTATAGTAAATTACTAGTAATTTCAATTTTTAAATAGATTAAACATAAAAGAGTGCTCTGAAATGTGACATCATAAGCAAGTATTTTCATACAAAATCCGTTTTAAAAGTAACTCATTTGATATTTTGTCAAATACCCAATTATGCCACCGAACACTACCTTAAAAGTAACGCCAGGTATTTGTATCATCATTCGAAATACCAAATCCACTTAGCAACGTGCACTTTGTGCAGCACAATAATTAATTATGCTAATTATAATTGTCATTCATAAGGGACCAGACAACCATACCGTACAATAGTTAAATTCAACAGAATGTCCGTTCGTTTTAAGGCTGTTATTACATCTGGTATCCACCCGCTCGTACATTCAAACGGACATATTTATAAAAACACGATTTCTCTAAAGTACTCCTAAGAGGCCGTTTATTTAATCTGTGGCTACGACTTTTCCTTGTGAAATCTCGCCCACAGACTATTTTAATCGGCGTTTTCAGGAATCGTGTTTTTTATAAATAAAACCGTAACACTTTTAATAATCGCTAAAACAAACGCCTTAAACAATCAATATATCAATTGCTGTTAGAAATTATCATCATTCAGCCACAAGAAGTCCACTGCTGAACCTAGGCCTCCTCCATGGATTTCCAAAAAGACGGGTTGGAAGCGGCTTGCATCCAGCGTCTTCCTGCTACTTGGATGAGATCATCTGTCCATCTGCTGTTAGCAATAAGGATGCCTATTGCTCATTTTCATTGTAAATTTTATTCATGGCTCTTGTTTCTTGCTATGTAAGAATAATGATACCTTCTAGTTACCTAAAATAATAAGTAGTCCTTTCATTAATTTTATATCTGCTTTTCATTGATGAATGACATTATTGACTATCTCGCACAATAACTGAAATTGCATTTTATCAAGTACAACTTTCTTTACTGAGGTGTCATTATTATATTGATATGAATTGAGTAATCTATTACTAAATCGATTTTAATGAAGTTTTGTATAAATTTTTGGTACTATTTCAATTATTAATAGGGAAAAAAATTATTCTCAAAAATCTAGGTCAATAGACTGTTATTTATATTCAAATTCTATAATATTGTTAATGGGAAGAAATGTATGGATTAATAAATTTTTTATTTTGTAGTTTTATGGTTTTTTAGCCGGAAGCCCTACCTGCATGATACGTTTTTAGGTTCTCTTGCCGCTATAACAAATAATGTTAAGAAAAGAATAAAATCAATATTTAATGGGGGCTCCCATACAACAAACGTGATTTTTTTGCCGTTTTTTTCTTTATATTAATAACGGCAACAGGTAGACGCTTGTAATATTCAAATGTTGTATAGATAATGGTACGGAACCCTTCCTGCGAACCCTTTGATGTGGGGGTGCTATTTGAAAACCAGAGCTAATTCGAATAGAAACAGCTAACGCAGAAATAGTGTTGCCACACGGACACTTCTCCGTTCTATAATAAATTTTATTGTTATTTATTAATACGTTTATTGCACATAAGTAAACATTACAATGGCAACGCGGTAGACTTAATGCTTCAAGCATTTTCCGCCAGTCAACCGCAGGAGGTGAATAAAACTAACTGATAGGCATACGCAACACGGATATTATTGTTATGTAGGCATGTTTGCAGTAATAAATCCTTCATTCATTCATTCAAATTGACTGACTGTAGGGTGTATGTCAATGACTTTCTGTTTCTTTTAATTGTGTGGTAAATAATTGCCCAGCAACACTATATCAACCGCTATGGTGCTCCGAGCTTGTCTGTGAATAAATAATCACCCTGGATAGAGTAACGGTAGCTCTCTACTTTGAATATTACAGCGCATTTTGACTGCCTCGTTGGTGTAGCGGTATCACGACTGATTATCGTGACGCAGATCGTGGGTTCAATTCCCACTGGGGGGACATTTGTACAAATTGGTCTCAGTCTGTAATGGTTACCTTTTCTGGTTACCATAGCACAGGGTATCCAGGGCAAGTGATTCTGCTGTGGAAGTTATTTATTTAGAACTGGGCACCAAGCGAGTATTTTTAGCGTCACAAAATTTTTGATTTATTTAATCTTATTTCTATGTCTTGGCAAGAAAGTCACTTTGACTTTTGTTTTCTCAAACATCAGAAGAATAAACTGGAA
Source organism: Yponomeuta evonymella (assembly GCA_963969515.1). NCBI lineage: Eukaryota > Metazoa > Arthropoda > Insecta > Lepidoptera > Yponomeutidae > Yponomeuta > Yponomeuta evonymella. Next base: position 3,767,726 of record OZ018366.1, on the reverse strand, counting down.
TTAGTTGTATTATAATTTTATTTTGCTCTTACCGACACAGCGATGTATCTTGTTTCAGTGCAAATAGAGAGTGGTGTATCGATAGTGCCTGTCGCAGATTGGCGATTTCAATCTGCGGCAAACGCGTCTGAACAACTCAATGACACAGGTCTCTTTAAGTTTTTTCCTAACTTGTAAGCGACAAATAAATTTCAGTGTAGCCGTTTAAACCAGACCACGAGATATTTAAAACATGTTGCCTGTTTAAATTAATGCGGTCAAAGATCGTTACTGGTCTAAAAGGAGATGTTTTTTTCTCCGTGCTTTTGCTCCCAGAGCTGTGTTTTCATACATAAATATGTATGAACCTGGGTGCTTGCGACGTGGTGCAGATGCAAAGATTACTGGTTTTCCGACAGTTTTCAAACAATGTGACACTATGCTATCACACTAAACTGTCACTGAAACGCATGCGCGTAAAAATGTAAGAAAACGTGACATTTACTTTTAAGAATCTTTAATTCGTCTTTTTTCTCCATTTTTCCTTGACATAGTCACATTTAAATTTTAAAAATAATAGACAAGTAGAAAAAGTATAAAAGAATTAAAAACATAAAAAGGTTGGTTGGTCGGTCGGCAACAGTCACTTTGGGGCATTTTATAATCCTTGGGTGTATTTGAAAACACCCAAGGATTATAAAATGCCCTGTATTCGAAGGAAATCTTTTACCAGGAGATGAGCAGCAGCGTCTTCCTGAGATTCCAACAGCATACTGCGATCGCCAACCCGCATGCCAAGCGTGGCGATTATGGCAAAACCCGTCATGGTTATGAAAACCACGAAGGAGTCCTATAACCTGCACTGGGCGTCAAATGGCAGATGATGATGATGATTTGAAAACACCTGGACACCTGGCGAGGCGGGAAGACGGTAGGTGGACCAGGGCCATCACAGAGTGGGGGCTGAAAACAGGTCACAGACTAGCAGCCCGATGGTCGGACGATGTAGTTGAATTGGCGGAGGGTCCGTTACTAATGAAAATCCAAAAAACTGTGTTTTGAGCGTCTGATGGTTGGCGCCGGCTAACTCAATGTGTAATTGTTTACGCATATTGGACGTCAGACTCTTAATCATTTAATATATTAGAAAACATTTTTTTACGTTACGGCACTTTCTGCCACTTCGAATTTGGATTCACAGTCCGGAAATCACTAATATCCTACTAATATCACAAACGTAAAAGTTTGTGAAGATGTTTGGATATTTGTTGCTCAATCACGCAATAACGGCCAAACGAATTTAGAAGAAATTTGCTATGTTTAGATAGTTTGAGTCCCTGAGAAGGACATAGAATACTTTTCATTCCGGAACTTACTCATTCCATGCGGACGAAGTCGCGGGCAAAAGTTAGTTTACATACGTGTTATACCATTACTGATAAATCACAAATAATACTGTTTTTTTTACTACGAAAAGAACATTCCCTCAAAATACGGTGGGCGAATTTAAAGTCACCTTGTAGTAAATGACTAGCTGAACAACTGTGCAGTTATAAGAACCGTTACTATATCCTTCCTCATCATCAATGGCCGAGACTAAAAAGTTATATTCGGGAGAGGACTGCTCAAAGAAGAAGAATGATATGAAATGAATACGTACTAAAGTATCTCCTACTGTCACTTTCAATAAAGTTATATTTTTTATTCTTGTACATATTTTCAAATATTACTTTTAGGTACTTTATAAAGCATATCTGATAGAAAAACTTTGAATAAGGAGATAGGCAAGTTATAAAATCGCAATTCAATGATTTGCAATATACATTTTTTTTTTACTTCGTGTAATACGATTTTAGCAATAGAATATTTACTGATTCAAAATCTCTTATGTCTATTCTCAAAATCGTCTTCTTCAAAATCATAAATTAAGTGAAAAGTTTTCAATCTAATTACCCATGTACATTTTATTGTTAGTAATCTTGACAAGTAGATATACTATTGACTAATCGAGTCTCTGAAAATATGCTATATTTCTCTCGAAGTCTTTGTCTCAGGAAAACACTTCTACTTGGGATACCTCAAGAGCTTTTGTAACGCCACAAAGGAGGTTTTATCCCGAGGCGCACCCTGTAAACTGTTTTTCATTATCACCTCGTTTAAATTTTGCATTGTCTGGCCCGGACATTTGCGGCGTTAATTGAATTTTCTATGTAGCTGCGGCATGTGGAGTTTGTATTATTATCATGGAATTTCATAGTAGCTGGAGGGATAGGCGATTTGGGTAGTCGGTGTAACTTCTACAATTCTACATAGTATAATAACTTCCACACAACACAATCACTTGTCATGTTCTCAAACTAGGATACCAGGCAAGGATGGAAGACATGGAAATACACCCAGACTGACGCCATTTGCATAAATTAAGTACGGCCTCCAGTGGGAATCGAACCCACGATCTCTGTTTTGGTAGCCTTGCATGTTAACCGCTAGACAAAAGCGGCAGTCCATTTTGGTTACAGTACGCGGTACTTTTGTGGTGTTTGCAACAGTTTGTGCCATTAAGATGGTTGAGGAAAATTTTAAAAACCTATTTAGAGGCTAAAAATTCTACCCATGCCGGGACTTGAACCCGGGACCTCTGCTTCACCGTGCCACGTAATGCAGAGAAGTTTGTAAAGAGGCTCGAAATTTCATCGATGCTTGCACTTACCCATTAGCTCAGTTGGGAGAGTTTTCTATTATTTGATAGCACTAGCAGCCACACCAACTAGCAATAATAGTATGATATTATTCAGTTTGTTATTAATAATAGTATGACTTTTAATCAGAAGTTAAACAAAAAAATTAAAACGTAAAGAATTTACACTGTTTGTTGAATGTTAGCCGCTGCCGCACCAGCTGCTGCTGCTGTTTGTTGAATGTTTGTTGAATGTTTGTTGAATGTTACCGGAGAAAAAGACAGCGACAAAAAACTCCGTTCTGACCATCTTTTCCTGTACTGCGCTCTACGTCCTACTGCAGGGCACAGGGCTTCTCTCAGAGAAAGAGAGTACGGGCTTAATCACCACGCGTGCTCACCGCGGATTGGCAGTTTCAAGCGCTGAGGTGCGTGAACACCTCAGACATTGTGCGCGCGCGCGTGCGTGCGTGCGTTTTGTGTGTGTGTGTGTGTGTGTGTGTGTGTGTTTGTATGTGTGTGCGTGTGTGTGATAAACTCATTCTTTTTTTTAGAAACCCTTACTGTGGGACAAACAAATTTATCATGACTGTACACTTACTTTTGTTATTTACTCCGGTGGCGGAGTGTGATACTCAAACGATGCTTAAAGTTAATGAAGTCCCAAGTTTGTTACTAAGTTACTCTTGTCACTTGAATGTTTATATTCGGTTGTATTCCATTCTGAATTATTTCCGTGGGAGTAGGGGTCACCGTAATGTTGTCCTGTTTGCATGACAATGCCGCACTTAGATTATACTAACTACACACTGGAGACAGATTAAACTTTGGCGGAATTTTAAGGAGGTAGTTGCAAAATAATGACTGTTTCACTTGAAATTACGCTGAAGAATTTCTACACCAGGTTGATCGAAATATCGTTCAGCCTTGCTTTCTGTGTGCGAATATGGAATGAAAAACCTGAGTGTCTGAGGAGTTTACATACTTCAGCGCTTGAAATCGCCAACCTGCGGTGAGTACGTGTGGTGACTAAGGCATACATACACTCTCTCTCTCTCTCTGAGAGAAAAAAAAACTAAGTATGGAGTTTTTTTAACCATTTTTCCGCCATAACGAAAATATAGATCTGCTTGGAGTCGAATATTATTATTCATTTTATTACCATAGGCCTTTGCGTCCGTTACGGATCATTTGATGATTTAAGCAGTGCATAAGAGTTTGACACTTCTTCGAATGACTAAAAAGTCCGATTGGAAGTGATGTACAAACTGTCTTCTGTTTTTGAACAATGAACAATTTATTAATTATTTTATTATCTGGGAGCGGCAGGTCCTGCTGAATGTAGTACACATAGAAGAAGAGTCCGGAGGGGGGTTGGTATGGATATGGTGCCTCCAGGCTCTTTTGTCCGCCAGTGCCGGGCACCGTACTTCGTCGCAGGTCTCGCGCCCTTCCAAACTTCTTCTTTCCAGGCGTCTCTGTTCACACCAAGCTTATCCCAGCTGTTGCGGTTAATCCCAAAAGCAGCCATGTCATGCTTGAAACAGTCGTAGTAGTCTGTTGATACGCCTCTCGAATAGCATGACAGCTCTCGGCAGATGTGTAGAATCCATGCGCTGCACATGCGCCAGAAAAGACGTTTTTTTTTGTAAAAAAAATATAGCCAAAAATTTTTACCTTTATTTTATTAATCAAAGTATCCATAATGGACGACATTTAAAGGGTCATGAATCGAGAAAGTTTCTTCTAATATATGGATATGAGCGGTCACTAAATGAGAATATATTTTTGTTTATTTTTAGGTGCTGTAGTTTTCGAGAAAATTGTTTCTTTATTTAATTTACTGTGATACAGGTCATTACGCCATCACAGATTAAAACAGAGTCAGAAACATCATTCATTCGAATCTGTCAAAAGTTATTGATAGTAGTTACGTACCTACATAAACACCCAAAACGTCAAAGCATAAATCACTGACAGAGCAATGACTTTTTTTAAGGTTCAATGTTGACGTGACCTGGATAGACGATGACGATTCCGTTGTGGTTTGTTTATACGCCTATTAAAATGAGAAGGTTTTCAAAACGAAAATCATGAATGAAAAACTCAACTGAGGTAAAAATTAAGGACGTAGGGCTATCCAGTTTAGCTTCCTCTTCATATAAACCAAAGGAAAAGAAACCCAAATGGACGAGAATTGAATGAATCCGTTCCCACCAGTAACTATTATGACAGTCAACGCTAAGGCACAATGCGTCGCTACAAAGGTGATACATTTCCGGCCATGGCCGTTTGCAGGGATGTCGGAAAAGGGCAAGTTGTGACCGCCGCCTCAGATAAAGGGTGATGGACGCACAATAGCGTTGCTAGGTGCACCATGGATCCAGAGGAAGTGAACTAAAGCGTTCTTTTGTTGAGAAATAAGGGAAGAAGAAGTAGTTTACGAGCTTCTGCCAGTGGTAGTATTGACACTGCTATTTGTTGAGGAATACATCTTATAAAGGGTGACGGATGTACAATTAATGGCGTTGATAGATGCACCATGGATTCGGAGGAAGTGAACTGAAGCGTTCGTTTGTTGAGAAACGTCGGAAGAAGAAGTCGTTTTAAATTGCTATCTCGTTCTGTAATGTGCTAAGACACGAAAGAAAATATTCATGAGTTGTGTAGCTGCAGTATGTTTGATCTCCCAAGCCTCAATTTGTTTGGTATCTTATCTTATGCTTTTTAAGGGAATTATTATTAAGTTAATTCCGTTAGTCACTCTTGGTGATAAAGCCGCCGTCTGTACTCTTAGGTCAAGAAAAATCTATGCAATTTCCTTTTTTACGTACAATAAAGTGTTCTCTATCTATCTATTTAACAATAGTGATCACATCCGATAGATGTTTAACTATTGTTTCTATGTGTTGGCCTTCGATTCTGACCGAATACCGTGACAGACGGAGTCACCATTATTTTCTATTGTTTGGTAAAAATGCCCCATTTAGATTATGCCTACTGTCAGTACACTGGATATTTAGATTATATATTTATAAACAATATTTAACTAATTTATACAAGCACAAATAGGTCAAAAATAAGTCAGAAGACAGTAGATCAGCCCTTAGATTTCTGTTGCTGTTGCACCGAAATTGAAACAGTATTGTACAAATGTTTTCCGATGGAAATATGAGTATTAGTTTAATAAGTGGAACGATCTCGGAAATAACTTTATCTACACTCATATCATAATCTTTAAATTAAGAATTCAAAGGTAAACACATATTGACAGGCTTTAAACAATACATAACTTTAAAGAAAATAAAAAAAAGGGTAGTAAAAAGTTACATTAAAGGGCAGATTTTTCACTTTATGTTACAGTTATTTTTTTAAAGTGTTGCTGTGATCACGGAACAAAACTTAAGTTTTTTTTTAAATGTCTAAAGTTGACTATAAAAAACCTAATTTCATTTTCGTGGTACCAAAAGTGCAACTAAAAATACCTAAAATTGCGCGCGCAAAACTGAGTGCAGACGATTGAATGTCAAGATACTTTTGTCGAAATTGCGCCATTTTGTTTCAAAAATAACCGTAAATTTATGTATAGTACAAAGCTTGTCAAACGTGTTTTCCTTTGATTCCTTACTTTGAAGATTAAGACATGAGTGTAGATAAAGTAGTGTATGAGACTGCACATAACTTGGTATTAAAACACTCGCGAATGCTATTAAAAAACTCGCCAAGGCTCGTTTTTTTCAATCTCGCTCGTGTTTTAATAACCCTCATTATGTGACAGTCACATAAACTACTATTATGCAGGTGCTTCACGTAACAAGTTTGACTGTCCGCTTTTATTTACCAACAAAACTCGCCATTTTCCCGCTAGCTCCACCCTTTCACTGTACCGATAGTGAGCTCAATAATTTAACAACAAGCGTACCACAGCGCTCAATCGTCGGTCCAAGCTTCATGTCCAATTTACGTGACAATTCTGGTAAAAATGTCTTCGTTCTTCGAACGTTTTTAAACTGTGTTAAATAATATAGAGCGGTTTCCTAATTCGAATTTAACTAACCATTCCTGTTCATAGCGTACGAGACCTTGGTTACCCTAGAAGGCATGTGAATTTTACTTACGATCGCAAGGCATAAGGAAAAAAGGTTTAATTAGCACCAACCTACCGCAGATAACCGATTTTAAGTACTGAGGCACTCGGATTTTCTTTCACCGTTACCAAGTATATTATCACTCAACACGAAATTCCAAGAATAAATTAGAGTTTGATTGATAGCGTACGAATCCCATGGTCTCCCTACCGAGTAAGCGATGCAAAATGTATGAGACAGGTCCGACACTATCACCTAATGGGTTGGATACCCCGGACGCGCCGCCTTTTGTTTCGCGTAATGTAACCGCCCTGGGGTATTTGGGCTTCGGGTGGCATTTTCTTTTACGAAGAGTCGTTTTGAGGTTTTCTGTTTGAAGTTGAATGCACACATGATAGTGAAAACCGGGCAAGTGCGAATCGGGCGTGCGCACTAAGTGTCCGTTGCAAAATTATATATTTTTCTTAGCAAAAATATTTTATAAGGTAAGATAAGAATATTCTTTATTGCACACAATAAGCGAGACGTAAAATATGAAAGTTACAATGAAAAAGTACAATGGGAGGCCTTATTGCTAACAGCAATTTCTTCCAGACAACCTTGTGACGGAAAGGTTATTGTTGTTCAGTTCGGGGCCCACAGCGGGAGTTCAACTCACGCTTAGCTGGTTTTTATAATGTGTTTTTACCACACTAAGTTGGTAGGCAAGTAAGACAAAAAAAAAACCCTGAACACGGTTTATATAAGGAGACTCGCTATATAAACCGTGTTCAGGGTAAAAGTAATTACTTTATTATTTAAACAATGAAACTCGAATATTTTACAAAACATTCTGATTCAATGAACCTCCAAATCTGACAATCTTACTTTCGTCGAAAAGTAACCAAAATGCAGCTTAATGATAGACAGATAGACAGACGGACAGTGGAGTCTTAGTAATAGGGTCCCTTACCCTGTGGGAGCGGAAAACAAAAAAGTCACCAAAAATTTAATTTCAGTTCGAAAAACCATAGGAAAATTTAATTTCAGTCCGAAAAACCATAGGAAAAACGTTTCAAATAGCATATCGTCATTATTGACGTGTTGAAATTTTGAACTTTACTGTGCAACGAATCCTTTATTTCTATTTTCGTGCCCAAGCTCTACCTACATTATAACTCAAAACTCAGAAAGCTCACTCAAAACTTCCCGTTTCCCAATCAAAACTAATCTAAAAAAACCGGCCATGTCCGTGTCGGGCCACGCGCAATGTAGGGTTCCGTAGAAAGAGGGTTTTTTTTTATCTGCTTTACAGAACTTCATCGACGACATTTGCAATGGATTTTGTACGAAATTTTACTTTTATAAGTTGGTTGCCTATACTCGTTAACTAGTAAAGCCTACTTAGCCGTGATACTTTTCCTTTTAAGTTCATTATATGTGATGCTACCCTTAAATTTTTTCACGTCTCTACAATCAACCGTTTAGCCAGGAGAGGGGGTGGACGCCCTACTCGAACAAAAATTTGCGCTTTAAAGCTTAATATTTCGCAAACGGAACCCTAAATCAAAAAATGGTCTTCCTACGCCTACAATATTTTTTAACGACGACAAAGCCAACCATGCCCCACATGACGGGGTAGACGATAAAAAAATAATTTTCACTTTTCATATTACAAGGTACAGTAAAAAAAATCCAACATTTTTTCTTTAACTTTGTCGGCGTGATAAATATGTATACACATACCAAGTTACAGCTTTCTAGTACCACACACACACACACACACACACACACACACACACACACACACACACACACAATAAAAACAATAAAAAACACACTATACAGAAAATCAAACGACACATATAAAACCGTGAAACAATATTACAAAAAAAATATTAACAATTTAGACACACGGCAATACATTATCCAGTGTGTGTACTGTGGGTGTGGCAAATGCAAAATGGGTCTGACTCATCATAAGCTGAAAAGTGATACGCCATCGCTGGTCTTCCGTCAGTACCCACAGGCGCGGCCTGGCGCGGACATGGTGCAGGCTTGGCGCGGGCATGAATATTAAAAGGCATGGAGTGAAGGAACTGACAGCGAACTGACCTGGAACTGACTGCAATTGGGCGCGGGCGCTGAAATGGCGCGTCCGACGAAGGGCCGTTCAGTGTGTACAAATAATGAGTGTGTTTGGTGCGGTATTTGAATGCGCCGTGCTCGAGCCAGACGCTACATCAGTGCTCAGGGCTCCGCGCCTTTTCAGTTATTTATCTATGAATGGATTTACGCCGATTTCATATAACCTATGACACTTACGCAAAGACGACGAACCGATTGAGATCTTGTTTATATAAATCTGACCATTGGTTAAGGAGTTATGAGGGTATACTTACTTACATACATACGAGATAAACACATTGCCCATGTAATTTCTGTGTACAATAAAAAATATTCTATCTGTCTAGATATACTACGCTCCTTCCGCCGCAGTTGGGTAATAATTATTTTACAAACGTTTTTTTCCCGTGGCTTGCATGTTGTTTTTATTCATAGCTTTTAACACCAATTGCATTGTAGTTTGCAAAGCAATCTGCACTACCGACTACGTTCTCGGCAATACTCGTAAAACAGCTGGAGTCGATCGCGATCCGTTGAAATATGCACGGGAAATAAGCGTAGCGCGAACCATTTCCATTACCGGACTTGTTACGCAATTGGACCTGATGTTTGGCCTACGTACGGGTTATTCAGTATCAATGATTAAACCACTTACGACTAGGAAAAGTTTCTGTACGGGTCTCCCCAAACATCATTAGATGATTTGATTGCTTGATTGATTGAAAAGACATACCTTGATATTGAAAGCACTATAGAGTTTGTTTGACGTTAATACCACACGATACACTGATAATGACGCCTGGCAAATCTTATTGCAAATCTTAATGAACTTGAACTGAAGTTAGGTCGATAAACCGTAGATACACCACAGGCTACATCTATGGTCCTGTTTTATTTATACGTTTTGTCTGTTGTGTATTTAGTTTTCTTTCTGTTGTTGTGCATATTATGTTACTTATCTGCTTATTTTGTTTCTGTGATGTATCTTGTTGGTATAATAAATGTCATTCTTCTTCTTCTTCTATAAAGTAAACTAAACATTGCGGGCGCACAAAGTGCTGACGCCGCGTACTCGTGTACCTGATCCCCGTACAGTTTAGAATTTTCAGTATTTGTTGCCTTGTTACTCAGCATGGGTAACAAGGCAACAGAACGCTTGTTAACATCAAATGTCGTGACTTTCCAGTACATTAATTGTCAAATTCTGACATTTTTGCGCCACAATACACGTGAATCGCGCCTTCGTGCTGGAATATCTGGAATCAGGTGTCCTAGTTTGGGACCAGGACAAGTTATTGTGTTGTATGAAAGTTATTACAACTCACGCCTGTGTCCCGGAGGGGTAGTCAGAGACCAGTCTTGTACACTTGCCACGACCCTGACATCGCTTCATAGACCCCTGAACAGTATGATTGACGTTATCATCGAATAAACTACAATGAATCTATCTAATGAATCTACCCAAGCTTAATATAACTACTATCGATGTCGGCACTAGCTAGGTCCAAACACGCCTACTCAGTAGGTCAAAAGACCGTTATGAAAAGCAGAGAATGAAAACATCCTCCCCATCTAAGTTTCGACTGATTCTGTAGTTCTCTGCTGAAGTTTCAGGGTATATGCTTATGGACAGGACCGTACCCAGGCTTTTATTTAAATAAGATAAGATTTGTTCGTACGGGCGGTCGCTCGTTTAATAATCTATTTGTTTTTTTATGTACGTTTATGTGTAACGCTTTATTGCACACCTAAATGATACATTTATATGATACACAAGTACAAAGCCACACTTAATTGCATATGCTTAAAAAACAATGTTCTTTTTGATGGTAATGAAAATTACAAATAGACCTCAGATACAAATTATGTTTCATAAAATCTAAAATAAATGGTAAAGTGGTTTATTTGTCGCTTGCATTAAGTAGGACGTGCGCCAGACTAATATTTGGTTAGTTTGCAACTTTGAGAATCAATGCAGGTACTTTTGACAACAAAGGAGAGTCGAATATAGCAACTTTTATAACATCCCACAGAACACAATTGTTACAAAAATAAGTACCCTTTCAGTACCCTTCTTTTATTACACTGGCCATAACAGATTTTTTTTACAACAGATTGTGTACCAGTCAAGTTACTACCTCAGGGCCGGGAAATTCAGATGCTTATTTTGTTGGAACTTGCACTATGTGTATTCATTATCAGTTTAAATGTACAACATTTTGAGAGTCAGGATTATTATTAATTCCCCAAGGGATGCTGACTTTAGTCCTGAATACAACTCTGCCTCAAAGCCAGAGTTCCAATTGAGGGCTGGTGCAGTTGTAAAACTAGTTTTTGATTACTTTTACATCGAGTTAAGTGAGCGGTAATGGATTAGTTTCAATTGGGAAACGGAAAGTTTTGAGGGCGCTTTCTGAGTTTTGAGTTATAATGTAGAGAAAGTTTGTGCACGAAAATGGAAATCAAGTGTTCGTTCTAGCTAGAGTATTATTAAGCTTCAACATTTCAACACGTTAATTATTTATAGTAACCCCCGGTTTCTCGTACACTAACAAGCTGTTAATCTACTGTTAACAGCTGTCAGTGGTTTTTTTTTGTATGCACTTTGGTCAATTGACCGCTGTTAACATTAGGTTACCAGCGTGTGAGTGTACGAGAAACTAGGGGTCAGTCTCTCACAACACTCGCTGTAGTAAATTTGACTTTTTAAAATTCAGTGGGGAACTTGCGTCTAAGTTAGATTGGAGTGAATACTTTACTTTTCCTTAGTAAAATAATAAAAATATTTTTTTATTCGGAGTATTCGGGATCACAAAAAAAGCAAAATATTATAAAAAAAATATTAGATTTAGTTTTTTCATCGAATTCTAAACATTTTCTTATGAGGATACATAAAAACAAGGTTTTACGAGATAACACAAATATAAAAACGCTTCATACGTTGTAAGGCGATACGAGCAAGTTGTGACGTCGTAGTTCGAGCCCGATTTGCGTGGCGCGTTTTCATACCACGTGACTATATTGACTTTTCGACAAGTCAATGTTGAAAACTAATTAGTGGTAGAGAAAAAAATGCCATCTTTATTTATTTTTTAACGTCGCCGATTATATTAAAACATTTTAGGCGCAACTGCTCCATTATTATTATTTAATACTTTTATTGCACGTAACCTAATGTACAATACGGCGGACTTAATGCCATAAGCATTTTCATTACTCGTACTCTGAAAGGGGGTCATTGTTCATCCAGGCACCGTGCTGAAAGTGGTACATGCCTGCTCTAAAGCAGAAAAGTATTAAAAAAAAAATATGAATCGTAGTTAATATTGAACAACGCAATGGTAGTAACCTATACAGCCATAAAACGATTAATTCTTCATTTATTAGTTTTGTTGACATTTAAATTCTTTTTGATGTTTTATTAATATAATGTACTTTATGTATTTATTAGTCACTTGCAAGGCGAGATGTATAAATTAAAATATTGTTTAAGACACAGATAAAACCACCAAATACGCAAATTCAAAATGGCCGTCTTTCGCGGTCGCGCGCCATCTTGCGAATTGTGATGTACGGCTAGCACAAGTTGGCGCGCGAGCTATCTCGCCGCGAGCTAGACCATCCGTCTGTTTCGGCGTGATTTCCTTAAGTTTTATATTTTAAACTTGTTTTTATCTTTTAGTGATTAACATTAATAATTAATTTATATTATTTAATTTTTTTAATACTAATTAAAAAATTAAATTTTTGAGCAGTCCTTTAAAAGGGCGGATAGTTTATCTCTCGGCGAGTTAGCTCACGCGCCGACTTGTGCTAGCCGTGCAGGGTGTGCGTTGGTATTAAAAAAGTAAACTGGCGGGAAAACTTTAATAAAAAAGTGCAATTTTTTCTATGGAAGTTCCATTAGACTGTGTTTGTGATATTCGAAATTGAGTTTGATTTTAACTGGCTTGTGTTTACTTTCCTCGTATTCGTAATGAAAAGTAGAGTGTTTTACTCGGGTGATAGCACCCATTTCTGCCTCGAACTATTGGCGCTCTCACTTCGTTCGAGCGCCAAAACATCTCGTCAGGAATGGGTGCCTTTCAGCCCTCGGTTAACAATCTACTATTCCTACCAGTCAACCGCAGGAGGTCAGGCATGATCGTTTTGTCTTTAAAACCACCCAAAATTAATGAAGCAGAAGTAAAAAGATATTTATTATACCCACAAGATACATCACAGAAACAAAACGCAGTATATTATAATAATATTACAAATTCAACACTTGCCTGTTTGTCCTTTTATCACTCAATAACGGAGTAATTTATCGACTTGATTTATTTTGCCGAATATACAGGGTATTAAAATAAAGACATCCACGAAATTGTGCTCGAAAAAAAAATGGTTACTTCAATAACAAACAATAAAGTAATTCCGGAATTATTGAATTACTGTCGGAAGAGTCCGTCTATGTTTTTTGTTAAATTAGTGCCTACGAAAGTTTGCTGAATATACAGAGTTTTATAATAATGACAATCCACAAAATTTTGTTCGGAAATAAAAAAAATCGTTATTTCAATAAAAAAATAAAGTAATTCTGGAATCCCTCACTTGAATTATTTTCGGAAGCACAAAATAACAAAAATGTTAGCAAGCACCGGAACGTTCAGCGTGAGTATAAAAATACTGACTAAGTAAGGCTTAGCTGTCTGTTGTAGACTCTAAATAAACCAATTAACACCAAAATATACATTAATCGACCGCAACATTTCAATATCGAACAAAGCTTATTAGCAAACTCAACAAAGAGGCGTACATGCGCTGTAGTAATTGAAACGTCATTCGCAGAAATAATTACGGACTAAATGCGATTTATTTGGTCGCTAAAATATAAATTCACATGCGGCAAGCGTACAGAACACCATTTTTATAGATTCAATCCGTCTAGTGACAAGCCTGCACTTTCAAAAATTAAAAACGTCATTTGTCGAAATATATTATGGGGTAAATAGCATTTATTTGGTCGCCAAAATATAAATTTACATAAGACAAGCGTACAGAAGACCATTTTTTACATTTGATCCGTTTAGAGATAAACTTGCCTGTTCAAAGTTGCGTACATTGGTTTGTGGATTTGATGTTACAGCAAAGTCAATTAAATAAAAATACTGGAAAAGTATTTTCCTCTCGCTCACACAAAGTAGACTGCAATATTGTATGTGCGAGAGACAAATAGTTGTCCCTTTTCTTAAATTAATAGTGTTGTAAGATAAGAAAATAATATTATTTATTGCACACAAGAAACAGGACACATATACCATTACCACTTGCTAAGGAAAGACTTGCTAATTGTGAAGGAAAACATTGTGAGGAAACCTGAGGTCTTAACGTGCCTGGGCGTCCACGGTCAGGTACGAAAAAAAAATTAAATTCTTAAAATACGATAATGTGAGAGTGAGATTTACAACAACTTTTGTTTTACGATGGCGGCAATTTGTTTTGTTAAACTTTAATTTTTTTCAAAAAGGTTTAAAAAAACCTGTGATTTCGTTGTTTTGTAATGGCATTTATAATGCTAGTCTTAAATCACAAAGACCCAACTAAAAAAAAACAACCACGATCCGTTCTGTTGTTTACATCGCTTTTGTTCTGTCTTCAAAATTTACGGGATGGAATTGCCGGAGGATTTTCCGCACTCATTACTCTGCTTTAGAGTGCATATTCACTTGCCTTGCTTAAATTGTTTTATAGAGATGCCGTGTGTCCAGCGCGAGTTGCATGTAAGTATAAGCAATGTAGGACAAATTAAACGTGCCAAAGTAAATTGGATTGGTGGCCTTATATGGGCATTTAAGCATATCAAATTTTCAAGCTTAAAAGCTTGAAAATAACTGGAATAACTCGAATTGACTAGATCACTATTAATTAATCAATGATAAATTACTAATTCTAGTTAGACCTGAGATTTCCAGACTTAGCCTCATAGACGGGCCATTGTATGTAGCAAGCGCTGAGTTATGTAAATCCCTTAGACATTCGGGTTTCGTCACGACGTTTTCCTTCACCGTTAGCGAGTGGTATTGCTACTGCAACTTTGCAAATGTACTTAACTTAGAAAAAAAAATCATTGATTGGTGCATGCCGGGATTTGAATGTGAAGCCGGCATTCTACCTGTGGGTAGTTAGGGTAGTACTTTCGTCGGCGTAATTGATATGTATAGCTATGCCGAATTTCAGCTTTAGTCTCTTTGCTAAGCCGGGGATAGAGAGACGGACCTACATGGTGAAACTATAAGGGTTCTATAGTATTGTAAATGAAACACGTAGACACAGTTCAACGGTATATTGACAACTGGTTGTCGGGCGAATGTCGCACGCACACATAGAAGCAAACACTACATACCTCTACCCTTAATCACTAATATTTATAAAATTAGCAAGTTACTAAACTTAGATCTTAACGTACACAAAAAAAAAACAATTTACTTAACTAAATCTTACACAATTACCCATTCGCGCTTTATGCAGCGTAAGTAACGACATACAAATGGGAATAGCAAACAAGAGTTACAATTTATATCGTGGCGGGTTAATTACTCTACAACGGCGTACAGGCCGGGGGGACTGGGGCGCTTCATCGGTTGGTCTGGGCGGCGTTTGCAAAAGAGAACCGCTTGCCGGGGGCGGTGGTGGTGGCTCCGGGCAGTCTTGAAAGTCATCCAGTTCTATGTCCTGGGTCACTTTCTCGACCTGTACCGGCTCTGTCTCGTAGCGCTCTGGGCTGGGCCCGCCACTACTCCGGCTACTTTTCGTGGCAATCGGCTCCTCCGGACAGATTAACGAACTCCGTTTAGTTTGTTTGAGTTGATCGATATGTCTATGTGACGCCTTGCCTGACGTATCGACGACCCTATAATCAGTGACGCCTAACTTCTCTACTACACTCCCCGGCACCCATTTATTTCTACCGCTATAATCCCGCAACCACACATCGTCCCCGGGTTGTAACTCGCGGGTCCCACTGGGACTGCTCTGCTCCTGCTTCTTTTGGTTTTCATGGACTTTTGCGCTCCTATCCGGTCTGAGTGCATCTAATTTGGTACGTAACCGACGACCTAACATCAAGGTTGACGGTGTTTCTCCAGTAGTACAGTGTTCCGTGTTGCGATAGTGTAATAAAAAGGTATTTAAATATAAATCAATATCTGCTCCCTCTCTAATTGCCTTTTTAATGGCTCTTTTTATTGTCCTAACCGCATTTTCAGCCGCGCCATTTGAGGCTGGATGATACGGGGCTGAAAACACGTGTTCAATACCATTACTATTTAAAAAGTCTGCAAATTCTCTGCTGGTAAAAGGTGGCCCATTATCCGAAACAATTTGTTTCGGTAAACCCCATCTTGCAAACAACTCACTTAATTTATGTATCGAATGATTCGCAGCCGTACTCGGTACATGACTGACTTCTATCCATTTGGTTCTAGCGTCAATTATAATCAAGTAAATTTTTCCGAGTAGGGGACCCAGGAAATCTAAATGAACGCGGGCCCATGGACGGGCCGGCCACGGCCACGAGACGGCTGCGTGCCTAGGCGGGGCGTCAGCCTCCGCTGCGCACACGCTGCACCCTCGGCACATCCGATCCACCGCCTCATCGATGCCTGGCCACCACACGTAACTCCGCGCAATCGATTTAGTTTTTACAATACCCATGTGACTTTCATGTAAAACCTTAAGTACCTTTTCCCTACAACCTTCTGGCACGACCACTCGGTGCCCCCACATCACACACCCCAGCTCCTCGTATAGTTCTGTTTTTCTATTAAAGTATGGTTGCAAGGATGTGATCTCAGCTGCCGCCGGCCAATCATTCCGGAGAAAATATAATATTTTACCTAACATTGGGTCGCGGCTAGTTTGTTTTTTAATTTCCTTATAGTCTAATAACACTGCATCTTGAGCAAAGTGCAAATAGGTGTGTTCTGGTATCTGTAGCTTAGGTTTTACATTCGCGTCAATGGGCAAACGGGATAACCCATCTGCTGCGTTTTGTTCTGATCTAACATATTCAATATCGTACGTGTAAGCTGTTAACTTAATTGCCCAGCGTTGTAGGCGGCTCGCGGCCATAGCGGGGATACCGTGTTTGGGCCCAAAAATTGTAACCAAGGGCCTATGGTCGGTACGTAAAGTAAATCGCCTCCCATATAAATACTGGTGTAGTTTCTCTAAGCAAAATACAATTGCTAAGGCTTCGCGCTCGATCTGAGAATAATGTTTCTCCGCTGGTGACAATGCTCGCGAGACGTAAACAACAGGCCGCTCCCTCCCCGCGACCCATCTCGCGCCCGCGCCTGTTGCGTCATCGGTCAGCTGCGTCAGCACACCTCCGATCCCGCGAGCGCTCGCATCACACGTCAGAAACAGTGGCCTATTCGGGTCATAATGCGCTAGGACGTCCGCGCTGATAAGAATTGATTTAACTTTTTTAAACGCCATTTCGCATTCTTGATTCCAGACCCAACTAACTCCTTTCTTTAATAGGTTATATAAAGGTGCCAAAATGGCGCTCGAGTTTTTTATGAACTTAGCATAAAAGTTTACAAGGCCCAAGAAAGACCTAACCTCTGTCACATCAGAAGGTCTAGGTATTTTTGAAATGGCTTCGACCTTTTCCGTGTCCACCTTGATTCCGTCTTTAGAAATTATATACCCCAAGTACTTGACTTCGTCTACCAAAAATAAACATTTGGTTTGCTTGAGCTTCATACCATTGCACCGGAAGCGCTCGAAAACCCTCTCTAGAGTTAACAAATGGTCGTGTACAGTTGCCGTTCCAATTATCACGTCATCTAAAAATACCTCGACATTTGGAATGTCATTTAAAAGGTTGCACATGATTCTTTGAAAAATTCCCGGGCTAGAGGACAGTCCATAAACTAATCTCTTATAGCGGAAAAGGCCTTTGTGGGTATTTATTACTGTCAAATTCTCCGGGTCCTCTAACTCTATCTGATTGTACGCTTGAGAGAGGTCAATTTTAGAGAACACTTTTGCACCATTCATACGGACTAAAAGATCGTCGATACGGGGCAAGGGATATTTATCAATGTGCAAAACTGGATTGAGTGTCACCTTATAGTCTGCGCATATCCGGAGTCCGCCATCGGCCTTACGCACCGGAACCAGTGGCGTAGCCCAGTCCGCGCTCTCGACAGGCTCGATGACCCCGGCGGCCAGCATCGCCTCCAGCTCAGCCTCGACGCGCTCGCGCAGCGCGTACGGCAGCGGCCGCGCGCGGTGGAACACGGGCCCCGCGCCCTCGCGTACCCGTAGCCGAGCTTTGCCTCCCGTGAACCGGCCCAGTCCCTCCGAGAATAGCTCTTTATGTCTGTGCAGTAATGTTGACAGTTTATTACAGTCGGCTTCTATTGGAACAGAGCTGTTATTGTGAAGAATTGGTATACTAATCCCTAATTCTGATAGCCACTGTCTCCCCAATAAGGAAGTGGTTCCGCCCTGAATAACAAATAGTTCTAGTGTCTTTGAGTTACTATTAAACATGACGGTAGGTCTGAAAACTCCGCACGGTTTAATTTCCGTGCCATCATAGAATTTTAAAACTAGGTTCGCCTTTTCTAATGCAATATGGCCGAAAAACTTTAAATAAGTATCTCTGCTTATACACGAAACCACCGATCCGGTATCCACCTCCATGGGTATTTCTATATTGTTAATTAATATTTGCAATCTTACCGGCTTATAGCCATTTAAGCACAACTGGTGGAAGTCATGCTCCTCCAAGCTTGAATCGCCTGAGGACGGGGGCTCGTCCTCCCCCGATAACTCGTCCTGCTGCAGCGCCTGCCCTTGCTCCGCCAGCACGTGGTGGGCCTGCAGGCTTCCTCTCCGTGGTCGCGGGTTGCGTCCCCGCGTGGGGCACACGCGACGTAGGTGGCCTCGCTGTCGACATTTGCCGCAAATGAACTTGCTATATCGACATTCATCGCTCCGGTGCTCCGACGCTCCGCACACTGTGCAATCCGATTTTGAGTTGTATCCATCGCTAGTTAGTCTCTGCGCCATAGGTAGTAGTCGAGGGCGCCCCCGTGCTTGCGTTCGCGCCGTTCCCACGGCATGCACGGCGCCTTCCGCGCCGCCGCCGCCGCCGCTGCCGCTCGCCGCTGACCCACCCTCACCGGTTCTTTCGACGGCCGCCGCATCCCGCTCCGCCGCCTCCATCGCACACGATATTTTGACGGCCTTGGCGTATTGCAGCTGCTCCTCAGCGAACAGGCGCTGCCTGATAACATCGCTGCGCAGGCCACAAACCAGCTGATCCCTTAGATGATCCTCTAAAGCCGTTCCGAACTCACAATACCTCGCAGTTTTTTTTAACTCGCTTATGTACAGGTTTATGCTTTCACCTACGTGTTGTCTCCTCTGTCTAAAACGATAACGTTCCGCCATAAATGAGGGCTTCGGCTGCAAGTGATTCTTCATCAACAACACCACATCGTCATAACTTTTATCACTCGGTTTGCACGGGCTCGTTAAATTACTCAGTAGTTCGTAAGCTTCATCACCCATCGCCGCGATTAATGACGGTAGTCGTAATTCATCCGCCACCTTGTTTGCCTTATAGTACATTTCGGCACGTTCCACGTACAGACTCCAGTTCCCAGTCCTTATATTGAACTCCGATAACTTCCCCATCGACATTTTGGGCTAAACACTTGAGTTAGCACGCGAATATGCAACGGTTTTATTTCTCGTTCGCCAATATAGTATTGTAAATGAAACACGTAGACACAGTTCAACGGTATATTGACAACTGGTTGTCGGGCGAATGTCGCACGCACACATAGAAGCAAACACTACAGGTTCCTTGTTGACTACGGAACTCAAAAAATTTGTGAAATATCTTAGCTTTGGCTTACTATTTATTACTCAATATTTTCTACTTTAATTCTTGTTCTAAAACCTAGAACTCATGCATTGAACTAATCATTACATTACATTAACACACGCCTGTATCCCGGAGGGGTAGACAGGGTCCAAGGTTTGCTACGATCGTGACAGACCCTTTCGTTTCATCAGCAAGCACGCCGGTTTCGGGTACTTTTATTTTGCCCTTTGCTAACACATCCCCTATTTGGACGAAGTGTGTTCGCCTGGTACGTCAATTGGGTATTTGACAAAATATCAAATGAGTTACTTTAAACCGGAATTTTGTATGAAAATACTGGCTTATGTCGCCACATTTGAGAGCACTTTTTTATGTTTAATCTATTTAAAAATTGTAATAACTAGTAATTGACTAAAAGAGATACATTTTCCGAGATATTTTGTAATTTTTGTTTTAATCGATCATATGAAATAATTTAATGTTGATCGTGTCAAATACCGTATTACCGGTCCGTACTAATGACGAAATAATCATGTTAATAATATATTATGTTATCACGGTAGCCGTCTTTGCACTGAGTACAGCTACTTACTTTCAATTTTGAAACAGATTACGATCAGTCCACAACATTCTTAGAAGTAATTTATTATTGAATTACATCCCATTTCAAGGACCTTCCTTAATTAACTGTTACAGTCTGGCCACCGGATAACACTACAGCTAATCAACGTGAATATTCTACTACGAACCTCTATCTGTAATTGAATCTATTATGAAGTTAATTTACGATGATAATTAATTAAGTCTACAGAAATTGGCAGAGCGTTACAGTTCATGATGAACTACGAGTATGTAGGTTGTTACTCCGTTATGTTACTGTGAGTATTCAGGCAAGAATTTGTTACAAAACATAATCATTTTATACATGAGCGGCGGTGGTAACCTAGTGGGTAGAACATCGGATTCGGAAGCGAGAGACCCAGGTTCGATCCCCAGTGCGGGCATATACCTATGACTTGGTTTTCTAAGTTATGTATATTTGTGACGTTATAGCGGCAATACCACTCGTTAACGGTGAAGGAAAACATTGTGAGGAAACCTGAGTGTCTGAGCTATTCACATACCTCAGCGCTTGAAATCGCCAATCCGCGGTGGGCACACGTGGCGATTAAGCCCACACTCTCTCCCTGAGAGAAGGCCTGTGCCCTACACTGGGACGTATATAGGCTGCTTATGTACATGAGTCATAAGCATTTTTTTCATTTTAAATGCGCCAGAAAAGAGTCACTTCCGTAGAGTGTTAAATTTAAACAACAAGGTTATTTAGTCATTATCAACTTGAAAATAAGGTTTATTTTTATCAATTTTATTTGTGCTTATCAGCGCCACTTACATTAAACAGTTTGGTTTTACCACGTGGCTTGTGGAAGTGGGATACAATTCTTTTATACGAAAAGGAGCTGTCTTGTGAATTTTTTGGCAATACCACTCCGGCTGTCGAAGAATAAAGATATGATTCGGAAAAAATATTTTATATAACACCTGCTCGTCAATGGCATATTATGTGTCATGCAAACTCAACTTAAAGCAAGTCATTTGTATCCTATGGTCTAGCCGGGTCATTATAAATGTACTGAATTTCATAATCCCCTAGGGAATTATGACATTTGAATTTGGAATGCAATCAACATTGAATATACGAGCTCCTTGCAATCCATGACCAAACGTCAAAATTAGAATATAAACTTTTCATAGAGCCCTACACCAAGAAGAATTTATTCAAAATTAGAATGAAAACTTTTCATAGAGCCCTAAATCAAGGAAAATGTATTCAAAATTAGAATGAAACTTTTCATAGAAACCTGCATGAAGAAGAATTTGCCACTACAAAAAAAAAACAAATAGAACGAAAAGGCGCTAAACTGCAAATCTTTGTGTTATTTTGTATTTGTCTTCTTTCATTATTGTAAAATTAATAAAGTAAGTACTTTCTTTTTAATTGTATTATGTTTTATTGCCTCGCAGTGTTTATATAAAGTAGAGTATGCATTTTGGGGATAATGCAGTGTATTTGTCTCGGGCGTTTTTGAACCCCTCGGCCTCGGGATTCTAGCTTTAACTCTATAACTCCCTCGCTTCGCTCGTGAGTTAACCCTAGGATCCCTCGTCCTTGTGGTTCAAAATATCGCCCGAGACATAATACACTGCTTTATCCCCTTAATGCATAATCTACTATTATTGTCCAGGGTTAATTCTCTACACAACACTCAAAGAGAAAAAAAGAAAAAGGGAGAGTGGATTAAAAGTGTATAATATAATAGGCTTATGTCTCTGCCAATTCACTGTTGATTGGCTTTATTAAGCATTAAGGGGCTCCATGTAGTAGCATTGGCGTCACCCATGGAAAAACATCAAATATTTTTCTTCAAATAGTTTTTGCAATAAGTGTCAGACCAAAAAAAGTGTTAGCTGTGTGGCGACTGAGCGCATAAGTTTTTGCAATGTCAACAAATTAGATGAGTTGCGCCAGTCGTGCCCCACCGCTCCTGGAGTTAAATCGCGTATTAAGTCGTGTAACCGAGTCTAGTAATTTCTTGTGCCGTTCGTTCATTATATTTTCTTGTGAGCCTAACGACTCTTTCATTCATCTCCATTGAGTGAACTTCAAATAAAAGGTCAAAATGCCAAAGTGGTGACCTCCGATTTTGGACATTATAGTAGCAACCGTTTAACTCCAGGACCGGTAGGTCCCGACTGGCGCAACTCATCTAATTTGTTGACATTGCAAAAACTTATGCGCTCAGTCGCCACAGCTGTTTTCACAAGCCTCTAAAAAATCTGCAGTTGAGCTAATATGGTTAACTTGAGGTTTATTGGCATAGTAGGCGCTTTCACCATCCAGTATTAAGTAAATTAAACGACAACTTCATTAGTGACAAACTTCAAACACACGTTTTTTATTGTATTTAAAGGGAGCCATTTAAATGCTCGTTAAAGATAATGGAAATTAGCATAAAAATACATAATAACATGATAGCGAAAAATTGTTTAATCATGTTAGTAACGAGTTTTAGGATGGTCGTGAACCTGAGGCAAAAAATCCAAGACTAGGCAGCTTTATAACATTTTTCGTAGTATGTAGCGAATATTGCAAATAGTTTATTCTAGGTACAAATATAGTAAGTTTGTTACCGTTCTACTGCTATACAATGTAAGTTTAGTTTTTAGTTCTATATGGGTAAAATTTGGAGATTGGTCCGACATTTTTTGCAAAAACGATCTGTAACAAATAATATAATTTATTTTCCATTGGTGGCGTGTTACTGCACGGAGCCCCTTAAGATTGTCAGGTATGGCAAATTGCCATCGCGACGTTCTAAAAAAAAAGAATAACTTTAAATTAAACTTTATTCATTCATTTAACTAAGACACCAGGCAGATGTCGCTAAGTGCTTCAGAAAGCTAGTCTAGGCGAGGCATTGACCACAGTGAGATTGGAGGTAGGCGAAGAAAAGGTTGACCTCTTTTGAAGTCGTCAATGACATGTTCTGTGTGCGAGAAATTGGAAATTGAACACTGAAATCACAGAAATAATTGCTGTTACTTAACTGTTAGAGGAGATTACGCCACCTCAGTTTCTTGTGCTCTGAGTGATGTTCATTGGATTTTAATGGTAGTATTAAGGCCTTAAGGCCTACATCCAGCAGTAGACGAATGCAGTTTGATGGATTGTATTGGAAAGCATATAGTAGGTACTTCAGTTACTAGAGGTCTGTTCACATTACTCTGGGCTGGCGTCGTGAAAGCGCTGCGCAATGAAATACAATTTATTTTAAAACAATCCTAATATAGGGTTGCGTTTACAATTCCTGAAACACGTCGTTTGTGTTGTAGAACAACTGTTGTTCAATGATTTTTGAATTATTTTTGTTTATAGACTTATTCATTAATAATAATAATTTTAATCCGGCAATGACATCATAAACACGGAATTACACCAAGACAGGGCCATTAGTGACCATTAATGATTAAATGACTTAGGAACAAATATATCAACTGAATGTGGGTGGAAAGGCCGGTAAGGGACGTCCCAGGCAGACATAATTCGACCAAATAGGGGATGTATTAGCAGAGGGCAATATAAAAAGTATCCGAAACCAGCCTGCGTGCATGCAACGACTAATTAATGTTGATGAATTCGATTTATAAAATTTCTGACAATGTTATTTCTGTGTAAAACAAAGAATATTCTATCTATCTACCTATGAAGCAAAAGAGATCTGTCAGGATCGTTGCAAGCGGCAGACCCTGTTCTCTGCCTACCCCTCAGGGATATAGGCGTGAGGTTATGTTGTTATTAATTATTCTTTTGTTTAACTTTAAATTGGATCGGCGCATGAATTGAATTATACTTTATCTTAGTGATTTACATAACATCTGCGCCACGAAAAAAACTGAAATTATGCATTAAACCGCGCCGCTGGGGTTTCGTTTTTGGTCATAATATTAATTACTCGCTCGCAACGTTTTCCTCGCCTCGCTACGTTTGCAGACGAAAGTTCATCGCAGTAAGAGCCATCGCCCGAGATGACTCTTATACGAGCTTTTGCTCCGATACTACATGCACCAAATCCTGAGCGATTCCAACCGTCTAACTGTCAAATTCCATACTGATGGCTATCGCGTCGGGATTCCGAAAGGATTTGGTGCGCATAATTACACCCCTGATTTTTGAAATGTTTGAGAAGCGATGCAAAGGCGCTGCAGCCATTCACATCGTTTTTACGGAAGCGATGCAAACGCGCTTCAGCAATTCATATGTTTTGTTTCCGTTTTTACGGAAGCGATGCAAACGCGCTGCAGCTATTCATATGATTTGTTTCCGTTTTTACGGAAGCGATGCAAATGTGCTGCAGCTATTCATATGTTTTGTTTCCGTTTTTACGGTAGCGATTCAAACGCGCTGCAGCAATTCATAATGTTTTGTTTCCGTTTTTACGGAAGCGATGCAAACGCGCTGCAGCTATTCATATGTTTTGTTTCCGTTTTTACGGAAGCGATTCAAACGCGCTGCAGCGATTTATATGTTTTGTTTCCGTTTTTACGGAAGCGATGCAAACGCGCTGCAGCTATTCATATGTTATGTTTCCTTTTTTTCGGAAGCGCTGCATACGCGCTGCAACATTCTATATATTTTGCTTCCGTTTTCTCGGAAGCGATGCGTATCCACGTGACTCGCGTTTTAATGTAAACATGGGCGATGCTCTAAGTCTATTCAAAGTCGCGTTTCACAAAACTATCCTTAAAAGTTTTTTAAGACAATTCTATGTGCGTTATAGCCGATTAGTACAATGTCCATTGTCCTTAAAAAATGAAAGCTTCGTTTTTATAAAAAAAACATGACAAATTAGGTAATTTTGTGAGCCCTGGACCGAATATTTAGAGTTAAGTCGCTTTAAGTAATTTACAAAGCGAAAAAAATCAGAGTCTACAGAAACACAAGTACGTCGTAGTAAATCATCAAAAGAAACACAACTCAAAAGAATCCTAATTTGTGTAGAATAAGTCTTTTTACACAGTACCGAGAAACGAGCGTTAGAACTTTAGAGCATCTTATTCAATTATTCACAAAAATACAACAAATCAGTGAATATTGTTAATTTGTAAAACCTATTTAGAGGCTAAAAATTCCACCCATGCCGAGACTTGCGTGGAATTTCGGGCCTCTAAATAGGTTTTTAAAAATTTGTCCTCAGCACGGTTAGTGCAACAAAAAGAATATAATCATGTTGGCACAGCGATATCATTCCAATGTAGAATCTAACTGGTACTTGGGGCTGCAAGTGATGTAAATTACTTCAGCCAGATGTCGCTGCCTGTACGTAATACAGATAAGTTTGCAAAGAGGTTCAAAATTTCGCCGATGCCTGCACTTGCCCATTAGCTCAGTTGGGAGAGCACTGGCACGATTAGCCAGGGGTCGCGGGTTCAAGTCCCGGCATGGGTAGAATTTTCAGCCTCAAAATATAGGTTTTCAATAACTGTCCTCAGCACGGACTAGTGCAACAAAAAGAATATAAAAGCTTGTAACTTTAAAGTGTCGTATCATTTGTAGGTATTATAAAATTTAAGCCCAATGCCCGTTAGTCTACCAATTTTTTTAATCAGTGAGTTAGTCGGAATTTGTAGTAGCAATACCACACGCTAAGGAAAAACATCGTGAGGAAACCCGCGGCTTGGTTGGCTCCGCACGTATTGACTTGTCTTTCCTGTAGGCTAGGCCGACTAAGTTGTCAGGATGGTATAGGTGCTGGGCAAGCTTACTCCATCTAAACAACCATGTCCCAGGTACTGCAGCGGACAAGTGGTCCCTTCACCTATCTAGTGTGAGTGAAGGTGCCACTGGACGCTGCATAAATCATCTCATTACGTAGATGCAAAGGCCGAAGTTAATCGGTTCTGTAATGTACAGCGAATTATTATAGTAAACCGCGAATTTTATTTCTACAAAATTAAGCACTGGCTGGTGTTAGCTAAGAGTTTCGGGGTACTGTGCGAAAGAGGATTTTTATATAGTTCTCAACAGTTCCTTTTCTATTTTATACAATATTCGATAATTTCAGTTTTTATTACATTAGGTATGTGGAACTTCACTAAAACAGAAACGTGATTTGGTACTATGTTTTTGGCTTTTTCTCCACCACAAACTTGACCCGAAGGCGGGCGCTAACATTGCACGTTGACATTCAACAAGCAGCTCTTTATTTTTCTTTTTACAAATTAAATAAAGTAAATCGAAATAATATCCGCAGCGTATTTTACTTTACATAGTCTCTTAATTTTTTACATTCGCGGGTCTCTTATTTTTAACAACAACACCCTAAATGGCGTGATAGTCAGCTGTTCCATAGTTAAGCTACCAGCTACGATATTAAAATTAAATATTCCATAGATGTTTTTTTCGCAATTTCGTGATTTTGCTCGTTGGCAAGTTGAAAAAATGTAAGGTTTAATCATAAGAAAGAAAATTGTCACAGAAACATAAAGTAAACACGAAGATACACAAACAAAATACACGAACGTCAAAAAAAATTAATAAAAGGTTTATATCTAAGGTGGAATTTATATTTAAATATGTTAAGGTGGAGAACCTAACTATCGTTTCTCAAAATATCAGGAGCGTGTACAGTAATATTGATGACCTAAGCATTACCCTAGCTCAACTAAAGTTTTCACCTGACATAATAATTCTTACTGAATGCAGACTAAACTCTAATAAGCATATTCCATGTTTAACAAATTATACCTCATTTTCAACAACTCACCATCTCAATCAGAATGATGGAGTCGTGTCTTACATCAATAACACTATCACAGCAACTGTTAAGGAGATTAAACTGGATGAAGCATCATGCTTGCAAATAGAAGCATGTAAAAGTACTATCTTAGGTATCTATCGTCCTCCTGAAAACACCTGTGCGGATAAGTTCATTGAGTCACTTAACTTACACTTAGAAACACTCAAATCAAAGGAATCTATTATACTGGTAGGAGATATAAACATAAACTTAATTGCAAGAGACACTGAACAAACTTATGAGAAGAAAAACCGATTTAACTATCTTAACATGGTAACACTACACAGCATTCTACCGGGT
Organism: Yponomeuta evonymella; assembly: GCA_963969515.1. Lineage (NCBI taxonomy): Eukaryota > Metazoa > Arthropoda > Insecta > Lepidoptera > Yponomeutidae > Yponomeuta > Yponomeuta evonymella. The sequence goes on along the minus strand of OZ018366.1, from coordinate 3,740,327 downwards.
CATACTATTCCGACAAGGGAAAACAGTTGTTTGGACCATTTTATGCTAAAACTACCAAAAAGGAAAGTCTCTGCATCTATTTGCGTACTAAATACTACAGTCACGGATCACTCAATGATACTCCTGAGTATATCAAATATTAAAACAAGTCGTAAATGTCGTAAAACTAAATCTGTGACTGATTTTAAAAAAGCACTTGAGAATTTATCAACTAAGAACCTAAATGAACTACTGTTTAGCGATGATCCAAATTGGGTAATGAATTTACTGGTCCATAAGATTTCTGAGTCTTTGATAGAGAATACGAATATTGTTAGTATTGCGAAAACAAGACGGACAATAAAACCCTGGATAACCCCTGGCATATTGCGATGTATCAGAAATAGAAACAAAATGCAAAATAAGTTACGTAAAAATCCTTATGACGAAATAAATAGAATAATGTATAAAAGATACCGTAATTTTTGTAACAATTTAATAAAAAAGCTAAAACGAAATTATGATAGAGAGCAATTAAACAATTCTAAAAACACTAAAAGTCTGTGGAGCTGTATAAAAAATATTACAAATCTAAAACAAAAAACTGAAGATAACTCTAAATTACTCAATATAAAATCCTGCCCTGTAGAAGCACTTAACTATGTCAATGATTTTTTTGGAAACATAGGTAAAACTCTAGCTGAAAATATTAAAAAGCGTCAAAGTGCCGAAAACCTGTCTAGCGTCAAAACACATAAGTCTCCCTCATCATCTTTTGCACTCTTTGACACCGACACAGATGAAATACATCGTATTATCATCAAACTTAAGTCGGATAGTGCACCTGGCTATGATAATATCCCTACAATTTTCATAAAAACTGCCAAAAATCTAATCGCACCTATTATTTGCCACCTAGCTAACCTCTGTTTCAGCAAAGGCGCTTTTCCATCATGCCTAAAGCAATCTATTATCACCCCAGTGTGGAAGGGTGGAGACCGAGACGATGTTAACAACTACAGGCCAATATCGGTTCTACCTTCTATTTCAAAAGTTTTAGAAAAGCTTATAAATGTCAGGCTTCTTGATTATCTGGAAAAGTATAATTTGTTATCAGACAATCAGTACGGGTTTAGGAAAGGCAGATCGACAGAAGATGCAGTCACAGCCCTAAGCTCCTATATTGTTGAGCAACTAGATAGTCGTAAAAAGTGCCTAATTGTCTTTCTAGATCTCAAGAAGGCATTTGATACCGTCTCCGTCCCCATCCTCCTACAAAAACTAGAACGTATTGGCATCAGAGACACATCGCTAGCACTGTTTAAAGACTACCTGAACGACCGAAAACAGCGTGTTAAAATTGGCCAACATTTCAGTGAAGATTCTAGCGTAACTTACGGCGTGCCACAAGGCAGTGTATTAGGCCCCACTTTATTTTTAATATATATAGATGACTTGTGCGACATGAAGGTTAGCGGTGCTCGGACTATATCATACGCCGATGATACGGCAATAGCTTTCATAGGTGGGTCATGGCAGGAAATTCATGAAAAAGTGGAACAAGAACTAGCCAAGACAGCAAACTGGCTGACAGAAAACTTACTGACGCTAAACACCCAAAAAACGAATTATATTTGCTTCACTATTTACAAACAAACACAACCGGATACCGACTTAAAAATCAAAATACATACCTGCAAAAACATACAAAATAGGCTATGTTCCTGTCCCTGTATCAATAAAGTTGTGTCTACCAAATACTTGGGAATTGTCATAGACCAGAGACTTTCTTGGCATAGTCAAATTGATTTAGTTAATAGCCGAATACGAAAACTAATCTGGATCTTTAAAAACTTGAGACATGTTGCACCAAGACCATTAATAATTCAAATATATAAATCATTGGTCCAATCTATTATAATTTACTGTATTTCTGTGTGGGGAGGGACAACTATAACAAAATTTTTGGAGGCTGAAAGAGCACAACGTTCTTTACTTAAGGTTATGCTCTTCAAACCGCGCATATTTCCCACAGAATTACTGTACCAATCATGTTATCTTCTTACAATCAGGAAGTTGTATATTTTGGCAGCCATTTTAAAAAAACATAAATCCTTAGCGTATGATCCTAAAATTCAATCTAGAAGGAGAAATGATATAGTCGTTAAATCAAACCACGTGAAAACATGTTTTGCTAGTCGCCAATATGAAAATTTGTCTGGCTATTTGTATAACCAGATAAATTGTAGTTTGGTCATCTATCCTATGCTAACATTTGAGTGCAAGAAGGCAGTGACTGAATGGCTCCTAAACCAGAACTATGAGGAAACAGAATTTCTGTTACAACATGTCACATAACTACCTACAATAAGTATAAATAAATATGAACACACACACACACACACACTCACACACACACACACACACACACACACACACACACACGCACGCACGCACGCACGCACACACACACTACACAAGTATAAATCATGTCAGAAATCTTACTTATAATTAATTTCTGAAATTTATATCTTTAAATAAAATAGAGAATTTGATTAAGCTCACACTTAAAACAAAATCTTTATTTTGCGTAGGTTTAGATGTTCAACCTTTACAAGTTATGGAAGAGCGGGTTTCCCTGGCACAGGTACTTTATACTTAAAAGGGAATCCCAGCAAAAGTGTATGTTAGCAATAGAATTGGTTGGATGAATAAATATTTTTGTATTTTTTTATCTATTTATTATACCTTCACGCAGCCACACACACACACACACACACACACACACACACATACACACACACACACACACACAAACATACATACACATACACACACACACACACACTGACACACACACACTGACACACACACACACACACTATGCATACGAACACTTTTTATATTACCTAGTTCTAACCTCATTTAAGTTTTTTCATTAGTCATAGTCATACGCGCGCACGTGCACACACTATAAAACATATAAAAATAAAATCTGAAAATGTACTGTACACTTTTTCACTCGTGTCGGGAGTGGACGAGTCATTATTAATGCAACAATACCGCTGCGCTGTTTGAGGGACTTAATTGTTTTCTTTTTTGGCCAAGAATTAAGTTTATCTTCATTAATTCGGCGCCCGAGTGCCCGGCGAGCTCGTCAAAAAATAGCTTTTCGGCAGTGTCATTCTTATTTCGCAGTTAATGAGAGTTATAATTGTTTGTACAGGATGAACGTCAGTTCACCTAATGATCAAACAAATAGAGGGTCGATATTCTTAGGGTGCGGTGGGAGCGCGTATCCAGCTAGCGGATACACCTGCTGCTTCGATTGCGTGGTTTTTTTAATAGAAGTACCCTTAGGCCGACTTGCACCACTTTTTAAATGACATTTAAGTCGCCAAACAGACTTTTCTATGAAGAATTTTAGTTAAATACTGTTTAAGCAACATTTAAGCCAGTGGTGCAAGTGGGCCTTAATTCAGGTTATGGTCCATCGGGTTGCTAAATATCTTACGGTCTTACTCTCTAACACGATTCCTCAAAATACTCCCCAGAGTCAATTTAAATAGTCTGGAGCAAAGGGAAAGATTTAAAGATTTTTAGCCTCTAAATAGGTTTTTAAAATTGCCCTCAGCACGGGTTAGTGCAACAAAAAAGAATGTAAAGGGAAAGATGTAACCACAGATTATTTAAACTGCTTCTGAGGAATGTCTTAGAGAAATCGTGTTTTTATAAATAAGATCGTAAATCTATTGAGTTTTATTTACCATTTACTTCTTTTTTATTTTAATGGTTGTGATATTTTTATGTTACGGTATATAATTATATATTATTGCCACAACGTGTCGTGAGCGTTTTCATTAGAGCCATAATACGGGTTTCGCCATGTGGATGTTTTATTGTGACCACAACGCGTTGTGAGCTATTTTTTCGCTCAATGAGCCTTTTCGGTCTTTGAACGCAACCTCATGATCATCAGCCATTTGACGCCCACTGCGAGAGCGAATAGTTGGAGGGAAAGAAGGCAATTTTGAAATTGCAGAAATACAAATCCTATCAATAGAATTTTGACAACCGATGTCAAAAACTCATTCAGTGACAGTAATTTTTGGTATATTTTTTATTATTCAAAACTTAGTACAGCTCAAATAAAGCCATGTTCAGTGACAATTTAGACTTATTTTGGCGATTTTTTTTTATGATATAAAGTTTAAAAAATCACTAACAAAATTACCGACGGCCCTAGATTAGACATTGAAGAGTAATTTTTTTTTTTTCAGTTTTTTTTCAGACACACTAACTATTACAGATTAAAATGTATTTTAAGACACCTGATATAGATGTAATGTTGGAGAATCCGTCCGAGGAAGGGACGTCCCAGGCGGACATACTTCGACCTAATAGGGGATGTATTAGCAAAGGTTGATATAAAAAGTACCCGAAACCAGTGTGCATGCATGCAACGACTTGAATGCATGTTGATGAATTCGATTTATGAAATTGCTATCAATGTAATTTCTGTGCACAATAAATGATATTCTTTCTATCTATGAAGCGAAAGAGATCTGTCAGGATCGTTTCAAGGAGCAGACCCTGGTCTCTGCCTACCCCTCTGGGACACAGGCGTGAGTTTATGTTTCGTTATGTGACTTAGCAACACTATGATTTTAGGTACGTGATGTGAAATCACAAAGGACCAGTATCTAGACGCGGTGTAGGCGTAATTACTTTTCCAATATTTTCAGCGAGCTTGGTATTCATCGCATGCCATTGGAAAATCCCAGTATGTGGAAAATGTGCTACCCATTGTTTGTACTCTAAATGCCAGGTATCGTGTTCAATTAAAATTATTTCAGCCAACCAACTTAATAAGCGGTGGTGGCCTAGTGGGTAGAACATTGGACATTCGATTCCCAGTACGGGCATGTACTTATGACTTTGTTTTCTAAGTTATGTGCATTTGTGAAGTTATAGTAGCAATACCACTCGCCAACGGTGAAGGAAAACATCGTGAGGAAACCTGAGTGTCTGAGCTATTTACATACCACAGCGCTTGAAATCGCCAATCCGCGATGGGCACGCGTGGTGATTAAGCCCATACTCTCTCTCTCTGAGAGAAGGCCTTTGCCCTACATTGGGACGTATATAGACTGCTTATGAACTTAATTCGACCATTATACATTTTATGCAGCAACAAAACTGTCTCGTTGGTCTGGCGGTATCAGACATGATAACGTCTGATTACCATGCTTGGAGGTCAAGAGTTCGATATCCTCTGAGAGCCACCGTAAATTTGTACAAATGACCTCAGTCTGGACGTATTTCATGTATGTGATGTCCTTACCTGGTTACCATGGGACAGGGTATCCTAGTTTGGGACCATGACAAGTGATTGTGTTGTGTGGAATTTATGGTTATTGTTATTATTCATCAAGAACTATCTTCAACAACGGCTTAGCATGGAAGGAAGTGGGGTATATACTAGTTTCCGTAATGATAAAGCGCTCTCACGTCTAAGATCGCTGCCGAGTACGTTGTCATTTTGCTGTTTGGTTTCAAAAGCCATCTTAAAATGGACACTCAAAAGCAATGTCAGAGATAAGAGTGCTTTATTTATACCGCCGTAGGTGGTTAAGTATGACCGAGGACAGAAAAAATTGTCGTGCCTTGGAAGCCTACATCCAGCAGTGGACGTTTACGGGCTGATTGAATGATTGGTTTGATTAAAGGTCACCATCATCATTAAGCCACAAGAAGTCCGCTGCTGGACATAGGCCGCCTCCATGGATTTCCAAAAACCGGTTGGAAGCGGCCTGCATCCAGCGCCTTCCTGCCACTTGGATGAGGTCATCTGTCCATCTTGTGACTGGTCGTCCTACGCTGCGCTTGCCGATATGAGGTCTCCATTCGAGAACTTTTCGGCCCCATCGGCCATCAGTTCTGCGCGCTATGTGCCCCGCCCACTGCCACTTCAACTTACTAATCCGCTGGGGTATGTCGACGACTTTTGTTCGTCTACGGATCTCATCATTTCTGATCTCGTAGAGAAATTAAATGTGTGTTGTTCAAACCAATCATTCAAATAAGCAGATAAATCAAAATCAAATCAAAATCAATTTTTTTTTATTCAAAGTAGCACAGAAACGCGACTCAATGAACGTTACAAGTTAAAATAGGTGTCCATTTCAAAATTTAGATAATTTTAGAGAAAAATGGACAAAAAACTCCAAACTTAGTCTTTTCGAGTCCTTGATTAACAGAGTTTATATTTATAAATATTCTAAAACCTGGATCTCATGCATTGAGTCGCCGATGTCTATAATAAACATAAAAAACTATCTTTGATACATATCGGATACACATAAAAAGTCATTATTGGATTATCAAAAAAAAACGAAAATAATAAAAAGTTATTCATTTCCATATTGGATTATTAAAACAATAAACAAAAATACACCTTAAACGTCTTTAATTTTTAAGTTTATTACAAAAGGTCACAAAATTATGTGCTTAGAAGGTTATTTGAGTTTTCGGGAGGATTTTTTATCCTTCCCAATTTTGATTTCCATTCATAGTAATATATTAAACGGGTCTAACCGAGATTATTTATTAGGTAAATCAAAGGTAATTAAATTTTGCCTGATAAATAATCGCGTATAGACCCGTTTAATATATTACTATGTATGAGCATCGCGAGTCATTAAAAAATACTATTGATTTCCATTCACCCTATGAGTAAAGGACCTTGACAATTTGAGGTCTACAGCGTTTCAAAAACTGACCTGACCATTAATTTTATCTTCCTAATATACACTACACATAAAATGGCGAACAAAAAACAACACTAAAGTGAACAATGCAATGTTTATACGATACGATAGATATATTTTTTCGTATAAAAGTTGATATATATCATTGATATTTATCAAGGTATAAAGTATCAAGATATATATCACGTATGTATTGAACCCTGCAAATAAGACTTAAGTCAGAAAATTATTCGACAAAATGAACACAAAGCTTACATCTTGACATAGTAGCTGTAAGTAAACGTTCCAAATTCCACTTCTCCCAGCCACGTCTCCATTAAACCTTAAGATTTTAGTCCGCTCTCTGCACCGGAATTTCCAAATGCTCCTTTTGATAATTCTACGTTTAATACAAAGAAAGATGAACCTTAATTCTTTGAGACAAGAGTCGGATAAGAGGTTAGGTTGAGTCGGAGGAGAGAAGTCTTTTCAGTGTAACTGGTAAAGTGCAGCGTTACTTTATATTATTTTTGGGTGGCGAAGCGTTATATAACTGTTTCACTAACGACAATATTATTTTAAAGTTCTCTGTGAAATTATAGAACAAACACATAATGTAGGCAGCTCATAGACATTCCACTGCAAGCTTTTTGTCATTCTGTCACAGAGAAAGAGCTTAGTTTAAGGCCTCAAGCGCCGATTCTCATAGAAACATAGATTGTAAAAAAAAACGAAATAGAAATAGGAAGATTAAATTCGTCGTAGGTAACCTTTTTTCTATAAATCTTATTCTAAGAGGTGTTCAAACACTTCAGAAACTCAGGTTTCCTTCTATATTTACAATCACAGCTGACGAATGGTATTGCTACTCGTACAAAAAATACAAGTGAAGTACTTCTATGGTATGAGCGCAAATGAAATATATAAATATTTACAGTCTTATAAATAAAAAGATGTCGTAGGTATCTAAAATGGTATAATTAAGAACTCAGCACATCCATTGTACAAAGATAATAACAATAGAATGACATCTTGCAGCCATAATTATGAATGGTAAGCACATTCACTGTACAAGGATAGTGACGACAGAGTAACATCTCTACAGCCATAATTACCAAATGTAAGCATAGGCCTTTCCAAGGCTCGCCATTTTTTTCTGTCTCCGGTAATTTTAATTCATTTCACTACCGATAATAAAGCGTTCTAGCGATAGCGTTTTTTACGGTTCCATACCCAAAGGGTGCTAAAAACGATCCTATTACTAAGACCTCACTGTCCGTCTCTCTGTCTGTCTGTCTGTCTATCACCAGGCTGTATCGCATGGACCGTGATAGCTAGACAGTTGAAATTTGTATAGATAATGTATTTCTGTTGCCGCTATAACAAAAAATACTAAAACAGAATAAATTTCGTATTTAAGGGGGGCTCCCATACAACCATACAACAAACGTTGTCCAAATCCAGCGCTCGCCATCTATGTAACTTTCACAGCGGGTGTCATGTCGTTAAATGTCAATTTTAAACGCTTCTTCGATATTTGTCTCATATTCCATAGATAATGGTACGCGAATGGTACTTCGTGCGCGAGTCTGACTCGCGCTTGTCCGGTTTTTTTTTAATTTACCCTTTTATCTTTACAAACATTGAAGAGTACAAAACCAAACTAGTTCGCAAAAAGTACCAACAAAAATTAATCCAAAATTGTCTTACAAAAAAGATCGTTTAAAAGAAGCGCTACGAGATCTAAGATTATTTCGTAGCTTCGCGGTCATCCATTTAGTCACACGTAGTAGTTCATAGCGCGTAGTACCGCTACGGCTGGCTACGGCGCTACGAGGAACGCGAAGCATAGTCGTAAGTGAAAAGTATTGTACCAACTAATTGAGATATTATTCCAATTATGCCGCTTGCAGACTACGCGCAGTAGCCCAGTTACTTCCACTAAGTATTATTATTTTATGATGTGAAAACTTTTCGCTCACAATATTTTCGTTGTGAGATCGGACGGATGACGCCAATCGAGTTAAGGTTTACTTTGACGTCAATCAATCGGTTTCAGTTGTATTTACAAGATGTTAATCATAAGTACTCGAAATATTCGTGATTTTCGACCTTTGCCTCCAACCTGTGACTCCAAATTCGAAGTGGTAGGACCGTAACGCTGATTTTTTTTAACATAATTATGTTCTTAAAAGTCTGACGTCCGATACGCGTAAGCAATTCAAAAAAACAATTGTGATGGCCGGCGCCGACCATACGACGCTCAAGAAATAGTTTTTTTTATTTTTATTACGTTTTGTCCTGATATTATTTATAAACTTAATTCCGGATTCACTTTTGGATTTTCAATACCAGCACCATATGCTTCTAAATCATGGTTACAATGTCCCCTTAAAATACGGTGAACGAATTCAAATTCACCCTGTACTAAATGGTCATCATACTCAGTGTATGTAAAAAAGCTCGTAGCAAATTTACTGTCATTTCGCTATAATGCTCGCCAGAACGTTCGCCAGAATGTTCGCTACAACATTCATATTTATTTTGTGAGTGTTTACTTGCAACGAAAATTTGCTAGAATGCGGGTTACAAGTGAATGTTCCAGTGTATGGGCCGCTAGATATCATTAAAAGTAAGTTTTATACTACATACATACACACTAAACTTACGCCTGTATCCCAGAGAGGTAGGCAGAGACCAGGGACGGCCACTTGCTACGATCCTGATAGATCACTTTCGCTTTATCAACATTCATTAGTCGTTGCATGCACGCACGCCGATTTCTGGTACTTTTTATCTTGCCCTTTGCTAATACATCTCCTATTTGGTCAAAGTATGTCCGCCGAGTATATATGTCGGAGTAAGATGTGTCGTCTATTTTTTTTAAAGTCCCTGCTGGATCATGGTCTAAGCCGGTGTTTCTGGAAGTATGCAAGTTAAAGACTGCCATGAGTCTTTCTGTGAGGAATGCGACGAAATATCACGTTACTTAATGTTAGTTTAATTCGAGTTTTAGTGGTCTTAGTACGCTCGGTCCGTGTGCGTACAGTTTTAGTTGCTTATGACGACGCACTCGGTCCGAGCGCACTGACCGTCGTCATAATCAACTAAAACTGTACGCACACAGTCCGAGCGTACCAAGACCGCTAAAACCCGGCTATAATATGGTAATCGTTCAAAGACTAAAGAAGCACTTACTATGTACGTTACGTGCTTAAAGGCACCCGCCGATCGCAGTTTTGAAAAGGTTATTTTTTGTTTTTCTTGTCTTATCGGCTATATTATGCTTTTTTGCACAAAAAATTAATTAAAACTTAAGTGTACGAACAATACATATGTTTTGCAATTTTAAAGCTTTACCCGTTTTAAAATAATATTTAATATGAAAATACGAAAAGGTACGTCGATTACATAATATACAACAGATTCTTTGTGCTTAGCAGAAAATAACGTACGTGTTTATTTTCTCAAATAAATAAGACATCACTGATAAAACGTAATAGATTGATTTTTTTTGTATACCCCAACACAATCGTATGAGAATAATAGAGGTGCCGTCTAGCTCGATAGTTTCATTGTTACGGCATCTTTCTCTTATCTTGTGCACAATAGAATCCTGAGGTCAGAAGAAGAAAAAATATTGAGAGTTTTCCAGGGAACTACTGTAACATCTTACTACTGAATTGATGTTGAAAAAAAAACACGTTACATTAGAAAAATCATAATAAAATAATTTATTCTAAACTTACATCATTTCACGCCCACTGTAGGACATAGGCCTCCTTCGTGGTTTTCATAAACATGAGGGGTTTTGCCATGATCGCCACTCTTGGCAGGCGGGTTGGCGATTGCAATATGCGGTTGGAATCTCAGGAAGACGCTGCTGCCCGTCTCCTGTAAGGTAATTGATTTCCTTAGTCGCCTTCTACGACATCCACGGAAGGAAATGGAGTAAGGCTATTCTTAACCCGGCGCCACACGGAACTCAGGATACGGGGTTTAGGATAAGGGGTTTGCTCAGCATAAATGTTGTGTTGAACACCACGCTGATTTTCAGCAAATCTCTGTTAAATGTTTGATATAATAAGAATTGAATAATAACAATTAGAGGTTGTCTATAAAATTCAATATAATATATATACATTTATGAATTCATTCAATTAAATAATATTATTGGCATATTAACACATAGGTGTTACATTAAAACGAAAACTATCATCAATATAACTTAATCATTACTGCTAGGAACTACTGCAAAAGCGAAATTTTAATAGATTTAGCGCAGTAGTAGCGCAGCGGTAGAACACCGGCCTCCCTTTCGGGAGGTCATGAGTTCGAATCCGATGACTTTGTTTTCTAAGTTATGTGCATATTTGAAGCTGTAGTAGCAGTACCACTTGCTAACGGTGAAGCAAAATATTGTGAGGAAACCTGAGTGTCTGAGGTGTTCAGCGCTTGAAATTGCCAATATGCGGTGGGCACGCGTGGTTTTTCAGCCCACACTTTCTCTCTGCAGTGGAAAGTGTATAGACTACATAAAAAATAACAATTTTATCGGTTTAGTACATTTGGATGTTTTTGTAGGTTTGCAATTTTTGTACCAAAAGGGGCATACAGGACCCTATTATCAACCCGGCGCTGTCAGTTTCTTTGTCTGCGTTGCATTCGAAATATCTCATCTCTTGAGTAGAATAGAATAAGCGTTGGTCTGGCGGTTAAAACGCTTGTGTGGCTTCGATTCCTACTGGCACACTGGCTGGATTTGTACAAATGGCAGAGTCTGGGTATATTTCCATGTTTTTGATGTACTTGCCTGATTACCATAACGTAGGGTACTCTAGTTTGGGGTCGGGACAAGCGAGGAGTGGAAGTTATTACTAGCAAAAGTTTTTTTAAACCATAAATTATTAAATGTTAAGTTCTATACCTTATTTTTATGAAGTGAAATAAAAAAGTTGCGACGTATACAAAAGCTTTACCTTTTTATTCAATCTCAGTTTGTCTACAGCTGAATCAAAAAAGGTTTCTTGTGTCTATTCCACGGAACGAAAAATCACTCCTAAAAGGAAAACAATATATAAGCCAAAAAAAGGTAGATGGATTTTGCGACTGCATGTTTTCGTTTAATTATTTTAATGAATATCTCCGCCCGAAAGTTATTTCTGACAATGAAAAGCTTTTTAAACGTATTTTAAGGGACGAAACGTTTTTCTTACTTGTGACGTCACTCCACCTTTTAGGTCCATGTTACACTTCTTCTTCTTACGTCTCACATGTCCTTCTATCAGTACATTGACCCACAGACTCGCGGCGCGCACGCACCGCTCTGGCTAGTAACTAATGGCTCTGACAGATTCGAGTTGGTGTCGAGATATTTTATGAAAATGCAAAAAATTGTGTACTTTAAAAAAAAACTATCTAACGCATTCGATACCTATTTTAAGGCATGTACATTTTGCTATGGCTCTCAAACCACCCAAAAACATGGTATATTTTGACTACGAAACTGCGCCCATTAAGCCGCGGTTTCACGATCTTAGCATGCTCGGACCGAGTGAGCTATTTTAGCTACTACGATAAGATACTATGCATATCGCGTATACGGGCAATCTTAGTGCACTCTGACGAAGACAGTCATGTTTTGTGCTAAGATCGCCGGTGTACACGGTACGAGTAACTTCCGAGTAGCAAAAATAAGTCATTTTTGCGACAGGCCGAGCCAAATCACCCGCGGGACAATATCGATGCGGTTTGAGGCTTTTCGGTTTAACTCCGCTCCATTTAATGGACGCAGAGCATGAAAGGAAGGATATATTCTAAAAGAGAGAAAGGAAGATACGATCCATGGCAACCAAGTAAAAGCATGCACAAAAATCCAGACGAGGGGCTACATTTTATTTGTATATATCTATACAGCCCACGAAAGACGCCCACTGTTGGGCATATACCTCTTCACCGTCACGCTTACTTCGTCGGCCCCCTGTTAATCTCGTCCATTGTCCTCCTGCCACATTTTTAATGTTACAAACCCATTGGGTAGGGAGGCTACCTACCCAACGACGGCCGTTTCTCAGCCTCCACTCGGAGACTGCATTCGTCTTCCATCCGTTTCTCGCGTTACCAGAATATTATGTAATGATCTATAAATGGCCCACAGCGAGAGTCGAACCCACAACGTATTTGTAAAACGCTACGTTAACGACCAATTAAATGAACGTGAACCTCTGTTTTACAAACAACGACATGAAGCTGTATTTTTCTACGAAAAACCAAATAGGAATATGATATTGATATTCAGTACAGCGAAATGAATACAATATTATTTCGTGACCACTTGGAAATAAGATACCGTTACATTTATTTATTCGAACGCAGAATGTATATACGTACAAATGGCCTCAGTCTGGGTGTATTTCCATGTTTGTAATTTTCTTGGCTCGTTACCATAGCACAGGGTATCCTAGTTTGGGACCAGGACAAGTGATTGTGTTGTATGAAAGTTATTGTTATTATTTAAGAATGTGATGGATGTCATCCTTATAACTGTAAAGATTGTTTTACGTACCTTATCTGTACAATCGAAAGAACATCAGCCTTAATGTTTCAGTTGCAAAGCCATTAACATAACTGAATAGAGTACATATCGTCAGTCGGAATCATTACTGGAACATCTCCAAGATCACGTGTTTTGAGTTAGGTATGCAGAATTATTAAGAATTGAAGATTTTTTCCTAATCACCACAAAAGAAACGTTAATTGATGGTACAAGTGAAACGTGAAGTGATGAGACAAGTAAAACGTTAATTGTAACTATTATAAAACGACTTCGGCCAGTAAAGGAACAATGATTTTACTCTACATTTAAAATACAGATTTTTAAACGTCAATTACTCAAAAAATATTCGAAAATGTTCCAATAATGACCTTCGTTTTGTCCATGTTCATCTTAAGGCCCACCCTTTGGGAAACTCGACTGAGGTCTTCGAGCATTATGCTGAGGTCTTCCACCGTTTCTGCCATGACTACTATATATAGTAGTCATGGCAGAAACGATGGAAGACCTCAGCAACGAATTGATCAACTCGCCAGTGAAGCTTTTGAGTCTCCATATTATTATTAAGTGAAGCAGTCTTGTAACATTAAGTGAAGCACTCTTGCTTGTAACATAGGAAGATAAACCAAGCCAGTCTCTCTTACTAGGTCACGCGGGACAATATGCGGAGAAACCTCAGGAAAATGCAGAATATGGGAGCCGGAGATTTTCATTTACACTTGAGTCCTACTTACGATGCTGTTGGTTGAACTTACAAGAGGCCACGGAACTGCAATCTCTCTAATCTAATATATAAAAATCTCGAATCACAGTGTTTGTTATCGAACTCCTCCGATACGGCTTCACCGATTGTTATGAAATTTTTTGTGTATATTTAATAGGTCTGAGAATAGGTCGTAGGCTAATTAATATGAGAAAACAACGTTCGCTGGGTCAGCTAAAATTATATACTAGTTGACTCGGTAAACTTCGTATCACCTACATCTATCTTTTTTTTTTGTATAAGCGTACAAATTTTCAGATTAGTAAAATGGTCAGTCAATGTAGTAAAACCGGACAAGTTTGGGTCGGACTCGCCCACCGAGGGTTCCGTACAAATTTGTAGTCTCGCAGTTTTTTCCGAGCATCAAAGACTATTTTTTAAATGTTTTAGTGATAGACAGACAACAAAGTGTTCCTTTAAGGGTTCTTTTTTTCCTTTTGAGGTTCGGAACCCCAAAAATGAAAAAGGATCTTAAGATTTGATCCTCTGAAACATTTTGGCGGAATGCAGGGGCCATCAACGCCTAATACCTCGTTTCAACAGTAACCGTTTCCAATCTTTGTCATTACTTGGTAAAGAGAAAAAGGTGACCATTCACGCGACTTGCTTTGACAATTTAATTTATTTTTAAATTAAGAATGAACACTGACAAAACTTAAAAACATTAATATACATTACTTGTTAGTGAGCTTTGTGGAAACCTGAGTGTCTGAGCTATTCACATACCTCAGCGCTTAAAATCGCCAATCCACGGTGGGCACGCGTGGTGATTAAGCCCATACTCTCTCCTTGAGAGAAGGCCTTGCAGTGGGACGTATATAGGCTGCTGATGTATGTTATGTTATGAGCCTTGTGGACGCATGTTATCGTTATACTCTACATGTTATGATAAAATACCCATTTAGGTCCATAAATGGAAAGTTAAGAAAGCATAAAAAGGTAAAAATAAAAGTGACAAATATTGAGAACTCTTCTCGAATACGCACAGTGAGTATACATCTTTTCTTTAGCCATCATCAAGGGTGAGACTAATGGAAAAGGCTTTTTTTGGTACTTTGTTTTCGCACCAAAAGGCGGGCGCCAATTTTCGGGACCGGAAGCATTTTCGGGATATTCCGAAATTGAATTTTCGGGATAAAGGGTTATTAACGGTCTTTTGTATTCAAACTTTGATTTTATGTTTCGATTTAAAACAAAAACCACTAGAATATTTTTAAAGCCGAGATTCATGTTTGTTTATTAAAAGATTAAAGGAGCCCCCAGGCTGCAAAAACTTTTTTTATTGATTGAATGATTAAGTCATATGGCATATTTAACAAACTTACCTCCGGTTTCTCGTACACTAACAAGCTGTTAATGTACTGTTAACAGCTCTCAGTGGTTTTTATATGTTCTTTGGTCAATTGACAGCTGTTAACAGTAGATTAACAGCGTGTTAGTGTACGAGAAACCGGGGGTAAGCTACGGTACTTGATTTGTACAAATGGCCTTAGACTGATTAATTTATTTATTATACTTTATTGAACACGAAACCCAGCATGAGGTGGTATTCGAATCCCAGTGCGGGCAAGTGCAAGTTATGTACATTTGTCAAGTTATAGTAGCAATACCACTCGCTAACGATGAAGGAAAACATCGTAGGGAAACCTGAGTGTCTGAGCTATTTACGTACCTCAGCGCTTGAAATCGCCAATCCTCGGTGGGCACGCGTGGTGATTAAGCTCGTAATCTCTCCTTGAGAGATGGGCTGTGCACTATAGTGGGACGTATACAGGCTGCTTACGTATGTATGTAGTGGTAGCTATATTTATTACTTAATAAATTCGTCTGTGTTGAACCAGGCGCCATGTTTTATTAGGCTATGGACCGAGACCCATATTTTTCATGTAATTTATAGTAATTATAATTCTTTTCGCGAGTGTAACGTGAACATTCAGCTATTAAAGCTTCCTGCCGTGCGTGAACAGTATAAGTTGGACCAGATTGTTCAGGATATTGGATACAGTTTGTGTGACAGGCCACGTGACAGCGTAGCGTTTGTCACACGTATCGAACAATGGCCGGCAGTTATATTGTAAATGTGCCTAAACTAAAGGGTCGTGAAAATTACGTGAAAACTTTTTTATTTTTGAGGGCGTGGACTGGAACGTATAGGTGATCGATACTAAGTCGGGCACAGATCTGTGTCGCGGCAGACTAGTGGTTAATAAACCATTTCACTAAGCAAATACTTATGTACCGTTCTATCCTTTTAGATTTCCCAAAAATATTTGTTTTTTTTGTTCTCAACCTGCGGTACTTTATTTTTTTTGAGGAACAAATTTTTAATTCTTAAGATTCAGATTTTAAAAAGTTACGAGTAGGTTACGCTAACAAGAGGCCTCAAAATTGATAAAAAACGGTATTACAAGTTCTACAAGTACAAGCTCTGGAAACACGAAACAAATGATTGCTGCGGTTGCGGTCAGAACACGTTGGTGTGAATACGTCCATACAAATACTACTGCTTTAAATGACCACCACCGCCACCGCAACCGCGTTGGTGTGTTTTTCCCGTTACCTCGATTCAGTGAAAAAAAAAAAATTACATTAAAAATATATATAATATTTAGTCCTTTATCTGAACAAAGACACGGCAATTATGTGGTCAGTGCACTCGTGGTGGTCATACGGACGCTTAGCAGTTACTGTGCGGACGTTTAAAGGCTATCGTCCGAATGGCGGTAATCAAGCGCGGTCTGCGCGGGCCGTTAGCTTGCTCCGTGTGCGATGCGAACGGCTTTAGTTTTCAAGTGGGGCGTGTCATTAAAACGCGGACTGGGTGAAAAGTATACATTTGTAACGCATCAGCTGTTTCGATTTTAATGTTTCGGGTGGTTCATTTATTTCGCTAGACGATACTTATTACGGGTGGTGTCCGAGTAAATGGGTTTTATTCATGTACGGGGTAATTATTTTAGTATTTTTTTATATGTCGCAATGTCCATACATTGTTAAAGCTATAAAAGTAATAATCGCAGTTGAATGTATGAATAAGGTTTATTTTATCTTACAAATTGTCTTATATTTTAACATAAAAACAAAAATAAACCAATAGATTGACACAATACTAAGCTCTTTTATCGATGTAACAGGAAAACTGATTTCATGGCTGTACCTCAGAGGATTAGCTCAATTAGCACCTTAAGTTACAGATTCTGTACTAAATTCAATAAAATGCAAAAATTGTTCGCTAAACTTACTCTAGAATAGTTTTTGACAGGTTCAAAGCCCAATTGGGCGCTTTATATCCGGACTTTAGGGAGAGATAGTTGGTTTAATTAAGGTCCGTATGTTAGGCAGATGCTCAATTGAATTTAGGTGGCTTTCCTGCCGAATAGCCCTTGTTTGCCCGCAAGGTAGTTTGGCGGTGGGAAATAAAGGCAGAGTTGGTCTTGCACTTTAGATGTTTGTAAAAGACCGAAGAGTAGTAAATTCTAAGTTGTTTTATTTTATAATTTGTTTAATAAATTTATCAATATGACACATTTTACTTTTTTACCTAACACAACAGTTATTTTTTCCGCCATAAATTGGTGTAGAGCACATTAGACAATATTGCAAAAGCAAGAAAAGTAATACATCCACAAATGTTTTTATTTCAATTCAATTCAATTCAAATATTTTTATTCATTGTAAAAACAGAATGTTTACTTAATGAACGTCAAAGTTGTTAGTTTCACAATTAATGGATTATGTGGAGAAGAAGCTAACAAAGAAACTCCACATTTATTCTTTTCAAAACACGTTTTAACTTAATTAACAGAGTTTTCAACTTAAAATATTAGTCATGAATGTGTTGAACACTAGTCACAATCGTCCTTTAAATAATATGAATCTACTGTTACAGTGTGTATACAGTGCCCCATTAAGGATGTGTTAACTTTTGCAAGTCTAAATAGTGGAAATGACAATTTATCTTTATTTATAGTATTAACATTATGGTGGCCAAAAACATTTTCGAAGTCTTTGATATTTTTTCTAACGTACATAATATTTTCATAAATGTATTGACATGCAACTGTTAAGATGTTGGTTTCTTTGAAGAAATCTCTTAGCGAATCCCTACTACCTAACTTGTAAATAAATCGGATGGCTCTCTTCTGCAAGATGAAGATAGTCTCAATGTCTGCTGCCCGGCCCCATAGTAGTATACCGTAGGACATAATACCAACTATGGAAGTAACTAAAATAAACAAGCCTAGCAGTTGCAACGTCAGTGAGTTCCCTAATTCTTTTCACTGCATATGCTGCAGAACTGAGCCTATTTGCCAATTTTCCTATATGAGGACCCCATTGAAGCTTTGCATCAATTGTGATACCCAGAAATACAGTTTCTTTTACAAGGTCTAGTTTATCATTCCCCAATATAACATTGCTGTCAACCATTTTGACATTTGGTAGTGTGAATTTTATACATTTTGTCTTTTTTTAATTTAATAATAAGTTATTAGAAGTAAACCAATATAGTACCTTAGAGAGAGCATTATTTGTATCCGCAAGGTCATTTTCTTGTCTCTTAATCTTAAAAATAAGTGACGTGTCATCTGCAAACAATACTATCTCTGACATGTTTTGAACCATGAACGGCAAATCATTTACATATACGAGGAAAAGGAACGGCCCCAAAATAGATCTCTGTGGCACTCCCATCTTAACCTCCGACCCTGATGATTTAGTCCTATTTATGTCAGCTTTTTGAACCCTCCCTTCTAAATATGATCTCATAAGTTTTAAGTTTTACCTTAAAGTTACTTAAAAATAGTAATCGGGAACTTGCGTCTAGCTAAGATTGTAGATATTTTATACCACTGAAGACATTTTATGACAACATAGGGAAAATGAAACTATTAGAATAAATTTTTTTCCGGGTTTTCGGGATCTCAAAAAATGCAAAAAAAAGTTTAATAATAAAAACTTATTATAATTATTTAGTATACGTCGTACGTCACAGGTGGAGCCCGAATTATTAGGCGTGTTTTTGTACTACGTGTATGAATATAATATATTATTCAATCAGGTTATAATATAACCTGTCAAAAAGTCAATAATATTGACTTAAAAGTGTTCATAGAGAAAAAGAAACTACGTTTATTTACTATGGTCTCTCCGCTAACATTAAACCATTCTTTAGGCAAGTTCTCCACTGTTTATGCAAAACCGTGACCCTAACTTGAGTGGCGTGCCTTGTGGGGAAGGCCTATATCCACCAATGGACATAGAATTGATACGGAACACTGAATTCGAGAGTTCTACTCACACTGGTGTGGTTCTTCATCCATCTACAGATAAAGAAGGCCACTGCTTGACATAACAGCGTTGGACGGCAATGGACGGACGTGTGTAGACTGATTGATTGATGATTAAAACTTCCGCAACCACAATTGCGTTACAGCCTCCCTTTCCCCTGCCTTCGCTAACGATGCCTCAGATTGCGGCGTCGCCGTCCAAATGTCATTATTTACGGCTCGCTTTATTAAGTTAATTGTAGCTCGTCTGGTGAGATTGCAAGTCGGTTGGGCTGGGAAAATTGTGTGATAAATGGAAGGATTTTTTATGGTAAACTATCTGTCCTGGCGAACTTCGTGCCGCCACAGAATCCGTTTATCTTGCACAACACCATCTATTTTTAAAACACAACGTTTGCTCGCACAACGCCGTCTATTTTAAACCTTAAGTAAATACTATCCCACGGGAACGCATTTCATTACCGGAATATCGAGTATGCTATGTCTCAATTCAGGTCTTTGTCCATCTCTACGCCAAGTTTCATGTAAATTTGTTTAGCCGTGATTGAGTAACAAACATCCAAACATCTTTACAAACTTTAACATTAATCATATTAGTAGGATAGGATGGTATAATAATAAAGTCTATATAAATTGTTGTGCACCTTCTCGGTTACTTTATTATCGGGAAGAGAGAGAGCTCATACTTTAATTACAACGTATACCCCGCGGATTGGCGATCTCAAGCGCTGAAGTATGTGAACAGCACAGACACTCAGGTTTTTCCACGATGTTGACCTTCACAGTTAGTGAGTGGTATTGCTACTTAAAATTCGGGGTATTGCTGATCGGTTTCTGTTGATCAATTTGGAATGTTGTAGTGATCTACTCAGGTTTTGTTTGTTTTTAAATTTGATTATTTCACCTCTTAATTTTGTATTTTCTGCCAAGCCCTAGTTGCTACACAAAATAATTTTTGTATTTTCTGCCAAGCCGCTAAAAAAACCTGTCATTGCCAAAATTGTACATTTTGGTGATCGTTTTAGGGACTTCCCGCTCTTTTTCGGAAAGGATTTTTCGTATCAAAAGATAAAACATCGGTTGTGGCATTTTGACGTTTTGGTACATCCAACACTGCGTGCGACAGAATGCGGCAGTGGACCGACTGAAATATTATCAACACTGTAGTCGAGATAACGTAACGTCTTTTTAGGGTTCCGTACCCAAAGGGTAAGGACCCTATTACTAAGACTCCACTGCCCGTCCGTCCGTCCGTCTGTCACTAGGCTATATCTGATGAACAGTGATAGTTAGACAGTTGAAATTTTCACCGGCCGGCGTTAGGTGCAATTGAGTTTTGTGAAACTGTAACGATCTGTCATGAGTTTTAGAAAACTGTCATGATTTTGAACTAGTTTAGAGTTACATTTGACTATACTGGGATTTGTTTAAATTGATATTGTTTCCCAATTTCCCAAATATTCAATGCCATGATAAGATAAGATAAGATAAGATAAGATAAGATAAGAATATTCTTTCTTGTACCAGGAAAAACAGGAAAGAAACAGTACAATTCGCGGCCTTATTGCTAATAGCAATTTAAAAAAGTATTCAATAAAATAGTGTCAATAGCTTCAAAATCGGAAGGGTTGTCGTCACTATACAAAAGTAACCGGTCGTTAGGTTGGCATCACTGCGACAAAGTATGGCGGGGAGCATCGGTTAGTTGGGGAGATCAGATTAAGCGCCAGCTGGATCACTCTTACGGTATTCACCTACCTACCTACTCTCTTCATCTTTCAGTTCTATTCAGACAGGAAGAGATCGCTTTTAGCAATAAGACCGCCAATTGCATACGGAAAAAATTAGATATGTAAGCCTTTTAATGTATTTTGTTTTCTGGTGTGTACAATAAAGTGTTCTAATCTGGTCTAATCTATTCTCGGTGGAGGAAACATGTCATCACAAAATTACGTTCCACCCTGTACACACGGCAATTCCAGACGTTATCTCGACGCATCGTTACACAAATCCCAAATTACACGGAGGCAATTACAGACAGCGCCGTATATCATTTCCGGCTTACTATGTGATTCCCCCGGGATCTCGCAAAGGTTGCCTACATTACGACGCTCTAGTTTCTGTACGCCTCGGTTTGTGTGTCTTTGTTTTGAATTGCGCTGTGCATTCTACTTCAAGGGGTCATAATTATAAAGTGGTCTTACCTCTGAGAGTGCTCCAGAGTGCGCGTTTCGTAACAAAACGGCAACTTGAGACTGAAGAGCCGATCTCACGTCACCGGTCTTAGAGGAAAAACGCTTTTTTATGTAGGCTCCATACGTCCCACTGCATGGCAGAGGCTTTCTCTCAGAGAGACAGTGTGGGCTTAATTACCATGCGTGCCCACCGCGGAAATTGCATTATTAATATGTACCTTACATTTTTGATTATGTACTTGAGTAAATGGTTTTGTATAGGTTTTCCCACGCATAGCATAGCCGGGTGAATCTGCTTGAAATTGTCACCGTCATTATCCTCGTTGTCAGCGCAAAAGGTGTCAATAAATGTTTTTTTTCTATATTAATTGGATTTCATTGACACTTTTACATAATTGTAACAACAACAACTGTATATTTAGTACGTCTCTGTTGTGCTGAAAACTGTGACAGCTTGTTGAGAAAAATTATGAACTGGCGACAATTCGAGTAGACTCGCCCAGCCACTAACGAGCCTATTTATAAATATAGCATTGCAGACCTCTCAAAGAGTGAGAGAGAAAGAGACTATTAACGCTTTGAGCGCGAAAATATGTGAGTAAGTGAGTATGTTTTCACAATTGTGAATCTTGATTCGGACAATTTGCATGAAGGAATAAAATTGAGAATTTGAAACAAGCAATGTAAGCACCCAAGCTAATGTGGGTTGAAGGGCTACTTCGACCAAATAGTGAATGTATTAGCAAAGGGCAAGATAAAAAGTACCCGAAACCGGCGTGTTGATGTTGATGAAGCGAAAGTAATGTATCAGGGTCGTGACAAGTGTCAGTCCAATCCACAACAATGAAACAAGCAATATAAAATCTCCGAACCGCACATGTATCGAAATAATTAAACCATTCTCAATTAACTTGACATACCTACAATAATTGTGAAACTTGATGAGGTCAATTTTATGAAAAAAAAATAAAATTAAGAATTTCTAACAAGCTACATGAAACCTCCAGATCACAAACGAATTCTTTGCACAAGGTTTTTAGTCATTACCAAGGCGCCTTTTCATTTTCATCTCAAAATATTCACCCTCAAAGAAGACCTTTTCACCAAAAAAATCCGGTTCCTATTTGTTCCTGCCGCCTATATTTTTCTTTTAATAAGGGAAAACAGCATTACTGAGGGGAAAGCGGAAAAAAGCGGTAAATATCCCAAGAATATTGTACAGGCCTTAGCCTGGGGTGTAATTAGTGTATATTGTTCTGTATGGAGGCCTTAGTGTTTGGTGAATTTTCTGGTGGCCTGCAGTTTGAACAAACTAGTACGAAATCAGAGTTTTCTAGTACATTCCTCGGCGAGAAGTAGAGTTAAATAATATTAGAAGTATTCCTTGAACCATGAACAACGTTTGACGTCATCACGAAATGACGTAATCATTTAACGTGATGAGGGGTAGGAAGAGACCAGGGGAATGTTTCATAAAACTACAATTTGTGGCATGCCTACTACGATCTACAGATTAA
The DNA here is from genome assembly GCA_963969515.1 of Yponomeuta evonymella. NCBI lineage: Eukaryota > Metazoa > Arthropoda > Insecta > Lepidoptera > Yponomeutidae > Yponomeuta > Yponomeuta evonymella. Next base: position 3,717,283 of record OZ018366.1, on the reverse strand, counting down.
CAAAAACTACAATTCGTGGCATACTACATTTTACAGATTAACAAGTAGAAGGTCTGCCACGCAATGTATATCGAATTGTCATAAAAAACTACGAATTTTAGTTTTATAAAACTCGGCCCAGAGTTGGCCACTTTCCATGATCCTGACAAAATTCTTAAGCTGTGATAAGAAGAAGAAGAAAGACATTTATTATACCAACAACATACATCACAGAAACAAAATAAACAGATATGTAACATAATATGCACATAATAACATACGGGCAACGAATTAACTCGATCTCTATCTAAGAAAATCACTTTTCATAGTCGATAAATATTTAACACATAATTGGACACACACATGCTAACGGTGAAGGAAAACATCGTGAGCAAAGCCGCGGGCTGTCTGGCTTTACACGTATTGAGTTGTCTCTTCTGTAGGCTAGGCCGACCAGCTGTCAGGATGGTGTAGGTGCTGGGCAAGCCTACTTCATAAAAAAAAACTATGTCCCAGGCACTACAGCGCTCAAGTGGTCCTTTCACCCATCTAGTGTGAGTGAAGGTGACACTAGACGCTGTATAAATCATTTCATTACTTAGATGTAAAGGCCAAAGTTTTTATTGAACACCAGTAATTTGCAGATTTTATTTTGTTTTCTAAGTTGTAGTAGTAATACTACTCGCTAACCGTGAAGAAAAACGTCGTGAGGAAACCTGAGTGTCTGAAGCGTTCACACACCTCAGCGCTACCCATCCGCGGTGGGCATGCGTGGTGATTCAGCCTCAAACACTCTGGTTCCCTCACGATGTTTTCCTTCACAGTTTTGCTATTGACAAAAACGGTTTCATGTTCAATTACACTCTAGGCAGGCCTTCTATACATTGCTGATTGCCGGTCAAAGGCAGTAAGATACACCCGATGGGCGCGGGTCAGAAGTTAATGGACCAAAACAGACCTGTTTGAGAGAACAACATTTGCTTGTTAGGGCGCGTGCACACCGGATTCTATTCCACAGCGTGAATTTGAAATCATCGTCACTAACATCATCAGTTCATGTCCGTCACTAGGTATATCGGGCGAAAGAGCAAAACAGACTTGACTGTATTATTTTTGAATTTGAAATACCTCGCAATATTTTAAGAAATGTTATTTTAATAATTTTATTGCCTTCGTTTTGTGCGGATTCTTTTTATAGGAAAAGATTTTTTTGATGTAAGGATGTCTTTTTTAGTCTTTTTTTTTATTCTAGTGACATATAAAAGCTTTCTAATCACGCTATCGAAAATCAATACGTCTACGCAAAATTTTACCTCAATTAATTTTGCTTCAAAGGTATAGATGTAATTTTAGGCTTAAAATTGCATTTTAGGCATTTTACATGGTGCGCATTTTAATCTGAAGACAATTTACTAATTAGAAAACATTTCATACTAGGCATTTCTTGGTACGCATTATAATCTTAAGACGTTTCACTACTTAGAAAACATATAATTTTAGGCATTTTGCTGTTACGCATTTTAATCTCAAGATGATTTACTACTTAGAAAACATTTCATTTTAGGCATTTTGCTGGTTACACATTTTAATCTCAAGATGATTTACTAATTAGAAAACATTTCATTTTAGGCATTTTGCTTCGTAGTGGAATTGAAAGTGAGACGCTTAAATCAATTTTGATATATAGCAATAGTATATCTTTCTAAAATCTTGATAATACCTTTTTGTTCCATTCTTATGCTGCTTCAATTGCAACGTTATAAGGGTTCCGTATAGGATCATTCGTGCGTCTGTCTATCCGTCTGCCTGTCACAGCCAATTTGCTCCGAATCTACAAAATTGCATCAGGAGAAATTTGGTAGGATGGTGTAATTCTATGTCACAAACACAGATGTGTAAAGTATATATATATATTTTTTTTTTACGTAGAGTCGTTTGTGTCCCACTGCTGGGCAAAGGCCTCCCTAAATATTTTTTTTAAATAACGGTCATTTTGGGGGGACAAATAAGGAAATTAAAAAAAAAAGTTTTGCAAGCCTTACTGTGTCATATATCGAATGAAAGGGATTGTTATGAGGATCTCAAATATACTTTTGTTCTTATTGTAAAATAAATAGTTTTGATTTTGTTCATGAAAGAAGACGAAAATTTACCATTAACCCCTAATCTTCGAAACTACTGAGCTTAAAATTTTTAAAACAATACAAAGTATAGTTCATTGTTTGAAAATTACAGAAAAACCTATAATAATTCTATCAATTGAAAATAAAGTGCTCAAAAACTCAATATAATACGTTCGCTTACGAGAAATTGTTCATTAAAACACCACCACCACTGTACTATTTGACTTTGGCATTATACGGAACCCTCTCCATGCGGTTTTTTTATTATCTAACTTTAGTGCAGATACTGATTCAGTGAAGTAAATGTTCATGTCGCATCAATTTTTTTATACAACCCTTAGAATTTTGTAAAAAAAAAATTATAAAAATAATATTTAGATAAAAAGTTCTCGAAACCGGCGTGCGTGCATGCAACGACTAATAAATGTCGAGGAAAGGAGAGTGACCTGTCAGGATCGTGACAATTGGCAGACCCTTTGTCTCTGTCTACCCCTCTGGGATACAGGTGTGAGTTTATGTATGTATGTATTTAGAATACATCCTAAAAAAATTGCTAACGAGCTTTGTATCGTCCGTATTTATATTCTTACTTATAACTATTACTTATCCAATTACTTGTCCGTCTGTCAGTTCGTCTATCTATCTGTCTGTCTGTCTGTCTGTCTATCCATCTCTCTGTCCGTCCGCCCGTCCGCCCATCCGTCCGTTCGTTTGTCCGTCCATCCGTCTGTCCACGGCTTAGCACAGAGACTATAAGTACTAAAAAGCTGAAATTAGGCAAGGATTTACATATTAATCACGCCGACAAATTTATAGGGTAAAATCTTTAAAAAAATATGGTAGGTCCCCTAGGCTTAAATTAGGGATGAATTTTTTTACCCTGGTGGTTATGTTAGAGCAAGCCCATAAAGTGACCCACCTGTTTTTATGGCCTCCCGAACAATTCAGTCAAGATAAGATCATCATCATCATCATCAGCCCTTTGACGCCCACTGCAGGGCATAGGCCTCCCTCATAGTTTTCGTAACAATGAGGGGTTTTGCCATAATCGCCACGCATGGCAGGCGGGTTGGCGATCGCAGTATGCGGTTGGATTCTCAGGAAGACGCTGCTGCCCGTCTAAGAAGAAGATAAGATACTGTGTTTTAACTTTCGACAGCTAAGCTGATTACTGGTAAGTAATAAACGTTTTCAATTTCAATTTAGTAAATAACATCGAATGTATAATTCCTGCCACTATACTGTCCTCCTACGTAACCCATTCCGTGCGTAACATTTGCCACTAACGAGGACCCGTGGACCCATTAGTGTTCCGTGTCGTCCTCCCCGCTTTGCTTCTGAAGACCTCCCGTGTCATTTAGAGCTCGCTGTAGAAAAGAAATCGTTTCATTTGAGGCGCTGGTAACCGCTAATTGAGCCAGCTTTTGGGAAAATGTGGTAAGTAATCTATATCGCTGTGAAGAAAATTATGCGTAACTCTTGAGAATGTTTCTGAATACTCCTTTGTGCATCACCAAAGTACATCATTTCCTGTAATAGAAATCCATTCATGACAGAAATGTCAAAGTTTCTGGAAGTTATATCTCTATTATTTATTTTAATTATCGATAAGGTTAAAGGACGCAACTCATTATAATCTTACAAGTAAATTTTGAGCGCAAAGAATTCGTTAACCGAACCGGTCAACCGAACTAAGAAAACTCAACTTCTAGATTTACACTATACCAAAAGGTTAAATTATGCGTAAGGACCCGTCCCGGTGAACTTCGTACCACTACAGAATCGTGGTTGCAAAACGATTTTTGCACAACGCCATCTATTTTAAACTTAAAATAAATATTATCCCACGGGAACGAATTACCGGGATATCAAGTATGCTATGTCTCAATTCAGGTCTTTTTCTATCTGTAGGCCAAGTTTCATGTAATTCCATTCAGCCGTTGTTGCGTGATTGAGTACCAAACGTCCAAACCTCCAAACATCTTCACAAACTTGCACATTTATAATATTAAGTAGGATCTTGGGTAGGTATGTTGTTAGAAGGATTTTCAACAAAAAAGGGTTCATAGTTGACCTTTGTTGATATTATTTTAACAAGGGATGCGTAATTCACAATGTGTTGCTTGTTTTGTATATAGTTAGGCAAATAACCAAGGGTTTTGTTTAAAGGATTTGGGGACCACGTAATGGCTTAGTCACAAAATAGGCAAACGAAAGAACGGTTGAGATTTACCTAATGCCTTATAATAAATTCCATGCAACTCAATCACTCCAAACAATCAGATGGTCTGACGACCTGCCTGGTTACAGTGACGGGGAGTATCTGGATGCGGGCGGCACAAGACCGGGAAGCTTAGAAAACCATGAGGGAGGCCTATTTGCTGCAGTGGGCGTCAAATGGCTGATGATGATGATGGACTCAAATAACAAATTCCACACGTTTAAACAAAGACTAATAAGTAATCGTAGAAAACCGAAAAAACCGGTCAAGTGCGAGTTGGACTCGTGCACGAAGGGTTCGGTACTATTATCCATAGAAACCATCAAGAAGCTTTTAACATTGACATTTAACGACATGACATCGGTGCTATGAAGGTTACATAAATGGCCGCTAGACGGCGAGCGCTGTCCTTAGACAAAGATTGTTGTATGGGAGCCCCCTTAAATATTTATTTTATTCTGTTTTTAGAAGGTTTTTTTTCTTATAGCGGCAACAGAAATACATCATCTGTGAAAATTTCAACTGCCTAGCTATCACGGTTCATGAGATACAGCCTGGTGCTAGACAGACAGACATACAGATGGACAGACAGACAGACAGACAGGCAGACGGACAGTGAAGTCTTAGTAGTAGGGTTCTGGCTGGCACCCTTCGGGTACGGAACCCTAAAAATAGACAATACTATCGTAAATAAGAAGGAAATTTCGCAGATACTTCTTAACCTAAGAGTACAGATGGTGGCCTCACAACGGTTATTAGGTACTAGGTATTGTTAAAATACCTAAATATTAGTTTTTACTTGACCCATTGTTTCAGAACATTATATTATCATTGCTATTAGCAATAAGGCTGCCAATTGCATATTTTATTTTGTCATTGCTATTACTGTTTCTGTAACATTTTTTTCCGGTACACAATAAATTAGTGTATTCTTATCTTATCTTAACATACCTAAAACTTAAATATTTCTTGAATTGGGTCGTCCAATGGAGAAATTGCAATAAAAATGTTTTAATACAATCAGATAGGCCATGTTAAAAGATAAATAAACGTGGTTAATTTTTTTCTCTACGACTGATACTTTTCATAACGTGACCTGTCGAAAAGTCATTCTAGTCGTGGTATAAAAACGCACCATACAAATGGGACTCAAGCTATGACGTCACAACTTGCAGGTAACATCTTATAGTGTGTGAAGCGTTTACCTATATTCAAGTTATCGTCACGTAAAATAATATTATTATGCATTTACACCCTTCTTAGAAAATGTTTACAATTCAATGAAAAAAACACAATCTAATACGTTTTGTATGATTCGAGTAACTTGATTTTTCGCATTTTTCGGGACCCCGAAAAGTCGGAAAAACATATTTTTATCATTTTATTTTTAAATTTTACATCAGGGTTTTTATGTCAATTGTGCCAAAATGCAATCTAAGTTTGACGCAAGTTCCCAATTGCATCCGAATTATAAGCCCACATTCGTCCACTATTAGATACCTATAGGTCTTCCTGAAGCACGCCACCTCTTCCTGTCCTCGGTTGTCCTCATCCAGCCACCATCTGCGACCAGCTACAGATCGTCCATCCAGCGAGCTAGCTGAAATCTCACACTGAGCTATTGTTGGCAATCGCGTAATCATATAGGCTTTCATATATTAAGTTTAAGATGATCTGAGTGGAGATTTTTTTCCCCCTGCCTTTTTCTCCACCACAATCATTGCCTTCGGGCCGTATTTAATACGGCTTGAACGCGGCGACTAACATAGTACATTGGCATTCAGCGAACAGAATGTAAATTCTTTACGTTGAAATAAATTATTGATTTCTGAGTTTTTCGGTTCGTGGTGTCTAGTCAAGAAGTGGCATAAGATAAAAGTTATTCATAAAATAGTGTTAATAATAGAGCCTTTTGGGCAGGGATGGCGGCTATACACCTTGCCGGCCGACGGCAGCGATTTAGCCTCAATTTTCTACTTAAATTATTAGATCATATTACATTCACCACTAACTATTTTAGTCATTTATAGCAACATTGTGTAAAAAGTCGATCAGATATCACATACCCAATTTAAATATTATAAAGAAAAGCAGTCAATAGTGTTAATTTCCATTGTTATTAAAACAAACGTTGGCCTTTGCATCTACGCCGATTGAGCTGAGTTTTGTCGCAACTTAGACACACCACAGGCTACATCTATGTTCCTGTTTTATTAATTCGTTTTGTCTGTTGTGTATTTAGTTTTCTTTCTGTTGTTGTGCATATTATATTACTTATCTGCTTATTTTGTTTCTGTGATGTATCTTGTTGGTATAATAAATGTCTTTCTTCTTCTTCAGATTATTGATACAGCGTCCACCTTCACTCACACTAGATGGGTGAAGAGACCACTCGGACGCTGCAGTGCCTGGGACATTGTTTTAGATGGAGTAGGCTTGTCCAGCACCTATACCATCCTGACAGATTAGTCAGCCTAGCCCACAGGAAAGACAAATCAATACGTGCGGATCCAACCAAGCGGATTTCCTCACGATGTTTTCCTTCATTGTAAGCGTTTGGTATTATATAAAAATATAATTATAAATAAATATTTTTTATTCCATTCAAAGCCGTATTATATAACATAACACTAGAATAAAATAAATAGAAAAAATAGAAATAAAATTGATTAATTCAATTATAATTCCTACTACAATTTTACAACTTAGAATTACTACAAATTCGCAGATGTACGTAACTTCGAAAATAAATAAATTCATAAGTACATGCCCACACTGGGAATTGAACCTAGCTCTCTCGCTTCCGAGTCTATTGTTCTACCCACTGGACTACCATCGCTTGGTATAAAATATATATTGAAATTAACAATAAACTTTAACTTCACGAAAGTGATAAAAAAACTTCTATTTGTGCTGTTCTACGATTTGCTATGCTCTGTATACGGATTACACCACGTAAAGTTGAGTTATTTCAATTGATTTATGTGTTGCCGCGTGCAAAGGAAGATGTTTTAATTTCCCTGCTTTTTCTTGCCCTCGTTTTTTATTTCATTCGTTCCGGTCGGGGTATTTGACTTTCAAATGTTTTGGTTGAATTTTAATCTTGGTGGGAATGTTGGACTGTACTATTTGAATTGTTTGCATCGCTGACTTAATCTTAGTTGAGGTTGTGGATTTATGAAAAAGTTACAAATATAAACTCATGGCTGTCTCTGGCTGGACACGCGTCCAGAGGCACTAGGCAGAGGCTTATGGCCAGTTTCTGTATTGAGAATTTCGCTAAGTAAATGGTCAACTGTAGTGCTGTCTCTTCGAATTTCTCAGAAAAGAGCGTGACAAAACGGTACTTAAGTATTTACTTAGTGAAATTCTCAACTCAGAAACCGGCCCTTAGTTTTGCCATTCGCCACGATCCTGATAAGCATCACTGTATTGAAATAAACATTTTGGAGTAACATAAATGAGAACCGAAGCTCGGATAAATACAGGAGTCTCTTACATAAGACTATATTCAATAAGCATATCTACTTTGACTGGAGATTTCCGCATTGTACGTAGCAAGTGCTGAGGTATGTAAATACCCCAGACATTAGGGTTTCCTAGCGATATTTTCCTTCACAGTCAGCGAGTGGTATTGTTACTATACGAGGGGTGTTCAATAAGTACATAGTGAGAATAAGGTATAAACTCTTTGGAATAGAGAAAAAGAAAATACTGGCAGGCATAGAATAAAATAAAAAAAAGTTTGATGCTCTTTTGTTTTATCAATCAAAGAAGGTTCTTACTTGTGTTCTATCGCAACGGGTAATGGAAAATTGAAGTTCGCGCGGTAATTAAATATCTACGTTTGAAAAGTTTTACTATGGAATAAGTAAATGAAGACTTGCAAGATACGTTAGGGGTTCATGCTCCTCCTTATTCTACGGTTGCGCGTTGGTGTGCTAAGTTTAAGAAGGGAAGAACATCCACTAACGACGACGAAATGAAGAAATGATAAAAAATGTTGAAAAAATTGCTTAGGCGGATCGTCGTACTACTGTTTGTTTTATAGCTGAAGAAGTAAAGATTTCAATAGGGAGTGTTTATAATAAAACATGACTATTTGGGAATGAAAAAAGTCTCAGCGCGGTGGGTGCCTAGAATACTAACGGCCGAACAAAACCAAACCAGGCTCAGAACTTCACAAAACGGTTTGGAACTGTTATAACAAGATTCTGACCGGTTTTTGGCTCGATTTCTAACTATGGATGAAACATAACTTTACCAGTACGACCCTGAAACAAAAAAATAATCCATGACTTGGAAGAGACCATCATAACCGACCCCTAAGAAATTCAAGGCCGTTCCATCCGTCGAGATCATGGGTTCACTTTTTTTGGGACAGTCAAGGGATGGAGATGATTGAATACCTCAGTCATGGATCCACTATTACGGGGAATATGAACGCAAAACAAATCGGTAGGTTGCGTGACGAAATACGCGAAAAACGGCGTGAAAAACTCGCTAAAGTGGTTTTGTTTCATCAAGATAACGCCCCAGCGCACAATTCCAAAGTTGTGATGGCTGCCATCAATGATGCTGGCTTCGAATTGCTAGAAAATCCTCCATATTCTCCAGATCTTGCTCCTAGTGACTTTTATCTATTTCCAAGGTTGAGGCCAGAAATTCAACGATGATGACGCTGTGATCGCCGCAGTACAAGGTTTTTTAGAGAATCAAGATGAAGATATTGTTAAGAAAGGAATTTGGGTTTAGAAAAAAGATATGCTAAGAGTATACAACCAAAAGGTGACTATGTTGAAAAATAAAATAATATTTGATAAAAGCATCTTATTCGTTTCCACTACTGAAACCCCTAGTAACTTCACAAATTTACATGCCGGGATTCAAATCCACGACCTCCCGAATGAGAAGCCGGCGTTCTACCGCTCCGCTACCACCGCGTAAATTCCAAAGGCGTATCCACAAAACTTTTTAAAAGCTACTACTATATGCTATAACCTTTACTTTTTTAGCCTCTTAATAGGTTTTTATTTAAAAGCATATTTGCTTCCCTATCAACTACTAAGGTCAACAATTCGATTAATTTTTTTTGCAAATAGCCTCTGTCTAGCTATCTCACTCGATGCTCATACATAGTAATATATTAATTGGGTCTTACGGCGATTATTTGTTGGGTAAAATTTAATCACATTAGATTCCCGACGGCGACGTTTGGGCAACGTTGCAGCTGCCGTGGTGACGGGTAGACTGAAGTGGCGCGCACAATCAATTTTACCTAATAAATAATCGCGGTTAGACCCGTTTATAATATATTACTACCTACGTCTCGTTATAATTCCGTTACCTTATCACAAAGTAACCCACTGGCATCGACAAGTAATAGTTTACTTCCTACATCTTAACAGTGCCATTTGAAATTGTTTCTCTGTAATTTGCAATCGGCCACCAATATCGTAAATTACGAAAACGTCATATTACCAAAGCAATTTCCTGGCTAAAAATTATTACCACCGTTTCATTGAACAATCGACTCGGTAATTCCGAGCTCCATTTTCGGCGAGGTCGCCCCCACTATTTTGCTCGATTCACAATTTCATGCCGACAATAATAAATTGTAATTTGCACCAAGCCGCAAACGCTAAATGAGGCCGGCATTCAGTGGGAAATTGAGGCTGTACCGCGCTATGCTTTTGAGCACTCGCTCGGAGCCGTAGGTGCTCAACTGTCTTCTTTATCTGCCGTCGCCTATCGGTGGTTGGAAACCAATTCGGCTGTCTTGCTTTTCAAGGCTGCCTAAATACGAATACAAACAAGGACCTGGTTCTTTACACGGAAAAAAGGATGGATGGATCAACGGACGGACGGTTAGACAGACAGACAGATGGACAAACGGACAAGTAATAGGACGAGTAATAGTTATAAGTAAGAATATAATTACAGGTGATACAAGACTCGTTAGAATTTGTTTTAGGATGCATTTTAAAAACATATATACATAAACTCACGCCTTTATCCCGGAGGGGTATTCAGAGATCAGAGTTTGCCACTTGTCACGATCCTGACAGACCTCTTCTGCTTCATCAACAAGAAACAAGGAACTGATACTTTGTTCCAACCACTGTTGTAAGTATGTAGCCATGATATATTGGCACAACTGTCAGAGAAACGATTACCGATAGGGCAAAAGGTTATTGGTTGGATATGACGATGCAGCTGATGCAGTGTAGGATGCCCTCTTGCAAAGTGGACCGACGATCTAGACGAGATTTTCTGTGTGGCGGCTGTATAAAGATGGCGGAGGACGGAAAGGTTGTCGTCTCTTGGGGGAAGGCCTGTGTTGACTGCCACGTTAGTCTAGTGGTAATACGTGGAATTTTCAGCATCTAAATAGGTTTTTAAAATTGTCCTCATCACGGGTTCATCATCAGCCACTCGACGCCCACTGCAGGACACAGGCCTCCTTCATGGTTTTCCTACAAATGAAGGGTTTTGCCATAATCGCCACGCTTGGCAGGCGGGTTGGCGATCGCAGTATGCTGTTGAAATCTCAAGAAGACGCTGCTGCCTGTCTCCTAGTAATGTATTTCCTTAGTTGCCTTCTACGACATCCACGGAAGGAAATGGAGTGACGCAATTCTTAATCCGGTGCCACACGGAATTTCTTAGTCCGGTGCCACATGGAAGTGGCTACGGGTTAGTGCAACAAAAAGAATATAATACGTTTTATTGCTTACGAGAGGTCCTAGATACGATACACACTGAGAGCTGATGTACTTATTTTTCCACGTTTTTAATATTCTTGTCTGGTTACCATATCACACGTGTATCCCAATTATTGTGCCGTATTCATATAACACTAATATAGAAGTGGACGAATTGTGACCTTATTGATTAAAGCCTCTTGGGCTTGTTGTGTACAAAAAGAGCTCTGAATGTTTTTTTTTATTTCAGAGCTCTTTTTGTAGATCTCGGGTGCTTAAACATGCAGTCCTTTCAGAAAAGAGCGCCGAGAATTTCCAATTTTGTCCAAAGTGTGTCTGATGAATATTGTTCGCTAAATGTTGCGTTGGCAAGGGTCGTTCATTTGGCGCTTTTCTGCCTTAAGTCGTGATGTTTTAATCAGCACGATTTAGTATGTTGCGTAAGGTTAATTTATGAAGGCTCAGTAATTTTGGGTATGTCAGAACGAATAAACGAAAGATATTTAAATTTTATATTCTTTTTGTTGTACTAACCCGTGCTGGGGACAATTTTAAAAACCTGTTTAGAGGCTAAAAATGTCGCTGCCTGTACGTAATACTCATAAGTTTGTAAAGAGGCTCGAAATTTCACTGATGCCTTCACTTGCCCATTAGCTCAGTTGGGAGAGCGCTGGCACGGTTAGCCAGAGGTCGCGGGTTTAAGTCCCGGCATGGGTGGAATTTGAGCCGGTTTTTAAAATTAAAATTTTGTATTTTTAAGGCTTTTTGTTTGTTTTAGCGGTGGTAGCGCCGCGGTAGCCTTACATTCGGAAGGTTCGAATCCCGGTATGAACCGATGACTTTGTTTTCGAAGTTACGTGCGCCTGTAAAGTTGTAGTAGCGATACCACTCGCTAACGGTGAAGAAAATTATCGTTAGGAAACCATAGTGTCTGAGATATTCTCATACCTCAGCGCTTGAAATTACCAATCCGTATTGGGCACGCGTGGCAATTAAGCTAAATTAGTCTCTTTGAGATCTTACGGTACCCTGTTTCTGTGCCAAGCCTGTGGACTAATAATTTTTATCAAAGTCGTCAGCGTCGTCAACGACTCTCGAAGTTGTAGACGAATACGTCTACTTAGGACAAACAGTCCAACTAGGCCGGTCCAACTTCGTGAAAGAGGTCAATCGACGAATCCAACTCGGCTGGGCAGCTTTCGGGAAACTTAGAAAAGTCTTTTCGTCTAATATACCTCAATCGCTCAAGACAAAATTATACAACCAGTGTGTGTTACCAGTGATGACTTATGGCACTGAAACGTGGTCTCTCACTATGGGCCTCATAAGAAGGCTCAAGGTCACGCTACGAGCTATGGAAAGGGCTATGCTCGGAATTTCTCTACGAGATCGAATCAGAAATGATGAGATCCGTAGACGAACGAAAGTCGTCGACATAGCCCAGCGGATTAGTAAGTTGAAGTGGCAGTGGGCGGGGCACATAGCACGCAGAACTGATGGCCGATGGGGCCGAAAAGTTCTCGAACGGAGACCACATATCGGCAAGCGCAGCGTGGGACGACCAGCCACAAGATAGACAGATGACGTCATTCAAGTGGCAGGAAGACGCTGGATGCAGGCCGCTTCCAACCGGTCTTTTTGGAAATCCATAGAGGAGGCCTATGTCCAGCAGTGGACTTCTTGTGGCTGAATGATGATGATGAAAGTCGTCAGCGTCAATACGAAGTTCTTAGAGTCGAAAGCAGGTTATCTCATCACAAACTAAAGGTGAATGAAAACACACTTACATATATTGCAATACATAAACTGTCCCAAAAGGGTAGGCAGAGGCTGGGTTTGCCGCTTGCTACGATACGAAAAATATTTATACGGACATAAAATATTTCAACAGAAATGAAGGAAAATGAAAGGAACTGATGGCCGATGGGGCCGAAAATTTCTCGAGTGGAGACCACATATCGGCAAGCGCAGCGTAGGACGACCAGCCACAAGATGGACAGATGACGTCATTCAAGTGGCAGGAAGACGCTGGATGCAGGCCGCTTCCAACCGGTCTTTTTGGAAATCCATAGAGGAGGCCTATGTCCAGCAGTGGACTTCTTGTGGCTGAATGATGATGATGAAAGTCGTCAGCGTCAATACGAAGTTCTTAGAGTCGAAAGCAGGTTATCTCATCACAAACTAAAGGTGAATGAAAACACACTTACATATATTGCAATACATAAACTGTCCCAAAAGGGTAGGCAGAGGCTGGGTTTGCCGCTTGCTACGATACGAAAAATATTTATACGGACATAAAATATTTCAACAGAAATGAAGGAAAATGAAAGGAACTGATGGCCGATGGGGCCGAAAATTTCTCGAATGGAGACCACATATCGGCAAGCGTAGCGTAGGACGACCAGCCACAAGATGGACAGATGACGTCATTCAAGTGGCAGGAAGACGCTGGATGCAGGCCGCTTCCAACCGGTCTTTTTGGAAATCCATGGAGGAGGCCTATGTCCAGCAGTGGACTTCTTGTGGCTGAATGATGATGATGATGAAGGAAAATTGCGGTGGCGAGGTACAACAGTTAACTGCAGATCAATCTTAACATTTTATTTCCACTCGTAACGTAACCGTGTAGGGTGCACGGCTGCACGCACGTAAAGGTTAATGTGCTGTCAACTCTACCGGAGCCTATGGAATTAGGTCTGAGAAGGGCAAATGCAAGATTTAATGTAGCCTGGCTAGCCAATTTTTTTTATTTAGCCCATACAGGGTGTCCAACGCCTATGCCACATATAGAGATAGTACCTCGAATATTGTAGATGGAACATGTAACTGAAAGGAGACTGTAAGCTCCTATTGCGATATTAAATAAATAAAGAAATTAGTTTAATTAAAAAAAAAAAATAAACTGCATTCATAGATTTTTAAATAATTACATGGTTGAACCGGGAATCGTAACCGCTACACGAGAAAAAAAATACCCTGTAGCTTTATCCATCTATCTACAATATTCGAGATAGTTCCATCTACAATATTCAAGTTACTTTCCCGCCATGTGGCATAGCCGTGGGACGCCCTGTATACGTCCCACTGCAGGGCACCGGCCTGCTTTCAGAGAGAGAGTATGGTCTTAATTACCACACGTACCCCCCGCGGATTGCCCTGAGATATATGAGCACCTAAGGCATTCAGGTCACCCATACATAGCATAGGGGATCCTAGTTTTCAGAAGCAGTGTTTTTTTTACCAATAAAGTTTTTTTATTTTATTTCAATCCGCAGTTGACTGTAATTTCAGATGGTTCTTAACCCCCTTGAAAGAAGTGTGAGAATCGCACGAATAAATCGCTAGCCACGGGCAGAGACGCATGAAGGGCCCCTCCATTCGTGGGTGATATTACGTTATCATATCGCTGGTTGCCGTGGTAACGGAGCGTAGCCATTTTGCACCTGAAGAGGTGCTGAGCAACACGGTTTTGTCCCAAAAGAGTGACACTTACATTCGTGCTAAATAGGTTGTGCTTGAATGTAAGCATAGCGTTGATAGATAAGATAAGATAATTTATTTTACAAAAACATTGAACAAATATAATATATACAAAATATAAAGAAACAGCGTCATGGTCTTCACCGATCACGGCAAAATGCAGAGCGGCGGCCACTTTGGATTCCATTTTATACTTTTTTATGGTATTATGTATAACCTAATTTACACTCTTAACCATGATTATTTTTATTTTTATTGTGTTGCTATAAAATAAACGTTTTCTATTCTATTCTATAATAATAATAATATTATAAACGTGAAAGTTTGTGAAGATGTTTGGCTGTGTGGATGTTTGGAGGTTTGGATGTTTGTTACTAGATCACGCCACATTTTTTTTTGTGTACAATAAAGTATAATCAATCTATCTATAAACTAGCTGACTCGGCAAAGAATGTTTTGCCATATTAATTAGCCTACGACGTATTCTCAGACCTACCAAATATACACAAAAATATTCATAAAAATTGGTGAAGCCGTTTCAGAAGAGTTCCATAACAAACAGAGGTTGTGGGTTCGATTCCCACTGGAAGACGCCATACATTTGTACAAATGGCCTCAGTCTGGGTGTGCTTTCATGTTTGTAACGTCCTTGCCTGGTTACCATAGCACAGGGTATCCTAGTTTGGGACCAGGTCGAGTGATTATATTGTGTGAAAGTTATTTATATTTATAATATTTATTTATATCTTTCGCATCATCAACATTCATTCATGCATAAACGCACGCTGGTTGCGGGTACTTTTGACAGCACTACTATAGCTATGAGAAAAACTTAAAAATCGCGAAACAGCTGTTCCACACTAAAGTTGTGGCAGTAAAACGTATGGAACAGGTTTGAAATTTTTTTGCGATTCGAAAGTTTTCCCCAAAGAAAAAGTTATTCGTATTTCCGAGTAGATCCCCTTATAGGACTATTTTTTAGTATGAAAAAAAAAGTCAAATTGAACAAAAAAAAAGCGCGTCCACGCTTTTATAATCAACTAGATGGTTTCCCAAAGAAAAGTGCCTTCTTTGTGTCTCTGTGGCACCTGCACACAATTTCGCGGAGAAAAATAGAAAAATATGGTAAACTTTTCCTTATAATGCGTTACGGGGAGGAAAAGCACCTCATTTCGTTTTTGTTTACGCTTACACCGACGCGTGTGCCGACTAACGAGAGCGAGAGGAGTAACGATGAGGAAAAGAGGAACACAAAATTCCCAAGAGAGGTTAGAAACAGTAATAGATAGAGACTTTATTGCATAGCCAGAAAAAGGGAATTACAAAATAATTAATTGATCAGTAATTTCAGTAGTCTATATACGTCCCACTGCTGGGCACAGGCTTTCTCTCAGAGAATGGGCTTAACCACGCGTGCCCACCGCAGATTGGCAATTTCAAGCGCTGAGGTATGTGAACACCTCAGACACTCAGGTTTGATGATTATGTCACGACGTTTTCCTTCACCGTTAGCGGTATTGCTGCTATATCTTCACAACTTAGAAAACAAAGTCATTGGTACATGCCCACAACCTCCCGATTGAGAAGCCGTTCTACGGTTCCGCTACCACCGCTATAATAACATAAATAGGTAATAATAACTTCCACAAAACACAATCACTTATCCTGGTCCCAAACTAGGATACCCTGTGCTATAGTAACCGGGCAAAGAAATCACACACATGGAAATACACCCAGACTGAGCTCATATGCACAAACGTACGGTGGCACCCAGTGGGAATCGAACCCACGACCTCCGGTATCATAAGTAGACGTGATACTGCTAAACCAACGAGGCAATCGTGTGTTTGTAGGCATAATAATTTTTTTCCATAACACCGCATAAAAAGACCCTTCAAGTGTATTTGAAGTTTGTATTCTTTTTGTAGCACTAACCCGTGCTGAGGACAATTTTAAAAACCTATTTAAAAATTCCACCCATGCCGGGACTTGAACCCACAACCTCTGGCTAACCGTGCCAGCGCTCTCCCAACTGAGCTAATGGGCAAGTGCAGGCATCAGCGAGATTTCGAGCCTCTTTACAAACTTCTCTGTATTACGTACAGGCAGCGACATCTGGCCGATGCAGTTGCTTCGGCTTAAATATGTATTTGAAGTTTTTCACACGAACCGATTTCTCTTAAACCGAAAACTCGCAAAACATTTCCTCAATTGTCTGAGGTGGGCGTAAAAATAGAATCATTCTCTCGACTAAGGCTTTGGCATCAAAGTGCTTTGTGGAACACGGAGGGAGGGAAGGAAGCCGTGGAAAAAATCCACACCCATGTAAGGGGTACAGTGCACTGCTACCGCCTCTAGTTGAAGAGCTGCTGTGCAGACAATGAGAAAAAAGTGAAAGAATGTGTGGGGATAGATAAATAAAACGTCTTTGGGTTCCGTACCCAAAAGGTAAGGGACCCTATTACTAAGACTCCGATGTCCGTCCGTCCGTCCGTCCGTATGTCACCAGGCTGTATCTCATGAACCGTGATAGTTAGACATTTGAAATTGAAACAGATGATGTATTTCTGTTGCCAGGTCAGAACTTTTACACCCCAACGGCCATCAGTTCTCCGAGCTATGTGCCCCGCCCACTGCCACTTCAACTCAGCAATTCTTTGAGCTATATTAGTAACTCGGGTTCTTCTGCGGATCTCCTCATTCCTGATTCGATCACGTAGTGAAACTCCTAACATAGCTCTCTCCATTGCTCGTTAAGCGACCTTGAGGCTTCTTATGAGACCCATAGTCAGCAAGCAGGTCTCACATTCGTACGTCATCACTAGCAACACAAATTAGTTATACACCTTTGTCTTGAGACACTGAGATATTTCGGACTTGAAAATGTGTTTTAGTTTCCCGAACGATGGCAACTTCGACAAGTGATCTCTTTATCGAAGTTGGACTAACGTAATTGGACTGTTTGTCCCAGGTATACATAGTGGTCAATAACCTCGAGGTCTGAGCCGCCGACGTTGATAGGAGTGGGTGCTACATGGGAGTTCGACATTATCTTTGTCTTGTTCATGTTAAGACCCACTTTGTTAGAAGCTCTCTTCAGGTCACTGAACTCAGCCATAATCACTATGTCATCGGCGAATCGAAGGTGAGTGATGTCATCATCATTATCATCATTCAGCCATCTGAATGGATGAATGAATTAGATCTGCTGGTCTATGTCGACGACTTTCGTTCGTCTACGGATCTCATCATTTCTGATTCGATCTCGTAGAGAAATTCCAAGCATAGCCCTTTCTGGTTGCGTGACCTTGAGCCTTTGCTGGCTTTGCATTTTGACGCGTTGCTGAATCTGTCAGCATACAACCCTTAACAGACATGTATTTTTTATGTTCCCGACGTAAGCAGTGTTTGCAGACTGCAAAGCACAGATGAACATACAGATGCGAAGGCGGTTTCTTGCCCATTAGCCTAATGACAGAACGCCATTTGGTTCGCAACATCTGTTACGGGAATTGCGGTTCTCCAGACTAAATAAATAGTCCTCCCAACTGGAAGGTGCTTGGTTTTAAATATTACATCTGAGGATCGTTTGCTCGAATGCGGCTTGGGATTTATTTGCCACCTTGGGTACTTGCTGAAAATGTATCGTGATCCCTGTGTAGAGCGTGATTAAATCGTCTAACAATAAAAGTAACTTAATAACTATATTATCCATAGGTAATAAATAAATAAACAACTTCCACACAACAAAATTACTTGTCCTAGTGGTGGTACTGTGGTATGTTTTAGGGAAGCCCTATGTCCAGCAGTAGACAAGTACGACGCTGATTGATTAATTGATGGTAACCTTGCCCGGTTACATAACAAACATGGAATTACACCCAGACTGAGGCCATTTGCACAAATGTATGGCGGCCTGCAGTAGAAATCGAAGCCACGATCTCCTAATGTAAGATAATGTAAGAACCTATAAAAAAAATTGCAGGCTTTGATTTGGGACCTAAATGTGCATAAATAACCCTTCAATCACGAGTAATGAGGTACAAACACGATCATCCATAAATTTTAAAGCAGAACTTGACTTGAGTTGCTATTGCAGTATAGTATCAGATTGAAACCACTTACTGCGGCTTTCTATCTTAAAAAATTGTTCACCCAACTGGAAAGCGCTGCGGCTCTTAAATATTAACTAGGTTCTTACATCGGGCGGAAAAAGTTGGTCGATGTAAATGGGTTGTTTTATGTAGCCCCCAAGACATTTTTAAGCTGTGGAGTTGATCAATTAGTCTTTATTATAATTTTTCTGGATATTATTTCACTCTCCTAACATACATAGTAGGTATATGGTGTCATAGGGTAGATCTAAATGTAAGTGAGTGAAGAAAACAGCAGATATGAGTTCTTATCCTCCGTACCGGTCAAAACCGAGTTGCCCAATAGGACTAAAATACATTGATACGAGTACAAAGCACGTACGTTTGCAAAGCAGATTCAGATGAAACTGGATGTTATTATCAATGTCTAATGCAATGGTCCAATGCTTCATCATCATCATCAGCTATTTGACGCCCACTGCAGGATAAAGGCCTCCTTCGTGGTTTTCATAACCATGAGGGGTTTTGCCATAATCGCCACGCTTGGCAGGTGGGTTGGCGATCGCAGTATGCGGTTCGAATCTCAGGAAGACGCTGCTACCCGTCTCCTGATAATTGATTTCCTTAGTCGCCTTCTACGACATCCACGAAAGGAAATGGAGTGACGCTATTCTTAATCCGGCACCACAAGGTCCAATACTTATTGTTTTAATATTGTGGTGTTTAAATAGCATCTAACTACGGTAGGATCTTCAAAAAAATAACTAAAAACATAAATTACTGGAATTCCGGGGAACGTTACGAAGTTTCTGTTTGCACGCAAAAATTGTACTTGTATGTCCTTTAGGAACAAAAATAAATTTGCCAGCTAGCATGTTAGTAAAATTTTGAACGCGGAACATTTCTTTCAGAAAAAAGTCACATTTTAAGTACTCATATCTTCTTAACTCAAAATATTTGGCACTCGGCTGTTCCCCTCCACTATTTAAAATGATAAATCAATCCTTTAATCAATCCAATCTTTCTTCTACTTCCTGCGGTTGACTGGTAGAAAATACTCATGACATTATGTCCGCCGTATTGTACATTTACTTTAAGTGCAATAGGAGTATTGATAAATACAAGTCTATCGGTTTTTGCAATAAAAAGGAACACGTCAAAAATCGGGAATTAAGTTAATAATTTGTAGTGCTCAGGAAAGTATTAGTTCGGCAATCATTATTACTTATTTATTATGGATGAATGTAGCGTCATGTTATACAACGTGTTGATTTGTAAAGTAACGCCCGCCTCAGGGTACTTCCTACTCATCAACACGAACAACTTTTACTCGTCGGGCGTCTCTTTACAAATCAACACCTTGTATATACCTTATGAATGGTTTACTGAATGCAGCTTTTTTATTCAACTTTAAAAAATGAACACCGACAGCGTACACCAAAGGCAAACGCTTCATTCATTTTCTAAAGAGTACGCTGCAAAAACCGTTGCCTGATTTCGTGCTTATTGAAAAACGAAATGTAGGTCGGAAACTGAACTCGTATCAGCGAAATGCACAGAAAAATCGACTGCACACAGCAGCTATAATAATAACAAACACTATCCAACTCGTAATAAACTGCAATTTATCTTCTGATTTGATTTTTTGCTTAAAAACTTATTTACTAATGCCATTCACCTTAGGAACTTAATGAGGTTTGTCATTTAAGGGACTACGCGGAGCTAAAGCATTAAAAATCATTATCTTCTCCAGCAAATCGAGAAGAAAACCTGGCGCAGTTTTCCGAACGCAGCCCAACTCAATATTGATAACAGCATTCTTTTATTATGAACACGCTTTTATAAGCTTCAGTTGTGACTAACAAATCCAGGAATTCAGTTTTAACCTGCTTTTAACTACCGTGTTAATTTGACACCAGTTACATACACTGGTTCGGATGGTAAAATTATTTGGTTTTTAGGGTTACTTTTTATAAAATATAAAAAAATAAAATGAAAAAAAAAAACGTAAGGGGGTCTCCATAGAAAAAACGTGTTTTCCGCCGTTTTTTGTGTATGCTCTATTGTAAAAACCGTTATACATACAGGCATCAAACTTGGCGAGATTGTCGAACTTATACGTTCTAACGACAAATAGTAAAAAACTCCTCAAAACCGCTCAGTGCGAGTATGAAACCCTCGGTGCGCGAGTCCGACCCGCAGTTGGCCGGTTTTTTGAACTGAAGAAGCCAGGAGAAAAAAGTGGAATTCTTCAAAACGTTTCCTGCTACGCTTTCTATTATATAAGCCTTCCGATTTCTTTTCCTTATCAAACTTCATCAACAGCAACGCCATGAAGCTTAGTGATAATCCAAAACAAGTTCAGGTAAGTTAAAAATAACTTTTACTGCGTGAAAATTGAAGAAAATATCTGATTCATGCATTCGCTAGAGCGAACACAAAAGTTTAGTTCGAAACTGCTGATATTATGGGTCGTTTTGCAGACAGTGAACTCATTTGAATGAATGATTGATGAAGAAAGAAGAAAAAATTTTCACACTTATATACCTACACTAAATTCGACGACCTCCGTGGCGCAGCGGCAGCGCATCTGCCTACCATGCGAGAGGTACCGGTTTCGAATCCCGGCTGGGGATAAAAAAAAACCCCAGGTCTTGGATGTTTACGTATTTGTGACGTCGTTGCTTCTGGTTCCCACGACACAGGGTATCCTAGTGTGGGGCCAGAAGCAATCTCGTATGTGTCTGTACGTAAATGTTTATGTTTTGTGTTTAATTACTTACGTATTATTTTAAACAAGATTTGAAGTGGAAGAACTTGACAATAGGACTCACGTTAGGCATCCTACAGCGCTGATTTTCAGCGATTAGGTTTTAGTTTGGTTCATAAGCAGCCTTGATTTTATTTTTATTCACTTGGCTACAATGGCCCACATATAAAACTCATCTTAAAAACTAACAATAAAAAACAAAGAAAATCTAATTTTCTACCGCACTGGATGAGAAATAATTAATTTTCCCATCCAGTGCTGCAGAATTGGGCTATCAAATTTTTCAGATAGGGTTCTCAGGATGCTGTTGTCACTGGACCTGCGTCTGCGCATGAGCGAGCCGGTCCGCTTAAGGATGATTGCAAAAAAATCATCCACGTGCACTACACCAGCGACCCCAACAGCATCCTGAGGGCATTAATATATATACGTCCCACTGTAGGGCACAGGCCTTCTCTCAGAGAAAGCGTATGGGCTTAATCACCACGCGTGCCCACCGCGGATTGGCGATTTCAAGCGCTGAGGTATGTGAATAGCTCAGACACCCAGGTTTCCTCACCATGTTTTCCTTCACCGTTAGCGAGTGGTATTGCTACTACAACTTCATAAATGTACATAACTTAGAAAACAAAGTCATAGGCATATGCCCGCACTAGGAATCGAACCTGGGTCTCCCGCTTCCGAGTCCAATGTTCTACCCACTAGGCTGCTACCGCTAGTTTGGTTAAGTCGTTACTAATAACAATGTTTTCTCTTGTTACAGTGTCCACGGTATCAGTCAGCCATCCAGTCGAAACACACAGAATATTGGAACAACACGAAAGGTACGTAACCAGATGACGTGAAGAAATCTGAAGATGGATGGACTGCCTCGTTGGTCTGGCGGTAAAGACGCTTGATGCCAAAACAGAGATCGTGATTCCCAATGGAAGTCGCCGTACTTGATTTTTAAAAATGGCCTCACTCTGGATGTATTTTCATGTTTGTGATGTCCTTGGCCGGTTACCATAGCACAGGGAATCCTAGTTTGGGACCAGGTCAAGCGATTGTGTTTTGTGGAAGTGTGCTAAAAACACCAGACTGTTATATTATTTTTGTTGCCCTAACCGGTCCTAAGGACAATTTTTAGAAACCTATTTAGTGGCTAAAAAATTCACCCATGCCGGGACTTGAACCCGCGACCTCTGGCTAACCGTGCGTTATACAGTGAAGTTTGTAAAGAGGCCCGAAATTCCGCCAATGCCTGCACTTGCCCATTAGCTCAGTTGGGAAAGCGCTGGCACGATTAGCCAGAGGTCGCGGCTTCAAGTCCCGGCATGGGTGGAATTTTTAGCCTCCAAATAGGTTTTTTAAAAAACACCAGACTATTACTTTCAATCAATCAGACCATACCAACCAATCAGTACAAGGTACGAGCTCACATCCATCCTCGTACGATATTGTACGAGATTCATTGATACAAATTTTAATTCTTAGGTACCAAATAATCGTTTGGAATGCATACACTGCTGCTTTCACTGAGAGTTATAAGCACGATCAACCGTGCCGTTATCAGAACCTTATTACGACAATAATTTTGAAAATTATAATACTATTAATGCAGACAAGAGATCCGTTTTGGTATGCTTATTAAGTATCTTAATTACATAATCTTTTTCATAGTTTGTATCGAAAATCATAAAGCTAAATATGGCAACACAATGCCCAACCTAATAGCTAGAGGTAAAATAACTGTGAACGGTCTGTAGACATGGACAGCTCATAGGATCTTAGTTGATCTGTAACTTACTTAGTAAGAAGCAAATAAATGAATAAAGTATTATTATTAAGTATTATTATGTTAGTGCAATGACGTATTCCGGTTTCCTCCGAATTTATGCAGCCAGTATCGAAATATCCGACACAGACCTATTTTCTTGAAAAAATATAAATAAAGGCAACACTTTTTTAAAAGACAATGCCCATTCCGGGAGGCGGGACTTCTTTTTCGATTTCTAGTCTGCTGAGTTTTAAAATTTAACGAATTAAATCAGGATTTCCTTAAGCTTTGCTCACCTACTCGTAGCAGCGCGACGTGAAACGTATCGCCGTCCCAGCACCTAACTCATTCGGTGCAGGATCCTCGCTCCTCAATAATGCAAGGCGACCAGCCGCTCCCGAATGATAGATGTAGTACGTACGACATTAATATGTAAGCAGCCGTTTAGTGGGAACGTTTAACATTCGTCACGAGGTGCGGTGCGAAATGGGTGTAGGCGGAAACATAAATTGAAACTCCCAAGCACTCTATTATCCAGGGGTAAGACCGACCGAACAAATGTAAACGAACCCAAAGATAGGCTCGATAGATAGATAAGTAGTCTGTAATTATACTCTGATAGAAGGCACCTGCCCGAGGGACATAGAAAATAAAGAAAGAAACTAGACAATATAGACGCTCACACAATATCGTCGGTCGAATTCATTATTGGAACGTTTCAAAATATACTGTATTGAGTAATTAACGTTTAAAAATCTGTAAAATTTTCAAATTCGCAGTAAAATCATTGTTCCTTTACTGATCGAAGTCGTTTTATAATACTTACAATTAACTTGTCCCATGAGTGATTAGGAAAAAAATCTTAAATTCTTATTAATTCTGCATACTTAACTCAAAACACGTGGTTTTGGAGATGTTCTGGTAATGATTCCGACCGACGATATTGGTTATAACATCGCGTGGGCGGGATTCAAATATCCCTTTGTTATTTTAACCGTGCTGTTCTAACAGCGTTATTTATAAAACGAGACTTCTTAAAAAGCTCCTCAAATGCCTTTTAAATTGTCTGTGGTAAAGTGAACGACTCTACCAAAGGCTATGTAAACTGCATTTTGAGCGGTTTAGAGGAACCATGGTTTTAGAAACAACTTCGTTAGTCTTTGTTAAAAATTCACCACTAACTGGGGCACTTGCACAAAGAAAATTATTTAATCTCGTTGGTGAAAATATAAATAAATGTGGTGATTTTTTTTCTCTACGACTAAAACTTCTCATACTATGACCTGTTGAAAAGTCATTCCAGTCACGCGCCGAACAAATCGAGCTCAGATTATGACCTCACAACTTGCACATAATACCTGATAATTGATGAAGCGTTCATCTATATTTCATTCTCTCGTAATATACTGTTTTTACACATAGCCATTTATTTTTTTCATTAAATCTTTAACCTTAGGGGTTAAAGATTTAATGAAAAAATTAAATCTAAAAAGTTTTTTTTTTATTTCAGTAACTTGATTTTTGCCGTTTTTGAGAACTCAAACATTCCTTTCTCAATTTTAGTGACTTCCTTTCTCAATTCTAGTGACTACATCCTCTTTCAGTCCACAACGTTGCGTTAGTTTGGACATGTGGAGAGGATGAAGGAAGAAATTTTGACAAAACAAATATATGGAGTGAATGTGGGTGGAAAGGCCAGTAACAGACGTCCCAGGTGGACATATTTCAACCAAATAGGGGATGCATTAGCAAAGGGCAAAATAAAAAGTACCCAAAACCGGCGTGCGTGCATGCAATGACTGATGAATGCTGAGGAAGCGAATCTGTACAGGATTGTGGCAAGTGGCAGTCCCTGGTTTCTACCTACCCCTCTGGGATATAGGCGTGAGTTTAGGTTATGTTATGTTTGCTATTTTTCAATTTCAAATTTTATTCTGTTTAACCTCAGTATTTTCGTATAAGGCTCGTACGCCATGTGAAATAACAAGTTAATCCTAACGGCCGCCTCTATACAGGCTATTGGCTTAGTGGGGACTGTTCGCGACATAGATTATTTTACCATGTTTTTATGGTGGCAACCTTGTTTTACATTCTGATGTTGTCACTATTGAAAAGAGCGTTCGTGCCTTGCCGCTCCCGCACGCGGTTTGTTGGATTATATAATGTAGCCTAAAATATAGAAAAACTCCGTTTTAATTAATCATCAGCCCTTACAAATACAGTCCTCTATACTATATGGAGACCACTGTTAAAATACATAACTGTGTACCATTCCTATTTTAGTGGAATCGTATGTTTGAGACCTCTAAAATCCCAACAAAAAAAAAAAACTTTTATTATATTATTTTCAGATTTTTCTATGTTTTTCTGCGTCTTCTTTAGTATAGAAACAATCCAATCTAAGGTTAGACGAAAGTTCCCTAATTTTTGGTCCGTGGCTGTTTATGAAAATCATCATTAAATGCTCAAGCGCTAGGAATGCCAGAGAGATCAAAAAGTCTTAAGAAATATGAAGAATGTTCTATCTACTTAAGAACCGTTTCAATTCGTCTAGACGGAATTTCTACACAGTGTCAGCCATCTTCCAATTTACCGCTGACACTCGTACCTAGGGCGGTTGTCACGTAAAGTTGATAAGTTTGGGATACACCGTATACTTACCTACTTTTAATTTAAAGCACTGGTCCAGGCCTTAGAGTCTAATACATAAGCAGCCTATATACGTCCCATTGTAGGGCACAGGCCTTCTCTCAGGGTGAGAATGGGCTTAATCACCATGCATGCCCACCGCGTATGTGAATAGCTCAGACACTCAGGTCTCCTCAATATGTTTTCCTTCCACAGTTAGCCAGTGGTATTGTTACTATCACTTCACAAATGTACATAACTTAGAAAACAAAGTCATAGGTACATGCCCGCACTGGGAATTGAACCTGGGTCTTTCGCTTCCGAGTGCAATGTTCTACTCACTAGGCTTGCACTGCTCCAATGGTATAATCCGCGCAAATTAAATAGGCATATCTCGCGAAGAAAATCGAATTGTGCCAGGAGTCAAGTTGAGTTGCACGGGTAAAGTTGGTAAAGTCTACAGAGACCACGGGACTTGCAAAAGTACCAGAACCGTTAGAAAATTGTAAAATGCAAAAATAAACTAATAAATATCCATCCTAATTCACTTTTTATTATGTCTAGTGCTCGTGTTAACCTTAGAAAATACTAAACTTGCACTAATACATCCCCTATTATGGCCTCTCCATATGGCCAAACCAACGCAACATGCCTATCTCTAGTCACTACATCCTCTCTCACTCCACAACATTCCTATTCTCTAGTGCTATTCCCAAAATAAATGAATTCGTACCTCAGCGCCCTCTCTCTTGCACTCAGAGAGAGAGGCTTACAGTGTGACGTTTGTTCTGGGTTTACCACGACAATTCGATCCTTATTGCATAGCCTACTGATTAATAAGTATGAAGGCTAGTTTTATTGTAGTAATGCGCTACGCATTGTACATTGAATTGTCATAATAAACTAGTTTTAAGAAACGTAGCCCTTATGAGCATGATCATAATTGCCTTACAGTTAAGTTGTCTTACAATGTAATAAAGCTCCTGGTGCACCGTCAGCGTTAGGCAGTACAGTCGGTGTCATAAAATTTAAAGCCCATAAAAGTGAGAAACATTCCTGAAACGGCTGATAAGCACTTTTTTATTCAACTGCCTGGAGTTTCTCACTCGTTAAATTTAATACCCTGCCAGTGTCTTTCCCTAAAATGGCTGGATGTATTTTCCTTTAACTGTGACGGCCATTTTGCGAATTGTCTCGGTTTCTGTTGGTGGTTCCTTCAATTATTACGTTTCTTTTATTACACGGATTGTGTTTACCTCCATTTTATTTCATGGTTGGTGTTGATGTAATTGACTCTTCCTTTACACTGCGAAAAAATAATAATGTTCCTACCGATTAAGCAATCAATTTAAATGGTTAATTATAATGAAATTATGAAAAAATAAAAATAAATCTCTGCCGTGACCTCATTTATTTATGGATAATTCTATGTGAACTTTCTTTTAAACTGGTAAACTTAATGTTTTGTGTAAAATCAAATAAAAAAAAATTCTTCTTAACTATTTTCTACGTTTTGCTATGTATTGTGTCTGAGCTATTCACATACCTCAGCGTTTGAAATCGCCAATCCGCGGTGGGCACGCGTGGTGATTAAGCCCATACTCTCTCTCTGAGAGAAGACCTGTGCCCTGCAGTGGTACGTATATAGGCTACCTATTCTATGTTTTTTATGGTATAAAAACCATATAACCCCAATCTAGATTGGACGCAAGTTCCCCATTATTGCACTGTTCAATAGTTCTATGTTTTGGCGTGAGTAAACTCACATCGTATTCAACAATTTCACCTGGGGACATTATTTTGTGCCAGACAGTGCTGGCCAAGCGAAATGAGGTTACAACCTCGTCCGCCTCTTTTTCATCAACGCTGAATAGTGTCTTTTTTCTTTTGTCCGCAGCGATAGAGACAGAGGCACTGGTGTGGACGACGCCAAATGGATGGACTACGGTCGCGGAAGGAATGGAATTGATAATGGTGAGTAAAGTTTTTTTTTATTATGTAATGAGGGATTTCCAACGTCTTGTGAAAAATGTTTATTTCGTGTACTAGACGAGTTTTTTACTGCTTCTCCGACTCCAAGGTTTGCTGAAAGAAATCTCTCACAGAGATAAATACATTGTATTTTTTATTAACGCACCACGTTAATACATATTATAACTCAAAATTGCAAATGGGTATGTAGACTCAGCGGACTTACTAGCCAATATAAGATTGGTAGTCCCCTACTCTTCTGATACACGTAGATCCCTAAGATTGTATGTTCCCCGCGCGAGGACCAACTATAGGCAAAACTCCTTTCTGATCCGAGCATGTAACCTATTTAATTCAATAAGCAATAGCGTAGACTTGTTTAGTACGAAACGCAACGAATTAATCAAACACTTTGTGGACAACTTCGTTGAGGCTGTGAACAATCCTGTATTGAGATCTCTGTAAGAAATACAAGACTTTTTCTCGATCTGCATGTAACATCATCTAGCTCTGTATCAATTTAAAGTGTTAATAATTTAAACATTGAAGAAGCAACAATTAACCTAACCAAAATTAGAACCCTCTTTTAAATTTAGTGCTAACTGCGAGACTAATCCATGGCTTTTTTGTGTCATTAATTTACTTACTGTATTTTACTACTGTAAGCTGTAAGATCTCCAAATGTAAAAATAAAATAAAAATAAATAAATAACGACATATTTTCGTGGTATTGTTTTTTTTTTATGAACGTGTTAATTTTTTTAACGAAATTGCGATTTATTGATACTAACTGATTACAAAAATTAAAAGTTCTAAAGAAAAGTCTGAAGAAAGTTATTTGAAGTATTTTAGTTTTTTTTTTTATTGATATTTTTATTACATCATGACGACACTAGTTCAAATTCATGGCGTTATGAATGTGAAAATTTTGAATAGAAACTGTAACTTCTTAATCTAGTCCTGGGTTTTTCGCCTTGGGTTCGTGAACCTAAGGCAAAAGCCTAGGACGTGCCCATGCGTTATAAAAATCACTATTAACGTGTTTGAGAGATTGTGCTGATACTTTTTGTAAAAACGCTGTAAAGAAGATATGTTTTTTTCGATTGATGGCACTACTGTACCATCATCAGCTCCTTGACGCCCACTGCAGGACACAGGCCTCCCTCGTGGTTTTCATAACCATGAGGGGTTTTGCCATAATCGCCACGCTTGGCAGGCGGGTTGGCGATCGCAGTATGCGGTCGGAATGTCAGGAAGACGCTGCTGCCCGTCTCCTGGTAAGTTATTTCCTTAGTCGCCTTCTACGACATCCACGGGAGGAAATGGGGTGACGCTATTCTTAATCCGGCGCCACACGGCGCTACTGTACGGAGGCCCTCAACTCGACCGCTGATCATTAACTACTAAGCATTCGGGACTAACCTAGGTACCGAGCAATGAGTTACAACGTTGAATTTCTATCCCGCTTGATTAGTAGTTAATGATCAGCAGTCAGGTTGTTGCATATTTTTTATTAAGTAAGGTAAGTAAAGTATCGTTTATTCATGTACATGGGTAAATGAAATAGATCTTCATATACAGTTTCAGTGCATTCCATGTGCTGCCCGTCTGGGCGTATGAATATTCATGCAAGCATGCAATAATCATGTATTTGTAAGTCAAATTCAAATTATAAAACTGTTGTGATTAAATGTCAAAATTAAAATTAAAGTAGACATTAAATTGTTCTATCCTCTAAAAAGTCAATAATTCTGTAGTGACATTTATCAATCAGTAACATAAACAAACTGCTTTTGAATAAATTTAAATGCATGTCCTTAATAACGTTCACCTTATTATATATCATTGGAGCCATAAATAAAACACCTTGTTCGACTTATGTCGATTTCATGTATAGCCTCTGACACTTGCGCAAACAACGAATCTATTGAGATCTAGTTTGTCAAAATCTGACTACTGATTAAGGAGTTACGATGGAACATAGAATCGGACATACTTACATACATACGTACGAGTTAAGAAACACATTGTTCTCCTTTTGGGTTCCGTCGCAGTCGGGTAAAAAGAACAAAACTTTGGACATAATCTGACACAAACGGCACCCGCGCCAAGCTAGCTGGAAAACACTACGTAATGCGGAAAATAAATAATGTATTTATCTTTACGTAACACAGTAAACGATTTGTTCATTTATTCAGCTTCCAAGTTGTAAGCTGACGCGAACGCAACTTTGCCAACGGATTTGTTCTTGGAAGTTTCGCGGTAAACTTCGCCGGCTTTTGTTTTGCGGCCACGTTACCTCACACGTTACAGTACAAGGTTCTACAAGGTTATTGAAAAGAACGCAGTTAACCAAAGAGAATTGATAACACTAATAAATCGACGACAGGTTGTTTTAAATAACCCTTAACCCGCAGGTTCTATTTCATACTAGCTGTTGCCCGTGACTTCGTTTGCGTGGTAATTTTGGTGTATTTTTCCGGGATAAAAAATAGCCTATGTGCTAATCCAGACTATAATCTATCTCTGTGCAAAATTTCATCCGGATCCATTCAGCCGTTTCTGCGTGAAAGAGTAACGAACATCCATCCATACATACAAACTTCTAAAGATTTTGTTATTCATTGTTATGTGCTGTTAGTCTTCCTAGTATTAAAAAAATAAATAATAAAATATGTATATTTTTCCGGAGTTTTAGTTAATCACCCCACCCTTTAAATTAGGAGTAAGAAAAACTTTACAAAATAAAAAAATGTTGACTTACAAAACGAAGTGAAATCCCATCATAAATATTTTCATGTAAAATATGTGTTATAAATGACAAAGTCTAATTGAGCCGTTTCAGGAATTTTACATTTACATTTATCAACAACCCTGTGTAGTATATACTTCATGTACCTTGCGCAATGTAACAACTTTTTCGGTTCGCAATCTTTAGGAAGGTGAAATTCATTAAAAGTTATTTGGAAAGTTTCACAAATTTCTTCCGGAACAAGGTGTATTGTTATAATTTTCGTGTTGTTCAATTCAACATAATATATCGTCGATTAAACACTCTAATACTTATATCTATGAAATAATAACTATGATACACTATTTTAGGTACATTTAAAATGGTTTCACATGATTAATTATTTCAGGTACATAGGCAACAACTTTTCTTATTTTAAAATGTAGAAGCTAAGGTATATAACTCGACTAACTGATTTATACATTTTAATATGGCATGGTTGGTTTCGAGTGCAATGAATATGATTCCTGTACGCTCGGACCAGAGCCATTCTACGTTTTTTTTTTAGAAACGATATTCCTTTATGTAGGCTTTGTGCCTTTGTGAACGGATGAAACAGGCCTTTTAACTGGATTAGCGGCACAATGCCACTTACTAAACTATTAAAAAACTCATAGAACGTACCTAACTTTCTAAAACCTTTCATTACACTGTTAAACTTTGTGAAGAAAATGTTTCTTTCAATGTAAAGTTTGTTAAAATTTCATCAATAACACTTATTTACCGTAAAAAAAATCGGCCGAGAGTGAGTCAGACTCGCGCACGAAAGGTTCCGCTCCATTATCTATACAATATTTGAATATTTCAAGCATCTAACTGGAGCCGTTATTAATATCTAGCAAAAAATCACGTTTGTTGTATGGGAGCTCCCCTTAAATATTAATTTGCTTTTAATTTAGTTATTTATTTTTGAAGTAAATATACAACTAAATATTCTGTGAATATGCCAAGCGTCTGCGTGTTGCCGTTATTAGTATCGAGCAAAAAACGTTAAAAAATCATGTTTGTTGCATGGGAGCCCCCTGAAACATTTATTTTATTCTATTTTTAGTATTTCTTGTTATAGTGGCAACATAAATACATAATCTGTAAAAAATTCTACTGTCTAGGACGATTCATGAGATACAGCCTGGTGACAGACAGACGGACAGTTGAGTCTTAGTAATAGGGTCCCTTACCCTTTGGGTACGGTACCCTTTAAAAACACCGTGGGAAAACCTGAGTGTCTGCGGTGTTCACATACCTCAGCGCTTGAAATCGCCAATCTGTGGTGGGCACGCGTACTGAATAAGCGCATACTCTCTCTCTCTCTCTCTCTGCCCTACAGTGATTTATAGCCTGCATAAGTACTTAGACTCTCTAGTGTCTCAGAATCGAGATCGATTCTATAAAGTAGTAGATCATATTTGTGCGCTGTTTGTTTCTTCTGTTTATATTATGTATTGTGATTTTATGTCTTATTTTGTATGGATCTGAAATAAGTACTATATTATTATTATAATTATAAGCATAAGCTTTCGTGAGTTTTGTTAAGTTTTTGGTCCATTCTCACTTCGCGGCAGAAGACCTATAGTTCTCTTCTTTTTTTCGACAATGGTAGCTAACTTGCCCGGTCGGGCTCTAGTGGGGAATTGTAAAGTAGATTGGCCGGAAATTCATTTTCAAACGAAGCTTCGTTCGCTGCGATTTCTTTCACAGTTGTTTTGGAGCGTGAGATTTTATTTCTGCCCAGTTATGGTTCTGTAGCAATTTTAAGGTTCTTTACTAGTTTTGGTACGTAGAAATTAAGTCATTAAACAAAGGGATGGAACATGGATAATGTACTTTAGTTATCATTTATTTAATCTATGTTGGTGAGCGTATATTTATTCTGAGGAAGCTTATTTATAAAAAATCAATATCACCAAAACACTCTTAAGACGGGGTCGGCTTATGGCAGAATTTCCTCTTAGAAACCGGCCTTAACTCCGTGCTGAGACTGTTTTAATGGAATCAAAGTTTTATAAATAAGACCATAAAGGTTATTCAAAATAAATAGACGCTCAAGTCGCCATTTAAATCGACTTTTGTATGGAGAATTTTAGTTAAATGCTGTTCAAGCCACATGCAACAAAGTGGTGCAAGTCGGCCTAAATACATGATAATACTAAGGTACATTACTTAGTACTTCCCTCTTAGTACTTCAATTCATCTAATCTACGGGTATCGATCCAGCCCGTGATTTCTCACTGCCGGGAATAGGCCTCTTACCTGTCACGTCAACCCTCTCGGTCCCATGCCAATCTCGTCCATTGCTTTTCGACCACTTTAGTAATTTCATTGACCCATCGGGACTTAAAAAGACAGATAGACAGAGAACATTTTATTGCCCAACCAGAGATAAGGGAATCACAAATCTAATATATACAAATCGCGTCACGGCTTCACCGATTTTTACGATTCTTTCGTGTATAATTGGTAGGTCTGAGAATAGGTCGTGGGCTAATTAATGTGGCGAAACAACGTTCGCCAAGTCAGCTAGTAATGGCTGGTTTACATTTGCTAAATTTCCGTGCTATTTAAGCATTGATTTTAATGCTAAATAAAAGAGTGCTAAAAAAAGACGCCGATTTACATTTGCTATTCTTTTTTCATCATAAAAGATAGAAAATGCGAAGAAAGCACTCGCATTGCAAGTCGAAAATATGGAATCTCTAATAATTTTGCAAGCTGTTGAAATAATATCACAGTTATTGGCTGAACGCCTGAAAAACAGGATACTTAACAGATTAAAGTTTTTTCAATTTCTGCATACGCATTGTCTCCTAGAATTTTGTTTTTGTAGCTTTCACTGTAGGAATCCCACAGGCACTCATGTTTTTCATATTCGTTTATTAGTTTAATTGTTAAATCGCGTGTCCATTTTACTTGCGACGCCATTTTTGTTGCTTTTTTTTTAAAGCACAGATCATGGATAAAAAATCTGACCATCAGTCAGATTTTTTTGCCTGCTAAAAAGGAAAGCGTATTTACATTTGCTAAATGCATGCTTTTTTAGTATGGTCTAAAAAAGCGTGCTAAAAAAGTATAAAAAAATAGCAAATGTAAACCAGCCATAAGACTATAATAATGCACCCTATATACGCCCCACTGTAGGGCACATGCCTTCTCTTAGAGAATCACCACGTGTGCCCACGTGGGCAATTCAAGTGCTGCGGCTTGTGAGCACCTAAGACACTCGGGTTTAATCACTATGATTAGCTATTGTAACTATGATTACATACATACATAAACTCATGCCTGTATTCCAGAGGGTTAGGCAGAGACCAGGGACTGCCACTTGGCACGATCCTGACACATCACTTTTGCTTCGTCAACATTAATTAGTCTTTGCATGCACGCACGCCGGCATCGGGGACTTTTTATCTTGCCCTTTGCTAATACATCCGTTGTAATTATGATTATTGACGTTTTCATTGTAACTTTCATATTTTATGTCTTGTTTCTTGTGTGCAATAAAGAATATTCTTACGTTATCTTATTTGTTAGTTAGAATATTATCTATTGTACACCAGGGACTTCAGACTTATTTTCTATGTATGTAACTGACCAAAATGTACCTCCAACAAGAAGCTAAATACACGTGTTAAAAATTTCTTTGTTTCATTAATACCTTAGTATTATGTTTTTTATAGACAAGACGATTGTGCACGTGTTAATCAAATTTAGCGTACAATGTCGTAAATTTGTGGTTAAAAAAACCTGAAATTAAAGAAAACAAAATTTATGTCCGAAAAAATCTAAATGTGGAAAAACATATTTTGATGGCACCTATTCGCATGACAAAATACCTCTCAATGACGACGCAAAAATGGGACGCTGTAATTTAAAGCCGAGTCAGTCTGTATTCACTCCGAAATTCAGTACATAAGTGGATATCCGTTAACTATTTGCGTTGCCACCGAGGTTCAACTGAGCTGATTCTGCTCCATACGATTCACGTAATTTCCTCAGCCATTCATATTATTAATTCAGTACGATAAGGCAGGGGTGGTAGGCGATAAGTTTATTGTGCCTAATATGTTCAAGGGTAGGTGAAGGTTAGTCGTTTGTATATAACTTCCATAGTTAAAACTTCCACACAACACAATCACTTGTACTGGTCCCAAACTAGGGTATCCTGTGCTATGGTAGCCAGGCAAGGACATCACAAATATGGAAACACACCCAAAATGAGGCTACTTGTGCAAATGTACGCCGGCCCACAGTGGCAATCGAACCAACAACCTCCTGCATAGTAATCAGACGTGATACCGTTATACCCCAGACCAACAAATAGACAGTCAAATTTGTGAATCCGCCGGGCTAAGACAACAAGCGTAGACTCGGATTTTGTCAACGCTTATAGTGTTAATGTCTCTTTTTAGCCTACGTAACTTTAACCGTCTCGCTTAGAAGTAGACAAAAGTCGAGTCTACACTTTCCATGTTACTAGGTCGGCCCTTGCAGCATAGCCGATAGCGGGCGATGTAGGGCCATCTTGCTTTATGTTGCGTGTGCGAGCGGGACGGCGCGAAGTTTTATCGCGTTATCGCGCTTGAAACACTCGCCGTGCGTGCCCGGACATGAAGGATCCGGACAAGTGCGAGTGGGACTTTCGCCTATAGACGGGCCGCGATGAATAATATTCTTACATGAGAACAATTGGGAGGGAGGCCTATGTAGTGCAGTGGGCGTCAAATGGCTGATGATGATAATGATGATGATGATGATGATGATGATGATGATGAGAAAAGATTAAATATACGTTCAATAAACTCCGCTAAGTTATACATTGTTCTCCAAAATACATACTCCAAAGGAGTTAAAAAAAACCGGCCAAGTGCGTGTTGGGCCACTCGCAATATAGGGTTCCGTAGAAAGAGGGATTTTTATCTGCCTTACAGAACTAACAACTTCATCGAAGTAATTTTCAATGGATTTTGTACGAAATTTTACTATTATAAGTTGGTTTCATATTACTCGTTAACTAGTAAAGCCTACTTAGCCGTGATAATTTTCCTTTTAAGTTCATTATATGTGCTACTGCCTTGAATTTTTTCACGTTTCTACAATCAACCGTTTAGCCAGCAGAGGGGGCGCGGTCGCCCTACTCGGACAAAAATAAAAAAATGGAACCCTAAATACAAAAATGGTCCTACGCCCACAATATTTTTCAACGACCAATCCAAGGATGCCCCACATGATGGGGTAGGTACACGAGAAAAAAAATTCATCCCCACTTTTCATGTTAGGGGAGGCACAGTAAATTTTAACTTTTAAAATATGTGTACACTTGCTAAATTACAGCTTTCTAGCACCACCGGTCTTTGCGGTAGGCCACGGAAGGACAGACAGACGGACATGGCGAAACTACAAGGGTTCCTTGTCGGACTAAGGAACCGTAAAAATATATTAATTCACACTAGCATTAGCAAAGGGCAAAAAATGTACCCGAAACCGGCGTGTGTGCATGCAATGACTAATGAATGCTGAAGAAGCGAAAGTGATCTGTCAGGATCGTGGCAAGTGGCAGTCCCTGGTGCCTACCCTTCTGAGATACACGCGTGAGTTTATGTATGTATGTACGTAATTCGCACTTTTTTCCAATTTCAAGCTCTCGTCACGCAAGAACATGCTCCGAGAGCTTTCTCCCCAACCTATCATTACTCGCTACTGAGTGTTTGTTACAAAAATGCTTTGAAATACAATTTTGAGGGGCACCCACAAATGATGAGTCCACTGTTCATTATATTTACAACTCTAAGACTGTTTATTTTCATATTTATTTTAGCTTGGCAATAATCTCATTATGCCGTGCTAATTGGACGTCGGTCTCGAGAGGTCATTTCGTTTACTTTATTTTCTTTCGACTTCCTTTAGCCACTTCAATGGACGCAGAATTTTGTTTATAAACTGGCAAAGTGCTGGTACTGTCGAGAATTAAGTAGACCAACCCAAATGAAAATTGCAAAATCTCACCCATTTTTTTCCCATACTGTACATAAGCAGCCTATATACGTCCCACAGTAAGGCACAGGCCTTCTCTGAGAGAGGGAGTTGGGCTTAATCACCACGCGTGCCCACCGCGGATTGGCGATTTCAAGCGCTGAGGTATGTGAATAGCTCAGACGCTCAGGTTTCCTCACGATGTTTTCCTTCACTATAGTGTATTCTATAGCTATTTTCAGGCACGTTAATTTTGCCATGTCTTTCAAACCAGCCAAAATTATTGCAGTATATTCTCGATCCAGATGCAAAGTATTTATACAGTACAAAATCCGGTTAACGAGCTAGAGGGTTTTAAAAATTTTGCTAACCGGGAAGTATGCGCTACTTCAAAACCCATTATCCAGTTTTAAAAAGTAACATTAAAATATTTAAAGCAGTCTGGTTTATACCTCATTTATTGAGCTTCATAAGTGCATTTTTGGGTCCACACATACATAAACTCACACCTGTATCCCAGAGGGGTAGGCAGAGACCAGGGACTGCCACTTGCCACGAAACCGTTCGGGTTTCGGTTTCGGATATTAAAAAAAGATATAGTTTTGAAACTCGAATTTTCACTGAGTTGGACCATTTTAATTTTTCACACAGTGATCATCATCATCATCAGCCATTTGACGCCCACTGCAGGACATAGGCCTCCCTCATGGTATGGTTCCTAACCATGAGGGGTTTTGCCTGAATCGCCACGCTTGGCAGGCGGGTTGGCGATCGCAGTATGCGGTTGGAATCTCAGGAAGACATGGCGTGCCCTAAGGTAGGCTTATTACCAGCAGTGGACGAATCTAGACTGATGGATTGGACTGTAATCAAGCTACAGTCAGCACAACAGAAGAAAGTAGCATTTGGTTTCCCACGGCCATTTTATTATACTGTAAAGCCTACATTTTTATACAGATCATTTTCGAAAAACTGTGGTAGCCTGAACGAATTCAATTAACACTGAAACATAGCACTCTCTGTTCAAACTATTCCTCAACATTTGATTGGACGAACTGCCTTATGACGCCGCGAAGCCTGAAAAACTACGGCAAAATAAAAAGTAGTTTATTCAATTTTGCGCTCGCAAATCTAGTTCAGTTTCCATTCAATACGTTTCAAACTTTTGTTTTCTGTTTAAAGGGAAGAGTTTTCCGGTTTGCTCTGTGTCTGAACTGTTGAGTTTGTTCCTTGCGCCTCTTTGAGCTGGCTACGTTTATTTTGTCGGTTACGTGTAATTATCAATATTTTATTGACGAGAAACGTTTTTCAGTTCGGTACTTGCTAAAACCGCATGCAACGAAATCATGTCGCCTCGTCGAGGGCTGTAACTCTGTAACTGCATGTCGTGTGCAATTAATTTGTATATTGTTGCGTAGAACAAAGTAGATGGCTACGATTTAGGAAGATCTGAGTAATGGTACTCAGTTCTTCTCAAATCGTGCCGTTAGATGGAGCCATTGGCGTGTAACACGTTGCACAATTTGAGCTAGAAGTTAACGCTTACTTATAGATGTTTCACGTTAAGCCAGCGGTCGTGTAATCTAACACAGCCCCATTTGTTTTTTGTTTTCATTTGTGTTTCTTAATACGGTTATAACTTTTTGGAATATAATACTTTTATGTACAGAGTCAACAATGTAACTCTTGTATGGCAGTAAATAAACGTTATTCCTTTCCTACTTGCTTTCAGTTTTATTATTTTATTTATAGACAAAACCTACATTTGTTCGTTAGAGGATTCCGGCCTAGGGAGTGCCATAAAAAAAACTACAAAAATAAAAATCCCGGCAGCTAAAATCTCTTAAGCGAGGTCCAAATGGGCCTGTGGAGTTCTCAACATCTGACTTGCCCCCGTACTCTCGAAGCTTGCTTTACAATTGATTACGTTTTTTTAATAAATTGGACAAAATATGCCTTTATTTCTCGATGTGTAATATACGTCCCACTGCAGCAGACGCAGAGAGGCGTCCTCACAGAGAGTATGACAGAGTATGAGCTTTAAACACGCGCCCACCGCGTAGTGGCAATTTCGAGCGCTGAATGCCCGCTTAAAATGCCAGGAGACATCTTTAGAGGAGGGTTTGTAAACAAACACGGAGGTAGGATTTTTAATGTTGGTTATATACGTCCCACTTAACAGGCATTTTCTCAGAGATTATGGGCTTAATTGCCACGCGTGCCCACCGCGGATTTACAGTTTCAAGCGCTGAGGTATGTGAACATCTCAGACTCCCAGATTTCCTTACGATGTTTTTCTTCACAGTTAGCGAGTGGTACTGCTGCTTTAACTTTACAAATGCGTGTAACTTAGAAAACGTAGCCTTATACATGGCCGTCCTAAACTTGTACAGTCAAGTAAAAAGGTGCAAACGCGACCAAATCTGCAACGGGCCAACCCAGCTTGCAGCGTTGCACGATCCAGTGAAAGTTTCCTCGCGTGTTTTTAGGATACGATAACGGCTGCACACTCCCGCCTCACATGGGTGCAGCGAGTAGGTACAACATTAATGATAACTTCTAATAAGACATACATATATAAATAAACTCACTCCTGTAACCAAGAGGGGTAGGCAGATCACTTTCGCTTCCTCAACAACCTTCCAATAAGAAAATTTATAAAATTCCCAAAATTACAAACTTCTGTCTAATTCTGATTTGTTTCTATCTTAAAACCTATTTAGAGGCTAAAAATTCCACCCGTGTGCCGTGACATCTATCTGTCAAAATAAAAACGTTCTGTACAAAATAACACAGAAACTGCAGCTGATGAATATTGAAAGTTAAATTAGGTGTCAACTTCAAAATCTAGATCATTTTGAATCAAGAATATTTATTGTGAGCTTAGACATGGTTAAACATTTAGCAGTAACAGTTGCTATTTCAAATAGAATCACCAAGTCTTACCTTAACAGGTGTACTCACATTCATCCATCCTTCACGTAGGTAATATTTTTTATATGGTGGAAAGAGTAACATGTCAGAATTATAACAACATTTTAAAATAAAAATCCTTAACTGTATGAGATTATCTTAAAAACTAAATAGCTACATATAGACATCTGACATACTTACATTATAAAACTATTCAATATCATATTCCATAAACTCTAAAGAAAAGAAGAAAATATGAAAAAAAGAAACCCCAAACAGCCCATGAATAGAGCCCAGTATTGGGTATAGGCCTCTTCTCATCCGGTCTTTCGCTAGTCTCGTCCAATGTTTCTCAGCCGCTTTAAACAATGTCGTCGGCCCACCAAGCTGGTGGTCTGTCTATCGACCCACCGGGCTGGTGGTTCTTTGCCGCCACTCAGTGGCTACCTTAGTCGATCGGCCGTCTTCCCGCCTAACTATGTATGTACCAGTTTTTGTGCAAATGAACTATTTCGTTACAAGTTTCAAGTTAGCAATAAGGCCGCCGATTGTACTATTTCATTGTGACATTCATATTTTATGTTTCTTGTTTCTTGTGTGCAATCCTTACTAATATTAAAAACGCGAAAGTTTGTATGTATGGATGGATGTTTGTTACTCTTTCACGCAAAAACTGCTTAACGAATCCGGATGTAATTTTGCACAGAGATAGATTATAGTCTGGATTAGCACATAGGCTACTTTTTATCCCGGAAAAATACACATCAAAATTACCACGCGAACAAAGTCGCAGGCAACAGCTACAAAGAATATTCCTATCTTATCTTATGTTCATTTCATTT
Organism: Yponomeuta evonymella; assembly: GCA_963969515.1. Classification (NCBI taxonomy): domain Eukaryota; kingdom Metazoa; phylum Arthropoda; class Insecta; order Lepidoptera; family Yponomeutidae; genus Yponomeuta; species Yponomeuta evonymella. Next base: position 3,677,041 of record OZ018366.1, on the reverse strand, counting down.
CAACCAACTTTTTTGTGAAGGTACTTTGTGTGGTCCATTTAGTGTTTTTTTTTTAATATACTAAATCGAGAAATTTTAAGCTTCTGCTCAGTAAAAGTGGTTTGATTATTAATAGTGACAAAATGGTTTTCAAGTTTTGCGTTGTTTTAACCACACCCTGTATGCCAGTTGAACACTATATTGGCTTAGGCCTAGCATGTCTATTTACGGAAACTCCTCGTATGGAGCAAAATATCCTCTGTATGTGAATATAAAATACGGTAAAAATCTAATAGAAATCTCTGTGAAGAAAAACATCGTGAGGAAACCTGAGTGTCTCAGCTAATCAGCGCTTGAAATCGCCAATCCACGGTCTCTCTATGAGAGAAGGCCTGTGCGCTGTAGTGGGACGTATATAGGCTGCTAATGATATTTCTCCTGTTTGGTCAAGGTATATCCACCTGGGACGTACCTTACCGGCTCTCCCACACGCATTCACTCGATATATATTTCTTTCATCATTCGTTGTAACTACGTAGTGTCTATCAATGAAATAGTTGCTGCGCCGTCGACTATCAATGAAATAGTTGCTGCGCCGTCGACTATCAATGAAATAGTTGCTGCGCCGTCGACTATCAATGAAAGAGTTGCTGCGCCGTCGACTATCAATGAAATAGTTGCTGCACTGTCAACTATCAATGAAATAGTTGCTGCACCGTCGACTATCAATCAAATAGTTGCTGCGCCGTCGACTATCAATGAAATAGTTGCTGCGCCGTCGACTATCAATGAAATAGTTGCTGCACTGTCGACTATCAATGAAATAGTTGCTGCACCGTCGACTATCAATGAAATAGTTGCTGCCGTCGACTCTACAACTCTAAATACGTACGAACACCCCCATATCTTTCCGGATACACACTGCACACTATAAAAGTTTGTGTTAGTAACAAAGCTTTTGTTTTGTACGAATGAATTTAGCTTTCGAAACAGAAGCGATTCGTCTGTATCGGGGCAATTGGCGAGCCCTGATCTCTGTCTGCCCGTTCGGGATACAGGCGTGAGTTTACATTATGTATATATTAAAATTTTCGTTTTTTGGTAGAAAGTTATCTCTGAAACTAGTCATCCAATTCAAAAAAAATGTTTCACTTATGTTTAGAATTTGCCTTAAGATGGACATACTATTATCTTACATATATTACAAAGATTATAGGTATATATTATCTTTGAATTCCAAGTGAGTGAAGCCGCGGGCACAGCTGCTTTTTAGGGTTCCGTACCCAAAGACTCTATTACTAAGACTCCACTATCCATCTGTCTGTCTGTAACCAAGCTGTATCTCATGAGCTAGACAGTTGAAATGTTCACAGATGATTTATTTCTGTTGCCGCTATAGCAACAAATGCTAAAATAAGAATAAGATAAATATTAAAGGGGGCTCCCGTACAACAAACGTGATTTTTTTGCTGTTTTTACTCGATATTAATAACGACAACAGGTAGACGTTTGAAATATTAAGATGTTGTAAAGATAATGGTACGGAACCCTTCATGCGCGATTCCGGCTCGCACTTGGCTGGTTTTTAATATTTAGAGATAGAACAAAATTTGAATAATATCATTTGGAAACTAAAATTAAAATCCTTAATAAATAAATAGATTATGTAACTCATAACCACATCACTGCCCTACCCTAAGGATTGTTAAACTACACAAAATACACCGTGTCACGTAACTTTCACTGTAAATCCCCAGACTTGCACAACAAAAAACCCTTTCCTATCTCATCATCAGCCATTTGACGCCCACTGCAGGACATAGGCCTCCTTCGTGGTTTTCATGAGATGGTTTTGCCATAATCGCCACGTTTGGCAGGCAGGTCGGCGATCGCAGTATGCGGTTGGAATCTCAGGAAGACGCTGCTGCCTGTGTCCTGGTAATTGATTTTCTTAGTCGCCTTCTACGACATCCACGGAAGGAAATGGAGTGACGCTATTCTTTACCGGCGCCACACGGACTTTCCTATCTACCAACCCACAATCTGCAAATAGTTTTTATTCCCGACGGGCGCTAACTGGATTAGCAGTGGAGTTCTCAAACGGGGTTGAGTAAAGCGGGCAGGACGGGTGGCGCTGGGCTGGCGTGGGCAAACCAGAACTTTCTGAACCACAGTGCTGCGAAGTTTTGAGTGCAACTCGTAGTCTGGTTAAGTTACGAGTATAGCATGCAAGCGGGTGTACAGCTGGCTGAATGCTGCGAGAAATGAGTCTAAAAGTACGTCGTTTTCCACGTTGACATGAATCTAACTAAAAACATCACCTTATATAAACTCACGCGTCTATCCCAGAGGGGTAGGCAGTCACCAGGGTCTGTCCCTTGCAACGATCCTGACAGATCTCTTTCGCTTCTTAGATAGATAGAATATTATTTATTGTACACAGAAATTACATTGACAAAAATTTAATAAATCGAATAAACATTAACTTGCCCTTTGCCAAAACATGCCTATTTTGTCAAAAAACGTCCGCCTGGGACGCCCTATAATCAATGTAATAATATTGTAATACTTCATTAATTTATTTGCTTCTAAGCTAAATAGTGTGAGTATAAAAATAGTGGGTATTATATGCCTACGAAAAGGATGTTCTTAGATATTAAAATTAGTGATTTATCTACAGAGTGATGTTAAATGCGCTCGACGCTTTTAAAGAAACTTTCTAGACATGATTTAGAAGATTAAGATTAGAAGTTAGTACATGCCATGTAATATATATAATTTTTTGAAATAAACAGCTTAAATTTTTTTCTTTAAAATCCTATGACGCGTCAAACAATTTTTTTTTGAACAAAAAATATCAGGACGAATAGTAACATAAATCTAAAAAAAAAAACTGAGGCTTGTGCATTTTATGGTCGGCACCGGCGAACTCAATCACTTCTCCTGGTCCCAAACTAGGACACCCTGTGCTATGGTAACCACGCAAGGACATGACAAAGAAGGAAATACACCCAGACTGAGGCCGTTTTACCAAGAGACGTCAGCAGCGTCTTCCTGAGATTCCAACCGCATACTGCGATCGCCAACTCACCAGCACGCCAAGCGTGGCGATTATGGCAAAACCCCTCATGGTTAGGAGAACCATGAGGCAGGCCTATGTCCTGCAGTGGGCGTCAAATGGCTGATGATGATGATGATGATGATGATGATGATGAGGCCGTTTGCGCAAATGTATGGCGGCCTCCAGTGGGAATCGAAACCGCCATCTCCGGCATGGTAATCAGACGTGATACCGCTAAACTAACGAGGCCGTCAATTTAAATTTAAATTTTATAAATTTCGAATATGTCCTCTGGAACCTATTGTATCTTTACTGTCTAACTTTTAATATATGCAGAGTTGAATTGAATTCCCGCTCTTGATTCAAGCTCTATAAGGTCGAAAACAACTACACCACAAGCCAGTGGCGGATTAGCCCCATAGCAAGAGTAGCAAATGCTACGGGCCTCGCACATTTGGGGGCCCCGCGTATTAACGCGTTCTAACCGTAAAAAAAAAAAAATTATTGGCTTTGCATATTTGCGTATTTGTAGTGCATCTGCATACCGTGCGGGAGGTCCCGGGTTCGAATCCCGGCTGGGGACACAAAAAAATCCCAGGTCTTGGACGTTTACATGTTTGTGATGTCGTTGTTTCTGGTTCCCACGACACAGGGTATCCTAGTGTGGGGCCAGAAGCAATGTATGTGCCTGTATGTAAATGTTTATGTTTATTTGCCTCTCATTATCACCAACAACAGTAGTAAAAGTTCTTCGTCAACAATTAAACACTTGAAGCGAAAAAAGTATAGTTTCTAAATTCGCACAAATTAAATCCAGAAAAAAATCTTTATGACAGTTTTGCTTTCTTGGTCGATGCTGTTACACCGGACATGCTGTCTTGCTCGCACATTCTAATATTTTAAATTATTGTTATAAATTGAACATACTGTTGATAAATGTGGTCGAAGTATGTGATACACAATAAAATTACGGACATTCAAGGCATATTTTTCTTCTCCCGTACCTAATTTTTTATTGAGAAAATTAGATAAAAAAATAGTAATTTTGGACACAAGCTTTCTTTATTAAAACCTATATTTATATAGGAAAACGAAAATATATTTGATGCCCGAAATTTTATTAGCTATCAAACCTTCAGACCACATTTATCGAAAGTATAATATCAATCACTAAAAATGTTAGTTTGTGCGAGATAGATAGCACAAGGGACGTAACAGCAGCCTCTATACCATAAACTTGATATCCAGGGGCCCTGCAGCAAGCGGGGCCCCGCGCTGGCTTAATCCGGCACTGCCACCAGTACTAGCGTTTGGCTAAAGTTTAAGCCAAAAGTGTATTTAACTCTTTAAAACTAAACTACTTGGAAACGGAGTCGATGATTCTGAAGAGGATTTTCTAGAGGAAATATTCGTTCGTCGAGTATTTCTAGTGGACGAGAGCGGAATTTTGTTGCAGTTTAATGTTACTTCAGTATGTTTTGATGCGTAGTTTACGTACTTTTTAATACGAGTGTTTAAATCACATTTGCTGGAAAATATGCTAGTGTGATTCGATGACTGCCTCGTTGGTCTAGCGGTATCACGTCTGATTACCATGTCGAAGGTCGTGGGTTCGATTCCCACTGGGGGCCGCCGTACATTGGTACAAATGTTCTCAGTCTGGGTGTATTTCCATGTTTCTTTTGTCCTTACCATAGCACAGGGTATCCTAGTTTGGGACCAGGACAAGTGATTGTATTTTATTGTAATATGATGTAATTTGAATCCTATTTCATAAGTGTTTTAAAAGAAACGTTTTGAACATTAATTTGTTTTTCTTTTCAGAAATGCCAAGTAACATCGATGCGTCATCGACATACATATCAAGGTAAGTTTTAATACAATACTAACAAACAATAACAGACTAGGTCTTTAACGTGTAATTGAAATAACGACAAATATATTGGCGATAAAACCACTGCCGACGAAAAAAAAATTGTTCTCACTTTTATTTTTGTATTTTACATCCCTACAAAATTGTCCGCGTCACATTTATAATTATAAGACATAAAAAAAATACATACGGCCTATTATGCTCTGCAGTGAAATGTAATCAATACAATACTAATATTAAATAACAGCCTTTATAACGGGTAATTGAAATAACGACAAACATGAGAACCATTTCTTCAGTACCGGCAATAAAACCACTGCCAATAAACAAACGTTTTGAATTTTACTGCCGCTGATCACGTCACGTTTCAAAATTACATGGGAAACAAAAAAAAAAATTTTAATTAGAAACTTTGTTTAACAAATAATAATAATAATAATGAAGGCGGTCACAAACATGGAAATACACCCAGACTGAGGCCATTTGTACAAATGTACAGTGGCCCCTAGTGGGAATCGAAACCACGTCCTCTATCTTGGTAGTAAGCGCCTTAACGGCTAGTCCAGTGAGGCAGGCAAATAATAATAATAACTTCCACACAACACGATCACTTGTCCAGCTTGTCCTAGTCCCAAACTAGGATACCATGTGCTGTGGTAACCGGGCAAGGACACCGCATATATGGAAATACTCCCGGTTTATTTGAAATATTTTAACGTTCTTTTCACGATGGTTTTGTTTTTTTTTTTCTTTAGTCGTTTTTCGTGTGTTTTTTTGTTTACTGCCTGTTTCCGTGGCAATTTGATTAAATGTCATCTTTTTTCTTCTTTCTTTTTAACCCTTTACCGCATGATATTTTATTTTTCGCCAAAAAAAATGTATGTTATAGGGCATTAAAAATAAAAAAACCCGTTTTTTTTGTTTTTCCATATTTATTATTATATTCGAAAAAAATACAAAAAACCACTTTGGTCCAAATTGTGCACACTATGCAGAAAGGACAGATGTCATATTTGTACCATTATGCAATAAAGGAATAAAAAAAATATCAACTTAGGTGAAACGCGGAGTAACAATTGCCACCATAAAATATTTTTGGATCCATCCTAAAAAAAAAGTGAAAAAAGATAAAAGGATGCGAAGAAAACCAGCCAAGTTCAAGGCGAACTCGCGCATTGATGGTTCATAAAAATTATATAGGCAATTCAAATTCAGACAGACGGGGTAGGCATAGTAGTGTATAGTGTATTTTTGGGCACCATATTACTTACGGAACCCTAAAAAAAAAGTAAGAAGAAAATGTGTGTGCAACCCAAGGTAATAAAATATTCATTCGCTAGTAAGACTACAGTTTATGCATTTTGGATCATAAATAGACCACACCCGTAAATGCATATTCTGCATGCCGTGTCAGATTAAGACCAGACCGACGCAAGTATGTTCTGCATTTTTGCATGCTGTTCCAAATGAGGTACACACCGAAAAATCAAATTTGTGATGAAATTTACTAGTAAAAAGTTGAAAACTTACCTGTACGTAGTTGTTTACGTATTCATCTGACGAATCAACTACAATATTTGCAAGGAAACGCTGTAAAACTATTTTATTTTTATTTTCCAAGTACGGCAATCGTCACTGGTACAAATTTCGCTCCAAAGTAAACTTTGAGGTTACATAAGTTCCAAACGTTTGACAACAGATGTCGTTGGTAGTATCAAAATGAAGGGGAGTACGGTACGAATTCGGACAAGTATGCTCTGGGGTCACAATATTTAATTTTTTAAAGAGTTTTTGAGCAAAAACCGGTTTGGCTCGCATTAAGACCACGATGCGGTAAAGGGTTAATTACGGATATGACCTTGTTACGGCGGCGGTGAGTAGCCGGATGCGGGCGGCATAAGACCGGAAGCGTGGAAAGCCATGAGGGGGGCCTATGTCCTGCAGTGGGCGTCAAATGGCTGTTGATGATGATGATAACACGGTTGTCAGATCTTTTTCATCAGCATTTGTTTGTCCATTGTAAGACGTGCCCATTTGTAAGTCTTGCAATGTCTGGCCCATCAGGCGGGACTAGGCAAGGCTTTAATTTGCTATGGCATTGTAAGTACAGACAGCTGCAAATAAAAAAACCCATAGAAGTATTTCTTCCTACAAAATTCATCCTCAAGAACGGCCCCTGTCCTCTCGATTAGGTACAGCCAATGTGCTGTAGAGTAAGTCACTGTGTGTTTGATTCATTGGTGAACGTTGGTTGGACGATAGTAAATGACAGCGTAACTAATGATTGGTTGTATACAAAACGTCACACCATTGACTTCATGATGTAAAATCTTGCCTTGCGAGAGACCGATCTGACGGTGGCAGATGCATAAAAATTTTAACGGGTACTGAACTCGCTCCCATTGGTAACACAATTGACAAGCCCCGCTCCCCTTTCCACAATTGAACGTGGGGTTATTTTTTTGCGCTTGTTAGACATATATGTTTTTAATTATCACTGATATACGCATTATTTTAACATTGATATCATAGCTCTACAGAGTCTTGGCGGCGTTAGAACTTTCAGACTTTGCGTTATTACAAAAAAATGTGGTAAAGGCTGTTTCTAACGTGAACGGGGTGTGTCCGGATAGTGGCAAGTGGCAAGCACTGGTCTCTGGCTAGCCCTCTAGGATACAAGCGTGCGTTTATGCTATGTTATGTTACTGTGTTTGTTCCACCGTGCAGCAAGTGCTTTGTGGCAAAGCGCCACTTTTTCGATCAATGAAACCTGAAAAGAATAAATGTAGAGTTTCTTTCTTAGCTTTTTCTCCGCATAATGTAGTAATTATGAAAGTAACAACTTTGGCATTTATTAAAGTAAACATTTTGTTTTTATAATGAATTAATTTGAAAAAACCGGACAAGTCGGACTCGCCCACCGCGAGTTCATAATATAAATAGTTCAGAAATCGAGTCTTCCAGTTTTTTCTGAGCTCTTCCCGCACTTCAAAGACATTTTTTATGATTTAATTACAAATTTATAGTTTTCAAATTTTTCCCTGTACTTGTAGTCTAAGACGATTAATATGAAACTAGAGAGGGGTGGCAGCCCAGTGAGTAAAACATTGGACTCGGAAGCGAGAGATCCAGGTTCGATTCCCAGTGTGCGCATGTACCTATGACTTTGATTTGTGAAGTTATAGCAGCAATACCACTCGCTAACGGTGAAGGAAAACATCTTAAGGAAACCTGAGTGTCTGAGCTATTCACACACCTCAGCGCTTGAAATCGCCAATCCGCGATGGGCACGCGTGGTGATTAAGCTCATACTCTCACTCCATTTCCTTCCGTGGATGTCGTAGAAGGCGACTAACGAAATCAATTACCATGAGACGGGCAGCAGCGTCTTCCTGAGAATCCAACCGCATGCTGCGATCGCCAACCCGCCTGCCAATCGTGGCGGTTATGGCAAGACCCCTCATGGTTATGAAAACTACGAAGGAGGCCTATGTTCTGCAGTGGGCGTCAAATGGCTGATGATGATGACCTCCACGCGTTCCCGAGACAAAGGGTCTTGACAGACAGACGGACGGACAACAAAGTGGTCGTATAAGGGTTCTCTTTTTTTTTTCTTTTGAGTTACGGAACCCTAAAAATTAAATTTACATACATTGTCTATGTCAAGTCAGCTGTTCCAAAAATAAACACAATAAGGGACATGTTTTTTTCAAAATCGAGATATTTCTACTATTGCCAACAAGTAACCAGTAGGGGTATTTGAAATTGAAATTGAAAAAAAACGTTTATTCAGATACCACAACGCACATAAAATCTTACAAATAATAAAACGCGAAACCAGTAAAAAAGCTTAAAGTAATAATAAATATACTCATTCTAAACAATCACACAGTAGTGATGAAGTGATATGGTGGAGACGCTGTGTGCCATGATAAAAGAAAAGGTTCCTGACTCAGCATATGTCACAGATTCCCGCTTCACAACCCATGACGCTGGTATTCTGTCAGAACCTACATAAGTGATGGACGTACCATCAACGAAAGCAATTTAGAACGGCAACCAAAAAATGCCTGGGTACGTGAAAAAAGTGTTGAAAATAATCAATAAAAAAAATCTAAATTTATCTAACGTTAATTTCTAGGCCAATCCAATGTAGCCAGTTATCAAGAGTGTTTAATAAGAAAAAACCTTTCTCAGTTTTGACAAAAAATTACCCTTACTGTGTTATTTTTGGGACAGACGAAGTGCTGAGAGGTATGTAAACACGTATGTAAAACAAACATGCACATACAGATACACGAACACACAGACTTTTCTGCAATTGCATTAAAGGTGCTTGTACTGTAGAAGGGCGGTTTCACCTACTATCACTTTCTTAACGTAGCTGACAAAAATAATGATGTCATATTTGTTTACCGAAATTTTCACAGCATATTGAAATAGCCATAGAAATATTTTCTGGAATATCAATTTCCAAAGCAAACAGTGAAAGCCGTAACTCGTAATAACACTAAATCAGCGATGTTGTTCTCAGAAAACTTAGTTTCAAACGTAAACAGCTCTGGTGATCTCTGACTTACTAGCACGTTCTACACTTGTTCAGACCACCAGAGGTAGACCATGTTATTTAACTGTTAGTATACAATATTCGCAAACGATAACTCTAATGGTGAGCTCTAATTTTGAAGGTCTAGTGCAGGTGCGCGTGTCTCAACAAGTAACACTTAGCTTAAACGTCAGCATAGCTTGAAGTTCGTGCCGAGGCATAAACGTTGCATGCTGTATGCAAGCTAACTTTCGTTTTGACAGGGGCCTGTTCATAATGGCAAATGATTAAAAGTTCTGTTTACTCCGTTGGTTTACTTAAGAAAACACCAAGAGTGAGTGATCGTAAAGTGCTGCTTCTTTCGTGAAGGCACACAGTAATTTTCTTATAGGTACACCTCGATCTTTCGCAGAGGATTTTTTTTTCAGCATCTGCATGTTTACTTTCTTGTTAGTAACGCAATATAATTTATGAATCAACTAGCTTAAGCCCGCGACCTCGTCCGCATGGAATGAGTAATTTCCGTACCAAATTTCATCTAAATCCGTTCAGGTGTTATTGTGTGATTGAGTAACAAACATTCAAACATCTAAACAAATTTTCTCATTTATAATATTAGTAGGATGTCTCATCTATACAGAGTGATATCGAATTCATTAGTAAAACTTTAAAGGGCTATTCTGACCATGATTTAAAGCCCTGTGGCAGGCACTACTTTTACTAAAATATAATTATATAAACAAAAAAAATATTGCACCAAAAATACTTCACTTTTTCAAAAACAAACGATATCAACACTAAACAAAAATAAAAAATAGAGTTTGACCGTCTTATGGTCGCCCAACAGCCCACTTTACTGTTATTTAACATTCAAATTACATTTTCCATGATACTAGTACGGCTTTAGATAGATATAAAGTACTTAATTGCACAACCAGGAAAAAAAGGAGAACTTAATAAGGGCTTTAATTTCTGATTATCGTTTTAAAATAAACGTTCCATTTTTCCAAAGTAATTTTTTATAGAATCTCTACACAATAGTGTGAATGCGCAAGCGAGGGTGACGCCAGACACACAAAACAACAAAGCAACAATACCTTGACCTAACCTAACCTCTGCCTTGGCAATCACTCTACCGCTAAACGAACAGAGCAGTATTATTTTTATCCTCCTCAGTCCTGAACATGAAAATAACAATGGTTTTCAATTTTTATTTTTAAGTATAAAAGTATCAAACTAGGGGATTAGTTTCACAGTATTAGATATATTCACAATCAAGGACCACAATAATAATCATCGAATAACAACAGATTCGTGTTTTTATTAATGGGGCCGTTAGTGTTTTTACTATTTTAATTTTTTTTAGGTTTTTGTGATTTATAGCTTCATTTCACCCAAATGTATAAATGTGTGTTTTGGTTAACTGTCACGGTGACAGAACGTTCCAGTATTGCCATATTCAATAATTGCTAACACAAGATGAGGACTGAGGTGGTTAAGTTCAGCGTTGCCAACCGCTGCGTCCATCCTGACCGCAGCCTAACGTTCCGTACAATGGCGTACATCGCGCGCTTCATATCGCTGTCAGTTTGCACAGGCCCGGTTTCCAGTGGAAGCCCCCACAGACATTCGAGCCCTGGCTCGGGAATTGAGGCTATGATCCGACTTGATACAATTACGCTGCATAGAATAGTGACCTGTGGTTGTGCAATACAGGGTCAGGTTTCCGAGATTTGATGCTTGACTGACATGACAACCTCTCTGCAATAAGGAGGCCTGCAAATCTGTTGGCTGTACCAATAGCTAAGAGATTCATGATGCCTATGTTGGTTCGTGCTTCTTTTAATTGGGTAAAACGTCCTTTATGGGGTATTATTCCGCTTCTGCAAAAGGATTTCTGATTATAAGGATAAGTAGGAAAGTTTCTTGTTAAAAATAATGTGCAAAAAGGATCACTAAAACTCTTGAAAACGGCTTAGAAAACGCTGCATTTCATGTGGAATGGAACGTAAAGTTAAAACTATTTTTGTTTAATGTCCCGAGGTAATTTTTTTCTGATGGAAGAAAAAATCTTTCGCCGTTGCATCTACGTAATGAGATGATTTATACAGCGTCCAGTCGCACCTTCACTCACACAAGATGGGTGAAGGGACCACGCGGACGCTGCAGTGCGTAGGAAGTGCGGTGGAAGACAATCCTGTCAAATATTTACTTATTTATTTCTCCAGGGTTTGGGACGGGCTATTTAATAACTTACTTCTCCAGTGACTGGCAGGCAGTCCTTATTAGGGCCGCTTGCACAGGTAGTCTCTGAGAGAGAGAGATAGAGAGGCTATGAGCTGTATCACCTCCACCTTTCATCACAATGATTTCCACAACAGACAGCCACCGGTACTACAACTAAAGATTCACTCTAGTCAGATGAGGCGTTTTTAAATAACATACATACATACATCCATACACTCACGCCTGTATCCCAGAGGGGTAGGCAGAGACCACGAACTGCCACTTGCCACAATCCTGACAGATCACTTTCGCTTCCTCAACATTCTTTGGACGTCTCAGTTCGTTCAATGAAACAGGCCCCGGGGTGTACCACTTCCCACGAGTAGAATGAATAGAACGCAAGCACGTAGAGGTTGATACGCGGTCGATGTAGTTTGAACGTACTTATATCAATTATGAGGTTATCTGTAAAATACGGACATTCTTCGACCAAATAGGGGATGTATTAGCAAAGGGCAAGATAAAGCTTTTGTATAATTCAGTATCAAAACATCTCCTTGTCCGAGACCGCTTCAACCCAATATTATTCTCCCCAAATTACATTATTCTATGTTATCTTAGACATTATTAATCAAATTTCAGGCTCCCGCTTCGCTTAAAACTCAATCAAACTATGTACTTCAACCACGAGGATAACTAAAAGGGGTATTATAAAACAACAGACAAAAGGCCTGACTCTGATTTATGTCTATCAGATATTTATATGTCGATTCATATGGATGACATGGTAGTTTACTAAAAAATGCTTTATTATTAAGATACAATTTAAAATACTAAAATGTAATAGAGTTGAGCCTCCTGGTACAGGTAAATATTTACTTAAAAGGAGGCTTCCGCAAAGTTCTGTATATGCGTGTTTTTGTTTGAATAAATCTTTTGGCATTTTTAATTTTATTTTTATTTTTTTTATAATTAAAACGAAATAAACTCGGGTGAAATGAACATTCTGAGGCTGTACATACTATTGACAGTTGGGACATGTTTTTATATAGAATAGGCTTTCCATGCACCTATCAGATCCTCTTAGCTCAGTCATCAAATACTTCCTCAAAGAACAAAAGTTGCTGCCGAACACAATACTGTCTCAGTAATTGCGCATTTTAGAAATGACCCCGCCTGTATCCCTGTGTGGTAGTGAGAGATTTTATTACTTATTATAGATTTTATTACTTGCTACTTGCTTGTCTTGAAAAGCCGCCTTTTTTATCAAGAATTATTTATCAGTCGCTGCATGCACGCTCCTCGGTTTCACGGACTTATACTTTTTTTTAATTGGAATTTTTTAAGTTTCTTGTTGCAATGATGCAAAGTCAAATCAAATCAAAAATTTTTTATTCAAAGTAGCACAGAAACTGCGACTTAATGAACGTTACAAGTTAAACTAGGTGTCCATTTCAAAATCTAGATCATTTTGGAGAAAAAATGGACAAAAAAAACTCCAAACTTAGTCTTTTCAAGTCCTTAATTTACAGGATTTATATAAATGTACTAAAACTCATGCATTGAACTGGCTTTAATTCCAGACATCTTTGTCATCTAAATAATCTTTGATGTTATAGTAGCTTTTTTGGCAAAAAGTGTGCTTCACACATTTTTTGAACCGCGCTTCTGGCAAGCTTATTGTATCCTCAGGGATCTTATTGTAGAAATGTATACAATGCCCCATAAAGGATGTATTAACCTTTGCCAGCCTAAATTTTGGGAACGAAAGTTTATGTCTATTTCTAGTATTTACATTGTGTTGGCTACCTACAGTTTTAAAGTCACTGATATTTTTCCTAACGTACATAATATTTTCATAGATATACTGACTAGCAAGTCTCGATTTTATTCGTACAGTTCAGTGACAGATTCATGGTCACTTGACATACTAATTCATATTCATTGATGCTTAGAAGTGCATGCGTAGACTTGAAGCCGCAATGAAACAAAAGCGTTAGTTCAATCTCATACAATCTAAATCCTGGTTTCGTGAGAACATTGAACTAATCAATAATATTTCGCTTGGACGTTAGGTTTTTCCTTTTACCCGGTCCTTCTATAACTGGCCTTACTATTTCTTGCGATTAGCAAACAAGCACTAAACCGAGTTAAAACGCAGTTTAGCAGCGCATTAATTAAACTGAGATTAATGGAATTACTACTAAACACGACCGCGTGCGTGCCTCGGCATTAATTTTATGCTCGATTTAAATTTATAGTGGTCGACCCGTGCGACGAACAAATATAGTGAACTGGTACAGTCGACAGCTTATAAGCCCTAACGATTTATAACCTCACGCCTGTATCCTGAACGTGTAGGCAGAGACCTGTGCCGAGTTTCGTGAAACTACAATTCGCAGTTTATTATAACAATCGGTGGTAGCCTAGTGGGTAGAACATTGGACTCGGAAGTGGGAGACCCAGGTTCGATCCCCAGTGCGGGCATGTACCTATGACTTTTCTTTCTAAGTTATGTACATTTGTGAAGTTATTAGTAGCAATACCACACGCTAACTGTGAAGGAAAACATCGTGAGGAAACCTGGGTGTCTGAGCTATTCACATACCTCAGCGCTTGAAATCGCCAATCCGCGGTGGGCACGCATGGTAGCATGCATGTTAATAAGTGGGCTTATCGACTTTGCAATATACGTCGAACTGTCATAGCAAACCATGAATTGTCGTTCAATGAAATAGGCCCCGGGGCGTACCGCTTGCCACGAGGAGAATGAATAGAACGCGAGCACGTAGAGGTTGATACCCTGTCGATGTAGTTTGTATTATGAGGTTATCTGTAAAATACGGACATCATCATCATCATCAACCCATTATGTCCCCACCGAAGGGCACGAGTCTCTTCCCTGAGGAAGGTATAGGCCATACTCCACCACGGGGGCCAAGTCCGGATTGGTGGAGGCTTGTAGACTAGTGGCTCGTCTACTGTCAGAAGTTGTCAAGCCACCCTAAGGCCTCTGACTTGGCTTAACGACTGCCATCTATCGACGGCAGCCGGCACCAACAGCTTAACGTGCCTTGCGAAGCACGGAACCGCTCGGAAAAATGCCACTAGCGTTAGGCATGGACGCCGACCCATCCATGCACTGAACGCGCCCTGTGTTGCTTAACCTTCGTGATGGTTTAAGATCACTCAGGCAGCCGGGGCTACGAGCGATTCGGGGCTACGAGTGATTCCGGGGCTACGATACGGACATACTTCGACCAAATAGGGGATGTGCAAGGGCAAGATAAAAGTACCCGAAACCGGCGTGCATGTATGCAACGACTGATGAATGTTGAGGAAGCGAAAGTGATCTGTCAGGATCGTGGCAAGTGGCAGTCATTGTCTCTACCCTTCTGGGATGCAGGCGTGAGTTTATATATGTATGCATGTATCTGTAAAATATTTGTACTATATTTTGTTTTCTCTGCTGTGTATTACGTTTTTTCTCTGTTGTTATTCATAATATGTCACTTATATATTTTATCAAAGTAAGATTGGCTGGTAGGAACTCTAAAATTAAGCAAATTAGACGTAGGAATATTTCATGACATTATGGTGACGCCAGCTTCGGGCCCAACCAGATTCCTGTACACCTTTTCTGAATTGAATAACTAAAATAAGTGGTTAGTCTAGTATAATAAACGATGGAATTTTCATCGTCGCAAATAGTGTACAGAAATCCCTAAAAATAAAACAGATAAAACAATATATTTTTTTTATATTATGTGTCTCGTTGGAATAGAAATATTTTTTCTTTTTCTTCTTTAAGGTACGCCTGGTATTCCTGAAACATGCCAATTTTGGTCGGGTTTTTGGAGCCTTCGGTAAAGCATTATCCTATTCAGATGAATGGTGGCATTCTCTGTCAGACTGCCCTACAACAAAGTAAAATAGCCTTAAAACTACGTAACATAATTGTATTGTTTTTACGGAATTGTTTATAAAATAATGTCATGGAACTTTTTGTAAACAAAAATTCAAAAAGTCATATTACGATGCATTGAGGTTATTGATGCGAGCGTCAACTAATTTTCAAAAAATCACTCCGCAGTTTCACTGTCCTCTTTCTACTTAGCGAACATTTTTGTTGATGGCATATTTTTTTATTCTTTGAAAAAAATTGTAAGTGTTGGGAAATGACGTCTAATCGGCTAAAACTTTAAACTTTTTTTTTGCACAGCACGAAACCACCATAGTGCACTGGCAACTTACTCATTTTATTTTGTTTGGAAAAAAAAGTTGTTCGAAATTCGTGTTTTGTTTTTTTTTTATGACGCGTCATAAATAATGATAATCTAATAGGAAATTAAGTACCTACACATAATATATTGATCCATGTGGCGCCGGATTAAGAATAGCGTCACTCCATTTACATCCGTGGATGTCGTAGAAGGCGACTAAGGAAATACATTACCAGGAGACGGCCAGCAGCGTCTTCCTGAGATTCCAACCACATACTGCGATCGCCAACCCGCCTGCCAAGCGTGGCAATTACGGCAAAACCCTTCATGGTTTGTGAAACCATGAGGGAGGCCTATGTCCTGCAGTGGGCGTCAAATGGCTGATGATGATGATGAATCAACGCCGTATATAATTATTATGTTTTTTGTTTCAGAAACACCTACGATAAACGCACAAGAAGGAAAACTGCTCATATCTTTGAAGAAAAAAGAGACTTAGGTTAGTAACATTTGCTTAGCTTTAAACTTTTTGGACGTAACATTTTTTATAAGGGATTGTTGTAAATTCAGTGACAAAACCGTACCATTTGATAACTACAGTTCATATTATAGCATAGCAAATAGACTCTCCTTTGAGATGTGAATACAATAAAATTCCAACATGAACACGGTCTAAAGTTCAAAAGGTTGCGCCGACTGTACGAGTACCTACAATGAAGCGAACTCTCTATTTGGTTTCTGAATGTTGACATTTTGAATGTAACATATTTCAGTTTGCGTTTCACGAAAGTAGTTCTCGAAAGCTTTGAAGCTACAGATTTTGCTGAAAATGATTCACCCAGAGCATATTACGATTTTCCTGAGTTAATGCGACTAACAATTGACCCATCTTTACGTGTGTAGAAAAGGTCCATCTGCTCTACTAAGGCATAAGCGCCCATGTATACATGTATACAGGGTGTAACCAATTAGTACCACTATGTTCTAATCATCAATTGTATTGACTTTATAAGTAGCATATAGGTATACGTCCCACTGTAGGATACAAGCCTTCACTCAGGGAGAGTGTATGGGCTTAATCACTACGCGTACCCGCCGTGGATTGGTGATTTCAAGCGCTGAGGTATGTGAATAGCTCAGACACTCAGGTTTCTTCACAATTTTTTCCTTCACGGTTAGCGAGTATAACTTCTCAAAAAAACATAGCTTGGAAAACAAAGTCATAGGTACATGCCTGCACTGGGAATCGAACCTGGGTCTCTCACTTCCGAGTCCAATGTCCTACCCACTAGGCTACCACCGCTCTGTTATTTTATGGACTTTACTATGGGGAAAACTTCAACCAAGCGAAAAAAAGTCAGCTTTTTATGTTAAGTTACCACCTATGAAATTAAAATGTATGAAACAGTGATAGTGTGTGTGCGATTTTGAAGTTTTCCCCATAGTAAAAATGATTCCTATTGACGAGTGGACACTTATATGAACTAAGTTTGTCTAATCCAGCAGCGATAACAATTTAGTCCGATTAATTAAGAACGACAACGTTTTCCTTTATAGCAAGATATTGAAGTGAGTGAAACTATATATAAGGTTGATTTTTAATAACTTCAGAAATGTCACTTATATGAGACTTCATAGAAGCAACAAGACTTACGGTATTTTTTTTTCGAGTAAAAATTTCGTGAGCACCACACATTATTTCCGTGATTAAGCTTTTCGAATAAGAGCGGAATCAATGTTGAGGAAGCGAAAGTGATCTGTCAGGATCGTGGCAAGGGGCAGTCCCTGGTCTCTGCCAACCCCTCTGGGATACAGGCGTGAATAAATGTATGTATACTATGTATGAATAAGAGCGGAAACTCTTCGGACAAAAATTCACGTACGTGATTCCGGGATTATGTTAATTATGGTATTCTTGTTTTCAGGGGTACAATTCATCAGACACAAGAGAGACCTCGGGTCTTCCAATGTGATCATCACACAACATTTCAGCGAGCAACTCGTAACGCCGGGGGAAGACGTAAGTTCGACTATATTTTATCTGAGCTGCCCCATTTGACTGGAAACTACTCGGTTGGAGTTTTCAAGGGAGTTTTTTCATGTTGTTTTTAGAACTATTATTTAACAATAGTCGCTTCATTGATTCTTTGCGCGAATACGTTAACATTGACAAAAAAAATTCTGGATGAAGCATAGAAAATTGTAAGATCAACTTTACTTATGTAACTCATTGTTTTGTATACATTGTGGATGGTAAGATTCTAGTAATAGTCATTTAATCATAAAAAAATTGATAAATTGTCAAAATTAAAGGAATTTTTACATTGGGGGCAGGGATGAGAAGGGAAGTTAGTCCGTTGTTCCTTAGATAGGTATCTCACAAATAAAGTCTTTTACCAATATAAATTTTATTAAAATTATTGGTCAACGAAATCAATATGAACTAGTTATGTGAAGTTGCGCGCAGTTAGCTTTGTACGGGGCCTTAAGGAGGTAGGGTTAAGTCTGAGGCACTGTCGCTTGCACTGATTTTCTGGGGCATATTAGATAGACAAAATCGAAAATACCTGTGCAGCAATGTAATGCTGCTAGAATTCTAGTTCTAGTTAGACCTGAGATTTCCGAACTTAGCCATACCTTAGCAGGCGCTGCGCTAAGTTATGTAAATACCTTAGACACTTGGCTTTCCTCAAGATGTTTTCCTTAACAGATAGAATGTGGTATTGCTACTATAATTTCACAAATGTACGTAACTTACATAACAAAGTCATTGGTACATGCCAGGATTCGAACCCACAACCTCCCGAATGAGAATCCGGCGTTCTACCGCTCCGCTACCACCACTCATTTGCTGCTGCTAGCGTTATAGGAACCTTTGGGTCAGATATGCATTTTGTTGCCTTTTTTCTGCTTGATATTTAAAATTATCCTTTGTCAAGTAGAGTAACTTGGGACCCGAGTAGTTTGGGCCAGTGCAGTGCCTGGTTAGATTCTGTTAATTATTGATTGTATGAATGTGTCAATTCCATTAATTTCTCGCTTCTAATCTACTTGCACTCGTATCAAACGTTCTAAGCGTTATCGGAATGAAAAAAACATGCGCTGTTCTTTCATTCATAACATAATCTAGGCTTAGGACAAGTTATTACTTGGCTATTATTTATTGATTTATCATTAGGAAAGGTGACAAACTAGATACTTAGGACATGTAAGGTAATTTCTAGCTACTTCTAGCTGCATCAACGGTTACACGCGTGAAATCTACGCATTTGCGCTTGGAGCACGTTGGCACGTTGACTTTACCTGTAACATACTGCCAATCTATCATGTACAAAGGGGTTTATAAAAGTTGTCATCGAAGAGAAAAACAGAGTTGCGTTTTGTCGCGTCCAAATAACGTTCAATTCGAAACGATCTATCGAACATGACAACGTTTTCATTCGGGTAATAGCGAGCCGAAGATTATTTGGAGCTCTGCCCATTTGCTTTGTCATCCGATTTTGGCAATATCAGTCTTTAATTTATCTCCCGCTCGGTTCAAATATCCGGCAAAGCGCGGGCCAAATCGAACACACTTGTTTCTCTGTCTACCTATTTGGATGTAAGGATGTGGGTATGACTCTATCATTATAGTTTCAAACCAAACGTTGAAGATCACGGATATGTACAAAAATTTTAAATAGTTAGTTATCGTTGAAATGCTCATGAATTTTTAAATTCACCCTATAGGTTTCTCTGCCCTGAAGTGAAATTTATTGCGTAACAAAAATTAAAAAAAAAACTTGTTTGCTTATTTAAATAATGAGTGAGCACTAATACAGAGAAGTTTGTAAAGAGGTTCGAAATTTCGCCGATGCCTGAACTTGCCCATTAGCTCAGTTGGGAGAGCGCAGGCACGGTTAACCAGAGGTCGCGGGTTCAAGTCCTGGCATCGGACGATTTTTTAGCCTCTAAATAGCTTTTTAAAATTGTCCTCAGCACGGATTAGTGCAACAAAAACGGCTAAAACGGCCTAAAAATTATATCACTTAACATTAGAAGCCATAGTCACAATTTCGACAGTTTTACGATACTATTGGATAGAATTGGGATCGAATTTGATATCATCATACTCACAGAATGTAGATTAGGTCATAACCCATTTATAAAAACCATGTCAGGTTATACTCACTTTCACAGCACTAAGTATTCAAATCAAAATGGAGGAGTAATTGTTTACATAAAAGACGCCTGTAACGTAGAGGTCACCGAGCCATCCTTCACTGACGCAAACTGTCTATCAATTAATATGCCAAAAATTAAGTACACCATTATAGCGCTCTACCGATCACCCTCTGTAGCTAACATATCAGGCTTCTTAGACTCTTTGGACAATGTACTTAGCAAAGTGAACAGAAACGGCCACGTGGTCGTGGCAGGTGATCTCAACATTAATATCTTAGCTGACTCAAGTGACAATAGGAAATCAGAGTACCTATGTACAATGGCAGAGCATGGTCTAATGCCTGCAATTACGTTGCCAACCCGGCAAGGCTCATGTCTAGACCACATCTTTATAAAAACAAATAAGCAGGTCATAGGCCTGGTATGTAAAGCCTCGGTAACCGATCACGATGCTGTAGTTGCTACTATAGACATAGGCTTCAAAAACAAACCACAAAAGAGGGAAATAGCCAAAACCAATTTTACTGCAGTGGCCCAAGAACTACAAGAAACTGACTGGAATAATATCACCTCATCACTAGATGTTCAAGATGCCACTAACAAACTTACACAGACTCTCAATGAAGTTATTAAAAAACACACAGAAATCACAACTACTAGCCGCTCTAAATATAATATCAAGCCTTGGATCACTCCAGGGCTCATACGATGTATGAAACATAGAGATAAATTACACATGGATTGCAGACAACGCCCTAATGATCCAACTACTAAGCTAATATATAACAGATACAGAAATTACTGCATTGATATTTTACACAGAGTCAAATCGCAATATGAAAATCAAATTCTCATAGACAACAATAAAAACCCAAAAAAACTATGGCAAGCTATTAAAACTATATGCGAATCAACATCATCTAAGAAAAAAGGAGCTACTGAACTTCTTACACATAAACCCACCCCTCTTGAGTCTGTTAACTCTTGCACCAATTATTTCACCACCGTGGGGTCCATTCTGGCCAATAAGATACTGCAGAAAACTAACGAGTCTGAAATTAACCTAGCTTATCTAGCCAAAGCCCCAGTGAAATCGACTCCATCAAATTCATTTTTCATAAATCCTACTGATGGAGAAGAAATTTCAGGCTTTATACGTCAACTTAAAAATGATAGCGCTCCAGGGCTAGACGGCATCAAACCGCTTTTAATGAAATGTATAATGAGCAGCCTTGTAAATCCACTGCTTCATATTTGCAACCTCAGTATTGAGACTGGCACTTTTCCAAACGTCTGGAAAGCTGCCTCAATCACTCCTATTTACAAAGCGGGTAATGGAAGTGACCCATGCAACTATAGGCCTATATCGCTGCTCTCGGTTCTATCCAAGGTCCTAGAAAAAATTGAAAAAATAAAAAAAAAATTATCTGGAATCAAAACAACTCCTCTCACCTAACCAATTCGGCTTTAGGCAAGGAAGATCAACCGAGGATGCAGTATCACTACTAATTGACACAGTCGTGTCACACCTGGATAATGGTGACTGCTGTATTGGCGCTTTCCTGGACCTTGCGAAAGCATTCGATACTGTCTCAATACCAATTCTCCTCCAAAAACTAGAGAATATGGGTGTAAGAGGAATTGCCCTTACATGGTTCCACAGCTACCTTAGTGACCGCACACTCCAGACCAAAATTGGTAAAGTAATCGGGGAACCGATGACAGTAAAATACGGAGTTCCACAGGGAAGCATACTGGGACCAACCCTTTTTCTCATTTATTTAAATGACATTAGTGATACAATACCATCCACACAGGCAAAAATTATCTGTTACGCAGATGACACGGCAATAATCTTTAGAGGTACCTCGTGGAACTCAGTATTAACATAGACTGCTAGTGGGCTTTCTGAGATCGCTATATGGTTATCAAAAAATCTACTAACGTTGAACATATCTAAAACTAAATACCTATGTTTCCATAAAACAGCTGGATCTCGGCCCGCAGATCCCTGTTCCACACTAAAAATCCATACCTGCAACAGTCCACTCAAAAATTGTTCCTGTGATTCTATTCAGAGAGCCGACACAATCAAGTACTTAGGAATAACATTAGACGAAAAACTAACATTTAAACAACATCTATCATCTCTATCTGGCCGAGCAAGAAAGTTTATTCATATAATGAAACTACTGCGGGACAGCGCGAGCAAGGATACCCTAAAACTAGTTTACACTGCATTGTGTCAATCGGTCCTTAGCTATTGCATAGGCTGCTGGGGCGGCGCCAGCAAAACCTTCTTGCTAAGCGTCGAAAGAGCACAGCGTTCGATCCTAAAGGTAATGCTGAGAAAGCCTAAACGCTTTCCAACAACTGCATTGTATGAAGAAAGTGGGATTCTCACGATACGCAAACTATTCATCCTTAAAATGGTTCTTACACAGCATAGAAAAACCATTAGCTCTCCGGCCTATGCGGACTTACTTAAACGTCGAGTCTTTAAAGTACCCCAACGCCCCACAAAAACGGTCTTTGCACAAAAATTGTCGGAATTCATGCAACCATTCATCTACAATAAAGTCACCAAAGAGTGTAATATAGAACTGTCCACCACAAATGAAGCAAAGAAGAAAGTTCTAGAGTGGTTGAGCGCCCTAGATTATTCAGGAATAGAAAATCTGCTCAAAACATGTGCATAAAAACTATACACACATACATACACGTACACACAAACTTTCAAACCCGCATACACATACACGCGCACACACACACACTCATACATACATACACACAAACTAGCTACTACAATCCAAAAATTATGAACTTCCATTTTTAATTTACTAACCCTACAGGGCAAATAAATTTAGTTTATTAAGTTTTGGGATTTTAATTGTAAATAAAATGTTTTTAATTGAGTAATTTTCCATATTTATAATTTATTTTATTATGTTAAAACACATTTATTTATTAATTTAAGGTATTCTACAGGATGTTAAATGAGTAACTCCTTTTTAACAAAATTTGCAGGAGATGTCATAGTCCAATAGACTTTGGTTTTCATTTATCTATTTGTAAGATAAGATAAGAATATTCTTTATTGTATACCGAAAAAAATGTTTATAAAATGTGCATTTGTTAAAAATATTATAAAAGCCTAGCAATACACACGCTATTAATACATACGTACGAATTACACTAAGGTTGCCCGCGACACAGGCTCGGCCTAGTGCGGCTGCCCGCGAGTCCGTAATAGCACTGTTCTTGTTTACATCTATGACTCGATACCCGATATTCTTTCGTTCTGTCAACGGGTGCTAATTATGATTCTGCGTATCCTACCCGACTCCCACGACACAGGCTGTGCCTAGTGTGGGAGTTGCAGTTATTCATATCTGTAATGCCTTGATTTTTAATAAACAATTTTTTTTTTTTTTTTTTAAAAGAAAATAATAAGCGAACAGTCAAAAGATTTTCCTGTTTCTAAATTAGGATACACTGTGCTATGGTAACCAGGCAAGGACTTAAGCAAAGGGTCGTCGACAGGGCGTAAGCCGCCGCGTGTCTTGTTTTTCGCATACTATACACGCTGCGATCTGGGTGCTTGGAAAACCGCGGTTATGTAATTAGTAATTAAAAACACAATCCATTTAGTACTTTTGAGTATAAAACTAAAATAAAAAAAAATTTAGTGAGAAATCTTGTTTCGAGTTAATAATGCCTCTCCGTCTATGAAAACAATGACCCGCGGACGCGCGGCGCGCACGCACGCGCTTAATGGTTCTCACAGATTCGAGTTTGTGTCGAGATATTTTTGCGAAGTGCCCTTTTAAAAAAAAAAACGGACTATCATATTTGATAGTTGTTGCTTCATTATCATCAGTCTATACTAATGTCCACTGCTGGACATAGGCCTCTCCTATTGCACGCCACTGAGCACGGCCTCAGCTACTCTCATCCAGCTCTTGCCAGCCGCCCTGCGAAGATCATCGCTCCACCGAGTCTGTGGACGTCCTACACTACGTTTACCGATCCGCGGTCTTCACTCAAGAACTCGTCTACCCTATCAGTTGACAGTTCTTCGGATGATATGGCTGGCCCACTGCCACTTCAGCACGCTAATTCGGTGGGCTATGTCGGTGACTTTGGTTCTCTGTCGGATCACCTCGTTTCGAATTCGATCTTTCCGAGAAACCCCTATTGCTTGGGCACGTTCATTTTGCTATGGCTTTCAAACCACCCAAAATTCATGGTATACAACGGTTGCATATTCATCTGTGTCTGCATCTAACTTTTCAATTGCTCCTTTTCTTTTTCAGATAAGTCTTCACTGCGCGTCGACAGCTGATCGGCCTCCAAGATTTGTGTGGGAGCGAGACGGCGTCGTAATATCTTCGAACACCGACCAAAGGTAGGTAAGAAGAGAAAGAGAGTTATAGAAGACAGAAAGAGAGTAATAGAAATACCTAGCAATGAACCATCACAAATGCCCACAATGGTACATAAGTAAGTTCTATAGTTTTGTAAATAATTTGCAGTTACCATGTAAGCTAAATCTTATTTATAAAAATTCACCGATTTTTATGATTTTTTTTGTGTATAATTTCTAGGTCTGAGAATGGTTCGTAGGCCTTTATTAACATGGCAAATCTACGTTTCCCGAGTCAACTCGTAAATAAATATAAAAAAAGTAGTTCAGATTCGATAGGGTGCTTCACGACGCAATTATCATACACAACGTACTTGGGTTTTAATTTACAAAAGAGATCGTAACGAACTTTTAACAATATGCTTACAGGACATAAATCAAGGTTAAGTCGTGACTAAAATTGCTAATAAAATTATCAAAAATTATTTGAGTTTTATGGGTAGTTTTTACTCATATGTTATCAATATCGCAAACACAATCAAACCTCAATTTGTCTTACATTAACAATTTGGTAATATACCATTGCAATCCGTTCTATTATTTTTAAATAAAAGCTTCCTACTTTCTTTTGGGAATCCAGTTGTTATTATATCTTTAAATTGTTGGCTGTAGTAAGTTATTCAATATACTTGTATTTTTATTTCACGTAAATTACTTGCGTAATTGTTTTAAACTTTCTGCGTGTATTTTCTTCATACATAAATAAATAAAAAAAATCTTTTATAACTAAAAACTAAAACTACAAAAATTACCAGGGGTACTTGCACTAGGCTTAGGCTGTATCGCGAGAAACCAATTTAAATTTAACAAAATAATTTCTTACGGTAAACAAGAAGTACAAAATATTTAATAATAGGCATAACCTTATGGGAAACATTTTTTTGACCTAATATTAACGTAATTTAACCTTACCTAACCAAATTAACTAACATTAACCTAATATCATATTTTCCATATAGGTACAAGATATTTTCCGTGCATGTGTAATCCAGGCTTAAAAGTAATTTTATTACAGTGGCTTTGTATCGCTTAGAGCGACAATACGATTATAAATGTAGGAACTTAAAAAAGGATTGAATCTACGGGCAAAAGTGGTTTTTATAGTTGGAGTCGGAATCCTGAAGAAGCGTCTGCTCAGCAGTCGCTGGTGCTCGTTGGAGTTTAGTGTGGCTTTATGAGCGGCAAGGGAGATTCTTTATATAAATAGTTTGCGGATTGATAGGACTTATGCTTCATCATAAAGTATATTAGTGGGGAACCTGGAGGGTCTTTTTTAGCATTATTTTTAAAACTGAGCGTTGGGCTCTTTCAATGTTTATGAGTACAGTTTACAAACTGTGATGCAGTAGGTATGTCAATATAGATTGGCAAATCACTAAGTAGACTTAATTAAGTATTTCTCTACTGGCAGTGTTACGATGCTTTTGCATGACTCCAACAATTTTGGGGTAACCCTGTTAAAAGCTCAAGCACGTGGTCTTTAAAGTTCACCTTTTCATCTACAATAATGCCCGGGTACTTAATTTAAGTTGCACGTGAATTAAACGTTGAATTAAACTTTCTGGTAAACAACATGCACGTAAAATAAAATTTTATACATATAGCAGTCGGGGTGAAATTGCGATGGAAACGTGAGAGCATTTTTTTTTATTATATGTTAATTTGAATAAATTAAAATCCGAGGAATTCTAAGTCATAAACCGCTAAAGCACACCCCGAAATAAGTCCTTGCGAAGTAATTTAGCCAACACTTTTAGCGGACATTAGGTATCTGAAGCAAAGATTGTCTAACTAACATAAGACATAACGTATACGTACGCACATACGTTATTTGAAACAGCGGTGTTAGCGCAGCGGTAGAACGCCGGCCTCTCATTCGGGAGATCGTGGGTTTGAGTCCCGGCATGTACCAATGACATTGTTTTCCAAGTTACTTACATTTGTAAAGTTGTAGTAGCAATACCATTCACTAACCGTGAGGGTCACGAGGAAACCTGAGGGTCTGAGATGTTCACATACCTCAGTGCTTGAAATTGTAAATCCGTCGAGGGTACGCGTGGTGATTAAGCCTATAATCTTTCTCTGAAAAAAGGCCTGTGAAGTGGGACGTATATAGCCTACATTAAAAATCCTACCTCCGTGTTTGTTTACAAAAACCTCCTCTAAAGATGTCTCCTGGCATTTGAAGAGGGATGTCCTCTCGGCCTCTGGTTTTATCCACTCAAGAGAGGCTTTGAGTTCGCTAAGATCCTTAGGGAGGTTTTACAAGTACGCGGACGCTTTTGAATAAATAATACCTACCTACGAGAAAATGGATGGTAAATGTCGATGATAGCTGAAGGATTCCGCGGTTGGACAGCTATTACGTAATGAAGATTATCGAGTTGAACTTATGAATGGACCAATTTTCATTTTGAGAATTCCTATATAGATTTTGCGATTTACTAGTTGACGATAGCTGTCATTTTGGTCCAGTCAGCCAGTACATGCTTCTTAGTTTATGGTCCAGTTGCTTGCGTTTGGTCCAAATGTGCGTCCGCCAGGTAAGCCTGCGGTCTAAGTGCATTTCCAGGTATTTGGCACTGTCGGCTTGGGGTATTTCCTTGTTGTAGAGCTTGACTGGTGGGCAGGTTTGCCTTCTTAGGGTGATTGTCACGTGAACCGACATACTTTGGTTTGCCAATGCGCCATAAATCCAGCTATTTCTCAATCTGGGACAAGTTTTCTTGCAGTTTTGCAGATGCAACATATGGCTTCTTATGGACAGAGAGTATTGCTGTGTCGTCCGCGTATGTCGCAGATGTGGTTTCTGCATGTGTTGGAAGGTCAGCAGCGTATATAAGGTAGCGCACTGGCCCTAAGATACTGCTTGCGGGACTCCTGACTTTATTTTACACAGCTGCGAATTTCCTGTATTGTGTTTAACTTCAAAAGATCTTGATTCTAGGTACGACTTGAATATATTGTATAAGGAGTGTGGGGGCATTTTATTTATTTTATAAAGGAGTCCATCATGCCAAACTTTATCGAATGTCTGACCTATATCTAGGAAAACAGCTAGTTAATGGGAATTTTTATTCAGCTTAGGAGGACCCTTAGCAGGAGACTCACACTTGGCTAGTATTGTTTATTAGTAGTAAAATTATATGGAATACGCTATAATCATATTATAAAGTTTGACGCTTGTATGCATTACAGTTTTCAGGATAATCCTCCATAATAACACATTTCTCTGAAAATTTCAACTTGCTACCTATCAAGGTTAAGAGCAAAAGCCTTTTATTCCGCTTCATCCTTAAAAGAGGTTCTATTGGCACCCTTCATGTACCCTTTTTATTTTGTACTATGTATACGCGCATATCTACGTCGAGAGAATGCGGTAATAAAGCTTAATTTACGTCAGCTAGTATCATTTAATGTAACCTATGTTGGTACAAAAACAACAAAACTTATTTCTGCTTTGTATGCTAAAGACGCGCAATCTGTGCGCACTGCGCACTATTTGCTCCCATAAAGCTGCATCCAGTGAGCCCAGGCTGCATAACCAGGCCTGTCAGCAATTGCACGTAGGGTAATGCTGAAGTAATAAATATATTGTCATTATAGGCCTTTGCGTCCGTTACAGCTTAAGAGCTGACTAATGACTCAAAGTCTGACTCGAGAGCGGCAGGCCCTACTGCATGTAGGACACATAAAGGAAGAGTCCGGAGATGCGTCGGTATGGATTTGGTGCCTCCTGGCTCTTTTGCCCGCCAAATATGAATATTCTTTATGTTTTATATACAATACATCCATATTCGTCCCACAGGTACACCCTCGGACAAATGATGTCCCCATCAGGAGTGGGTGTGCTGGCTCACCTGAACATAACCAGGTTGAGGGTGGAAGATGGCGGACAGTACTTCTGCGTCGCCATCGAGGGCGACACTTCGGTAGCGCATTCCGCGAGGATCAATGTTTATGGTAATGTCGTTAAAAATATACACCGTAAACTTTCGGTGGTTTGAAAGCCATATCAAAATGAACCTGCCTTATCGAAAACAATAGTTTGTTCTTTTTTAAGGCACTGATTATAGTCAAAACTGTAACACCTAATAATTGCATTAGAAATACAATGTTCTCTAATGATATTAAACAACAATAATGATGAAATTACAAAAAAAAAATTGTAATTAGACATACAATATTGAAGTAATTCAATTAAGTTTAATCATTTTTTTCTGATCAAATGTGTTAAAATCTCTTTTTTAAGGAAAATTTTTAATTAAAAGATATTTCTATTGTTTTCAGAAAAAAGAACTCACATTAGTACTTTTCCTTACCCATGTAAAAAAATTGTTTCAGGACCACCATACATCAGAACATTACCACCAATAAAAGTACAGAGTGGAGAACTGCTCAAACTTAGATGTCCTTATTACGGATACCCCATCAGGTACAGAATGTTTTATCTTTCTACCCAGTCCATTTATTAAAGTCCACTGCTGGACACAAGCCTCCACTCCAGCCTCCGACTGGGCAGCCTGTGCAGGGTAACCTCGAAAATGCCCAATTCCTGATACACGTCAATAATAGTTAGAATTTACAACAAGTTTCATCTGTGGTTTTATGAAAAAAAAATTCTCTCATTTAATCTCATCTTATCTTTGTTCTACGACTTAGGAGTTTGTTTTGTTCAATTTTCCATGTTTTTAATATATTTTTAATGGTTTTTCTACTCGTAAGTGGTGCTACTTGATGAATAATCCTTAAAAATTGTGTGTAATTAATTGGCCTATTTTCTCTGTCGGCGCATTATTTACTGAAGGCTGCATTGGTTGAGTTGGCAGAGCGCGGAAAGCGGAAATTTAATCAATTTACGTAAACTCTGATATTTATGAATATGAATCTGTCAAAAACTCCAAGAGCCAAATTCAATATCGCTGTAAAACACAAACACTAATATAATTGAGGTGTTTAAGGATTTGGAAAATTTTAGACTCATACGTATTTTGGAATCGCTCGTGGCCCCGGCTGCCTTAGATATGTAAGCCTTATTATTTATTTCGTTTTCTGGTTTGTGCAATAAAGAGTTCTAATCTAATCTAACCTAATCTTAACTTTGTTGGAAAGTTGAAGCAATGTTTTTGTGTTTCACTGAATGAGAAAACTTGTAAAACAACTTCGTTCATTATGGTAAGTGAAAATACGTCTAAAATACGTCATCATCATCATCAACCCATTATGTCCCCACCGAGGGGCACGGGTCTCTTCCCTGAGGAAGGTATAGGCCATACTCCACCACGGGGGCCAAGTCCGCATTGGTGGAGGCTTGTAGACTAGTGGCTCGTCTACTGTCAGAAGTTGTCAAGCCGGCCTAAGGCCTCTGACTTGGCTTAACGACTGCCATCTATCGACGGCAGCCGGCACCAACAGCTTAACGTGCCTTGTGAAGCACGGAACCGCTCGGAAAAATGCCACTAGCGTTAGGCATAGATGGCGACCTGAACGCGCCCTGTGTTGCTTAACCTTCGTGATCGTTTAAGATCACTCAGGCAGACGGGGCTACGAGCGATACTCGGGCTGTGTTTACACAGAATTGCGTATCTTGTGACTCGTAGAGTGTTATACAGATATGTATTTTGAAATACAGGGTGCTACTTAATCCTCGTGTATTTATTTCTTAAATCTAATAATATCCAGACTGCTCATGGATATTATAAAAGTTGGTGCTTTTTGAAAGTTTGGAGCACCTTAAACATTGTTATGATTTATCTATTTATTCCTACATCACACAATACATAAACTCACGCCTGTATGTCGAAGGTGTAGGCCTTCAGGGTGCAAACAAGTCTGCACTTGCTACGATCCCGATAGGCCTCTTTCAACTTCTCTCCTCTATTTTTCTTTTTATTTCAGATATTTAAGAGGATTGAGTCACACCCTGTGTATTGTAATTAAATTATTTTTAATACGCGCCCTCAATTCCTCCGGGATACGGGCGTGAGACTGAATTGAATTGAATTGAAAAGTTCTTTATTTCACTAAAAAAAAAAACAATTCAGTACAAAGGCGAGTATTTTCACGTAGGACTGCTCTACGTTGATGTGGAGAGTCGATGGGGTAGAAAATTACGGGATTAACACAAAAATAAGTACATAGTGTGGCGTGTGGCGCCGGATTAAGAATAACGTCACTCCATTTCCTTCCGTGGATGTCGTAGAAGGCTACTAAGGAAATCAATTACCAGGAGACGGGCAGCAGCGACTTCCTGAGATTCCAACCGCCAAGTCTGCCAAGCGTGGCGATTATGGCAAAACCCCTCATGGTTGTGAAAACCACGAAGGAGGCCTATGTCCTGCAGTGGGCGTCAAATGGCTGATGATGATGATGATGATGATGGTTGTTATAATTTAACTACACATAAGTACTAAAATATGAAATGACACTAAAAAATATTAATTGCAACCTACATACAAATATCCTACCTAATACATATCGCCCGCTTACTTTTGTAAAACACCTACGAATGTCGTCTAGCGCCATCTGTTGTTAGACTACGAAAAATAAAATAGAAATTTCCATTTCCCTGTCATTTTTTATAAGTAAATGAGAGAAGAAAAATAATAATAAATAAAAAAGTGAACAAAAATAAAAATAAACATACACCCCTGTTTCGTAAATTCTTCTATGAAATATCTTATTTCCATCTGAGCTACTGTAGCTTGGGTGTTGGGTGGCGAAATAATCACTTTATTGTTATGATATTGCGTACCATTGTTTATGCCTAAAAACACAAAGACTACGAGGTACACTAGAAATTTTAGCTACATTATATATGAAAGTAGGTTAAACGAGCTGTAACAAGAACATAGTTACAGCTCGTTTAATTATAGTAT
The DNA here is from genome assembly GCA_963969515.1 of Yponomeuta evonymella. Taxonomy (NCBI): domain Eukaryota; kingdom Metazoa; phylum Arthropoda; class Insecta; order Lepidoptera; family Yponomeutidae; genus Yponomeuta; species Yponomeuta evonymella. Next base: position 3,645,665 of record OZ018366.1, on the reverse strand, counting down.
AGGATTCATTGTGGCGCTGCATGCACGCGCGCCGACTTCGAGTACTTTTAGCTTGCCTAGAGGAGGGCACATCCTCTATTTGGTCGACTTAAATCCACCTGGGCCGTCCCTTACCGGTCTTTCCACCCACGTACTTCTTCAATACTACTTTATTCTTCCAGCAAATTAGAATGGGAGTACAAAGGCAAAAAGATCGTCAGTTCCACGCTTCCACAGCACACCAGATACAAAAGACTGTCGACGAAACTAAGTGCAAAGACCTACAAAAACACTAAGAGGAAACGCAGCAAGAGGCAGGTTTTTGACCCTAGTGAAGATGGCGTCCTGTCCATACCAAGGGTGTTGAAGGATGAAAATGGAGAGTCTTATACGTGTATTGTATACAGTCCGTCGGGAGAGATGGCTAGAAGGTACGGTGGGAGATTTTTTTTATACAGGGTGTAACAAAGACTCCTTATAGGTTCATCCGAAAATGGGAAATTCTACTCGTCAGTACTTATCTGTCTTGTTGTACCTTATAATAAATGTATTTTTCTTTCTTTTAATACGAACAAATATTACTACGACAAAACTTCGAAATCACTAAAAAAAAACAGCTATTTCATATATTATTATTTTAGTGCCGCAGGAGGAAACTTCAGTGTAGAGGCGTTGATATTTTTTTCACGATTTAGAAATTTTGAGATATGAGTATGTTCATGGATATTATAAAAGAATTTTGAGATATGGACATACTCAGAGATATGAATGACTTTCTAAACAGATTTTTTTGTGACTGAAAGTAGTTTTTTTTATAAGGCACGTTAGCCACCTAATATCTGTTAACAGAACATTTATTTTAAAAGTATTTATATTAACCTGTTTGAGAAAGTTCTTTAAGAAAAAACCTGTTGTGACCTGCAGGAGAACTTCTTGGAGATAAACCTCGATATGTATTCAGCCTATACATATACGTCCCACTGTAGGGCGCAGCCCTTCTCTCAGAGAGAGAGTATGGGCTTAACAACCACACGTACCCACCGCGAATTGGTAATTTCAAGCGCCGAGGTATGTGAACATCTCAGACACTCAGGTTTCCTCACGATGTTTTCCTTCACGGTTAGCGAGTGGTATTGCTACTATAACTTCAGAAATGTACGTAACTTAGAAAAGAAAGTCATTGGTACATGCCGGGATTCGAGCTCACGTCCTCCCGAATGAGAAGGCGGCGTTATACTGCTCCGCTACCACCGTTTAAGCCTCGATATATTATGTGTAAAGTTTCCTTATTCTTAAATCTCTTCAATTAACATTGTATAGGAAAATCTCCATCTGGCAGAGATTTCTAAAATTAGCAATTTTATCAAATACGGACTCGGTTCGTGAATCGATTTGATCAAACCCGAGACATAACGAAGTTATTTCGCGATGCAAATTCCCTGACGAGCCAACAAATTATTCATCGATCAAACTTGACTTTGCATTAATACCGAATCCGTGTTCTGAAGATTACATCAGACTAAAGAAACCACCTTTTCGGAACTTCTTCGTGCAATTTGTATACAGAATGTCGATTCTGATCGAAAGATGCAGTATACATGGTGTAACGTAAACAATAATTTGAAATCGCGAAAAACAATACAAAACAGCTGGTAATTTCTTTGCGATTTTCGATAACATTTTAAACAAAATAATTTAAATTATTATAGTTCAAAAAAACTTGATGAATTTGACGGGACATCTGCCGTGACCATTCTTGTAGCATCCATCGCTTACATCTACTCATACCTCTGATAGTATCATATTACCCTTTTAGCATGAAAAGTTCATTCAGCCCAACCTTTACAACGTCTTTTACTGATATCTTTACATTTAGGGTACAAAGATGAATTTCTTCGAGCGCCTTTTGGCATAATTCAGCATGTATTAAATTCACCTTATCTTCTACTTTTTGATTCAAAAACTTTAGTATGCGATAAAGAAATCTCCATCAATTACATCTCCATCACACGCTACACTAAGCCTGTAACGTGGGAAACCAGTTGTAATTAAAAGCGGGAACTAATTGTAATTAAATTTCAGCTTTAACAATTTTGGAAATACCAGATAGAAAAAAACAATGTAATTTCCGAAACTTGCAAATGTTAAATAAAACTACAAAAATAATAACAATAACTTCCACACAATACAATCACTTGACCCGGTCCCAAACTAGGACACCCTGTGCTACGGTAACCAGGCAAGGACGTTACAAACACGAAAGTACACCCAGACTGAGGCCATTTCTACAAATGTACGGCGGCCCCCAGTGGGAATCGAACCCACGACCTCTGTTTTGGTAGCTAAGCGCCTTAACGGCCAAACCAACGAGGCAGTCACTACTAACGTAAACAAAAATGTACGTCAGTGTCGAAACAGCAAAGTAGTACTATGGTATTAACTCTATCTACATCGAAGGAAAGAAATGAGGGAATTACCATGCAAATCCTCTATTTCCAGATCATTTGAAATTCAAGTGGTGGAAGCCCCAGAGTTGGATGAGCTGAGAGTCGGCACGGGATTGAAGGAAGGACAAATAGTGCAAATTACATGTAACATTATTGGGGGCGATGCGCCGATTTACTTCTCTTGGCTGAAGGACGGGACGAAGATTTCAACCAACTTGAAGGTAAACATCGCCTTGCTATTTCAGCAAATTTTGATTACACAGAGTTCAGCAGAGCGCACTGTGGCGTACAACAGTCAAGACACATTCATCATAAGCAGCCTATATACGTCCCATTGTAGGGCACAGGCCTTGTCTCGGAGAGAGAGTATGGGCTTAATCACCACGCGTGCTCACCGCGGATTGGCGATGGAGGTATGTATGAGGTATGGCTCAGATACTCAGGTTTCTTCACAACTTACATTCAATATACATGGTTTTATTTTATTCAGCTTAGTGCTGGGTGTTAAGCAAATTTTTTTTTTTTAAATACTATCTAAGTCGCGAGATTTGTCTCTTGAATATCAAAAATTAAAAATATTTATCAATACATATGTATGAACGACCTTTGACTAGCCAACAACTTGATAGACATTTCTTTTCATATTTTAATGATTTTTATCCATGGTTTATTTATTTGAATAAAGTTGAATGAAATATAGATTGAAATTCCCTCTAGATGCAGTATAAATTATAAAACACAAATGAAAAAGCGGGTCGGGCTGTGTCGGGTTACTCGGCCGTTGGTTTAACGTGAAAAGTCTATAAGTAAGCGTTAATTGTTGTTGTATTTATGAGTCTGGTTTTGTACTTTGTACTTGTTTATGTTAAAGGAAGGCATAACAAGTGTTATGACTTTTTTTCTTGTGATTTGTTAATTTGTCCCAATAAATGTCTTCCTTTCTTTATATAATTCTTTCTTTCTTTCTTCCTTCTTTCTTTCTTTCTTTAATTTATTTTAATTTTTATTTATTACGAACAACAACAGCGTAATCTGATTATAATTACTTATTAACTAATGACCAAAAATAAGGCCAATTACCAATTAATTTATAAACGCATTTGTATGGAAAGCTCGCTGGAAAATGCTTTAACAAACGGTTGATAGCCAAATATTGAATCCATGGCAGAATACACTCAAATTAGTTACTTAATTCTAGTCAAGTAATAAACGTGAAAAGTGTATACATTTAAACAATAAATAAAGAAGAGGGCAAATTAATGAGCAATATGAGCATGCAAATTTTTGTTTGGAGTCATGAGTGGGTAGTAAAGTGTGAATGAGTGCGTTTATGCGTGGGTGTGTGTTTGTGTGTGAGTGCATATAATTATGTATGTGCGATGGAGATAGTATGTGTAAATACTTCATAAATTTACATTATGTGGTAACTGGATTGTCCAACATATATTTTTAACCGCATGTTTAAAAGAACTCTTAGATTGAGAGAAAGGGTCGCCATTTTTAGCTCAAACGGCCTAAAGTGTTACGCGACACTGGCGCCATCCAGCGGCATAAGTCAATAGGATCTGAGTGATGGCTACTTTGCTCTACTCAACGATATATGAGTTGCACACGACACGTAGTTACAAAGGTACAGCCCACGCCGAGGCGAGATATTTTCGTTGCACGCGGATTTAGCAACTGACCTCCTACTGCCGAACTGAAAGACGTTTCACATCAAAAGACGATAATTTAGACACGCGGCATTGTGTCAAGCCAAGTTCTCAAGCTATAACAGAACTGGCGAGCAGCACAGAACATTACATGAACCAGTTGGAGCCACTTTTGACCAGCTCATAACTTAAACACTATTTCACATAAACATGTCAAATTTGGCCCATATATTGAGACTTACGGGATACATCGTCTCCTTTCTCAAACGGTTATTTAGATATTAACGTTAAAAAATCGTCATTTTTATCACTGACTCACCTATAGATCAAAACTCTAACCCAGTTGCAGATTTTATTGTATTTATTACAGTATAATTTGGCATCCAGAAGAAAATTTTTATCATTTTATTATAATTTTTCGATTGGTTGACTCTATTATGAACACTTAACTCAGGTACTTATAGTGCCTGTAATGACAGCTAGTCTTTATGTGGATCTTAATGTCTTCACGTGAATATATAACGAGTGGAATACCACCCTTAATTTAAAAAAAATAATTCATATTTCGTTTTACATTTATCTTTTTGATGGGATTTATTTTAACTTGATTTGCAGGTCACGGAACGCAGCGCAGACCTTTTCAGCGTGCTCATAATAAAGAAAGTCTCCCTAGAACATTGCGGAAAGTACACTTGCGTAGCCACGAACCATGTTGGAAAAGTGAATCAGACTGCAGAACTGTATATTAATGGTAAGTTGACTAAACTTTCTCATTCTCTCGTTCCCGTTGTCTACCGGTGGATATTTTTGCTTGAAATTAATTTACAATATTTTTTTTAATAAAAGCGAAAATGTTGTAGGTGATTTACGTAATTGTTGTACCTAGCTAAGTAATGTTTACGTGATCCTGCCTTGCAATCCGCAAAATGCAGTAATAGCAAAAAAGCTGTTTCGAGAAAAGCGCACAAAAGAATTTGACGCTGTTTTTTATATTTCTGATGTTGTATGGTGGATATTTTTATTGCCACGAGAACTAATTGACAACAAAGATTGAATTTACAAAAAAATATATAGTGTATTACATTCAAAATTAAAAAGATTTTTAGGGTTCCGTATTCGACAAGAGACCCTTATAGTTTCGCCATGTCCGTTTGTCTTTCTGTCTGTTTGTCTGTCCGCGGCCTAGCCTGATCGTGGCAAGTGGCAGTCCCTGGTATCTGCCTACGCCTCTTAAGATACAGCCGTGAGTTTATGTATGTATGTCATGTAGTAATCCAATAGGCTCTTAAATGGGTCCGGCTTTATTGTGGGCTGATGTTGCGTGCTCCACGATGTCTCGCTATTCCTCTCGGTTAGATGCTGCTCCGATACATTCATGCAGCGGCCTGCCCACAGTGGACTTAACTTGGTCGGTCTAACGCATTTTCACTCTACCGCGTGCTCGGGTGTCCTCTACCTTTCCCTGTACCACGATACGCTCGAGCCCGGTAAGAGTTTCGACGTGGCAGATATTCGGTGACGGTCTTCGTAGCAGCTGGTTTTCGAATGTTTCTATCAGATAACTAAGACATCGCCCCTCTCGCCTTTGTAACTTTCTCAGTGGCAACTTTTTAGTGATTAATGACCGAGGCCTAGTCAAAGTTGTGCTTGAATACCCCCATTTGATATTAGCACTTATTTTACATACAATAAGAGCTTTCGTGGGGCTTTATCTTGACAAATGATAGCCGGTTACGACTTCATCTAAAAGTTCGAAGGTTTGAGGTATTCGGCTGATTGAGTGATGCGTAACAAATTGGACCATGTTACGCAATAACATTTCATCCCAAATATAGGTAAACTAAATAAATAGTTGAAATTACGTAAACGCAATGGAAACCCCCACTTTTTTAAAGAAATACTTATCTGGCTGCATAAAATGTTCCTTAAGTTACAACAAATTATGTTCCACGAGTTTCTCTCTCAGATTGAAATAAAGAAAGAAAAAACATTTATTTCATTTTTTATGATGCTTGTATATATTTAACGGGTCTAAACTTGATTATTTTTATAATTGCGGTTGTAATTACATAAAATTTATATATAATTAATTTAAAAGTGTTATTCTTAATTTTTTTTTTCATAATTATTGGCGTAATAAATACATCACACGCTACATTAGGCCTGTGACGTTGTAATTAAAAGCGGAAACTAATTGTAATTAAATTTCAGCTTTAACAATTTTGGAAATACCAGATAGAAAAAAACAATGTAATTTCCGAAACTTGCAAATGTTAAATAAAACTACAAAAATAATAACAATAATTTCCACACAATACAATCACTTGACCAGCAGGTATGGGCACTTATAGCAATATTGCTCGGTTGGGACACTTTTTGGATAGTGAATGTAATAAATTTAGATTTAGATATGTTAAGCGTGAGGAGATTGTGCGAGAACCAGGTCATTGTTTGTTCTAGAGCCATTTCTGCACTGTGCCGTGCCTCCTCCCAACTTCTGCCTTCCGCTAATAATACTGTATCGTCAGCATATGTGACGATTTTGCAATTTGGGTAAGTCAGAGACAGAGATCATTCATGTACAGAAGAAAAAGTGTTGGGCCGAGCACACTGTGGGACACCAAACAAAATCGCTTGTTCGTCACTGATAGAATCTTCAATCTTAACACATTGTGAACGATTTGTAAGATAGTCTCTGAAGATATCTAATGCGGTTCCTCTGATCCCAGCAAGTTCTAGTTTATCCATGAGGATGGGTACAAAGACAGTGTCAAAAGCCTTGGTACTCGTACCCCTTACGCTTTGGGTATGGAACCCATAAACAATACCTCGTAAGCACAGTATATATAAGTAAGGATAGCAAAGTAATTATCCACAGTGGCACCGAAGTGGATAGAAGAGCCAATGAACACCTCGCTCCTGCTGGGACAAAGAGGCGTCGTGTACTGCAACGCCAATGGATATCCCGCACCGCAAGTGCACTGGATGAAGCGAGATGGTGAGGTCATGCTTATATACTTACAGAGTGCAATTAGGGATGGGTCATAGTCATACTAGGAAAACTGTAATTCTAAGTAGAGCCGTTCTCGCTGCCGCAAATTAACGGTTTTTATTACCTAATAAAACATGTTGAACATTATTAATTTTAGTAGCAATTTTCTCAATCAAAAACTAAGCATAGAGCATTAGCAAATATATTATGACTTAGAATCGCGTAAGTTTCATATGTAGCAAACCTCATAAATGAGTTATCAAGAGTACACTATTTACACTATTTACAGTGGTGAAAATTGTGCGAACGTGCCGAAATACTATCTAATATTAAGCTCACCTTTGTACAAAATCTTTTTTCGGTGCAATAAATAAGTTTTCAGTCATTCACCAATGTGCCCAATGTTTTTCCGCATACATAATTTATAATTTAATACCGAAGGTAGAGTCCAACCACGGGCGCTATTCCTGAAGTCCTCCACTGTATGGAGCAGTTGTAACCTACTCCGAACTGTCAAACATAAACATATTTTGAGACTTTGGAATTGTCAAATATGTTAACCCAATAGAGTGGACAGAAGGGCTGGTTGCATAATTTTGTCGGGCTTAGAACAACATTAATAATAATTTTATATAATTCACTTGTAGGTAGTTACAATACTGAGTGTTCTAAATCTGGTGATAGTTATTGGGGTTATTTTACGAAGCAATACAAACTTTTATTACTTCAAAAGAGAACTCCAAATGTCGAGGAAAAAGATCAGCTGCTTTATACATTCCTTAGACCAAATATCAAAATAAAGCATATATCAAAATAAGTTGATTTTTTTTTTCATGTTCCGGAAATGCTCTCCTTACAAAATTTGTTTCTTTTGACGAGTTATATGGTAGGTCCGGTAAGGTTAACAACCTCGTTAAGTATTAAGGGATAATTCTATAACTCCCAGTGTAAACAGATCCATCTTAGCAATGAAAGTAGGTATGTACTATTTTCTCTGCACATGCCCGGAATTGGCTTACTAAGCTAAGTGTCACAAGATATTGTGATTGATTGATCTACTAAACTACACGCCAGTAATCCATCTACTGAATTAGCTTTCAGACTCAGTCGAAGCCTTTTTTTGGGAGTCTGCAACTTTTAGACACAGAATAGCAACATATTTTATCGTTAATTTTTTTCCTAGCAAGTAGATTGTGTCAACGTAACACAATTCCTACGATAGGTACCTGAAGATAACATCACAAACATAAACAAACAACATAATCACTTGCTCAGTCCCAAACAAGAATACCCTGTGACATGTTGCCAGACAAGGTGGTACACAAACATGATTTGATTTCAAAGACCATTGGTTCATGAGGCTGAGGATGCAAATTAGCTGCATTATCACCCTGTTCAAGGAATAGGGTGAATTTCCCATCACTCTACATGCCCTGAAGTTTTGATGGTTTGATTGCCATAGAAAATTGAACCTGCCTTACCAGTAGCTATCGAATACGCTAGTTTGTTTTTTTTGTTTAAAGGTACTTTCCAAAAATGTCTTGACACAAACTCGAATCTATAAGAATCATTAATAGTAAGCCAGAATGGTGCGTGCGTGCCACGGGTCCTCAGGTTATCGTTCTGATAGACGGAGAGGCAATACTAATTGTCCGCGCATTTCTCGGAACAAGTTTTCTCAGCATTTTTTTTTTGCGTACGTTTATACTTAAAAGGGATAGTCTATAGAGATGCCTATTTTATTACTAATGACACAACACTGGCTTTCAAACCACCCAGATTTAGCGTGTATAACATTGATATTTCCAGTTGACCTGTAATTTTTTCTACAAATTCCAGCTACTCTCGGCATCTGGCGTCCAGTCCTGGACTTGGCCGGCGGCGGCGTCATGTCGCTCGCAAACGGGACTCTCCTGATCGAAGTAGTGTCTCTCTCCGACGAAGGCATGTACGCCTGCAACGTGGAGAATGGAGTGGGCGAGGCGCTCAACAGGAATATCTGGATTAGTGTCAATAGTAAGCTCTAATCGACAGGTTCACTGAGTCATTTACTCATCGCCTCATTGGTTCATGGACTCATTGACCCATTGAATTACTGACTCATTGACTTACTAGCTTGTTGACTTGTTGACTCGTTGAATTCTTAATTCACTGATCACCTGACCTGGTTATAAATTGATAAATGGATTCATTGATAAGTATATTGATCCGTTGACCCAGTAATCACTCATTGGGGTTAATGGGTCAATGAATCGATCCATTCATTAATTTATCTATGAATTAATTATTGGTCCATTGGATCAATCAATTGATTACTGAGTTGACAGATTACTGAGTCTGCCAATGAGTTAGTAAGTAATTGAGTCATTGAGTCCATTGATGTACTGACTTACTAATCAATGGATGTATTTGTCGATTTATCGATTCATTGATTCCATGAATCAATCTATTAAACATTGATCATCTACTAGCCAATTTGGCACCTGAAACAAATAGAAGCTAATCAATGCGGAGGCTTTACATCTCATTTAGTCCAATAACACGATTGACATCCCCTTTGTAATCAGTCTCTTTGTCCTTGACTAACCTCAATATTGTAACTGGCGCGTTAAGACTGATAGAGCATAACAATATGTTGAGTTTTAACAAAATTATATGTTCCTTTTGACAAAATACGGTATTTAAGAGTTAAGCATCAAACCATCGATGCCAGTTATGGTTAAGGTATAATTTGTGGAATATACGGGAGATAAAAAATAAATTAATCACTTGTTGCGAAATGTATAAAATAACATTACCTAAGAAATATCAGACAAATACGAGCTTAAGAGACTTAATTCAGCATACAAACAGTAAGACTAAACATCTTTGCAATTAAAATGGAAGGTCTATCGCCAATTACGTACCAAAGTAATTGATCACAGCACTATCACGAAAGCTCTTTGGTTAAAGAGGTAATAGTGAGTTTTTGACAAAAATTAGTACTATAGGTACTACTAGTTACCATTATATGCTTAATCTTATGCTATCCATGCTTTGGCTTCGACGGATAGGTAACAAATAAGATAGATAAATTATTTATTTGCATAGCACAAACACAATAATAATATTAAAAACTTATTTAGAGGCTAAAAATTCCACCCGTGCCGGGACTTGAACCCGCAACCTCTGGCTAACCGTGCCAGGTTAGTCCCGTTGGATTTTTTAGCCTCTAAATAGGTTTTTAAAATTGCTGAGGACGGGTTGGTGCAACAAAAAGAATACAATAATAATAATTATAATATGAAGCATGTAAACATCAAGAAGCAAGTACTTGCTCGCATTAAACTGTCGACTGACAGCGCGTCAGACCCGTATTATATGCATGCGTCCATACATTTGGTTAACCCATTGTTGATTGCGCCACGTATACAGGGCTCTCGTGAGCAAAAGCTTTATAAATCTCTTTATAGAAGCAAAGCCAAACCTACAACGTTAAATGACATTGTTATGATCATTCGCTCATACGTGTTCTTTCAGTTTAAACGCGCCATCTCAATCATTGCGTAATCAATGTGGTAACTAATGAATTCTCTCTAGAGCCAGTGCATTTTGAGTCTTCTGCCACGAACCTAACGACCAAAGTCGGCCTTCCCGTCGTGCTGAGCTGCCAGCCTTTGGGCGATAATCCCATAAGGGTCAAATGGACTCTGGACGGAAAACCAGTGGATTTCACCTCGTCAAGGTATAGTAAATTCTCCTATTCATCAATAACATCGTCACCAAAAACATTACACTAAAATTTTACATGAAACGGCAAAAATGTTCGCAATTTTAAAGTTGTCTCCTACGAGGCAATTTAAAGAAATCAAAGCAGCACCCAATTTTAGAGTCACACACACACTCACATGCACATAGGTACACATGTTTGATTGCTGGCAATGGAAACGATTTTTTACTCTCCAGTTTCTAAATTAACTATTTCTGTCTTGTTCTTTTCTAAGAGATCAAACAAAACTTAGTTAAGTAAACATTAAGCTCACCTATGTACAAATATCTTTTTATTATGCAATAAATGTAATATACTAGTAAAATAACAAAATTCATATTTACTATTTACAATAAATATTATCTATATATTTAAATATAATTACTAAGATGAATTCCCAATGCCATTACCAGCCAATAACAAAACACAGTTGGTTTCCCAAAACTCACTGAGTATGGTAGATGTTTTTTATTAGTTGGTGTGGTTCTATTTTCAGCAGAGCGTTACACGTTTACCACTAGTCTTTTGAATTACATCGTATTTCAGTGCTTTTAAAATTACAGCTATTGATGCCATTTTGAAACAATAACATGTAACGCCATCTTTTGGAGGGATGTGCAGTTAGTTTAAGCACATAGCTGAAACGATTGCAGAAGTTTCTTTCTTGTCTCCTACCATGTCCTACGAAAACTAATGACCTCCCTAGTTCGTTCTTATAAACACAGATGGCGTCATAAATTACTTTCCTTTTGCCTTTCGGCAAACGACAACATTCCGCGTGGCGTCGGATTAAGAATTGCATCACTCCATTTCCTTCCGTGGATGTCGTAGAAGGCGACTAAGGAAATACATTACCAGGAGACGGGCAGCAGCGTCTTCCTGAGATTTTAAGAGCATACTGCGATCGCCAACCCACCTGCCATGCGTGGCGATTATGGCAAAACCCTTCATGGTTAGGAAAACCATGAAGGAGGCCTGTGTCCTCCAGTGGGCGTCGAGTGGCTGATGATGATGATGAAACAACAATGTGTCATCGTAGAATATAAAACGTGTCCCAACGGAGGATATTTTCGGCATAATAAATATGTATATTTATGCCAAAGAGAATTTGAGACATACTATACTTGATATCTTGGTAATGCGTTCCCGTTGTGCGAGGGAACATTGTGTTTTAAAAATAGATGGCGTTGTGCAAGAATCGTATAAACGGATTCTGTGGCAGTACGAAGTTCGCCGGGACAGCTAGTATGTAATAATTAGTGCTTTATAAGTTCAGTGACATAAAATCTCTCTATAAAATACGGAAAATACAATTTCCGCACTTCCGAAGTACCAAAGAAAGGGCGACGTATAATAATTTTTACAGATAATATTTTTTTAATGTTTATTTCTAGAATATCGATATCAGAAACCCCTACAAGGAATGGCGTGAAGAGTGTAATCAGCATCAGTTACGTGGAGACGAGGGACGGTGGCCAGTACGAGTGCAGAGCCAGCAATCCTTTTGGACTCTCTGCGCATACCATACACCTGAATATTCTAGGTAAATATTTTAGTATCGTCTTTTCGTATTCGCAAATTTAGTCGTTAGTAAGTATTGTAAAAAATTATTGTGTAGGTACTTTTGATTAAAGATGTCGGAAGTTTTGCTAGACAATAAAATTCGGACGTTTGACACATATTTTTGGTGTAGTATAGTATACTTATACAAAAATGAAAAAATGTTAAAATGTCCATAATTTTAATACGTAGCCAAGCCTCAGACCATATTTATCAAAATTATACTCAGTTTTTACGATTATTAAACAAGTCTGGGCGAAGACGGAATGCTTAAAGTAATAGCACCCTTTAGATTAAGACTCCCGAGATTCTTCCCGCTAATCGCTTGGTGACTGTCGTGGCAAGCAGTAGTAATTCCACGGAGTATAGCGAGTATACTTTTGTGTTGTTTTATTGTCTGCCGGTTCTTGGACATTATATAATTACGAAGATTGTAATAAACTAAGTTATTTGACCTCGTCAGTCCTGACCTTGAAAATAACAATGGTTTTCAATTCTTATTTTCAAGGTCAGGATTGAAGAAGTTATAAGGTTATACTCTACTAAGTGCAGGTACTTATTTTAGAAAAATACTGTAATTCTAAAGTGACAACATTACAGCGGTGACGTGACCTAACCTATAAAGACCTATTTTGTATCAGATGAAGCAATGAGTTACTAAGTTTGAATTAACCCGTCCCTTGAGGCTACGGCCGAGAAAGATTCTTGCAACACCATGGTCTAATTTTCCTTTTCTTTTCTTGTCAAATAGAACCTCCAACCCCACCTCTGGACCTGCAAATCGACGCAGTGACCAGTCGGTCAGCCAAGCTGTCCTGGCGTGACACCATCCGTGCGCACGTGCAGTATTATAACCTGCAGTACGGAGCCAACGACTTCATGATCTGGGACACGGCGAAGAGTATTAATATTACCCGGTGAGATAAGATTAATTTTAGACATTAGTTCTAGTATGCATCAAACTAAATCACTTCTTTATAAGAACCACCAATGAAGATGAAGATACTAGTTCTCTGTCCGTCGACAGAAACCATATTATAATGTACTTCATCAAACAACTAAAGTAATTGACATATCCTTTGCGTAAGATTAGCAAGCTGAAGTGGCAGTGGTCTAATGCCATCGGCCTAAGAAACGATAACGTAATTAATGGAGTAAAAACGTAAAAACCATGTTCGATTTCGTTCGATCGAAGATTTGAAATGGCCGATAGAGATTGGATGCTGATCACCGAGGACAAAAGGAAATCTTGTTATTTGGGAGATGCCTGTATGCCCAGTAGTGGACAAACGTAGGCTGGTGGATTAGATTGGAATCCACAGAATCCAGAATCCAATCATTCCATACAAACTTTTCCAGACAAGACATTGACGTGCGCCAAAGCATAGAACTTCGCGATCTTCAGCCTGCTGTGGACTACAGAGTACGTGTGGCATCTGGCAACCAAGTGGACTTGAGTCACTACACGCAGCCTGTGCACTTCACTACTCAGCAAGAAGGTATCTGTGGTGAATTAGCAGCGAGCGATGACGATAAACTTCATCAACTTCATCAATCAATCCAAAATATCTTTCTAATGTTTTCTTTGCAAAATTACACTTTACTGGATAGTTTTTAATACCATGAAGGGTAGCAAAACCAACTCTTCTACCGTCCAATTCTACTAGCAGTTAGCGATGACAAAACTTTCATCAACATCATCATAAATCAAACAACGCTGTGTTTCTTATCATTACTTTGCGAAATTACTCTTTACTGAACGGGCTTTTGATACTATGGAGGGTAGTAGGGTTGGTTTTTGCAAAATCCCTCCTTTCCAGTACTTCGTTATCAATACTTGAACAATTGCAGAAAACTGCCGTATCCAAACAGATGAAATGAAGATGATAACATTGTACTACATTGTAGAACATTGTACTCGGAAGCGAGAGACCCATCGATCCCCAGTGCGGTCATTTCTAAGTTATGCACATTTGTGAAGTTATAGTAGTAATACCACTTGCTAACTGTGAAGGAAAACATCGTGAGGAAACCTGAGTGTCTGAGCTATTCACATACCTCAGTGCTTGTGGTGCACTCGCCAATCCACGGTGGGCACGCGTGGTGATTAAGCCCATACTCTCTCTGAGAGAAGGCCTGTGCCCTACAGTGGGACGTATACAGGCTGCTTATGAAGAAGTTGATATACTTAAGTCGATGTTATTTTAATAGTCTCAAAACTAGATCGGTGAGGCCGAAATTCCTACAATTGAAAAAAAATTACGTACTAAAATAACTATGAACAAAGTCGAGCTTATTTCTTCCAGCCCCATCATCCTCTCCCCTTGGCGTGCAAGTGCTTCAGACCGACAACCCTGGTGAGCTGACAGTAGCGTGGCTTCCACCACAACGGGACTCACATAACGGTCAGCTTCAAGGATTCCATGTGAAGGCTGTCCCTAGGGTTGCAGGAGATTCAGGTGGGTGTTTTTCTACGTAGTGTTACAAAATATACACAAAAATGGGGGTCTACTCGTCCATACGAACATTTTTTTAATGTGGGGAAACATGCGAAATCCCGAAAAAAATATCAGATTCCCACACATTTTAATGCCGAAGGTCACTAAAGTACGGAACTGCTGAAAATTTACCGTAATTTCAAATTTATCTGTGAAGTAGACGGTAGTTTGTTTTAATGCATTAAGTAATTTTGTTGTACTTTTAAAACACTGTTTTTTTGTCTATCTCCAAAGTGATCTAGATTTTGAAATGGAGGTCCATTTCAAATTAACTTATAACTTTAATAAAGTTGCAGTATCTGTATTACTTAAATAAAAATATTACCGACTCTGTAGTAGATTTCATTGTACATCCAATCTACGTTTCTAATAAGTACTTAATTGATTGTCACAACCTATATTTTATTATCTTTCAGCATCAGACGATACGCAATCAAAATTAGTGAAAGTGATTTCCAGAAAGGGGAAACAAGAAACCACACTCAGTGGTCTCTTAAAGAACACAAGGTAATTAATACCTTAGAATTCAGTAAACTTCGATCTAGTAACCAAACTTGCTATCCATCAAGCCAGTCTGGTCTGTGGCGATAAAAATACATTGATCAAATACATTTAAATCAATTCGTAAATCTTCTTTCAGATACGCAGTATCAGTAAACGCATTCAATTCAGCCGGCAATGGACCTTTTTCATTGCCAGTTTATCAAACTACTAGAGAAGGAGGTAAGCTAAAGGTCGATGTTTGGGTTTTAGAGAGCACCAATGGAGGTTGTGCCTGCAAAAATTTTTTTTTTTATTAAGTTGACGAGGTTAATGGTGCTCCTTTGACGTGGTCTTGGAATTTTAAGTGATGAATATCTTTAAATGATCACTAAACTATTAAAAATGATAATGGTGACTGATCTTGAATGATCATAAGCTATTATAAATAATTTAATCAACGTCATGAATAGAAAATAATAATTTTAAGGTTGAACTTCTCAACAGTGGATAAACTAATACTGTAGAAGAAGTGAATGAAATGAACCGGAACTGAGAACCAAGGCAGTGAACTTTGTTATGTATTTTCGGTACCTTGGTGCTTGATATCACAAATCTGCATTTAAACACACGTATGTTTCTCTAACAGACAGTTTATGTTCTACCTTTTCATTATATATCCAGTTACGCTATTTTATGCTGTACGCAAAAGATATGAATACCATTTCCTTCTCCGATTTCAGCTCCGGATGTGGCGCCATCGGGTGTGGAATGCAGAGGTATTTCCTCTTCATCAATGAGGGTGGCGTGGCAGCCGATCACTGCTCAGGGCGCCTCGTTGCTTGGTTACTCCGTTCATTATAGCACCGAAGGTAAATACTCTTCACAATTATTGCTTTTTGAAGCAATCGATTTAGAGCTGACGTCTCCTGTAATCCGGAGTTCGTTAGTTAAATAATCGCAGGGCTAGTGTAAATTGATTTAAACTCAGTTTGTCTGCCGTTTTGTTGGAATTATTTTTGTTTGGTGCTGACGAATGTTGATGAAGCGATAGGTTTGTCATGATCATGTTAAGTGGAAAACCCTGGTCTTTGCCTACCCCTCTGGGATATAGGGTAAAGTTTACGTCGTCATCATCATTCAGCCACAAGAAGTCCACTGCTGGACATAGGCCTCCTCGATGGATTTCCAAAAAGACCGGTTGGAGGTGGTCTGCATCCAGCGTCTTCCTGCCACTTGGATGAGGTCATATGTCCATCTTGTGGCTGGTCGTCCTACGCTGCGCTTGCCAATATGTGGTCTCCATTCGAGAACTTTTCGGCTCCGTCAGCCATCAGTTCTGCATGCTGTGTCCCGCCCACTGCCACTTCAACTTACCAATCCGCTGGGCTACGTCGACGACTTTCGTTCGTCTACGGAGTTTATGTAATGTAATTTAATTTATACTGTATTTTAAATGGTTAACCTCCTGGCTCAGCGAGTGATATTGGTATACGAAAGACGCCTGATTCGTATCCCGCATCGGCTCGAAATTATTTATTTGCATCTGAAATTTGTTTAGTTAAGAAGGTCTTCTCCTTTTTCCAGAAGGCCCCTGGGTAAATATCAGCTCGCCACACACAGAGATATACTTGCAGGCCCTGATGAAATACACCAACTATACCGTCAAAGTGGCTGGTTTCTCCAACTACGGCCCGGGCCCGTTTTCGCAACTCATCGTGTGTTCCACTCTGCAAGATGGTAAGTGGATGTATTTGGCACTTGAACAGTTGTATTGGCTTTCCTAGAGCATTTTTTTTTATATTTTTTTTTTAATAATAATAAAATTTATGTTATTTGTATATTTTTATCATTTATATATTAAGGAAGTCCAGTTTCTTTAGTTATTTTTAATTATAAACAATGAATACTATTAATTTATGATTGTAAAAAAATTTAATTATTAAAAAAAATTTAAATAATTTTATTTTTTTTAATAATAATTTTTTTTTAATAATAATTAAATTTATGTTATTTGTATATTTTTATCATTCATATATTAATTAAGTCCAGTTTCTTTAGTTATTTTTAATTATAAACAGTGAATACTATTAATTTATGATTGGTATTGTTTGGAGCCGGTGCCCAAAATATAGGTATGTGCTGGTCTTGAAACTGGTCTTGAATCTTGAAACCTTCTAGTTCCTGGCCTTAAAAATACGACTGTTATTTTCAAGGTCAGGACTTAGTTACTAGTCATGATCATTGGTCACCATCCTTAAATTTGTGTGTTAAATTAACAACTATTTGAATTCCAGTACCTGGAACCCCATCAGCAGTGAAAGTGTTGGTGGCATCATCATCCTCGTTCCTTATCAGTTGGAAGAAGCCAGAGCAGCCTAACGGAGAGATCACCCACTACACTGTTTATGTGAAGCCTTCTTCCAGGTAAATGTTAATACCTCTCCAAGTTACGAATAAAATAAAAATATTATTTATAAATTATGAATATGCGTGTAACTTAGATTGAAGTGACATAGCTTTTATACCATAGAAATCATACAAAAATTGTAGTAAGATTTAAAAATAAAAGAAAAAAATATTTTTTCGGTGTTTCCGGAGTTTGTTTGTTATTCTAATAACAAAAAAAATAACAAGAAAAATAAAGTTATTACAGGTATTTAGTTTTTTCATTGACTTTAATTTTTCATTCTGTACGTTTTCTTTTTTTTTCCAACAACCCAGCTCACGACACTAAATATATGATTGTTAGCTGTACCCAAGAAGTGCTATAGTAGATACGTACGGCATCATAGAAAGCTTTCACGTTTCCAGCACATCGAGCCCGCACAACTACCGCGTGGAGCCAACGCCCGAGTCCAACCTCCCGACTCGCCACTTGACCTTCGAGCTCAAAGGTCTATCAGAGGGCAGACAGTACGAAGTTTGTGTCAGCGCCAGTACGAGGGCCGGTGAAGGGCCTCCTACATCGGTCGTGTCTAGAGAACTCACTGGGAGAGGTGAGAATATTAGAGCATTCATTCACAGTGTGTCACAACAAGACAAATCACAGAAGCAAAAAAAAAATATATACAGATACCTACCTAATTTAATGTTACCAACAATAGAAAAATAGTGTAATACAAATCAGACAAAAGAACGTATGTAGCCTGTGGCGTGCCTGAGTTACCACATAAGGAAGATGACCCAGAATTGTCCTGAGGGAGTTATAAAGACGCGCTGATTAATTAGTCAGTGCCTTCGGTAACTCATAATATAATTACAAAGTGCGACTATAGCCAAAAAGTGCCCTCTCGTGGTAACACACATGCAGTGATGATCGTAAACATGTTACTCTGTATATTGTAAAGCGGTTATACGCCACAGCAATATTGGTTGACTATAGCATAAAAATCAGAGGTGCTGCAGCATCAATAATACTATATTGGAGAGATTCGTCTGTTATCTTCTTATATATAAAAATTAATTGCCGTTCGTTAGTCTCACTAAAACTCGAGAACAGCTGGGCCGATTTGGCTAATTGTTGTTTTTACATATTTGTGGAAGTCCAGGGTAGGTTTAAACGGTGAGAAGAAAAAAAACGGTTGACGTCGGTGATACGAAGTTCACGGGGTCATCTAGTTATAAAAATATCTCACAAGGCATCCTTGGTATTTCACAACCAGAGAATATTTTCTTTTCTCAGAGAGAGTACGGGCTTAACGCGTGCCCACTGCAGATTGGCAATTTCAAGTGCTGAGGTATGTGAATAGCTCAGACACTCGGGTTTCCTCACGATGTTTTCCTTCAAGGTTAACGAGTGGTATTGCTACAATAACTTCACAAAAGCACATTACTTAGTAAACAAAGTCATAGGTACATGCCTGCACTGGGAATCGAACCTGGGTCTCTCGCTTCCGAGTCCAATGTTCTACCCACTAGACTACCACCACACTAATGATATATAACAGAATACTATTTTATTTTCAGTGGTAGCAGGGGTGGCTTCTCTCGGTGGTCCTATTTCAGTGGGAGTGGGCAGTTCACTCCTTCTGGTCTGCCAATGTGTGGGCTCTCCACCGCCCAGGACCGTGTGGTATCACAAACACAATATCATCACGCACCATCCGCGGTTCACGAGGAATCATGATGATAGTTTGCTGATAAATAGTAAGTTTTCGTTGCACATAGCCACCGTAATTGGTACACTGATGAAAATGGGGAACTTGCGTCAAACTCAGGTTGAAGTGGCATTGCTTTTAAACCATAGAGAAACTCAAGAAAAATTAAAAAATCGTAAAACAGTAAAGATATTTTTTCGGGATTTTCGGGGTCCCAAAAATAAAAAAAATCAAGTTATTCCAATAACAAAAAACATAAAATTTTGTTTTTTTAATGAATTCTAAACATTTTCTAGAAAGGGTGTACATGCATAGAAACATAATTTTACGAGATAACTCGAATATTGATAAACGTTTCATACACTAAAAGTTTTACGTGCAAGATGTGACGTCATAGCTTGAGTCTAATTTGTATGGCGCATTTTTGTACCACTAGTCACGTGACTTCGACAGGTCACGTTATGAAAAGTATTAATCGCAGAGAAAAAACTTAAAAGAAGAACAAAGAAGAAGAAATACATTTTATTTAACGCCACATCGACGTAAAACGTTAAACAGAAAGAAAAACTAAAATAATAAAAATACGGCAGATAACAATTAACCACGTTTATTTATCTTTTAACATGGCCTCACCCATTATATTAAAAAGAAATTATGCAAGTTCTCCATTACTAACAAATTGAGTATAAAGTTGAAAGGAGAGCCACTCAAGAGTTTTCAATTAATCAATAGCCGAAATGAAAGGATTTTGATATGTATTTCGGAAGATTACATTTACGTAAAAACCAGGTTTATCTTGCCATTTCAATTTAGTGAAGGACAAGACGTAGTAATTAGATAACCATAAGGCGACGTTATTTTAATGAAATAGGTAGTTCTAGGTATAAAAAATCGCATAACGATTCTAGTCCATTCTAGTCTTGCTGCTAATATGTCGGGGAACGATTGTGAAGGGGCACCCCTGTTGTATGTTGGTCAGTGAAACAGAATATCAGCAAGCGAATACCAATCAGTGGTTTTACAAATCCGTGGTACCCAGGAAGTATATATTTGTTATGTCTGAGTGGAACAGATTATGATAGAAAGATAGATAGAGAACACTTCATTGCACAACCAGGTGAAAGAATTACACGTAGTTTCTTATATAAGTAATAGTATACGATTGGCGGTCTTATCGCTTCGAGCGATCTATGTTGCCATACCGACTTTGTAAAGCCTAACCCACTCTAATAAGTGTCAAATCTATCTAGCGCTGTGCACTGTCAATAAGTATTTATTTTATATTTTCAGACATAGATCAGTCTCTGAGTGGAAACTACACGTGCCTTGCCAAAAATCTCTACGGTTCTGACTCAGTGTCGTATTCGATATCAGTCCTTCCTACTCCAGAACCACCCAGACTGAGAGTCACGCCTCACAGAAATGCATTGCATTTGCTATGGGACCAGCCGAAAAGTGTTGGGAGGATGCAGAAAATTAGTAAGTACCTTTGAACATGAAGCATACTCATGGTAAAAGAGAAGCTTTGAGTGTCCAATAAATGGGTTACTATTTTTAATCAACCCACAAATCTAAATAATTTTAACGATCTCATCATCAGGATTTGGCGTCACGTTAGGTGATAATGAAATTTCGGATAAAGAAATAATTACTCTTCCATAAAGATTAAATTATGATGAAACAATGCAGATTGCCAAAAATCGCTGCGTTTCATTAAGATTCCCAAGAGCTTTCTATTGACAAAAAAAACTTCACAATTCTTGTAATTATCACAAATCAACAATAGTTTACTGTTTATTACTTTAATCTGCATACTATTTCCTTACTTATTGTACTAGTAATACCAACGGCTATTTCAATAACATTTACTTTATGCCGATTTTAATTTGTATTTTATTTTATTTCTAGGCTACAACCTGACTTGGAAGGAAGCGAACGGCTCCTGGAAAGACTCTTGGTCCAATAAAGGCACTTTAATACAAGGCGCCCAAGAATACACCCTTGTGGGTCTCAAATGTGGCACCAAGTATTCGCTAAGAATCACAGCATCAAACAGTGTGGGTTCATCGCAGCCTGCGTATTTGGACGCTACCACCTTAGGTGGCAGTAAGTATTTGATGACAGATGAAAAAAAGAGGCAAAAACTTCAATGTCAATAGAAGACACTGATCCGTAATAAGCATAGAGTAAAAAATGTAAGAGGATTTGAAATATCTAGTTACCTATCTCTGAATGCTTGGAAACTGGTCTTCCTTTTAGATCAACCGATTTTTATTGTTGTGTTATCTTGTTGTTATGTTTATCCTAATTGTAGACGGCGATAATGTGGAGTAAAGTTATTAAAGTAGTAAATATGTATAAATATAACTAGAGAGAAAGATAAAAAAAAATTAACAGTAATCTGAAGCGTATTAATTCACCAGAGATCAAGGTTATCAAGATCAACAGCAATTGTTATTTTAGCTAATTTTTGTTTTTATTGCACTATGTCGCATCTACCTTCATGTAAGTTCGTCTAACCTCGAGAGCTAAACCAGGTGTCTACTGCAAATTATTTTTATGCTACATCTTTATTTATTTCCTCTTTCCCCCCAGTTCCTATAGCACCATCAAGTACCGAGTGGTTCTGGAGCAACGCCTCTCACATCTACATTCAGCTGAGTGGCTGGGATGACAACGGCTGTGAGATCAGCCACTGGGGTGTCCACTACAGAGAGTATGGGGGAAAACTATGGAAGAAAGCTGAAAACCGACTGGTGTGTGCCACTTATTGCTTTTTAAAAGTCTGTCCGTGCCGAAAAGATTTAAATCAGTTTTCAAGTTAAATGAATGATCACATACTTATCAGATACTTAGAACCATTAATGAGTCGATTCTAACAAAAATAGTAGATAGTCATAACTTTTGGACGATGCACCTCATTTCTTAATTTTAATTTTTAACATGTTCATGCTCATTTCCCTGTTCATTCATTAATTTCCGCATAATATTAATACCATTTGTGCTTCAGTTCCTTGTGCAAACTAAATATTAATATAATTTTCCGGAAGTATTTCTTATTATTTTATTAAAATTACAATAATGCCATGTTCTGTTCACTATCAGAATGTATTTTTTTGTAGCCACAGGCAGACCAAGCCTGGAACATGTATTCGTCCACCATACTGACCCAACAAAACTCTTTCGTCATATCGGACCTCACACCAGCACAATGGTACCAGATAAAAGTGGCAGCTGAAAATGCAGCTGGAGTATCCACCAGTCTTTATAGTTACGCGACCACTTCAATTTTGGGAGGTATGTTTGGTTGCGTATTCACATATAGTACAGTTTCGGCTTGTGTTGCAGCCCAACATATTGTGTATACTTCTTATCAGTAAGTTCCATGAATAATGTGGGAAACGAACGACAAACATCTGTTTTAGGTTTGACTATTTTTCTTCTAAATCTTTTTCTTTTTGTTTACAAAATTACTAAATTACTTTGAGGGAGCAAAGCGGAACACAAAAATAGAGGCTTGTTAACTTTTATGTATAGATGCAATTACTTTTTATGTAATGTTGATGAATTGTATGATAAATTGAAGTACCTATGTTTGATTTTATTTTACAGAAACTATTGGACCACCGTCAGAGCTTATGGATCTAAACATGCTAGTTATTATATTCAGCTCTGTTCTATTGACAATCTGTTTTATAACTTGCATTTACATTTTTGTCAAACGTCACAAGTGAGTAAACATTCTATAAACCTTAAGGCTTCTAATTTTGTCGCTGATCCACCGATAATAATGAATAAATGCTTCGTGGTTTATAAATTCACGTTGAAAATCGTGTTTATTTTTCAGTCACCACCACCTAACCGAGTATCGCAATTCACTCACCGTGGAGTGTAAATCTGAGCGAAGCAACGTCACTGCCAATACGCCGCAAAGTGTTCCTGAATCAAATAGGGTTTACAGCACTCCTATACATATGGCTGCTGATAATAAACATGGTTTGTATTTATTTTGCTTCAGGCTAGTTTATGCTGAAGGCTCTCTGGATAAGCGAATTCAAATACAAATTACAAATATTATTATCTAAAATATCTTAACTGTGGTAAGATATTAATATTATTAATTCCCCAGGATTATTAACCATTGCTTTGCCAGTATAACCCCCGGTTTCTCGTACACTAACAAGCTGTTAATCTACTGTTAACAGCTGTCAGTGGTTTTTTTGTATGCACTTTGGTCAATTGACGGCTGTTAACAGTAGATTAACAGCGTGTTAGTGTACGAGAAACTGGGGGTAAATGTTGGAAATATTCACATTGAGTTGGCTACCTACTTTCCTGACGTACATAATATTCTCACAGATTCTAGGTCTAGCAAATGTCAGGAAGTAAGAAACAGACTGACACGCCATGTTTTTGAAATTAGTTGCACAATGTTTTTATTATGATCAGCCCCTTTATTATGCGCACCAAATCCTGACGTTTGCGAGAGCAATTTGTAATAAAATTGACAGTTAGTCAATTGTAATACGCGTAGGGGCTGGAAGCTACACTCAACATTGTAAATGGTGTCATAAATATATTGGGTTTTCTCGAAAGTAATTTTAATTTTTTTTAGAACTGTACGAGATAAGTCCATACGCACAATTTGCCATCGGTTTCCGAACATTTGGCCATGTGGATAATCAGGAGGTCCCTAGACTTCCCGGCACTAGTGGGAAATCCAGATATGATAGTGGTAAGTGGCACCTGCAATTTCGGACCATTCGGGTTTTTGTAGCATGATCTTTTGCTTAGAAAACTGACGTTTTCCCAAAAACTGAATTACAGAAATGTCAAAAATTCAAACCTTTGCCGTAGTGGCAGATCTGCTGCTATATTATTATTATTATTATATTTATTTCAGAATTAGTATTAGTAACAGAAGGATTCAGTCTATATTAGAAACTAAACCTAGGTAATAGAGAGGTGAAGTTAAATATTCGGTGCAGATTCGGTGCCTGAAAATGTGGCAGTTAACTTTGTCTCTAATTACACTCAGGACGCTGTTAGGGCTCATCCGCACTCTATGCAGTATTGAAGCAATTCGCTTTCTAATAATAGAAACGAACTCATCCACCCTGGCTTCAGCGAACATACCTGACGCGCTGCAGAACCGGGGAAGACCCATCAGCATCCTGAATGCGTTGCTGTACTGCACGAGGAGGGCGTTGTAAGGCGTCTGCGTATACTGGGCCCACAGGCTGCAACTGGGCCCAGTATATGCTGTATACGCCCATTATGCGCTTGACCAAATCCTAAGCGATTCCAATCGTCTAGCTGTCAAATTAGTATGAAATTTGACAGACGATTGGAATCGCTAAGGATTTGGTGCGCCTAATTAGGCCCATGGGCCCTAATTCATAGAACTACTATTTGTACTTTGTTACATGTTCATTACTGTGACACTTAGATGTTCATTCCATAGGCGATTAGACCACAAATTACCAAGTGGGAAGAGTCGGCTACGCAATGTTAAGAATTGTCATAATATACTATGAATTGTAGTTTTATGAAACGCGGCTGTAATTTTAATGAAGCTAAGTAAAACACATATTTTGAATTACGCATAAGATATAATATCTGAATCCCATGTAAACATAACTTCACGCCAGTAGTTTTTACGATCCGGTCAATAAACCGACCTTATATTTAGTCAGTGTACTTATTTATTGTTTTAGTGATTGATTACACTTATTTTTTGGCGAATAAACATTGCCAAATTTGGCAATATTCAGAACTGCTAACCCATTATAAGTTGCTGCCTCCCCGGTTAGTGTCAAAGTTGCACCCCAAAAAAATGAAACATACCCTAATTTAGTCAACACGGTTTCCTATTTTAAAAACCTATTTAGAGGCCATATTATCCGAAGAACTGATAACCGATGAGGTAGACGAGTTCTCGAGTGGAGACCGCGGATCGGCAAACGTAGTGTAGGACTTCCTCAGACTCGGTGGAGCGATGATCTTCGCAGGGCGGCTGGCAAGAGCTGGATGAGAGTAACCGAGGACCGTGCTCAGTGGCGTGCATAGGAGAGGCCTATGTCCAGCAGTGGACAAGCATAGGCTGATGATGATGATGATTTAGAGGCTAAAAACCCGCGACCTCTGGCTAACCGTGCCAGCGCTCTCCCAGCTGAGTTAATTACTTAGGCCAGATGTCGCTGTCTGTACGTAATACAGAGAAGTTTTTAAAGAGCTTGCTTGCACTTGCCCATTAGCTCAGGAGGGAGAGTGCTGGCTGAATCTTTGGCCTCTAAGCAGGTTTTTAAAATTGTCCTCAGCACGGGTTAGTGCATCAAAAAGAATATAACGGTTTCCTACATCTAGAAAGAATTTGCCAAAGGCATCTTGAAAATAAAGTTCTTTTGTTTTCAGAAACGAGTTTTCAAATGAGATCAGAGTCTGAGGAGAGTGATTGTGTATCACGTACAACCACGTTGAAAAGTGCGCCCAGAAGTAAGTGCCTGATATAACTCTAAAAAATTAGTCAGCTTTTTGCAAGATTAGTCTTCCGACGAGACCAAAAGTCTTCTTAAATATAGTTATCATACAATTCTTACAGCCATCTATGCATAAGCTGCTACTTACATATTCCTATACACTCACGCTCTCTCTCAAACATACATACTCACACACAATACATGCTCATACACATTCACACATACATCTAAACACACAGACACACACTTACCTGCAATTAAAAATGAATGACCATGCTCACCAATATCCGTAAACTTTGAGATTCACACTTATCTCACACATCAATGTTTATAATAATGTAAGTACATGATATTAATATCACTATTTGCCAAAATACAATAGTTTGGTAATTAGCTGAATTGATAACTGTAGCAATAGCCGTCAAGGCTTGCAATACGCTAACCGTTTGTTGTATTTCAATAAAATAAAGCAGCTTTTGTAGGAAGAAATTGTATAGAAGAAAGAGGACACTGTTAACGATAAAGACTGCGTTTGTACTCATAGATTTAGATAATATGTCTATAATTTATTTTTTTATCTACAATACAGTGTGTATTGTATCTATACATCTATCAATAGAAGTTTTCTAGTTATGGCTGCATGAGGGTGATAGTGGATGAATGTCAGTGGAACAGTAAACAAAGGTGAATGACTGAATTAAATTATTTATTGCTAATACGCACGCACGCACGCACGCACGCACGCACACACACACTACACAAGTATAAATCATGTCAGAAATCTTACTTATAATTAATTTCTGAAATTTATATCTTTAAATAAAATAGACAATTAGATTAAGCTCACACTTAAAACAAAATCTTTATTTTGCGTAGGTTTAGATGTTCAACCTTTACAAGTTATGGAAGAGCGGGTTTCCCTGGCACAGTTACTTTATACTTAAAAGGGAATCCCAGCAAAAGTGTATGTTAGCAATAGAATTGGTTGGATGAATAAATATTTTTGTATTTTGTATTTGTAAATAACCAAGCTACAATATTGTATGCAATAAACTAAGTATTTCAGTTATGGCTTAGGTACATAGTTGATACAATTTATATTACAATGCTTATATGAGTCCGACACCTGCAGTAGATAAGAATCTGTAATACAGGTGTCAGCGCCATCTGAGGTATATTTCAACAGTGGTACAGTGGTACAACAGTTTTATAATTGGTTCAGTTAGAACTTGTAGTAATATTGGCAAATTTTAAATTGATTAAAATGATTAAATTATTAATTAACTAACACATTATTTTCGAAATATTGCTTCACTGATTTTTTACACTCGAAACTCGTCATTGGCTGTGTAGTATTCAAAATTTTATTATTTTATTAAACGTGGGCCGATGGATTGTATTGGAAACTGAGCTCCATTAAATAATAGCTCTGAAAACTAAAAAAAAACACGCTGTTGACGGTAATAAACTACAAATGACGAATAATTTCCTAGTTTCGAAATATTCCGTGGCTAAGCCAAAAAGCGTGGAGCTTCGTCCACATTAATTAACAGCAGACTCATGATCCACGAATTAGGTAATTTATAGTAATACGCGTCACACGCATTTTGGCTTAGCCACTGAATATTACTTTATTTGAAGTTTTTACTGACAAAAGCGTGTTTTTTTTTTAAGTTTTTCGTTACGAAACCTAACGTTAAGTGTACGTGCACGAAAAAAAGAGAGGAAAAGAGAAAGTAAACGAAAAAATTAATATTTAATAGTTATAAAGTTTTGACCTGGCAACCGCGGACCCGACGAGTAGCGTTGGCAGGCCCCCCACCACATGGTCACCGTAAGGTGGCGGGGAGTCGCTGGATGCGGGCGGGACAAGACTTGACAAGCTTCCCAAGCTTGGAAAACCATGAGTGCAGTGGGCGTTAAATGGCTGATGATGATGATGAATTGAAAAATTCTTAATTGCACTGAAGTATTTATAGTCAAAAACAACTGGATAGTGTTTTCGTCCAGCTAACCCACGTTGACGTGGATAGCCAGAAAATATTGGAATGATTTTATTGCATATACAGAGTTATTAAAAATGCGCATTTCCTGAATCATGCTGGTTAGAGTATGACACTTAACGAGTATGACGTTGGTGTGGCGCCGTTTGAGAAATGAAATGTTATGTCTAAAATGTAATGGCCTAATTGGGATGTCTTAAGAATTGCGCTTTTAGAAATAACCCTTTATAATTTATTAATAGCACCTACTTTTACGAACTGTGAAGGACTTATCTTTCTGGTGGGCTAGGCCGACTAGGCTGTCAGGTATAGGTGCTGTGCAAGCCTACTCCAGCTAAAAAACAATGTCCCAGGCACTGCAGCGTCCGAGTATTCTCTTTACCCATCTAGTGTGAGGAAGGTGCCACTGGACGCTGTATAAATCAGCTCTAACTCTTTACGTAGATGCAAGAGGCCCCACTCATCACTTTTGTCTCTACGGGAGTATATATTTTTTACAACGCTGTTTATTTTTTTTCAGAGACCTGTCGAGTACCACACCATAGGTAGCTGAAGAATATAAGTAATAAAATCTAGTCAAATATTTTTGTCTTTACAGTTTCAGGTGTTTATTTAACTAAGAGTAAGTTTTAAAACTAAAAATTTCCGAAGCTCTACAAATTATTAACTTAATTCCGGAATCACTAACTTGATTTTTTATCGCAAGAGTTCGGACTCTTTCCCGGCGGTTTTGCTCTTGAAGCAAAGGAAACTCTGCTCGGACTCTTCCAACAAATACTTAAGTAAGTGATTCCGGAATGAAGTTAACAAGAGTAAGTTGTGCAATAAACATTGAAGTACTTTTTTGGATGTACCTACATTGTAAAATAAAAATAAACTATATTTCAGATGATCTCAGTTCGCAACAACGCTAATTAAATGTGTTACAAAATAAAAGTTTTTGTAAGTTTACTAGTCGAGAAATTAAAATTATATCTTCAAAAAGACTGATTATTTAAATTATAATTTTTAATTGTAATATTGAAATTGTCATAATCTGTATTATGAGGAAATATCTTTAGAAATAAAATTTCTGAAAAAAAAAAATATACATGTTAGAACACAATGATGGAAGTAGTTTCATTTATACTCCCACGGCATACCTACCCTTAGATTTTGTTAAGGCTTTATATAGCACACCGCACACCAAACTTGTGGCCGCGACTTTGTCCGTGCAAATAACAATTTCTTTGTAAAAACGGGTAAAGTCCAACTAAGCTCTCTTTAGAGAATTTTAAAACTTCTCCGTGCACCTCTCGTGTAATCAAGGTTGAATATTACCAAATATTTTCTCCAAAATTCAAACTAGGTTCATTTGTTTACACCATATACCACAGACTATATAGAGATCCATATACTAAAAGGTGGTACTAGCACTGCATGACACAGTTGGCCCGTGTTCCTCCACGTAGTCAAACTATTTTGTCAAACTGATTTGACCACGTGGAAAATTCGCTCCTCGTGGACAAATTAATGTAATGATCTTTCCTGTATAAGATTCTAAATGCCAAACAGTACAGTCGAAGCATAGTCAAACTATATTTTGTCAAACTGATTATATAGTTCAAGGTCAAATGCAGTTGTTACACGGCGAAATAGATGTCGGTTATTTTTTAAATAAATTAAGATAATTTCATGTTAACCCCAAAACTTTTTATAATTAAAAATAACTAAAGAAACTGGACTTAATTAATTTGAAATTATATTTGAAAAAAAAAACGATCATTTGGGTAATTTGTTTGACTATACTTTTTGGCATTTAGAATCTTATACAAGAAGGATCATTATATTAATTTGACCACAGGGAACGAATTTTCCACGTGATCAAATCAGTTTGACAAAATAGTTTGACTACGTGGATGAACTCCTAACGAGTAATTTGGGTAATTTGTTTGACTGTACTTTTTGGCATTTAGAATCTTATACAGGAAGGATCATTATATTAATTTGACCACGAAGAACGAATTCTCCACGTGGTCAAATCAGTTTGACAAAATAGTTTGACTATGAGGCCATTGGTACAAATCATCGGCTCAGAGGCAAAACTCATTTTGTGGCATAATTCCAAACAAAACTTATTAAGTGACTGCCTGGAAGAAATTTCTTGTAGTAATAAGGCTGCCAATTGTACTTCGATTTATTGAATTTGAACAATAAAGAATATTCTGTATCTATCTATCTAAGTGCCGAATGAGTTTTACCTGCAAAGGGATAACAGCTTTGGAGTTAAAGACTTTTTTTCACGTGACGGTTTTGTTATGGAGCACAATACACACATATTGTTTTTTTTCTTGACGTAGGTTTTTTCTAACAAAATCCCACTTTGTGTCAAAATGTCACTTAGTGAGTTTTACCTTTTAGCCGACGAAATGGGATATGTACCCAAGTGGGAAGGCCGGCAAAGGACGCCAAAAACGACACGAGAAAAAGCAGATATTTTAGCGCAGAGTTTAGATAAACCCGAAGCGTGCAAGCAGCGGTTTATTAATGAGTATCAAGCAAAAGTAGTTTTTCAGGATCGTGGCAAATGGTAAAGTATGCGAAGTAAAAATATATATTTCAAATTACACAGTTATTACAGAAATCGATGCCCGGAAATTACAAGTTTATGTTTTACTTCTTTTTTTTTGTTTCAAAAAATTAACAAACCTTAATGTAGTACACAATTTCGCCAAACTGCGTAGCAGTTTGTTGGCGGAGCGCTCTATCTCTATATATTATTTAATATCTAGCTTTTAATGGCAGCCCTCAAACAAGGCACAGCCTGTATCTTGTGGGCTCTTATTTTCGTTTTAACAAATCTCAATTTAAACGACGACTTACTACTTACTATTAGGTACATATTATATAAAATATATACTAGACTATGGAAATATAAATAAATATTAGGCAGTTTTACTAAAACGCTTTTCGGCATCTTCATAACTCAGACTTCACAATAATTTGGTAAAATGTGGTTTGGCCGCGAAGTGAGTAAGATTTACGAAATTACAGTGTATCATGAGTTTATTAAGGTGAAAATAAAAGTGAGGAAACGCTGCGCAAATGATGTTTTACAAACAAGGACTTTGGTATTCGTCTTGAATTGACTTTGGAATATAGGTTTTGTGGGCAGTGAGGACCGTACACGTAAAATACCACTCTCTTCATAAAGTTTATCGGTAGAGAAGCGGTAAAGTCTGTCTCTACCTTACCCCTCCGGGATACAGGCGCGAGTTACTGCAGCTATAGAGTCGGTAGTATGTCTCCCGTTGATACGTAACTTTACTATCTCATTACCCAACCGTAATTTTTCGTTTATTCACCGATTCTCGTCGCTTCCAAGTTCTATCCCAAAAGTTAACCAATTTTAACCTCTTTATGGTCTTTGGAAACACCTTCTGGACATAAACAACCGGAGTTGGGCAGAACTTTGCTTAGTATAGTGCGTTCAACGTGAAAAGACTCTCTGTCAAGTTGTGTTATGTCTCCTTCAAGTATATTTTACGGCCTTAACTCCCAGGGGCGTGTTAGTGAAACTGCAATACGGTTTATTATTACAATTTGATGTATATTGCACAGCAGTCTTCCTAAGTGTTCATCTGTGAGTTAATCGACTTTGCAATGTACATTGAATTATCATAGTAAGCCATGAAATTTAGTTGAAAGAAACCGGCCTTGGTTAGTTTATTCACTACTCAGTTTCCCTTTTTCTTTTAATTTTTTACGTTTTAAGCTTCTGTGCATAAGGGGGAGTCCAATATTAAGCTGCATTTATGCTGTAGGTCTGTCTGTTTTTTTGTCTGTCTGTGATCATCCGTCCAAGTCATTATCTTTAAAAAGAGGTCTTATGAAGCATAATAAGTAATCAACTGAAAATTTTATAAAAAGTAGAAAA
The DNA here is from genome assembly GCA_963969515.1 of Yponomeuta evonymella. NCBI lineage: Eukaryota > Metazoa > Arthropoda > Insecta > Lepidoptera > Yponomeutidae > Yponomeuta > Yponomeuta evonymella. The sequence goes on along the minus strand of OZ018366.1, from coordinate 3,613,811 downwards.
TAAGGAAGGTTGCAAGAAATTCCAGTAATTCAATTCAATTCAAATAATTTATTTCAGAAAATGATAGTGCATTTATGATAGTGATAATGCATTATAGTTTAAAATAAGAAACAATAATGCGGCTTAGTGTGAGTTGAACTTCCGCTAAGCACACCCAACTGACATGAAAAGGAAAGAAAACTTTTTTTTCTTGTACTTATTCATTTTTTTAATATACATACAAAGTTATATTCTTTTTGTTGCACTACACGTGCTGAGGACAATTTTAAAAACCTATTTAGAGGCTAAAGATCCCACCCATGCCGGGACTTGTACCCGCTACCTCAGGCTAACCGTACCAGCGCTCTCCTAACTGAGCTAATGGGTAAGTGCAAGCATCGGCGAAATTTCGAGCCTCTTTACAAACTTATCTGTATTACGTACAGGCAGCGACATCTGGCGGAAGCAATTTACATCACTTGCAAATTGCAAAGTCATCTCATTAAAATCTCACTTAAATAGAAGACCGGTGACGCTGACCTTACTATAGGACGACAGAAATTTCGGAACAAAAGACAAGAGAGCGAAAAGTTTTCGACTATAAAATTTCTCGTGGACTGTCGGGGTTGGCACTGTGAGAGACCTCGTTCTGTTCAATATTGGGACTTATGCAGTAGATTTATGAGCTACTAAAATGAAGTTAAAACTGACGTCGACTGTACAATATGCGCTGGAGCGTGAAATAAGGCTTGGATAACTTTAAGGCTTCTTATAAGAAATGCTATTTGACGGATGCGTTTTATTCCTCCTGTAGAGTAGAAAGAATTAAATGTTCCTTAGCAAGCCACAATAAGCAAAATCCGCTTATACATACGAGAATGGGGGAGCCACTCGTCCCAGTAAGAAAAGATTTTACGATGGGGAAAACTTCGAAATTGCGAAGAAAATATCTTCGTAAATAAATCAGTTCTTCCATGCTTAAACACTTGCGGTATTAAATATGAATGGAACAATTGATATTTTTGACGTGCAACGTCTTTCGTTTCAGTAGTAGGGGGTCACTTGCTAAAACCGCATGCGATGAAAATATGTCACCTCGACAAGGGCTGTAACTCTGTAACTACGCGTCGTGTGCAATTAATTTATATACCGTTTAGTACAACAAAGTAGCCATTACTCAGATCCCTTTCATTCGTGCCGCTAGTACCGCGTAACATTGCGCGGTTTGTGATAAAAATCGGGCCCCAAACGTGCCCAAGTCAAATAAACAAAAACATAAACATAGACATATTTACATACAGGCACATACATTGCTTCTGGCCCCACACTAGGATACCCTGTGTCGCGGGAACCAGAAACAACGACATCACAAACATGTAAACATCCAAGACCTGGGTTTTTTTTTTTGTCCCCAGCAGGGATTCGAACCCGGGACCTCACGCATGGTATGCAGATGCACTACCGCTGCGCCACGAGGTCGTCAAATGTACCGAAAAAAGCTAGTGGGTCTGTATCGGATTACACGGCCGTTGGTTTAAGGGGGTCCAGGGAGTAACACTTGCACCACCGAGTATAAAATCATACCTTTTTTACAGATCGAATTTGCAAAAAGTGTCAGTACAATCTCTCAATCATGTTAATAGTGATTTTTAGGACACATGGCCCTGAACCTAAGGCAAGAAACCTAGGTTTAGATAGCATTAACGGCAGAAACGACTGTTAATGGCATAAATGCTATCTAGTCCTAAAATTACTGTGAATATGATTGAGAGATTGTACTGATGCTTTTTGCAAATTTTATTTGTAAAAGAAGATATGATTTTATTTCCTCGTTGACGCTAGTGTTACTCCCTGGACCCCCTTAACGGGAAACGTCGGTAAGCTAGCGTTATTTTTTTAACTTTCGCGATTGGACGATATGGTCAAGTCAACAGAGGTTCCGTGGATGCTGATAGCGAGAACCTGCAAAGATAACGTGATGGGTAAAAGGCAGATGGGGTGACGCTAATGACGTCAGAGGCTTCATAAGCAGCCTATATACGTCCCATACTCTCTCCCTGAGAAAGGGCACAGGCCTTTTCTCAGGGAGAGAATATGGGCGTAGTCACCACGCGTGCCCACCGCGGATTGGCGATTTCAAGCGCTAAGATGTGTGAATAGCTCAGACACTCAGGTTTCCTCACAATGTTTTCCTTCACCGTTAGCGAGTGGTATTGCTACTATAACTTCACAAATGTACATAACTTAGAAAACAAATTCATAGGTACATGCCCGCACTGGGAATCGAACCTGGGTCTCTCGCTTCCGAGCCTAATGTTCTATCCACCAGGCTATCACGTCAGGGGCTTATTCAGAATTAATTTAAGCAGAGTGCGGGCATGTGCTCGGTCATCTATTTAGGTAGCCAGCGTCGACCATAAGACACTCTGTTTTCGCACTGACATTGTTTATTAGACTGCTTCGTTGGTCTAGTATTATCACGTCTGATTACCATGCCAGAAGTCGTGGGTTCGATGCCTAGTAGGGGCCACCGTACATTTATACAATTTAACTTAGTCAGAGTGTATTTCCATGCTTGTGATGTCCTTGCCTGGTTCCCATAGCACAGGGTATCCTAGTTTGGGATCCGGATATGTGATTGTGTTATATGGAAGTTATTATTACTTTTTATTATACGATTTTAGGTAGTAATTTTTGGAATCAAAATGTAATGTTTGCAGTAATTTTCAGCGTATTTTTTTGTTTTTAAGTTCCATTTTTAGAAAACTGGTGCCGTATGTTTGGGAGTCATTAATAGAATATACCTCGCAAAAATTTTGATAAACACTTCGATTTCATGATGTTAAGTAGCCACTGACGTTGTAGCTCCTAGAATATAATGAATACAATTATTGTTACCATGGCTACGCAACAAATAAATATCTTAGAGTTTTCCTTGGAAAAAGGTTATGGTAACAATAAAATATTGTCCCACAGGAATGCCTTACCGGGATATCAAGTATCCTATATCTCAATTAAGATCTTTGTCTATCTCTATGCCAAGATTCATGTAATTCACTTCAGCCGTTATAGCGTGATTGAGTAACAAACATCTAAACATATTTACAAACTTTTACGTTTATAACATTAAGTAGGATCTTTAGATGAAGTAGACTTGAAGAGAGTCAAGAGATAGATAGATAACCCCCGGTTTCTTGTTAAACTAACAAGCTGTTAATCTACTGTTAACAGCTGTCAGTGGTTTTTTTTTATACATTTTGGTCATTTGACGGCTGTTAACAGTAGATTAACAGCGTGTTAGTGTACGGGAAACTGGGGGTAAGTCATTTGTTTCCACTTGCACACACACACACACACACACACACTTAAATGTAACAAATTGAAACAGCGTAAAAAGAGTACAGCGGGCAGAAGAAACACAACAGAGAGACAAACATAACAAATCAAATATAATACAACGTGCAATGATGCAAGGTATTATATGCACCTAAATCAAATAGGTACGACATAATATTCCTGTGGGTGCGGCAAATGCAAAATGGCACTGATTCAGCATGTGCTGAAGAAGCGAGCTATCGTTTAACCATTGGCTTACTATCCTGTAAGCCAATGGTTGAGCGATAGTTGGATCACAAATAAAGTCGTCCACATTTGTGTTCGTCGCCTGCCGTGCGATCCGAATGGGGTTTTCTGAATGAGGCCATCATTTTGAACAGCCTGGGATCCAATTTTACGGTCCAGTGCTTCCTTCTATGTGTCTGCAAAGGAAAGCGCTTTTGTTTTGTTTTCTCTAATTTTGCGTTGAAGATATTGCTTTGGATGTGAACCAGTATTTTTTATACATTTAATTTACAGTTTGTAAGTGCGTCACGATGTTATCCTCGTGAGGAAACCCGCGGCTTGCTTGGCTCCGCACGTATTGGCTTGTCTATTCTGTGGGCTAGGCCGACTAAGCTGTGCAACACCCGAGTGGTCCCTTCCTTGCCCTTCGCCCAACTAGTGTGAGTGAAGGTGCCAGTGGACGCCGTACAAATTATCTCATTACGTAGATGCAAAGGCCAAAGTTTTTATAGGTGCATAAACGTGCTCTTCCATTGTAAAGGGAAATTAAAAAAATACAGTTCATACTTTGCGACAACTCAATGCACATTGCTCTATCATCACCACACGCTTTACATCTACTGTGATTTGAAAGACCCCACTTAAAATTAAGAGGGCAACTTCATACACATGTAAGTAATAAATAATAATTATCAAATAATTTTAATTAATAGCATTAAGATTGTATTGTATACTAGACTCCTTAACTCATAAAATTTTTGTAGTTTAAGATTAGCAGTTAAGACTGGCATGTTATTGTTCATCTTTATAAAATAAACAGATTAAATTAAAAAAATTTTTTTTTTTACTTGCGTTTTAAAGATTGCGCTAAACGTGACATGATCACTTTTGGCTTCTCATGCGATCGGTAGGTGGAGCTAGCGGAAAATTGCGATGAGTGCAGGCGTCTTATCAATCACTGAGGGACGCACTACACATGACCAAGCCTGGTTCCTGAATATGGCTAATAAACGCGCGAAGAGGCATGCACAGGTCTTAAATTCTTACCAGCAGTGCCTCTTACACATGCCGAGTATGCGGATGGGGTGTCTTCCCCCGAATAGGACTTTTTCATTTTATTTATTGCATTATACAACATATCGAGTCATAAGCAGCCTATATACGTCCCACTGTAGGGCACAGGCCGTCTCTCAGAGAGAGAGTATGGGCTTAATCACCACGCGTGCCCACCGCGGATTGGCGATTTCAAGCGCTGAGGCATGTGAATAGCTCAGACACCCAGGTTTCCTCACGACGTTTTCCTTCACCGTTAGCGAGTAGTATTGCTACTATAACTTCACAAATATAAGTAAGCTAATAAGCGAAGTCATAGGTATAAGCTGGTATTCGAACCCACGACATTTTAAAGCTTTTTTGGTTCATAACAAAAGCGATCCTTAAGCGAACCAATGTTTTATCTCATTGGTTAGGCCACATTATTAGATAATTAATCGTGGTGGGTAGTCATTTATTCAGAGCATAAAAAAGGCATTACAAAATCCAAACATGCACAGGAAGCTTCGTCATAACAAGTGGCGCAACAGACGGCCTAAAACTAAGATAGCAAATTAATCAAAAACACCGCCCCTTTCCGAATTAAGAATAGCGCCACTCCATTTCCTTCCGTGGATGTCGTAGAAGGCGACTAAGGAAATCAATTACCAGGAGACGGGCAGTAGCGTCTTCCTGAGATTCCAACCCCATACTGCGATCGCCAACCCGCCTGCCAAGCGTGGCAATTATGGCAAAACCCCTTGGTTATGAAAATCACGAAAGAAGTCTATGATGATGACCGCTCCGGGACATGCCCCACCTAAAAGTTCCCATGACGCCAGCAGCGTTCCCCCGATCCATTCGGGAAATCCTTTTACTCGCTTGGGGGAACCGAGGTTATTTTTACGATTCAACTCTACGACTTAAACTTTTCATACTAGAACCTGTTGAAAAGTCATTCTAGTCACGTGGTGCAAAAAGGCGCCACACAAATCGGGTTCAAACTATGACTTCACGAGTATCACAAGTATAAACGGTCATAAAAGGACCCTACCCTGTAACCCTAATTTTAATGGCTTTAACAATATACGAAGCGCCAATTATTTATATCGCATACCAATTTAGCTAACGACCAAGCAATCGGCGGAGTTTGCCGCGATTTGGGTCAGCCGGAACACGGAGTTGCAAACTCCAATAATCTCCAGAGTTTGCTGTTTGGGGCCCGCTTGTTCTAGTGCTTTGGACGTTGCCTCTCGCGGTTGCCACTAAGCCTGTAAAATGAATACTCGATGTCGACCCGATGTCGACTGGATAGTAACACGGTATTTCGCACGTATTGAACTTGCTTTCCCTGTGGGGTGTGGCGATTGATTTGAGAGGATACAAATATAACATAATAGCGGTCCTGACGAACTTCGTCAGGAATCGACCGCCACAGAATCGATAGAAAACGCTATCTATTTTAAACCTAAAATAAATACTATCCCACTGGAACGCATTATCGGGATATTAAGTATTCTATGTCTCAATTCTGGTCTTTGATATTGTATGGAGGCGTTACTTTTCGGAAATGCATAATAGCATTAATATGTGAAAATTACTTTGTAAAGTAGTCTATCTGTACGCCAAGTTTCGTGTAAATTCGTTCAGCCGTTATTGCGTAATTGAGTAACAAATATCCAAACATCTTCACAAACTTTCACATTTATAATATTATTATTAAGTAGGATATAAACTCAAGGTTGTATCCCGGGGGGGTAGGCAAAGATCCGGGTTAGCCACTTGCCATAATCCTGATGAACCTCGACCCAATAGAGGATGTATTAGCCAAGGGCAAGTAAAAGGAACCGGCGCGCGCATGCTACATGCTACGATAAATTAATGTTGATGAAGCGTAATATAAGCACACAAAAATATTTATTTACCAAAAAGAGATTTAGAGTCTAGTGACAAATAATAACCTCTGTTCCCCCTCTTACCTCAGAGGACGTTTCGAGTTCCTCCTCAGTGAGGGTCGCCTTCTGCGACCTTCCCGAGCATTGCATCTCCGTACCCCCGAGCATAATACGGCTGGTTATTCAGGCTCCTTCACTGTGACAGCAATTCGCCTTTGGAATAGCTTGCCTCTAGACATCCGACAGGCCCCATCGCTTGAAATATTCAAAACCAAAGTCTATCGCCACTACCTAAATCTCCAGCATTTGTCTTAATTTATTATATTATAAGTATTTCACAATATCTTTCCTAAATCTGTAGGTTTATGTATTTATTTATTGTATCTAGTATTTATTTATTCAATCATCAATCATCATCAACCCATTATGTCCCCACCGAGGGGCACGGGTCTCTTCCCTGAGGAAGGTATAGGCCATACTACATTTATTATTATGTTGTATTTGTGTAATATTTTACCCCTATTATATTTTATATATCTAGGTCTGAATTACAATTAGTAAGTATATTTAATATTAAGTAAGTTGCAATACCTGATAATGTTCTCATCAAAACTTAGGTTAGCTGGTAGATAATGCTAAGTAGCATTAAGCTCGCCTATGTGGAAAACCGTCTGTTTTATATGCAATAAAGGATTTAATAATAATAAATAGTATCAGGATTTTTATTTTTTTATTTTTGTTGTCTCCAGCGACGCATCTTTCCCTGTACTGCACTAGTTACCCATCCCCTATCGTCTATCTGGAGCTTGCAAAGATTCCTCTCCACGACGAATAAGGAATTTTACAGTAAAATATCTTCTGAAAAGTGCAACAAAAACCTCAAATCAATCCATCAGTCAATCAATCAATTAACCCCTATTCGTCCACTGCTGGACATAGGCCCAAGGCACGCCACTTCCACGCCTCCCCCAAAGGCACGCCACTTTCACGGCTCCCCCCCAAAGGCACGCCACTTCCACGCCCCCCCCCCCAAAGGCCCGCCACTTCCACGCCCCCCCCCCCAAAGGCACGCCACTTCCACGCCTCCCCCAAAGGCACGCCACTTCCTTCCGTCTCCAGCCATTCTCATCTAGCCATTGCCGGCAATCTGCCTAACGCCCAATATCCCCAGAAAAAAATACATAAAAAATTAAGAGCTCTACTCATGCTATGACTGACTTTTACTGTGGGATAACCTTAGAAATTGCAAAAAAAAAATCATCCGTTTCATGCTACATACCTCCTTTTGTTGAATAAAAGCACCCATTTTTTAATGTAACTGTACTCAATATATGTCATTAACTAGTATATAAGGAACACTATTCAGACATTATGGAATTTTTTTTAAAAGATTTCATCGTATGCAGCGCTGTGCATGCCTATAAGAGGCGAATCTAATATTGTATTCTGTAATATTATCGAGGGCAGCCCTTGGTGTGCCGTTTCGAATAAATTATATATATATAATAAAATATGATATGATTTTATATGATTCCTTATAAAAGAAGAAGGAAAGGACTTCTTGCATCATTTATTCTGCTATCCCACACCAGGTGAACGTGAATTGGTGATCTTGGAATTCGTTCGACAAGTTCAAGCTTCCAAAATTTGAGAAAAAAATACATTTGTGTACCACAACTAAGAAAATGTATTAGAAGCAAAGAAAAATATTTATCAAGATCATTTATCATTTAACATGGCCTTTCGACGATTGTCGATTGTCGACGAGCCTACATTAATAGAGTTCTTGGCACTACTAAAAATAGGCCATTTCATAAAGATGTATGATCTCGTCAATCAGCCTAATATTAGTAGAGTAGCTACTAGTAGGAGCATTCCAAAGTTGTACCTACCTATGAGATAAGAGGTGAGATCTGTACAGTTTTAGTTCAACCGAATAATTAATACAAAATAGTTTCCGGCGAACGGCGAGTAATTGCTCGTTATTAGTTTGTCTTTGCTTCCCTGTCTCCAGAGAATTTGTTGCATAAATTCGGGATATTTGTGCAGCAACATGAGTCATCTGCGCACATTTGTTTTGGGCTTTTGTGGCAGAATTATGCGAACAATAAAGCTAAAGGGAACTATCATTATGGAAGTTGAAGTTTTAATTTGGAAAGAAAATTATCATATGAAATATTTTTGGTAACTTAAGCTTGGGTTTAGTTACCTACTTGCGAAAAAAAAAACCTATCTATCTAATCAGCCCATAAATAGCGCCCACTGTTGGGTGTAGGCCTCTTTTCTTTCACGCCAACCCATCCGTGAAAAAAAATATTTCAGAACTATTTTTGGTTTTAAAAATAGTTCACCGCGTTACCTACTAGAAGTTTTTTTTTAAAATTAGCCTAGAAAAATCGGGAAGGCTTAGAAAACAACAAAATATGTCACTATTAATAAATACTTTACTGTTACCTGAATTTTATAGGCACTCGATTTTATCATGGGTAAGTGATGTGAAGTCAATGTTCTGAAAACTCGATGTTTTGGGATCTTTGAACCGTTTCATTACATTCATAAAGAATAAATTATAAAAAATTGGCATACAACGTGTGATAAGCCCACGGCTACTTCAGCTTGCTAGTCTTATAGACTGATGATGATGATGATGAATTTTATAGGTACTCAATTTTATCATGCAATTTAATCAATTTTGCCGAGAGTCCGATCAGGCTTTGCTCTCATTGGAAGAGCGTAAGGACCTTACAGGTGAGTAAGGATGAAACTCGCATCTCTGACTTCGGGCGAGCGCACGGGGTTTGTCACACTTTTATAGTGTGATGACATTTCGTTCTATTTCCCAACGAGATATTCCATCAAACTTTCTTCTTTCTTCCTTACCTTTAACGCTAAGTCAGCCTTTTGTTCCAACTTAGACACCAGTCCACACCTATGTGTTTTAGCTTTGTCTCTTGTGTATTGCGTTTTCTTTCTGTTGTTCATTATTATCTGTTTATTTTGTTTCTGTGACGTGTCTTCATCACTTTTGGCATCTCAAGCGATTTGTGGGCGGAGCTACCGGAAGATCGCGGCGAGTGGAGGCGTCATATCACTGTGGGATGCACTGCACATGACCAAGCCTGGTTCTTGCATCTGGATCATAAATGCGCGAAAAGGCATGCAAAGATTGGACAGGCCTGAAACTCCGAGAAGGGTTATGCCTCCTACACACGCCGAGTTTGCAGACGGGTAGTTCTCTTTCGAATAGGACTTATAGTCACGAGCATAAATGCTCAAAAAACGGTGCATAACATAAGCAGCCTATATACGTCCCACTGTAGGGAACAGGCCTTCTCTCAGGGAGAGAGTATGGGCTTAATCACCACGCGTGCCCACCGCAGATTGGCGATTTCAAGCGCTGAGGTATGTGAATAGCTCAGACACTCAGGTTTCCTCACGATGTTTTCCTTCATCGTTAGGGAGTGGTATTGCTATTATAACTTGACAAATGTACATAACTTAGAAAACCAAGTCATAGGTACATGCCCGCACCGGGGATCGAACCTGGGTCTCCCACTTTCGAGTCCGAGGTTCTACCCACTAGGCTACCACCGTATATATTATCTGCAATGAAAGTAAAGGCCATTGATGATTTTTTACTGTGACTGGCAAAAGTAAAGTTATTGGACATTCATTAATGCCCGGTTCCTATATTTTACGAATCGTTATTGGTAATCGGTAACGTTATCCTTAACAAGCGTACCGTATCCTGAATAGCTGGTTCATGCTTAAAAATTGTTAGAAACTTTACAAATTGTTATCTCCATACATTCCATTCAAAACCGTTTTTAAGAGGAATACTTGAGTAGACATTTTAACCATTCGTAGGCAAAACGAGTCGTTCTTGAATATAGGAACCGGGCATACATTAATATGTATATTATAAAAAATAGGATACAGGCGTGAGTTTAGGCACATTGTAAAATATTTGAGTTTCAAAGACAAATAACTAGGAGTATCCTTACAAGTAAAATCTTGTTGTTACAAGAAATTTCTTTTCTTTCCTTTCTTTTATCCATCGCCAGGCTCGGTATGTTCCTGCAACGACAAGTTTGGCACCGCGCTCGCCAGGATAACCGACTTAGAACATAGGCGTAAGATACGACGGTGCTACTGTAACGACCGGCGGCCCAAATGCCTGAAGATTAGAAGGAAACGCAAGCCGACTTGCCTGGCTAACAAGGTACAACACAATTAAGGTCACTCTATGCCACCAATAGAAACAAATCATAGGTTTACAGATTTTTTTTGCAAACAGTGTCAGATGAATGTCTCAATCATGTTAAAAGTAATTTTAGGATCCACCACCGAGAACTTAGGATGGTGAAACTGGGACCTGGAAAAACGGCTGTTTTGAAAGTTAAGGCTATCTTAACCTAGGTTTATTGCCCTATTTTCACGGCCGTGAGCCCTAAAAATCACCATAATGGAGAGATTAATCTGACACTTTTTGCGAAACCTGTATTCATTAAGAAGATATATTAAAGGGAGTTTATTTTATATCCATGTGGCGTCGGATTAAAAATAGCGTCACTCCATTTCCTTCCGTGGATGTCGTAGAAGGCGACTAAGGACATCAGTTAGCAGGAGACGGGCTGCAACGTCTTCCTAAGATTCCAACTGTATACTGCGATCGCCAACTCGCCTGCCAAGCGTGGCGATTATGGCTAAACCCTTCATGGTTAGGAAAATCATAAATGAGGCCTATATCCTGCAGTGGGCGTCAAATGGCTGGTGATGATAATTTTATTGCAGCGTAATTTTTCCATAGTGCGAAGTACACTGTCTAGAGACATTAACTCTATAGTGATTTCCACTATTTATAAGGAGCCTCTAGTTGCAACACTTTTATTTCCAGGATATTCCGTGCCAATGCACAAGCATTTGCTGTCGCGGGATCGGAGTGGCCAAGCAGGCAAAAAGCGTTTGCAGATTCACTGTCGATGCCTATTTCACTTGACTAGTGAATAAACGCTCGATTTAAAACAGCGTCATAACATTAATTTATTGAAATCCGCATGCGATGGAATGAATAGGATGGAAATTTGTTGACGTGAATTGAACGTTGCAGCCCTAGGGCAAAAGGCCTTATTAAAAGGTTGGCTAGTCCAACATGCCGGACAAGATGTTTTTGTTTTATTTATTTACGAATACATGGAAAAACAACAGCTTTAAACTTTCTTAATAACTTCTAAATAATAACTGTAAGCTAATTACAGGTTTTCACTTATATACCACTGATTAATACAAGGTTTGAAGAATCTTACGTTACCCACCACCGAAAATTTAACAGGTTTAATTAAATAACATTTTAATTCTTATTCTATGAATCTGAATTTAAACATGTGTCCTCTGCAAACTGAGACGTGAGAAGTGCTTTGATGGAAGATACACTAGAATTAAAAATATCAATGCGGTCATCGTGGCATATTTGATTGATTAGATTGGGAGCTCTAACTAAGTAAGAGTTTTTTGTACAGGGTTCCACAAAAATGCGCGATCTCTGAAATACTCGTACCCTAATAAGACATTCTACTTTGCAATGAGAGTAATTATTATCTACTGACCGATCCCACTAGCTAGCTACCAGTAGCAATAGCACTCGCTAACTGTGAAGGAAAATATCGTGAGGAAACCTGAGTGTCAGATGTGTTCAAGAATGTGATTCTTAGCGCTTGAAATTGCCAATCTGCGGCGGGCCCGCGTGGTAATTACCGTAAAACGGGTTGAATAGGGAGTCAGGGGTGAAATAGGGATTGAAATCAACATCAAAATTTTCTACACTAACCGATAATCCTATATTGTTTGGCAAGTATGGATAGTAGAATGTTCGATTTGTTAGCTGGCAACGTTTGTTTGACATAAAGTTCGCAATAAATTGAAAAAAGAGCCATTGAAAATCTATTTAGAGTCTAAAAATTCCACCCATGCTGGGACTTGAACCCGCGACCTCTGGCTAACCGTGCCAGCACTCTCCCAACTGAGCTAATGGGTAAGTGCAGGCATCGGCGAAATTTCGAGCCTCTTTACAAACTTCTCTGTATCACGTACAGGCAGCGACATCTGGCCGAAGCAATTAACATCACTTGCAGCCCCGAGCAACCCACTTTGCAGTTAGGTTTGAAGGAGTTAGTTAGGTTTATGTTTTTCCCATTTTAGAGGTATTGAAGTCCCTTCTTTGAAGCCGGTGTTTTTTAGTAATTCAAAACATTTTCCGAAATGAAGTTTTATGGATGAATTCTATTAGCGCAGTTTTCTGCAAAGTAAATTAGTGTTTCTAGTATTTATGTACAAACTGTTAGTACAATTGGGTATTTGACAAAATATCAAATGAGTTACTTACGTTACGTAGACGGAATTTTATATGAAAATACTAGCTTATGACGTCACATTTCAGAAGGCTCCTTTTATGTTTAATCTATTTAAAAATTGTAATGACTAGTAATTGACTAAAAGAGATACATTTTTCGTAATTTTTGATCGTGTCAAATACCGTATTCACCTTTTAGTTTTTACAATAAACGGAAATTAGTTGATGCAGGCAGTTTTCCCTAAGAAATGGGTGAATGGGGATGTTTCAGAGGGTCCTTAGGGATGGCTCTCGGAGCAATAGAGACGCCATAATGGATAAATAGTGACAAGCAGATTCGTTCACTAGGGAGCGTAGACGAACAACAAGATTGTAAATGCCCATAAAGTTTGTCTGTCTGTTGGTCTGACCTATAAAAGGCTTTTTTTTCTTGAATACGTGTTATTATGGCAGATAGACAAAAAAAAAATTAAACAAAAATTAAAGAAAATTGTATTTTCCCCATAAAAAAAAGTTAAGTTTTTGCTTTTGTTTCAGCTCTATCGCACAAATATATACCTACGGATGTAACACTTAGAGTGATTGTAATGCAGTCCTGATAATATAACAACAAATAATTAAAACTGGTAAAGTGTGAGTAACCTTACTAAGGGTCTTGAACCTAATGAAATATTCATATTTTGCCTTAATAAGTAATATTATATTTATGGTGCTGCCTACAGAACTCTTCATGCGAGTGTCCGACTCGCAGTTGGCCGTTTTTTATTAACGAGTCTACATTTTAATAAACTGCTTCACGTTTTTTAAAACGTATAAAAAATACATCTAACTAGAATTTCCCAGCGACCGAGAGGACAATGGAAATGTTAAGCAAGACTTAACGAAGCATGGTATTGGAATTGCAAATGTATCAGCCGGCAGAGGCGCGAATTACCAGCCGGTAATGATGCGAATTGAAATGTCTTCGATTATTTGCCTTTGCTGAAGTCCGGGGCGTTGGCGTAGTAGTTAAATCAGAAATAGGTTTATTCAAGAGTCTCGAGTTTAATTCCTAGCTGGTAAGCTAAACCTTATAATCTAATGACTAGGCCACTCTCCCAGAGTGTTTTTTGTCTATTTTAACTTTATTTTTAATCAAATCAATTAAAAATTATTTCAACGTACAGAATTTACTTTCTTTTTGTTGAATGTCAATGTACAGTTTTATCCCTTATCCGTCATAGTGGAGAAAAAGATATTGAAAGAAATACGTAAATATACTAAAAATACATAAATAAAAAAAAACGACATCATCACGAAAAAAAGGTATTTTAGAAATGTTTGCACATAACATTAAATGTTTCCGTAAATAGCTGCCAATAAACTACTGCGTGGATTGGCAACTTTTCTTAACGTGTTTTGTAATTTTTCATTAGTAAAATTGTCCCAGGCCAGGACTATTTTACGACCAAATAGGGAATGTATTAGCAAAGGGCAAGATGAAAAGTACCAGAAACCGGCGTGCATGCATGCAACGACTGATGAATGTTTATGAAGCGAAATATGTCTGTCAGGATTGTGACGAGGGTCTCTGCCTACCCCTCCGGGATAAAGGCGTGAGTTTACGTAATATAATCTAAAATCTTTTAAAAAATGTCAACTGTAGCGTCATTGGCACTGCCAGGGTGGCTGGATTGTAGTTACTTCTGTCAATTCAGAGACATTACCAATGAATGGTGAGAAAACCTGAATTATTGATATAAGCTCTTCACAGAGAGAGTTTAAATGCTGCGAATTTCCTTACCATAATGGGTGTAGCAGTGAAGAATCAGCAGATTGTTATATCAACGAAAACTCGGCGCTAACTCGAAACACAACTTTTGATTACCGCCTCACTAATGAGGAAACTATCGGCAGATGTCTGTGTGTTTACGTCTACCCTCAGAGTGTATTCCAATTCAATGCTCGTTGGAGGTAAATAACTAGTAATGAATGTTCGTCCAGCTAAAGTGCCAAAGCTTAATAACTTTCGTCATTTGCTCGGGGCCACAAGTGATGTAAATTACTTCGGCCAGATGTCGCTGCCTGTACGTAATACAGAGAAGTTTGTAAAGAGGCTCGAAATTTCGCTGATGCCTGCACTTGCCCAATAGCTCAGTTGGGAGAGCGCTGATACGGTTAGCCAGAGGTCGCGGGCTTAAGTCCCGGCATGGGTGGAATTTTAAGCCTCTAATAAGGTTCTTAAAATTGTCTCAGCACGGGTTAGTGCAACAAAAAGAATATAATCTTGTAGGTACAGCGATATGTTCTGTATGTATGCTGTTGGTGTGCCTTATTAAATAAAATAAAATAAAATAAAATATCATTCCGATGTAAAAACGTAACATGAAAATGTTTTGCTCGTGGCTGCCAGTTATGGTTATCTGGCTAACCGTATTACGTACAGGCAGTGACATCTGGTCGCGGGTTCAAAGCCCGGCATGGGTGGAATTTTTAGCCTCTAAATGGGTTTTTAACATTCGTCAAGCTTAGCGCCAATTTTTTATTACTTATTGCAAAATAATTCAGTTGCAAGACTGACGGTTTTATGTACGCGATTCCTTAAAACGTGTGCGTGCGTGCGTGCGTGCGTGCGTGCGTGCGTGCGTGCGTGCGTGCGTGCGTGCGTGCGTGCGTGGGTGTGCGTGTGCGTGTGCGTGTGCGTGTGCGTTTGCGCGTGCGTGTGCGTGTGCGCGTGCGTGTGCGTGTGCGTGTGCGTGTGCATGTGCGTGTGCGTGTGCGTGTGCGTGTGCGTGTGCGTGTGCGTGTGCGTGTGCGTGTGCGTGTGCGTGTGCGTGTGCGTGTGCGTGTGCGTGTGCGTGTGCGTGTGCGTGTGCGTGTGCGTGTGCGTGTGCGTGTGCGTGTGCGTGTGCGTGTGTATCTATGTCTACTCCAGATACAGTTTCATCGATCTTTCTATAACATTCAGCTGAACATGGAATCGCAACACACAACATGTGGTTTATGTTGATGTTTGTGTTTATTCCTTGTTTATTCCGCTCGCGGATTAATTCGGTAACGAACTTGTTGCCGGGGAAATTTGTTCAGAGTTTCTGTCGGACCCTTATTTAGTACCTAGTAGATTGGTAATCAACATTCAACCCTTCTTGAGTTAGCTGAAAAATTACTTACATGTAGAAAGATGGACAGTATAGGCAAAATCTCATACAAAATGAGCAAAATCTCACACAAAATGTTTAAGGAGCAAAACTGAACTTAACAATATATAAAGTAACTCTAAATCTAATAATGTACCTATTGTTGTATTTAATTGTGTCTAGTAAATTGTATTGCAGCGAAGTCTCAGACCATAGTTTTTCAAGTGTTCTATTTTTTATCGACTTCAAAAAAGAACGAGGTTCTCAATTCGACGCGTATGTATAGCTTTTTTATTTTTTTTTTTGCTATGTTCCTTTATAAGTCTATCAAATCTTAACCAATTTCGACAATTCTTTTTTTTAAGGGGTATAACGCCCCATTGATCCTACTTAAATTTGGTAAATGGCTGATGAAGAATTTCAGAGATGGAGAACGGAAGTCTTTAATGAACAGTAGTAAATAAGGCCTAAGTATGTTTAATAAAATAAAGCGTAAATGTAGTTCCAAGGCAATTTGGTGATGTTCTGGTGAAGACTTTCAGAGATGGAAATTGAGAAATCCAAATTTGAAAGCAAAGAATTAAATAGGGTAAATTATGTTCACTGTCCATCTGTCTGTCTGTCACCAGGCTGTATCTCATGAACCGTGATAGCTAGATAGTTGAAATTTTCACAGATGATGTATTTTTGTTGCTACTATAACAAAAAATACTAAACATAGAATAAAATAAATGTTTAAGGGGGCTCCCATACAACAAACGCAATTGTTTTGCCGTTTTTTGCTTGATATTAATAACGGAAATAGGTCGACGCTTGAAATATTCACAGAACCTTTAGTACTATATTCACTTCAAAAATTAAATGAAATGAAAATAAAACAAATATTTAATAATAACCACTCGCTAACCGTGAAGGAAAACATCGTGAGGAAACCCGAGTGTCTGAGCTATTCATATACCTCGGCGCTTGAAATCGCCAATCCGCGGTGGGCACGCGTGGTGATGCAGCCCATACTCTCTCTCTCTCTGAGAGAAGGCCTGTGCTCTATAACAGTGGCATGTATATATAGGCTGCTTACGAAATATTTAAGGGAGGAATATTAATGGGAGCCCCCCATACAACATACGTGATTTTCGGCCGTTTTTTCTCAATCTTTGTGTCTTATGTTGAGTAGATAATGGTACGGAACCCTTCGTGCTCGAGTCCGACTCGCACTTGGCCGGTTTTTTTCTCCCGCTGCCTCACAAAAAACTTTCAAATAAAAATTTTTAAATAAAAAATAAAAACCGACTTCAAAACATTATTTATTTATTCAGATTGGAGAATCATCAGCTTACCAATTTATAGTTGATCTTACAATATGTATTACAGCACTAATTAGAAATAATTTAAAATAATATAGTATAATTTGTAGTCGGTGCCCAGTTTCATGACCAGCACATATATTTTGGGCACCGACTCCAAATTATACTTCTGTAATACCTAAATGTATATGTACTTTTAATTTAAAGGTATTCTTTTAAATAGTTTTTAGTGCTGTAGGTATATATATTTCATTTTTTTAAAAACGTTAGAATGTGCAAGCAAGATAGATGCTGGGCGTAACAGCAGGTCTTAACAACTAGCGGGAATTTTCTGTGCGATGAAGTCACCGGCACATTCTCCACACCCCTATAGTTCTTCTATCTTTTGCTTAAGCATGGTATTTTCTTGTGAGAAAAGTCACTTTAATCTTACTTGATGACGAAGTGATCTTACTTAATGATCCTTTATTTTTACAGATTAGAAAGACAAACACTGTACAAAGTTTCCGAAAACTTTTGGAAACCTCTACAGAAAATATGTAGTACTTCTCAATTTGATAGGAAAAAGGACATAGCCCATCACTTCGATGATCCCAACCCAATTAATAATCATTTCCTTAATATAACGGGGATAAATTTTGCTGCACACCTTGCTTTGACCGACTCGTTGAGCGGTTTCGGGTATCTTTCACTTCACTCATACATCACCTACTTGGTCGACATCCGCCAATTTTGTATTTTCGGGAAACTACTCATCTGACTATGATAAGGCGTCAACCGACTTGTTTTTATGGTTCAGGTAACATAGGCTACATTTTATAGAAACAGAATCAAAATGACTGATGGTGCGTCAGAAATTGTGAAGATCGCTGATTTTTTTTCCGTTTCGAGTGGGACATAAAAAAATACAATTATTTAAGAAATCCGTTACTATTTACGTTTGTCATCCACTTGTTATCCAGTAGCAATTTTACTACGACAATAATATGTATTACACCAAAAAATTTATAAACACCTCCGTCATCAAACTGGTGTTTAGTTGCAGAGTCTAAATTGTTTCGAAATAAAATATAAATTATTTCGTATTTGCTAGAAAAACTGTTTTCAACTTAAAGTTACACTAAACTAGATAGCATCGTCTCCGTTAACGTTATTTTATTACCAGACATCTTTGTCTTCTTTATAATTCTTAACGTTATACTTTTTTTATTAAATTTAGTTTTAAAAAACCTATTTAGAGGCTAAAAATTCCACCTATGCCGAGACTTCTAACCGTGCCAGCGCTCTCCCAACTGAGCATTAGGTCAAGTGCAGGCATCAGTAAAATTTCGAGCCTCTTTACAAACTTCTCTGTATTACGTACTACAGGCACGGTTAGACAGAGCCAGAGCCAGAGGTCGCGAGTTCATGTCCTGGCGTGGGTGGAATTTTTAGCCCTTAAATAGGTTTTTAAAATTGTCCTCAGCACAGGTTATTGCAACAAAAACAATATAAATTTAATTTATTAAGGCGCGTAAGTCTGGTAACAATGGTAACTCTAATATAATATATAGAGCACTCTTGTTGTAAGACTGCATACAGTACCCCATAAAGGATGTATATAAAATTTTCTCTACAACTGTTGAACCTTTAGATACTGTAGGGAAGAAAACACCCTATCCTGTGAAACTTCAGGACTTTCAGCGAAGTTATTTCAGTGGCGCAAAGCAATCCAAGTTTGATTAGTTTGACTGTTTGTTCCGTGCGACTGTAATTACTTCAAAATACACTTATACTGCGACTCCAGAGCGGGATGTTTCAAATAGTTCTTATTGAATTGCTTTGGGATTCAAGTATTTTGATGATATTAGGATTTTTAGTGAGAAGTTGAAAATTGATTTCCAGATTTGTGTAAGATATAATGAGAAATATCATCAAAAGCGGTAGTAGCCCAGTGGGTAGGACAATGGACTTCGGAAGCGGGACACCCAGGTTCAATTCCTATTGCGGGCATTTACCTATGACTTTGTTAATTTTCAAAGTTACGTACATACGTAAGTACAACTTACGTACGTAAGTTGCTATAAACAATAAGGCAGCCAAATGTATTGTATCTTTGTAAATATTTTATGTTGTGTTTTTCCTGGTACAATAAAGGATATTTTTATCTTATCTAATCTTACATCTGCGAATTTGTAGCAGCAATACCACACGATAACGGTAAAGAGAAACATCGTGAGGAAACCTGCGGCTTGGTTGGCTTCACACGTATTGACTTGTCTTTCATGTGGGTTAGACCGACTAAGCTGTAAGGATGGTATAGGTGCTGGGCAAGCCTACTCCATCTACAAAACAATGTCTCAAGCACTGCAGCGTCCGAGTGGTCCCTTCACCCATCTAGTGTGAGTGAAGGTGCCACTGAACGCTGTATAAATCATCTCATTACATAGATGCAAAGACCAACGTTAATGAGAAAACCTGATTGTCTTAAGTGTTCACATACCTCAGTACGCGTGGTGATTAAGACCACACTTCCCATCTTAGAGAAGCCCTGTGCCCTACAGTGAGACGTATGATTATAAGCTACATCATATTATAGTTACTTAGTTTATCAATTGCGTTTGAATCATGTTGAAGGCAACAACAAATTGTTACTAACATAAAAAGTATTTAGTTACTAAGCTTTGTCTACCTTTTTCCGTTCATTTCATCTGTCTTCAGCAGCACGACATGTGATATACTCATAATTAAAAATAGTACTCTCTAAGAAAACATATTTTCCATGGTATGCTAATACAGGATTTTCTACTCCTAGTAGCTGTTGATGTTACAGTATTTCGTCCAAAACAACGTCCACAGCCTATTAATTTGACGAATTATTACTGGCAAAGGCTACTCTTTAAAAAAAATCTGAATGAATAAATTACTAACTACTAAACAAGCGGGACCAGATTCAACATTGTAACTCACTGCGAGGTACTTAGGGAACTTGTAAAATAGATCAGGAATTTTGCAAAGTTTCCGATTTTTTGTTTGTTGAATTTACGCTTATTTCATAATGCTTATAACTCTAGTACAATTTTGGGAAGTATTTAATTATATGTTTTGGTACCTATTAACATTCAATTTATTTGGCGTCAATGTGCTGTGTGAAACTAAACCACTTGCATCTGAAAATGTAAATACAACTAGATTTTGCTACCAGGAAAACATTGAAAATGCAAAAAAGTTGAGTGTTTCACACTAAAGTTACTCACCTTTGACCTTGAAAAAACCTTAGAACAGCTAAAATTGATTTTTTAAAGTTTAACTATTGATTTCCATATTTTAAAGATTTTAATCAACATATTGTTTAATCTTCTTTTTCTTGTTGGTCGGCACGCTCTTAACTGAGTGATCGTGGTCATCATCATTAGCCTACCGCTGTCCTTTACTGGCTGTACGCCTTTTCCCCTTTTCTCTCACGGTTCCTTGCCATCCGCATCCATTGGACCCTCCGCCAACTCACCGACATCGTCCGACCATAGGGCCGCTGGTCTGCCCACTGACCGTTTGATCACCATTTCTTTATATGGAGAAAAAATCTGAATTAGGTAAATTACTTGAAAAAGTGTCGCTATTTCTAGTCACTTTTAGAATAAGTCGCCTTGTCTCCTTACGCCGTGCTTTTTTCTATTTCTGTACCGCGAACATCTGCATTGTTACCGGAGACAATGGTTTCTCCCGCTTCCGCTCATGACGTCACATCCGGTGTACTAATGCAGAGATACTGATACTTGGTCGGTGGATTAAATATTGGATAGTTCCTTCAACTTATTACTTTCCATGTTGAATTGTAATAAAATATAAGAAAATAACGAGGTAACCCTACTGACTTATTATTTCTCGCCGGTTTTTTTATCTAGCCTATTTACGTCTAACTGCAGGGCACAGGCCTTCTCTTAGATACAATATGGGCTTAATTATTACGCGTGCCCACCGCGGATTGGCAATTTCAAACACTGAGGTATGTGAACACTTCAAACGCTCAGGTTTCCTCACGATGTTTTCTTGGCGTATACTGAACTTCACAAATGTACGTTACTTAGAAAACAAAGTCATTGGTACTCGAGGAGATGGGGTTCGAACCAAAGGACGCCATGTTTCCCTGTTTGCCATCACCTAACTTCCATCTTCCTATTTTTACAATCTACAGCCTCTAAAACCAATCTAAAACTCTGTTTATTTAATCTGGGGCTACATATTTTCCTTGTAAAATCTCCACCGCACACTATCGGCGTTTTTAAGTGTTTTAAGGAATCGAATTTTGATAAATAAGACAGTAGAATTTTAAAGCATTTTTGCCAAAAACTGCCTTTTTAGCGGAAAACTTGGCTTTTGCACATATTGGTAAAATTTTACTTAACCCTATGTTATTAACCCTGAGTTCTAGGTTGTGCGTTCAAAAATAGTAAAGCTATCACAGTTATTATGGCTCTCGATGTTCACTTTTTACAAAAAGGTATTTTAAAAGAAAATAAGTTTTTTTTACTACTGTTAGTATCGTCTTTATTCATAACACAACAAAAAGAAAACATATTGAAATAAAAAAAACTGGACTTAAGAAATATATTATAAATGATAAAAATATATAAAAAAACACTTGCCTGACTTGCGTGACCTGGGTCACTGTCCCGCGGTAATGAGCCCAGAACGCTGGTGACCTCTTTGGATGGCTGGATAAGCGTGGCCGGAACCCCGGCTGTGGCAAAGGCCCTCCGGATGACGTCATCAGCAGCGTGGCGGGAAAGGCGGCCGGCACTCCGCTGATGGCGGTGGCGCTAGTTAACATCGGTCACCTCTTATACGCGCTGAAATCGTTTGAAAGCGGCGGTTATGTAGCTATTAATTAGTAGCTACCGTGTGGCGCCGGATTAAGAATAGCGTCACTCCATTTCCTTCCGTGGATGTCGTAGAAGGCGACTAAGGAAATACATTACCAGGAGACGGGCAGTAGCGTTTTCCTGAGATTCCAATCGCATACTGCGATCGCCAAACCGCCTGCCAAGCGTGGCAATTATGGCAAAAACGCTCATGATTAGGAAAACCATGAGGGAGGTATGTCCTGCAGTGGGCGTCAAATGGCTGATGATGATGATGAATTAAAAATGGCACCTATTTAGATTACTTACTACTTTTAAGTAGGTATAAACATAAAATTAAAAAAATTGAGTTGTGAAATCTTAATGCGAGTCGCAAAATCTTGTTTAAAAAAATGCGCGAACAATTATAACTGCCCCCCCCCCGGTCCATCAAAACAATAACTGGCGGATCCGCGGAAAGCACGCACTGCTCTGGCTGGTCTTATCATCATCATCATGATCAGCCATTTGACGCCCGCTGCAAAACACAGGCCGCCCTCATGGTTTTCCAAGCTTCCCGGTCTTGTCCCGCCCGCATCCAGCGACTCCCCGCCGCCGTAACCAGGTCCGTGGCTACAAATGGTTCTAATAGACTAGAGTTTGTATCGAGAGACGATATTTTTGGAAAGTACCCACCTATTAAAAACCAACTAGCGTATTTAATAGCCCTTGTCAAGGAAGAAAAAGAAGAAGAAAACATTTATTTAACGGCACATAGACACACATTATTACGCAGGAAAAGTAAATACAGAAAATAAGGCAGATATAAGACAAAAACAGAATAAATGTGAAGCAAATAGTGAGAAAAAACAAAGGCTAAGGTACAGGTACAAAGGTACAGTGGATGTACTCTGTACGTCGATGCAGCGGAAAAAAGGCCTCATGCTCAGTATTAGCTGAGGGTTTGCACCCACAACACTGATTTTCAGCTAGGGCCTTCTGGTGACTCACGGAGCATAAAAACGGAACAAACACGCACTCATACTCATACATACAGCCATACTTACGCACACGAGTACACTCATACTTATATTCACACATATATATACACACGCATACATACACACACACACACACACACACACACACACACACACACACACACACACACACACACACACACATATATATATACATATATATGTTTTATATATACACATAAATACATTTATGTTAAAGCGTTAAGGTACGTTCTATATGCCATGACTTTCAGAGCATACAAAATTCATGGTGTATTAAGCTTAGATAGTAGACAGCATAGGATTATTTTATTAGATGGGTATTTCAACAAAATTAAGCAAAATGATACAAAATTAAGCAAAGTGAAACATGAAACGCGCAACTTTACTAACTGCTTGCTCAGCCTAACTTTTCGCGCCAGGGTAATTAAAATAATTAGATCTGAAATTATAATAAGGCATAATGATACAATTTTCCTGTATGGCGGTAATTATCTCCGAAGGACTAATATAAGGTTTTAGACGTTAAATTTCCTGCTCGGTAAAATATTTAAGTATCAACTTTAACTAAGCGTTATCTCTCGCATACGGTGGTTAATTGGTTTAGTTTACAGCGTCTGTTCGTCTATCTTGAAGAATTTTATTTCTGAAAAGATTTCGTTTCTTTTTTGACAGTTTTTATGTAGCCTACATAGGTCCCAATGCAATGGTCCCAATACTCTCGTAGAGAGAGTATTGGCTTAATCACCATGCGTGCCTACCGCGGATTGGCAATTTCTAGCGCAGAGGATGTGATACAAAGGAAGGTTGAAAGCTTTTCTAATGTGAATTTATTCGTATTTCAGATTGATTTAGTCCGGTCAGTTGTGCCAGTTTTCTTATCAAACAGCCGAAGAATGTGTTCGCTTAGAAATAGAGAAAATAGATTTCTTATAGCTCTTTCATAAAAAGGTGAGCGCCCCCTAGCAAGATTTGCCATGATTTCCTTGAATTTTTATGTTCAGAGAAAACCCACAAACATAATAAGCAGACGGTAACATAGAACCTTAATGAAACGATCCCGCCTGGTACTGTGGGGGACGGCAGGTGCGTGAAATAGCCCCGCTGTGGCTAGTGACTGGTTAACGTGGGAACTTGTCCAAACTTCTGATATCATGACATAACTATAAATTTATTTGAGGCTCCGACATTTCGGCACCCCATTTAATTAAGAGGTTATTCCTAAAATTATCGATTCCCTTAACATGCGTTTAGAGTTTGTCAATTACAACTGGTTTGTGTTATGTCTTTTGAATTCTTTCCTTCTAGAACTTCTCTCGATTTCACTTTTAGCGCTCCAAGATGTGATTGAAAGATGAAGTTTCACTATAAAAAAAGCTAGCAGTGCTATTTGTTTATTTTATTTTAGTTTCTAGGAAGACTAACAGCTATTACAAGGTCATAATATATAGAAAAATTGGGACACACTAAGCCAATTAAAAGTCTGCACAATTAGAAGTAAATTAGATAGAGCGCAAACAGTTCACAGATGATAACCACCATTTAGATATAAATATAATTACATGAAGAAAGGGAAACAAGAAAGGAGCGATCAGTCCACGCTTCACCCAGTTCAACAAGCTATGTGTCAAAAAACAACTGACCAAGCACGCGCCTCGCCTCAGCCTGTTTAGTGTTGAACAAATCCAGGTCATAGTCATCTGACATTATATTGAAATTCCTACTTGCACGAACGAGATAGGTGTTCTTCCTATAATTAGTAGATGCCTACGGGATATGTAAAATTGTTTTCTGTCGCAAAGTTTAGATGGTACACGAATACATAATTGGGTCAAGAGATCGGGACAATCGATGTCTCCATTAGCGATTTTCAATAAAAAAAAGTATATCAGCGTACTGCCGAGGTACTTCCAAGGGGAGAAGGTGATGTTTTTACACATATCTAGGTATTTAGAAGCTGAGTAATGTTCCTTAAAAAAATGGCAAAGAAATTGGTTCTGAAAAATTGCCGTAAGGAAATCGATTCCCGGTTCAACCAAAGCTGACATTGCCGTAAGGAAATCGATTCCCGGTTCAACCAAAGCTGACATTGCCGTAAGGAAATCGATTCCCGGTTCAACCATGTAATTATTTAAAAAGCTATGAATGCAGTTTTAATTCTTTTTTAAATTAAAATAATGTCTTCTTTCGGTAATATGTTCCATCTACAATATTCAAGGTACTTTCTCTTCATGTGGCATATAATTGAGTCGTTCAAAAGTACAGCGGGTAGGATACTGGTAATAGGTTTTATGCCTAAGTGACCACGGTTCTTGTAATTTGTGGGACAGACCCGCAAATTGAGATTCCGATTGTGTTGACAGTGGGTAGGGACCCGAAGTTTGTATATTGAAGGTATTCTGTTGCTAACTTGTCACTCACAAAGTTTTTATTTACACGGTGTAAGAAAATATCGCCCGACCCGGAGGCTACGTACGTAGATGGACACAAAAAAAAACTCATAATTTAGGAAAACTACTTTATACGCATATTGCTGTTTGGTCTAGCGGTTAACGCGCTTGATACCAAAACAGACGATAAAACATATTATTATATCTAACTATACGTACATTACTAAAAACACAACATAAGCAAGAGATGCAAGTTACAAATAAAAAGAAAAAACAAAACACAGGTATAAACACAACGATTACTTTTACGAGTTACATTAAAAAAGATATGCGGGTTGAAATCGCGCACGAAGGGTTCCGTACTGTTTTATATATACAACATTAGAAACAATAACGGCCAAAAATTACGTTTGTTGTATGGGAGCCCCCCTCAAATATTAATTTTATTTGAATTCAATTATTTATTTTTGAAGCCAATATAGAAACAAATATTCTGTGAATATTTCAAGCGTCTACCTGTAGCCGTTATTAATATGGAGTTCGTTGTATCGGAACAATACACGTATTTTTAGTATTTTTTTTTTCAGTATTTGTTATTATACCGGCAACAAAAATACATCACTTGTCAAAATTTCCACTGCCTAACTATCACGGTTCATGAGATACAGCCTGGTGACAGACAGACAGACGGACAGTAAAGTCTTAGTAATAGGATCCTGTTTGGCACCCTTCAGGTACGGAACCCTAAAAGAGCGTAACCATTTTTTTTTACTTTTTCACGCCCGGGTTTCATGCCCTGTAGGCCGCCGTACTTGACTTGTTCAAATGGCTTTAGTCTGGATGTGCTTCCATGTTTGAGATGATCTTATCTGGTTACCATAGAACAGGGTATCCTAGTTTAGGACCAGGAAAAGTGATTGTGTTTTGTGGAAGTTGTTTATTATCGTTATTTATTTACTTTTGTTAGTATGATGTCAGTAATGTTAGCACGCAACGGGCACGTTACTTTCATTGTTCGTTCTTGGAAACAACATAAAGAATAACCGCACCGAGCAGAAATTAAACACACTGCTTGCTTAAGTCACACTCGTTACTAATACGGACACTTGTCTCAACCTAGGATTGGAGTGATATTGTTTTATACCTTATGAAAAACACACTTTGGCCTGCATGTAAATGTCCAGTGGCACCTTCACTCATGCACACTAGATGGGTGAAGAGAACACTCGGACGCTGCAGTACCTGGGACTTTGTTTTTTAGATGGAGTAGGCTTGCCCAGCACCTATACCATCCTTACTGTTTAGTCCTATCCCACAGGAAAGACAAGTCAATACCAAGCCAAGCCGCGGGTTTCCTCACGATGTTTTCCTTCACGGTTAGCATGTGGTATTGCTACTACAAATCACAGCAGTGTTATCCCAGTGGGAAGAACAGTGGACTCGGCAGCGAGAGACCCAGGTTCGATTGCCAGTGCGGGCATGTAGCTATGACTGTTTAGTTTCAAAGTTACGAACATCTGCTAATTTGCAATATACCATAGAAGACATAGTAAAAATAGGTACATTTGTTTCTTGGAATAGAGCACCATGTCTTAATGCCATAGTACGAACTCACATAATGCGCAGGTTTTATGATTTTCATTGGCGTTTGATTAAAATGTTTGTATCATTTAGAGCAGGGGTCACCAATTAGTTTCGCTCGGGGTCCGCTTTAAGAAATGAAATTAACATCGCAGTCCGCACAACATTTTATAGAAAAAAACTTTATTAAACAAACGTAATTACGGAAATAACAAGGGTATTTTTTTACATATCAATGAGAAAAGTGACATTTTTATTGCGGACTATCTGTCTGAAGTTTGGAGTAAAATTAATGCAAGCAATTGACATTAAATCCTGGAGATGTTCAACAGTTAGTCGAGATCGAAATTTATTCTTATTGAAGTTCATCTCCGAAAATACTGCTTCATAAATATATGTTGACCTAAACAAAGTAAGAAGTTTCGAAGCAAATTTTTGTAGTTCTGGATATTTATTACCAAACACAAATTTTCATCACACACCAAAATCATTTGAAACTTCTGCATGTTTGTGTTTTAAAGCTGTGTTTTCTTGGAAATCGATCATTTCCATCAACAGAGTAGCTTTATCACTCTCGAACCCGCCCGCCCTTGCGACGCCCTGCGCACTTCTCCTCCGTGACGATCAACGCTTTCGTAATCCGCGAACTCTTTCTCGCTTGTTAGCTCGCTAGGGGGGATATATTTTTATTAAATTACCTACTCTGCAGTGCAAGTTGCTGTGTTCTCGCGGTCCGCACAAAATGGGTCGGCGGTCCGGATGTGGACCGCGGACCGCCATTTGGTGACCCCTGATTTAGAGGGTCGAAATGTTATGCAAATATTGGGGTAGGTCTACAGGACTTTTTGAGAGCTTTTCATGAAAATCTTTACAAATACCAAATAAAATATGTCCTAAAAACTTTAAGTAAAAGCGTAATAGGAAAAACCAACTAATTTAGTGGCATAAACGTTCTATACATTACCGACAATGTTAATAGTATTATCTTTATTCCAGATTCATCATCATCATCAGCCATTTGACGCCCACTGCAGGACATAGGCCTCCTTGATGGTTTTCCTAACCATGAAGGGTTTTGCCATAATCGCCATAAGAGTTTGACCGGGTTTCAGTCTGATTGGTAGAGAAGAGATGGAGATCGCAACGTCGGTTGCGCGAACCTGGAACCTGGTCGGACTCTTCCGAAAAAAGCAAGTAAGTGAATCCGGAATCGAGTTAATAATGTATAGTGCTTCCGAAAGTCTTAGTTCGAAAAATGCTAGTAGTATTTTCTAAGTATTATCTAAGTGATTGGCATCTAAACTTGGTTAACTTTCCGTTATTTTATAATATATTATATATAGATAGATAGAAAAACAGAATATTCATTATTGTACACAGAAATTGTAATAAATCGAATTACGATTGGCGGCCTTATTTAAAGCAATTTCTTCCAGTCAACCATAGACGGAGACAAGAAAGAAATTAGAGACGGGTAGTTGGTGCAATTAAGAAATATTGTTATGAGTTGAAAAAATATGAACTTACTTAAACCATAGATAAATACCATACTTCATTCCACGAGTCAAAATCCTAGGGAATCGCAGCTCATTGGTCAATGCGCGCAGCTATAGATAAGTGAAACAATAAGCGAATACGGTCCACTTTATGGGGTAGGTTTACTCAATGCATTGGCTATTGAAGGTCACGTGCATTTACCAATGAGCGCACATGGATAATTTTCTTTGGGAGCTCCCAAGTTTCGTGGAATGGAGTATAATAGTCAAGTTCAATGACAATTTCATTGCAGTTCCAAAGCTAAGCGCGCACAAGTAACAAACCTTCGAGCTGGAATTATCGGATGTCAGATTCTCTAGGGCGACCTAGTGTCCCACACTGCGTTTTCCAGTCTTCAGTCTCAACTCGAAAACCATTTTAGCCTATCGCTTATCGGTTTTTTGACACATGGATTGTTATCTCAATCACCTTTGTTAATTAGTGAATTGTCTTATATCTGATACGATCCGTCCCATATAAGTACTACTGTTTTCTTAAGCGAGGTGGAGCTGTTGGCCGAAGCCACCTGAGTTTCAAGTAAAAGCAACTGAGTGATGGAAATCCCTTCAACCGTAGGACAGACTAATTGCCTGGTAATCCCAGAGCGGTCTTCAAAGGGAATTTGAGATCAAAGTTAGATTAGTAAATAAAGTTCATTTAGTATACATTAACTAATCTGCTTGGGATAAACGGATTCAGGATTGCGGATTTGCATTCTGATTTGATAAATTATTTCCGCGTTCAAAATTTGTTACGAAAGTTTTTGTTCCAAAAAAATGTATTTAGTTTTCCCAGCGAGGTAGGCAGAGACGACGGTTTGTTAGTTAAATCATAGGTGTGAAAGTTGTTTGTTTGTTGTTTTTTGCCTGGTTACCATAACACAGGGTATCCAAGATTGGGACCAGGACAAGTGATTGTGTTGTATAGAATAATTATTAGATACGGCATTCACCGAGACGAATGTTTTGCTTCTCCAATAAAGTATGAAAAAGGAAACGCTTACGATTTTTAAACTCTTTCAAAGTCAACACTACCTAAGAACAAACTGAGCAAAAGAAAATATAAAACCAATTTTCGACATCAAACAGAAAAAATTGAATGATGGAACTATTTCTCAACTATCTAAAGTTTGTTTTAGTTGATCTACCTATGAGTAGGGTGTCCGCGAATACTAAGAAGCAGGGACTTCTGGTGAAAAGAATGCGCTATATATATATAGGTAGATAACACAGTCGAAATCGAGCAAGTCCACTTTTTTATTTATGTAGCCTATATAAGTCCCACTGCAGGCCTTCTCTACGTGGCCATTGCAAGCGCTGAGGTATACGGACGCCTCAGATACTCAGGTTTCCTCACGATGTTTTCCTTCACAGTTAGAGAGTGGTACTGCCGCTATGACTTCACTTATGTACGTAACTTAAAGAAACAAAGACATTGGTACATGCCGGTATTCGAACCCATGACCTCCCGAATGAGAAGCCGGCGTTCCACCGCGCTGCTACCCCCGCTCTTTCTTGTCCACTTTCCAGCGCATTAATTGTCGAATTCTGGGCCTCGATTCTGTTAGTGCATTGTAGTATAATGACAGGTACACTGTCGGGTCACGTGACGTGTTTTTTCGTACCATTGACGCCTAGAAGGTTTGATGGGTGTGCCCGCGTAGACTTAAAGCAGCCATGAAATGAAAACCGCCATGTTCATGCAGTTGTCATGTTACTACAATGCATTAACAGAATCTAGGCCCTGATATTTCAGCGCCACAAAATGCGCGACTCGCACTATCGTACTACCCAAGCTGATGTACCGTAACTAAGAAGAGTGACGCGTGTAAGGTAATGCCAACTGTACTAGCCGCGTCCCGAATTTCGAAAGAGTGTTTGGATTATCACATGTATATACTTAGAAAAATAGAAACTCATAGTTGTGTTTTTTTATTTTTGTAATTCGGTCGTTTTACGCAGAAACATCCTAATCCACAATACGTGACCTGCGAGAAAAAAAAAGGATTAGATCGTTTTTTTCCGTATTTTTGTTCGGACGTGTTTAATGTTATTTATAAATATGAAAGGTCTGAACAAAAACATGAGAAAATTAAAAAAACATAACTATGAGTTTACTATTTTTCTGAGTATATACATCTAATAATTCAAACACTCTTTTCGGTTTCTTGCATATCAATGTACAGTATTAGCCGCTGCCTTAGGACCGATTTTGTAGTGGAGAAAAAGGCGACGGGAAAAAAACTCCACTTTGACCATTTTTTCTCAAATCATCTTAAACATAATACATCAGTACCTTTATGAGAAGATTCCACGATTGTCATCAAAGCTAAAACATTTGTTACTTTTCTTTCTGAAAACATTAATGCTGCCAGACGCACGAACCGCGGTTCGATTGTTCCAAACCCACGGTCACCCTAGCTTTATATTCCGACCATCATAGTTCCGGTTATTGCTCGGGAATTAGTTGGGAATCTATTCGCCTCCAGTGAACTTGGATTGGTTAAGTTTGGCCCAGAGGCCTCTGGGGCGTGGAAGTGAATTTCTGTGAGTTTTCTTCATTGAGACTAAATAGGGTTATTCGCTCGTAGCCCCGGCTGCCTGAGTGATCTTAAACGATCACGAAGGTTAAGCAACACAGGGCGAGTTCAATGCATGGATGGGTCGCCGTCTATGCCTAACGCTAGTGGCATTTTTCCGAGCGGTTCCGTGCTTCGCAAGGCACGTTAAGCTGTTGGTGCCGGCTGCCTTCGATAGATGGCAGTCGTTAAGCCAAGGCAGAAGAAGTAAGCCCAAGCCTGAGGGCAGCTTGACAACTTCTGACAGTCGACGAGCCACTAGTCTACAAGCCTTCACCAATCCGGACTTGGCCCCCGTGGTGGAGTATGGCCTATACCTTCCTCAGGGAAGAGACCCGTGCCCCTTGGTGGGGACATAATGGGTTGATGATGATGATGAGGGCTATTTTTCTGAGGACGTCATAATTTTTTCTTGTATCACTGGGTACTGACTGTCTTGTTGGTTTAGCTTTTAAAGCGCTTAGCTACCCAAAACAGAGGTCATGGGTTCGATTACCACTGGGGGCCGCCGTACATTTGTACAAATGGCGTCAGTTTGGGTGTATTTTCATGTTTGTAACGTCCTTGCCTGGTTATCATAGCACAGGGTATCCTAGTTTGAGATGTTAGTGATTGTTTTATGTGGAAATTATTATTTATTATTATTACTTCTACTGCAAATTATGAAACGTCCATGAATCGCGATGCTGATACATAGTTATACATTGTACGAGTGATTATGTGTTATGCGAATGAAGGAAATTAAGTTGTCTTAATCCTAAAAGATCGTGTGGAAACCTGAGTATCTGAGGCGTTCACATACCTCAGTGCTTGAAATTGAAAATCCGCGGTGGGCACGCGTGGTAATTAAGCCCATACTCTCTCTCTGAGTGAAGGTATGTGCCCTGCAATGATACGTATATGCGTCCCACTGGAGCACTATGCGTACCGCGTATATTCCCGGGCACGGTACATCGTGGACATCGGTAGCTTAATATTTTAACAGACCACTGCAATGTGTTAAGCTTCCGATTTCCATGTCAGATGACTTTTTCCCAGATGTAAGGAACCTTTGATAAAATTACGGAATGGACAATGAACAACGAATAATATCTATCAATTGGAAATAAACCTATACACTGTATTACTTCACTTTGCAAGTTACACTTACACAAGACCCTTTGCCCCCGGCCACTTATAAACGCGAGTCAAACGCACCGTACCAGCGCGGGAACAGCGCTTCCTTACAAATGGAAGCGAAACCTGTTTGTATCACTTCTCTCAGAAAAAACCGGTTAAGTGCGAGTCGGACTCGCGTATTGTATATACAACGATAGACACAAAAGTAAAAAAAAACGCAAAAAGTCACGTTTGTTGTATGGGAGCCCCTTAAATATTTATTTTATTTTATTTTAACTATTTATTTTTTATAGTAAATATAGAACTAAATATTCTGTGAATATTTCAAGCGTCTACTTGTTGCCGTTATTAATATCGAGCAAAAAATGGCAAAATATTACGTTTGTTGTATAGGAGCCCCCCCTCAAATATTTATTTTATTATCTTTTTAGTATTTGTTGTCATAAGTTGAAAACTCTGTTAATTAAGTTAAAACGTGTTTTGAAAAGAATAAATGTGGAGTTTCTTTGTTAGCTTCTTCTCCACATAATCCATTAATTGTGCAATTAACAACTTTGACGTTCATTAAGTAAACATTGGTTTTTATAATGAATAAAAATATTTGAATGGAATTGAATTGAATATAGCGACAATAAAAA
The DNA here is from genome assembly GCA_963969515.1 of Yponomeuta evonymella. Classification (NCBI taxonomy): domain Eukaryota; kingdom Metazoa; phylum Arthropoda; class Insecta; order Lepidoptera; family Yponomeutidae; genus Yponomeuta; species Yponomeuta evonymella. Next base: position 3,580,894 of record OZ018366.1, on the reverse strand, counting down.
TACACCATCTGCGAAAATTTCAACTGCCCAGCAATCACGGTTCATGTGATACAGCCTGGTGACAGACAGACGGACAGTGAAGTCTTAGTAATAGGGTTCCGTTTGGCTCCCAGGGTATGGAACCCTAAAAATATCACAAAACGATTCAAAAGTCGTCACAGGCAACGGCTCTATAGCAAAGTAATCAAACAGCCCTTACTTGTCTACTGCTGGACACAAGCCTCCCCCAAGGTATGCCACTTCCTTCTATTCTCGGCGATCATCATGCAATGTTCCTCATATCGTCGGTCCAGCGAGCTGGTGGGCGTCCTACGCTGCGTTTGCCAGTTCAGACCATCGGTTCTTCGGAGTATAATCGGCATAGCAAAGTAATATCCTCCGTCTTTTCTCGCTCTAGAATCGTCGTTCAGTTGAGCTCACGGCCTCATCAGGACGCCGTTTTATAATGTATGCAGCTTGCCGCAATACAAACGCCTTTGATTTGTCTCCTCCACTTGGGTACAGGACAGAGAAAGTGGTGCAGAAGCCGCACGTCTTGCTGAATTTATGAATTTTCAGCAGGTGCTAGCAGCAAGAAAATTAAGTTGAAAAGTTGCTTGAAATTTTAACACAACCTTCTCAGATATATAATTATTTCTATTTTTTAAAACAATTTAACGAAAAAGGTTTCGTCAAAAATTTAATGGATTTTTTTTTCAGAGCTGCCATTCCTTAAATTGATACCTAGATTTATTCATTCAATAATAGAATCTTATGGTTTTCTAATTTCAGATTAACCAAACCGGAAATATGTTGCTCACCACCAGACACCTTTTTTTGGGTGTTCCTACAGGAGCAGTGTAAATTTTTCTTTTTTTTATTATGTTTAATAATAAATAAAAAATGAAGTTAAAAGTTACCATTACAATTAATACATCCTTATTTAGGAAAAAATGAAAATAAATGCCTTTTTGGCCTTGAAACTGTGTGTAACCCCAAGTTGTGTTAAAACTTTTTGATTTTCTTAAGCATTCGAAGAGATGAAAGGACAAAATGCTATACGTGCCTATTATTGGGCATAAGCGGAACAAATAGTATTAAATAGCATCGTATAAATATTCACACGAGTCTAAGATGTTTCTGAATTTTATTATTTTCTTTTTGTTAATAAATTCATTGTAGTATCATAATGCTTGCATAATCGCTCTTTAAATATTATTATATCCACACGTATCTATCAGCATGAAAAATATATGCACATGCCCCAAAAGCAAAACTATTACTGTACAGATAATGCATTTATAGAACAGAGGCCCATATCTGTGATTGGCTGCAAAAGCCAATCGAATTTTTTGTCACAGTGATCTCGGCAAGGCCTCTACGCCACCCCTGTCCCATCTCATTATGTGAATTATGGATGAGTTGAGACACCGCTCCGTAACGACATGCAGATTACGACGGCCCGCAATATGCCGGGGTAGTGGGGAGGGGGGGTTGACGTGGAGCATGCGGGAAACAGCGAGACGGATGAGCCTGAAAGAAGGTTTCTACCTTATTTCCCGTTCATTCATCTTAAAGGTAGTAACTCTGATTTGAACACAGAATTAAAAGCAAGAACTATGACTTGGAAACTACAATGAAAGCTTATAGGAGATGGCACCCTAAGAAGGAAGAACAATATAATACAATATTAGCTGTTCCATACTAAATTTACATTTAAAGTCGGCCTGCAATATGCCAGGGTAGTGGGAAGGGGGGGGGGGTGACGTAGAGCATGCGGGAAACAGAGAGACGGATGAGCCTAAGATAAGGTGGAAACCTTAATTTAGGTTCATCCATCTTAAAGGTGAAACCTCTGACTTGAACACAGAACTATGACTTAGAAACTACAATGGCAGCTTGTAGGAGATGGCGTACAAAGAAGGTCACTGTAGTTTTGCATCGATTGTGACACCGAAAAATACAGTATCTTCTACAATGTTGTTCTCAGCTAATCTTACGTTAGGTAAGGTTAACTTTATACGTTTTGTCTTTTTGGAATTCAGCAGCAGATTATTTGCTGTGAACCAATCTACTACTTGCCATCTTAAAGGTGAAACCTCTGACTTGAACACAGAACTATGACTTAGAAACTACAATGGCAGCTTGTAGGAGATGGCGTACAAATAAGGTCACTGTAGTTTTGCATCGATTGTGATACCGAAAAATACAGTATCTTCTACAATGTTGTTCTCAGCTAATCTTACGTTAGGTAAGGTTAACTTTATACGTTTTGTCTTTTTGGAATTCAGCAGCAGATTATTTGCTGTGAACCAATCTACTACTTGCCATCTTAAAGGTAGGAACTCTGACTTCAACACAGAACTATGACTTAGAAACTACAATGGCAGCTATTAGAAGATGGCACCCAAAGCAGGAAGAACAATATCAGCTGTACCACGCTACATTTTGATCTAGGGACGTATGAAACGCCTAATATTGTTTTCGCTGTTTCGGAGTTTTGCATTATGATGATACTTCTTTGTAAATCCCTATTAATGTCAATACTAATTATATAAGCACTTTCTTTCAGAGATATGGTCCTGTTCAGTTTTCCCATCTAAATTCAATGATAATTTTGTTTGTTGAACTGGCAACACAATCAGAGGGGATTGTGTTGCCAGTTCTGGGATTGGTTTTGTTACTTTTTTTGAATTGACAACTGTCGACGCTGTCGGTTTGAAGTCATTATTGAAGCAGCAGCACTTTCCTTATTGCTGCTGTTTGCCACCATTTTCGACACCTTATTGCTATCGTGCTATCGCCTATCGTGTAATATTGTGTCGTAAGCCAACACTGAGAACTGAAGTGCTGAAGGAAGCTGAAAGACGGATCCGGCTCAATCGTCGTCAGGTCAGGCGATGCTACTCACAGTAGTCGTGGAAGGTAAATCGAGGAGCTAGAAGCGGCTCCCGTTCGAGGTCCGCCTACATTCGCACACAATAAACAACCTACCGACGCTCGTCATACAGTCCACTAAATTATCGCGCACCACGAAGTCCCCGAACTAAACAGGTCCAAAACTAGGTGTATTATAAATATAAAGTGAAAGTGACAGTATTGTATTTTCACACATTTTACAAACACTTCAATGTAGATATGTACATCTAGATAATACATTGTCGTGCCTCTTCTTATGGAAATATAACCCCACCCGGGTTTTTTTATACGTTTACGATATCTTTATCTGATAACCTGGGTATCCTAGTTTGCACACGTAATTGTTTTTGCAATGATGTTATTGTTATTACTTTTTAGTGCAAGTGGCGATATTAAAACACTTCTATTTTGTTAAAAACTTCAGTACCACATCCAGATCTGCTCTAAAGCGGTAACTCCTATGTTTTCGAGCTGTCTCAGCGTTAATTTATTCTACCTGCGACCTCGTCGCATTTGAGTTTAGACGCGACGCTCCTGTTAGTGTGTGTGTTAGCTCCGAATACAAACAGGCATATGCGCAGTCAATAGTATGGAGCGGTAAATAATTTATTATTTAAAACAAGGCTGCAGAGCACTTATAAAGCATTAGTCATCTACATCAGGAAAAACGTGTACATAACATACAATGCAAAAAATATACTGCAAGTTTTAGTATCTCTGCGGTCACGTGAGTCTTATTTGTGTGGTTTGGCCATAAATGTTTTTTCACTTTCTGTCACTTTGACTTTACAACTCTCTACTCTAACTGTTTGTCGTTAATCTTTGTAATATTTCGATGGGCTTAATTTCTTCACTCAATACCACTTGATTATTATTCTTTCAAGGCCAGTTTTCCCAAATATTTCTTTGACATTGTTTGTCATCAAAATGTTTCTTTTTTCTAGTTAACTCAAATTACGAATATGCTAGTATCCGAAAGATAAAACGATGTGACGATTTAGGCCGGCCACATACAGTTGGAATTCCGTTTCGGGCTTCCGAAGGCAGTAAATTCTTACAAACCTATCACATATATACGCTACAAAATTTCTTACGAAAAAACGTATCCGTATCTACCTATTTGGTAATAATTTAATGAATTTGCTAAAACGTAATTCCGACTGTACGTAGCCGGCCTTAGTGACAGTGCTCGCTTATTTAGAATTATAGATTTCCAAGAAATAATTCTACAACCGTTAATAACAACTTACTTTAACTTACTAGAACGAAAAAAATAAGTGACCTTTGTGTAATTCTATGATCGTCAATTAATTTGCTATTATGAATTGGTCCTTATATTCGTATTGATGACTAGGGCTCCTCTTTCAAATTATAATGGGATTTTGTTACACCGCGACGATCAGAACATCATAGCTACTAGCTTATAACATCACACAAGCATTCTCACATAGTTTTTACCTCTAGTTGAGTTTCAGTTTTTATTAAGGCTAACAACTCTGTAAATTTCTATTTCTATCTATTTCTGTTTATGTGATATAAGTGCTTTATTATTATTTTAGCTTTTGTAAACTGACTACGCCAATTGTAAATTGACGAATTCGCCGAAAAGTCCACTGGCAAATTCTACAAAGATTCGTTGCTCTTGCGTCACAAGCCCAGACGTCCATAACAGCGCGCCACGCTCATCAACCCCCGCTTGAAGCGGAAACTCAAAAGCAAAACAGAAACACAAGATAATCTTGGCGGGATATAAAATAACGAGGTAATATCGTGGGCGCTCGTCGGAAGAGTCGAGTGTGCATTAATAATGCGCGCCAGCTTTGAGCGGACCCCGTCGCGGACGTAACAGCTTTCGTCGACATCTGTGACAGAAAAAATGGTATGATACCGACATGCAGCCTTTATTTTCTTTATCTAATATAGAAAAATTTCGTGTCACAGTCTTTGTTATAGAATTCCTCCGAAACGTCTTTACTGATTTTTATGATTTTTTTTTATACATATTTGGTAAGTCTGAAAACACGTCGTAGGTAAAAATTAATATGGCAAAAAAAAATTTTGCCGAGTCAGCTAAAGTATTTCTTTTTAATTCGATGCAAAAAAAATACTGTCACTTTGATATCACAACCCATTATTTGTCTGTCACTTTGATATCACAACCCATTACTTAGGACCCATGGCCCTGATCCTAAGGCCTAGGACAAGATAGCATAACGCCAGCAACTTCCGTTTTTGGCATAAATGCTATCTAGTTCCAGGTTCGTGATCCTAGGTTCTTTGCCGTGGGTTCTAATAATCACTGTTAACATGATTGATAGATTGTACAGACACTTTTTGCAAATTTGATCTGTAAAAAAAGATATGATTTTTTTCCTCGGTGGCGCTTGTGTAACTCTCTGGACTCCCTTAACGATATCTATCGAATACGCAAGTTTGTTTCTTTAAAGGCACTTTCCAAAACATATCTTACTTATACTTGCTTATACTAATGGTTTTACGGGCCCGCGGGTCCAGCGAGCGGCGGTACTAATTGCTCGCAAATTTATTTAAGCAAGATTTTTCAGCACAATTTTTTTCTATTTTTCATCTACACTTAAAATGAATAGTCAAAATACCTAGATGGCATTTTTAGCTTCTATTTACATAGCCTCAGCTGTCAAACCAGCCGGAGTTAAGTGTGAAGAACGGAATACGTATTGGCTGTCTACTCAATTAAGTCCAGTTTCTTATTTCAATTAGTTTTCTTTTTGTTGTGTTATGAATAAAGTTTTAAAAGTTCTATTAAAAAAATTAAAAATATAATTGACAACAGACTCCCATCTCCTTGCTCGACAATTTGACACCACAGGCTGTGAACAAAACATACAGCTTCGTACAAATTTAAAAGTGGCCAAGTATGTGTCGGGCCACGCGCAGTGTAGGGTTCCGTAGAAAGCGGAAGTTTGGTCTACTTTACAGAACTAACAACTTCACCAACATAATTTTCAATGGATTTTATACGATGGGTTGGTCGCCTATTACTCGTTAACTTGTAAAGCCTACTTAGCCGTGATAGTTTCTCTTTTAAGTTTAATATATATGCTACTACCTTGAATTTTTCACGTTTCTACATTCAACTGTTTAGCTAGAAAAGGGGAGGGGGGACCAATATGACAATAAACCTGCTCCCAAACTAGGATACCATGCAAGTACACCACATATATGGAAATACAATCGGACTCAATCCATTTGCAGAAATGTACGGCGGGCCCCAGTGAGAATCGAACGTAGGAATATCAAGCGTAATTGACGTCAACAGTTTAATTATTTATAAGATACACAAAAAAAGAGACATGGACACTTTGGGGATGGATTGTAGTAAAAGCCATATTTGATGAAAATGAACTTTGAATGCAGGATTGCTCAATTTTTCAAGCCCTTTTGATTTGTATATTCAATTAACTCAAATTGGAAAAAAATTGATTTTACTACTTACAATTTTTAACAGGCTTTACAGTTTTTTTAACGAAATTATTATGCTGTAAAAAACTTTGACAGTACTTTCTTTATTGTAAAAGACATCTTTAAAACTCCTTTTCACAGTACTCAATTCTATGGCACTTCCTTCGCGGTTCAGGCAGTTCATTTATGGAATAACCTGCTGCAGGTTAGAAAAGCAAAGTCCTTGTCTTGTTTTAAGGCATAGGTGAAATCTCACTACCTCACTGTTTAAATTGTAAACTGTCGCTTATGTGTATTTGATTATGTATTTATTTTGTAGGTATTCACGTTAGTATGCGGGAGGCCTATGTCCTGCAGTGGGCGTCAAATGGCTGATGATGATGATGATGTAAGTATATATTTTTTAAGTATATGTACTATTGTAATCTTTCGCTACATATATTTGTTACTTCACATGCCATTATATTTCAGATTATCTTATTTATGTACATCCATCTACCGACTATTATTCTTCGCGCAATCCACTCCATCCAAAGGTTGCCTGGAAGAGATAGCTCTAAGCGATAAGACCCTCAATGGTATACCACTACTTAGATATGAGAAACTTTTTGTAATTCTTTCACCTGGTTGTGCAATAAAGTGTTCTGTTATGTTTTTTTTGTGTGGTTTTTTTTTGCTTCAGAGGATCATCATCATCATCATCATCAACCCATTATGTCCCCACCGAGGGGCACGGGTCTCTTCCCTGAGGAAGATATAGGCCATACTCCACCACGGGGGCCAAGTCCGGATTGGTGGAGGCTTGTAGACTAGTGGCTCGTCTACTGTCAGAAGTTGTGAAGCCGCCCTGAGGCCTCTGACTTGGCTTAACGACTGCCATCTATCGACGGCAGCCGGCACCAACAGCTTACCTGCCTGGCGAAGCACGGAACCGCTCGGAAAAATGCCACTAGCGTTAGGCATAGACGGCGACCCATCCATGCACTGAACGCGCCCTGTGTTGCTTAACCTTCGTGATCGTTTAAGATCACTCAGGCAGCCGGGGCTACAAGCGATTGTTTTCTTTCTTTTAATTTAATTTTAACTTGTAATTTATTACCTCGATCATTGAGATCCGTCGTTTGTGAATTAAAAGCAGGCTACACTTGTATGGGAATTGCTCCATGACGGACCGGCTTAAAGGTTTTCCTATTTTATTGACGCCTAGAGATTGATTCTCCAGCTCGGAGCGGGCTCAAACAAAGCAGCTTTCATCGACATTTGTGAAAGAATAAACGAGAAATTCCTCTCACGTAGCAATATCCTTACTTCAAATTCCAATCACAGCCAATTTCAACATAAAAATCAGCCACCCAGCACAAACACTTGTTGTAGACCCAAAGTAGGGTATCCAGTTCTACACATTACATTACATTAACTCACGCCTGTATCCCGGAGGAGTAGACAGAGACCGCGGTTTACCACTTGCCATAAACCTGACAGGCCTCTTTCACTTCATCATCATTAATTGGTCGTTGCATATACGCACGCCGGTTTCGGGTACTTTTTATCTAGCCCTTTGTTAATACATCCTCTATTTGGTCCAAGTGCAAGTGGTGCTTTATACAAATGTCTGACTTATTGTTTATTACTAAACTAAGCTTTGTTTTCTGAAGTTACAGATTTCACAAATAAAAAGCTTCAAAGTCAGGTTAGCTACAAGCAGAGTTTTATACATACATAAACTCACGCCTGTGAAGGGTAGGCGGAGACCAGGGACTGCCACTTGCGATGATCCTGACACATCACTTTTGCGGAGTATTGTATGAGTGGTAAATTTTACAAAAAATGTTACAAATAAAATGCACGTGTCAAAAAACAATGATTAGTTTATTCCAAGTAGCAAGCTTTCCAAGCTTCCAAGTTTCCAAGCTTGGAATTGCCAATCCACGGTGGGCACGCGTGCTGATTAAGCCCATACTCTCTCTCTGAGAGAAGGCCTGTGTCCTACAGTGGGACGTATATAGACAGCATTATTACTGTTATCACAGTTAATATAACAATAACTTATTGTGCAAATACAACGGCTGTTCTATTTCAAGCTCTATTTCATGTTTTAACAAATGTACGCGGCCGTTTTAAAAAGAGAAAACTTTAGTCTTTCCTGAAAGGCTATAAAGTCTCGAATGTAGGTTAGTGTCAACTGTTTCCAGCTTTAGGGATGTTCTTCGCATGATGTGTTTTTCACGTCCTTAAAAAAAACTACTCCGAAAACTAGACTTAGATCTAGTTTATATACGTGCCCTCAGTGTGCACGGAGTTTCGCCGTGAAGATAGGCTACATAAGCCATCTTCGAGCTGTTATAAACTACTTTATTACTTAGATTTAGCTAACGCTAGCATTTTCAATTCCATTTATATAGTATTTCCAAGCCATGTGAGTCAGTCAGCCCATAGCCGCGGTACTGTAAACTTGTCTTTTACCAATAAACCTGTGTGTGTGTAATAAAGAGTTTTTTTTAAAAAGACCTGCGGCACGGACCCCATAACAAGTGGTGTCAGAAGTGGGATGCCAGAAGGACAATCTTGCTTCGCGTGAGATCTGGCATCTAAAAGAACTCGCGGTCCCTGTCGCATCAAGAAGGGTCTTGTTTAAAGTGAAAATTCAGTACCGTGTTGCCCGACGTTAAGTCTCCGCCCTTGCGCGTAGCCCGCAGCATCATCGGTCCAGTTGGTCGACAATAAGTCTCTGCTCTCGAGCGTGAGCCTGCGCTAACATCACAGCATCCTGGTCGACGGTCAGTCTCCGTGTTTTACGCGAGCCCGCATCAGAAGAAAAGACAAGACACCATTACCTACCACCGGTTCATCGAGTTGACTCACCTTCCTATTCTTCATACAACTCTTCTATAAACTCATCAGCACCAGTTTCGCAAACTGCGCTACGTGACTTCGCGAGGTTTTTTCCGTAGAAATACGACGCTCCTGTGTCGCCGGATACTCGACGCCACCTACTGTACCTGCAATTGCGTCATCGCTGCAACGTGACTGCACGCTGCATTATTGGTACTTCGGGTCACTTTCCACATCCTGGATTTTCTGAGATGTTCCTGGTTGCTGTTCTCCTGTGAGTTGTTTCGTTTCACTTTTAACTTTACTTGTCCTACAAGTTTTGTGAACTTACCGTGTTTATCCGGAATTTTACGTGCTATTTTGATATTTTACGGCGAACATTTTATATTGATACTTACCTTATACAAATATTAATTTTACACGTTTTTATATACTTTTACAAATTGATTTTACCTTTTTATTGTGTTTGTCGTATATCCTGTTGCTCTGAGTTTTTAAACCTTTATTCATGGTTAAGCCTAAAAGTAAAAAGGAGGAGGAATCCGCAGAGGCAACCTCCGACGTCGAGACCTCAGATAACCCTTCTTCACAATCAAAAGCGAAGGTCCCTAAGGAAAAAATGGCCACTATTACGCTTTCAGTTTTAACAAAGTTCATCCGACCTTACAGTGGGGATCGTGAAAGCCTCCCCGCCTTTTTAACCAATTGCGAGAACGCAATTAATCTCGCCACTCCCGAACAACAGGATGTACTCATAAAATATATTGTATCACAGCTTGAAGGCAAGGCGCAACTTGCATGTTGTTTGAAACAATTCGAAAGCTGGAGCGATCTGAAAGCTTTTTTGAAAACCACTTTCGGTGAAAAAAAGCACTCCACGCATCTATTAGTAGATTTACAAAATTGCCGCCAAAAAGCCGACGAGAGTGTGACGCAATATTCTTTGCGAATAGAGTCGTGTTTAACGAGACTCCAATCTGACATCCATTATAGCTGTGTTGAACAAAAAGAGCTTGTGGGTAGGCTTGCCGCGATGGAAGATTTGGCCCTTAACACGTTTATGTTAGGGATGAATAACAAATTCGCGCATATAGTGAGATGCCGTAACCCCAAAACTCTGTCTGAAGCTATCACACATGCAATTGAAGAAGAAAAGATCTTCAATCTTTCCCGGATGTCTCAACGAGCATCTTTACAGTGCTCTTTTTGCCATCAAAACGGACACGCCGTTTCCGACTGTTTTAAAAAGAAAAAGCAATCTAACGAAGGTCATCGCGTTCATGCGATTAACTCCCCTCCATCTCAAAATAGGCCCTCTGCCTCAAAATTTGACAAAAATAAAAGTTGTGCCTATTGCAAAAAGGTTGGGCACCTCATCACTGAGTGTTTTAAATTAAAACGTAAAAACGGTCAGGAGACTGAATCATCGCCGTCTCCTAAAGCCAGTGTTCACACTGTTACACCACACTCAGAGGAAACCGATTTAAACTAAAATCGGTTCCGGTTCCGTGTCTGCCGGGACCCTCACCCCCTATTGTAAAAGACACGTATTCTAATACATCTGCGCCTTTACTCCCCGAGTTTCTGCCCAAGGCCAGTTTCGCTAACCCTTCACCCAAAAAGGAATTTATTCCCAGGGCTAGCTCAAAAAAATCTAACGCTAAGTCTTTACTTGCTAAGGAGTTTCTTCCTAAGACTAGCTCTACTACTACGCCTTTACTCAAAAATGAGTTTCTTTCCAAGGCTAGTTCCAACACTCTTAATGAGTCAACGAATCTCTCCCCTCAAGGTAACTTGAGTTTTTCGGGCCTCCCCCCTAGAGATTCTACATGTGAAGAAAGCACAGTTTACACTGTTCTTAATCTCAACCCTAGGGTTTCGCTTCCTCACGTGTTTTTACAGACAAGCTGTTCACAAAAGCCTCTGTGTTTTTTAATTGATTCGGGTGCTTCAATTTCAATTGTGAAATTCTCAAGTTTACAAAAGCATCCCGAACTGGGACCTCAAACTATTAAAATCAAAGGTCTTAATGAAGATGATTCTCATGTAGAGTCTCTCGGGTCCCTTAACCTTGACCTATCCTACCGACTTTCCAAACAAAATCTAGTACCGCTGAACTTCAATGTCCACGCGATTAGCGACTCTGTGCGCTTGCCATTTGACGGCATTATCGGTAGTGATTTTCTAGACTACTTTAAAATGGATATTAAATACTCCACTAAAACATTGCAGATGCAAAACTCTTCCATTCCATTTTCGCTGAGCAATCCTAGCTTTCTCATACCTGCTAGATCTGAAGCTATTATTGAATGTCTTGTATCTAATGACATTTCGGAATTGGAATCGTTGCGCGAAGCGCTGATTCTTGACCATACGTTCTGCGAAGGTGTATACCTAGCGAACTGTATCGTAAAAGTTAAGCCGAACTATAGAGTTAATGTCTCTATTTTGAACACATTGGAAAAACCAATTGAAGTGAAAGATTTTTCAGTTCGACTTACCCCTATGGATTTCTCTGTCGACGAATCTCCTCAGAGTTCATCTCAGAATGTCTTCTCTGCTTCCCATGAAGCTACCTCAGATAGAAAACGACGCGTTCTAGACCTTATTCGTCACGACCATTTAAATCCCGAAGAAAGAAAGGTTCTTCTGGACTGTTGTACTCAGTACACAGACATTTTCTACCTAGAAGGCGATCCACTAACGTGTACAAATGCAATTCAGCATTCCATCAATACAGGTGACGCTCCTCCGATACACGTGAAATCCTACCGTTTTCCCGAGGTTCATAAGCAAGAGGTCGAAAACCAGATGCAGAAAATGCTTAGTCAAAACATCATTAGGCCCTCAATTTCACCTTGGAGTGCACCCGTTTGGGTGGTTCCCAAAAAAATGGACGCCTCTGGCAAACAAAAGTGGCGCGTTGTTATTGACTATCGTCGTCTTAATGACGTTACAGTTAATGAGGTTTACCCCATCCCTTTAATTACAGACATTCTCGACCAGTTGGGACATTCCAAATACTTTTCTACCCTTGACCTTGTGTCAGGTTTCCATCAAATTTGTCTCAACCCAGCTGATTCAGCAAAAACAGGATTTACTGTCACTAACTCAAATGGCACTTCAGGCCACTACGAATTTGTTAGGATGCCATTCGGTCTAAAGAATGCTCCTTCTACCTTTCAAAGGTTAATGAACACCGTTCTATCCGGTTTACAGGGTCTACATTGTTATGTCTACCTAGACGACTGTATCGTCTATTCCCACGACCTTGATTCTCACATCAAAAAACTGAAACTCGTTTTCGACAAATTTCGGGAGTTTAACTTAAAAATGCAACCCGATAAATGTGAGTTCCTCAGACGCGAAGTCTCATACCTAGGCCACATAATTACCGATAAGGGCGTATCACCTAACCCCGACAAAATCAAGGCCATTTCAGAATTCCCTGTTCCTAAAAATCCCAAAGACATAAAGTCTTTTCTTGGTTTAACTGGCTACTACCGACGTTTTATAGAGAACTTCTCTAAAATCACAAAGCCATTAACAAGCCTATTAAAAAAGGATATTCCTTTCGTATGGTCCAAGGAACAAGAAATTGCGTTCAATTCTCTTAAAGAAAAATTGATTACGGCTCCTTTACTACAATACCCCGACTTTTCCCAAACTTTCGTGGTCACAACTGATAGCTCAAATTACGCTGTAGGCGCAATCCTTTCTCAAGGCGAAATCGGCAACGATAAGCCCATCGCCTATGCGTCTAGAACTTTGAACAAAGCCGAAGGAAACTACTCTACTACAGAGAAAGAACTTCTAGCTATTCTTTTCGGAGTTAACACCTTCCGACCTTATCTCTATGGATATAGGTTCAAAATTGTAACTGACCACCGTCCCTTAGTCTGGCTATTTAATGCTAAAGATCCTGGAGGCCGTCTTCTTCGTTGGCGTTTAAAATTAGAAGAATACGATTACGAAATCGTCTATAAACCTGGCAGAGTAAATGCTAACGCAGATGCTCTTTCCCGTAACCCTGTCAACGCCATTACACATTCAAAATTGAATAAATGCTCTTATAAACTGTACTTCAAAAAACAGTTCACCAAGTCCGTGTCCAATGACACTCAAATTGAAGAACACCTTGAACCTTTACATTTGACCAAACATAAATTAGTCGCTTGCCCGACTTCTCTAGACTTTGATAACTCTATGCCAAGTTGCGAACAAATATTGTCCACAGTAGACAATTCTGCTGACTTGCTATCAGCCGAACGCGAGCCCGAGACTGTGCTGGCCGCTCATTCTGCTAATAAAAAGATCTACTTTTTATTTACTAAAGTACATCACTATGATGAAACCTCATATAGTGTCATTTACGACCTTTTAATGAAATTACGTGATGTTGTTATTGCTGAAGATCAGAGCGACTTAGCAATTTCAGACTTTTCAGAACCGTTTACAAAATTGAATTATACGAAGGTCTACAACATCATCTCTTTCGTGTTTCATGGCACAAATATCAAAATTCATATTTACAAAAATCAGATTATTTACCCCTCACCTGCCGAGGTTCCACGCATTTTGAAAGAAAATCACGGTACCACTATTGCTGGTCACCCAGGCATTCAGAGGATGTTTAACAGAATTAGGGCCACTTACTATTGGAAAGGCATGCGCTCCGACATTGAGCAATTTGTAAAAGACTGCAGCCTCTGTAAAATTAATAAACCTTTACGAAAATGTAACAAGGCTCCCATGGTTATTACATCTTCTAGCACCAAGCCTTTTGAACGATTAGCCTTGGATATTGTTGGTCCTTTACCTGAGGCTGGACTGCAAAAGTTCCGTTTTATCTTGACACTTCAAGATGATCTGACAAAATTCTCAAGCGCTTACCCTATGATTGGGTCTACTACAGATGAAGTTGCGCGTAATCTCATCCACTTTTTCTCCCTCTTTGGCTTTGCCAAAATGATCCTGTCCGATCAAGGTACATGTTTTACTTCTGAGTTGTTTAAGCAACTTACACAAATTCTAAAGATCAAGTCCCTTTATTCGACTCCGTATCATCCCCAAACCAATGGCGCGCTAGAACGCAGCCACGCTACTCTTAAGGAGTACCTTAAATCGTTTGTTAACGAAAATCACGATGACTGGCATTGCTATTTAGCTACAGCTATATTATCCTACAATACTACTCCTCACTGCACAACGCAGTTTACTCCTTTTGAGTTACTTTACGGTTATCAACCATCTATACCCAGTAGTGTCTATGACTCCGATAACGGTACTACTTATCACGAGTACATTAGGGCTCTACAGCATAGAATGAAATACAGTAGACAACGGGCCCTCGAAAACATTCAGAGAAGTAAAGAATCTTCTAAAAATTATTATGACAATTCTACTAAGGATATTACATATAAAACTGGCGATTTAGTATATCTCAAACAGCATCACAGGCTTCGGAAAGCCTTGTCTCCCATCTGGAAGGGACCCTATAAAATTGTAAAGGTCCACGACAAGAAAAATGTCACCATTTGCGTAAATCGCAAACACGTGAAATATCACGTTAATGAATTGAAACCTGCTTGAAAGTTTCATTTGTCATTTGTTTCAGGTTTCTCCATTTTCAAGGTTCTACATCAGAACCCGTAGTCCAAGACATAGCTCATAGTCCTGGAATCTATTTTGACCCGACTTCCGTAGCATACTTTTACGATGACTACTGGAATGTAGTTACTCACGTCGAGGTCTCACAAATCAAGCCTTATCTGGATAAAATTCAAGCATCTATGACTACGATTTCCTCTCTATGTAATCAAGCTCAAAATTTAGCCTATAACGTTGATTGTAAGGATACTTTTAGTCCTTTAGAAATTCTGCTCAATGCCAACATATTGAAATCTGATTCTCTACTCCATATCATCTCTTTAGAGCCTCCGACTCGTTTTAAAAGATCCCTAGAGTTCGGCGGTGAAATTTTGAAATTCTTTTTCGGAACCCTAGATGCAGATGATGCCCGCAAGTACGAAGCTGCTATTTCAGCTTGCCAACAGAATGAAAATGAAATGTTTTCTTTGATGAAGGACAACATCCACGTTGTCCAATCGACGATTAATAACTTTAATAGTTCTATTCGTAAACTTAACGATAATGAAAATAGAATTAATAAACAGATAGATAAACTTTACTCAGTCTTGACCGAAAACAATCAGGTCAGTAATAATTTTATAAATGTTGCTAAAATTAATGGGTTAGTTAATGTTATGGAAAGCTCGTTGCTAGCTATTTCTAATATCTTAGATACAATTTTGAATGCTATCTTATTCTCTAAGGCAAATATTTTACACCCTTATGTTCTCACCCCCACTAGGTTATTCAGAGAACTATCCAGTAACAGCAAATCGATAAGGAAAAATGTAGATTTTCCAACCCCCTTGACTCAAGATAACATTCACAATATTATTGATCTTTCCAAGTTGACATCTTATTACTATAATATGAAGTTGATTTTTGTCCTGCAAATACCTTTAATTAAACTTTTGAAATTTAATGTCTATAAAATGGTAGCTCTACCTACCCCTCACGATACAAGCTTTCGGACTTATGCTCTTATTTACCCTACCAAACCATACCTTGCCGTATCGGATGACAGATTGAGTTACTCCCTACTTGATAATGTTAATGAATGTAAAACTGTTAATTTTGATTATCTAATATGTCCCTCTGTATCTGTTTTATCGACTATTAATAATCCATCCTGCGAGACTAAACTGTTAACTGAAGTCACTTTGTCACTTCCTGAAATATGCATCTCTAAGTTACTATATGGTAGTATTAACTTGTGGCAAAAGCTTCATGATGGAAAATGGATTTATGTTCAGTCAAAACCTAGTAAACTTACTGTTAAATGTCAAAACAAGATGTATGATTATACACTATCAGGTACAGGAATATTATCTCTTGAAAAGGAATGTATAGCATATTTTCAGACCTTGCAGCTTTCAGGCACCCATGTTTATACGTCAACCCTTCCTGAACAACTGTCTATTGATTTTGATATAACTGAAGATGAATGCTGTAACCGAAAAATCATTAATAACACTATTGATAAGCTAGTTCCTATACACTTATCTCATGTTAATTTAGAGTCATTAAATGTGGTATCCCATAAATTAGATTACTTGGAAAATCAAATAAACCAGGCACAAAGCCAATCTCATCTTGTTAAATATGGATCTTACTACTCAACCGCTACTTATATTATTCTCGCTGTTATTTTCGGGTATGCCACTTATAAGGCTTATAAAAAATGTTTTGCTACTACTAATGGTAATTCTTCCTGTTGCATTCAGATCTTTAACCAGTGTTATAATAAAAAAATGAAAAAGGATCAAAATAAAATTAATAATTCAATTGAATTAACTGACTTTACTGATGATGAAGAATGCGACAAGAAGTCTGTCAAGAGCCTTCCAGAGGTTCTATCTGCTAGTGATAAGAAAATAGCGTTTCAGAGGTCATCCTCTAGAAATCTTAGTAATTTTTAAGTTTTGGGTTTTTGGGTTTTATTATAAGTACTAAGTTTTCTTATTTTTGTATACTTACACGGTAACACTTACCACATAACCACCCCTTACTTTGTATTGTATACTGTTTTCAGTTCTACCCTTCGTTTATCTTAACGATAACCTTCGTCTTGTTGGGGGAGCTGTTATAAACTACTTTATTACTTAGATTTAGCTAACGCTAGCATTTTCAATTCCATTTATATAGTATTTCCAAGCCATGTGAGTCAGTCAGCCCATAGCCGCGGTACTGTAAACTTGTCTTTTACCAATAAACCTGTGTGTGTGTAATAAAGAGTTTTTTTTAAAAAGACCTGCGGCACGGACCCCATAACAGAGCGCACCAGCGCCTCATCACTGATTAGGGGTCAAAGTGGTCGCCATGGCCGAAACCGGTCGGAACAATCATCATCATCATCATACGGATATTTCTTATGCCCGTTTTTATTGACATATTTTTAATCCATTTATTACGTCGCACGTCATTGTTTTCACGTCTGATTACCATGTCGAAGGTCATGGGTTCATACACTTAAAGCCTCAGTCTGGGTGTATCTCCATGTTGTTAATGTCCTTGCTAGATTACAATAGCACAGGGTATCAGGGAAGGGTGGGGCAAGGTGAAACAACCTGAAACCGGCGTGCGTGCATGCAACGACTAGTAAATGTTGATGAAGCGAAAGAGATCTGTCAGAATCGTGACGAGTAGCAGACTCTCTGTCTACCTCTCCGAGATACAGTCGTGAATTTATGTCATGTTTTTTTTTATAATCAAAGATTTCTTCTGCCTGTTTTTATTGACACATCTTGAATCCGTTCTTGACTTGACCGGAAAATTCATTCCTATGAATAGAATAGGTAATTGCAACATTTCAGGTTATGAGGTTACCTATAACATCTTAAATAGCGATGGCTTTATTATGAGCGTTGAAGACGAAAGTTTTTTTTTAACACTTCAACCGGGTTACAGATTGACACAGCCAGCCATTAACTATTTCTCTGAAATTATTATTTTCTTTGTTTGTACATGTACTTCCTTCTCTAATGTATTAGTCCAATCCATCAAAGGTTGTCTGGAAGAGATCACTTTCAGTGCTAACGCCGCCTTCAGTAAGAAATAAAGAAATTTTCTCTACTGTACGTCCAATAAAGTGTTTTTTTTTTATCGACTTCCGCAAGCATCTTAAAAGTTCTTATTGATCTAGTAATTTTTTATCTCTTTGACTTCAAGACAGCTAGGTTTTTATCTAAAAAAAGACACAATTTTCTTGAGAATGCAACGAAATGCCGTAATCACCGCAGGACAAACTTGCCCCAGTTTCGGCAGCCCGTGGGCGCAGTTTGAATAAATCTGTTACAAACGTGCCTTTGGTATCGGACCGTCAGTTGGTTACTCATTGAGGATAAGTCCTCGGGCATTTCGCAAAGATTTTTTTATATCTTTCTATCTTATCTGCTATCTGACAGCGGTGGTAGCCTAGTGGGTAGAACATTGTATTTGTAAGCGGTTCGATTCCAGGTGGGGGCATTACCTATGACTTTGTTTTCTAAGTTATACCACTCGCTAACGGCGAAGGAAAACATCATGAGGAAACCTAAGAGTCTGAGCTATTCACATACTCCAGCGCTGGAGACAGCCAATCCGCGGTGGGCACGCGTGGTGAGCAAATACTCTCTCCCTGAGAGAAGGCCTGTGCCCTACAGTGGGACGTATATAGGCAGCAAATAAATATATCTGCTATCAGTCCTATGACTATGAGGATCTTCCTTGAGTAGTGACACGTTCAGTGTGCCCTCCAGTGAGGGCATCGACTCGTTAGCAGCCTAGAACTAGAGGCGGTTCTGCAGCTCTAGTATGCAACAAAACATAAACTCACGCCTGCGCTCTTGAGTGATAAGCGAAGACCAGGGTTTGGCACTTGCCACGATCCTGACAGACCTCTTTCGCTTCATCAAAATGCAATAGTCGTTGCATGCACGCACGCCGGTTTTGGATACTTTTTATATTGCCCTTTGCTAAGACACGACCTATTGCGTACAGTTCCAAATAGCTTGGAAACAAAAGTATAGTTTGGTTCGTTTTATGAGAGATTTGGTTGGATATATAGAAGGTCTGCAACTAATGAAAATATTTAATGAAAATTGTTCATTAAGTTGTAACACTATTCATGTCAATATTTCTGAATTTTTACAAAAATATTGACATGAAATAAATTCCAATAACAAACCTAACAAACAATGCACGCAAATAAAAACAGGCACTTTCAAAAAATCTGTTGAAGCAAACTCGAATCTGGGAGAGTTATTAATAGCCAGCCAGAGCTGTGCGCGTGCGCCGTTGTTTCGCTGAAATCTATCTAATACCTTTAAACGAGCAATATATATTTATATATATTATGTATATATAGAGTTCGAGTTTGCTTCAACAGATTATTTGAAAGTATTTATATAACAGGGGGTTTCAAGGGCGATTAATCAATCTAGCTAGGTTTTATTTTTAGAAAACGTCGTTCTTCCATGTTTTCAGGCAATGAAAAACTGCTACGATATTAGTAAAATACGGAGGTAAATTTCGCTATCATGTACAGGGTTATTTTACCTCAGGTGGGAAACCAGAAGACCCCGGTTCGAGTCCAAAAGTCTCCAGTTCGATTATTTTTTTCCCTTTTTGTTCATCGTAACTAAATATAATATCCAAAAAACTCGATTAATAAAAAAAATACCGATCAAATCTCGGTCATTACAGTCTCCAGGTACTTTGTACTGATACACGGAGACTAGTCTCACGCTTGTAGGGCTTCAGCGGAGAGGCTGTACTGTTTGCGAATTTTTTGAATGAATATTTCATTCATATTCATATTATTTATTCCGTGTGGCGCCGGATTAAGAATAGCGTCACTCCAGTTTCTTCCGTGGATGTTGTAGAAGGCGACTAAGGAAATCAATTGCCAGGAGACGGGCAGCAGCGTCTTCCTGGGATTCCAACCGCATACTTCGATCGTCAGCCCGCCTGCCAAGCGTGGCGATTATGGCATAACCCCTCATTGTTATGAAAACCAGGCCTATGTCCTGCAGTGGGCGTCAAATGGCTGACGATGATGATGATTGCTAAATCACGTGCACAGTTATAATTACAGGTGGTGTTGGTTTTTGTAGGTAAGTACATGATACCCTGAGAGGGCACTGCAATACAGTTAGTCTTATATGACACAGCGTTAAATTAAATTAAATTATTATTATTATTTCTCAGCTTGACACAAGATTTCTCAACTCATTTTTAGGGTTCGGTACCCGAAGGGTACCAAGCAGGACCCTATTACTAAAACTTCACTCTCTGTCTGTATGTTTGTCACCAGGCTGTATCTCATGAACCGTGACAGCTAGGCAGTTGAAATTTTCACAAATCATGCATTTTTGTTGTTGCTTTAACAACAAATACTAAAAACTTGATTAAATAGATTTTTATGAGTAGCTCCCATACAACAAACCTGATTTTTAGCCATTTTTTTCTCGATCTTTGTGTCTTATGTTGTACAGATAATGGTACGGAACCCTTCGTGCGCGAGTCCAACTCGCACTTGGCCGGGTTTTTTTTTTCATTTTACATCTATACTTAAATGCAATAGTCTAAATAGATGGCACTTTCAATTACTAGTAACGTAACCGCGGCTTTCAAACCTCTCTGATTTCAGCGTGTATAAGATAATAATTATGAAGTGATATCAGATCTAGTCCGTAAAAAGTCTGTGGCCCTAAGGGGATTATCCACAACAGTAACGCCATCAATGGAATAGTCGCTTTGACTCGTTCAACTTATTCGAGGGCCCTTGTGGTAGGAACTTCATTAAGAGACCGCTTTGTCGCGCTGAAACATCTTTTAATGATTCAGTTTCGCCGGGTTTGTTGTTACCTATCTTCAATTGATTTTCGAGTGGGCTCCGAGTTATGGAGTGGTAAATGGATGATAAGCGGAGGGTAGTTGTATCGTCTTTTGTTTCAAACATATTATTGATTTGACATACTCCCCGCTGGTGGTGGTAGCCTTGTGGGTGGAACATTGGACTCGGAAGCGGGAGACCCAGGTTCGATTCCCAGTGCGGGCATGTACCTATGACTTTGTTTTCTATGTTATGCACATTTGTGAAGTTATAGCAGCAATACTACTCGCTAACGGTGAAGGAAAACATCGTGAGGATACCTGAGTGTCTGAGCTATTCATATACCTCAGCGCTTGAAATCGCCAATCCGCGGTGGGCACGCGTGGTGATTAAGCCCATACTCTCTCTCTCTGAGAGAAGGCCTGTGCCCTACAGTGGGACGTATATAGGCTACTTATGCTATACTCCCCGCAAGCAGTTAGTAACTTGTAACTTATCGTCCATTTACCACTTAACAACTTGGACTAATGGACTAAGCTAAACTATAATCCTATGTATAAAAATCTCCTGTCACAGAGTTTGTTATCCAACTATTTAGAGGCCAAAAATTCCACCCATGCCCGGACTTGAACCCGCGACCTCTGGCTAACCCATTTTTATGACTTTTTTGTGTGTATTTGGTAGGTCTCAGAATAGGTCGTAGGTTAATTAATATGGCAAAAAAGCGTTTACCAGGTCAGCTAGTCATATAAAAATATCTTAAATTATATATTTGCAAATAAAACACCTGCCCCAGGTCACAGTCCTGCGGCAATGAGCCCAGAACGCTGGCGACATTGCCTCTTTAGATGGCAAGGCTTATCAGAGGACAAGGCCTCCGGTCTTCGACCATAGGCCCTCTGGCCCTCGGGCAGAGGGCCGAGGTACTTGCCAGCCCTCTTGTCTGGTAAATGTGCGTATTGTATTTAAATTAAAAAAAAATGTATGTTTACATACAACGTTGTATTGTCATTTAATTTTTTTTAAATATGTTTATACACTACATCGCTTCTATGGTATTATTTGTGCATTATTGTTTAGCCCTTAGGTAATAATATAGTGTTACTAAATTAATTAATTTGATTCCATCCAGTAAGGTAGACTGGGCTGGTTTCCTTGTTTTGAATTAAGTTTAATTTTATATTTGGGCCTTTGTTGCTAATTATAAAGAAATTACCGTGTATGTTGATATTCTTGTAGCGTTAGAACACTTGCATCACATGCAAGATGTCGTAGGTTCGAATCCTATGTAATGTACTGTAACGATTCTCCTTTATAGAAGCTGGCTGGAAGAGCCTTCTCGTCTTATTTTGAATATTTTGAAGGGAATCGTTACGTTTTGTTTTCGATGTCAGTCGATCCCCAGCTAGGCTAGGGCATCGATAAAAAAGACTAATAAAAATATATATTGCCCGTAATTTGAATTTCAATAAGTAGAGCATTGCAGTACCTATGACTTGTTATATTACATTGGATTGATGTACCTATGACTTGTTACATAATGTAATGTACCTATGACTTGTTACATTACATAGGATTCGATTTAAAACTAACTCATTTAAAACTAAAATTACGCCTTCTTCTTTATTAGAATTGTCAACTCCCACCTTCTGAAAATCCTTGCTCACAACACTGCAGCTTACGGTGACTCCTTCACGGTCCATTCCGTTAGGCTGTGGAACCCGCTGCCACAGAAAATGGGCGCTAGTCCCACAATTGGGTATTTGACAAAATATCAAATGAGTTACTTTTAAAACGGAATTTTCTATGAAAATACTGGCTTTTGACGTCACATTTCAGACCACTCTTTTTATGTTTAATCTATTTAAAAATCGTAATAACTAGTAATTGACTATAAGAGATACATTTTCCGAGATATTTCGTAATTTTTGTTTTAATAATATATATTTTGATCGTGTCAAATACCGTAAGGAGTTGAAAGAGCACTATCTATCTCTATCACAACTTTGAGCTATATATTTATATACATTCTGTAAATTAAGGACTTGAAAAGACTAAGTTTGGAGTTTTTTAGTCCATTATTTTTTTCCAAAATGATCTATGTTTTGAAATGGACACCTAGTTTAACTTGTAACGTTCATAACGTCACAGTTTCTGTGCTACTTTGAGTAAACAATTTTTTCATTTGATTTGATTGATTTGATATTTTACTATGTATTTTATTTATTTTTACAGGTGCTTACCTATTCAGTCTATTTGGGGTATTTACTTTCAGCTTATAGAATGTTATTGTTAAGGATTTTTGTAGTTTATGTAGTTTATTATGTACACGTATTTAGACCCGCTTTTGCCGCTGTTCCGACTCTCCAAGGTTTGCAGGAAGAAGTCTCTAACAGGGATGAGCTCGCCTTTACACATGCTATTTCTTATGTAATATCCTGTACAATGTTTCGTGTGCAACAAAGTATAACAATAATAGGACTTGGATTTTCTGAGTTAAGTACATTTTTTAATGTAATAAAAATAACACTCATCAATCGTGAGGAAACCCACATCCTAGTTTACTCCGCACGTATTGATACTATCTTTCCTTTTGATTAAGCCGACTAAGCTGAGATGATGGTATAGTTACTTGGCAAGTAAAATATCACTGCCTTGTGAAAAAAATCTTTATTGCTCAGCGGTTAATACGATTAACCATAGAACCGAGGTTGTGGGTTCGATTTCCAGTAGAGGCCGCCCTACTTAATTTGTACAAATAGCCTCAATCTGGATGTGTTTACTCGGTTACCACAGCACAGGGTATCCTGGTTTGGGACCAGGACAAGTGACTCTGTTGTATAAAGGTTATTTACTTATTTTCAATAATTCAAACTCCTGCGACCTCGTAGCGCAGCGGTAGTGCATCTGCATACCATGCGAGAGGTCCCGGGTTCGAATCCCGGCTGGGGACAAAAAAAACCCCAGGTCTTGGATGTTTACATGTTTGTGATGTCGTTGTTTCTGGTTCCCACGACACAGGGTATCCTAGTGTGGGGCCAGAAGCAATGTATGTGCCTGTATGTAAATGTCTATGTCTATGTCTATGTCTATGTCTTTTGTTCCAACCCTATCCAATACCCAAGATACCCTCTAAGTGACACCTATAAACCAAAATAAAAAAAATGAGAGGCAAATATATTATGCCGGTCGACTCTCAATACCCCGAACCCAATAGGCTTTCGATTACGCTGAACTATTTCGCAATAGGTGAAAAAATCCCCCTATTCATCCGGACTTGGCTGCTTTTTCAATAACACGGGTATTGGAACAAGGTTAATCCTGCAGTTGTATTAGGCTTTATTGTGTGCGGCTTAGGGTCGTGTTTCAATTGGTGGATGGGAGGTAGATCGACTGAAAAAGTGAGAGGAGCATAATAGGAGCTGCTGTAAGCCGCAATCTGCCGACGTTCAGGTGCTATTTGGTGTCTTATGTTGTGGAGAAGGCTTTTTTTGCTGACGAACACTTAGTATTCTTTTGATTGGTGTTATAATTTCTAACCGACATATTAAAAAGGGGAAGTTCTCAGTTTATCTATATTTTTCTCTATGTAAAAAATTTGTTCCGCGATAATTCCTTACCACTTTGTAAGATTTTATTTTAGGTCAGAGGTTAGCATATAGGTCCATTAGAAAATCGTGAAACTCTCCAAACGTGCGTAGGTAGTTGCGGGCCCGTTGCAAGTGGAGAGGTAGGAAAAGGACGTGTGACTTGGTTACTCGCAAAAAAATAAAAACCGGCGAAGTGCGAGTCGGACTCGCACACGAAGGGTTCCGTACAATGGTATGATAATGATCTAGACAACATTTGAATATTTCAAGCGTCTACCCCTTGCCGTTATTAATATCGAGCAGAAAACGGCAAAAAAAATCACGTTTGTTGTATGGGAGCCCCCTTAAATATTCATTTTATTCTGTTTTTAGTATTTGTTGTTATAGCGGCAACAGAAATACATCATCTCTGAAAATTTCAACTGTCCAACTATCACGGTTCGTGAGATGCAGCCTGGTGACAGACGGACGGATGGACGGACGGACAGCGGAGTCTTAGTAATAGGGTTCCGTACCCTTTGGGTATGGAATCCTAAAAATGACACCACGTTCAATTGTTGGAAGGAGGGCGGGTCTTGACCCTACTGTCCCTTGTGTTACCAATCGGAGCGAGCTCAGTATTAACTGGCCTACTAAGCTAAGTGAGAGGTAAAAATTGGTATACCTAGTTTCTTTTCACTTTCATCATCATCATCATCATCATCAGCCATTTGACGCCCACTGCAGGACACAGGCCTCCTTCGTAGTTTTCATAACCATGAGGTGTTTTGCCATAATCGCCACGCGATCTTTGTGTCTAATGTGGTGTAGATAATGAATGGTACGAAACCCTTCGTGCTCGAGTCCGACTCGCATTTGGCCGGTTTTTTTTCTCCCGCTGCCCCACAAAAAACTTTTAAATGAAAATTTTTAGATAAAAAATAAAAACCTACTTCAAAACATTATTTATTTATTCAGATTGGAGAATCATCAGCTTACCAATCTATAGTTGATCTTACAATATGTATTACAGCACTAATTTAAAATAATTTCAAATAATATACGTTCCGTGTGGCGTCGGATTAAGAATAGCGCGTAGAAGGCGACTAAAGAAATCAATTACCAGAAGACGGGCAGCAGCGTCTTCCTGAGATTCCAACCACATACTGCGATCGCCAACCCGCATTTGGCAGGCGGGTTGGCGATCGGCGCCACACAGCTTTTACTTGGCTGATACTATCACTCGCACCAATAAATTGCAGTCCACACGTGTTTTGTCCTTATCAATAAATAAACACATGCACTAATCACCTGCACTCGCACAAATCAAAGGGTAAATCGGCCTCGAGAGGCATCCCATCACCCACAACGACTTAAGGCTGGGCTTTTCGAGCGCACGGATTTGTATGGCACTCATTGCGCTGCGCGAGCGAATGGTTGGCGAGAAAGTAGGCATTTTTAAAATTAAGGAAATACAAATACAATAAATAAATACAAAACACATTCGTAATAGGCGACTAAAGAACGGAAACCAGGGAACGGGCAGCAGCGTTGACCTGTGACACGAGACCACCAAGCACTGCGATCTCCAATCCGCCTGCCAAGCGTGGAGATTACGGCAAAACCTCCCATACAGGGAGAGACCCATGTCCTGCAGTGGACTGCTATGGGTTGATGATGATGATGACATTCAGTGATAGTAATTTTAGTATATTTTTTTCTATCCAAAACGCAGTACAGCTCAAATAAAACCATATCTAGTTATAATTTAGACTCGTGTCCGCAATTGTTTTTGATGCTATAAAGTTTAAAAAATCATAAAAATAATGACTGATGGCCCTTGATGGGGCATTGGAAAGTAACATGTATTTTCTTCAGATTTTAAATACTAACCATTAGAGAGTAAAATGTATTTTAGGACACCTGATTTATGAGAAACCAGCCTTAAAAACGCGATTCCAACGTGATTTACGTGCGCAGGTGCATCGCTTCCGTTAAAATGGTAGCAAAACATATGCTACGCTGCAGCGGACGAACTAGCGAAGCAACTAAACTGTATTGAGAGTCGACTACCTCGTTGATCTAGCCGTTAACGTGCTTAGGTTCGATTCCCACTGGGGGATTCCGTACATTTGTACAAATGGCCTCAGTCTGGGTGTATTTTCGTGTTTGTGACGTCCTTGCCTGGTTAACAGGATATCCTAGTTTGGGACTAGGTTAAGTGATTGTGTTATTTGACACTACTCGCACTACACATTTTAACTAATCTCTTACTTGCGCTCGAACTAATCAAAGCGCAAATCAGCCTATGACCCTGGCCACACAGAAAGGACGTGGGGCGAGGGCGCGGAAAGACGCGACACGTTGTATAGAGTTTGCGCCCTCACCCCGTCTCTTCGGTGTGGGCTTTGTCCCATCTGAAAGTGAATTGGAGAGACAACGCGTCTCGCCCCAAGTCCCTTCTGTGTGGCCAGGGCCTTTAAGAGCAGCCTTTTCCACGCTATCCCAGCAGTTTTATCTCAGCCGACTAAAACGTGGCACAACCGTGAAATATAGCCAACGCCGGTGGAATGCGAAAGAGGTAGTCCTCAGATTTCCATATCGCCCGCCGTGAGCCAATTTTATTGCCTCTCTTATCAGGGGGTTGCCTTTCAAAATGGAATTTAAACAGCCTATTAAAGGGCTTAAGAGCGCTATTGTAAGCGAATGTTGCAAGGAATTAGGGGTATGTTTCATTTTGATGCTGGCTGGCTTGGTATTCTTAAGATATTGCAGGTTGGAGGTGAAAACCCTCTTGGTTGAAAGAGTTACTTAGGGATTCCATTAAAAACAAGAAAGAATAAATGAAATGAAAATAAAACAACAAAAAAAATTAAAAGATTCTTTTGCTAAAAAGTCCCATACAAGGGCTAGTCTGATAAAATTTCAACATTATTAGATCTATCATTAGATTTCCTGTAGTAAGTTTCTTAAGTCCCGGCTGTTTGTGTTAAAAATTCAACAGCGTCATCCAGGCCCTGTTCAAGCCTTTTAACAATCAGGCTTTTCATTTTTTTTTTTACATTTTTTATACTTTATACTTTTATACTTTATTGCACACATGAAATTACATGAATAAAACAAAACATTTACAGAATTAAAAAGTGTACATGGCGAGCTTATTTCAACAGAAATCTCTTCCAGCCAACCCTTGATGTGGTGATACGATTTTCTTTCATCCCTTTAGAGAGAAGGCCCGTATTTTGCAGTGGGATGTATATTGGGATGGATGTAAAATTCCTTTTGCTGTTTTTTTTTTACCAATATTTTGTTATTATATAAAGTCTTAAAGGTAGATGACAGATGTGATGATACTCGCATCATCAACACGAAATCAGTGAAGCCATTTGCCAAGCCACTACCAGCTTTGGGCGGTGATAAAAAAACAAACAGACTTATATGCACGCAAAAAACATAACCACAACCCTTCTTTGTTTTTGCAGTTTGGCAAAAAACAAATTCAATGCTTTTATTACAACGGGAAAAAACGGTTAATATTCATTATTATAAAAATAAATTAGGTGCATCGATTCAACAGAGAAATGAAGAAATAAAACGTAGATAAAATGCTCCGACCTACAAATATTAGGCAAACACACTACCTCAGTAAGCAATGAAGTGATGATGATGATGCCCGCTTGTCCTTTCTAAGAAGAAAGGGCTTGCATTCCTCACTGTCTTGTATTTTTCTAGCTCCTTCTAGCAGAATCTAGAAGATACAATCTCTTTCTAAACAGAGGGCCTCAATGTAGTCCGAGAGCTTTCTTGCCGTGACTTTGCCATATCCAGTTACCACAATGCTACCGAATTGATAATTTGTCCCAATGTGGCGATTGCCATCATTATAGCACTTATCACACCGATAGACTCGTATCGTCATGCGCACGTTGATTCATCAAGCATAGCCATTTTTAGTTAGGGTTCCGTACCCGAAGGGTGCCAGACGCGACCCTATTACTAAGACTTCACTATCCATCTGTCTGTCACCACTGATGATGTATTTCTGTTGCCGCTATAACGACAAATACTAAAAACAGAATAAAATAAATATTTAAGGGGGGCTCCGATACAAGTAACGTGATTTTTTACCGTTTTTTATCGATCTTTGTGTCTAATGCTGTATAGATAATGGTACGGAACCCTTCATGCGTGAGTCGGACTCGCACTTGGCCTTTTATTCTTATTATATTTATAGACTTAACAAAATGTTAAAATGTTGAAACGTACGAGACCTTCCAGATTTATGACTGGCCATATTTATTTAGGTACAATTTTGATAACTCAACACACATATCATAATTTTTCTTTTATTAATGTAATAATCATTAAATAATTGTATCATGTATGATTATTTGATAATGGTAAGGAAAATTATCAATAAATGGTATCTCTACCTATCTATATTTTTTTTATAATTTTATGTTATTTATATCAATTTTCCTACTAGGTATATCTTACATAAAAATATTGGATATCGATGGGCGCGCCTCAAAGTCGCTGAAATTATACAAACTCATTTACGTGCCGCCAACTTTGTCGCCCGATCGAATTCGACTTGCAGCAGACTTGAGTGTGGCCTGTAAGTTAAGGACTTTTTTTATTTTATCTGGTTACCTAACATGCCTTCCCTCAGAAAGAGAGGCAGACGGAGAGAGAGGGTAAGAATGCTTATTGCGTCTTTAGCGTCTCCACCGTGGATAGCAATTTCAGTCACATAACTGCACCGTGTTACGCAGAAACATTTCAATCCACAAAAAGGAATTTTCAAGAAAAACACTCTTTTTATGGATAACATTGTTTTTTCTATGTTTTTTTGTTCACACGTTTTTAATGTCATGGTGATTACAAACGTAAAATCTCTGAACAAAACAATGTTAAATATAAAAAAGTGTTGTTCTTAAAAGTCACCTTTTTGGGAAATAATTCTGCGTATCGCGGTCTGATTACTGTTTGAATGTAATAATTATCTTAGCCTAGTCTAGGTTCAGGGAATTTTGTCGTCTGTCTCGCCTCTCTGTAGCGACGGAACACAATCTCCCCTATTTCTGGACGGGAGAAAGATTCTTGTATCTGAGGCTAGCACTAAAACACTAGGTAAGAATAATTAATAAATAGTAGTAGATTAGGATTGTCTATGAGTTCAGTTTAGTCAGACGATTGGCAAATTGACGATTGTTTCTACAATGCTTAAACTCTCCGCCGATACATACTTGTAAACATACGGAGAGTCATAATTTTACAAAATATAACATAAACTCACGCCTTTATCCCGGAGGGGTAGGCAGTGACCACGGTTTGCCACTTCCCACGATCCTGACTGACCTCTTTCGATTCATCAACATTCATTAGTCGTTCGTTGCATGCACTCACGCCGCGGCGCGCCGGTAGAATATTAGTTCTTTTGAGAAATGTATCTCAGGGAGAATTTCAGGGTGGATGGATATAAGTAGGCCGCGCAATATTTTTTATTATCGGACATCTTGACTTGAATTCGGAAATAAATACGCGGGCACAGAGTTATTGATTACTTAACAGAGTTAGTCGCGGACATTAAACCTAGACAACTAACCTTGTCACGTACCCCATAATACATAACCTTTCGTCAATTCCACGACCATCTTTTGAAGTGTAAAGTTTTAAATAGCTTTTTTGTTATTGCACTGAGATTTCAGGCATATTGCATATCTTTTAATAAAATTACTTATTGTTATTTGTCACATAATATTATTTATGTTCCTTTATGTTTAAAATGACACGCGTTTTCACAGATCAAAACCGGCATTTTTATCAAAAAATTCATTAAAAAAGAAATTTCAAAAAAATAGTTTTTCATTTTAAGGGCAATCTTAAACTTTAGACTAAAGAAAATAAAAAAATTACTTTTGCCCGCCCATTTAGTATACATATAAATCAATGTTATGTTCACCACAAATTGATGTACTGTAGATAGAGAACACTTTATTGCACAACCAGGAGAAATAGGTAATTTTAAGTATTTTTGTAAAAGTTCGAAAAAAATAGTACTGGGCTGCCAGAATTCGTTTCCTCTCGCCAAGCCGTGACGAACACCAAGTTGACGAGAGACACCACGGTTATTCGCACACGCACCAAAAAGATATAACAATGTTTCTATCGCTTATTCACCGAAACGACGAAGGTTAGGTGTCTAGGTGCCAGTTTCTGAATAGAGAATTTCGCTAAGTAAATAATTAACGTGAGAAAAGCGTGACAGAACGTTACTTAAGTATTTACTTTATGAAATTCTCAATTCAGAAACCGGCCCTAGGGTTAAGGAAACGCGGTGAATTCCGCTGTTGCGTCTGCTTCTATATAACTTTCGCTCAGTTTCTAGAAGAGCGATCAAATGTTAATCGCATGTTAATCTCACGTCAAGCTAATTTCAGCCAATCACGCGCCGGTATTTTGAATTAATCTTAGATTAATCTCTTGTTACATTTGAACACTCTTTCAGAAACTGAGGCTTAGTCTACTATATAACTTTGTCTTTTTAATCTGTGCATATAACTGCCACCAAACGCGGTCGTTCTGTCATTCGTATTTTTTTTTTTTTTTTAATTTATTTTAACGGCTCTGGGTACAAGCCCTTTTAAGCCTTGCTTCACTTCTTTAATCACTATATTTGTTTAACAGTGTTTGTGATAAATTTATAAAGAGTTTTAAAGTACAGTTTATTAGATAGTAATTCTTGTAAATTATTAGGCACTTCTTTGTCTTTGTTCGAGTCACTCGATTGATTAATTATTTCACTTAATTCACTACACATCACGAGTCTTTCCATACCGAAAGCAGGGCATTTCATAAATAAATGTTCTAGGTTAGAATTTTCAGCTCCACAGTAGGAACAATCCGAATTTTCCACCAGTTTGAGCCTTTTCAGGTGAGTTTTTGTGTGACAATGACCAAATCGCAGTCTATTAATAGTTGTTATGAAGTCTCGGCTGTCTGCTTCTCTATTATCATGGTACCAGGGTTCAGCGGGCAGGGCTTTTTGTATCCCTGCGTACCATCTGCCTTTTTCTTGGCTTGCAGTTGCCCAGTAATCAACCCACAATGCTTTCAGGTTTCCAGCCATGTGAGCATAGAAGTCCGTGAATGGTATTTTCATGGTTGAAGTGTGATCTTCATCAAAGTTGGATCTTACAGCTTTGTCTGCTTCTTCATTACCAGTAATGCCGCAGTGAGAAGGTACCCAATTAAAACTTACATATTTGTCTCTCAGAGTTAATTCATACAATACTTGCCTAATATTATACACTATATAATTCAAATTGAATTTGAAACTAGAATTTTCTAATGCTGCCAGAATGCTTTGTGAATCAGTGAAAATAATAATATTTTTACAATTTACAAATTCATTAATGTACAATAGTGCTGAGAACACTGCATAGCATTCAGCAGTAAAGATGCTACATTGGTTATCAATCTTAAAACAATAACTAATCTTTCTCTGTGGGTCATAATATGCAGATGACACATTATTCTGGCTCTTAGAACCATCTGTGTATAGCCTGTAATAATGTTCATCGACTGAGGCTAACAACTCATATTGGTTAGTAATTTTAAGTTGAAGATTATTTACATTGTAATTTACAAGTGCATCGAAATCCATGTTGTACAGTGGCCAAGAGCTGCTTTTGTGCATATTTACAGAAATATCATTTACGTGACTTAAAATTCTTAATAAGCGTGGAACACATCCAGATATTACATTAGAAATATTTACATAGGGTCCTGACATGTTAAAGGGCAATGGGTCAAGAGGTAGGATTCTACTGATAATGTGTTTGTTGTCTGAAGCTACTATTTTAAGACAAAATCTTTCAGCAATTTGCAACCTTCTCAAGGTTAGAGGAGGAATGCAAGCTTCACACTGCATTGCATTTATAGGTGTGGAGCACATGGCTCCTGTTATAATTCTTAGAGCTTTATTTTGTAAAACATCTAATTTTCGTAATAAAGTAGGACTACAATTCATGTAGGCTATAGAACTATAATCAAAATGACTACGTACAATACTTTTGTACAACATTGATAAAATTTTAGGGTCTGAACCCCAGTGAACTCCCGCAAGAGACCTAAGCACATTCAAAGCTCTTGAAGCATTCTTAATCAAGTAATTAATATGATTTCCAAAACTCAACTTTTGGTCCAAGTAAACACCTAAAAACTTCATTTCAGAAACCCATGGCAAAGCCATGCTATTAAACATTACAGAAGTATTACAACCCAATACTTTCCTTGAGAAAATCATTGCGGCACTTTTTCCTGGACTTATATTTAACTTTAACTTATTACAATAAAAAATTTTAACTTGTGAAAGACCTCTAGTCAAATTATTTACAGCTATGTTCACATCTCTATTTACACTATATACAACCAAATCATCAGCATATTGAAGATATTTAACATTTTGATCTGTGAGGAACTTATTTAATTGACAAGTGTACAAATTGTTGGGTTTAGGACCCCGCCCTATTACCAAACGTTACTTAAACTAGTACTAACTAAGTGGTGGCCCACTAGGCTCGATATAATTATGTGGTCGGAAAAAAAAGGTACCGGGAGAACGAACTGACAACAAACGCGCAGTTACCCTCGGATCGTTATAAACTAAAATGAATGAAAATGGTACTTACATTGCCCGCCGGTCCCTGCTCCCGAAACAGAGTCGACCCAGTCGATTGGTGGCGACTTACACTAAAGCAGGCATTAGCCCAGCCAGGGTCCGGTCCGTCAAAGTCAGTAGTCAAGTTCGGTCAGTCTACCGTGGCGCCACGCCTCCAACCTGGAGACGACCCTGCACATCCAGATCGAGAACCGGTGTCCGAGCAAGTAAACGGAATCCTGACTTCCGAAACACTAAATAATCCTTTTAATTAAATCCGTAAACACGACTTTTCCACGTAGTGCGATGCGGCATTCCGCCCGCTTAATTCATGTCACACAAGCTTGCACAGTCACAATAGTTCGTACTATTAGTCCAGAAACAACTCGGCCACCGATATTGCTTCCGAATATAAAATTATGGTTCTCGGAACCAAATAAAAACGCTTCTCCGCGCTGCGCGTGCGATACCCGCTCCTTAGCTAGGATCAACACACAGAACTATCGAATGATCTCGCTAGTGTGGCCACTGCGCCCGGCGCAGCGGAACAATACCAAAAAATATTACTTGCGCGCGCGCTGACTCGCTGAGTATCGACTTAGCGCAAACAACCCCCCGCCCAAAGCGCCCATAACGCTTTCTAGCTAAACCTAAGCTGACTAGCCTTGCTAGTTGACTGGGAGGCGGGCTAGAGTTGCAGTAGCGCGTTGCAGAACGGATCCGTCAACCAACACCTGCGCGACGCGTGGGGTCCCATCGTTCCCTACGATTAACTTTAGAATGCGTCCCCGACGCCAACATAAGGAAGGCAGATTGGCTTCCTTTAATAATACAAGATCTCCCTCCTTGGGAGGAGACGTCCGGTCTGCCCATTTGACACGCTGCTGCAACAGATGCAGATATTCTAAGGACCAACGACGCCACAAGTCCTGACTCATTTGTTGTAACATTTGAAAGCGTGACAACCGTTGTCGACGCTCATCCACCCAGGGATACTCCGGCAGGGCAGTAAGCGGCTGCCCGACCAAAAAATGACCGGGAGTCAGGACTTCGAAGTCGCTTGGATCCGATGAGACAGGGCAGAGCGGACGTGAGTTGAGGACAGCTTCCACTCGACAAAACACCGTGGCCAGCTCTTCGAAAGTAAGCGTGGTGTCCCCAATCACGCGACGAAGATGGGTTTTAGCCGATTTTACCGCGGCTTCGAAAATCCCGCCCCAGTGGGGGCACACTGGTGGACTAAACTGCCATGCAATTCCTCTCTGAGCTAGGATGTGACCTAATCTATCACAGTTACTATTTAAAAAACTAACTACATCCCTGAGGTAGTTGGCCGTACCCCTGAAGTTGGTGCCGTTGTCGGAACGAATCAGCGAAGGTACACCCCTACGCGATACAAAGCGGTCCAGCGTTGCGACAAAGGCTTCAGTGGTCAAAGCCGAGACCACTTCCAAATGGACGGACTTGGTGGCCAGGCAGACGAACACACACAAGTATGCCTTGACCACCTTGGCGTTCCGAAGAGGGGACGTTTTGACAAGAAATGGCCCGGCGAAGTCTGTACCTACTCCGTCGAATGCCTTGGAGGGCATAGTGACCCGATCTGATGGGAGATCTCCCATCTGAGGCTGCATGGTGGACGCCTTTACCCGGTAACAGGGGACACACCGAAACAACACACTTCGGACCACTCTCCGAGCCGATAAAATCCAAAATTCGCGTTGTAAAATCGCGAGTAGTGCCTGACTTCCTGCGTGAACGCTCTTGAGATGCCTGTCAGCAACCAACAGCTCAACGAAGGACCCTCCTTTGGGAAGAAGAAGCGGATGGCGACAACCATAAGGTAAATCAGAATTCCTGAGTCGACCTCCGACTCGCAGCAAACCATCTGAGTCGATGAATGGATTCAATCGGGAAACCGCTCCCTTCAATTTAGCGCGACCAGTGCGCAATATACCTAATTCCGAATCGAAGCGTTCCGCCTGCACCACCCTGACTAGGTGGAATAAAGCGCTTCGGCGTTCCTCAACGCTTACTGTGGGCGACAGCAACTTCCGAGCTGGCTGTCGACAGTTATGGATGAAGCGTTTGACCCAGCTGGTTACTCCTAATAACTTGTCCAGACTACTGTAACGATCCACTAACCAGTTGGGTTCCGGCTTCGGCTCAGTTACCACCGCATGAACTCGCAAACCCGGCAAGTCTGGCAACGAGCGATCGACTTGATTTGCCGGCCATGATGACTCGGGCCCAATCAACCATTCAGGTCCCCACCAAAGGGAATGTTGCACCAACTCCGGTGCTGTGCAACCCCGGGAAGCACAATCTGCGGGATTTAAGTTCCCTGGAACGTGTCTCCATATCAGAGGCACATCGGCGTTCTGAATCTGAGATACACGATTGGCCACAAACGTCTCCAACGTGTGTGGCGCCGCGCGCAACCAGGCCAGGGCCACTTGACTGTCCGACCAGGCGTAGAAGTCCCTGATGTCTACCGTGAGTGACAGTTCCTTGTGGATATGTCCCAATAGTCTGGACAGCAAATGAGCCCCGCTCAGTTCCAACTTCGGTATTGTCAAGCGCGTTTTGATTGGAGCAACCTTACTCTTTGCCAACAATAAAACAACGCTGACCCGACCTTCAGAGTCAACTGTTCGCAAATAAACTGACGCCGCGTAGGCCCGCTCTGACGCGTCGCAAAACCCGTGCAGGCTGGCCTTGTACTTACCCGACGGCAGTATTTTTCGGGGCAAGGCCACTTGATTAATGTCTCCAATTGTGGAAATCAACTCAACCCAAGTGTCGAGGGGAGGGCCCACCAAGGGCTCATCCCAAGAGACCCCCAGGGTCCAAAGTGTCTGCAACAGGCACTTTGCCGACAAAATCACAGGGCTAATCCACCCATTTGGATCAAACATCCGTGCGATAGTGGAGAGGACCGTCCTCTTCGTCCACACACACTGGGGTTCCAGGTCCACCTGAAACGTGAAAACGTCCGCGATCGGCTGGTACTGCATTCCTAGTACCGCTATTGAACTGGGATCCCCTGAATCCTCGAACAGGTGAGGGTTTTGCTGGTGATCCTCAGTTATTCCTTCAAGAACCTGAGGCTCGTTGGATAACCATTTGCGCAATTCGTAGCCACCGGCCGCGAGTAGGGCAATCAGCTCATCTCGCAGGATTAGAGCTTCCTCTATTGTTTGTGCCCCAGTACACACGTCGTCGACGTAAACGTCACGTGCTAAGACAGCCGCTGCCCGTGGAAAACGATTCCTTTCTCGCTCGGCCAATTCTAATAACGAGCGGATTGCGATGAACGGACTCGACTTTAAGCCGTACGTATTAGTGTTAAGTTCATACACGACCATTGGCTCATCTGGCCTTTCTCGCCAGAGGATCAGTTGGAACCGTCTGTCCTCTGGATGTATGAGTGTCTGACGGAACATCATTCGAACATCTGCTCCCAGCACCACCTGGTGTCTCCGGAAATTTAAGATAATGTCAATGATGTCCCTGTGAAGCTTAGGTCCAGCATGTAGACACTGATTGAGCGAAACTCCTGTGGACGACGGGGCTGAGCCGTCAAATACGGTCCTCAGCTTTCCCGTAGATGCCTTCCACACCGCATGGTGAGGCAAAAAGAAATGGTCCGTCGAGGTCCAGTCCACGACGGCAGGAGACATGTGACCCAGGGCCTCATATTCTCGCATAAATTCTATATACTTTTCCCTAAGTACTGGGTCCCGAGACATGCGACGCTCCATAGACCTTAACCGTTTCTCCGCCAGTGATTTTGACTGTCCGAGAACCGGCGGACAATCCTGAAACGGTAGCCTGGTTTCAAACCTCCCTGAGGCTAAGCGTCGCGTATGATTTGCGTAAAAGGTCTCGCATTCCACATGTTCCGGATCTAAGCGGGAGATCATCGGAGGCTCTTCCACTTCCCAAAACCTCTGCATCGTCCTGGCGATGGAGGTGCTAGCCACGACAGCCAAGCTGTCGGAAGACGCTTCTTCATAAACTGGCCCCATAATTGCGTGACCGAAGATGGTGGAAAGAGTCACCATGGAAGATCGACCTAAGCCCTGCTTATTCCCCAAAATTATCCAGCCTAGTACATCGGAGCCCAGCAAGAGTTCTACTGGAGCTGGCTCGTTGTACTTTGGATCGGCTAACTTTAAGCCCGATGTGTCAGGCATCTGACTTTTCGGTATGTCTGACGAGGGATGCCACCCCACTACTTTGTCCATTATGACTGCGATCGCCGCAATCCTCATTGATGCGGAGTCCCTCGCCGAGACCATAAAGTGGGTCTGACCCACTACACCCCGAACTTCTGTGTCTCCGACCCCACGGATCGGCACAGAAACAGGCGTGTGTCCCAGACACAGACGCCTGGCCACTCGCGTAGAAATCAAGCAACCCTGTGCTCCCGTATCTAAAAGAGCCCGTACCCTTACATGGTCCCCCCTGGGACCCCAAACGCAGACCAGCGCGGTAGGCAGCAAAACCGTTTGCGGCTCGGCTGCTGCTCGTAGATCGGCTAGTCAAAGCAGATTGCCCTCTGGGCCCATCGGGCTACTAGCTTGGGACCACCCCGGACTGGGAGCACCCTGTGATCCCACCGGGCTACTTGGTCCGTACCAGTAGCCTGGGCGTACGCAGTTTACTTCACGCGGAGGTGCATAGCCTGCAGCCCTCCCGCAGGCTGGGGGGTGATACTCCAGTCTTGGATACTCATGTATCGGTGGAGAAAACCTACGCTGCACGTTGGCCCATTGGCCTGGCAACGAAGGAGGTGGGTAGTGCACAGGTGGCGTAGGGACCATCCCACTAACGGGACGCTCTGCGCGCCAACTGGCCCTGTTGGCACTCCCGCCATGTTCGCCTGGTGTCGTAGACCGTGCAACTGGGTGAGGGGGAGGTCCCCTTGAACCTCCACCATCTTGCTCGCCTGGAGCTCTTCCTACAGGACCGTAGGCTGAGTGGGTTGGGCGCGTCGGCGCCCCCCCACCCGTGAGGGCCCTATCCCCCTTGGCCCGTTGTGCCCCTCTCTCGCCCATTGGCACCGCCTCATCTGTACTTCCGTTACACAGGACGGGGTGGTGCGGCCGTCCGCAGTTGCTGCAAGGTTGAGCCTGAGGACAATCGACATACCAGTGCTTCTCTAGGCACCCCCAGCACAGATTCAACCTCTTGGGCAAACGTCGACGGTCTGGCAACGACATAGCCGCCAGTTGCCGGCATTGCAAGGTTGAGTGTGACCCGCCACACAAATTGCACCCATGAGCCGTGGTTGCTGCCGCAGCTATCCACCCAGGCCTGCTCTTACCGTGGGCCTTCGAAGGACCCGCCTTTGGGGGCGTTGGGAGCCTGCCCCAATCGCTCCCCCGTGAGTCTGTGGGGGAAGCCTCTACCACCCCAGACTCCAACTCCAAGAACTCCAGGAGTTCCTTGATGGTAGGGAAAACCTTAGCATCCCCGCGGCCCGCAGCTCGATCCCTCTCAAACCTGGTCCGCATTTCGTGGGGAATCTTCCCCATCACTATATGGAATAGAATAAAATCCCATTGACCCACCGGTAGGCCCAGAGCCGTAAGAGCATTAATCGACACCGTAACCGGCGTGATAATCAAGTTACGTAATTGGGCCCTACCCGTCGCTCTGGACATGTTGAGTAGTTGCGCGATATGCGCATCTGCTTGACGCCGCGGATTCTCATATCTCCCCTCCAGGGTCGACATGGCCGCCTCATAATTTGAGTCGGTCAGCTCCAAATGCTGTAACAGCGACTGCGGCTCTCCCTCTAGAAAAGAGCGCAAGTAGGCGAGTTTATCTGCACCCTTAAGCTCCGCCCTAGACTCCACAACAGACGCAAACATGTTGCGAAACCCGGCCCATTCTCGCAAATCCCCCCGGAATCTGGGTACTATTAAAGAGGGCAGATGACCTATCGCACCAGGGGCCCTTGACACTGGCAGGGGGGGCCGCGCCGGCAACCCCTCTCTTTCCCGGTTGATCTCTGCCGCTCGCTGTACTATCGAGTCGTACAGGTCCGAGATCTGCAGCATATCGGCCTTGCACGCTTCCACTGCGACCGCATCGGTGTCGAAGCCTGCGCTCCCCATAACCCGTTCTAAAGCGGCCTCCGCTTGTTCGAAACGAGCCGTAGCACCTCGCGCACGTTCGAGAAGCGCCTCCTGTCGATCGCTTCGCGTGACGAGCGCCTCGGCACCAACAAACCATCGCAGCTGGTTTTGTATGGCAATACGACCAGCAGCCACCGCCATTACAAATTAATCAAAAAAAAAGGGGAAAAAAAATATATATTTATATTTATTGAAACGGGACACCCTGTATACCCGAACAACAACAAAAAATAGAAAGTAGTCTAACAATAATGAAAAGTAAAATGAACACCCTATATCTGCCGAACCACCCTGTATTCGCGCACAGTAATGAGTGCAATCACTGACTTATATTAAACACACAAATAAAAACCAAAATATAAAAATCCGACCGACAACCACACCAAGTTCAAATTTTCCCTAAATCGGGGAATATTTCTAGGCTGGCCACCCTAAATCTAAAATTCGTGAACTACCTTATCCGGTCAACCACGCTCTGCTACCAAAAATTGTTGGGTTTAGGACCCCGCCCTATTACCAAACGTTACTTAAACTAGTACTAACTAAGTGGTGGCCCACTAGGCTCGATATAATTATGTGGTCGGAAAAAAAAGGTACCGGGAGAACGAACTGACAACAAACGCGCAGTTACCCTCGGATCGTTATAAACTAAAATGAATGAAAATGGTACTTACATTGCCCGCCGGTCCCTGCTCCCGAAACAGAGTCGACCCAGTCGATTGGTGGCGACTTACACTAAAGCAGGCATTAGCCCAGCCAGGGTCCGGTCCGTCAAAGTCAGTAGTCAAGTTCGGTCAGTCTACCGTGGCGCCACGCCTCCAACCTGGAGACGACCCTGCACATCCAGATCGAGAACCGGTGTCCGAGCAAGTAAACGGAATCCTGACTTCCGAAACACTAAATAATCCTTTTAATTAAATCCGTAAACACGACTTTTCCACGTAGTGCGATGCGGCATTCCGCCCGCTTAATTCATGTCACACAAGCTTGCACAGTCACAATAGTTCGTACTATTAGTCCAGAAACAACTCGGCCACCGATATTGCTTCCGAATATAAAATTATGGTTCTCGGAACCAAATAAAAACGCTTCTCCGCGCTGCGCGTGCGATACCCGCTCCTTAGCTAGGATCAACACACAGAACTATCGAATGATCTCGCTAGTGTGGCCACTGCGCCCGGCGCAGCGGAACAATACCAAAAAATATTACTTGCGCGCGCGCTGACTCGCTGAGTATCGACTTAGCGCAAACACAAATTATAAAGCAAAGGCGAAATGGTTGCACCTTGCATTGTTCCTTTATATACATTTCTAGGTCCGTGGATGTTATTATTATATTTAACAAATAACTGTCTCTCATATAGGAAATTGAATATCCATTTACAGACTTGTCCGGGAATTCCTATGTCCTTCAAGATGCCAACTAGCACACTTGGATCGACATTGTCAAAAGCGCCCTGTACATCCAAAAATGCGCACACAGTGGATGAGTGACTAAAAAAAGAACTGTTTATGTCAGCCAGTAATGAAGTAAAACTTTCTGCAGCACTCCTCCCCTTACGGAAACCAAACTGTTCTGCAGGTAAGATATTTTTTGATTCCACAAACCAATCTAGTCTAACCTTTAGCATGTATTCAAAAATCTTACCTACACAAGATGATAATGATATAGGTCTGTATGAATTATGGCTATTTTCTGGCTTGTCAGGTTTTAATATAGGTATGACACATTGTGTCTTCCATGAAGAAGGAATGGATTGAGTTTTCCAAAGAGTGTTGTACAGTTTGAGCAAAATTTTCTGTGCATCACTGTGCATGTTTCGAATAAGCTTGTAAGGAATATTATCTAAACCAGGTGTTGTATCTTTTCTGGATCGAAGTGCACTTTGAAACTCTGTCCATGTAAAACTTTCAGAAAGAAAAGAACTTTCAGGATCTAATTCATTAAACAGAGAATTTAATTTAGTTGTATCAATATTCTTTTCAGGTGGTGAAATTGGAGCATACTTATCTAGAAAAGCTGGGATCCATTCATCGTTTTTTGAGGTCTTAAATGAAGCTATACGTTTAAATCGGCGAATATGGTTCCAAATAACTGAGACAGGTGTGTA
The DNA here is from genome assembly GCA_963969515.1 of Yponomeuta evonymella. Lineage (NCBI taxonomy): Eukaryota > Metazoa > Arthropoda > Insecta > Lepidoptera > Yponomeutidae > Yponomeuta > Yponomeuta evonymella. The sequence continues at coordinate 3,539,783 of OZ018366.1, read as the reverse complement.
TCTATTAAATGAATCACATAACTTTCTCCATCCATTTTTTTTCTTTTCTCTAATAATTCTCTTTTTGAGGGCATCTAGTTTCTTGTAATTTATAAAGCTCTCCAAAGATGAGTTTTCCCTATATATATTTAAGGCTTCAATACTATTTTTAACTGCAATCGCACAATCATCATCCCACCAAGGAACGGATTTCTTGAGAGTCTGTTGTGAGCAGGTTTTAACTTTTGGAATGCATTCATCTTTAATTTTATTAAGCATATCACAAAATAAGTTATAGCTAGCCAATGGGTTTTCAGGATCAATAACAAAGTTCCTAAAAATATTGTTTGTTTCAGATGAAAACTTACTCCAATCAGCTTTGCTGTAAACATATCGCTCCGTGGCTTCACCCATCTCAAACTTTTGGACTGCTGTTTGAATGTCAACTATTGTTGGGTAGTGGTAGCTACCCATGGGATCACTATGAACTCGCCATTCACATAGGGGAGCTATACTCGGACTAACACAAGAGATATCAATGGCTGACTGATTCTGATGAGGCCTGCCTACTGTTGTTGGTAAGCCTGTATTCAATATACAGAGGTCACACTCATCTAATAAGTTATAGACATCAGAACCTCTAGAATTGATGGATCTGCATCCAAAAGCCACATGATGGGCATTGCAGTCTCCTGCCATAAATAAGGGTTTCGGTAATGTGTTTATTATTTGTTTCAGCTGCCTGCATCTGAAGCGACCCCCTCTCGGAGGACAGTATAAACATAAAATGGACAAATCGCCAACATCCGTTTTAAGAACTAAAGCAACTGATTGTAAATTATCATTATAACGAGTTTGAATGCATTTGTATTTAAAGGTATTTCTAATAAGTATTCCAACTCCACCGTTACCATTGGGCCCATCCTGTCTAACAAAGTTATAACCGGAAATTCTGAAATCACTTTTCCTCTTTAGCATGGTCTCATTAAACAAACATATATCAATATCGCTCTCAGATAGAAAATCAATTAACAATGGTTTTTTACTGTTTACACTTTCAACATTAAATTGAGCTATACGTAAATACTGCTTATTCATTTTTTTAAATTGCTTATTAGTACATCTTTAATAACTGAGGTGGTGATTTTTTGGCCATCTTTGGAGTTCGCCAAGCAAACCAAAGCAGCAACCAAACCTTTTAACACTACGTCATTTTTTATAATTTGTTCAATAAGTGTTTCCGAGGAAACTACGTCTGGTGACACAATAGGTGTTTTCGTAATAATCGAGGTAGGTGTGGAAGAGGTTTTATTGCTGGCGGTTGGTGCTTTATGTTTTGGTAGCGTGGGGAAATCCGTAGCATAATTCTTTAATAAGTTTTCTCTGTCTGACTTGTTAACAGCACTCGCATAAGTGACTCTATTCTTTTTTTCCTGTATCTTACTTTGTTTAACCGGACAATCCCTCGAGATGGCCACATGAGCCCCACCACAATTGATACATTTCAGTTCCTGGTCATTGGTGCAGTCCGAGTAGCGGTGCTCCCCCGCGCAGAGGGAGCATCGCTGCTTGGAGCGGCAGATTCTCGCTCCATGATTAAACTTGAAACACTTAAAACACTGCAACAAAGGTGCAATGTATTCATGAACGCGGTATCTGAATATATCTAAGTAAACCGCGCCTGGCAGCACATTAGATAGGAAAGTCACACTTACAGATTCGTAAGGCTTGATCTCTCCATTGACTTTGCGGGTGAACCTTCTCACCCCGATGATCTCGACGGATGCAGTGAGTTTCTTGAAAAGCTCTTCGTTGCTTATATTTGTAGGAACATACCTGAGGACTCCTATTTTCTCAATTGCTCTGGCTGGAATGTAGGCTTTGAAGCCATGTCTATTTAGGAAATCCTCATTCTGGAGGAAATTGTTAGCATTGTTGTACTGGGCAAAAGTAACCGCAAGTTTCGTAGCTGAAATGCGTTTTATATCAGACACGCCTTTGATATCATTCCTGAACAGACTGGCTAGAAAAAGTGGATTTCTGTTGCCGATGTTCTCGCCTTTGCTGCTCTCTACAAAAACCGTCAGCGCAGCAGGGTCTGCGTTCTCCGGGAAAAGCCGAACATACCCGGGCTTGATGTAAGGTAAATAACATTCATCACTTAGTTTTGCACTATTTGATGCGTCCCCTTCACTGGAAGATTCGTTTGAATCTGTCTCTACAATTCTTCTTTTTTTAGGTCCCTGCAGCGTCCCAGGGGGCTCCGCCCCTGGGAGCGTCATTTTGAAAAACTATACACACGTAATAGTAGTTATTTACAACACAATTAATCACAATTAAATTAATTTCGGAAAAAAGTTTTTCAGAGTTTCGAAATTCGCGCCCTCTTCTTTCAAAAGCCCGCCGAGAAGCCCTGTCATTCGTAGCTGACACAACACAGTGTAATCGCAGACCGGAAACGGACCACATCCAAGCGAAATTTTGGCAGCTGTCATCCATATCACTTGACGTTTCTTAACTCAACTTTGTTGTTCCAACAATAACGTTGGGTACCCGTGCACTTGCCATGACATCCTATTCCATTAATATTATAAATGTGAAAGTTTGTGGAGATGTTTGGATGTTTGTTACTCAATCACTCAATAACGGTTGAACGGATTTATATGAAACTTGGCGTGCAGATAGACAAAGACCTGAATTGAAACATAGCATACTTGATATCCCGGTAATGCGTTTCCGTAGGATAATATTTATTTTAAGTTTAAAATAGATGGCGTTGTGCGAGCGAACGTTGTGTTTTAAATATAGATTGCGCTGTGCAAAAATCGTATAAACGGATTCCGCGGTGGTACGAAGTCACCGGGTCAGCTAGTATTATATAAATTTAGCTCGATAGAATGGAACTCAAATTAAATGGCAGACGATTTCCTGACTAGGCCATCGTGATTGTCGCCATTTTCGAGGCCCCAAACAAAACTTCGCAGAGCGGGTGATTCGGCGTAACCGCGAAGCCGTTACTCATTTAAAATCGCGGTATCAGAAGAATTACACCACAATTTATCATTCGCAAACTTAGATGGACAATTTGTCACGACAGGACGCTGGAACAGATTTCGACGAACTTTTCTGAGGCGTCTTCGAAGTTTACCGAAGCGGAAAATGCGAATATTATTGCAAGGTCATTACAGGGTTGTAATGGGCGCTGAAGCTCTAATTCTGGATGTATTTTAACGTTTGTGGTGTCCTCCTTCTCACTCCTCCTTTCGCTCTAATACAAGACCACCAAAGCCTGAACAATTCCAACCGTCTAACTGTAAATTCCATGCTAGTTACTATCGCAAACGTCAGGATTCCAACAGGATTTGGTGCGGAAGGCGCATAATTAGGCCTCTTGCTTGACTGGTTACCATATCACAAGGCATTCATGTATAGAACCAGGACAAGTGATTGTATTGTTTAGATTTAATATGACGAGTATTTGTTACTTTCCGCCGTACTATTATTAGGCCCATATTGCATATGAGAGTATATTATGATAATGATAAACATTGCGGGTCTTGGTAAATACCAAGATATATCTTTCCTGTGCAACAAGCAAGTGATATCACATGATATTCTATTTATATTCCAGTTGAATAATCATCTTCATCAGCCATTTGACTGCAGGACATAGGCCTCCGTCGTGGTTTTCATAACCATAAGGGGTTTTGCCATAATCGCCACGCTTGGCAGGCGGGTTGGCGATCGCAGTATGCGGTTGGAATATCAGGAAGACGCTGATGCCCGTCTCCTGATAATTGATTTCCGTTTCCGAATTGAGTGACGCTATTCTTAATCCTGCGCTACACGAAAATCTTACTACGGTGCCATACGGAAAGTTTAATAAAGGAGAGTTAAACAAAGAAGATTATGATACCATGTGATACTATCACAGACAGCATGACGACGCAAGTCGCTCGTTTTTGGCTTTAAAATGACAAAAATTAGAAAAAAAAGAAAAAAAAGATATTTATAATAATTTAACGACACATCCTGTTGAGAAGGCGATTGTATTACTTAGAAAAACGAATGTAAAACGGGTGAAATGTTGTATAATCTTGAAAATGCCCAAAAGTTGGGTAATGTGGTGACGACATGAAGAATAATGAGTGACATGTGACAAAACAAAGAGTAATAAAATAGAGATACAACTGTTTGCAACACATCACAAAAACAAACTAAAACTTACACAGAAAAGAGTAATAAAAAAAACAAACTAAAACCTACACAGAAAAGAGTAATAAAAAAGAGATACAACTGTTTGCAACACATCACAAAAACAAACTAAAACCTACACAGAAAAGAGTAATAAAAAAAAACAAACTAAAACCTACACAGAAAAGAGTAATAAAAAAACAAACTAAAACCTACACAGAAAAGAGTAATAAAAAAGAGATACAACTGTTTGCAACACATCACAAAAATAAACTAAAACTTACACAGCAAAGAGTAATAAAAAAAACAAACTAAAACCTACACAGAAAAGAGTAATAAAAAAAACAAACTAAAACCTACACAGAAAAGAGTAATAAAAAAAAACAAACTTAAACCTACACAGAAAAGAGTAATAAAAAAAACAAACTAAAACCTACACAGAAAAGAGTAATAAAAAAAAAACAAACTAAAACCTACACAGAAAAGAGTAATAAAAAAAAACAAACTAAAACCTACATAGAAAAGAGTAATAAAAAAGAGATACAACTGTTTGCAACACATCACAAAAACAAACTAAAACCTACACAAAAAAGAGAATGTAATGACAATGATTGAACGTAAAACTGCGTCTATTAACATTATGAACGCGCTAAAACGAACATAGCAGTATTCTAACCCCCTTACTTATAAACCTAGTGTAAAGTTATGCGTAGGTTAAACTAGGAATACCTATACAAAATTTTATATTATTCCAAGGTGTAATTATGTCGAGTTTATTGGTAAAGCCCTAAGGATTTAATGTATTAAAAATTAAGAAAAAGAATTTCCACAGGGTTCCCCAGTGCCACCAAAATTATCTGCTTTATAAAAAAGGTTTTTGCAAAAATCTCAGTACTACAAATAATTATATAGAATTTCTGTCAAAACGACCGTTTTAGCGGAGGTGTTCTCTAGTCTCAGGTTGTTGGCCTTCAGTCCTAGATGTTAGGTCATGACTTTTGACATGATTTAGATGTTTCTTGCAATTCCACTTCTTGCAAATACTTTTTGTGAAAAAATACAAGGTGTGAGAAAAATACACCAAATCCCATGTGCCTGTGTTAGAAAATGAAGCGTTTCCAGTTGTACAAGTACATGAGGATTCATTCGTACATTTGAAGTCGTAAAAAAAGTCAACTGTTCCTATATATTGCAATGCAGCAATTATTAAATTTGGTACTATTTCACGAATTCAAGGTTCCCATGTTTTGTAATGGGAAGTAGATAATAAAATTTTCGAATTTTGTAACAACCCGTGTATGGTTTCTTGCCATTGGCACCACTGAAGCTGGAGTTACTACTCACACGTCGTTGTACTTAAGACAAGATTAGAGAGAAAACAAAGAGGTGCCTGCATAATTATTACATACATACATACGTAAACTCACGCATATATCCCAGAGAGGTAGGCAGAGACCAGGGACTGCCACTTGTCACGATCCTGACAGATCACCTCAACATTCATTAGTCGTTACTTGCACGCACGCCGGTGTCGGGTACTTTTTAATTATTAAATAGTCAATTTAAAATCTTGTCCGCATACAAACTAAACTAGTCCAATAAAGAACGTTGTTTGCAGCTTGCAAAGGCCTCGGATGGCGTACGGAACGCTTGGCGTTTAGCGAGTCACAGGTCACAGCAGAATTAACTTCCTTATTTATCTATTATAGCTGACTCGGCAAATGTTATTTTGTCATATTAATTAGCCTCAGACCTACCAAATATATACAAAAAAAAATTATAAATATCAGGAAGCCGTTTCGGAGGAGTTCGATAATAAGCATTGTGACACAAAAAATATCTAGGTAGGTAATACACCTAAAAGCAATTCGCCTTTCTAATGCAGCCGCTACCAGCAATTGGTATCAAAACGTTACTGAAAAAGCATAAGAGTAGCGAATTTTTTTTTTTTTCTCAAAAATGGAAAAATTACATTGTATTGTATACCAGACTCCTTAACTCATAAAATCTTTCTAGTTTAAGATTAGCAGTTAAGACTGGCATATTATTGTTCATCTTTATAAAATAAACAGTTTAATTTTTTATTTTTTTTTACATGAAAAATATGGTAGAATAAAACTTGTATGAACATGACAAACTCTAATCGAGATGTTTCAAGAATTACACATATTAGTAGGAATGTGAAAAAATACTCGACTTAAAAAAATATCATATCTTATAATTCTTTTTATTTTGGTGATTTTGGTTAAAATCGATTTATACTTACAAGCGTCTTTTCGATTTTTTTCATAGCCAACACGTACAATTTGTTAGAATTTTCGCGCCCTGCGCAATTATAAAATGTCAGTTAAGCAGCAGTGTTTTTTGCTGATTTGTTTGCAAAAAAAAGGGAATTCTACTTTAATTTTGTTTGTTTTAGTTGAGTCATCCTAAAAATGCCGCTGACATTTCGTTTTCATTACAACAATTCAATGAAAATTGTGAGTTAACTGCAAAAATAAAACCATAAATGTTATATTCTTAAAAGTATACACGTGGCTATTTGCTAATCAATGTGACCAAAAGTTTTGGGAAGTTACGGTCTATGTTTTTTTTAAAGCTAACATCGGCATTCTTGGACAGGTCTCAAGTGGCCCAGGTATTTAAACTATACCTGGGTCACTCAAGGACACTGCGTACAATGCGTAGTACTCAAAAACATGGATTCTATTTAACTGTCGTGCGTGTGTTACAAATGTCGATTTTTGCAAACAAATCGATTACTTTGCTCAGAAAAATCGATTATTAAAAAAATAGTACATTACTTCAGAGGGAAGAAAGTGACAGTTCCATACCGAGATTATGGCATTTGCTTGCGAGGGGCGCAAACCATTTGAGGTATGGAACTGTACTTTATCCTGAGGTATGTATAGTGCTTTTTATTACACCTACGAGGAAAATTATAGACATAAATGCATAGAAATGTTTACAAAAAACACAAAGATAAATGCTAAATCAATCGAAGTTTTTGCGAAAATGCGCGGGCTTTTCCTTTTTTTATTCGCCCGTTTCTGGAGTAGGCTAAGATCATAAGGTCATGCAGCCACTTCTTCCGTGATTCCGCGCGTTTTATATACATAAATAATTTCGTTTTTAATTTTCTATATGCACCAAGGAGGTTGGTAACTGTTAAAAAAAAACTGTATGTGGCCAGTAACAATTTACTTGAAATTTTATTAGTAGACAGTTAGTCTCTTTGCAGTATGACTGCTGACAAATTAAAAAAACAAAAAACCGGGTATGTAATGGAATTTCATACATACTTCCCACCCTTGGGTCGGAAGGATTTTCATACAAACTTCCATACCTTGGGATGAAAGGATTTGAAGGGCGGGATAAAGGCGTTTCTTCCCTCTAATTGATATAATTAGTATGTATTTTCAGAGCAGGTGTGATAAAAAAGATTTTTACGTGCATTATCGTATCCCTGCATCCCAACCTTCCGTACGCTGTAAGAATAGTTGCCGCTACCTGCACTGGCTTGGACAGTGACTCGGCGTGATTACATCGATTCCCAGCGGAGGCAAACATGGTGGACGCAATGAATTCTAAATGCGGGACGACCAATTAGCAAGCAGCTGGGTAGGTACGTGCAGGCTCTTCATTTACAGGCCGTGAGCTCGTCGTCAGTAACACTACGTAATACGTTACTAAGACGAGATAAATTTAGGTTTTTTAGGGTCAACAGCACATATTCAATCCGGAGTCCACCGATTCAAAATGTTTTTTACTTTGACTTTCAATATCACTCGTTAACTTTGGAAAGGAAAACATCGTGAGGAAACCTCAGTGTCTGAGTTGTTCACACACCTCAGCACTTGGAAGTGCCAATCCGCGGTGGTTACTTGTGGTGATTAAGCCCATACTCACTCTCTGAGAGAAGGCCTGTGCCCTGCAGTGGGACGAATATAGGCTATATAATTTTAAAAAGTCAAAACTGGCGGCAGCGTTTACGTTTGTATTTTGATAATCATCATCATCATCATCAGCCATTTGACGCCCACTGCAGGACACAGGTCTCCCTATTAAAACCACGAGGGAGGCCTATTTTGGTAATATTGTAAAGTTATTTATTGTTGTACCTAAATAAATATGGCCAGTCATAAATCTGGAAGGTCTCGTACGGTCTACAAAAAGTGGACTAAATTACATGCTATATCCATTTGCAATGTGGATGATGAGGTCCATCATCCTAGAATCAAATTATAACCTTAGTTGCCACCCTTACACTTGAAGGTTTGCTACGTCAAACAAGGCAGAATCAATCTCTATATTATTTTCCACCTGTTGCCAAGCGAAATAAGTTTTCAACGCTAGCTGAATACGTATTTTCTCTGATATCACTGAACTACGACTTCAAGAGTAAAAAAACCTCTCGAAATTCGTTCAATGCCCTTGTCTGGGAACACTTCCTCGAGAAGTGTTGCCCCAGCCTTCCTTAGCCCCTCTTCATGATAAGAGTCTTTCAGTTGTATGTCCTCTACTATTAATCATATTTATTTTTTGTGTGTGTGGTAAATTATATGTATTCCCTTGGCCTCTTATAGTGTGTAGATATAATACGACGGTGGACAGGAAAACACTTGAAGCGACACTTTGGTCGAAACTGAGTTATATACATATTCGTTATATAAAAAAAACGCTGATTTTGAATATGTATATAACTCAATTTTGACCAAAGTGTCGCTTCAAGTGTTTTTCTTTTCCACCGTCGAATATGTATTTTATAGTAGTATACAGACCTATTGTATTTTAATATACCTATATTGTGTTATCGGTATATGTAAGTCTATATTAATGTGTAAGTTTATTTCATTAAACCTTATAAAAGCATATTTTTAACTTTTCTTATCTTTTTTTTTGCACACCTAGGTACCAACTCTTTCCTCCACCTCCTGCGGTTGACTGGTAGCAAATGCTTATGGCATTAAGTCTGCTGCATTATAGGATTCCTTTAAGTGCAATAAAAGTAACAAAAAACAACAATTACATATTTGCGCCGTTTGGGGTCGAAACCATAGGCACTTGGGGCCCAGAGGCGCGCCTGCTGTTCAAAGACTTAGCGGCGCGCCTAATCGACGCATCGGGAGACCAGAGGGCCGGCGCGTACTTCGGCCAGAGGATAAGCCTGGCCATCCAAAGAGGTAACGTCGCCAGCGTTCTGGGCTCATTACCGCGGGACAGTGACCTGGGGCAGGTGTTTTATTTGTAAATATAGAATTAGTTATTTGTATATTTTTATCAGTTATATATTAATTAAGTCTCTTATTTTATGTTTGAAATAAATAAATAAACAAAATCTGCATATTTGTGCCCCCTTTTCGATTCCTGCCCCTTTACTCTCGACGCTAGAAGTCAAACTATGCTTTCAGTTTTCGTTGCGCTCTGAAGTTCCGATAAGTTTAATGATGTTTCTTACAACTAAAATGAACCTGCCGATATTTCTGACTTATTGCATTTAAATGTGACCCAACTTGAACGCAATAACGTTGAGAGTAGAGGGGCTGGTGTGATCAGAATAAAATTATCTATCCGTGCGGCCTTTGATCAATCCGTAGTGGTCCAGCATAAAATGCAATAGCATTATTAGGGACCCCGCAAAAAGGGCACACAAATTGCATCTTTCTGCGCGTTTCAAAGGCAAAGCGAAATATGCAATTTTTCCAGCGACACCCGTTGCAATGGGAGCGGGCTCTGTTTGGGAATGAATCCTACCGAAGGGCAGCCGAGTTATTGTGGTTCAATACCATTCGTTTTCATACAGTGAGGGTGATTAGAAACTGGAGAATTTATAAAAACCAAAAGTGGAAAAAGGTTTTTTGTCATAGCGATCTCCCAGAGAAGGCTTGTTCCCTACAGTGGGACGTTTATAGGCTACTTATGTAAGTGGATTCGGAATTAAATTAATTAATAATGTGTACTGCTTTCCGTGTAGCGCCGGATTAAGAATAGCGTCACTCCATTTCCATCCGTGGATGTCGTAGAAGGCGACTAAGGAATACATTACCAGGAGACGGGCAGCAACGTCTTCCTGAAATTTCAACAGCATACTGCGATCGCCAACCCGCCTGCCAAGCGTGACGATTATGGCAAAACCCTTCATGGTAGGAAAACCATGAAGGAGGCCTGTGTCCTGCAGTGGGCGTCGGTTAGCTGATGATGATGATGACTGCTTACGAAAGTTTTAGTTCGAAAAGGGCTTATGATGTTCTTTTACATTAGAACCCTTTATTGTACACACCAGAAAAAAAAGACTACAAACAACCATCACCACACCACCACCACCACATTGTTCTTTTGTCATATTTATTTCTTGGTAACGAGTTGTGCTTCTACTTCTTATTTGGTAGCTCTGGCTGCCAGCCAAATGGCACTGGTTTTGCATTTTTAAACTCGGAGGTGAATCCCCAAAACTCTGCCAATGGCGGTTTGTTCCCCGCTCACCCTTTATTCAAATCGCTAGCATTTTTAAACTGCACTTTAATTGGGTACTTAGAGGGTGGCAGTAGCTACACTTTCATAGTTATTGTTATTTATAAAAACGTAATTCGTTAAAATGCTCCCAAATTATAGTAACATGTAGTTTTGTAAAATAAGATAGGATGAGATAAGAATACTATTTATTGTGGACAATAATTATAGTTGTATAAGTACAAACACGAATGTACGCACATTTGTATGTATTCATCAATAAATTACTTACTCATTTAAAAAAAGTCACGATGTCAATTTTTTCCCCTATTACCGAAAACTATTTCGTAACTGCTTTTATAGAGAGTTCACGGATCGTGTATGTATAAATACTCCGGTATAGTATAAGGAATACTTGACAGTTTTAGGTTGACAGTCCGCCATTGTACATCTACACTTTTCTTTTTGTGAAATGAAGCATAACAAGCAAACAGTTTTAATTTTCAGTTACGGTATTGGGAACTCGGTGTCTTTAAATTATTAAATAAGTATACTCTCGATATTACCATTTTAAAACCGTTTCCGAAGTGTCAAAATATATATGTTCGGAGCAGGTTAAATCGGATGATCCCATATAGAGAAGAAGTTGTTTAGTAACGCCCTTTATATTTTGGAACAATTTAAATGTAAACCAATATTTAAACCAAATAGGGGATGTATTAGCAAAGGGCAAGATATAAGTAATCGAAACCGGTGTGTGTGCATGCAACGACTAATGAATGTTGAGGAAGCGAAAATGATCTGTCAGGACCGTAGCAAGTGGCAGTCCCTGGTCTCTGCCTACCCCTCTGGGATACAGACGTGAGTTTATGTTTTGTTATGTTGTTTTAAATGTAGAAGATTTTAAGTTGGTTACAAGATAATTAACGTTACAGTTTTAAGTGAAAATACCCAAATTTTATAATTGAAACTTACCCAACTCTTTGTTCGGCGTCAATTATTTATTACCTTGAAGCTGAAGAATAGTAGGAAAGGAACTGTAATGTTGGTTTATCCAGAAGGCTATGCTTACATCGCCGCTAGAAAAACAAAGTTGATTTTTATGTTTTCTTTGACATTGGGTAGAATTTGTCAACATTTTTGTCAACATTGTATAATCAATCTTTCCAGTTTCTAACTATACAGCGGATCTATGCAAAAAAACCTACTATATTGTTGAGGATTATTTAAAAGACAAAGGTACCTGGTATTCAAATAATGTTAATAGGGATGATTGTGTCTACCGTTCAACACATTCATGCGTAAACTTTAAGTTATAAACTCTGTTAATTAAGTTAAAAAGTATTTAGAAAAGAATAAATGTGGAGTGTCTTTATTTTTTTTTTACATTATAAACTATTAATTCTGAAACTAATGGCTTTGAAGTTTATCTTTATAATAAATACTTAAAAAGAAAATTTATTACCCAATAAATTAAAAAAGACCATCAATAATAATATTCTAAACATAATTTTCCAAAAGCGTAAATGAGAAAGTGCCTCACACTTTTATCGGAGTAATATTGTGTTTATTTCATAAAGTTCATAGAAAATCGCAGAAAATAATAAAAAAATAAAACTATAAACTTTTTTCCGAATTTCACTAGTCGGGAAAATTGCAAAAAGTTAACTTGCTCATTCATTTTCATTGCATTTTTTAGATTTTCTAATGAGGGCGTAGATACAGAAAACATAAGATAACTCAATATTTATAAATTATTCATACATTGTATAATAAGTTGTCACTAGTCTTATTACGTCACAATTTACGCCTAATTTGTATGGACCGTTTTGTACAAACCACGTGACTCTAATTGCTATTCATGGAGGTTTTTCTCCGTGAGGCATTTGGGAAGAAACCTACTTTACCATTTTGTCACATGACAAAAGGTACTCATATTTGAAAATTTAAAACCTTTAGCACAATAACTTCTGCGTGCTTTAGAAGGGCAATAAATATTTAAACCGTTTTTATTGGGCAATTCGAGATTTTTCCACGTTTATCGCTGAATTTATTTTGTTGAAAGTCTTATTTACCAAAGTAGGGCTTGCCGCTCCCGAATCGGACTTTTTAGTCATTCGAAAAAGTGTCAAACTCTTAGGCACTGCTTAAATCGTCCGTAACGGACGCAAAGGCCTGTGATGATGATGATGATTATTAATAAAACCACGATGACTTAAAGCACTTCACATTGCTGCCGCAATCATCATCATCAACCCATTATGTCCCCACCGAGGGGCACGGGTCTCTTCCCTGAGGAAGGTATAGGCCATACTCCACCACGGGGGCCAAGTCCGGATTGGTGGAGGCTGCCGCAATGGTCTTTGCCTTTACCTAAAGTTAAAACTTGTTTTGAAAAGAATAAATGTGGACTTTCTTTGTTAGCTTCTTCTTCACATAGTCTATTAATTTTGAAACTAACTGCTTCGATGTTAAGGCTGGGTTCTCCGAGCGCACGGATTTTTACGGGACCTATTTGGTTGCGCGAACGAATAGTTTGGGGAAAAGTAAGCATTTTAGAAATTACTGAAATAGAAATCGTATTAAAAGAATTTTGACGGCTGACTAATATTGATAGTAATTTTGGTTTTTGTTTTGATTTCCAAAACTCATTACAGCTCAAATAAAACCATATCTAGTGATAATTTAGACTCATTTTTTTGATTTTATTTTGATGCTTTAAAGTTAAAAAAATCATACAAATAATGACTGACGGTCCTAGATGAGACATCGAAATTTTTTTTTTCAGATTGTAAATACCTAATTATATATATATATATATATATATATATATATATATATATATATATATATATATATATATATATATATACAGTATATATCTATATATACTGTATATACTGTATGTGTATATATATTTACATCCTGGTAGAAATACTGCGTCCACCCCCAAAAAATCCCATAGTAATACTGCGTCCACCGACTTACTGCGTCCGATATACGGACGCAAGATTGTTTTCCTTCAAAATTTGCCAGAACATAGCTATTATTTCTAGCTATCTATAGGCAAAAAGTTGGCCGGACGCAGTTTTTTTTGGAAAGTGTCTGGAAGAGTATATTGAGGTTCACCGATTTGCCGCTAGAGGCGCTGATCTGCCGTATATTTTTTTGGCGAATATTTTTGTACATTTTACCGCCTCTCCCACGTCCGTGCCTAATTTGTGCGCAACGTTGCCACTTCGCGCGGCAGTGGAATCGCGACGTTGCCGCTCGTGTGCGGTTAGTACTGCGAGTACTGCGACGCGACACCGTTTGTTTATTTATGTTTCTTTTCACTTTGCGCGTGGACTTTGCGGACGCATAATTACCGCTGTGATTATCGAAAAGAAACTACTTGTTAGTTTAAAACTTTACTTTGATAAACCAAACAACATTGATGTCTTATATCTTACTATCATATATGGAAAAATCCGGCCTTGTGAAAGTGACTACAATGTTGTTTATTCTATCAATGATAATTTTTCTATATGTAACGGGGGTTCAAATTACTTTGATTTGGTAATTTGGGGGTTACTTATAAAACAGAATCTATGGATTAGGTTAAGCCACATTGCTGTCTCTTACTGTCATATGAAACATCACTGTCACGCGATAGTGACAACAGTGTGGTTTAACTTAGTTCATGGATTAACTTTTTTATTAGCAAGGGGGTTGGTGTATCCAGGTTGACTTAGGCTGACATTCAGAGACGAAAATTAAGCAAAGACTGGTCTTAGAAATGTCAACATCACGTACATTTTGACATTTCTGAGACCGGTCTTAGCTTAGGTTTTTTTAGAGTACCTATACAGGTTGTTCGGTAGAGACAGCTTGTAACTTTTTTGTTTGTGGTTGTAATTGTACAAAATAAGTTTTGACCAGATTCAGTTGTCGAAAATAAAGAGTGACTTCTTTCAATTTGTGCCAATTAAATTATTTTAGACAACTGTATGCATCAGGGATCTGGTCAAAACTTATTTTGTACAATTACAACCACAAACAAAAAAGTTACAATGCACTTTAATGCAATGGATTTTATTTAAAAAACAGTTTTTGTTTGTTACCTCAGTAATTAAGGCATTAAGAAAAAAAACATGTACCCCAATCCCCCAATTTGTTTTGTCGCTTCCTCTACCGAACAACCTGTATAAATAAAACATCATAAAACTGATTAGTGTACACATATAAAAAATCATAAAACTTCACGAAGAATTGAGAACCTCCTTAAGTCGGTTAAAAATAAAAACAAACTATATTAAGAGGCTAGGGGATCACGTGACCGTCAACGTTTTCTCTATACAAATGTTTTGTCCCTCTAGAGCTATCGTTTTCTTTTCATAAAATCTAGGACTGCAATTGTGCATGTCCTGTCAGTAATCCTAGATTTCATGAAAAAGAATAATGATAGCTTTTAGCCAGAGGTATTATCCAGAAAGAAAACAGGACTTCGTTTGTATGGAGTGAGCGTTTACCGTTTTTACCCTCTTAAGGTGCCTATACCTTGAACAACAGCGCCACTTGCGAAGAAAATTTGCTTCTCCTAAAGACATAAATTCTTCTTCTTCTTATCGAGTCGATGAAACAAGCCAAAGCAATAATGTGCTGCAAGCGGTGACCAAAATTAGCCACAGAAATACTTTTGATTACGCCTCAACACACTTATTGATTTTGCTTGTTCAAAGTTTACTTATTAATAAATGCACCTATTTGTCCCTACCTATTTGCGTCGGGTTTATTTTTTAATGCATGTGTTTAAAATACATATTTCTATAATGAAGCATGTGTTGAACTGTCTAGACACATTGTAGTAGCCATATACAGGCCCCCTACCAGCGATTACAGTTCATTTGAATCAATATTAGAGGATGTTTTGAAGGTAGCCTCTAGCAGTAATAAGAAAGTCATAGTCTGTGGTGACTTCAATATCGACTTATTGGTAGACTCGGCTTTAAATACCAAATTGACAATAATTTTCAAGTCGTTTAATTTAGTAAATATTTTCTTGGAGCCTTCTAGAATAACCGAAACTACTGCCACCTGCATAGATAATGTTTACTGCGATTGCGACTTTTCAGATAATTCTACAGTAAATTGTTTGAAGTCAGACCACAGTGGTCAAATTGTTCATTTTGAAATAGATAGAAAAAACGCAGAACAGGTTATCCTCTGCCGGCCCGTAACAAGTAAAAAATTAGAGTCATCTAAAGTAGACCTTGAAAGTAGCATAAAAACTCAAGAAAATTACCAAAATGCTAATGCTCATTAAAGTCGTGTCGGATAGTTTTGAAAAAGTTTTTAAATTGCGGCAGCTAACAAATAATGAGAATTGTCGGGTAGTTTTGAAAAAGTTTTTAAATTGCGGCAGCTAACAAATAATGAGAATAAAGTAGGATTTAGTGAATGGGCAACCTCGGGTATCCGGAAAAGTAGAGACACACTTTATGAACTGTATGACAAAAAGACTTATACATATGACACCAAATTCATACAGCACGTCAAAAAAATATTCCAAATTTTTTAAGGCCGTCTGCCATAAGACTAAATGCGATCATATAAAGAATAAAATCTTACAGTCACCGAATAAAATTAAAACAATTTGGACAATAATAAATAGAGAAACGGGTAAAACAAAATTAGGAGACCGAGATATTTCGCTTAAGATTGATGACAAAATAATAACGACAAATGAAGGTATCGCTGCAGCATTTGAACAGTTCTTCACTAATGTTCCAATCGTGACTACAGCTCCGTTAGACTCGTCACCTGATCGTGCAACAACCTTACTAAAAGACCATGTCTCCTCGTGCGAACACGATTTCTCATTTAGTTACATTGAGCCCAATAACGTTCTTAAAAAATTTAAATTATTGAATCTTAAAAAAACCGAGGACTTGTGGGGTATGTCAGTAAAAATTGTTAGTTCAGTGATCCATGTCCTAGCTTTACCGTTAGCAAAAATTTTCAATAAATGTGTAGATGAGGGAGTATTTCCGAACCTCATGAAATATAGTAGACTAGTACCCTTATTTAAAAGCGGTGATAAACAAAATCCAACCAATTTTAGGCCCGTCTCAGTAAAATATTTGAGAAGATCATCTTGGATCAATTACTTACGTATTTCAATAATTACCAACTCTTTCATAGCCAGCAATTTGGTTTTACTAAAGGGCGGAATACAACAGACGCCTGAGTTATGTTACTTAAACATATTTTCAGCGCGTGGGAGGATCGCAAGGATTTTGTGATTTATCAAAAGCATTTGATTGTGTAGACCACGAAACGCTACTCCTAAAGATAAAACACTACGGAATAAAGGGTGCAGGTTTAGATCTTTTAAGATCGTATTTAGAAGGAAGGGTCCAAAAAGCAGACGTAAATCGTATTAAATCCTCGGGTTCACTTGTAAAAATAGGAGTCCCGCAGAGATCTATCTTAGGGCCGCTCCTTTTCCTAGTCTATATAAATGATTTACCGTTTATGGTACAAAAAATGTCTGAGATAGTGTTATTTGCTGATGACACGTCACTTATTTTTAAAATAAGGAGACAAGAAAATAATCTTGACGATGCAAATAATGCTCTCTCGCAAGTACTAGATTAGTTCACAGCAAATAATCTGCTGCTAAATTCTAAAAAGACAAAATGTATAAAGTTTTCCTACGTACGAGTAGTTGAGAACAACATAGTAATTGGACATGAAAAATTAGAATTTGTAGATGATACTGTATTTCTGTGCATCACAATCGATGCAAAACTACAATGGGGTCCACATATTGTAAAATTAGCACACAGACTTAGCTCTGCAGCATATGCAGTGAAAAGAATTAGGGACCTCACTGACGTTGCAACTGCTAGGCTTGTTTATTTTAGTTACTTCCATAGTATTATGTCCTATGGTATACTACTATGGGGCCGGGCAGCAGATATTGAGACTATCTTTATCTTGCAGAAGAGAGCCATCCGATTTATTTACAAGTTAGGTAGTAGGGTTTCGCTAAGAGATTTCTTCAAAGAAACCAACATCTTAACAGTTGCATGTCAATACATTTATGAAAATATTATGTACGTTAGAAAAAATATCAAAGACTTCGAAAATGTTGGTGGCCACCATAATGTTAATACTAGAAATAAACATAAATTGTCATTTCCACTATTTAGACTTGCAAAAGTTAACACATCCTTTATGGGGCACTGTATAAGGTTCTACCACAAAATTCCTCAAGATATATCAGAGTTACCTCCAACGCGATTAAAAAAATGTGTTAAGCACATTTTGTGCAAAAAGGCTTACTATAACATCAAGGATTATTTAGAAGACAAAGATGTTTGGCATTAAACAGTAGATTAATATTATTTAAAGGATTGTGACTAGTGTTCAACACATTCATGACTAATATTTTAAGTTGAAAACTCTGTTAATTAAGTTAAAACGTGTTTTGAAAACAATAAATGTGGAGTTTCTTTGTTAGCTTCTTCTCCACATAATCCATTAATTGTGAAACTAACAACTTTGACGCTCATTAAGTAAACATTCTGTTTTTACAATGAATAAAAATATTTTAATTGAATTGAATTGGCACCAAATTCAAAATGGATGCATGAAGTATACCAGATTAAATTTTATTAAACAGTTGTATATTAGAGGACGCGCACTTAATCGTTATTTCTATAGACGTAATAAGATTATCATTATGGTTCATAATATACAAAAAATATACACCCGGACGCAGAAATGTAAATGACGCAATAAGTATAGCGTTATGACTGGATTTTGAATATCCACAGTTGTACTCTTATCGAAAAAATAAGTTGACCACGATCATTAGATGAGATAGATAAGCCAATATACATCGAGATATTGCTCCTAAACCCACGGGAAGTGGTGGACGCCATAAGTCGGTTTTTCGGACGGACGCAGTATCAGTGTAAGGATGTAAATATATATATGTAGACGTATATAGTATATTACAATAGCCTTAATATGTATATATAGTATATGGGTATGTGTATATATAACTATTATATTTATTCATGTTGTATAAGGTAGGAGTATGTAGATTAGGTATATTGTAAATACACTGGCCTGCAAAACTAAGTATCACACTTTTAAAATTGCAATAACTTTTTATGTACACAAGATATAATTTAGAAATAAAATCGACTGGAAAAAAAGTTTTATTTTGCAGTATAGTTTAAAAGAAAGCTGATAAAATTAGTTGATAAACGTTTTTTTATTTTAAATCTTTAACTTGTATAGTTTAGAAAAAAAATATTAAATGAAAAGTGTGATACTTACTTTTGCAGGTCAGTATAGTTCATTCTAGGTACAAATTTATATTGTAAGTTTGTTACCTTTCTCCTACATGTGAGTTTAGTTTTTACATTTTTTTTTTTTTGTAGTTGCTGAAAATTAGCGCTGCCAAGATCACTGCGTCGACTTGGTTGCATAATGCTGAGCCTTAACCCTTTGTCTTCATATGTCAATAAATGCTTTCTATGTCTATTTTATTTCCTCTATCTTCGTTTGTTGTATCGAAAGTGTCTATCAGCCAACCTCCTCAGACCTCGCGCCTCTACAGGGTGACTTCAGATTTATTCGACGTTTTTAGGGACACATTCTAACCATGATTTAGAAACATATAGCACGTTAATAAAATAGCACGTCAAAAAAAATGTTTCTTACTCGAAACTCCTTCACTTGAGCAAACAATATCGGGAAGAAAATTGTAAAAATTGAAAAAAAAATCGGTCGAGCGTCTTATGGTAGGCTGGCCAACTCAATCATTTTTCACGGGTTTACGCATATTGAACGACCGAAACATAAACAGTAAACATAATCATCATCAGCCATTTGACGCCCACTGCAGGACATAGGCCTCCTTCGTGGTTTTCATAACCATGAGGGGTTTTGCCATAATCGCCACGCTTGGCAGGCGGGTTGGCGATCGCAGTATGCAGTTGGAATCTCAGGAAAACGCTGCTGCCCGTCTCCTGGTAATTTATTTCCTTAGTCGCCTTCTACAACATCCACGGAAGGAAATATTTAACATAATAGAAAAAATTTTTGAAGTTTCCCGTACTTTCTATTAGGTACTTTGAATTTGGATTCACAGTTTCGAACCAAGGGTCGGATATATTTGCATTTTCAAATATGTACTTATATTTACAAATGTTACAGAATTCATGAACAATACTGATAACGATTTCAAAATTTCAAAAAATATAAAAAAAGCGCGGCAGTTCTTCTGCTCTCAGACTGTATAATATGAGTAGTTGTACAAAACAGACTTTTCTCACGCGATGGGAACATTGCAGAGAAAACTCATTAGATTGTTCTCTTTTCAAAACGAGATTTAGTATTGTTGAAAACAGTTCCTCTATTCATTTCCTTCCTTTTGTGTGTATAGTTAATACTATAAATATATCAAAATCGTCGAAAAGAAAACTAATTTACCGAACAGTATCCGTAACAAAGTATACCGTAAGCAGCCTATGTATACAAACCTCTGTAGTGTTCTAGTCAATTATCACAATGGAGAACTTGCAATTTTTTTAAATATAATTGAAGAGGCCATATTAAAAGAACGAAGTTTTTTTTTTCTCTACGTCTAATACTTTTGATGCTACAACCCGTTCTAGTCACGGGGTCACGCGCTAACTATGAAGGAAAACATGCATCGTGAGGAAATACGCGGCTTGGTTGGCTCCGCACGTATGGGCTAGGCCGACTATTATTATTATTAAATTCTTTATTGCATAGAAAACATTTTTCTTACAAAGGCGTACTTAATGCAAAAAAGCATTTTCTTCCAGTCCACCTTGGGTTTGTGGAAAGTGTAGCTTGGGCAATGCACGAAACATACTATAAGTACATAAATTACTTAAATACAAGAAAAATAAAAAATAAACTAGGGGGGGCGGGGTCATAATTATATACAAGATGGTATAGGTGTTGGGCAAGCTCACTCTATCTAAAAAACAATGACAAAATCCGAGTGGCCTCTTCAACTATCTAGTGTGTGTGAAGGTGCTACTGGACGCAGCATAAATCATCTCATTACATAGATGCCAAGGCCAAAGCTTAGTCACGCGGTACAAAACGCGCCATACAAAACGGATTTAAACTATGACGTCACACCTTGCACGTAACGCCTTAGAACGTATGTAGCATTTATCAATATTTGAGTTATGTCGTAAAATAATGTATTAACATAATTTACAACGTAAAAAACGTTTAGAATTTATTGAGAAAAGCAAATCTAATTAGTTTTTTATTATTAGAGTAACTTGGTTTTTCGCAGTTTTCGGTAACCCGTAAACCCCGAAAAGAATGTTTTTCTGGTTATATTTTTTTATTTTTCCTTCCTTTTTCTGTGTCTTCTACGGTTTGAAAGCAATGTCACTCCAATTTACGTTTGACGCAAGTTTCCCATTATAGTCTAGTCTGTTTAAGTATACAAGTTCATATTTAAAATGCGTCGTTTCTGAGACATGTCAATTAGAGTTTTTGACTTATTACAACTTTTCTGTGGTAGCGGAGCGATAGAACGCCGGCTTCACATTTGGAAGGTCGTGGGTTCGAATCTTGGCATGTAGCAATTACTTTGTTTTCTAAGTTACGTACATTTGTGAAGTTATAATAGCAATACCACTGGCTACTCGCAAAGGAAAATATCGTGCGGAAACCTGAGTGTCTGAGGTATTCACACACCTCAGGCTTAAAATTGCCAATCCACGGTAGGCAAACGAGGTGACTGAGCCCTGCAGTGGGACGTATATAGGCTTCATAAAAAAAAAGTATATAGAAATCTATCTATATTTGGGAAGACGCTCGTATAACCGAAATTTAATAAAATAAAATAAAATAACTCTGTATCTATTAATTTATGTCAGATGAAATTCCCACTTTTTCATTTAATAAAGACTTTTTCATTAAAACAAAGCACGCGACACGGCCAGCAAAGACATTCCACTCCCTTTTCTCCCATATTTTCCTTCAGAGACCTCGTTTCAAATTATGCATATGAGTTTGCTGTATAACAAAATTAACAAAAAAAACGAATGTGACACCCTTTTGGTATCATTTACATCAGATGAATATTTATCGTTACAGGCGCGCGAGCACAGCGACTAATTGGGTGTTCATAGAATATTATTATTATTAAGATTCTTTAACACATGTTTGGTACAAAGGCGTACTTAAGGTAGACTTCCGTGCATCGCGGCCGATCGCAGCCGCGCGCGATAGATCGCGTACGAATGACGCGCGCGGCTGATGCGACAATAGTTATTGTATGAAAATGTATGGCGCCGTTTTTGTCGTCTGCCGCATGCGTCCGTCGCAGACTTTGTAAACGGCGCCATACATTTTCATACAATGACTATTGCCGCATCAGCCGCACGTACGATCAGTCGAGCGCGGCTGCGATCGGCCGCGATGCACGGAAGTCTACCTTTAATGCTAAATATAATTTAGATAAAGAGAAAAATATTCCTTAATAAAACGTATATTTTTTAGATTTAATGAATCATAAAAGTACACATTTTATTTATTTAATGCTTTGAATTTTACAATGATAAGTACATAGGCAAGATCCTGCTATGTCTCCTCTAAGTTATTTTCTGTGAACCTGTGTGTCCCAAGTGTTCACATACCTCAGCTCTTGAAATTTCCAAATCGCGGTGGGCACGCGTGGTTATTAAGCCCATACTCTCTCTTTGTCAGTGGGACGTTAATAGGCTACATAAAAAAAGTTATTCTCTGTCTACAGCAATTGCGTCAATTACTCGCTCGCTTGATCGCGTCACGTAGTGTTAGGACAATTTCACGAGTCGGCTCCTACAGTCTAAACGTGGCAGAATGAAATTAACAAAAAAAGACCGCGCGCACCAGCCTGACGAGCGTATCACATATTCAGATCCGTATAAAAGAGACTCTTTTATACACAGGAAATCTGGGTCACTGCATGTTTGCGACGGCGGACAATATTGTATGCACACTGAGCTACCTGACAGTCCACCGAGGTAAAATAATAATTATCCGACCGATTTTCGATATTAACGGCCAACCCGTATTTGGATTTGGGACTTACTCGTAATAATTTTAAAGGCTCTCATAAAAAAGTTGTAGATAAAAGTGTTTTTGAATTTTTTTTTCGGGTAAGTGTCTTTTATTAACAAAGTAATATTTCAACGCATCGTCAGCATTTTTTCGTGTGCAATAAAGCATAATTAATTAATTAATTGTTTTTTTCATTTTTGTAACCTAAATATTTTTATTCACCTAGCACCCTTTTAAGGGGCTTGCACCTATACGATTCTACAATAATATCCCTGAAGATATGATAAGCTTGCCTGAAGCGCGGTTCTAGAAGTATGTGAAGAGCACTTTGTACCAATAGGGCTTAAATAACTACTAAATAAATGATTATCTGCCTTATACACAAAAAAACACTATTCCTCTAAAGCACTCCTGTGAACCCGTTTATTTATTCTATTGTTACGTCTATTCCTTGTAAAACCACCACCACATAATATTTTAATCGACGTTTATCGAGTGTTTTAAGGAATCGTGTTATTATAAATAAAAAAGTTTGATTTCACATGTTCTAACCGTTTCAGTTTTAAACACCAGTAGCTTCAACCCCATCCGTTTAATACACTGTACTTCTCATTATGATTCTCATTCGGGAGGTCGTGGGTTCGAATCTCGGCTACCAATGTCTTTGTTTTCCAAGTTACGTACATTTTGGAAGTTATAGTAGCAATACCACTAACTAACTGTGAAGGAAAACATCGTGAGGAAACCCCATTATCTGAGGTATTTACATACCTAAGCACTTGCTACGTATAATGGCCCAACTATGAGGTTAAGTGCGGAAATCTCCAGCCGAACTAGAACAAGAACTATAAGTACTTTACTTCACTTGTAAGTCATATACTACGTTGCCTCATAAAAGTATGTCCTCGTTAGCTCGTTGCCTTATGTCGCGGAACGTTGCTTGCTTGCACTTCACTAAATACTAATTTCCTCCAGAGAACTGTGGCTGTCAAGGGGAAGCTAAAATTTTATGCCGGAAAGAGGGTTTTGTTTAAGGTTATACCAAATATCTAGGATGCATAAACGAATGATATAAAAAAATCATACAAGCTTTTTCAGAAAGATCGATATTTAAAAACGGTTGTTCTACTCATTATTACATGTAATTTTTTTGTACAACTTCAAATCATCAAAAAAAAATCACCTGCTGAATACTAAATGTTGATTGTTGTTTCAGGGATTGTACGAAACAGCTGACATTTTCGATATTTCGAACTTACTGTCATAACGAAATAGGTGTGTATTGGTAAGTGGAATAACCCCTTTATGTTTCACCAGATCTTTTAGACACCCTGTATAAGTCTGATCACAGTGTTAATGTTTTTCCTACTTTAGTAAAAGTAAATAATTTTTTGGCATTCAAAGTTATTGATGACAATCATGGAATCTTATCATATTGGTAGCAACTGATGTGTGATATTTAAGATGATTGGAGAAAAGATAACCAGTGTAGAGATTTTTTTACTCACTGCGTATTTTTTATCCTTTACAAATTTGACCTGAAGGCAGCGGCTAACAGTTTGCATTGACAATCAATAAACAGAATGTAAATTCTTTACGTTGAAATAAATTTTTGATATCTGATGTCGAGGAGTTTACAAAGTGTACGCTAGATAACGTATGAAGCCATTATTAGTTATGGGTAAACGTTTTAATACGCGGATATGGAAGTAGCATTACATGCATTCCATCCTTTTCTGCTACGTACTATTTTCCTCGCTCCATCCCTCTTGCTCACGTACCAGACACAATGAATGTGCGAAATTCAAGATGGACAGTTTGCGTTTGAAGTGCCTTTGCAAATTACCATATTTGTGAACCAAAATATACATTATTGTGTAGAATTCTGTGTTAAGCCTGCGTATGGGGAAGCTGTTCAGCTGTTATCCAGGGATCCCTGAGAAATCATCAACCAACTGTCACAAGTGAGTCCCCTTGCATTTTCTATTGTCTTGCTATTTTCCATAAAAATATCGAGCTATGCCATTTTTGCAAGTTTAACAATAACTCAGCACATACACTAGAGATCATGTTCCGGAAGGGTCCATTGAAATTGAAGTTGGCTGGAACCTACTCTGTAATGGCGAAAAAAATATAAGCTGTTTGATACATTTCAGTCATATAAAAACAACGCAAGCAAATTGCTTTTATATGACTCATTTGCACGTGTCAAAATTTTGTACAGAACAGCTGATCTACCGGACTTCTCTGCAACATCTCGTGTATTAAAAACCTATTAGAGGCTAAAAATTCCACCCACGCCGGACTTGAACCCGCAACCTCTGGCTAACCGTGCCAGAATAAATAGGTTTTTAAAATTGTCCTCAGCACGGGTTAGTGCAACAAAAAGAATATAAACATCCCGTATATGTCCTACTGAAGACTGCAAAGGTCTTCTTTTAGAAACAGTATTAAAGTATGTTCCGTGTGGCGCCGGATTAAGAATAGCGTCACTCCATTTCCTTCCGTGGATGTCGTAGAAGGCGACTAAGGAAATCAATTACCAGGAGACGGGCAGCAGCGTCTCCCTGAGATTCCAACCGCATACTGCGATCGTCAACCCGCCTGCCAAGCGTAGCAATTATGGCAAAACACCTCATGGTTTTGAAAACTGCGAAGGAGGCCTATGTCGTGCAGTGGGCGTCAAATGGCTGATGATGATTAAAGTATTTAAACAATTTTTATAGCCATTTTTCTGTTTTTTGTCTCAGTGGAGAAAGAAAGAAGAAATGTACATGTGAAAAAGTACGACCTCTCCGTTGGCAGAAAAATAATGTACTTTTAGACCAACGAGGCACTCAAAACAGTGGACGAATAAACAGATTACTTAGTCCACTTTTGTATATCACGGCCAGGCCACACGCCATATTTTTCGCAACTACACGAAAAACTTTGACCTTTTTGGAAGTGCACAAGTCCCGTTCGGGTGACCACACCGCCGACTGCAGCGTCCAATTAGAGGGCTGGCTTTGTCCGCTGCGTCATTGTCACCCTACCCCGAAATTTACGCCGCGTTGCGCGCGAAAAATGGAAGGTGGTGCATTTCGCTCCCGTTAGTTTCTACGTTTATTATGAATGTACTTTTTATTATTATATAACGAAGAACTACATAAATGGTACCCAGCCTTAAAAACCTTGCCTATAAATACAGATTTAATAAACTAGGGCTAACTACATTGGAACAGAGTAGAGAACAAGGTGACTATTTTTTGTCATAATTGTTATTATTATTACTGTTTTGTACAAATGACATCAGTCTGAGTGTATTTTCATGTTTTGAAGTACTTACCTGGTTATCTTATATCAAAGTATCCTAATTTGGTACCAGGATAAGTGATTTTGTGTGTGGCAGTTGTTATTATTATGCTGGAAGCAAGTCTTCATAGACATAGATATTAGACATAGACATAACGTGATCGAGATAGTGCTCTGATAATTTTGCAAACACAATTTGTAAAAAAGATAGCATTTTTTCCGTCGGTGATGCTAATGTTACCACATCGAGTCCCTTAATTAGCCAGTATGATTGTGTCCGGTGACTGCCAGATTTATTTTGAAAAATATTATTCGGAAATAGGAAACGAATTTTGAAACAACTTTGTTTTGGACAACTCAAATGTGCCCCAAACGAATCTTAGGATTGTTGAAATAATTTCAGTTGTGTAAAATTCTTCAATAAATGGGAAAAAACTTCAGTTCTTTTAGACAATCAGTTTTTGTATATTCGATGTACCCATATATTATAATTCACTCTTTTATTAAGGCTTCCCCTACTTTAGACTGGAGAAGTAAAAGTGGCTTAAGGTTACATAAAGTAAAAAATGAGAACGTTTTTTGTGTAGTTACGGAGTTCTTGTAATATCACACTTACGTAACTTTATTCCACGTCATTTGAACATCTACTAAGTAATGTTAGAGCGTATTGGAAGTGTTTCCCGAGTGCCATTGTATTTAAAAGCTTTGTACAGTATGTCCGAACGTGTTAAATTATCGTTAATAATTATTTTGCACAGGATTGTTTTCTAAGTGACGAATAAAAATCCCTATCATGGTATCTAAACAGTAAAAGTCCTTTGAGCGAAACGCACCAAACGCTTTTTAAAAAACAAGCAAAATCTTTCCGCGTTTCATAGAGAATGGGTTGTTTTTCGAGAGTTGTATAACCATAGAGTTTTAATATTGCAGTCAAAATTTTTTAAAGAGCTTCATTGAATTATGGCGCAGTTGTTTGCCGAGAAGGGTTAAAACTTAACTGCGTTCCGCCAGCTTGAGAATATGCCGTGCTTGGATAACAGATAGAAAAACTGTGCAGCACGCCAGCAAAGAGGAAATTCAAAATTCCTGAAAAAAGAGTTATGCTTCGTAGAAACTCAACGATTTACAAATAACAAATAGAAATGCAAACATAAATATAGAGCTGGGTCACACGTTGCTTTGCAAAGCCTCAACGGTGACAAAAAACAACGGGTCTCTTAAATGCCATCATCATCATCAGCCCTTTGACGCCCACGGCAGGACACAGGCCTCCCTCATGGTTTCCCTCCCTCCCTCAAGTGAACTAAGTAATCTGTTTATTCGTCCACTGTTTTGAGTGCCTCGTTGGTCTAACAGTACATTATTTTTCTGCCAACAGAGAGTACATATTCACATGTACATATCTTCTTTCTTTCTCCACTGAGAGAAAAAAAGAGAAAAATACCTTTAAAAATTGTTAAAATACTTTAATCATCATCAGCCATTTGACGCCCACTGCAGGACATGGGCCTCCTTCGCGGTTTTCAAAACCATGAGGGGTTTTGCCATAATCGCCACGCTTGGCAGGCGGGTTGGCGATCGCAGTATGCGGTTGGAATCTCAGGAAGACGCTGCTGCCCGTTTCCTGGTAATTGATTTCCTTAGTCGCCTTTTACGACATCCATGGAAGGAAATGGAGTGACGCTATTCTTAATCCGGCGCCACACGGAGACGCGGAGCGCCACATGCTTAAATGTATAGTTATTCAATAGATTGGTACTAGTACAGCAATATTAATTCACATGACACTATTGCTAGTCTACTAACCAATCGCATTCCAATTTTATAACCCGTGCAACTTGGTCGGCACCTCGTGCGATTCGATCTTCATCGCGAGAGATGCTTATTTAATTTCCAATTACATTGTTCTGCTGTTGCTGTAGGGACTACAAAATAGACGCAAATAACAGCTATTGTCCTGCTAGTATCATTCTGTCAAACTATTATTGTGTATGTGTATTGAAATTATCATGTACATCACAGGCCTTCTCTCAGCAAGATAGTATCGACTTAACCTGATGTGAGTGAGGTGAGAAATTCTTACATCAGCTATGAGGTGGGTATGGGATACCCGGCATTATGATGTTAAATTTTTGCTACTATGATTGTGCAATTATGTTTTTTGACTTAACACATATAAATAATAGTAATCATTCAACAAAATGAAAAAATTAAATACTAGCATGAAGTACAAAAAACGTCCTTTTGCCTAATTTCCTTCAAAAAATACAACTTTAATAAAATACCTAATGTTTTATAGTTCTTTTCATGTAAAATCAAACGAAATGGCAAATTATATGATAGATTAACATAATAACAGTGTCTCCTTATTATTATAACTAAAAAAGATCCGAAAAGTATTATGAGATCATGTAACATGGCACCGAAGTTGCACCTGCGAATCGTGTATCGACCGTCACCGGCGGCGCAACACTATACTCGACAGTGTACCTAGCCTTTCACACCCTTATCTGTAGCTACTGAAACGTCAGGACTCGCATGACAACAATAACATTAAATAATCTGCGATTGAAAACTTCCCGGGTATGACATACCCGACCTCACTCACGCCGGGTTAATAACCACGCACGCCCACCGCGGATTGGCGAATTCAAGCGCTGAGGTATGCGAATAGCTCAGACACTCAGATTTCCTCACAATGTTTTCTTTCACAGTTGGCGAGCGGTAAAAACATACTCTCGAACAGAAATAGATCATTTTCTCCGCTCGGTGTACACTATGTTATTATTCTTTCTTTGTTATTCAAGACAGCTGTTGTAATTCATAGATTGCGTAGATTTTTTTTAAATGATTGATTATTCATGCATTTAATAATGAAGGGAAAAGATGGTCAGAGTAGAGTTTTTTTCGATGTTTTTTCTTTACTACAACTTTACCAAAGGCAGCAGATAACATTGTACATTGACATTCAATAAAAAGAATGTAGATTCTTAATGTTGAAATAAATGTTTGGTTTCTGAAATCTAATTTTTAAGGTTTGTCGATTGCTTTACTCCGCCATAAGCCTTAAGCACATTTCCACTAGGTAATTGAGAAGTATTTTGTGTTATCAGAATCGTTATGACATCCCGGACCCAGTAATTGGTAGCTTATTTTTCGTTCCAAAAACTTCTATTAGGATCGGTCTGTAGGTTCTGATAAAAAAGAATTAATGAAATCGGACAGCATGGTTTAAAATTATTGATAAGCAAACATAAGAATCATACGATTACTTGTGAACCTTTGTTCCAAGTCGGTTACATAAATCAGTTTTTAAACAATTCTGTCAAATTCGGTTCAGACTCGTTCGACAAAAATCCAAGTGAGTGATGCCGGAATTAGGTGAACAATGAAATGAAATGAAATTAATTTGGCAGAGGGAAACCTTTTACACTGTTAGATTCGCCAATTTTCTTAAATTCAAAGTACATAAGTACCTTACTATACACTATGATAAGTACTTTAATTCACACTCCCCAATTATGTTCTATTTAAAGTACATAAGTATCATCATGTAGTTTTGGTTTCATAAGAAAAGTTACAGCTGGTATCTACGCTAGACTGATCTGTAGTATCATCATCATCATCATCAGCCATTTGACGCCCACTGTAGGACACAGGCCTCCTTCGTGGTTTCGTCGCCTGCCGAGCGTGGCGATTATGGCAAAACCCCTCATGGTTATGAAAACCATGAGGGAGGCCTGTGTCCTGCAGTGGGCGTCAAATGGCTGATGATGATGATGAAACTAAATAAAGCGGTGGTAGCCTAGTGGGTAGAACATTGGACACCTCAGCGCTTGAAATCGCCAATCCACGGTGGGCACGCGTGGTGACTAAGCCCATACTCTCTCTCTCTTTCTGAGAGAAGGCCTGTACCCTACAGTGGGACGTATATAGGCTGCTTATGATGAACTAAATATAATGTAGCGTGTAGCGCTCAGGAAAGTTTAAGTTAAAAAAATACTGTCAAAATAAAATATCCTGTGTTACCCAGGACGCCACACCTACCAAAACAGAAATTAACTCCGAACCTAACCTCAATTTGCCGGCGGCCATGTTTGCGAACACCTCTCGAATATTTCCACGGGCAGTAATACGGGCATCCAAATTCGCAGTTAGGTGCCTATCGGACGTGTGTGGGAGATGTGGTGAGGCGATACTGTAACGTATGTGGCGCCTCGTTCACATCAAGGCTCAAATTGAGCTTTCTCTTCATCAGCCTGGGTAGTAAAACGACACTATTCGCGCGTGTAAAATTTCAAAAGTCGCAACTTTCCGGTAAATTAATTGTCAAATTCGGAAATTTTAGCGCCACAAAACGTGTGCATCGTGCCATCGTACAACCGATGCAAGTTAACAATAAACAGGTAAGCAGAGTCCGACCCTTATTTTTTTATAAGTAACGGGGATAGCATCGATTAGAATTATTTGGTAAAAGTTGTGTGCGTGACTTGGTTTGGATTGTTTTTGTCAATTTTATGTTACTATTAGGGGTTAAAGTATGAAATTGCCGTTTTATTGCAATAGGTTCTTTGAATTGACATAGAATCTTCATGGTTTGAGGTTTTCGAATGAAACTTTTTTCAAATGGTTGCTATGATGTTCTTTTTTTAAAAAATGTGAAAGATTTGAATATCGACTTTCAATTGTTTTTGTTATTCAATTTAGACAAGAAAGATGGATACTGCGAAAATTCGAGTGATTTTTGAATACGAGTTCCGACTCGGAACTAACGCGGCAGAAACAGCCCGCAATATCAATGCTGCGTTTGGAGAGGGGTCTACTAATGAACAGACCGTGCGATTTTGGTTTAAACGCTTTCGTGATGGAAATTTCGACTTAAAGAACGAGCCACGAGGAAGACCGCCCACACAGGTGAATAACGATGAATTAAGAGAGATAGTGGAAGCCGACCATAGTCAAACTACCCAGGAATTAGCGGCATGGTTTAACGTTACCTTACCCACAATATTGACTCACTTGCGTCAAATCAATAAAATAAAAAAATACGAAAAATGGATGCCTCATGATTTGACTGAATTTTCGCGGTATCCATCTTTCTTGTCTAAATTGAACAACAAAAACAATTGAAAGTCGATATTCAAATGTTTCACATTTTTTAAAAACAGAACATCATAGAAACCATTTGAAAAAAGTTTCATTCGAAAACATCAAACCATGAAGATTATATGTCAATTCAAAGAACCTATTGCAATAAAACGGCAATTTCATATTTTAACCCCTATTATTAAGGACCTCTTTACGCTAAATTTTATTCGAATTCGTTTGTTTGTTTAAGAATGATTGCATAAGAAACATTTCAATATATATACTTTGACATTATTTGTAAAATGCATATCCACTTTAGTGCTCAGGAATAGCGGTGCGTGTATTTTGTTGTTTTATTCAGCGATGGGCAATATATACAATGATGTATCTGTGCACCCCTTACCACTTTGCTTTTAATACAAAACTAAACTCAACATAGGTTATCTGAAAGAAAATACTATCTAGTATTAAGCTTGACTTTGCAATTATGAATAAATGTGGAGTTTCTTTGTTAGCTTCTTCTCCACATAATCTATTAATTGTGAAACTAACAACTTTGACGTTCATTAAATAAACATTCTGTTTTTCTCATCATCATCATCATTCAGCCACAAGAGGTCCACTGCTGGACATAGGCCTCCTCCAAGGATTTCCAAAAAGACCGGTTGGAAGCGGCCTGCATCCAGCGCCTTTCTGTTTTTATAATGAATAAAAATATTTGAATTGAATTGAATTAAATTATTTTTCATGTAATTAAGAATTTAACAATCAATGAATCAAAACATTCGTGTCATACTCGTATTTGTAAAAAGATTTTGACTAGATTTTGTCAAGAGGGAACACACTTACACAAAGGTTGTGGATTAGATTCCTGTTAGACGCCCCCGTACATGACCTTACTCTGGGTATATTTCCATATTTGTGATAACCTTGACTGGTTACCATAGAATAGAGTATCCTAGTTTAGAACCAGTAGAAGTGATTGCATGTGCAAGTTAATATTATTAATGTCAGTCAAGTAAACTCGCCAGTTGAAACGCGGTACCGCAACGGCAGTAGCTCGTTATCTATTGCATGCGGTCAAGCGCGCCCTTTGCATTTCAGCCTCTGCAATATGCCTCAGAGCAACGCTGTTGCCCCTTATCAGTTCTATCAATCCATACTGTTGAAACGTAGACCTTAAGTCTTATGACGTTAGGTCGAATAAACCGGGAAGAGGCTGCCAAATTACAAGCAGATAGTTTATCTTTTGTAGTAAACTCTGGTCAATAAACGCTTGCAAGTCAATAGGTTTTCATGAACAGATGGTGCGAAGAGCGAATCGTTTTCCTTTATTGTGAACAAACAATATCTAGAAAGGGAAGACCAATTTAAAAGCATCTGAAACAAATTTAAATTTGTAGTAAAAACTTCTGCAAGCTCATTTTGGGAAGGGAACCAAACTGAACTGCCACGCTCCTGACCTGTAGGTATATTATTTACAAATTAAAGTAGTTTTCACTTTTGACCAATCGGGTAGTGGGCTAGCCTTTCTGGTTTCATGGCTCGCCCCGTTGACTTATTGACTGCCTCGTTGGTCTAGCGGTATCACATCTGATTACCATGCCGGAGGTCGCGGGTTCGATTTCAAGAGGGCCGCCCTACATTTTTACACGTGGCCTCAGTCTGTGTGTGTATTTCTATGTTTTTGATGTCCTTGCCTGGTTACCATAGCACAGAGAACTAGTTTGGGACTAGGACAAGTGATCGTGTTGTGTGAAGTTTATTGTTATTATTTTATCGCGTAGTCGGTCATCCTCTTTAGTCGACACAAGTTTAGCAGGAGTTTAAATAGGGGGCGTTTTCTTTGTGTTATTTTCATATTATGTCAGTTATCTGTTTATTTTGACAACGAAACCGTTGCCTTTCTTCTTAATATTAAACTATTTGAGAAGCTTGTAGTTTTGAAAAAAAAGAAAATTAGTTTTAAAATAAAGAATTATTAGTTGCAGTCATAATGTTTAGTAGTCATTTAATGAAATATACAACTAAGCTGGAATAAACTTGATATAAATTACAGAAGATCGCGTTCAGTGTAACTTGGACTCGACTCGACTCCTCGTTAAGTTAGTTGATATCTCATTATAACATGGATCGATGCTCTCGTCATAATTCTCGGAATACTTTGACTCAGAGCAATTCAACGGAACAGAGAGTCTAGTCATTAAATTATTTGTAACTCGGGGAATCTTTAAAATTAAACTTGCAGGGTTTTGAAAAAGAATAAGAGATACGATAAGAATATTCTTTATTGTGCCAGAAAATACAAAAACATAAAATATTGTAAGTAATAAATGATCAAGCAATGACAGTATAAAGAAACATAGACAGAAAAAACATTATTACATAAAAAAGGAAAACACGGAGGCAGTACAACTGAGGTCCCTTAGAAATATAGGTATGTGGTGTTATTTTAAATGACAGAATACGCAATAGTGTGATCAAAGAACCTTGTGGACTAAAAAGGGATGTAGAGACCAGAATTGAGAAAGGTTAAAATTATATAAGGTTTGGATATATGTAGAGGATGAAATATAAAAGAGTGACGAAGGAATAATTCTGAAAATTTGGATGGAAGAGCCGGTAAAAGAGGCCCGGTAGAGAAGAGCGAGTTTAAAAGCACCCGAAACCGGCGAGCGTGTACGCAGCTACTATACATAAGCGGCCTATATACGTTCCACGGTAGGGCACACGCCTTCTCTCTGAGAGAGTATGGGCTTAATCACCACGCGTGCCCACCACGGTTTGGCGATTTCGAATGCTGAAGTATGTGAACAACTCAGACACAGGTTTCCTCACGATGTTTTCCTTCACAGTTAGCAAGCAGTATTGCTATTATAACTTCACAAATGTACATAATCGAACTTGGGTCTCTCGCTTCCGAGTCCAATGTTCTATCCACTAGGCTACCACCGCCAATGCAACTACTATAAAAACGTTGATAATAGAACATAGCTTTGCCTGCGTATGAGCATGGCCAGAGGGAGAAAGCTGCCAGCATCTCGGGAACTCCGCAATGGCAGCGGTCTAGATACATCTTCTAATATATTTAATAAAAATCTCACGTCAGTGTTCTTATCGAACTCCTCCGAAACAGCTTCACCGATTTGTATGAATTTTTTTGTGTATATTAGAATCAAAATTCAATCATAAAAAAAAATTGTCTGAAGTTCAGAAAAGATAAGCTCAGTAAATATATATATATATGTAATAATAAATATATAAATATATATTTACTGAGCTTAATAATAATATAGTACAGTACAATTGGCGGCTTATTACTGAAAGTAATATTGGAATGGTTTATCATGACAATTTTACCAGGGCTTCTCGAATAACATAATTTCTCTTTTTTTCATATTTTACTACACAAACTATAATAATAATATAATATAATATAATATAATTATAAAATTGTACGGTAAAATATTCTGCTGTTGCGTTGTAAAAAAATTGTCACCGACTAAATAAAACAGAAAGTGTGTGCACACTAATAAGGTCCCCAAGATACAAGCCTAGCTAATTTGGGGACTGAGGGTAAACGCAAAACATCTTTTGTAATACCCTCCAATGTCTACTTATAAGCGGCCTCAATTTGTATTATCTTCGTGGAAAAAATTACTTACTTTACTTGCTTACTGTTTATTTTAAAATCAAAAAGTACACGCAAAAGTGTTACATAACATAACATAACATAACATAAACTCACGCCTGTATCCCAGAGGGACAGCAGAGACCAGGTACTGCCACTTGCTACGATCCTGACAGATCACTTTCGCTTCCTCAACATTCATGAGTCGTTTCATGCACGCACGCCGGTTTCGGGTACTTTTTATCTTGCCCTTTGCTAATACATCCCCTATTTGGTCAAAGTATGTCCGTCTGGGTCGTCCGTTACCAGCCCTTCCATCCACATTCTCTCGATATATTTGTGTTAAAAATCGTTTGTTGCTAAATCTACTGTTTACAAATCTTGTCGTTGCACGATATCTCCTAAACTAGGCGAAAACCTTTAACTATACCCCTCTACCCGTTGCCCTGCCCTGTGCCATGTCCTAACAATGAATGGTCCTCATTAGGGACAAGACACTTAATCCAGGATATTACCATAAAACCTCGACTTCATAACGATCTTGCTTGTGATGGAGCCATTTCCGAGAGCTGGAAAATATTTTCAGATGATAATTGTGGGTATTATGCTGTTTGTGGCTTCAAAAATGTTCAGTTACGTAAGTATTCGCCCAGCCTCTCCACTCTGGAGATTATTGCGTTTAAATTGCGTCACAATTAAATGTTATAACTCAGAAATAACGATATAGTAAACGTTCTAGTTATATGAACTAGCATTAAACTTATTGGAACTTCAGAGCGCAATGGAAACTGAAAGAATATTTTGGAAAAATTATTAAAAAAATGCACTCAATTGTATGTTATGTTGTGTCAAGCAATCTATGATAGAAATCACTAAGCACGAACATAGAATAAACACATTTGAGTCATTAAAAATTATTCTATTAAAAGTACCACAAAAAATACGCAGTACAAAAATACAGTCATTTGCCTGTACCTATATATCAAAAACAATAATTTGGATATCTCTATAAAATAAGTCATAGCAAGCAAAAATGAAAAAAAAAACTTCGAATGCTGATTATTCAGAACTACGAAAACAGTGTTACTGCTGATATCGGTAGCACGGCAGTACTATGCATTATATTCTTTTTGTTGCACTAACCCGTGCTCAGGACAATTTTAAAAACCTATTTAGAGGCTAAAAATTTCACCCATGCCGGGACTTGAACCCGCGACCTCTGGCCCACAGTGCCAGCGCTCTCCCAACCGAGCTAATGGGCAAGTGCAAGCATCGATGAAATTTCGAACCTCTTTACAAACTTTTCTGTATTACGTACAGGCAGCGACATCTGACCGAAACCAGATTTCAGATTGGTCGCGGGTTCAAGTCCCGGCATGGGTGGAATTTTTAGTCTCTAAATAGGATTTTTTCAGTACTATGCATGTCATAGATTTATTCACAATATTCATTTGCTATTCTTTTTTCATTTTATGTCCTTGTCTGGTTACCATAGCACAAGGTATCCTAGTTTGTGACCAAGACAAGTAACATTGTTTGGAAGCTATTAATGTTATTTACATAATTTATAAAAAAAAAACATTATTTTTTAGGATTCCGTACCCAAAGGGTAAGGCTCCGTTGACCAGAGCGGCCTAAGACTTCGTTGTCCGTCCGTCTGTCCATCTGTCACCAGGCTGTATCTCATGAACCGTGATAGTTAGACAGTTGAAATTTTCACAGATGATATATTTCTTTCGGTTCTATAACAAAAAATACTAAAAACAGAAAAAAAATAACATT
Source organism: Yponomeuta evonymella (assembly GCA_963969515.1). Lineage (NCBI taxonomy): Eukaryota > Metazoa > Arthropoda > Insecta > Lepidoptera > Yponomeutidae > Yponomeuta > Yponomeuta evonymella. The sequence goes on along the minus strand of OZ018366.1, from coordinate 3,503,266 downwards.
TAAGGGGGGCTCCCATAAAACAAACGTGATTTTTTTGCCGTTTTTGCCGCTTGAAATATTGTGACGGTCCGCACTGCCTTTGCAATTCGACCGCCACTTATTCACAAATGTAGGGGAACACAATAATCCTTTGCGTTGTACAATAATGAATAAAATCAAACAAATTTTGCTTAAATATTAGATATTCGCTAGATGGCGCCTTTTTGCAATAAATAATAATAAATATTTATTATTTAGGGCAATAATGTCCATTACTTTCACATTACAAAATAAAGAAATAAAACGTTGGTTTCTCAACCAATAAACTATTTAATATTTTTACAACAATTTAACAACGTTTGCTCAATTGGTTCTAAAACAAACAAAACCACGTTCATAAAAGTTGGCTGTATGCAAAGTTGTCTATGCCAAAGTATCGGCAGGAAAAAAGTAAACAAGAAAGTCAGGTCAATGGCAATTTGTAGATAGAACAAGGAGGGACCCGTAGAAGTCTGATAATGTTATCCATCAAAAACCTAATAATGCAGTCAATGAATATTATGGAAAGGCATAATTTAGCAAAACTATTAAATATAGTTTCAGTAAAGAATTCAAAATGCTTATTTTACAGATAGAAAATATTTAAAATTATGTAAAATATTCCTGAAAGGGTTTCATTGAAAAGACAAGGGAATCCAAGAGGGGTGGACGGCAACGGGGTGTGGGGGCGAGGGGAGAGGAAGAGACGCGCTCTTGAACTGGGGATTTTGGCGGGGAACCGGGCGGTGGTTTTCTTGGGCATCTTTTCTTTGCGGGGCTGACCGGCCGGTCTAAAATAGGATTAGGGTGGGTTAGCAACCTGATTACCAAACTAAAGTGTTCTCCAGCGTGTCGGTAATGTGGCTACAGCAGCAAATATTGAGTAGTTCAGCTGTGAAAGTGGTATAGCTTGAGAAACGTTTTGGTGAGATGGCTTGGGCAAATCATGGCTGAAGCAATGCGGGCCGTGGTACGATTCATACCAGTGGATTGGATCTGACTACATCGATTTGGTCAAGGTAGCTCTCTAGATCATTCTCAGGTCTTAGCAGTAAATGTGGTAAAGTCTGATTTGCATCTTGGAATGTTGCTGTAGTCTACAGAACCATACCTACTTCGGTGTAGGCTTCACCTACATTCTTGTGTTTCAAGGTTGATTAGAATTTGTGTTTGCATTTGTTCTTGCTAAATCAACTTGCTTGCATCAATTTCAAACATTTAATCAATTTGATGGAATAGGTCTATATCTGATCGAACGGTGAGTTTCTTTGCCATGTTCTTTTCTCACTATGGATCAGGTCTTGAACATGGCACGCACATTTGTTAGGAACTGGTGTTTGGCGTGGTAGAAAACCAGCAAACAGACAGTTTAGCAGTAGTATTTGCAAGCAGTTGAAGTCATTTACATAATAAAGTAAATTGTTAGGTAGAGTCTAAAAAACTACCAATTAAAAATCAATCCAAAATAAACCAAACTAATGAAAATTTGAATCTATCTAATCAACCAATAACCGGGCACAGAGCCTAACTAAAATTGTGAGTGTAAAATCTACTTACAAACTATGTGCAAAACTAAACTAAAATCATATCTGTCTCAAATATTGACTAAACCAAACTAAGATTAACAATTACTGTTAATATTCTAATTTGTGTTAAACTGTATTCACAAAAACCTGTTTTAAATCTCAAATGTTAATATTTCTACAAATCTTGATAAATAAATAGATTATTTTTTAACTCTTTCTAGTTGTTTAATTGCTTTTGGAAACCTCGACTCCCTGAAAAGATTCTGGTTACTATTTCACAACAAAGGGTCCTGTTAGGCTATCTAGACGATCACATTTTGGCCAAAGATTTAACTTTTCTGTGGTTTTAGGTACTCATAAATTGTTCTTTTACATAGTACACGTTTAACTTACACTGAGCTAAAATAGTAGGTAGAAAGCCTAGGTACTCATACTTTACTTAGTAATCTCTTGTGGAAGAACCATATCTTAGACATTCAGCGGAGGCAAAGATGGAGTGCTGCAGAGGACTCCAGAGGACTACTTCTTCAGGAACCAGCGGTCATCAGTGGCAGGAGCAAGTATTAAAGGGGACTTAGGGATCAGTGTAAGCAGTGTAAGTAAGTAGCATAATAGAATAGGTAGAGTGTGAGGGGGTGGGTGTTACAATATTCAAATGTTGTATAGATAATGGCACGGAACCCTTCATGCGAGAGTACGACTCGCACTTGGCCGGTTTTTTATTACAAGATTGGTATTCAAATGCCAATGAACAAGACAACAAAATGCAAGAAGTTTGTAGCCAGTAGTAGCAGTTTCGTAGGCGCGCGGCGTAGGCGCTTCGTAGCTCCGTAGCAACGTAGCAATCCAAGCAAATGGGATGTATAATGAGATCAACTTAGTTATTATTATTAACACGTTTATTGCAAATAAAAAAAATATGAGGGCAATGTGGCGGACTTAATGCTCTAAGCATTTTCTACCAGTCAACCACAGTGATACAAGAAATAAATTGGTAGGCATGCGAAATAAACATAAATAAGACAATTTACGTCAACTAAAATTAAATACATATATATACAAACATAAACTCACGCGTGTATTCCAGAGGGGTAGGTCTGCCACTTGCCACGATCCTGACAAATCACTTTCGCTTCCTCAACATTAATTAATCGTTGCATGCACGCACGCCGGTTTCCGGTACTTTTTATCTTACCTTTTTCTAATACATCCGGTAAGGGAGGTCTCAGGCGGACATAATTCCTTCTGGGACGTCCCTTACCGGCCCTCCACCCACATATTATTATCGATCAAATGATCGTAGTATGTCCACCTGGGTCGTCCCTTAACCGGCTCTTGGGTGGAAATCACTCGATATATTTGTTTAGTCAATCTTTCCTCGTCAACTCCTCTTTAGTGTCGATAGCTAATTACCCTTAACATAATATCTCACAACAATTTTATTCGTTATCATTAACATCGTCCATTTTTCATGAGTTTGCCCTTTACTCGACTAGGTAAGGTCAAAAATCCCTACTACTATAACCCTACCTGGGTTATGATTTTAACCGTCCTCACTTCAGATTGTGGTCATTTTGAAGTTATTAAATAAAATTTTACAGCAATTGGTTTTCTATTTATTAGTTAGTAAATAGTTAATATTTTTAATTGAAAACAATGAACAAGTCGAAATTTTTGGAATGAAATCTACCATAGGAATAATTCTCTTCAAAAATAAATAATAAAATAAAATAAAGTAAATATTTAAGGAGGCTCCCATACAACAAACGTGATTTTTGCCGTTTTTCTCAATCTTATTCTCTAATGACGTATAGACAATGGTACGGAACCCTTCGCGCGTGCGTCAGAATCACACTTAGCCGATTTTAAACTTTTGCTCTGTCCTCAAGTATATTCCGTCGTTTGTACTTTGTCAAGATATAAAACCATTCAAATGTGGCTGGCTGAATCCTGGCATATTCCAAGCATCAGAAATTTAATTCAACGACTTTACTAAGTTTCAGAGTTAGCTAGCGCCATCTATTAGCAGTTCTGAAAATCAATCTTGTTGAGGGAACTTTGTTCCGAAGTCGGTTTATAGTTTTTAAACTTTTGCTTGTTTCTCAAGTATATTCCAGCGGTTGTAGGTTGGGTTAAGATATAAAACAATTAAAATGTGGCTGGCTGCATGTTGGCTTCGTTAGGCGTGTTTCTGGTTTGGCGCGCGGCCAGGAGCGGTCCTGTATTTGGTGCTTGTACGTATTGGGAGACTCCTTAACTGCCTTGGTACGTAATTGTGTAAAAAGTGTTTGCGACGGCATTCAATAGGGGTGGTTTGGTGGTTTAACATGTTCCCGGTCCCCATACAAAGATTATGGACTTCCCATATTGTCCCAGTCAGGTTATACTAAATTTGTACTCTAAAATATTGCTACTATATGTTAATCATCATCATCATCATCACCCATTTGGCGCCCACTGCAGGACATATGCCTCCCTCATGGTTTTCTAAGCTTCCCGATCTTGTGTTGCCCGCATCCAGCAACTCCCCGCCACCGTAACCAGGGCCTCGATTCTGTTAGTGCATTGTAGTATAATGACAGGTACACTGTCGGGTCACGTGACGTGTTTTTTCGTACCATTGACGCCTAGACGGTTTGATGGGTGTGCCCGCGTAGACTTAAAGCAGCCATGAAATGAAAACCGCCATGTTCATGCAGTTGTCATGTTACTACAATGCATTAACAGAATCTAGGCCCTGGTCGTCAGACCATCTGGTGGGGGGCCTTCCCGCCCACTGCCACTTTAACTGAGCAAATCTTCGAGCTATGTCAGTAACTCGGGTTTTTCAGCGGATCTCCTCATTCCGGATTCTATCACGCAGTGAAACTCTTAACATAGCTCTCTCCTTTGCTCGTTGGGCGACCTTGAGCCTTCTTATGAGTGCCATTTTATGAGTGCCAAATTGGAGTGCCATTGCTTTTATAACATAGGAGACACAAACAAACTCAGGAAAAATAGCTATAGGCAGTTGGGGCCTAGAGGCGCACCTGCTGTTCAAAGACTTAGCGGCGCGCCTAATCGACACATCAGGAGTCCAGAGGGCTGGCTCGTACCTCGGCCAGAGGATCAGCATGGCCATCCAAAGAGGTTACGTCGCCAGCGTGGCCGCGGAACAGTGACCTGGGGCAGGTGTTTTTTTTTTGTAAATATTGAATTTATGACATTTATCATTTATTAGTTAAGTCCAGTTTTTTATTTCGATTTGTTTTCCTTTTGCTTTGTTATGAATAAATGTTCCACTTCCCATTAAATCACAGATTATGAAGTTAAAAGCAAAACTTATAAATGAAAATAGAAAAATATTTGTTTCGGGGTTTTTGGGTTATGATGCGAAAAACCAAGTTACTCTAATAATAGAAACCTTGTTAGATTTGTTTTTTTTTATTAAATTCTTAACTTTTTTTAATAAGGGTGTAGGTGCATAAAAACATTATTTCACGAGGTAACTCAAAATTGATAAGCACTACATAAATTCTAAAGCGTTACGTGCAAGGTGTTACATCAGAGTTTGAGTCCGTTTTTTTGGTGCGTTTTTGTACCACGTTATTATAATGAGTTTTTGACGGGTTATATCATGAAAATATTAGGCGTAGAGAAAAAAATATCTTTTAACATGGTCTCTTCGATTATATTAAAACAATTTTTTGTGCATGTTCTCCAGTAATAACTTAATTCCGGATTCACTTACTTAAATCCGGAATTAGGTTAATAATGTGTAGCGCTTACGAATATTTGAGTTGGAAAAAAGTAGCTATAACTCTTTATCACCTTAGTGTCTGAGGTGTGCATATTATATCTCAGCGCTTGAAGTTGCCAATCCTCGGTGGGCTCGGGTGGCGATTATGCCCATACTCTCTTGTTGAAAGAAGGCCTGTGCCCTATAGTGGGACGTAAATGGGCTGCATTATAAACATACATTTCACTTCGTTTATTAAATACTAGCTGTGCCCGCGACTCCGTTCGCGTACATTTCGATTTTTACGAAGCAGCATTTGTATGGGGGCCACGTCTTATCATAACTGGAGCTAGAATTTAAATAGCCTATCCTGTGTCCCAGATGTCTATATGTTTTTATAGCAAATTTCATCAAATTCAGATAATTGGTTTAAGAGTTATGGAGGAACATACATACATACATACACACATACAGAAAAAAATTCTAAAAATCGTGAAATTAGTTTCAGTATCATATATTGAGCCTATAAACACAATATCTCTGAAAACAAACTAACTTACTCCATGACCGACCCTTACAGATTTATTATTAGTATAGATTTCAGATTTATTATTATTTATTACCCATCTGAGATTTAGGCTTGAGGTTATGTAATATTATGTATGTATGTATGTATCAGCATTACATTTGTCGAGATCGTGGCAAGTGGCACTTTGGTCTCTCCTTACCTCTCTGGGGAAACGGCGTGAGTTTATGTTTGTAAGTACATTTTTTTAAACATTTATGGCCTTATTTATAAAAACACGATTCCTCTAAATCAATCCTCAGAGGTGATTTTATAAATAAGACGGTGAATTTAATAATAGCGGATTAGCGGTGTCTGTACGTGCACGAAGACAATTCAATGTAATGCAAATTGGGAGCGTTCCGTTTTAAGTATTTCTTTGCATATGAGCTCTCGACAGTTTTATCTTAACGGTTATTATCCGTGCCTCGAGAGGCCATTCTATTTTAAAACCTAAATAAAAAAAACTGAATTAAAAAACCTGTATGTTAAGCATTGGGTTTTTTGTAAATTTTTATTTCAGCTTTTATTATTGTCTTTTAGTTACTTTTTCTCTTTTTATCATCATCATCAGGGAGACTGTGTGTGTTTATTGTTTTTAACCGTGGTTTAGAAACGTATGACGCTAGTTTAAAAAAAAAACGTAACAAACATTTTTCTTGATACCAAAAATTACTTTATTTAAGCTTTATGCAGACAAAGTCAGGACGAAAAGTTATAAAGAACCAAAAAAACTATAGTTCTAGCGGCTGATGGTCGGCGCCGGCCAACTCAATTGTTATACTGTTCCCAAAGAACATTCCCTCAAATATTGCTAACGATTTCAAAATCATCTTTGGTGATTAGTAGGAAAACTAAACATTAAGTGCCATTTAGTAACTTCTAGTTCTCAAAATGTGACGATTGACTAAAGAGTTATGAGGAAACATAATAATAATAATAATAACTTCCACGCAATACAATCACTTGACCTGGTCCCAAACTAGGATACCATGTGCTATGGTAACCAGGCAAGGATGTCACAAACATGAAAATATACCCAGGCTGTGAAGCCATTTGTACAAATATACGGCGGCCCCCAGTGAACATCGGACCCAGGACCTCTGTTTTCGTAGCTAAGCGCCTTAGCGGCTAGACCGACGAGGCAGTCATAATAAACATGAAGATGACGAATAAAACTGATGAGTATAAAATTTCCTGTTAAATGGTTCGTTTCCCAGCACATTGGGAAACATACATGGCAATATTTTCATCTCGTATCTGTAAGCACATATTATTTTTCTTTACAAGGTTCGGTAACTAAGGAATATGTCAAGGATTATATCGCTTTTCTCGGGAGATTGGCAATATTGAATTCATGAGATTTCTTCTTACGACCTCAATTTCTATTAAAAATATCGCTTCGATCGCATCCTTGGTTAATACAGCTGAACAAGGTTAATACAGCTGAACAAAGTATATTTTATAGAATATTTTTTTATGTAGCCTATATGCGTCCCACTATAGGGCACAGGCCTTCCTCAGAGAGAGAGTATGGGCTTAATTATCACGCTTGCCCATGCCTATTGGGCAAGCGTGGTAATTAAGCCCATACGATTGGCAATTTCAAGCGCTGAGGTGTGTGAACACCTCTCAGAAACTCGGGTTTCCTCGTGATGTTTTCCTTCAACGTCAGGGAGTTGTAAATCCACAAATTCATTGTAATTTTGAATGCTTATTACCATTGTGGTCCTAATACACAAATCCATTTTGTGAAACATGAACAAATCCAGCGAGCAGTGAATGGAAAATGTAATCGAATTTAGTCTGTTGAATTCTAAAGGACCCGATCGGGCAACCATAACACATAACAATGGTTTTTAATAGCTCTTTTCAAGGTAATAATCTAACAGGTTAATGATCGGGAATACGGTTCATCATCATCATCAGCCATTTGACGCCCACTGTAGGGCATAGGCCTCCATCATGGTTTTCCAAGCTTCCCGGTCTTGTGCCACTCGCATCCAGCGACTCCCCGCCACCGTAACCAGGTCATCAGACCATCTGGTGGGGAGCCTGCTTACGCTGCGTTATCCAGTCCGCGGTCGCTAGGTCAGAACTTTTTCGCCCCAACGGCCATCAGTTCTCCGAGCTATGTACCCCGCCCACTGCCACGGAAATACAGTTAATCTGTTCTTATTTTCACCTGCCTCCATAACATGGGTGTCCATGACTTTATGATAGGTACATATAAAATGGCGGACTTTAGCTGTCATATTATTGGATTTTAAGCCACTGAAAATTATCACATAAAAAATCATATAAACCATGAACTCGTCTGCTAAAAGTCGACTTTTGTTTTTTTTAAAAAAAATTGTACAAATTTAATTAAACAAATCAGACGTCATTGTAACAGTGACGCCATATGGGTTCACTGGTAGGGTTTCAAAAAGGTCCCGATTCACATCCGGGAGTGTACCCGTGACTTTTTATATATCACCATGAAGGAAATAATCATAAAATGATCTAATATTTAAAAATCTCGTGTTTCAATAATCATGTTCGCTATAGAACTCCTCCAAAACGGCTTCACCGATTTTTTTTCACTTGTTTGTGTATATTTTGTAAGTTTGATAACCAGGGTTTGCCACTTGACACTTGCCACGATCCTGACAGACCTGACATGTTTTAGTTCAGATGGATGCAGCGTACAATTGGCAAATACAGACCAAGTTAGTTAGTTAGACCTGAGATTTCCGCACTTAGGCTCATGGTTGGGCCATTGTACGTAGCATAGCTGTGAGCTCACTCCAGCCAGCCTATCTCTTTCCAGAAGGCCAGCAGTGCTCTGATGTCACTGCAGGCCTCCCGAAGGGATCCCAGCTTCCCAATGATGGCGGTCCGTTGCTCCTCCACGCCTTTACAGTGAATGGTCACGTGGGCGGGTGTTTCCTCTTTTTTGAGGCATCCCCGGCAAAGCGGGCTGTCGGTTAGTCCCATGTTGTGAAAATGTCTATTTAGTGAACAGTGCCCTGTTATGATTACCACAGCTTTGCGTAGATTATCCCTTCTCAGACGCAGCAGGCTACGTGAAATAAAAAAAAAAAAAAAAAAATAAAAAAAAAAAAAAAAAAAAAAACAGACCAAACTATGTCAATATTAGGTTTTACTTGTCCAAGGAATTAAAATATAAAATAAAAGAGTTATATTATGTGGTAATAACGCCAAGCGTGGCGATTATGGCAAAACCCCTCATGGTCATGAAAACCACGAAGGAGGCCTACGTCCTCCAGTGGGCGTCAAATGGCTGATGATGATGATTATGATGATGATTATGTGGTAATTTAGGGCACACTCTCTCTCTCTGAGAGAGGGCCTATGCCCTGCAGTGGGACGTATAAAGGGTACATAAAAAATAAAAATGTAATTATTTTTTCTATAGGAACATCCATGGTCAAAGCTTCTTGGCCAATTTCAACAAATAAGGTGTCAAATGAAACTTATTGACACCCAAGAATAACTAGATTTAAAACATTATATATAAAATAAATGACATACGTCAGCTGTGATTAAAAAACCGGCAAAACGCGAGTCGGACTCACGCACGAAGGGTTACCTGCCAATATCTGTACAAAATTAGACAAAGATCGAGACAAAATAGATTAGGTAAATTGAGAACAGCGCCATCTATAGAAACCAACAAAAAGCGTTTAACATTGACATTTAACGACATGACATCGGCGCTGTCAAGGTTACATAGATAGCAAGCGCTTTCTTTAGACAACGTTTGTTGTATGGGAGCCCCCCTTAAATATTTTTTTTATTCTGTTTTTAGTATATTTGTTATAGCGGCAGCATAAATACATCATACTTATCCGCTTATTTCGTTTCTGTGATGTATGTTGTTGGTATTATAAATGTTTTTCATCTTCTTCTTTATATTAAACGGGTCTGACCGCGATTATTTATAAGGTAAGATTTAATTACCTTTGATTCCCGACGTTTCGGGAACCTACCCGTGACCACGGCAGCTGCAACGTTGCCGAAACGTCGGGAATCAAAGATAATTAAATTTTACCTAATAAATAATCACGGTCAGACCCGTTTAATATATTACGATGTATGAGCATCACGAGTCATTAATAATTAGAAATACATCATCGAATAATAGAAAATGAATCAACAAAGTGCTAATTGAAGATTTAAAATAAAAAAGTTAATAAAAAAGTTACAACATAACAATAGATTCAGATCGGCGTTAACATGTTTATGATGTCACTGTTCCCGGCTCCCACGATGCAGGGCATCCCAGTGCGGGGCCAGAAGCAATGCATGCGCCCGCATGCAAATGTTCATGTTTATGTTTATTGTTAGTGTCAATCAAACAACCATTAAATCTTTGGCCTTTGCATCTACGTAATCAGATGATTTATACAGCGTCTAGTGGCAACTTCACCCACACTAGATGGGTGAAGGGACCATTCTGACGGTGCACTGCCTGGGATATTGTTTTTTAGACGGAGTAGCCTTGCTCAGCACCCATACCATCCTGACAGTGACCGTGCCTTGCAGTGGGATATGTACAGAATGTTAAAAGACTAACGCTTGATCCAAAAACTAGGTATACTGGACACCAGCCTCAATAGACTAATTTATCAATATTTTTTCTAGGGAAATCGATAATTGATTTCCTGATACGAATATGTCAATAGCATCAGCGCGAACGCTGATTTTTTGGCGTTATTGTAGCACAGAGCGTACATGCATATATGACTATATATATATACATACATATATACATACATATATACATACATTAGTAAAAAAAATTGCCACTCGAATGAAAACGGCCATTTTTTTTACTCGTATTAGCTACTAAGATGATATCGCAAAAACAAAATAGTAAGAGCGTTTCGTGAAGAAAAAGGGAAGCTGCAGTGAAATTTTGATGTTTGTGGAGTTTTATGTAGCTGTTGAGTTATAGTTTCCACTGCCGTGACCAAACTATTCTTTCTCTTTTCTTACTTTTCAAGTTTCACGTTAAACATATTTGATTCCGTTTTATGCATCGTAGCAGTAAATTTTTGGTCGTTTTTAGCACGACAATATTAGCAAAAAAACGTCAAAAATTTGAAGCAAAAATCTGAATTCAATAAAATTTGTGTACACTACCATCCGAGTAGCCTACAGTTTGTAGTCATAAGATTAATCACTATGTCCGAGCCTACTAAGATTGTGAAAACGCGGCTTTAGTCAGCACTATGCTTGTTCGAAATCTCGATGTTTGAAATTATTTTCTAGATTCCTAAAAGGTTATTTGACAAGAAATATTTGGCTTACAATACTGGCTGCTTTTTTGCAAAAATAAGGTAACGAGAAGTGTGAATTCATGCCTCAATATTTCCTAAGCTTTTGAATTTCCAGCTATAGTTTCTAAAGAAAACATGTTCTCTTTAATACTGGAAACACATGGCTTGCGGGAAAGCTTTATTTATCTAACGAGCATTCCAGCAGAACCCTAAAAGGCCCAGCCCATTTAAACACAGCTATCCAGGACTTACCAGGCAAGGCACTTACGTCTTCAAAGCGTCACTATATTTCCCACTTTCCAGGGATTATGTCGTAAAAATACGACGTGATATTTTCCTCTTCACATCACCGTGTTATTCTGTACTTGATGGAATAAAAGAGATATAATAATGCTTGCTATTGTGTGGAATTTACGGGGTACGATAGTTTTTAGTACGAATTGAAAAAGTTACTCTAAGTACAGTCAACTACTGAAGACCCTGTACATTTTTGCAACCTTATCCGAAGCATAGCTAAATGATACGACCGCTATTTCTAGATATTAAGATTCGTGTATAGGTACCATGGGACTCCCATCGTCAATATGTGTACTTAAGTCAATAAAGTAAATAAAGATTAAAATAATCTTCGGTGTTGATATGTTCTCTATCTATCGATATAAGTAGAGTGCTAATCATAATCGATCGTTCCAGAAGTTAGCTATAGAGTTAGTCAATAAGGCATTGTTGATAAAGATTATTAATAATTGACGATGATTTTTTGAAGGCGGCAATATTTTTAAAGCGCGCAAAGCTAAATAAATTCCTGATATTTCGAAAAATAACAATTTAAGAATAAACTCGTGGAAGTGGCAGGAAGACGCTGGATGGAAGCCGCATCCAACCGGTTTTTTTGGAAATCCATGGAGGAGGCCTATGTCCAGCAGTGGACTTCTTGTGGCTGAATGATGATGATGAAACCCGTGGAACAAAAGTTGTTGTCAAACACAACTTCTACGAGGGGTGTCTCAGGAATTGCGGATATTTAGTAATAAGCCGGTATAGTGACATAAGATGACTTTCACCATTTTTAAATGTCACTTCAGTGGCGATTAAAACTGATTTTTTTATGGATTTTATTTAATTATACTAAAGTTAACACATTTGAGAAAGGAGCGGAAGTCGGCCTTCCTATCGTCAGACATGAGCCAAGCATGGGTGGCGGTGGCGGTCCACACATACGTCCATATAAATACTGCTCCAGTATTTGCCGCCATCGCATTGGTGAGTATCGTTCTCCACGCGATAAAACCACGAAAAAAAAAAAACAATACACATAGATGTCTAAAAAATACACATAGTTAAATCTTTTTCGCTTCATCAACTTTCATTAGTCTGCACACATGCCGGTTCTGGGTATTTTTATTTTTTTGTTATGTTTTCCTTTTTTCAGGTCAAATACGGAAGTCAACATAGTTTCTTATAGTTTCGTCATGTCCGTCCATCTGTCTGTCTGTCCATCTGTCCATCTGTCTGTTCACGGCCTAGCTTAAAGACGTTTACTACAAGAAAGCTGAAATTTATCAAAAATATACAATATTAATCACACCGATAAAACTGTAGAATAAAATGTAAATATGTAGAATAAAAACGGCTAAGTAGACTGTAGAAGTTAACGAGTAATAGGCGACCAACTTATAAAAGAAAAACTTGTGTTCATTAAGTAAACATTTTGTTTTTATAGTGAACAAAAATTTTTGACGTTGGCTTTGACTTTGAAGTTGTTAGTTCTGTAAACCAGATAAAGCCCCTTCTTTCTACGAAACCCTACACTGCGTGTGGCCCGACACGCACTTGGCCGGTTTTTTAGGGTTCCGTAGACAACAACAAGAACCCTTATAGTTTTTCCATGGGCGTCCATCAGTCTATCTGTCCGCGGCTTAGCTCAGAGACGATTGCATCACTTCTCAAAAATGTCACAAAACGCTCTTAGAAACACGTACAAAAGTTGTCGCCTAAAATTGGTTCCTATTACAACACCTCCAATCATCCGCCAATCTCTATTTGAAGCACAAACGTTTCCTCAATTACATCACAGCTAAATCAATCTGCAAACGTATTAATCAAACTTCGCAATGCAAATACTTGTCCCTCACAAAATCGGCATAATATTCTCCATTCAAAATGGATTCGGAGACGGTAAATCGTGGATTACAATTGAAGTGCCCTCATCCTTCTAGGTATGGTTAATCCAAAACCGTTGTAAGACAAGCTAGCTCTTATAGCGTTGAGATTAAAGCGAGTATACAATGAAAGACTTTTTGTTTTTAGCAGACTGTATGCAGATATTGGAGATTTTGCCAAGTACGTTAGGAATACCGACTCAATTTGTTTATATAGGCCTTGGTTTGGTTCACAACAAAATGCCTTGATTCGATTCCTGAGAAATACTTTACGGTAGTTTGAAAGTGGCGAATCGGTTGATCAAACTTTAACTTTTTTTATATTTCTTAGTTCCTCTCATAACAAAATTTGTTTGTATTTATAAGTAGAATAATCCTCTTAAGAGGGTCCCTCAAGATGCGATTCTTATACAAATGTTTGGTTTTAATTCTTTAATTCACAAACGACAAACGATCACAATGACACTTTACCAATGTTTTCTCATGTAAGCACGACCATAATAATAATTAAATCTATTTATTCCAAAACTCATCATCATCATCAGCCATTTGACGGCCACTACAGGACATAGGCCTCCCTCATGGTTTTACAAACCATGAAGGGTTTTGCCATAATCGCCACGCTTGGCAGGCGGGTTGGCGATCGCAGTATGCGAAAAAACTCATATAATGTGTTATTTACATGGCAAATGTTGTTAGTATTGTAAGTAGGTTTGCTTATTCTTAAGTTGTGTTAGTGTTGTTAGTGTCTTCAGAGTTTTGGACCCCTCTTTGGGTGGCCTCCCCATCTTCATCCAGGCCTCTCTGTTTTTTGCCAGGGTCATCCAATCACTCCCACCAATTTGGATGATATCATCAGCCTATCGTTTGATTGGTCTTTCAACTTTCCTTTTCCCTGATGCCGGTCCTATCCATTTTGTTACCTGTAGTGTCTATCTTTTGTCTGTGTAGCAAGATAGCCTTTGACAGCTGGCAGACATACAGACAGCCGGCTGCCTTTGACTCTTTATGCCTCACATGTTCTCTTCACGATTGTTTTGTTTTATTTCTGTTTTGTTGACGTTTGTGTCTTTTGTTTGTGTACCTTTATGCTTACTTTGTGTTTCTGTGACAATTTAAATAAATATCCGCTTTCTTTCTTTCTTTCAAGAGAGATCTCCTGCCCATCTCCATGTTAATAATAGTGCTTGCGTTAAAGCCTCTGTTAGTTGCGTTTGTTGTCTGATCTTTACGCTTCTTATTTTGTCTGATTTCCTGCCAACTGATAATAACAGGATAAAAAGAAATCAGCTTTTCACACAAACTATTCACAACTATAATTTATTTTTGATAAGTTTATTTTTAATCCTAAATTGAATTGAACCTCTATTGGCAAATTTTCATTGCTATCACTTGTAGTTTGGTTCAATCAAAATGTAGTTTTGATTGATTGTATTGTGTGGAAGTTATTTGCATGAGAATCGCCTCATGAGGCGCCTACTTAAGGTTCACTGAAACATCAAAATCAAAAATGTTTTTAGGGTTCCGTACCTCGCAAGGAAAAAAGGAACCCTTAAAGGATCACTTTGCTGTCCGTCAGTCTGTTAGTCCATCAGCTGTCTGTTAAGACTCTTTATCACAAGAACGCGTGGAGATATCGAGTTGAAATTAAAACCATGTACTCAGGTCTACATTCTGAAGTACTCAGGTCTTCATTTGAAGCTGTGAAAAAAACAAACTTCTAAGTTAACATAAAATATGTACGATCGTTTATGCCGCAAAAAACGTATTTTGGACACTCAAGGGAATAAAAATTTACAGGGTACTTTCCGTTGACCTATAACTATGAAATTTAGCAAGTAGAATTGTCTTATACTATAGTTATAGGAAAAAATAGGAAATCTTTTTTTTATGATTTTAAATGAAATCATAAAAAAAATTTGTTTGAAGTTTTATAAAACCTCGGAAAAAACTGCAAGACTCAATTCCTGACCTATTTATAATATGTAAGTAACTACCTGCCAATTCGGTGCGCGAGTCCGACTCGCACTTGGCTGGTTTTTATTCAGAGTAAGACAGAAACTGCAATTTAACGAACATGTGAGGGGCGTTGCCTCCTCAACAATTGAAACCACCAGAAGGGATTTGCAGGATGTATTTGGTATGCGAGAAAATTCGTGTCAATAAGAACGAGTGACTTGAAAACCACTGACTCTTGACAGATGAGCCGCGCGGCGGCGGCGGGAACATTCCGCCGGCCAGCACGCGTGAGGCGCGCGAACGCTCCATGTAGGATGCACTACATCACCCCCCTTGAAGAGAGTTAATCCGGGGGAAAATCCTTAAATCTAACTCTTCGTCCTGACCGCGTTGTGTAGCTGCGGCGCGGGATGGTGGCAGTGGGTGCATTCTGTGCGTTCTTTGGTGCTGCAGGTGGTTTGTTTGCTTCTGTGGGTGGGACTGAGGAGGGTGGAGTTGGATGGTCATCGGCGAGTATGTAGGCCGGCTTGACACGATCCATGGAAACGGTCACTGGTCCTCGTGATGAGTCGACAGTGACTGTTTTGCTAGTCCTCTTCAGCACTTTGAGTGGACCCGTATATGGCGCTTCCAAAGCGGCGCGTAATGCATCTTTGCGTAAGAAAACGTGTGTGCAACTCTCGAGGTCTTTATGTACAAACAGAGATTTGTTGCCGTGTTTTGATGCTGGGGTCGGTTTTAACTTTGCGATGTGTTCCCGCAGGTTAGCAATGAAATCTTGAGTCTGTGGAGTGGCTAAAGTTAAAGTTGTTTGTAGGAACTCTCCGGGCACTTTTAGTGGCTCTCCATAAACAAGTTCCGCAGCAGAGCTTTTTAGGTCCTCTTTCCATGCTGTCCGGATGCCGAGCAGTATAACGGGCAACACTTCCGTCCATCGCGTGTTATTGTGAGCCATGATCGCTGCCTTCAGGGTTCTGTGTAGGCGCTCTACCATGCCGTTGGCTTGAGGGTGGTATGCAGTAGTATGTTGCAGTTTGATACCACACAACTTTGCCAGTGCCTTGAACAGTTGCGATTCGAACTGTCTGCCCTGGTCGGTAGTCACTATCTGAGGACATCCGAATCTTGCTATCCAGGTCTCGTAGAAAGCTTTGGCTACAGTTTCGGCAGTCATGTCGTAAAGTGGTGTAACCTCAGGCCATCTGGTAAACCTGTCAACGGCTGTCAAACAGTATCTGTAGTTCTCTGACGGTGGTAATGGTCCAACTAAGTCGATATGAACGTGTGCAAATCGTGCTCCAGGTGACTGGAAAACTCCAAGTGGTGTTGCTGTGTGTCGCTGCACCTTGGCGCGTTGGCATGCGAGACAGGTTTGGACCCAAGTACGACAGTCCTTGCGTAACGAAGGCCATACAAACCGCTGTGACACCATTTTTGTTGTAGATCTGGTGCCTGTGTGACTCATGCCATGGATTAAGTCGAAGACTTGACGACGTAACTGACTCGTAATAAAAGGACGAGGTCTGGCTTGTGACACATCGCAGAACAAAGTCACGTCTGTGCCTGGTACCGGAACTTTCTGAAGTTTTAATGAAGATCCGCCCGACAGCAGTGATTGTAGTTCCGCATCATCTTCCTGTGCGCGGGAGATGGTAAGGGGGTCGGGGGTCGCTGAGATGGATTCAATCCTAGAGAGAGCATCAGCAGTCAGGTTATCCTTGCCTGATATGTGCCTGATGTCCGTGGTATATTGTCCGATGAGATCCAGGTACGTGAATTGTCGGGGTGAGCAGTTTCGGTCCTTCTGGTTGAATGCGAATGTAATGGGTTTGTGATCCGTGAAGATGATGAAATGACGACCTTCAACCATGTGTTTGAAGTGCCTGACAGCTTGATAGATGGCTAGCAATTCTCTGTCGTAGGCGCTGTATTGTGTCTGGGGTTTGGTCATCTTCTTGGAGAAAAACGCTAGTGGTTGCCAGTTGCCGTCGACGAGTTGTTGTAGGACTGCGCCTATAGCAGTGTTGGATGCGTCAGTGACAAGAGCAATGGGTGCATTGGGAACAGGGTGAACAAGAAGAGTAAATCTTGAGAGACTTGACTTGCAGTTTTCGAAAGCCTGCTGTTGTGCTGGTGTCCAGGTCAGGGAGTGGTTGCCCTTGACATTTGGCCCAGCCAGCATCTCGTGTAGTGAGGCCTGTTCTTCGGCTGCATTTGGCATAAACCGTCGGTAATAATTCAGCATTCCAAGGAATCTTCGCAAACCTTTCGCAGTCTTAGGTGGTGGGTACTCTTTGATCGCCGAGATTTTATCGTCCAGTGGTTGAGTGCCTTCAGCAGAAATTTTGTAGCCAAGGAAAGTTATTTCGCTTTCCCCAAAGCAACATTTTGATTCGTTCAGGAGCATTCCGTACTCACTGAGTCGCTGGAAAACCTTCTCGACGTGTGCGAGGTGCTCTTCGTGATTTCTTGAGTAGATGAGTATGTCATCAATGTATGAGTAACAAAAATTCAAGCCTCGGAGCACTTCGTCAAGAAATCTTTGGAACGATTGTGCGGCGTTTCTCAGTCCGAATGACATGAAGGGAAATTCAAAGAGTCCAAATGGTGTGGTTATGGCGGTTATTGGAATATCG
The DNA here is from genome assembly GCA_963969515.1 of Yponomeuta evonymella. Classification (NCBI taxonomy): domain Eukaryota; kingdom Metazoa; phylum Arthropoda; class Insecta; order Lepidoptera; family Yponomeutidae; genus Yponomeuta; species Yponomeuta evonymella. Next base: position 3,485,394 of record OZ018366.1, on the reverse strand, counting down.
TCAGGACAAACGGGAATTTGGTTGTAAGCTTTTACAAGGTCAAATTTTGAAAAAACTGTGCTGCCAGCTAGTCTCTGTGCAAAATCCTCGATATGACGTATCGGGTATCGATCTGGAATGGTGCGGTTGTTGAGGGCTCTGTAGTCTCCGCAGGGTCTCCAGCCGTCACCTTTCGGTGCTAAGTGGAGTGCAGAAGCCCACGGTGAGTCTGAGCGGCGCGCAGTTCCGACCTGGACCATGTCTTCAAACTGTGCCTTGGCTATCTTCAGCCGATCTGGGGCGAGGCGTCTTGGTCTGCAGAAAACCGGGGGGCCAGGTGTGATCCGGATGTAGTGAACTATCGTATGTTTCACCTGCCTGTCGATGCCGGAGGGCTTTGTTAGTTCCTGGTATTGGGCCAAAAGCTGGTGATATTTGCTCAAACCAGAGATAGCCTTCACGCTAGGAGTATTGCACGGCTTGACAGTGCCCACCGCTGTGAGCGTAGTTACGCTGTCCAGGAGTCGATGGTTTCTGCAGTCTATCAGTAATCCGTAATGCGAGATGAAGTCTGCGCCGATGATTGGTCTATCTACGTCGGCCACAACGAAGTTCCATGTGAAGTCTCTGCGCAGGCCTAGATTTAGGAACATCTTCATTGTCCCGAATGTTTTGATTGATGTGCCATTGGCTGCTGACAGATTGTAACCGGCTATTGGTTTTCTGGGTTCTTGAAGAAACTTTGGCGGAAGAACGCATAGGTCGGAACCGGTATCAATTAAAAATTCGATTTTGCTTCGTGGATCAATTATAAATAGGCGGCTGTATGTAGGACGACAGTCATCTGCCGCCATTACTGACTGTCCGGTTGGTTTTCCGTTTTAGTAGTGGTCTTATAGGTGCAGGGGGATGTGCATTTTCTCGCCTTGTCACCAAACATTGAGTGGTACCAACATACCCCGGGGGATCTACTGCGGGATCGTTGACGCCTCCTGGATACGGACCTGTGTCGGCCTTGCGACTTTCGCTCATTTGAATTGCAGTTGATACTCAACTGCGCTATTTCTTGGGTGATTTTTGCCGACATAATTTGATGCAGTTTTGCGAACATGTCTTCTAGGCTTGCCATTAACACACCCACGAAGGCAGAGTCGTCGGAATCCGTCGAAGTCGGTGGGATGTTATTATCACCGCTCGCCATTCTGGTTTCTGCGGTTCGTATAAGGGTCACCAATGTGAGGGGCGTTGCCTCCTCAACAATTGAAACCACCAGAAGGGATTTGCAGGATGTATTTGGTATGCGAGAAAATTCGTGTCAATAAGAACGAGTGACTTGAAAACCACTGACTCTTGACAGATGAGCCGCGCGGCGGCGACGGGAACATTCCGCCGGCCAGCACGCGTGAGGCGCGCGAACGCTCCATGTAGGATGCACTACAAACATTACAAGTTAAACTACGACACGTGTCTATTTAAAAATCTTGATCATTTTGGAGAACGGATGGACGAAAAACTGTAAAAACATCCTCTATAAGAAAGGCGTAAATTCAGTTTATTTTTTGTCTTTTTTTTTCAATTACAAATTTAGTAAGCTTATTTTCTTACCTTGCAAGAAAACGCTGTCAGTGAGAGATCACTAAGAATTAGTTAAAAGTTGCGTGATGAAACCGGTTTTCGGCAGCATGTTTAGCGAGCCCATCGGGTGCGCCGGAATTTGTCCGGGAAATAGCCGGTTGGGGCCGGAAACATCCGGGTAACGCTAAACACGACATGGTAGTATTTAGTGTATGTCATTTTAGACACGTCTTATGCCACGTCCATACTTTTGCCAAGCCTCAACAAGACGTCACAAATTCAAACGTGTGGATAGGACGTTCGACTTGGCTTGTTATGGCTTGTATGCACTTGCCGCCGATCCGAACTGTGTTGGTATTTTGGGCACAAATCAAAAGAAGCTTGCGGCAAGCGCTTGCAACGGCTTGAAATGTATACACGTTTATGGCTCGTTTAGTATCGATAAATAATCAAAGAATTAAAAATATTTACGGTACACTACCTGGTACGATTTATGTAAATTTTTATCGTCCACTATCTTGGTTTCCAAATTTTCCGTTTCCTAGCAATATTTCTTGTTTCAGTTTGCTTCTTTTTATAATATGAATAGTATGAGCCAAACGTAATAGCTGACACGAGCTGGACGTCTACGACATACCAACGCCCTCGCAAGCGTGTGGATGACGAGGTTCGTTTGTTCATAATTTGCTAAGTATTTGTAGAGGCTCGCGGCTTGCGGCAAACGTGTGGACTCGGCATTACAGATTATATTGTCCTAAATCGCTTACGGAAATGTTTTTGGTGGCTTCAGACAAAAATACAAAAGCGGCATCGGCACGACCTGCATTACGACTAGGCGAATAACGTATGTAACTAGGTATGGTAGCACAGCGTAGAACAGCGCATTCGAGAGGTCGTGAGTTCGAATCCCGGCATGCACCGATGACTTTGTTTCCTAAGTTACATACATTTGTACGTAACTTAGGAAAGTGTCTGAGGTGTTAACATACCTCAGCACTTGAGATTGCCAATTCGCGGTGGGAACGCGTGGTAACTAAGCCCACACTCTCTCTCTCTCTCTCTCTCACTCTGAGAGAAGACCTGTGCCCTGCAGTGGGACATGTATACGCTGAAGTCTGGGCAGTTTGAAAGCCGCGGTTATGTAATTAGTAATAAAAATGCTATCTAGACTGTTACCTATAAGTAGAGACTTAAAATAAATAAAAATTGAGCGAAGAAATCTTGTTTCGAGTTGAGAAATCTTGTTAAGAAAAAAACCCCGAACAATTATTACCGCGTCTCCTTCTATTATGCCCTAAAGTCTAATACACAGATAGTTTTTCAATAGAAAAATATAAGCACAACAACAGTTGTTATTTACATATTTCGTAGTCTACAAAGCAATTCCAGTACATTAGTACATCATCATCATCATCATCAGCCTATGCTTGTCCACTGCTGGACATAGGCCTCTCCTATAGCACGCCACTGAGCACGGTCCTCGGCTACTCTCATCCAGCTCTTGCCAGCCGCCTTGCGAAGATCATCGCTCCACCGAGTCTGAGGACGTCCCACACTACGTTTACCGATCCGCGGTCTCCACTCAAGAACTCGTCTACCCCATCGGTTATCAGTTCTTCGGATGATATGGCCGGCCCACTGCCACTTCAGCATGCTAATTCGGTGGGCTATGTCGGTGACTTTGGTTTTCTGTCGGATCACCTCGTTTCGAATTCGATCTTTCAGAGAAACCCCGAGCATAGCCCTTTCCATAGCACGCTGAGCGACTTTAAATTTGTGGACCAGCCCCACCGTGAGTGTCCACGTTTCGGCACCATATGTCATGACGGGTAGGACGCACTGATTGAAGACTTTCGTCTTGAGACTCTGTGGGATTGGCGATGTGAAGACTCGACGTAGTTTCCCATACGCTGCCCAGCCCAGCTGTATTCTTCTATTGGCCTCTTTCTCGAAGTTGTTTTTACCTAACTGCATGGTTTGCCCGAGGTAAACATACTCCTTAACAACTTCGAGAATACTGCCTTGAACTGCAATTGGCTCCGGACTTACATGTTCATTGAACATAACCTTGGTTTTATCCAAGTTCATCCGGAGACCAATGCGTTGGGAAGAATCAGCTAGGCCACTCAGCATATGTTGCAGATCTTGCAGCGTTTCCGCCATGATGACAATGTCGTCTGCAAATCGCAAGTGTGAAAGGTACTCGCCGTTTATGTTAATGCCGTACCCCTTCCAGTCCAGTGTCTTGAACATATCCTCCAATGCATTTGAGAACAATTTCGGGGACATTACAAGACATTAGTACAACCCGCGCAAATTAAATAGCCATCTCTCGCAAAGAACATTGGATTGCACGAGGAGCCGAGTTAAGTTGCACGGGTTATTATACCATTGCAATGCGATTCGTAACTACATTACCAATAGTGGAGCGTCAATGAAACAACGATCACCGTACTAATATGACTCTATTGAACATTTATGCGTTTTGGAGCCACTCTGAACGATCACCCGCGAACCCGCGGCGCGTACGCACCGGTCTGGCTGGCTACTAATGGCTCTCAGATTCGAGTTTGCGTCAAGATATTTTTGGAAAGTAACTTTTAAAAAAAAAATAATTATTGTATTCGATAGCTATTGTTGAGGTACTTTCAGTTAGCTATGCCCTTCAAACAATCAAAAATTCACGGTGTACAGGCTACACATAATACAGGCTACACATAGAAAAGCACAGCCCCGTTGGGATCTTTTGGCCACGGGACCTTAAAAACTGTGCGAAGTGGGAAGGGCAGAGACAACCCTGTCCGGTCGGACGTTGTAAGTCGATCGCATTGTCTCACGCTCGTCTTCAGATTGCGTCGCAAATTACTGCCCCGAGTTTGCAGGCGCCCTGACATTGTTCTGTTGGGTAAACTTCGTGATGGGGCACAGTCGGGCGCCGGTCAACATTGAGCTCTGGATAGTCTTTCATTATGTGTCGAATTGGAACGACAGTGTGATCTGGGCCTAGATTCTGTTAATGCATTGTAGTAACATGACAACTGCATGAACATGGCGGTTTTCATTTCATGGCTGCTTTAACTCTACACGGGCACACCCATCAAACCTTCTAGGCGTCAATGGTACGAAAAAACACGTCACATGACCCGACAGTGTACCTGTCATTATACTACAATGCACTAACAGAATCGAGGCCCTGATCGACTGTACTGTGGAGAGCGTAACGAGAATAGAATTTTAGCTTGAAAGCTGTGCTGATTGCTTGAGAATTCGTACATAGTATTTTTTTTTTGACTCGCGATGCTCATACATAGTAATATTTTGACCGGGTCTAACCGCGATTATTTATTAGGTAAAATTTTATAACCTTTGATTACCTCACTTACCTTCGTACATAAGTAAAATTATGCAAGGTGTTGCAGGAAGGTTTTTAAATTTAAAACTTTTATATTATTATGTATGCCCTCTGAAGGACTACATTGGATTTTTTCATTTCCGAACCTATGACAATTTAGTAAAAGATTCCAAAGAGTTGTAGATAGAAGCATATTATTTTTTAGTTGTTAAATGTGACCCGCACGTGTAGATTGTCAAATCTCTGAATGGAAATATTTATATTGCAAAGAATTTGTAAATAGTATTAGTTCAGTTCTGCAGCATATGCAGTCAAAAGAATCTGGGAACTAACTGACATTGCAACTGCTAGGCTTGTTTATTTTAGTTACTTCTGTGGGGTCGGGCAGCAGGCATTGTGACCATCTTCGTCACGCAGAAGAGAGCGATCAGATTCATTTATAAGCCAGGCAGTTGAGATCTTTTACGAAATCATAAGATAAGTAGTATATTATTTATTATACATTTGAAAAAAACAAACAGGAAATAAAATTAATCATTATCGGTTTGGGAATAAAATTCAATATGGTCCCTTAGAGTGCGTGCCCATAAATCCTTTGATCTCTGCCGCGCTATATCGCTTGAACGGTTCTTGGTATTTTGCATTTTTTTTTCTGGTAGATCATATTACACTAAAATCCGATAGTAAAACGAGGTCCTACTTGTTCATCTGTACATCGGTAAATTTTCTACGCAATGTACAGTCGACAGCAGGTCAACCTTAGCATTTTCTTGCAAAATCACCGTTAAGGTGGGACGATTCCTTTACAAATTATTATTGTAAAATTTGTTAAAAAAATTACATAATTACGCAAATAAAAATCTTAATTAATGCAGACAGATATAATTCCAGTGTGTAATTATGTATTTTTTTAACATATTTGGAAATAATCATTTGTATGGGAATCGTCCCACCTTACATTAAGGTAGGACGATTAATTATAGTGCACGTATTTAAGGCTGATTGTGACTGTACATACATATAATAAAATACTCTTTATTACATCTACATCAGGAATTACTTTTGAGACTTGAACAATAATACAGTACAATTCATCATCATCATTCAGCCACAAGAAGTCCACTGCTGGACATAGGCCTCCTCCATGGATTTCCAAAAAGACCGGTTGGAAGCGGCCTGCATCCAGCGCCTTCCTGCCACTTGGATGAGGTCATCTGTCCATCTTGTGGCTGGTCGTCCTACGCTGCGCTTGCCGATATGTGGTCTCCATTCGAGAACTTTTCAGCCCCATCGGCCATCAGTTCTGCGTGCTAGGTGCCCCGCCCACAGTACAATTGGCGGCCTTATAACTAAAAGTAATTTCTTCCAGATAACTATTATTGAAGGACAAAAAAAAATAGGAAGCTAAATAATGGATAGTCGATAGAGCAAGGTATTTTTTTTAATATATTTACGGCTGCTTTTACGTCAAGCAAGCTGTCTCGCTCGCACAATTTAATATTTTTAGTGACGGTAATAAAATGAGTACACGTTTATGAATATGGTTTTGATAGGTAATTAAATTACGGACATTTTAAATACCTACATATTTGATTTGCTTTAAGTTGTGTTCAATAAAGAGAACTTGTTTTCATAATTATTAATTTTGGATTCCATTTTTCTTAATCAAAAACTATGTACAGGATAAGAAAGATATATCTTGAATTTTCGTAATTTTATTATCTATCCAACCCTCAGATCACATTTAAAAAAGTGTACTAAATCTATTACAATCACTGAAAATGTTAGATTTTGCGAGCGAGATAGCATGCTCCACGTAAGAGCAGCCTTAATAATCATACATAAGCGGTACATAAAATCGGTGATAGTCTAGTGGGTAGAACATTGGACTTGGAAGCGAGAGACCCAGGTTCGATTCCCAGTACCAATGACTTTGTTTTCTAAGTTATGTACATATTTTGTGAAGTTATAGTAGCATTACTACTCGCTAACTGCGAAGGAAAAAATCGTGAGGAAACCCGAGTATCCGAGCTATTTACATACCTTAGCACATCGCCAATCCGCGGTGGGCACGCGTGGTGATGAAGCCTATACTCTCTCTCTGTGCCCTATAGTGGGAAGTATATAGGCTGCTTATGTAAGCGGTACATAAATAAAAGAAAAAAAATGGGATCCTGAGGTTTAAAATTCAACAGACTCCTTTCAGCCAAGTTCACGACTTTCAGCAGTCTGAGGTGTTTATTCCAGTCCACGTTCATCATATATATTTCGATACAGCAAAGCAAAGAAAAAACATCTCGTACGTGTACAAAGACGAAAAATAACCGGTATAAACTGGCTTGGAAATTGTGGCAGCCTCCTTCCAAAAGGCGGCTCCGCTTGCGAATTATTACAACCGCCACCGTACGACATAAGATCACTTTGGGGTACTTTGGTCTCGTTTCACCCTTTGGTGTTGGCCTTTCACCCTTTTGTTTAAAGACAAATAAACATTTTCTGTTTCTAAGAGTTCACGTAAACTTTGCCCGTTGCGTCTACGTAATGAGATGATTTATACAGCGTCCAGTGGCACCTTCACTCACACTAGATGGGTGAAGGGACCACTCGGACGCTGCAGTGCCTGGGACGTTCTCTTTTAGATGGAGTAGGCTTGCCCAGCACCTATACCATTACGACAGCTTAGTCGGCCTAGCGCACAGGAAAGACCAGGTTAGCCAACGAGCCAATGAAGACGCGGGTTTCTTCACGATGTTTTCACCGTTAGCGTGTGGTGTGCAGCTACAAATTCGCAAATGTACGTAACATTGAAAATAAACAAAGTCATAGGTGCATGCCCGCACTGGGAATCGAACCTGGGTCTTCCAAAAAAATCTCGTGTTACACAGTGTTTGTTATCGAATTTTTATGGTTTTTTTGTGGATATTTCGTAGTTCTGAGAATAGGTCTTAGGCTTAATATGGCAAAATAACGTTTGCTGAGTCAGCTATTAATTAATAATAATAACTTCTATACTACACAATCGCTTGTCTTGTTCCCAAACAAAATATGTGATGTCTGTCTGCCTGTCTTACTAACAATAAGATAAGATAATAATATTCTTTACAGATCGAATCAGAAATGATGAGATCCGTAGACGAACTAAACTCGTCAACATAGCCCAGCGGATTAGTAAGTTGAAGTGGCAGTGGGCGGGGCACATAGCACGCAGAACTGATGGCCGATGGGGGCGAAAAGTTCTCGAACGGAGACCACATATCGGCAAGCGCAGCGTAGAACGACCAGCCACAAGATGGACAGATGACCTCATCCAAGTGACAGGAAGGCACTGGATGCAGGCTGCTTCCAACCGATCTTTTTGGAAATCCATAGAGGAGGCCTATGTCTGGCAGTGGACTTCTTACATTCTTTTTGAATATTCTTTTCTTTTTTCTTAACAATAGTTTAGGAATATTTATTTCACTTACTGACATGTATTGTCTCACTGTTCCTTAATTTTTTTTTGTGAAATTGAAATCGAAAAGAATTTTTTGATAATAATAATAGTAATCGCTTTGTGGGGAACCCAGTTATGGGGATCCAGTAAGCTGACTATCGCCACTAATGAAAAAAACATCATATCTTCTTTTACAGATCGTACTTTCAAAAAGGGTTTGTACAATCTCTCAATCATGTTATCAGTGGTGTTTAGGACCCACGACAAAAATCGTAGGATCACGAACCTGGGGCTAGATATCATTTATGCCAAAAACGGCCGTTTTGGCGTTAATGCTATCTGGTCCTAGGTTTTTTTTGCATTAGGTTGTCGCACTATGCGGTTGGATTCTCAGGAAGACCTTCTACGACATCCACGGAAGGAAATGAAGTGACGCTATTCGTAATCCGGCGCCATACGGAACAGAACGTTCGGTGTATTATGTAGTATTTTGGGTCTTGTGTTAATTTGTTCCAATAAATGTCTTTCTTTCTTTCAAATAATAATAATAACACTCACACGGCACTCACTTACAAATACAAATATATATTTTCTTTTACCAAAGCAACATCCTACATCATCATCATGCTTGTCCTATCTAATCAAATATATCATTAGGTTAGACAAAAAAGGACGAAATCCACAGGTCGAGTGAATCCATGACACTTTGAGCATCCTATCCGGACAAAAACATAACAAACACGTTGACTTTATTACCGTAGAACTTATTGCTACTACTGTAGAGACCGTTTTCCCTCGACCTGCTTTGCCTGTCGCATTTACGTAGCTGTAGTGTTGCCTACTTTATGGATTTCCCGTCAAACGGAGTAACGAATAATGAAAGTTAATTGTCGGCTAATATTTTCTGGCTTTTCCAGATAGAAATAGTATTTTTGGCTAATCGTTTGGTTTTTTTATGAAGATCAGCAAAACTAAAAATAGTTTAGGCTACGATAATTTATATACTTCATTTTATATGTGTTTTCTATAGGTCAGCTATACCTAACGTTCTGCGGGTCAAATATATGAATTTACCTATAGAATGCCCAGACTCAGGTGGGATGTATAGCTGGGCCGCATATTTGGGATGCATATCTGAGTCTAGGCAGTCTACTATACTATTTTGTTTCTGAGATGTATCTTGTAGGTATAATAAATGTCTTTCTTGTTCTTCTTCTAATATTTTTTTATGTTTTAAATTTTTACTTCGTTATCTCAATAAAGAAGTAAAATAATAATAATTACAAAGCGCAGGAAAACATTCCAAAAGTTGACGGGGAGAAAGTTAAATGCGAAGGATTTTTCACCAAAAACTCGGGGAACTTTTATAATTATTGTTGGCAATACTGCATAGAGCAGCCAGTGTGAATTTGAACGCGGGCGTGGGTTGTCGCTTTCCCTAGCGTGGTTCCAGCGACCCAGACTACGACATTTAGATCGAAAACTTTTCTTTTTAGTAAAGTTTAAATTTCGAACGCTTTGTGGTTGCTGTAGTGCAATATACTTCGCTAGGTTATTAATAAATGTGTTTAGCGTAATCGTATTTTAAGTGATTTAATATTAGTGTTTAAAGTGACTGTGCGTATTATAAATAAAAAATGTATATCATATGTCAGTATAAAGGTTATTCAGTGTAAAATAGAAATATTAAGAACAATTTACGCCAAGAAATGCACCGCCCAAAACTTCATTTAGCGTAAAAATACCAGCATTAAACGAAAAACGTTCGCGTCTTCAAGAGGATAAGTTTCAGGTGAGCTTAGAACTTGGAGCTTGCAGTGTGAGCTTTTGTTGTGTTTATGCCGCTTCTGTTCTTGTTTTATTTTATTTTCCAAACAATGAGATTAAAACTTACCCTGCCTGCTGAATGTTGCTTCTTTCACATAAATTGGTAACAGTGACGTATATGTTACCACTGCTTTGCAAGTTACTATGCTCAGATAGACATAAACAAAACCTGAGTACTTACTTGCACTCAAATTTCCGAATACAAAACTTTTAATTTATTTGCTTATTAGAATTGATAACACAAAGCTTAAAAATAATTTTAATCATTTTCTTATTGGAAGTGGTTTAGATGTAGATACTAAAAAAAACTAGATTCAAGAGCCGTAAGATTATTAACTCCGTCTCTTTGTTTTGAATTCTCGTCTAATGTCGTATTATGGATACAAAAATTTATTTGAAGTATTTAGTGAAAATAAATAATAAACTATGAACACATTGATTAGCGGTTTCTGAATTCACAATTTCACTAGGTATATTTCAGTTTAATCAGTTTGGTCTATATGTAGATATATAAACCGTTTATAGAAATCATTTAAATTTGGGAGAAAATATGGGCTCATCCTAGGACGTTCAACCATACCATTGCTATACCATACCATATATGGTATGTATATATGGTATGGTATGGCATGGTATATATATAAAACCTTGTAATAGCTGTTAGTCTTCCTAGAAACTATAATAAAAATAAAATAAAATATAGCCAGTGATGTGAATAAACAAAAAAATGATAGCAAGAGAACTTGGTAAAAAAATTCCTTCAGCACCTAAATGATGTCCTTATGTGGTGTAGCGAAGAGCTAAATAGCAAATTCAAATGTCATTTCTATAGCGAAGTAAAATTTAATAGTCTGAATTTTCAGATTTCTCAAAAAAAAAAACCAGACAACATGATACTTTGTTTAATGAAATTCCCAATTTTGATCGGTGGTGAATAAAAATATAATATCAAGAAAACTGGCTATATATCGTCAAACCTACAAAAATTTATTCTTTTAGCATCTAAAAATGACCACTTCTCAATTATGTGGTGCAGGGAAGAGGTGATGTGGTTATCGAAGTAAAATGTCGTCTCATGATTTACGTTTTCGCAAAATCACCTAAGAATAAAGAGTCTGTCGAGTGGTGTAATTATGTCATATGCACGATTACAAACACATTTTTAGGGTTCCGTTCTCAAAGAGTAAGGGACCTTATTACTAACTATCCATATGTCTGTCTGTCTGTTACCAGGCTGTATCTCATAAGCCGTGATAGCTAGACAGTTGAAATTTTCATAAATGATTTATTTCTGTTGCTGCTATAACAACAAATAGTAAAAGTAGAATAAAATAAATATTTAATGCGGAAAAAAACACACAAAACACGCCAAAAAAATACAATAAACGTGTTTTTTCGCCGTGTTTTTGCTTGATATTAACAACGGCAACAGGTAGACTCTTGAAATAATCAAATGTTGTAGAGATAATGGTACGGAACCCTTCGTGTCCGACTCGCACTTCGATGGTTATTTTTTATGTAGCATATATACGTTTCACTGCATGGCTGCCTTCTCTCAGAGAGAGAGAGAACCTCTCAGGTTTCCTGGTTTCCACTCAGGTTTCCTCACGATGTTTTCCTTTACCGTTAGCGACTGGTATCACTGGTAACTCAAGAAATGTACGTAACTGAGAAAGCAAATTACAAACACATACATACACATAAACGCACACACGCACACGCACACGCACACGCACACACACCTTGTTGGATTATTTATTGACGATTTAAGCAATCGCACTAAGAATAAATCAATTTTCTTTTCCCTAGCTTAATTTTGCGTGATATTAATTTTTATATTCATTACTTTGTTCTTTTTAAGTGTAAAAGTAATATCAAACTGTATCCTTCTATTTTAAGAAATACTGTTGATCACCACGGTAATCAAAAGAGCAGGACTTTCCGCAATACAGGGTTTTACCTAGGGATCGTTACCCTTTTATAAATTGTGAAATTTCGTAATAAATCAACCTTTACATACTTGCACTCTAATCAGGCATTTGCAAACTTTTAAGCCTTAGACAAAATAAACCAATTATCATTTTGATTTTAGGTGAAATGAACCACCGATTTAATGTTGTTTGATGTAATGTATTCTAGTATGCTGGCAACTTTTGATATGAAGAATGTGCATGCCATTCTTATATCTGAATCTTGGTTCAAATCATGTCTCCCTTCAACCTCTTACTCTCTTCCTGGTTTTCACTTAATTCGTAACGACCGTATTGGTATTGGTGGTGGTGGGGTGGCGTTTTACTTGCGGGCTCATATTCCTTTCTTTGTTATTAGCTTATCTGCTCAGCCCTCACCCCCTAATGCAGGAGAATATTTATTTATAGAGGTCCTAGTGTCCCACACCAAGGTACTATTAGGTGTCTATTACTGCCCATATATGCGTGTCTCTTTCTTTCATTCCTTTGAAAAACTCCTGGAGAACATTACCCCTTTGTACAAGCATACCATAATCATGGATGATTTTAACACATGTTTGGTTAAAAATGACCAGCGTTCCTCTACTCTCGAGTCCCTTCTTAAATCAAGCAACATCACAATTTTCCCTCTTGACACTGCTCACCATTTCCCTAACTGTGGCCCCTCACTTCTGGATTTAATTCTAGTCTCCTCATCACAACATATCTTTCTCTCATATAAAATTCGTCCCCAAAGCAAAGCTGACGATACCATTGCAACGTAATTTTGGTGCTATGGACCTAGACCAACTCAAAGAAGACGCGCTGAGCACCGAATGGTCTGTGGTGGCTAATGCTGAAATTGTTGGTGAGCATTTCACGATTTTGATAGACGGCGTTCTAATTCCATGCAGTGAGAAGGTGAAGAACTTGGGGATCATCATTGACAGGTGTTTGTCCTGGGCACCACCATCTAGCGGAGGTGAGCCGAAAAATGTTCGCTTCAGCAGCTTCTCTGAGAAGGTTACGGAATTTCCTGCCAACTTTGACCAGGATTGCGCTTGCCCAGTCACTTTTACGTCCTATCCTCGACTATGATGATGCCAGCTATCTTGACCTCACCGAAGAGCAACTAAATAAGCTTCTCCAAAATTTCTCTATGCGGTTCATATTTGGCTTCCGAAAATATGACCATATCTCCGAATATCGCGTCAAACTCAAGTGGCTCCCTATCCGGCTCCGTAAGAATTCTCACATTCTTTCAATCCTCTATTCGGTGCTGTTCAATCCAGCCACACCTCTGTATCTCAAAGATCACTTTGAGTTTTTGAGTGATACCCCCGGTCGGACTTTGCGATCGGCTCAGAGTCGATTGCTGAAGACACCACGTCATTCGACAAGGTTCTTCAACAATTCCTTTGCTATCACTAGAGTGCGAAAACATTATTCTGCCTTAGTTTAAGTTTGTATTTTTATTTTTGGTTAAATCTCTTTCTATTAGTATTTAGGTATATTTTTTGTGCATCTCCTCTCTTCATATGATATTTTTTTTATGTATGTTTATTCTATATTTATTTCATATTTCGTATTTGTATTAAATAAAGAAATATCTTGTTTAGTACTGTTTAGTTGCACCGTCAATGGTCGTGTGGAAGAAATTACTTTTAGTAATAAGGCCACCAATTGTACTGTACTATATTATTGTTTAATTTGTCATATGTAATTCCTGGTGTACATACAATAAAGAATATTCTATCTATCTATCTATCTAGTATAGATAAGCGGCCGACGAGTCGTTATAAGTGAAATGATGCAAGATGAAACGTGTTTTGGAGTTGCTTAGGGAACCCGTAATTTTTTCGTGCAAAAAATTTGTATATTGATAAATGTGACCTAAGGCTACATAATACAATAACAGAGATTTTTAATACATTATTGTATTCCTACACTTGTTTTATTAAAAAGGATACTAGGTTCTTTACAATAAATAAAAATGTTAGTGTGTGCGGGCGGACTGATGCCAGATATAACAACTTGTTATTTAATCCAACTCTGTAACTTCCGAAAAGCAGTCAATAAATAAAAAGGGATTTTGTTAAAATAGAACACACACATTTTTTTACTTAGCCTACATGCGTCCCGCTGCAGGGCACAGGCCTTCTCTGAGTGACAGAGGATGGGCTTAATTACCACGCGTGCCCACCTCGGATTGATAATTTCAAGCACTGAGGTATGTGAACACCTCAGACACCCAGGTTTCCTCACGACGTTTTCCTTCACAGTTAACCTATTTTATTAATACGTTTTTTATTCATGTAATCTGTGATGTATTCACAAAATTAATCCCAATATAATTATCCGATTGACAAACTTCAGTAGCACACTGATATCATTTCCCCGAAACATCTCGCCCGGAGTCTGCGAAGGTACCGTCAGCAGAACAATCCAGTTCTCTCGGATATTTCAATAATTTGGTATTCCAGTATTCCGCTAATGGAGGACTTGCACAAAAAATGCTTTAATGTCATAATTTTAATCTCGTCAGGCCATGTAAAAAGATAAATAACCTTGCTTATTTTTTTTTATCCGCGACTAATATTATACTTTTCATGATAAATTATCAAAATAATATCGAAAAGTCATTCTACCGAAAAGTCATTCTAGTCACGTGGTACGAAAACGCGCCACACAAATCGGGCTCTAACTATGACGTCACAACTGAGACACGCTAAGAATAAGAATTAAAATAATAGAAAAAATACGTATGAAGGGGTATAGTATTAAGTTTGTGTATGTGTATTTTTTCCCAAGAACTGTCTTTGCCAACTCTACGCCCCTTAAAATATCAATTTTGCGCGCTCAACTTGGCGCTCTCTCGAACCTCATCAAAATTAATTAAAATATTCTCACTAAACACTCCACGCCATTTAGTCATCGACCTGGCAGCAGAAGATAATCTATTTAAGTGATTGTATGTCGTAGAAGGTGACTAAGGAAATACATTACCAGGAGACGGGCAGCAGCATATTCCTGAGATTCCAACCGCATACTGCGATCGCCAACCCGCCTGCCAAGCGTGGCGATTATGGCAAAACCCCTCATGGTTATAGAAACCACGAAGGAGGCCTATGTCTTGCAGTGGGTGTCAAATGGCTGATGATGATGATGATATACAATACGATCTGCATAAGACCTCTCTTCCTTTATGTAATCGAGTTAATCGATGTTTCCGATCGCCAAGGAATCGACCGAAAAGCGGAAGTGCAAAGACGTTTCAAGGCGATTCAAAAGCGACTCATTTGCAATTTGGCCATTCCGCGCTAGGAGGGGTGCTGTTCTGAGGGCTGCAGGTCCTTCCTAAATGTTCTGAATACTTTATTCAATATTTTTAATAAAATATATTTACACGTTTTCCATTTTTTTAAATCAATTTGTTTCAAAACTCAAACAAGTTACTCAAATAAGTTGTAATTTGTCATTAAAAAAGTTGTAGTTGTCAAGAAATTGACAAAGAAACATGATTTCTTTGTTCATTCCTTTTCCACATAGTCTAAAACTCACAAACTACTATTTACAAACGGCAACCTACTTGACTGCCTAAATGATACAAATACAATATCTCAAAATTATTTACACTTATTCCAATTTGTTTGCAATTTATTGGTTTTCGAAGCCTTTAAGCTTCTTCGTCAATCTACTTTCCACATTATATTATGCCTAAAACTGGCAAACTACGACTAACAAACCATAGACTACTTAATTCCGCGGTATGTTTGATTACCATGACGGAGGTAGTGGGTTCGATTCCCATAGGAGGCCACCGTATATTTGTATAAATAGCCTCAGTCTGAGTAAATTTCCGTGTTTGTGATGTCCTAGCTTGATTACCATAGCACAGGGTATCCTAATTTGGATCCAAGACAAGTGATTGTTCTGTGTGGATGTTATTATTATTATTATGCAGCGTAAATAATTATTTCCATATCTTAATACTATTATTAGTACTGGTCTTGACATTAATTATCTAACAATTTTGTTTAATATTAATATTTTTTTGTTCTGATTACAAAACGATTCGACGCTTTTAAGCCTCTCGGGAAAAGCCCGAAGTAATTCCACCCTCATCCCGATTGCGATTTGAATTGGAAATTCTACAGCCTTTAATCTGAAAGAGCGGCGACCTTGAGAACGGTGTCATTCTGGTGTTAATTAGCATTTTACGATCACGCATTTTGCTTAAATTAAGTACGATAATCAGAGTTATTTCCAGCTGGTTGTCAAAACGAATCGGAGCTTGATCAGAAGTCGCAGCAGTCTTATGAAATGAATGACAGCTATGTAGGTATCTCTTAAATCCGTAATTCCAAAAACACTCTAATAAGAGTTTTTTATTGAAATTTTAATGTATGACCTGATAGACTAAATGTAACATATAAAAATCTCGTGTCACAGTGTTTGTTATCGAACTCCTCCGAAACGGCTTGCCCGATTTTTATGATTTTTTTGTGTTTATTTGGTAGGTCTATACAGAAAAATAAAAATGTTAGAGTGGACGAACTAGGAAATGGACAACTTTGGAAGTGGTCAAGTTAGGAAGTCGACAAGGTCGTCCGGAGGGGTCTGAGAATCGGTCGTAGGCTAGCAATATGGCAAAACAACGTTTGCCGAGTCAGCTAGTAATTTATATGAAAGTGTTCGTACATCGTAGTATATTTCGCTTTGTTAAATTATTTTGTGCGTGCAATTACAGATTTTGTCTTTAAAATGTCAATAAAAGGGAAAACCAGCGCTACTGACTACGCATGCAGTCACACTGAGCATGCAGTCATTGCAATAAGGTGTACAATAAAGTGTTCTAATCTAATCTAACTTATTCTTTTTTTGGGTCCCGTAGTCCGGCAAGGAACCCTTATAATTTCGCCATGTCCGTCTGTCTGTCTGTCTGTCTGTATGACTGTCTGTCTGTCTGTCCTTCCGCGGCCTAGCGCAAAGACCGGTGGTACTAGAAAGCTGTAATTTGGTATGTGTATACATATTATCACACCTACAAAGTTAAAGAATAAAATGTGGTAATTTTTTTTACCGTACCTTCCGACTACCCCATAATATGGGGCATTTTTAAATTGGTCGTTGAAAAAATTGTGGGTGTAGGAAGACCATTTCTTGATTTAGAGTTCTGATTTAGAAATATTAAGCTTTAAAGCGCAAATTTTTGTCCGAATAGGGCGTCCCCCCCCCCTCCACTCCACTCCTGGCTAAGCAGTTGATTGTAGAAACGTGAAAAAATTCAAGTTAGTATAATGAACTTAAAAGGAAAAGTATCACAGCTAAGTAAACTTTACTAGTTAACGAGTAATAGACAACCAACTTTCAAAATTAAAATTTCGCACAAAATCCATTGAAAATGACTTCGATGAAATTATTAGTTCTGTTAAGCAGATAAACCCTTTTTCTACCCTACAGTGCGCGTGGCTTGACACGCAATTGGCCGGTTTTTGGGTTTTTTTACCATAAAAATAATGTATATTTATTATTCTGTATCTTTTAAGCATTGATTTTTATAATAAATTAAATACTTTCACATTAACATCATACTTCAAAGTTATTGAGATTTACGATATTAACGTTATGCAAAAACACACTAAAAAAAGCTGAAGGAGCTAAACGTTTATAAGTTAACCTTAATTTTTAAGCTCAAACTGCGCAGGGTGTTACGCGGCACTAGCGCCATCTAGTGCAACATATTAAAAGGATCTGAGTAATGGCTACTTTGCTCTACTTAACAATATAAATATAAATAATTTGCATACGACCTGAAGTTACAGAGTTACAGCATTCGCCGAGGCGTTTGTTTTCGTTGGATGCGGTTTTAAGTAAGTGACCCCCTGGTAGCGAACTGAAAGACGTTTCATGTCAACATTGATGGCGCTAGTTACCCCTTTAAGGTAGTCACAGTTACGGACACTTGCGTAGGCAGTGTGAACGTCTAAATTCCGAGGCGCCGCCACATTTTAGCCCGCCTCTGTTATTTATCGACCGGTTTCTGACATTAATTGCGAAAGTTCCACCTAACAGCCTGTGACCACGTGCACGAACAGAAGTCTTCAGTGAGTAAGTTTTTACGTGACAGTATTTCCTTTCCACGACGCCTACCGTTTGGTATCTGCTCAAACTCTTTCGAGTGTTTCCGCTTTTCTATGTAACCTATGTTGGTTTCTGACGTGTTGCTGTAAACTTACTTCGTAAGTTCTAGTTTTTCCCTCACACCTATTTAAAGGCACGTTAAAATAATGGAAATCACAATAAAAATGCTACTTCGCACTGTGAAAAAAATTGTTACACTACCATTAAGTCGACCCTATTTAGTAAAAACATACAAAATAAAATCCGTCACCAAGAGTTATTCCGTTATAAAATAAAGCTTTAATATTTTAAATTAAATATGTAACTATTCCTAAAATTATAGAGCACACCATTCATCTAAAACTCATAAGTTGTACGTTTTAAGAACATATTTCATAGTACAATTCAATATACTCATTAAAAAAATGGTAAGGCAGGGAGCGGAAAGAATGTTTCTACGGAAGATACGTACAAAAAGATTATTTTATTCCTTATTGCACACAGTAGGAAGGAAAATAATAGGGGTTAAAGTATGAAATTGCCGTTTTATTGCAATAGGTTCTTTGAATTGACATAGAATCTTCATGGTTTGAGGTTTTCGAATGAAACATTTTTCAAATGGTTTCTATGATGTTCTTTTTTTAAAAAATGTGAAACATTTGAATATCGACCTTCAATTGTTTTTGTTATTCAATTTAGACAAGAAAGATGGATACTGCGAAAATTCGAGTGATTTTTTAATACGAGTTCCGACGCGGAACTAACGTGGCAGAAACAGCCCGCAATATCAATGCTGCGTTTGGAGAGGGGTCTACTAATGAACGCACCGTGCGATTTTGGTTTAAACGCTTTCGTGATGGAAATTTCGACTTAAAGAACGAGCCACGAGGAAGACCGCCCAAACAGGTGAATAACGATGAATTAAGAGAGATAGTGGAAGCCGACCCTAGTCAAACTACCCAGGAATTAGCGGCATGGTTAAACGTTACCTTACCCACAATATTGACTCACTTGCTTCAAATCAATAAAATAAAAAAATACGAAAAATGGGTGCCTCATGATTTGACTGATCTGCAGAAAGAAACGCGTGTTGAAACTTGTGTTGCCTTGTTGATATTCAATATTCGATATTCAAATGTTTCACATTTTTTAAAAAAAGAACATCATAGAAACCATTTGAAAAAAGTTTCATTCGAAAACCTCAAACCATGAAGATTCTATGTCAATTCAAAGAACCTATTGCAATAAAACGGCAATTTCATACTTTAACCCCTAATATTTGCATAAGATTTTTTTTAGTAACACCTGAGTAGGTACACCATACCCTTCTCAGACCAGGTACCATCTCATTTTGATCGCGTACAGATTAAACCTCCCGACTAGTGATGGGTGATGTTCTCGCATGACGGAAACTTAACATTGGAAAAAAGTGTAAATTACCGTGTTTTAAAGTTAGGGTCGGTGACATAAGTGCCCAAACACAGTTTTTTGAGGTAGTGGAAAAAACCTAGTAAAGTAAAAAGGTTTTTCACTCCATCTGCTCGAAATGATGCATTTTGATGCCCAAATTTAGGACCCAAAACACGCTATTATTGTTCAAGCTAAGATGCATCAAAGTAAATAGACTCAAAATTGGGTTTTGAATCTATTTACCTTTAGATACCTTTAAGTAAATAGACTCAAAATCCGATTTTGAATTTATATACTAATGCACTCATTTACTAAAAAGTCGGACTTCTCTTTCACTCTTGAGGATTCGTCCTGTATCTATGTAGCTCCAACCAATGCAATAAGTTTTAAAACCGAGTTTAGAACTACTTACTGAACTACCAAACTCTTTGCTGCAAAACTTTTAAGTACCTAATTGTCAAATATTTGAAATTGGAACGCAAGTTTTTTTAATTCTATGCAAAAATCAATAACATTGGCGCGCTTTTTTTGTCTATTTTCACTTATTTTCTCGGAAAAATGTCGTCAAGCGATGATGATAGTGTCTTCTTAACACTAGAATATATAAAAAACAGGCAACACAAGCAATTCAAAACCTCCTACCAGAAGTTACATTTGAGTGGTATGTAAGTGTTATCTTTTATTTCATTCCTCTTAGATGGTAGTGAAATGCAGAGTGTTCTACACGGGCGCAAATCATTTTTGGTCTCGGTAGTGTTGAATCCCTCGCTCCTTCAGCGATTCTTAGTTAAATCCAAGAGTCACCTCAGCTCGCTCCGAATTCAATTTTACAACCTCGACGCAAAAATTTTGTTTGCGCCATTGCGCGCAATTTACTATTTTTCACTTAAAGTGAAAGGCCATGTGTACTCTTAGGTTAAGAAAGATCGGTGTCATTTGAGTTTTTGTGGAAAATAAAGCTTTCTTTATCTATTTATCTATTATAAAATTACTCTTTAACATTTTTCTTATCTTTATTACATTAGCGGAGAGCTGTCATGAAACAATGGATTAAACATACATGTGTCTTAACAAAGATTGAGAAAACTGCTATTTTTAATATTATGTATAGAATAATAGTTTAATGACATTTGAATTATGAGCTTTAGTTCAACAATTTTAAAATTCCATATCTATATGTCTATATTACAGTGAAGAGCTGAATGGAATTAATTAAACGAATACATATGTTTTCAGATTGTAATGTCTCGGCATTTTAGAACATTCTCAGATAATATTCTCGTTGACCCGTCTCTGCTCCAGGCAGGTATTCTATATTACCATGTCATTTGGCACATGTGTCAGAGGCATCTGAATATTCAACAAGTTTGTTGTTTAAGGGGCTCCATAGAGTAACACTAGCGCCACCAAGGAAGAAAAAACGTATCTTTTTGCACAGACCGTATCTGCAAAAAGTGTCTGTACAATCTCTCAATAATATTAACAGTGATTTTTAGCAATGCGGCCATGATAGCCTAGACAGCATTACCGCCAAAACGATCGGCCATAAATGCTATCTGGTCCGAGGTCCGTGATCCCAGGGTCTCGGCCACTGGTCCTAAGAATCACTATTAGCATGACTGAGATATTTTACAGATACTTTTTGCAAATTCGATCTGGAAAAAAGATTTTGATGTTATTTCTTCGGTGGCGATAGTGTTGCTCTATGGAGCCCCTTAAGCTCAGGACTTTACCAATTTAATATACATGAATGTACTGTCACGCTCTACTTATTATGACCCAGATTTAGGGCAAATATTACTCTTTTTCATCGATTGCCTAGCCTAGCTAGGGATCGACTGACACCTCAAACAAAACAGAGGTCGCGGGTTCAAATCCCGGCATGGAAGGAATTTTTAGCCTCTAAATAGGTTTTTAAAATTAAATTGCAAACATAAAATTAAATTACACCAAGAACAATTGAAAATAAAATAGAAAACTTAATTATATAAAGACATAAGCTAAAATGAAACAGAAAAATCTCAATTAATTACAAATGTCAATAAAATTAAGATTAATAGTTCAAAATACAGGATTACATGCCGATTACATTGCAAAATTATGGTAAAATTTTGTCAGCAAAGAATTCGTTTATGTCATAGTAAATGCTACTATTAGAATGTCCTACAGTATTCTTTTGAATTGTATTGTATTTAGTGTTTTGATATCATCCGGTAACGTATTATAAATTGTCGGTGCCATAATGGTAGCAGTAGGTAACGGCTAAAAGCAATGGCTTGCCGTAATACAAGTTGACGCGAACGACGCAAGTCATGCAAATGACAATTAAATGCAAAATATAGACTGAACTAAGTTACCTATGTTACATTTTGTGAATTAGCTGACGCTGAAGGAAAACACCGTGAGGACAAAATTAGCGCCTGAAGTTTTCACATTCCTCGGCATTTGAAATTGACGATCCACATGTCGTTTGAGCTCATAATCACTTTCTCTCTCTCTCACTCTGAGAGAAAGTATGTACCCTGCAGCAAGATGTGTACAATTTAATTTATTCCAAACGACACAATCACTTGTCCTGGTCCCAATCTAGGATACCCTGTGATGTAGTAACCGGGTAAGGACATAAGAAACACGGAAATAAACCGAGATTGAGGCCACTGCCCACTGACCGTACAATTGGCTTTAGTCTGGGTGTGTTACCATGTTTTTGATGTCTATGCCTAGTTACCACAGCACAGGGTATATTAGTTTGAGACCAGGATACGTGATTGTGTTGTGTGGAAGTTGTTAATAATATTCAACAGTTTCTTCGCACCATACAGCAACCACATAGTCATTTATACGAGTAGCAACTGTTTTATAGATACGCGGTAGAGGGTGGTAGAGGCCTGCTTTCGGCCTACTTCCGAGACTCTCACGGACCACCTCGTGGACCGCGGACTACCGGTTGGAGACCGCTCTAGATGGATGAGAGACAATATTCGCAAAACTTTTCTAAAGCTACGAGACTCACATTAAACAGGAAGTTTAAACTAATTAACCCGGTTTACTGGCGAGTTTGCAACCCGTCTCAACTTCTGGAGTAATTTTTAGTCGAGGTTAACTTTTCTAATTAACACGTTAGGGTTCATAATATAAGAAACTACAAATAGTTTGCTAATTCATCATCATCAGCAGCCATTTGACGCCCACTGCAGGACATAGGCCTCCCTCATGGTTTTCATAACCATGAGGGGTTTTGCCGTAATTACTACGCTTGGCAGGCGGGTTGGCGATCGCAGTATGCGGTTTGAATCTCAGGAAGATGCTGCTGCCCGTCTCCTGGTAATTGATTTCCTTAGTCGCCTTCTATGATATCCACGGAAGGAAATGGAGTGACGCTATTCTTAATCCGGCGCCACACGGATGCGTTTACTGATTATAAAATAACAATTTTTAATTGTAAGTAGCTTTGAAAACGTGGTCAACTTTATATCCTAAGATTCGACCCCAGAACATTACGCATATGAAACAACGAAATATTGGAACCCGCGGATTCGTCCGCGCGGAATTCAGCAACAATGCACAGGGTGTGACTATTTAGTGGGAATTTTCCCATATACATCCGAAAGTGATGGGTAAGTGCAAGAAAATTATCATAAATATTTTTTTTTTATACCAATAACTATTTACATTTACATTTACAAACAATATCATCAATAAAAATAATTAAATATAGAAAACTGCGCCCAGATCGCCGCCGCTGGGAAGGGTACCCAGTATGCTGGCTACGTTACCTCGTTGGATAGTGAGACTTATCCTTTGCCCGAGGTAATAGCCAGCCCTGGGGTCCCTCGTCGTATCGATGAGGCGCGACGATAGTTCTTTGAAGAGCAGTCGCGCCTCGGGCCCCCATGGTCCTAGTGTCTCGACACCAAACGGCACAAATACGTGAGTCTGTGTTAGAGTCCCGTACTTGCGCCGCTTGATGCCTTCTGCACTTGATGCCGCAGCGCCGGCTCTTGTGGAGGTGGCCTGGATGTGGGACGGTGCTAAAGTGTCCGCGCATGTTGCATCCCACACCAGGGTTTTTCCATTTTTCCATGGGATCAACGACATCCCATCTGGTCTCTTGCCATCGTCTCGGGCTACACCGTTTGGCTCTAGAATGGCCGGGACGTTGATTGTGGCAAGAGCTCTCCGGATGATATCGTTGATCGACGCATGGCGTGGAAGCCTGCCGGCACTCCGCTGGCATGACAGACCGTGTTGACCCCGACGGTCGACGTTTTCTCCGCAGAGGCAGCGATGTGGCACAGTCAGTGGTGCGCCGAGTCGCAGGCCTACGGCTAGCGTCAGACTCATGTCGTCTAACATCATTCCAACGCTAGGCGATGGCAATGCATGTAGCCAAAGTCCGGATTTCGGCTCACTCACTGCTAAGAGGCGAGCACGCTCTGCAGGGCTTTCTGCATTATCAAACAGTTTGTTTTAAACCACTTTGCAGAGCGGCTCGTCCCACAGCCTTTGTGAGTGAAGCACGGTCGTAGGTCTTCCCCCGGACAGGCCTGTACCCAGGCAGTCATGCCCTCGGCCAGCCGCTCGACCTCCGCGTTACCGAGTGAATTTATATATTTGCAAATATTATAATAACATCACAGTACATATGAATATTGCGTATGTAATTGCATGCTTGAATACTAATTCACATAATTTGTACTTCCTTAGTAAGTATTTAGAAAAAAAGGGGAATATAGCTCGTAAATGCAGATTTGTGAACCTGTCAATTGTTATATTGTTATACAATTTTATTTAGATGTCAATAAATTATAATAAATAAAAAAAGAGAAAATTAACAAAACACCTTATAATAATTTATCAATGTCAATAACTTAAATAAATCAAAATGTCAATAATTTCAATGCATCAAAATATCAATAGATTATAAAAAAATTCTCACAAGTCGCCAGGCATTATTTCTTAACATCCCTCCACTGACTAGTAAAGATATCGGCTTGTAGTCCTGCTGCATGCAGCTGGTTCAGTCGAGCAATAGTTTGGTTCAGTGGAGACCAACGACGAGCGCACGTGTGTGTTTTCTCTTCGCTGGAAAGCGGCCGAAATCTCCTCATGCCGTGTCGAAAGCGGTTAGGTACGTTTATTCTAAGCAGTATTTCCAGTAAAAATGCCCCATTTTCCATTTTTTAGTCGAGTATAAAAAAAATAAAAAAAACTTTATTTAGAAAAGGGTTAAAAGAGTAGTTACTGGCTCCGAAACTAGGATTCCCTGTGCTATTGGTAGCCAGGCCTCTTCCAAAATACCCTCCCTCGTAAAATCTGTATAAAATCTGTAACATTTGGTTTCGACTGCGCCTTGTTTCCAAGGAGTTAAACCCAAGCGCTCCCAGCAAAAAAATTGAACCCACAGTACTTGATTTGTACAAATGCCCTCAGTTTGGATGTATTTCCATGTCTCTGATGTCCTTCCCAGGTTAGCACAAGGTATCCTAGTTTGAGACCAGGACAACTGATCGTGTTGTATGGAAGTTTTATTATTCATTATGTTCTCGCCTCTGAACGATTTCCAACCGACCGACCCATCTTTAAAACCCTAATGGTAGCCTGCACATATCGCTAATCACCGCGCGCGTTCCATATTGATGGCCAGAGCAATTAATCTTCGTCTACCCAACGTATGTCGAGCTTCCATGTCATTCCCTGCATACACTTTGGTTTTGAGCACCGAAAGGTTAGAGCACCGGTTTAAATTTATAATTAAATATATTTAAACTTAATACTTTTTATTCAAGAGGTATATCTTTCATTTAATGTTATTGTATGTATAGCTTCACTACAACTCATGTTTACGTCTGGTACAGCTTTTGAACTTGTTTGGGCATTTTTTCTAGTAAACTGAACAATTATTTAATTATTATTACAGAAAAACCCGCGAAAAAAGTGTCTCTGGTCTTAGTTTTAAGAGGAACTGTCTCTGAAGTACTAACGTGTAACTCAAGCTGCATAGCTTAAAAAATTACGTAATCTATTTCCTGACTGAAATGACGTTGTACGTTGAAAATGTGACACAGAACATACAGTCAAGCTAATGAAAAAAAAGATCTAAAAACGTCGTCAAAATCTATTGCAACTAAAATTAAAGAAAATAATATTGAGAGCACCGATCACGTGATTAGGAGCTGAAAGTAATGGTATGAACCACCATCCCTGACATTTAATCTGTGTTGACATAGCTGCATAACATACTCGTATTTTACGATCGGTGTAAGGTTACATCACATTATTGGGGTCGCTATGAATCGTTTTACTTTAAAAAATATGGGGGCTGTTTTATTTCCCCTAAAAGGGTTCTGATGTTTGCTTTGGTCTGATTGATTTCTAGTTAATGGTCTGCTTGAACTAATATGGGACCAATTTATCAATCTACTTAAATTATTTTTAATCAAAATGTTTACCAGTTGAGAAAAACTATCAAATTGAGCGGTGTTAGCGCAGCGGTGTAACGTTGGCTTCACATTCAAGAGGTCGTGGGTTCAAATCCCGGCATGTACTGACTTTGCTTTCGAAATTACCTTCATTTGTGAAGTTGTAGTAGCAACTTAGTCAAAGTAGTCATAGGTACATGCCCGCACTGGGTATCGAACCTGGGTCTCTCGCTTCCGAGTCCAATGTCCACCCACATTCGCACGACAACATTCAACAACATTCCTTTCTCCATTTTAGTCTCTACAGCCTTCTTCTTTTTGTGTTCTGGGACATCCTCTTCCACGATTTTTTAGTAAGTTTAGTTCGGCATAAATGTGAGAAGTATTACGGTTTTACTCTGAATGACAATAAAACGTGAGAACTTGTGGAATAAAAGACGATCTAGTGAACAGAATTGCAAAAGGATGGTTGCGTTGGTATTGATTTATTTTTAAAGTTCTGTAGTTAACATAGATATTATTTATAATTTTTAAAACCTACTGTAAATTTAACTTAGGAAAAAACCGGCCAAAGTCGGACTCGCGCACGAAGGGTTCCGTACCATTCTTTATACAACATTTGAATATTTCAAGCGTCTACCTGTTGCCGATATTAATATCGAGCAAAAAACGGCAAAAAATCACGTTTGTTGTATGGGAGCCCCCCTTTAATATTTATTTTATTATGTATTCAGTATTTTTTATTATAGCGGCACAGAAATACATAGTTCATAAGATACAGCTTGGTAAAGCATCGCAAGAACTTGCGAATTGAATCGCATTGGCGTTCATAATATCACCCTTCATATGCTATTTTTCATTACTAATTATATCACCGCGGCTTTCAAACCACCCAGATTTCAGCGAGTACCTTTTATAGGTAGACATACCACTACTATGTCTATCCACTTAGGCTAGGTTGGCACCATGGTGGAGTGGCGTAAAATCACCCTGACGACGAACGTCTGACCAAGAGCATAAAACTGCCATCTTGTTTTACGAGGCACTAGTCAACGCGCCCGGTTTTGTATACGTTACGACAGTCAGATCTATTTTTGTTAGATTTACTTTTGTAGTGATTTGACCTAAATTGGTCTAGTAAATACTTTTAATTCTTATCAGCAATAATCAGCGATGCAGCGTCGAAAGGCATCATAAAAAAAATTGTGAAAAATTGCACCATTGATGCCACCTGTACCATTTTACCTTTTTCACAATTCATGAATGCACATTGAAATGATTAATTATTAAAGTGATTATTAGGTTTGAAATTGCGGAGAGGATGAAGGAAGAAAGATTGACGAAACAAATATATCGAGCGAATGTGGATGGAAGGACCGGTAAGGGACGACCCAGACGGACATACTTCGACCAAATAGGGGATGTATTAGCAAAGGGCAAGATAAAAAGTACCCGAAACCGGCGTGCATGCATGCAACGACTAATGAATGTTGAGGAAGCGATCAGTCAGGATCGTAGCAAGCGGCGTGAGTTTATGTTATGTTATGTTATGTAAGTTTGATGAAATGATTAATTATTAAAGTGATTATTAAGTTTGAAATTGCTCAAAAGTTAGATGTGGTCTTCTGAGAATATTAACCAGCAGCTGCCAAGGTTCAGGCAGTTCCTGCTAAAGGCCTATATCAAGTTGTCACCCTCGTTTTAGTGACTCGTGACCTTCACATTAATTTTACGTAAAACGGGTTATATTGGAATTGGGTATTGGAAAAACATACTGATATCCTTATTTTATGGGATTGTTGGTACCGTTGAAGAAATCATCATCATCATCATCAGCCATTTGACGCCCACTGCAGGACATAGGCCTCCCTCGTTGTTTGCATAACCATGAGGGGTTTTGCCATAATCACCACG
This sequence comes from Yponomeuta evonymella, assembly GCA_963969515.1. Classification (NCBI taxonomy): domain Eukaryota; kingdom Metazoa; phylum Arthropoda; class Insecta; order Lepidoptera; family Yponomeutidae; genus Yponomeuta; species Yponomeuta evonymella. The sequence continues at coordinate 3,457,410 of OZ018366.1, read as the reverse complement.
CTTGGCAGGCGGGTTGGCGATCGCAGTATGTGGTTGGAATCTCAGGAAGACGCTGCTGCCGCTTCTGTTGAAGACATACCTAATCATTAATAAAGGCAAATTAACCGGTTTTATCCAGTATATTTCACGTTTTAACAAATAAAGTAGTTAGGCTGCTATTTAAGAATGCACACGATGATAAAACAAGTTGTATTGTTCAATGGAAACCGGTAAAAACCGTTTTTACCCATTTTGGGAAGATTCCCGGAATTATTTCGCATTTTCTCCCGACATGGGGTTTTTCTGTGATAAATCCCATCATCGCTCGGGAGGCTATATAGGCAACAATAACAAATGTAACTTAAGATCGCTGTATAAAGCAATTCTAGGAAGTCAAGGATGAGTCTGTCGTACCTACGTGAAAAAATACAAACTCTGATGAGATAACTTTATTGAAACAATATTTAGATCAAGACAGTATAATAAGTAAAAACCCGGCCAAGTGCGAATCGGACTCACGAATGAAGGGTTCCGTACCATTATCTACGCAATCTATACTAATAATAAATCTGTAAGGGTCGGTCATGGAGTAAGTTAGTTTGTTTTCAGAGATATTGTGTTTATAGGCTCAATATATGATACTGAAACTAATTTCACGATTTTTAGAATTTTTTTCTGTATGTGTGTATGTATGTATGTATGTTCCTCCATAACTCTTAAACCAATTATCCGAATTTGATGAAATTTGGTATAAAAACATATAGACATCTGGGACACAGGATAGGCTATTTAAATTCTAGCTCCAGTTATGATAAGACGTGGCCCCCATACAAATGCTTCGTAAAAATCGGAATGTACGCGAACGGAGTCGCGGGCACAGCTAGTTTTCAATATTTCATTTATTCTGTTTTTTGTATTAGGTATTATAGCGGCAATAGAAATACATAGTCTGTGAAAAATTCAACTGCCTAGCTATCACAATTCATAAGATACAGCCTGGTGACAGACAGACAGACAGACGGACCGACAGACAGACAGACAGACGGACAGTGAAGTCCTAGTAATAGGGTCCCATTTGGTATCTTTCGGGTACGGAGCCCTAAAATGTATTGTTTACTTTAAATCGGTTTTACGATTTTTTGATTCCGAACTTTCTTTAAAATCTGCGTACTCCGATATTACGCAGCACTTTTACAGACAATATACATCATGTCATTACGCAGTTGATGTGCTCAATACAAAAATGAAAAACTTGAAATTTTCCTGAACATACAATCCAACTTTCACTTATAACTTCGCCATTAGTTTATATGTTTTATGACAACTCCGCGGGTAGTTTTATGAGGGAACCCCAGGATCCCCTATTCCACTCCATATAGACGTAATATCTTCAAGTGACCAGCGTAACCTGACCCTTCTGGTCCTCAGGAATCTTAAGAACATTCTGGTTACATAAGCGATCGGGGAAAGTGGTCGTTTTATACGGAGCTAGCAGTTAACGTCTGATTTTATTCGGACCTCACTATGTGTGCTCCAAATTACAAATATACGATCCTCAGGCTGTGTTTCTTAAAAAGTTAATGAAACTTTATGGAAACGTTTATAGCCTTACACACGTTTATAGTCGTATCAAGTGTTTAGTTTTATAAAGCCGTTTGCCGGCAAAAATTCAGAGAAATGTTATTTATTGTTATAGAAACTTCCAGACAAGACAATCAACTATTCTGGTCCCAAACTAGCAAACCCTGCGCTAAAGTAACCAGGCAAGGACACCACAAACACCCAGGCCATGTATAAATCAAGTACGGCGACCTCCAGTGAGATTCGAATCCACGAACTCTGTTTTAGTAGCCAAACGTGTTAGCCGAAACTGAGGGAATTCAGATAATTTAACGGTTCGCTGTGCTGGCGATTACGGCAAAACCCTACATGGTTATGAAAACTGCGAAGGAGGCCTATGTGGGCGTCGAATGGCTGATGATGATGATGGTGATGCTGTAACTGGTAAACTAAGTCTATCGTAAATATTTGTTTGATGGAATATTAATCGATAGAATAATAAACAGTGAAACTAGTTCCAACCAACCTTATGGACAATAGTACATTGTTCACCGAGAGGAGAAAGTGACCGATTACCGTCGAGGGTGTCGTTTGAAGCCCGAGCCGTAGGCGAGGGCTTTAAAACACCCGAGATCGAAATCGCAGTTTCTCTCGAGTGATACATAGTGCTTTATACTACACCTGCTTGATAGTTTTATTTTACTTTCTACGAAAACTGAATCCTCAAACAACACACAAATTGGAAATGGCGCCAATGGCGTCTGCAATTTTCACATGTTCTTTTTTTCAAATTGTTTATCCTGCCGCCGCAGGGTCGCACTGCCAGCCCGACACCATCCAACACACAGCTAGTGGCCAGTGTCATTTTGCGAACTTGGAGATAAAAACTCACTGTAAAAACTTTTTGGCTTTTGATATTTAGGTTACCGGCATAGTCTTACCCAAAATTAAAAAAGAAAAACCACGTAAGAAATGGATTTTCATAAACTTTTCCTCCCGCTCAGATGCGTTTTCTCCCCGCATATTTGTTCGATATGCAATGACGTACTTTCTACCGTAAATTTGATAAAGTATCAAGGTACTTTCCAAGCAGGTGTAGTATAAAGACATTTTTTTTATGGACGGTAGCTTTTTTATCCGATTTCGGCAGAGACCACAAAGAGGGTAACGTGTCTGTAATTATGTAATTGTAATTATGTCCGATTATGTGTTACCTCATAACTCTTTAAGCAACGATCGGATTTTGACCAATAAGAACGCAATCGATTCGTCGAGTTTGCGCGAGTGTCATAAGCAGTGGTCGGAGTAGGTATATTGAATTAAGGTCACTGACATCAAACGTATATGTTAATATGGATACGCCTCCGAGTTTCCGGATTATTATGATAAAAATACCGAAACATCGAAATTATTACATGAAACTAGTTAAAAATGTATCAATACTCTCAACGATATGCTGCTAGTGGCGTAGATGACCAGAATTTAATAGTAAAAAATGACTGGTGTGTAAAAACCTTGTTGTAGTAAAAGTGTTGGAGTAAAAGCCTAAGCATGTATAAAATGATATAATAATAATATTCATTTCAACACACGACATCCGGCAAACAGGGTCTTTTGTCCTCTTATCTCTATGCTCAACGCATCTGACCAATTAGAATCAAGTATCCAGGATGACTCATTGACTGTTTGTTCGAAAACAATGCGCAAACAATGAGACAGAAAATCAAAATGTAACTTGTAACCGATGAGGATTAAAAATAATTATTTTTAATAAAACTGTAATAATGATTATTTGTATTAACAATAAACAATTTTGTTTGCTTACATATGGTTTTTTATTTTATTACTCTATTTACCAAATTTTTGGAAACTCCGGTACATTCCGGAAGAAATGCATGTCCATGTTATGATATCATGACGCAAGTATCTAAAATCAATATACCTACTCCGACCACTGGTCATAAGCTATATGAAATCAGCATAATTCAACAAAAAAATTAGGAGTATCACCAAAAAAACATAACATAACATAAACTCGCGCCTGTATCCCAGAGGGGTAGGCAGAGACAGAGACTGCCACTTGCTACGATCCTGACAGATCACTTTCGCTTCCTCAACATTAATTAGTCGTTGCATGCACGCACGCCGGTTTCGGGTACTTTTTATCTTGCCCTTTGCTAATACATCCCCTATTTGGTCAAAGTATATCCGTCTGGGTCGTCCCTTACCGGCCCTTCCATCCACATTCGCTCGATATATTTGTTTTGTCAATCTTTCTTCCTTAATCGTCTCCACATGTCCAAACCAACGCAACATTCCTGAAAACAAAAACTGAATTAAAAGCAACCAACAAACCGAATGCCAAGCGTCAACTTCTAAACAGACGGGACCCAAATTAATGTGACACTGAGCAAGGTAGCTTGGCCGGGGCTTGGTAGGTTAGCCCCGCCTGCTTAGTAGTCAACACTTAGCAGTCGTTTTATTGGTTATTTTTTCAAAATCGTAATCCTTGCTCTGTGGTCTGTGACCATAATCATACAATGCCTCGCGTCTTTCGCGCACCCTCGCCCCACGTCCTTTTTGTGTGGCCCACGCTTAATACAAAAGAAGACATGCTTATTTTTCATTGGTGGCTCTAGTTAGCTCCGGTTCGCTTCTAAACGTACTCCGGTGTTTTCTGCGCGAATTTTCCAGCGAAATACATGAGAACATGAGCCGTGTTTAGCGCGTAACTCTGGAAACGGAAGCGGTGATGCTTTAAACCCGTCTCAAGTCCACTTATAGTGCAGTTAAGTGGACTCTTACCACGAGGCGGGACGTTGTTGCGAGAAGGCTTGTGAATAGCCTTACGCACTTAATTCCCTCTTTTTTGCATCTGTACTTTAGATTGCAATGGGTCATTTTGAGCTTTAATTAAGTGCGCCAATTTTAGAGTGCTTTTAGTGGATTGATGATGCAAAATAGAAAAGAAGAAAGGATTTTTTTTATTATTAACTTAATTCTGGATTAAATTACAAACTCCGGACTTTTCTTTGTTTACCAGAAAATAAAATGTAAAGATACAAAATTACCTTTTTTTTATGTAGCCTATATACGTCCCACTGCAGGGCGCAAGCCTTCACTCAGAGAAAGAGTACGGGCTTAATCACCAGGCGTGCCCACCGCGGATCGGCGATTTCAAGCGCTGAGGTGTGTGAACACCTCAGACACTCAGGTTTCCTCACGGTGTTTTCTTTCACCCTTAGCGAGTGGTATTGCTACTATAACTTCACAAAGGTGGGCACGCGCGGTGATTAAGCCCATACTCTCTCTCTCTCTCTCTGAGAAAAGGCCTGTGCCCTACAGTGGAAGCATATAGGCTGCTTATGTTATGAATGTTGAAGACAATAACATACTTCTAGATGCCTAGATGATCAAGAGTGGCTTGTTCCCATACCAGATTAAACAGTGGTTCTGTCTTACCTCTGCATATATTTTGTTATATATTTAACGGGTCTAATCGCGTTTGTTTATTGCTACAAAAATATGTTCATTATAACACAAATAATGTCAATTAATTAGCTTAATTTGTGAATTAAGTTTTATTGAGTTTACCCAATAAATAATCCCGATTAGACTAGTTAAAATTATTACGCAATTAATCGTAATTCGGAATTACGGGGTTCCATTGAGTAAAGCGCCACCGAGGAAAAAAATCATAATGCAAAAAGTGTCGGTCAGGTACAATCTCATAATCATAACAATACTGAGTACCTGGATGACCGAGCTTTGCTCGGTGTTTTTTTTTTTTTGTTAATCGTGTTTTTTGTAAATATAATTTCCGCTGAAGAAAACAAACGAAAAAATTAATCGAATCCGTGACATATGGATTCGAACCGGAGTTCAAGAATTGCTCGTTTAAAGGTATTCGAATTTATGACCGACAACCGAAGAGCCTAGGATCACGGACCTGGGACTAGACAGCATTTATGCCAAAAACGGCCGTTTTCGGCGTTAAAGGTATAATTGTGGTGGCGCCTAACAAATAATGTCAATTAATTACCATAATTCGGGGTAACACCTGCTTGAATGTGTACTGAACTATGAATGAGCATCGCGTGTCATTAACTTTTTATTTAATTTTGTTTCAGATAGCTAAACAACAATGGCTGGAAAGACTTTGATTTTGTTTGCATCGATCACAGCACTCAATATTGGTAAGTGGATTATTATTTTTGATTTTTCACCGCTCAAAATAAATTGTACAAAATTTGTACCTAAATTTCAAACTACCTTTCGAATAAAATTAAATGAAATTAAAAAAAATATTGTAAAACATGGTCAAAATGCTGGTTACTGGCTCCCAAACTAGGACTCCCTGTGGGTAGACAGGCTATTTCCAAATTAGTTTTACAATAATAATTCGAAAAGGTAACATCACTTACTTACAACAGCTGTTGTCTTAAGACTACCGGGCCCCATTTCACAGAACCACACTCCACGGCTCGCCAAGACAACCCGACGCACATGGCAAAGTCGACCAACCCACAGATTCATAAGTAGGAAGACTTGACCACGCAACCCACGCCGAAATGTCACAACAAACCACGATATGCAATTTCATGAAATGCGGCCCTGGAACACAACACAAGTACACAAAAATAAACATAACATAACATAAACATTTACATACAGGCACATACATTGCTTCTGGCCCCACACTAGGATACCCTGTGTAATAGCAAATAGCAATAACATAACATAACATAATATAAACTCACGCCTGTATCCCAGAGGGGTAGGCAGAGACCAGGGACTGCCACTTGCTACGGTCCTGACAGATCACTTTCTCTTCCTCAAAATTCATTAGTCGTTGCAGGCACGCACGCCGGTTTCGGGTACTTTTTATCTAAATAGCAAAACTTGCCAAAAACAAACCTTTATCAAACGAAGTCATGTGGATGGTTAGTTTTATATAAAGGTATATTATATTACACCACATAATGATCATTTACATATTTCCTATATTTCCTAACAGTTGAATATTTCAAGCGTCTACCTATTGCCGTCATCAATATCGAGCAAAAAATGGCAAAAAAAATCAGGTTTGTTGTATGCGAGCCCCCCTTAAATATTAGTTTTATTGTGTTTTTAGTATTCTTTGTCATAGCGGCAACAAAAATACATGATCTGTGAAAATTTCAACTGTGTAACTGTCACGGTTCATGAGATACAGCCTGGTGACAGACGGACGGACGGACAGTGAAGTCTTCGTAATAGGGTGCGGAACCTTAAAAATCAATCTTTTGTGAACAAAAAACTGTGGTGAGATATTTTCTCCACCAAGAATGCCGTAGAATTTATCCAGCTCGCGCAGAAGCCTCCCTAACTAATCGATGCACCCCGCCATCCTTTGTTGCAGTAATGCCAACCTAACGACAGCTTACTTTTGAGTAGTAACAACGGCACTTCCGATTTTGAAGGTATCATGACCCTATTTTAAAGAAAGAAGAAAGAAAGAAAGAGTATATTTATCTAAATTGTCACAGAAACACAGTAAACACAAAGGTACACAAACAAAAGTCACGAACGTCAACAAAACAGAGATAAAAACCAGCAATAATGGTTCTTCCGTTTTTTTCTGAATGTGCAATAAGTGTTCTCTGTCTATCGATCCATTTTATTAAATATTTTTTAATATAATGACATTGAATACTGACCGATAAAGCAATTGGGAAACAACATCAATGCAAACCAATTCCAGAATAGTCAAATGTAACTCATGTTTTTATTAAAATTATTCAAAATCATGACAAAATTAACTCAGGCCCGATTTGTTAAAAGGCCGTTAACAGACTGTTAACACAAAATAAAACGGCTGACAGCCGCACAGTCTGTTAACGTCTTGTTAGTGTACGAGAAATCGGGGGTAAACGATTCTACAACATTATTAAACGTCAGTGAAACGTCAAAGTATACATCGTTTAAAATATTTCTTATTATTACTAGCTGACCCGGCAAACGTTCTTTTTGTCCATTATAGTTTTTCACCTACTTTTTCTTGTAACGTTCAATAAGTCACAGTTTCTGTGTTACTTGGAATCAATTTTTTTTTACTTTTTTTGACTTTGACTTTGTAAGACCTACCGAATGTACACAAAAAAAAATCGGTGAAGCCGTTTCGGAGGAGTTCAATAACAAACACTGTGGATGACACGAGCTTTTTATATACTGGATTAAAAGTTCTTAATTATCATTAAACAGCGGTGGTAGCGAAACGGTAAGTTTTTTTAGGGTTTCGTATTATAAAAGGAAAAAAGGTCGCAAAAAACGGAGGTCGTGGGTTACAATCCCGCCTTGTGCCAATGAGTTTTTTTTCTAAGTTACGTACATTTGAGAAGTTGTTGCGGCAATACCACTAGCTAACTGTCAAGGAACACATCGTGAGAAAACCTGAGTGTCTGAGGTGTTCACATACCTCAGCGCTTGAAATTGCCAATCCGCGGTGGGCAAGCGTGGTTATTAAGCCCATTCTCTCTCTCTCTCTCTCTCTCTCTGAGAGAAGGCCCGTGCCCTGTAGTGTGACGTATAGGCTACAAAAAAGAAAAATACTTTCGTGTTCCAATGTACTTTAGAATATGAAAATAAAAGTTTACTTTCCAAAAACATCTAAGAAGGGCGAAATAAACAATCCAATTATACGGATTATCATAATAACTGAGGTAACACATACATAAAAACCACATTTTAATGTTTCACACAAAGGCACAGAGAGATAGTTACAAAAAATTGCTAATTATACAGCGCCACTGTGTTTGAAAAACATTTCAGATAGCATCGTAACAGCGCACACACAGTGAGCTCATGAAATACATAAATTCTCACGGTTCATGGAAAGTTGGCATTTAGACCGACCTGACAAATTGTACGTTGTACCGCTATATACGTTGAAAACTGAGTGGTTTGAAAGCCACGATTTTGTAATTAGTAATTGAAAATGCAATATATTTAAACTATTACGTAATAGATTCGAGTTTGTGTCAAGATATTTATGGAAAGTGTCTTTTGACATTGGAAATGTCTTTTCGTTCGCTCCAGTGTAGGCTCACGAAAAAGTGCGATTTACCTATATCTCGAAGAGTTATAAAGATATCGTATTCAAAAAGGGCTCAAAAGACACGTATTTACGGAAGCTGTAAGGTGCAAAAAGAATTATTCAAGAAAGTAAAAAACGAAGCAAATTATGGCTAAAGTACTGAAAAAAAAACAATTTTTTCCGAATTTTTGATTTTGGCGCTTGACATTTTGGAAACGTAGAATGATAACAAAGATTTGAGAAAAAAACCTCTGGAAAATTTTGTCAGGTACAGTTTGAGCCTAAAACAAAGATGATCGGGTTAAGGGTTTGCCCTGTAGCTGAAAAAAGTGAAAAAGTCAGAACGACTTTTCCAATGTGCTGAATAGTCGTGTGGAGCACGAAATTCTTTCTCAATTCTAATCACTACATCCTCTTTCAGTCCAAGTAAAATAAAAACCCAACATCAACTAAAAACCCATCCTTTGAAGCTCGTAAGTTCTGACGATCGACTTTGGAGCCCTAAAACGTGAGTTGCACGATACGCACTTCGCTGGTTATTTGAAAGGCTCTGCCTTTTTCATCATCATCAGGCCACCTCTGCCCACTGCTACGTATGCCTATACCTTTTCCCCTCCACGCCATCTTTCACGGTCTCGCCATTCGCATCTACGTCCCCACTGCATTTTTCTTATTATTATTATTATTATTGTTGATAGTACAATAATCTATACACACTAGTGATAAGATATATACGCATCAGTGTTATAGCAGCTCAGAGCTGATGCGTATATATCTTATCACTGCACTTGATTCCTTTTGGGTTTTAGATAATTATCTAGTCTATTTTAAAAAAAATCACTGAGTCAGCACACATGATAGAGTCAGGAAGTCTTCGAGCTAAAACTTTCGTAAGCACTACATATTATTAACTTAATTCCGGGTTCACTTACTTGGTTTTTTGTTGAAAGAGTCCAACCAGGTTTCGCTCTGATCCGCAGAGCTTAATCATGGTGAGTAGAGACGGAGCTCGCGTCGTCGGTTGCTCGTCAGGAAGCCTTGTTAGAAGAATAATACACTGCTCACTAAATAGAGATTTCTACAACATTCACTGTCAAAACGTGGAAAAGCAACGGACCGCCATCATCGGCAAGCTGAAATCCCTTTGGGATGCCTGCAGTGATATCTGAGCACTGCTGGCTTTCTAGAAAGAGATAGGCTGTCTGGAGTAAACTAACTCCTTTGCTACGTACAATGGTCCAACTATGAGTCTAAGTGCGGAAATTTCAGGTCTAACTAACTAACTCAGAGAATATAAACTAAGACAATAAAAAGTAGTGGAATCACTCGCACGGTCTAAACACGTCACATAACACGCGAATATGTACTGAATGTACATACAAAAACGGAGCTCATGAAAGGAATATTGTGCAAACATGAGTGAAAACACTGTCAAAGAGAAAAAGCCCACCCGAATATTGCAGCTTTAGGGTTTCGTGGCTTAATGTTGACATATAATGCCACGTTCTCAACGTGGAAAATGGATGGCGATGTATTTGACAAATATAGCCGTATGAATGCTGAGCTTTAGCTAAACTTAGTTGTTCTATACTAAAGGAGAAAGATTGCATATTATGGCCTCCTACAACTCATAATGGTGGGAAAAATCGCTGGCAAAACACGAAAAAGAAATCCTGGTTGAGAAACCTTTGGGAGTGGACTATCGTCGCTGCCGAGCTCTTCCGCGTTGATAGAGACAGAGACAAATATGTGGAGCAGACTGCCAACCTTCGCTAGTCGGCACCATAAAAAGAAGAAGATACTAAAATACCATGTTCTATTTCTAGTTAGACCTGATATTGCCGCACTTAGCCTCATAGTCGAGCCATTCTATGTAGCAAGCGCTAAAGTATGTAAGTAGCTCAGACACTAGGGTTTCCTCACGATGTTTTTCTTCACGTTAGCGAGTGGTATTGTAAGCGGTGGTAGCCTAGTGGGTAGAACATTGGACTCGGAAGCGGGAGACCCAGGTTCGATTCCCAGTGCGGGCATGTACCTATGACTTTTCTTTCTAAGTTATGTACATTTGTGAAGTTATAGTAGCAATACCACTCGCTAACGGTGAAGGAAAACATCGTGAGGAAACCTGGGTGTCTGAGCTATGCACAAATACCTCAGCGCTTGAAATCGCCAATCCGCGGTGGGCACGCGTGGTGACTAAGCCCATACTCTCTCTCTAAGTTGCACCTTGTATACAGCCCGCCACGGATTGGCAATTCCAAGTCTGAGGTATCTAAACACCTCGATACCTTGCCCCGCTAAAGTGTAAATCTGTTGTTGTGAATTTATAAACATTAAATAAACGTTTTCAAATAGTCGACAAACTCAAAGCAATCTTTTATCGAAGATATCGTATCTCTCTCTTTCTCTCTTGTAAGTCGTTCTCTGTCTTAAATCCGAGAACACGTGACCTATGTCTAGCAGTGGACGAGTGTGAGCTGATTGCTTGGTTGATTTCATGATCACTTAGTGGAGTGAATCTGCCCCTGCGCACTATGCGCAATTTATTGCGTTAGTCTAGCGGTATCACGTCTGATTACAATGCCGAAGACCGTGGGTTCGATTCCCACTGAGGGCCGCCGAACATATGTACAAATGGCCTCAGACTGGGTATATTTCCATGTTTGTGATGTCCTTGCCTGATCACAGACTATCCTAGTTTGGGACCAGGACTAGTGATTGTATTCTGTGAAAGTTATTTTCTTATGTATTCAATAATTCTGTGAACAAATCAAAAACTAGTAAAGAGCAAGTCCCGAAGGTCCCGTTTCACCATAAATATAATATTACGTATGTAGCTAAAAGAATTTTTAGGGTTCCGTATCTCAAAAGGAAGAAAACGAAACCCTTATAGGGTCACTTTATTATCCGTCCGTACGTCCGTCGGTCAACACCCTATATCTCGGGAATGCGTAAGGGTATCGAGTTGAAATTAAAACCATATACTCACGTCTGCAGTCCCTTGATGCTGTGAAAAATCAAACTTTTAAATTCGTGTAAAAAAAGTTACGTTTATGCCGCAAAAAATGTATATTTCGACACTCTCAAGTGAATCAAAATTTATAGGCTAGTTTCCGTTGACCGAGAACTATGAATTTTGGCAAGTAATATCGTCGTATACTACAATACGGGGAAAATATCTGAAAACTTTACATTTGTAATAAAAAAATATTCTTTGAAGTTCGGGAAAAGCTCTGAACATCTGCGAGACTACAAATTTGTACGAAACCCTCGGTAGGCGAGTCCGACTCGCATTTTTCCGGTTTTTTTTTCGGGACCCTTGGTGGGAGACAGACTCACCGGTTTTTTTCATTTGTTTTATTATACAATAGAGACTGCACTATACATGTATGAAGTTTGGTACTTGTTTGGATGGAGGTCTCACAATAAAGCAAAAACAAAATAAATACGTTAAAAATCATGCGTGTGTGGAGTCTTTTCAATTATACTTTTTGCTGGGTAATCCTTAGTTACGCATGAATCTAAATTACCCTTAAAATGAAGACAGACAAACGTTGTATGCATTGTAACAGAATCCTGTTGGAACCCTTCGGGTAAGAAATCCTGAAAACTCGCAACAAAACAAGATTAATAAAAAAACAGACACAAATAAAACAGACATGCCCGCAGACGTTTGAAAACAAGAACTCATTAAAATTTACACCCCGGTGCATCTAAAAGAGGTGTTTACCAACAACGGTTTGCGTAGCGCAACGTTAAAAGTATCTTTTAAATAGGGTATCATTAGAACTCTCATCAAAATAATTTTTCGACCCTTGTACTAAAATCCAAATGAAATAAATTGGACTGTATCTTATCGATCGTATATACCTGAGTCAAGGAGATGTTCACATACCTCAGCGCTTATAATTTCGAATCCGCGTTAGGCATGCGTGGTGACTAAGCCCATCTATACTCTCTCTCTATGAGAGAAGGCAGTGGGACGTATATAGGCTGCGTACCAAAAAAATCGTAACGCAAAATCTTAAAGTAGATATTATTATGCAATAGCCGTTTTACAGGGAAAAATGTACATCAACATCGTTATAAAAACATGATTCCTTAAAACACTCCTTAAACGCCTCATTAATAGGCTGTAATAGGGACTTTACAAGGGAAGACTTTACCATAGACTATTTATACTGCGTTTATTGAGTGTTTTAAGGTAATCGTGTCCTTATAAACAAAACATTTAGGATTTAAGTAATAAAGAGACTCAGAATAGATGCGCTTTTACAAATTCTGGCTGCGTAAATTAAGTAATAAAGAGACTCAGCATAGATGCGCTTTTACAAATTCTGGCTGCGTAAATTAAGTAATAAAGAGACTCAGCATAGATGCGCTTTTACAAATTCTGGCTGCGTAAATTAAGTAATAAAGAGACTCAGCATAGATGCGCTTTTACAAATTCTGGCTGCGTAAAATGTAATAAAGAGACTCAGCATAGATGCGCTGTTACAAATTCTGGCTGCGTAAATTAAGTAATAAAGAGACTCAGCATAGATGCGCTTTTACAAATTCTGGCTGCGTAAAATGTAATAAGTATAGGTTTTTACTACTACATTTTGTCGTTCGGCATCCAAAACCGTGAACGTGACTTTTATCAAATTTTATAGGAGACACTAAAAACTTCACGAATCATGTCGTCGTACACATACAAACATTACGAAAAAATGGTTTTTAGACTAACACGGCTCAAATTAGTCTAAAAACCAATATTTAGAATATTTAGTATGTGTACGACGGTATGATTTCTATTCTTTAGTATCTCCTGTGAAATTTTATAAAAGTAAAGTTTGCGGTTTTGGATGCTGAACGACGATATGTGCTTTCCATCATAGGGTTGTCTGGAAGAAATTGCTTTTAGCAATAATGCCGCTAATTATACTGTGTATCTTTACATTTTTTTATGGCATCTCCAATTAAGAATATTCTTATCTTATCACATAGCAGACGAGATAAAGGTGCAACGAGCCACATAACGATGTGGTCTGCTATTTCCGTAATATAATTTAATTAAACTATTTTATATATTCTTATGGCCTATACCTTCCTCAGGGAAGAGACCCGTGCCCCTCGGTGGGGACATAATGGGTTGATGATGATGATATATTCTTTTTGTTGCACTAACCCGTGCTGAGGACTATTTTATTTAATTCTATTGTTAATTTATTTCATATGGCTTTGGCTGGAATAAAAAACTTAGGTATTTCTAAAATAGAAAGGGCTATTTCTTAAATGGACTCAATTAATAAAATTAACGCCAAAATGCGTATTAAGGATCGCAAAACTTTAATATACATAATTTTGGTGCTGAATTTACGAATTTCTTATCATTATAGTCACATTCACAGAGTTTCAGAATATCAAAATTTCAAACGTCATTTCGTCCTGATCATTGTGAAGAAAAATGTTTTGACGCGCCATATTGTCAATACGTTTCTAAATCATGGTTAGAATATCCCCTTAAAAAAAGTCAAACGAATTCGACGTCACCCTGCATTAACCGTAAACATTGCCTTCGTACAACTACTCTTTGCACTAATAACTCTGAGTGGATTTAAATGACATATTAAGTTCGCATCGGAAGGGATCCGTTTCAATAAGGGACCAAAGACATTAGATAAGGGTCGACCGTATTATCTTGGGTCCTACGGTTAATGTATAAAGGTGCGGGTATATTGGAGTTCAAGAGCAATCCCATACTTTGGCTAGCAGTTGACTTTTACATAGCCATACTCAAAGTTTTCTCAAAAAATAAAACTTTTTTCATATAAAAATCTGTTTTCAAGAAAAAAAAAACTATATATTTTTTATAGTTTTATTCAACAGTTCTTGGAGGAGGCTTATGTCCTACAGTGGGCGTCAAACGGCTGATGATAAGCTAGCCTTTGTATGTTATTTATTATGTAATGTTCTGTTCAATGTTTTGTGTGGAATAAAGTATAATAGATAGTTCTTGATCAAGTTTATGCGGTTAAAAACCGGCCAAGCGAGGGTCGGACTCGCGCACGAAGGGTTTCGTACCATTATTTATACAACATTAGACAAAGATCGAATTTGAGAACAGCGCCATCTATAGAACCTAACAAGGAGCGTTTAACATTCACATTTAAAGACATGATGTCGGCGCTGTGAAGCTTACATAGATGGCCGCTAGATGACGAGCGCTGTCTTTAGACAACGTTTATTGTATAGAAGCCCCCCTAAATATTTATTTTATTCTATTATTTAGTATTCGTTGTTATAGCGGCAACAGTAATACATTATCTGTGAAAATTTAAACTGCCTAGCTATCACGGTTCATGAGATTCAGCCTGGTGACAGACATACAGACGGACAGTGAAGTCTCAGTAATAGGGTTCCGTTTGACACCTTTCGGGTACGGAACCCTAAAAAGCACCTTTTTTCTAACGAAAAAATAATCTATGAAATTAGAAAACGAACATAATTATATCACAGAATTACCCATTTTCTCTAAAAATTAATCCAAAAACAGAACTTAATTTTTAGGACAATGCCCATTAGATGAATTTGTCAATTTGGAAATATTGACTGCTGCTTAATTTTACGCACACGTTTCAAAACCGATAGGTGTAAACAGAATATCGTGAATAACGTCACACGACCATAGAGCCTATCTCACACATATTTTTTCAATAGAATGATATAAGCGCGACAATAGCAATTTTTCCCTCCATTTTGTAGTCTACTAAGCAATAGCAGTTCGACGTCAGTTCAGTAGTATAACCCGCACAAATTAAATAGGCATCCCTCGCGAAGATGATCGAGTCGCGGGGGCGCCGAGTTAAGTTGCCCGGGTTATAGAATTTGCAAACCATTGGAATGCGTTTGGTTACTAGACTACTGATTATTAAACAACTTTGCATTCTAGACACTCAGCCTCCTACCGTTGAAATATCATTGTAAGTAATTTTAAAGTAGTTTGTAAGCTGAATGTGTTAACATCTTTAGGGTTCTACGTTTCATGTCTTAATGATTTAAGGGGCTGTCCCTTCTGTGTTTAATTCAATTTCACCCCACGGAGTTGTTAAGAAAATTAAAATGTTTGAATTTTTAATTATTTCATTGAAAGGTATGCCTTCAGGAGCATGCTAATCAGGAGCCAAATAGATGTCGTTTTCAATTACGTTAAAACATTTTTAAAATGTTAATAACAGTCTAACAATCAATCCCAGAATTGTTCAAGTGAGTTTTCTTAAATATTTTTTTACATGGTACTTACTGTAGGAAACCTATTTAGAGGCTAAAAATTCTACTCATGCCGGGACTTGAACCCGCGACCTCTGGCTAACCGTGCCAGCGCTCTCCTAACTGAGCTACTGTGCAAGTGCAGGCGGTAATTTCGAACCTCTTTACAAACTTTTCTGTATTACGTACAGGCAGAGCCATCTGGCTGAAGTAATTTACATCACTTGCAGCCCTGAATACCCACTTTGCTGTTAGGTTTTACATATTGTAAGTCCCATTTTCCCTGGTATAAATAGTTTCCTTGCAAAAAAGGCGTAAATAGACAATTACAGCCTTTCTTTGGAGAATTTTTGAATTTCTTTATAGTCTCTGAGAACGCATTACTACTGAAAAATTATGTAACTAACAATAAGTTTAGCTACAAAGGCCGTAATTATTAAGTTATAGCTAACTTAATCCCGGACGGGTAGGCCGAGATCAGGCTACGCCACATATCATGAATTTGACATACCTGAGACGCTAAATAAAATGTGTGTACATCACATAAACTCACGCTTGTATCCCTGAGGGGTAGGCTGATATCAGGCTACGCCACATGTCACGATCTTGACATGCCTGAGACGCTAAAAAATGTGTGTACATCACATAAACTCACGCCTGTATCCCGGAGGGGTAGGCCAAGATCAGGCTATGCCACTTGCCACGATCCTGACATACCTGAGACGCTAAATAAAATGTGTGACAGAAACTCACGCCTGTGTCCCGGAGGGGTAGGCATAGACCAGGGTTTGCCAGTTGCCACGATTCTGACAAACCTCTTTCGCTTCATCAACATTAATTTGCCGTTGCACGCACGCACGCTGGTTTTGGGTACTTTTTATCTGGTCCTTCGCTAAAACAACGCCTATTTGGTTGAAGTGTGTCCGCTCAGGCTCTTTCACCTACATTCCCTCGATATATTTCTTCCGTCAATATAATTATGCACACATTATGTTTAAATAATAATATTATATCAATCTAAGCAAAACATTAAAAAACATGGTGAGGAAAACTGAGTGTCTGAGGTGTTCATTTACCTCAGTGCTTAAATTTGCCCCTCCGCGGTGAGAACGCGTAGTTATTAAGCCCACAATCTCTCCCTGAGAGATGGCCTGTGCCTTACGTTCGGACGTATGTAGGGTTCATCATCATCATCAGCCATTTGACGCCCACTGCAGGACATAGGCCTCCCTCATGGTTTTCATAACCAGGGTTCATTAATATTAAAAAAAAACTGTCTATTATTAATGAATGAATGAATGAATGAATGAATAAATGAATGAATGAATGAATGAATGAATGAATGAATGAATGAATGAATGAATGAATGAATGAATGAATGAATGAATGAATGAAGGAATGAATGAATGAATGAATGAATGAATGAATGAATGAATGAATGAATGAGTGAATGAATAACCATTTATCGCCAATAAGACAGATGTGTTACACTTAACTTACTTATTATCATGTACCTTTGCTAATACTGCCCCTATTTGGTCAAAGTATTTGGTCGACGTCCCGTACCGGCCGTTCCATCCACATTCGCTCGATATATTTGTTTCGTCAACCTTTCTTCCTTCATCCTCTTCACGTGTCCAGACCAACGCAACATTCCTTTCTCAATTCGTCACTACATCCTCATTCCGTCCACAACGTTCTCTAATCAAACTACTGCGTATCCTGTCATTCAAAAGTACCCAAAACCGGCGTGCGTGCATGCAACGACTAATGAATGTTGAGGAATCGAAAGTGATCTTTCAGGATCGTGGCAAGTGGCAGTCCCTGGTCTCTGCTTACCCCTCTGGGATACAGGCGTGAGTTTATGTGTGCATGTATCACGTACCTACGTCTAAAATCTGAAATCACTCGCCATATATAGCCCTACTTCCAAAGCACAAATCCTACAGCTTATTCGAAGCACAAATTCTCCCAACACTAGACACGTATCCGTGAACGTGAAATATTAGAAAAAAATTACGGGCCATGCGTCAATGTCTACGGGTAGAGGAAATAATAAGAAAGAGGCTGAATATATGAAAAATATCCACCATTTATCTGGATCCATCCGGTACCCGTGTATTACGGCCACCTGTATCCATCCAAAGGGTATTTTATTAGATCTCCTCTTTGATGTAGCCCGAAATGATAATGCAGTTGCTCCCTTTAACCGACATCGGAAGCAAAGGAGGGTTATGCTGCTCGCGCCTACGTATGTATGTGTATACGATCGTTTGTGCACGTGATATTTATTATCATTATTTTGTAAGTGTGAATGTCACTTAACTCCTTCTAAACGACTGGGCCCATTATGTTGATTTCTTAAGAAACATTGGGACAAAAGTAACTGAACAATGTGTAACGCGGCATGCAACGGCAAGAGTCATGAGGATCTGCGTAATGGCTACTTTGCTCTACTCAGGAATATTTATATAAATAATAATAATAATTTCCACACAATACAATCATTTGACCTGGTCTCAAACTAGATTAACCTGTGCTGTGGCAACCAGGCAAGCATGAAAATACACCCAGACTGAGGCTATTAAAAGATCGGCGGCCCACATTGGGAATCGAACCTATAACCTTTGTTTTGGGAGCGAAGTACCTTAACGGTTAGACTAACGAGGCAGTCCACATGACACGTAGTTACAGAGGTACAGCCCTCGCCGAGGTGCCATGTTTTCGTTGCATCCTGTTTTAGCAAATGACCCCTACCGAACTAAAACATGTTTCACATCAATAAAAAAATATATTATTCTTCTTCTTATGAGTATAATTGACTCTGTCATCAGCGTAGGGTTGGTTGAGCAGTGGTAGCCAAGTGGGTAGAACCTCGGACTCGGAAGTGGGAGACCCAGGTTCGATCCCCGGTGCGGGCATGTACCTATGACTTGGTTTTCTAAGTTATGTACATATGTGAAGTTATAGTAGCAATACCACTCGCTAACGGTGAAGGAAAACATCGTGAGGAAACCTGAGTGACTGAGCGCTTGAAATCGCCAATCCGCGGTGGGCACGCGTGGTGATTAAGCCCATACTCTCTCCCTGAGAGAAGGCCTGTTCACTACAGTGGGACGTATATAGGCTACTTATGTATGTTATGTTATGAGTATATCCCTTTGAATAAAACGTATTTACATCCGCACACTCCAACAGCCAAAATAAAGTTCATTTTCAAAAGGCATTATGCCGGTGGTGCGGTACAACTCGGGTCTTTCCGAGGAAGTTTTATTAGTGAACTTTTCCTTATAGTAAGAGCTCACTAATTAAAGTCAAACAAATACTGCATAACGGACGGCCAAACTGCATAATGGTCGCGCCAAAATGAGAATATAAAATGTTTCGGTGAATTGCTGAATCCTTTTTCTTTGGGGTTCTTTGATTAATTAAACAGCCCTATCACACTAGCGATTTGTGAGTAATTTGAAAGCGATGCGATTGTGCAGCGAGCACGCGACGACGCCGCGACGGCGTAGCGTGCCGCCGCGGCGTGGCTACATAATATGTACATATTGACGAAAGAAATATATCGCCGGAACATAATATGTACATATATTGAAGAGTAATATGTCGAGCTGTACTCATAAATTTCATTTAGCATCTCAGCAATGTCAGGATTTAGGCGTGAGTTTATATATATACCTGTATGTCAGCTTTACCAAGGGGACCCTGTAGTTATTGATTCTTTTTTTTTATTTCTTTGTTAAATTAAAGAGCCCTGTCACACTAGCGATTTGCGAGTGATTTGAAAGCGATGCGATTGCGCAGCGAGCTCGGCGCGATTGCGTAGCGATTGCGCGGTGAGCACGCCGTGAGGACGCTGTGCGCCGTCATTTCTAAGTCAGGAAGTCTTCACCAGAATATTACCAAATTACCATAAAGTTTTCATCAGATCTTCAACAAATTGAAATGAGACCAATGGGATGTTATATCTATTCGAACAAAAAAGAATTGTCAAAATCGGTTAAGACTTGACGGAGTTATGCGAGAACATAGCCAAAAAAAACAAAAACATACACGACGAATTGATAACCTCCTCCTTTTTTGAAGTCAGTTAATAAAACTAGCACCCGTCAATGAAAACCTAAACACTACCATGTCGCAAAGAAAATTGCATTCCGAAACTTATTCAGCCGGATCGAATTGGACGAGAAATTGTTCAACTGTTGAAAAAAACGAGGGATCTTTTTTCAGACAGCGAACGGAGATCTGAACAAAGCGTATGGGAGCTAGCGTGTTGAGGACAAAGACTATACTATCTGATGACGCAGATAAGACAGTCAATATGTGAGTTTGATCCGTTAAAAATTATCCACGTTCTCTAGTGTGTAGAACTATCTACACAAGTTTTTGTATATATTCTTTTTGTTGCACTAACGCGTGCTGAGGACAATTTGAAATATAAATAGGTTTTTTAAATAGTTTTTTAAACATAATATAAACTCACGCCTGTATCCCAGAGGGGTAGGCAGAGACAAGGGACTGCCACTTGCTAAGATCCCGACAGATTACTTTCGCTTCCTCAACATTCATTAGTCGTTGCTTGCACGCACGCCGGTTTCGGGTACTTTTTATCTTGCCCTTTGCTAATACATCCCCTATTTGGTCGAAGTATGTCCGTCTGGGTCGTCCCTTACCGGCCCTTCCATCCACATTCGCTCGATATATTTGTTTTGTCAATCTTTATTCCTTCATCCTCTCCACATGTCCAAACCAACGCAATATTCCTTTCTCAATTCTAGTCACTACATCCTCTTTCAGTCCACAACGTTCTCTAATCACACTATTGCGTATCCTCTCATTCAAAGCAACACCAGACATACTTCTCAAGGACCTCATTTCTACTGCATTAATCCTACTTTCTTGCTTCTTTTGCCATACCCAAGTCTCGCTAGCATACATAGTTTTTTTAAAGTTTTTGTATATTACTGGGCTCAAGGGTGCTACTAAAAAAAAATTAAAAAAATTATTGATTTAAAAGTTGAAATAAAATTCCAAACAAAACCATTAACATTCTCGATGCTCATCGGGAGGTTATTAGGTCAAAACATTTTTATAATATTTTTGATTATGCCTAACTGTAATTTATCAAAAAATTCATATCCCTGCCAAAAGGATAATAGTCTCACCAAATTCTGATTTTAAAAGAATCTATCGTTTATATATTTTTTGCGAGAAGAACATTTATTGATTTTAAGAAGCATTTATTAATTTTTAAGAGCATCGATTTATTTATAAATTAGTCTTGTCCTGTGCTGTCCTGTCTCTCGCGTATATTGATGTAAAAAATATAAATTGCTACAGTTTACATTATTTCTCCCTTAGCACCTACTAAGTAGTGATTTTGAAATCGATTCGTCACTCGATATTGGTCTTGACCCCAAAGATCATAAATCACAATTATTTACGAATATGTTATACCATTACTTTTGAATCCTACTAATACTATTAATGTGAAAGTTTGTGATGATGTTTGGATATTTCTCACTCAAGCACGCAATAACGGCTAAACGGATTTACATGAAACATAGCGTACAGATAGACAAAGACATGAATTGAGACATAGCATACTTGATATCCCAGTAGTGCGTTCCCGTGGGATAATATTTATTTTAAATTTGAAATAGATGGCGTTGTGCAAGAATCGTATAAGCGAATTCTGTGGCGGTACGAAGTTCGCCGGGACAGCTAGTCAATAATATTTTTTATGTTTATTTTAATACAAAATATATCCTTGAAAATACTGCTTACGATTTGATTATACTATAGTATAAGTAGAAGCCGTCACTAGACGTTGTATAAAGTCCAACATTAAATTAAAATCTGTTTTAAAGGCTTCCTTGCAATCCTATATTAAAGCTTCACTGGTGCAAATAAATAAATAATGAATAAAAAAAATTATTTCCATACAACAGAATCACTTGTCCTATTCCCAAACTGGGATACGCTGTGTTATGGTCACCAGGCAAAGATATCACGAACATGGAAATACACCTATACTGGGGCCTTTTATCCCAGTTGTTACTAAAACTATTTTTTGTCTCGTATCTTCGTAATTTTTTATTATAGTTACCTTGATGTGTGTAGTAGTCATGGAAAAATAGCAAAAAAAATTGGTGTATCCTGGAAAGCTCGGAAAATGCGGATCGTTTTAACGATCAGTAGTAATAGGCGGCTAGGTTATTGTCCATACATTATCAGTTAACCGATTATATCCTATTTTAAATGAAAGAAACACATTTGTTACCAAAAAATGTCCTTTAATAAGTAAATGAAAAGTGTTAATAAACAAACCAAATAATTTATGAAGGAGTATGGTAAGTCACGAAACATGTTTTAGGGTGCAAATGGATTTTGCACTTTTGACAAGTGAAGTTTGTATTTTTTTACAAAGAGAACAACGACGCTGAAAATCATTGTATTCTATTAGATGATCAATTCTATGGTAGCGTGAAGTTTCCCTGTAATTTCTAGGAGTAGGACAAGGACCACGCTTCTCATTTTTTTATATGTTTCCAAGATACCCCTTGCGATAGTTCTCCGGAATGTGAGGTAATCGTACTCTCCTCCATTACTTTTGTAAAGTTGCCACGCATTGTGAGTGGCCATGTCCAAGCAGTGACAAAATAATGGGAAATACCATTTCTTGCCGCGAATAGACGTACGATAAAGACCAATGTTTTGGTCAGACCTATCAACTCACCCCATGTTTTCATTATAGCTTTTTATCACTGCAGGCTGATCAATGTGTACATATTTTTTCTGCTGCTGCGAGAATCGTTTAGCTTTATGCAAGGGTTCAATGGTTTCTGAATTGGATGCCACCGTCAGTACCGTCACCACACTATTATCATTCCACTCGCAAACCAAGATATGCTCTGGTTGGCTAGACTGGTACTTGAAAGTACCTCTTTCTGTCTTCTTGAACTCTTTATTGAACGGCAATGGGCACTTTTTTGTACGGTCCTCACGAATTGTTCCAGTGGCTTTGAGTTCTCGGTTACTCAATTCGTGAAAAAGAGGAATAGAAGAAAAAAAATTGTCAAAGAATAAGTGACAAGGCGCACCAGGGTAACGAAATTGTGAGTCATGATAAATGTAAATCTGTCCCTCGCCATGGCGTTATGTATAATACTAAATTCAGTGTCTGATGATTTCTCCCAATACACGTATCTTCGGGGAACTACGATATATCCACTGTAAAGAAAATATGGCAAGGAAACACTTCATTTCACTCGTTGTCACATTACCTGTCCTGTTCTTTTGAATCGCATAACAATTAATATATTTCACCAATAATTCGATAACACTGTCATCAAACATACAGTCGAAGTAATACAAGGGCGTTTGAAAGTACCTTGGCCCATGGTTTTCTTGCCATTGTGGTCGCTCGCGTGGATTATGGCGATTTCTACAAGTATATTTTTGGTTTCTTGGTACGGTTGGATCCACAAAAGGAATGGTTGACGTGCTGCTAATAACTGGAGTCAAATAAGAGTAGATGACTCAGGTTGACGGCCTTCCTCACTTATGGGATCTTCAGCGGTTCGACTTCTTTTTACCAAAGAAGATAAGGGTACACTGTCCTCGTCATCATCTGACGATATGTTTTCTGACTCTGCCGGAGCTCTTAGCTAAGAACCTACATAAAAAAAAGTCAACAACAACTCGGTATACGAGAAAAACGAAAACATTTATATAACATCTATATCAAACCTGGAAGATTGTTCAAAGTCACAAACTCCTCATCACCAGAATCTTCATCAGTGATATCAGCATTCGCGTTATCCGGTGGCAAAACGGTTATATTTCTTTGAAATGGTGTATCATCATCAGATTTTTCCAATTCGTGAATGATATCATTGAGAGACAATTTTATAGTTTGCCTGTGTCTGAAAGTTTAAAATACATACTCAAATTACTACCGATCGTTTTAAAGATCATTAAATGTTTTAACATTTTTTTTTACAAACGATTGTAATAATAATAACGGTTATGTTCTAGTTTGGTTAGACACTTGATAAATTTATAAAATACAAGAATAAAATAAACATCAATCACAAACAATTTCGTAAAAACTTACCGTTTTGAAGACATAATGAAAGATTCTTTCGCTTATACAAAATAAACCACAAAGGAACTTTGAAATTATGATCAGATAATAATCATTTATGCACTAAAACACTTTCAAATTATCACTGCCTCGATTGGTATAAAATAAGCTAAAGTTTTCCGTTCATTAATATTTTTTTATCGAGGATACTTTTAACACTTTTTGTTGATCTTTATAACGATCGGTCACTGTAAATGGGTTATACAAGTCAAGTACGGCGGCCTCCAGTGGGAATCGAACCCGCACCACTGGTTTGGTAGTCGTGTTAATTGCTCGACGGAGGAGGCAGTCAATACCTTTGAATTTCCAAATTATTATAAAAAACAGTCCGGTCTACACGCCAACTACTCTTTGGCGCGTAGCGGACGTCAGTTCATGCATTTTAATGAGCGCAGCGCATCCCAGTATGCAAACATGGCCCAGAAATGCATTTGGGCTCAGCGTGTTATGTGCGAGCACCCCAATATTATGCATACAGCGAGGACTTCTGTTTTTCTTTTGCGAAACGATCGGTTGTTTGTAAGCAGAATTATGGAAACAGAGTTTTGGGACTAAGGATGTCTGCTGGTTTAATTGCTCAAAAAGTAGAGTTGAATTTTCTTCATTGAATTTGTTCACTTCTTCACGGCTCTCTTCTTCTTTCAGTTCTGTTTATCCCAAGGTTCCCTGGAGGAGATTGCGTTTAGCGATAAGACCGCTTGTTGTTTAACTGTAAAATTTTGATTATAATGATAACTACTACATAACACAATCAGTTGTCCTGGTCCCAAACTAGGATACCATGTGCTATGTTAACCAGACAAGGATATCAAAACATGGAACGATGGACGAATATTGATGTTCGCGACTTTTAATGTACCTATGTCATTTTCCGGTGTGTATAATTAAGTGATGTAATAAAATGTAATCTAATTTAATCTGACTAATTTAATAGACTCGGCTTTTGTCTAAGCTTCCGGTATTGTTCCGGTGTGTAGCGAATATCCCAGGATGTGTTAATATCAGGTGGATCCAAAATATCCTATGATGAAAACATAACTTTTATTTAAATTGAAATAAAATTCACTCCCATGTCCAATTACACCCGGCGGATAGTTCCGAACTAAAACACAAAGAGCCGTTTTCTTCCTTCCCGTGACGTCACTGGTCAAGTTTTTTAATGGCCATAGTTGAATAACGCCACTTCTAATTAAACTCGGCTCAGAGATCGCGCTCACGCCGTAACAAGCAAACTTGCTCTGCTAATCCGATATAACCACGGTACTGGCGGCGGCTGAGCAAACCACCGTAAACTTTCAAGAGGATAAGAGAGGGATAACAATAAAATAAAAAAGTGAAGAAAAAGTTTTTTGGCGCACACACAAACACACACACACACACACACACACACACACACACACACACACACACACACACACACACACACACACACACACACACACACATACACACACACACACACACACACACGCAAACAAACAAACAAACAAACAAACAAACAAACAAACAAACAAAAAACACACACACACACATATATAAACACATATATAAACACATATGCATATACATACAATACATAAGCACATAGATACGAAGCCTCACGCCTGTATCCCGGTTATACAGGCGTGAATATACTACCAAGGGCAACTCCTTACCGATGAACTTATGTGGGTCCTATTTTACCTAGTCTGTTTAGTCACGAAAAGATTCTATCAAAAATACTTCGTATTTCCGCACACTCTCTTTGGAGAGACATACCTATCTCTCCACTGAGGCAACCTCTTCTATGACATCAAACTAGCGTGCAGCGTGTCAAAAAAACTACTAACAAAAGCACTAATGTTCATTTGTTTTTAGGGTTTCGTACCCAAAGGGTAAAAACGGGACCCTATTACTAAGACTTCGCTTTCTGTCTGTCCGTCCGTCGGTCCGTCCGTCCGTCCATCTGTCTGTCACCAGGCTGTATCTCAAGAACCGTGATAGCTAGTGAGTTGAAATTTTCACAGATTAAATTATGTTAAAAAAATTCTGTTTAAATTCTAAGGTAAAGTCAAGGTAAAGTATACTTATTAGTATAAAACTAATTAGAAAAAGAAACTAGTCTTTGGCGTCGTCAACAATGCATGATAAGTACTCGTGTCTATGAAAGTTTAACAAAACTAAATAACATAACATAAACTCAAGCCTGTATCCCAGAGGGGTAGGCAGAGACCAGGGACTGCCACTTGCTACGATCCTGACTGATCGCTTCCTCAACATTCATTAGTCGTTGCATGCACGCACGCCGGTTTCGGGTACTTTTTATTTGGCCCTTTGCTAATACATCCCCTATTTGGTCGAAGTATGTCCGTCTGGGTCGTCCCTTACCAGCCCTTCCACCCACATTTGCTCAATATATTTGTTTCGTCAATCTTTCTTCATCCAAAAATAAATTCAAAAATAAATGTTGAGATTAATTTTCTTTTATAAAAGGGGGGAGGTGTAGTACGGTGATAACTTCTAGCCCCATTTAGGATTAATGTGGATGTGTAATCCATATTAAGAGAGTCCAATATTCGTCCCATTAAACACCACTAACCAATAGCTTTCTTACACTTCCCCTAATTGTTTTGAGCAGTATATATACGTGGAAAACAACAATGATTCTTCTTTACATCGCCGAGAATGTATCGCTGTGTATTCAAGAGATATGTGGGTAATATTTTTCCTCTGTGGTAATATGTACAATATATATTAAATTAGATAAGATTGGAACACTTTATTGTAGACATCAGAGAACAAAATACATATAAAATAAAGTAAAAAATAATTTAATCTCTATTGCAAACCATAAATAAAAAAAACAATTTTATATCATTGTTACAAAGGCGTTCTCTGCCAGTCAACCTTAAAGTGTTATCTATCTATCTATTTCACTCTAGCTTTACGAACGCCTTACTTGCCTCTCATTCTCGTTTGAGGTGAGTTAGCTTGATACTCACGATTAAGGCTTTTCTTACATGGAGCATGCTGTCTCGCTGGCACAATTTAATCATTTTAATGATTGTAATAAAATAAGAGTCCTTTTGATAAATTTGGTCTGAGGGTTTGACAGATAATAAAATTGCGAGCATTGAAGGCATACGTTTCTTATCCTATACTTAGTTGTTAATTGGGAAAATTTTATTCCAAGGATAATAAGTTTGGGAACAACTTTTCTTTATTAAAAACTAGGTGTAAGGAGAACAAAAGTATAACATATGTTTAAAATGACCGTAATTTAATTATATGCATCAAACCCTCAGACCACATTTATCTAAAGTTTACTCATAAAAAATAATTGTGCGGGCGATACAGCATGCTCAATGTAATAAAATCCTTAAAAGGTAAAAAAATACGTCCTAAGCCAGGTTCTTAAACCTCACCATAACTTTCCCAAAATAACAACCACGAACGGATTTATATCCGTCAAAATTTTAACGAAACATTTTTGTTCACAGAGGCCCTGGAATTTACCAACTATCGTCACTTTGTTTTGTTTGACGCACGAGATATCGGCTCTAAGAATAAGCCTGTGTAAGTGGAATTATCTTCCTTATTACGTAGATTTTAAGTTATATTTTTAATGGCTGTGGGAATAGGTTTGTTTTTGTCTGGGGAGGTTTTCGTTCATCTACGAAGCTCATTGAAGTTACTTTATATGACACATTACGTATTTGACATGAGTATTATGGAACCATTTGCTATGAGAAGGCGAGTACAGTCAATAGCGCAGCAACCTTCGCATGCCTGCTCCGTTACGTTGCGGGTGACTTTGTAGAAAAATTTAAAAGATCGAGCTGTTGTCGACCGTACTCTGTAGTGTGAAAGACATCGACCCTGAAAGTGGGGTGCAGTTTTTAAGAACTGTGAAGATATTTAGTAAAGAAATAAAATGCACCGCAATCTGCGCAAACTTCTGGGTCTTGCCGCAGATTTCTGAACCTATTCTATCCCCCGGTTTCCGTAACAGCAGTCAGTTGGCTAAAGTGCAGTCAAAAAAATCATCTGACAGTTAAGTAAATTAACAGATTGTTAGTTTTAAGTAATTTTTAGCAATTTTAAGCGCTGAGGTATGTGAACACTCATATTTCCTCATGATATTTTTCTTTACAATTAGCGAGTGGTTTTGCTTCTGTAACTTTACAAATAAAACAAAGTTTTTGTTACATGCCGGGATTCGAACCCACGACCTCCCGAATGAGAAGCTGGCTTTCTACCGCTCCGCTACACCGCTTAATAGCTCGAATAATTGCTCGCTAAATAGTTAAAATTAAGTTACAATAAAATTCTGTAGAAATAAGTTTGGCTTGCGCCAACGCTAGCTGACAGCTATATCAATCAGTTTGTCCAGGGGTCAAGTCCGAAAACGTCTTGTACTGTGACATTTGCAGGGCTATCCTTAGACAAATTATATGAGTAACAACCCTGTCAGTCAGATATTTATCTGTTTACCCCTGGATAAGTATTCATACTTTATCAAAACTTAACCCTTTGATGTGTCAAACAGAATACTTAACCATCGCATGCTTCGAATTACAGGTACCATACATCACAGAGGAATAAAATTGGTGAGTCTTCCACTATTTTACGAATAAAACAGTGAATCTTTTACATTTTTTACACCCCTCACAAGAAGAGCCACTTCTTGTTCTTCCCTGCGTACCCTGACACCGGCTGGTGTTTTCGCTCTCGACACTAATTAAGCCAACTTGCGTTACAATTGAGTGCGTTTATTTATTAATTTAGCCAAAATATGCTTTTGGTTTTCGGTGCGCTGTCAGTTTCCATAAGTTTAATGCAACTAAAGTACCTAAAACGTTTGCTAAGTTGTTATTTGTGACGTAATTTAAACAGAGTAGCGTCGAGAATAGAGGGGCTGTACTGTGAAGGATCAAACTCAGCAACGCGGTGGCGATCGCGGTGGCCGTCCATACATGCGTCATTTAATGTAGAAGGTTTTATGTATGGACTGCCATCGCCATCGCGATGGTGTGTTTCATCCTTGAAAACTTATGACTGAAAGTGACGCAGTCAATACTGCAAAATTTTTGACCGAAACTATTTATGTAGCCTGTATCGTATATCCCACTATACGCATAGAAGATTCACAAAAAGGAAATATTTAGTTCTGGAGCTTTAGCGCAAGTCCGACTTACATTTGGCCGGTCTTGTATAATTTTTTATATACATGCATACATCATCAACCTATGCTTGTCCACTGCTGGACATAGGCATCTCCTATAGCACGCCACTGAGCACGGTCTTCGGCTACTCTCATCCAGCCCTTGCCAGCCGCCCTGCGAAGATCATCGCTCCACCGAGTCTGAGGACGTCCTACACTACGTTTACCGATCCGCGGTCTCCACTCAAGAACTCGTCTACCCCATCGGTTATCAGTTCTTCGGATAATATGGCCGGCCCACTGCCACTTCAGCATGCTAATTCGAGGGGCGAATTTTTTATATATTTTTTAATATTTTTATTTAATAAATTTTTGTATAATTTTTTGGGTTAAAATATATGATAATTAATTTAAGCGAAAAGTTTACAACAATATCAACAAAATAACGTTACTTATAAAATTACGTGTGTGATGTTCATAAATTATTCATTTCTTCTAAAAAAGATATAATGGTCTCCTAGACTCTATCAGACCTGTACTATGAAAACCGAAATCAAAGTGTTTTTGTTCAAAATAACACAGGAACTGACTTAATGACGTGGCCGTTATAAAATCTAGACCATTTTGGAGAAAAAATGGACAAAATATAGGCATCTAGTGTATCTTTTACAATTTTGGTTTGCATAATATTGCTAAGCAAGTGGAAACTATTTTGACAATGTAAGTGAGGCAGTGTTAATGAAAAGAAAATAATTATTTAAGTACACAAGTATATACTTATTGAAGCTATATAATTTGCTCTATAATCACATTATGGTTATTGTACATGGATCTTTTATGGTCTTTATTTTGCTCGCCGAGAAACTTACCATAATAACATAATTTATATTGATTAACAGACTGCCGCATGCGCTCATTAAGAAAAAATACTGTGTTATGGTTCAAGAGATATTGTCCTTTTTATATGTAAGACAAACAAATGGAGTGACAGTCAGACAACGCAGGCTTCGTAATATGGTTCTTTTGGCGTCCTTCCAGTGTGGTACCCTAAAAAGGCATATTTTGTACTAATTAATTAATTTTAATTATATTTGAGAAAGGAATATTGCGTTGGTTTGGACATGTGGAGAGGATGAAGGAAGAAAGATTGATTAAACGAATGTGGGTGAAAGGGTCGGTAAGGGACGTCCCAGGCGGACATACTTCGACCAAATAGGGTCGTATAAGGTGCTAGCAAAAGAAAAAGATAAAAAGTACCGGAAACTGGCGTGCGCACCAACGACTGGTGAATGTTGCTGAAGCGAATGTTATCTGTCAGGATTGTGCCAAGTGGCAGTCCTTGGTCTGTGCCCTCTGGAATACAGGCGTGAGTTTATGTATGTATGTATGTAATTAGTCCTAAAATTGAACACCAAATCATTCTTTCAGTCATTCTTAAACAAATACAACTAACTTCATTTCGTAGAAAATTCGTAGCAAATAACGTAGCAAATATCGTTCGTAGCAAATGTTTACGTAGCTCGCTACGCAGGTTCGTAGCAGAACCACGGAGTTAGTTTATCTTGGAGTTCACTGGCGAGTTATGTATGAATATGGATTTCGCGGAAAAAGAAGCGTTTATCTACCCTACTACAGGCCTTCTCTCAAAGGGAGAATATGGGTTTAACCGCCACGCGTGTCTACAACAGATTGGCGATTAAATGTGCTGGAGTGTGCTTGATTCATGTGGCCAAATTACAACAAATGATATTAAAATAAAGTTTGAAGAAACTTTGAAATCGTTAACAATATATCAGTTTCCCATACATTTTAATGCCCCTGTGCCAGCAACTTTATTATGGTACAGTTGATATTTTTTCACAGTTGTTTTTTAATCATCGTAGTAACAATTGTTCGTATTAAGAAGTAGATTAAGACTTCAGTTTGGGTGGATTTTCATGCTTGGTTACCATAGCACAGAGTGTCCTAGTTTGAGATCAAGACAAGTGATTGTATTGTGTGGAAGTTATTACCTCACCACTTTATTGTATTTTCCTTACTACACAGACTAAAATAGAATCAATAAACAATGTGGTAATTTTTTTAGCAACTATGGGGACTGAGATATGAGATCAACTCCGAATGACCTTGAAAGGATTATCCGATTTCATCAGAGCAATTTAACCAGTATATACCCCAATTAGGGTTCCGTACCCGAAAGGTGCCAAACGGGACCGTATTACTAAGACTTCACTGTCCGTCTGTCTGTCTGTCTGTCTATCTGTCTGTCACGAGGCTGTATCTCTTGAACCGTGATAGCTAGGCAGTTGAAATTTTCACAGATTATTTCTGTTGCCGCTATAACAACAAATACTAAAAACAGAATAAAATCTATGTAACCTTCACTGCGCCGATGTCATGTCGTTAAATGTCAATAACAAACGCTTGTTTTTGGTTTCTATAGATGGCGCTGTTCTCAAATTCGATCTTTGTCTAATATTTTATAGATAATGGTACGGAACACTTCGTGAGCGATTTCGAGTTGCACTTTTTATTTTAAGTACCTGGATGAACGAGCCTTGCTCGTTTTTTTTTGTTAATCGTGTTTTTTTGAAATCATTTCGTGGTCTTCACTCGAAAACCTTTGAGGCCCATTCTTCATCAGATGTGACTAACCCACTGCTATGATAGTTTGGTAATCTTACGCTATGACAATAACCTTCTTTGGTAACGAGTAGAGTGACGAGGGTAATCCTACGGACGCGAGTAGCTCCAATTTATTCTTACCTACTAACTTTGTTAATAGGACACACGTCACAGGCAGATAAGCGGATGAAAGAGTTAGGTAGGCAAATACTTTCAAAAGCGCTATTTAAAAAAAAAACGTACATTTGTGCAAATATCAAAGCAATATCAGTCGCTAATGGTAAAAGAAAATATCGTGAGAAGACCTAAGTGTTTGATCTAAATATATATTCCTGAAACACTTACTTGAATTTTTGCCGGAGGAGACCGACCATTTATTAGGTAAAATTCAATAGCGTTGGTAGCCTAGGGGGTAGAACACCGGACTCGGAAGCGAGAGACCCAGGTTCAATCCCAAGTGTGGGCATGTACCTATGATTTGGTTTTCTAAGTTATGTACATTGTGAAGTTGTACTGTAGGGCATAGGCCTTCTCTCAGAGAGAGAGTGTGGGCTTAATCACCACGCGTACCCACCGCGGATTGGCGATTTCAAGCGCTGAGGTATGTGAATAGCTCAGACACCCAGGTTTCCTCACGATGTTTTCCTTCACCGTTAGCGAGTGGTATTGCTACTATAACTTCACAAATGTACATAACTTAGAAAGAAAAGTCATAGGTACATTCCCGGACTGGGAATCGAACCTGGGTCTCCCGCTTCAGAGTCCAATGTTCTACCCACTAGGCTACCACTGCTTTTTCGCATTTAGGTGTAGGGAGGCACCCTGACAATATTTTTTTAAAGAAGTTATCCAACCGTTTTGTTGCTGTAATTAATGCGTATATCTATGCAAAGTTTCAATTTTCTAGTGCTTATCGTCTGTGTGCTAAGCCACAGACAGACAGACGGACAGACAGACAGGCGAACGGACATGGCAAAACTATAAGGGTTCCTTGTCGACTACGGAACCCTTAAAAGCACACGCACCCTTTACCTTCAACGAACACAGATGCAAAGCCCAGGTGTCGGCATACGACCCACATTGGCAATTTCCGCGCTGACATTAACACCCGCAAAGTATTAGGGTCATAATTTATGCGACCGTTTTGTTGACGACGATATTCTGTGGTCTTACGATGCTCGGCATAGAATTGATTCCACTCAGCAAGAATTACAGATGAGTGTTTTGATACTAGTGGGGCTGTTTTATCATCCATAGTAAGCCTGGTTCATCATAAAACCTTTCAAGTCCTTTATACAGGCTGTAACAAAAATTCCTTGTCTGCCCGGAAATTGACAGATCTTATGATCTGTTTGGGTCGTAATTTTGTGATGTAATATGATGGGCATGACATGTACCTAACGACATTTTTTTTTTAAGTTTATTAGGATAACCAACAGCTTAAATAAAAATAGGAACTTAAGTGTAGCGCAGTAACAATGTTAGAAAGTCAATAATAGGATTCCACATATTAACAAAGCAGGTGAGGCTAAGATTTGTTGTTTATTAAAAATTGAAACCTAGTAATCTTTTTCTTTAATTACGTAACATAAACTCGCGTCTGTGTCTCGAAACGGTAGACAGAGACCAGGGTTTGCGACAGAACTGTTTGTTTATACCCGGGAAAAGCTGGAAGGAATGACATACTCATACGTAGGTACATTAACTCACCCGGCTTCCCATTAATTTTCCCGGCCACGCTTGCCGCTGTCCGTCCAAACTAACCGTCTAGGTACCATTTGGAAAAGCAAAACGCGGGTTATTACTTATTCAGCCCACGAATTCATACCAACAGAATTTTTAAGGGGTTGGAGAAAAATTGTACATTACTGCAGCGGCTAGCTAAAGAGGCATTGATGGACGAACATGTAAATGTGTAGATCACACATAAATAAGTCCGTTAATGCCTAGTTGTGGCCAAGGTTTTTACAGTACTACGAGTATTCTCAAACAATGCGTGGAAATTAAAACTAAGTACCTAGTAGGCAGAACTATTTACTTTTCAAAATCATTGACGAACAGCAAACAACAATTATTTTCCCCGCGTTAAAGTGTTCATTTGTTTTTTTTTCAACAGCTTTCTATTTGCAAGCCAGTTTGAAATATAAATAAAAACCTTTGAAAAGTTACCTCCTTGGTTGCCATGTTTCGCAGTAAAAGATCGTTCCATTTTTAAATTACACGACAGATATGAGTTTAATACATATGTAATTTATTTGGCCGTTAAAACACGGCAGATATGGATTTTCATACAACTTTTGCCCGCCGCTGCTCGCATGTATTTGGCCAGTACAGCAATTTCGATTTATCTCGAAGAAGGTTGTCAAAATAATGCTCAAATTTCCAAGCATGTCTGAGAAAAAACTGTTTATGCTAACAGCTGCTGGCAGCTCGCTGGCAGCCGCTGGTCGAGGATGGCCATATCTAGCCTCACATTCTAAAGGTCGCGGATTCGAACCCCGGGTATGTACCAATGACCTTTCTAAGTTACGTACATTTGTGAATTTGTAGTATTAGAAACACCACTCGCTACCTGTGAAGGAAAACATCGTGAGGAAACCCCAAGGTTTTGAAAAATTGCCAATCCGCGGTGGTTAGGCCCATCCTATCTCTCTCTCTCTGAGAAAAGGACTGTGTCCCAAAGTGGGACATTTTTTTAGGTACCCTATATACGTCCCACTGAAGGGCACATGCCTTCTCTCAGAGAGAGAGTATGAGCTTAATTACAACGCGTGCCCACCGCGGATTGGATACAACCAGAAATATTACATAAATATAATATAATTAATAAAATTTCTATAAATAGATAGATAGCGAAAGACCACAACCAGAAGAAGGAATTAGTAGGACGTATACACCATGAATTTTTATTGGTTGGAGAGCCATAGCAATATGAACGCGCCTTAACAATAGCTATCGAATATGCTAGTTTGTAAAGGCACTTTATTTACATTTCCAAAAAATATCTCGACATAAACTCGAATCTGTGAGAGCAATTAGTAGTCAGCCAGAGCGATTCTGCGAGATTCTGCGTGACGAAGAGGCGGCATATTAATTGTCCGCGAATTGTTCGGAGCCAAAGTTACTATAATAGATGGTAATTTTATTTACTATAAATAAAATCAGTTATGACGTCACGGGCAGAGACAGTAACCACCCGTCAGCGCAGCAAACCCCACCTGCTATCCCTGCAACTGCAGTTGGGAGATTTGGCAGCGTTAAGCCGATCGCATTTGCCTAATTCCCTTTGCAACGCTATCCTATGGCCCAGTTAGTGCTGCCCTACATGCGAATCCACCTACAGTATGTTGCAAATGACTACGTTAACATTAATTACATTGCACATTGACATTCAGGATGTAAAATTACGTAAAATTACTTTCCGTTGAAATTAATTCCAAATTCCTGAGTTACTAACGTATTTATGCAAAAACCGCGATAGCGCATAGGTAGAATAACATTTTTATAGTCCAGTCAAAATATATATTGAGTTTGCATTAATTCCCGACAAGCTGGATATTTATATAGGTCTTAAAATCGTCATTATAAATGCTACTTCGAAAGTCCTCGTCGATCCCGCGTGCTTTTTTTTCGTCTAATTTTGACTAGACAAAATGCGTAAAGCCTGTAAAGAATCAAGGGAAACTTCATAAGAAAATCTGAATGCCAATCTGTGTAGACAGTGTCTGTTTCTGTGGTGGTACAACAGTACACATTACATCCACCTGTGCCAAGCATGACGCACATATCCACGCAATTCATATACCGGCATTCCTACATCGCGCAAGCAAAGTGTTTGACATGTCATATCATAAATATAACGTCCGACGAACACCAGTAGGATCGGCCGTCCTGCGGCCTACGATCTGGGGTATGTTTCATAGAATTACAAATCATGGTTTTAAGAAAGAAGAAGAAGAAAAACGACATTTATTATACCAACAAGATACATCACAGAATCAAAATAAGCAGAGAAGTAACATAATGTGCACAAAAACAGAAATAAAACTAAATACACAACAGACGAAACGAATAAATAACACAGGACCATAGATGTAGCCTGTGGTGTATCTAAGTTGCTACAAAATAAAGCTGACTCAGCGTTGTGCTGAGGAAGTGATCCCTCAGTTTTAAACTATGACTGTTCGATTTCGTTGCAAAGTCGATTAACCCACAGATTATCAAGTAGACTCCGCTGCGCAATGTACCTCGAATTGTCATACTAAACTATGAATTGTAGTTTTATGAAACGCCGTCCTGCCTGGTGGGATATTTTCCTTCATAGTTGAAGAGCACGATCACCCGTTCTTCCCTATACACACATTTATACGCGTGCCTTCGTCACTAAAGAAAGAAGATGGCACGCGCCCGACTTCGGAACGAAGATTTAAATGATACATACATACCTACATAAACTCATGCCCGTATCCCAGAGGGGTTGGCAGAGACCAGGGACTGCCACTTGAAACGATCCTGACAGATCATTTTCACTTCCTCAACATTCATTAGTCGTTGCATGCACGTACGCCGGTTTTGGGTACTTTTTATCTTGCCCTTTTACATCCCCTATTTGGTCGAAGTATATCCGCCTGGGTCGTCCCTTACCGGCCCTTCAATCCACATTCGCTCGATATATTTGTTTCATCAATATTTCTTCCGTCATCCTCTCCACATGTCCAAACCAACGCAACATTACTTTCTCAATTCTAGCCCTTTCCGTCCCCAACGTTGTCTTATCAAATTCAAATGATAATTTGGTTTTAAAGCTAGTTTGGTTGGCGTCGAAACTTAATCCGTGACACCCTGTATATTACTGGTTGGACTATCCACTGCGAGTGGATTATAGACTGCATTACAGAGTGGGAATTTGAAATAGATTTCTACAAATAGACAATTCCGTCTCACTGATGAATGTCCCAATTAGTCTGGAAACAATGGTGAAAGCGGTGATAACACGGTCGGTAGAACACTTGCCTCACATGCAGGAGGTCGTAGGTTCGAACCCCGGCGTGTCCGCACTTGAAATCGCCAATCCGCGGTGGGCACGCGTTGTGATTAAGCCCACACTTTCTCTCTTTCTGAGAGAAGGCCTGTGCCCTATAGTGGGGCGTATATATGCTGCGTTATAATAGTAAGATTGTGGTGTACGGAAGTTAAGCAAACTTCGTAACTATAAAAACATGTTTACTTTCAAGAAAAGTTATAAGGCATATTTATTACAGGCACAAATATCTAATAACTGTTCCTTGGCTTGCGTACATTGAGCACAGCGGTCCTTTTG
This sequence comes from Yponomeuta evonymella, assembly GCA_963969515.1. Classification (NCBI taxonomy): domain Eukaryota; kingdom Metazoa; phylum Arthropoda; class Insecta; order Lepidoptera; family Yponomeutidae; genus Yponomeuta; species Yponomeuta evonymella. The sequence goes on along the minus strand of OZ018366.1, from coordinate 3,420,302 downwards.
CATCTATTTGGTCACAGGAGATAGAAATGGCGCACACCGCCGGCGATACAAAACACCGCCACTATACTGTGTTGTCTTCATCATCATCATCAGCCATTTGACGCCCACTGCAGGACATAGGCCTCCTTGATGGCTTTCATAACCATGAGGGGTTTTGCCATAATCGCCACGCTTGGCAGGCGGGTTGGCGATCGCAGTATGCTGTCGGAATCTCAGGAAGACGCTGCTGCCCGTCTCCTGGTAATTGATTTCCTTAGTCGCCTTCTACGACATCCACGAAAGGAAATGGAGTGGAGTGGAGTGAGTGTGTTGTCTTACCACTTTTATTATCCATTTATAAAATTTTTTTTTTTTTTTTACGTAGCCTCGTTTGTGTCCCACTGCTGGGCAAAGGCCTCCCCCAACTCAGACCAGATGTTTCTGTCTTGTGCCACCTCAGACCACTCCGGCATGTGTCGGTCGAGGTCGTCTCGCCAACGTCTTCTTGGCCTACCTCTCCTGCGACAACCGCCTTGTGGCACCCACTCGGTGGCAAGTCTCGCCCACCTATCCGGGTGCATTCTACTGACATGCCCTGCCCAGCTCCACTTCAACCTTGCAGTCTGGACACCCATATCAGCTATGCGTGTTTTTGAGCGTATCTTAGTGTTGCGGATATGGTCAATCCTTCTGATGCTCAACATGCTACAACAAAAACTAAAACCAGAACAAAATAAATATTTAAGGAGGGCTCCCATATAACAAACATTTTCTAAGGACAGCGCTCGCCATGTAGCGGCCATCTATGTAACCTTCACAGTGCCGATGTCATGTCGTTAAATGTCAATGATAAGCGCTTCTTGTTGGTTTCTATAGATGGCGCTGTTCTCAATGTACCTAATCTGTCTTGTCGTGATATTTGTCTAATGTTGTATAGATAATGGTACGGAACCCTATGTGCGCAAATCCGACTCACACTTGGCCGGATTTTAAATGTTCTGGTCCAAATCATACACGAACGAAGTCGCGGGCACATCTATTCCTACTTTTACGTCATCGAGTAACAACCAGTCTCTCCGGTGGACACCTCGTTATCCCAGTTTACCTGAAGCTAAGGCATGCCTTATTCAATTAGTTTTGTCTAACGAACTCCCAGAAGATGCTTCGTTGCAAGTTGCAACGGCTAGGACCGAATAACTTGTCGGAAATATTCAGTGTGTAAATTTGTCATTTTTCCGTCTCTGGTGTGATACACAAAACAGTTTTATTGGAAAATAGTAAAAAACAACTGTGACGTACAAATGTTTAAGGAACATTTTAAATTACTTGAACTTACCTAAATTCAAATTTTACATTTAAAATTACTTAATTTTACTAAAAATCAGAAGTCCAAACTCAAGGTTTGTCAGCAGGCAATGGACTGCAGCATTTTTGTGTGAAAAGAAAAGACTGTATTAGGAACACGACGCTGCTGCTCTTTACAAACAGTTTTGCCAGTACTACGTAAAAGTGAACCCTGCGCTAGGACACCCTGTATCGCAGGTACTCTCAGAGAGTTTAGTTTTTTCGTTAGTGTCGATTTTGACTGAAAAAACAAACCCGGAGGAAAAAACAAACTTTCTCTGAACTGCTAACATGTTATTATAATTAGTAATAGGGGTTAAAGTATGAAATTGCCGTTTTATTGCAATAGGTTCTTTGAATTGACATAGAATCTTCATGGTTTGAGGTTTTCGAATGAAACTTTTTTCAAATGGTTTCTATGATGTTCTTTTTTTAAAAAATGTGAAACATTTGAATATAGACTTTCAATTGTTTTTGTTATTCAATTTAGACAAGAAAGATGGATACTGCGAAAATACGAGTGATTATGAGGCACCCATTTTTCGTATTTTTTTATTTTATTGATTTGACGCAAGTGAGTCAATATTGTGGGTAAGGTAACGTTAAACTATGCCGCTAATTCCTGGGTAGTTTGCTTGCTATAAGCATTTTTTACGATGTTCCGTTTGATTTACGTGGACTGAATACAGTAATTTTTATTTCCGTCTATCGCCCGGCGATAGTCTTTTATTGTAAATAATAAAACAAAAGCCCCGACTGCAGCGATGAGAAAACCAAAAACACACAAACATGATAATTCAAAATGGCAACCTGTGCTCAGAAGAGATAGTCCCGCTTCACTCGAGTAACAAAACAGTTTAAGTTTATAAGCATTTCTTTAACAAACTATAGCATTGACAACTTCATATTAAACATAGCAGTCGGAACCATTACACTTACGTACATACACAATAATATTTTCAACACACCTGCTCGTAAAGTAGGTCTTATTACAGCGTATTTACACTGATAATGCAGAATATTACCCATGCCGTGCCTTTTACATTACATTATCGCACTAGTGCCTTTTCATTACATATCTTTTTAAATATTAGCAAGAAGTATTAATGTTTCGAAAACAGCTAAGTAGTTATTTGCGTAAATATAAAATTAAATTCAAAATGTGATAAATAATTAAAGAATTTCATGAAACTGCTTGTTTTAGCATTTTTAAGCAAACACTACAATAGTTAATGTAAACCTAATAATTAACATAAAATTTATGAATAGGTTAGCAACCTCATTATATCTAGATGGCCATGCATTGCAGCCATCTTTGATGGATGCGCGCGCACAAGAATACTGTTTTGAATTTTACCGCCATAGATACATAACACGAATCACGCACGAAAAATACGCCATCTTTTAAATGGGTTTCTGTTTGTTAAGTTTATTCACAGTATTGCATTTCGTTAGTGTTGTTTTTTTATTTACTTTTCCTCGCAAGTGTGTTGAAAAACGTCGTATGAAACACGTGAGCATTGGTCATTACACTTCTCGTCTCCATTAAGCCTTCGCCTTCGGCTCAGGCTTAAAAACCGACTCGAGTGTAATGACCAACATACCACACTTGTATCATAATGTACTATTACAAAAATACTGTGCAATTGGCAGCCTTATTGCGTACATACATACATACACACATACATATACAAAAACACACACACACGAGCCTACAGCTTTCATGTGTTTGTAAAAATATGCAATAAATGTGCTACTTTGAAACTCAATATCGTAGATATTGATATTGAGTTTCAAAGTAGCACATTCATGCGACCTTTGGAAAAAAAAAAAATATTCTTTATTGCATAAGAAAAACACAGTAGATAGATAGAATATTCTTTATTGTACACAAAGATAACATTAACAGAATTTTTAAGATTACATTAGCTGGTGCCCAAAATATATGTGCTGGTCTTGAAACTGGGCACCGACTACAAATTATATTTCTACAATACCTACATGTATAAATACTTCTAATTATTTAAATGATTTCTAACTTTTTAGTACTGTAGTGTTTCGAAGTCAGTTTTTATTTATTATTATTTTTTTTTTTTTTTTTTCAATTTTTATTGGGAGAGCGGGAGAAAAATAAATAAGTCCCTTATAACCATAATTTACCCTACTTAATTCGTTGCTTTAAAATTTGATGTTCTAAATTTCCACCTCCGAAAGTCTTCACCAGAACATCACCAAATTTACTTGGGACTACTTGTAAGCTATTTTATGAAACGTACGGATATTACTAAAGGATAATACGGATATTGTAAATAAGCCCCGTTAGGGCTTATTTACTGCTGTCCATTGAAGAGTTCCGTTCTCCATCTCTGAAAGTCTCCATCAGATCTTAACCTGTCCAAAATATCCCTATTTTAGGTATAGGGGAGGTACCTTAATTTTTTAATGAGTTTATTCTACTGTTTTATATTCGTGATCAATATCTAGGTCCGTGTCAAATTTCAGCTTTCTAGTACTAATCGTCTCTGAGCTAGGCCGCGGACAGACAGACTACCGGACGGACGACATGGCGAAACTATAAGGGTTCCTTGTCGACTAGGGAACCCTAAATTGATAGAGAGGTGCGGTAGCAAGGAGCTATGGCAGCGTAACGGTTGAACGCCGTGCTCACATTCGCGAGATCGTGGCTTCTGTTAGGAAGCGGCGACCGTTTGTCTTTTTAAAAAAACCACAAGATAACTAACACGGCTTTATCCGAGATTTCCACTAAAAACAGATTTTGTCTTCCCAAGTGGTCTTGTAGTGGTGGAAGCCTAATGGGTAGAACATCGGACTCGGAAGCGAGAGACCCAGGTACGAGCCCCATTGCGGGCATGTACCTATGACTTGGTTTTATAAGTTATGTATATTTGTGAAGTTATAGTAGCAATACCACTCTCTAACGGTGAAGGAAAACATCGTGAGGAAACCTGAGTGTCTGTGCTATTCACATGCCTCAGCGCTTGAAATCGCCAATTCACGGTGGTGATTAAGCCCATACTCTCTCCCTGAAAGAACGCCTGTGCCCTACAGTGAGACGTATATAGGCTGCTTATGTAAGCGGTCTTGACCGCTCTTCACGAATGCCAGATTCTAACTGTAAAATTAAAGGATGAAAATACGACATGCATGGAGAAATGCTGACGCTGGGCTTGACACGATGGAAATTTACTTCAGTGTGTTGCTGTGCCAACTTAGCATTTAGTGCACAGTCATCATCATCATCAGCCATTTGACGCCTACTGCAGGACATAGGCCTCCCTCATGGTTTTCCTAAGCATGAAGGGTTTTGCCATAATCGCCACGCTTGGCAGGCGGGTTGGCGTACGCAGTATGCGTTTGGAATCTCAGGAAGACGCTGCTGCCCGTCTCCTGATAATGTATTTCCTTAGTCGCCTTCTACGACATCCACGGAAGGAAATGGAGTGACGCTATTCATAATCCGGCGCCACACGGATAGTAATTCATAGTGCATAGTAATTAGGGTTATACCAGTTCGAATCCCGGCGTGTACCAATTACTTTGTTTTCTAAGTTACATACATTTGTGAAGTTGTGGTAGTAATACCACTCACTAACTGTGAAGGAACCTGAGCGTCTGAGGTGTTCATACCCTAGCGTTGAAATTGCCAATGCACGCTCTCTCTCTGAGAGAAGGCCTTTGCCCTGCAGTGGGACGTATGTAGGCTACATAAAAAAACCCGAACAAAACTGTATTTACTTACATATTATAAATAATTCAGAAATCGAGTCTCGCAGTTTTTTCCGAGCTTTTCCCGAAGTTGAAAGATTAATTAAATCTTAGTTAACTCGTAGTATAGTGTTTAGATTGTTCCCTGTATTTGTAAAATATGACGATATTACTTGCCTAATTTCATAGTTGTAGGTCAACGGAAACTACCGTATAAATGTTGAATCCCTTGAGTGTCGAAATATACGTTTTTTTGCGGCAAAAACGACCGTACCTTTTTTTTAATGTTAACTTAGAAGTTTGATTTCACTGCGTCAAGGGACTGATTAGACTTGATTATATGCTTTTAATTTCAATTCAATACCTCCACGCGTTCCCGAGATAAAGGTCTTGGACGGACACACGGAGTTGTGATTTATTATAATACACCCTCCAATACTGTGTTTTATTTCATTTATAAAAAAAAACTTTTGATTAAAAAAAAGAGTAAAAAAAAATTTCACAAGTAGAATAATAAATTTGATGTCGATGCTGTCAATCGTAGGGTTTAGTGAAAAGGTGAAGTGGCAATGAAAATCCAAAATAAATCTAGAGTGGGTGACGTAATTTTAAATTTTGATTTAAAAATGATAAGACAGAATGAAAGAAATATCAAAAAATGGTGTACACCTTTACAAAGTGATCCTATAAGGGTAGATATCGTTTTTTTCTTTTTTAGGTACGGAACCCTAAAAAACTTATTTACTTTATTTATTTATTAAGGAATACAAACAGTGCTCTCGTATCATATCATATTTACCATATCTTTCTCGCTCGCTCTCCGTTTCTCGTTATCACCCTTTTATTTCCTGTCTCTGTCTCTCTGAGAAAAAGTGGTAAAACTTTCCGATCCTAAAACTTTCTCCACTGCAGATTATCCTAACTAATTCCACCCGAAAATATAACCCAACTCCCATTAGGCCTACATAATAATGACCGTAAGCCTGGCTTACCTAAACTCGACGTTGGTACTAGCAGATCATAAATATGCGATGCGGCTGTCCGTTTTGCAATCTGTCGGAATATGTTATGTTTCTTAATTTGTCTAACTGTTTTTCTAGCTCGTTGTAATATTTTTAGCAGACCTAAGAAGTTTTTGGGTATAGAAAATTTGAATATATCGAGCGAATGTGAATGGAAGGGCCGGTAAGGGACAACCCAGACGGACATACTTCGACCAAATAGGGAATGTATTAGCAAAGGGTAAGTTAAAAAGTACCCGAAACCGGCGTGCGTGCATGCAACGACTAATGAATGTTGAGGAAGCGAAAGTGATCTGTCAAGATCGTAGCAAGTGGAGGTCCCTGGACTCTGCCTACCCCTCTGGGATACAGGCGTGAGTTTATGTTATGTAAAATTTGCCAAAATATATTCATTCTGGAAATAATGGAGAGCTTGCACAAAAAAAAGTTTTAATATAATGAGAGAGGTCATTGTTAAAGGATAAATAAACGTGGTAATTATTTTTTTTCTCTACGACTAATACTTTTCATATTATAACCTGTCGAAAAGTCAATATAGTCACGTGGTACAAAAACACTTTAAACACCTTATATGAAGCGTTCATCAACATTTGAATTATCTCGTGAAATAATTTTTTAATGTATGTACACCCTTATAAGAAAACGTTCAGAATACAGTGAAAAAACTAAAATGTAATAAGGTTTTCAAAATCAAATCAATCAAAAAATTTTTTATTCAAAGTAGCACAGAAACTGCGACTTAATGAACGTTACAAGTTAAACTAGGTGTCCATTTCAAAACAAAGTTAGTCTTTTCAAGTCCTTAATTTACAGGATTTATATAAATGTTCTAAAACTCATGCATTGAACTGGCTTTACTTCCAGACATCATTGTCATCTAAATAATCTTTAATGTTATAGTAGCTTTTTTGGCACAAAGTGTGCTTCACACATTTTTTGAACCGCGTTTCTGGCAAGCTTATTATATCCTCATATCGTTATTAAGTTATTAAGTAACTTTATTTTTCGCAAGATTAACAAAAGTAGCAAAAATTAAATGACGTTTCAACTCACCATAATAAAATCTGATCGATATGAAACCTGATCGGACTCTTCCGACAAAAAAGTAATTGATTTCATCCGATAAAGCCTTTCATAAAATCAGAAATTATTGAATTATTCAAAATGGTATTCAAAATAACACAAACAACATCATGCATTTATCAGCCTTTAAAAACCTCAGACATTCACTGACATCAGTGACCCGACAGTCAAGGAGAATGCTACCTATATATTCTGTCATCATCATCAGCCATTTGACGCCCACTCCAGGACATAAGGCTCCTTCGTGGTTTTCATAACCATGAAGGGTCTTGCCATAATCGGCACGCTTGGCAGGCGGGTTGGCGATCGCAGTATGCGGTTGGAATCTCAGGAAGACGCTGCTGCCCGTCGCCAGGTATTTGATTTCCTTAGTCGCCTTCTACGACATCCACGGAAGGATATAGTGACGCTATTCTTAATCCGGCGCCACACGGAGATATCTTCTGTACTAGATAAAAAATCTCCACATATAAAAGGACTGTTGGAAAAAATGCCATAAAAGCGAATCAAAGCCAGTAACTGATTTCAGGATTTCGCATACGGGCTAAAACTACCCATACAAATTCGACGGCTATAAGCGTGCCCTGAAATGGCTCCTGGCTCCTTTGTTCACTACTGAGCACCATGCTTCGTCACAAGTGTTGCGGCCCTTTCGAGGTTCTTATCTCCGGACAAATCTGTTCACAGCGAGCTTATCCCAGCTCCCGCGGTCGATCCTAAATGCCGCCATGTTACTGCTGGCACGAAATCCGCACTGACCCTACTCCGGAGTCTATGCAGTAGGCACTCCCAAATCTGAATTTTGAATCATTCCAAAAAACGTGCTGCTTAAATTGTCCGTAACGGACTCAAAGGTCTGGTGCGATGCTCATACATAGTAATATATTCGACGGGTCTAACCGCGATTATTTAATCAAAAAGGTAATAAAATTTTACCTAATAAATAATCGCGGCTAGACCCGTCTACTATGTATGAGTATCGCGAGTCCTTAAAAAAACTATGGACTCAAAGGTAGACCAGATAGTTTAGTATAAATTAAATAGACTCAATATTTAAAAATGTTTATTCTTTTGCATTTTGCATACTGCTTACATTTTTCGGATGCCCTTTCTTTGACATGCTAAGAACAATACTGAGATATTATTTTTCAAGATGGCAGGAACAATAAAGGCATTGATACCTATTTTAGTTTTCGTTCAAAGGCTCTACCTGGAAAAACGCCGCGGTCTTTGTCGGCCCACAGGTTAGGGACATCAAAAGTTGCCTTAAATCACTAAGCTCTTATACGGAGTGTTTCCGAAAGGTCCAGTGAAACTCAAGGGAGTTCATTTACTCAACAATACTTGTCAAAAGCTCGAAAAAATCTGCTGTTCTATAATACAAATAGTGTAGAACTGCTGAAATCCAAAACATAAAAGGTAGAGGGCACCAGAGATCGCGGTAGAGCAATAGACCAACCAAACTAAGTCAGGTCGCTGCATGAATGTACCAGAACGGCATCAAGCCAATAGGAATGGCAAGACATCGTGACGCACGCAACACCAGCCTACAATAAAACCTCGTCATGAGGACCACGACTGCTCTGTCAAGAGCGTACCGACCAAGAAGAAGAAATCCAAAAACTCAAACACAAAATGTTTATTCACTATGAAAACAAAGTAAATTTAAAACCTATTTAGAGGCTAAAAATTCCACCCATGGCGGGACTTGAACCCGCGACCTCTGGCTCACCGTGCCAGCGTTCTCCCAACTGAGCTAATGGGCGAGTGCGAGCATCGATGAAATTTTTTTTATTTTTTTTTTTTATATTAATGGCAACTCCAATCGGTCCTGTCTTGGACGACTACTTCTGCCAATAACGAGTCAGTCATGGGAGTGACACAATTACTGTTGACCGGTTATTTGGACTGTAGCCGCAGGCCGGTGGGGAACCTAAAACCAAAGAACTCGAGCCTCTATACCAACTTCTCTGTATTACGTACAGGCAGCGACATCTGGTCGAAGCAAGTTACGTCACTAGCCCCGACTAACCCACTTTGCAGTTAGGCTGAATCAAAGGCTTAGCTTATTTTTATTTACTAGACACACACCTGTGACACCAACAAATATTAGGTTAAACAATATTACAGACACATTACATAACTTATAATCTAGGCTAACACCCAATTATAGGCGTGCAACAACACTCTTGACTGACAGTTACATAAAAACTAAATATTATCTGGCTCATAAACTAAAGTGAGATCCGTTAATGACTTATTACAATTTTTTAAGTTAAATCTAAATAAACTCTAGAAAAGAAATAGTATTTAAAAAAATTCAACAAAAATCAAATTGAATTCGGTTGCAACATTTTTGATCTCCACGCTCCTAATTTATTATTTTAAACGTCTACTTCAAGTGGTTTTTAGCTCCGCTGTCCATCCGTCCGTCCGTTCGTCCGTCCGTCTGTCACCAGACTATAACTCATGAACCGTGACAGTTAGACGGTTGACATTTTCACAGATGATGTATTTCTATTGCCGCTTTAACAAAAATTACTAAAAACAGAAAAAAAAATTTTTTAAAGCAGGCTCCCATACAACAAACGAGATCTTTTGCCGTTTTTTGCTCGATATTAATAATGGCAACAGGTAGACGCTTGAAATATTCAAATATTGTGTAGATAATAGTACGGAAACTTCGTGCGTGAGTCCGACTCGCAAGTGGCCGGTTTTTCTAAAGTGTTGTTCAGATTCCGTAGGAGGTTAAAAGGTGCTGATTTAACCACATTTCTACTAGCTTGGTTTGGGCTACATTTTATTATTCGTGATTTGCGTGTGTTGGGACGAGGTGTGTGGAAATTAATTTTGCCCAGGAGGTATGGTTCTGAAACTCTGTTGTTTAAAAGCTTGTGTAAAAATGAGAGATCGAGATATTTCACGCGCTGTTGAAGAGTATTCATCTTGAAATGTTCGAGTCTCTCTTCATATCTCGCACGACGACCATTTGCACGAAAGTGGTCTTTAAAATAGCTTAGGCTTTGTGACACATTTTTTAAACGATGTTGGTATTAACTGTAATGAGGAACCTTATTGTAGAACTGTATACAGTGCCCTTTCTATATAGATATGTTGGAGTTAGTCTCGTAATAAAAAAGTTATTTATATAGATAAGTTGAAGTTTCACTAGACCATTCTGATACATCCGGTATATTGCCTGAATGTTCTAACTTACCGGGAACTTGGAACCCGGATTCTTCCAATAAAATTCCAATACAAAATTCCAGGTTATCCAAAATGTTTATAGTTTGTTACGGACGGCAGGATAGGATACTGACACCGTCAGTGTCCTTTATAAAAGCTGCAGTATTACTGAACTCGATGATTTCCGCGTCTCAGCGCCACAAATTAGAAAGCAAAATTCATTAGCAGATTGCTATCCTCCCGATAAATATTTAGCGAGCAGACTAATACATTACTCGAAGCAGACGGTGCCTGAATTATGTATTAGACGAAGCGTGGGTACATGGGAACGAGGTGTTGTATTCGAAGAGTTTTGTCTTGTTAGCAGTGTTGGAGGTGGAGCCCTAGCGACTCGGACTTGGCTGATTCACTCACACATCGGAACATCTATTACCTTAGTTTGTGTTGATTTTCACAGTTAATTCATATATTATACAAATATTTTGATTGTGTCTACTGTATTCGAGTTATTTATTTGTGAATGTCAACATCAAAACAAAAAGTATTGTTGCGTTTAGTTAGCTGTCAAATTGGAACTATCTTGGACTTATTCTTTAAATTTGTATTGCTGCGTTTAGTAAGCTGTCAAATCGATGATTCAAAATATTTTTATCTGTGATCATTCATTCGGACACTGGCGGAACGGTTGAGAATTTAAGATTCAGAAAAAGGAGGAAATCGGTTTGCATCGGTTGAAAAAGCTAAGTATTAGTCTGAAATATTGTTTTATCTTATTTAGAGCTTAATTATTGCTGCGTTGGAATGTATATTTCTGAGTTATCTGAGTTACTAAATATCGTTTTGGAAGTAAAGATTTGTAATTGCCAGTGAATATAATGTCTTGTACAGTTGTAGGGATAATCATTCAATAATTCTGGGAAACCAATAGTTTGTCAAGTAATCGAAATTGGGAGTATAATTTGTGGTTGTTAAAATTGATAAAAATAAATTGTATTGTCTTTCTAAGTTATTTTGTCTTACTGTAATCTAACCCAAATATGACTGTGTTCTAATGAAAGTATAACAATTTTCAGAAGTGGGATACTAAAATGCCAAAACGTAAACAGAATACGAGCGAGAAAGGCTTCGTGGTCGAGGAGTTCACTAGCATCGACGGCCCCGATGCCAAGCGTTGGCGACCTTGGCGGTCGGGCACCCCACCGCCCACTAGTAGCGCTGACCACTGCTTAGTTCCTGAGACAGCGGTGACCTTGAGGCCAGAAACTGACACGGTACCTACGGGCTGCACTGGAAGTGCGGTCTCGGATGCTGGTAAGCCCGTTCCACACTATTACGATAATACCATGGCGAGGGCTGAAATTATACCCCTGTTTGATCCTGAAAAACCTGATCTCTTTGCTTATCAGTGGATACAGAAAATCGAGCAGCTATCCGTGATCCATAACTGGTCAGACAGTACTAGAAGCTACTTTATGCAGTCTCGGTTAGGAGGCATGGCTCGTACCTGGCACGCCTCTCTGCCGAATTATAATTTGACCTGGAGTGAGTGGAAAGCTGAATTGCTCAAGGCTTTCCCATACAATATAGACTACGCCGAGTCATTAAGAGACATGTTGTCGCGAAAAAAGGGGCTTAATGAAAGCATGGCGCAATATTTTTACCAAAAAAATGCTCTGCTTACTAGGTTAGACATTTGGGGTGAAAAAGCAGTTGCGTGCATTATCGACGGCTTACCCCCGCATATGAAAGCTCCTGCACGGGCAGGAAACTTTGCGACACCAACCGACTTCTATTCGAAGTTTTTAGCTATGATGGAGGACAAACCTAAATTCAATAATCAACCAATTAGGCCGCGTACGGAACAACCTAGAAGTGATGGCGATATCAATAACGTGAACCAAAACAGAGATGTCAGGAAACTCATCACCTGTTTCCTGTGCAATGAACCGGGCCATACTGTCAGGCGGTGTCCTAAAAACGCAAGTCGTCCGACCTGTACTACCTGTGGCAAAGTGGGGCACTCCTCCGAAAAATGCTGGTCCAGGTCTGGTGCTGGAGTGATTCCGCCGGTTCCTTCAACTACCCCGATAAACATCATTTCTCCCGAGGTAAATGAAACTTATTTCAGGGACGTTACTATAGACGATGTCAATGTTCGAGCATATTTTGACTCAGGCGCCAAAATTAATGTAGCTAGCTTAGAATTTTCAAAGCAGTTAAGGTCTCCTTTACTACCCTGCGACTACGTAGTAGCTGGGTTCGGTGGTGGCACTGTTTTAGCTAAAGGTCAACATCACGTGACACTGAAGATCAAAGACATCGAGTTTAGCACCACGCTGGTCATTGTCGACTCTGATATGCGTAATCCACAAGTTATCCTTGGCCAACCAATAATAAACGACCCCAATATCAAATTTATCGTGACCGGTAATACCCTCCATATTGAGAAGACACAGGAAGATCCTTTTACCGAAATAATGATGATAGATGACATTCATTTGAACAGCAATCGCATAGAAGTTCGTTGCAAGGAAGACACAATAGTACCTCCCCAGACTCGCCTGATCGTTAATGTTCAGTGTGTAGGCATTATTGAAGATAGTGTGGTTTTCATTGAATCTAGAACCTGTCTTTGTGACTACAGGGATTATTCAATCCCCTCCGCCCTATTTTCCGGTAAGGGTGGAGCGTTGCAAGTATGTAATCGTTCAGAGACTCCTCTATTATTAGAGAAGGGTACGTTGCTTGCCAGAGGTCTTCAGTGTGCCGATGCAGTTTATGAACTGGTTGATGGAACCTTGGAGTCACGGGCAGAATATCAAGTTTTGGCGATCGACATTGAGAAAGTTCAGTGTGCGTGTAGCTCCGAAGCAGAAACAAAGCTTATAAAGTTACTAGAAGAATACGCAGACTGTTTTTCTTCTAATACTGAAGAGTTAGGCTGCACGGACAAAATAAAGATGAAAATAGAGCTCAATTCTGACAAACCCATTTGCTATCGACCTTACAGATTGTCGGAAGCCGAAAAAGCTGTTGTAAGGGAGAAGATATCAGACTTGACCCGTAATAACATAATACGAGAATCGACTTCACCATTTTCCAGCCCCATTGTGCTGGTCAAGAAGAAAGATGGTGACTACCGATTATGCGTGGATTATCGTAAATTGAACAGCATAACAGTAAAAGACCGATACCCTTTACCGATAATTGAAGAGCAAGTCGAGAAATTAGGCGGCAAGCGGTTTTTCACAAACTTAGACATGTCTCAAGGGTTTTACCAAATACCTTTGGAGAAAGAGTCCATACCTAAAACGGGCTTTTCGACACCAGAAGGCCACTATGAATTTTTGAGGATGCCCTTTGGCCTCGCAAATTCGCCAAGTGTCTACCAAAGACTTATGGACACAATTCTAGGGTCACTGCGACACGAACAAGTGTTGCCGTATATGGATGATCTATTGATAGCATCGGAAAGTGAGACAGAGGCACTTGAGACCCTTCGCATAGTTTTGGCCATTATCAGAGATGCTAAACTCACATTGAATTTGTCAAAATGTCGCTTTTTGCAAAAAGAAGTTCAGTACTTGGGGTATGAAATAAGCGAGTTCGGTATTCGCCCAGGTACGAAGAAATTGGAAGCAGTCTCCAAATACAAGGAACCTACAAATATTCACGAGCTGCGGATGTTCTTGGGGCTCACCAGCTATTTCCGGAAATTCGTTAAAGGCTATGCGTTAATTGCACATGACTTGTACAAGCTTTTGAAAAAGAACGAACCTTGGATGTGGGGAAAACTACAACAAAATGCGTTTAACGAGCTAAAAGAAATTTTGACGACAGAGCCAGTATTGGCATTATACAATTGTAAGGCCGAGACCGAAGTGCATACAGACGCTTCTAGTAAGGGCGTTGCAGGGATTCTACTGCAGAGAAATGGAGGCGAGATGAGACCGGTTGCGTACTTTAGTAGAAAGACATCGAGAGAGGAAGCTTTCTACCATTCTTACGAGCTCGAATGTCTTGCCGTTGTAGAATCTCTAAAGCGATTTAGAATCTATCTGGCTGGAATAGATTTCAAAGTGGTGACAGATTGTGCAGCCGTCAGGCAGACGTTTGAAAAGCGTGACCTGCTTCCAAGAATAGCCCGTTGGTGGCTGAGTATCCAGGAATACACCTTTACTATAGTACATCGGCCTGGGACGACGCATAAGCATGTAGATGCCCTAAGTCGCGCTCCGACTGACGAGTCGATATCAGCATCCGTGCTCGTATTAGATCTCATGGATTGGATTGTTTGTATGCAAAATCAAGATCCCAAGATTTGCATCATAAGAGATAAGCTGGAACACAAGGAAAACGATCCAGACGTACAAAATAACTACGTTCTGTTGGATAATAAAGTCTATCGAAAGTGTTGCAATGACCAGCTTCGCCTCGTCATTCCGAAGTATTGCAAATGGAACATCATGAGAAAGTATCATGATGACGTCGGTCACCCAGGTCTTAAAAAGTGCGATGCTTTGATCAAAGAGAACTGTTGGTTTTCGGGTATGACCCGATTTATACGAAAATATGTGAATGGGTGTTTAGACTGTGCGTATAAACGGGGCCAATATGGGAAGCACGAAGGCGAACTGCACCCTATCGAGAAAGCTGATAAACCCATGGATACGCTACACATAGACCATGCAGGCCCATTTTGTAAAAGTAAGAAGGGTAATTCATATCTATTTGTAATAGTGGATGCATTCACTAAATTTGTTTGGGCAAAGCCATGTCGAACCACAAAGACCGCAGAAGTAATTGAGAAGCTCATGGAGATTTTCAGCGAATTTGGTTATCCAAGGAGAATTATCTCGGACTCCGGAACTGCATTCACCAGCAAAAGCTTCCGCGAATTTTGTGTGAGGAACCAAGTAAAGCATGTAAAGAATGCTGTTGCCTCTCCACGGTCCAACGGACAAGTGGAGAGGTACAATAGGACACTAATAGAGGCAATTAACAAAAGCACAAATGACGAGCGGGAATGGGATTTCTGTTTAAGCAAGGTTATGTGGGGTACTAACAACACACTGAATTCCACAACGGGATTCACCCCATACCGACTGATGTTCCAAGCTAGTCGTAGTTTGTTTCAAGGGATGGGGTTCAATGTAGCTGATACTGATCAGTGCGCGAGAGAAAATGCGGAGAAAGCTAAGAAGAATATCGATAAGACCGCATTATCAATGAAGAAGCGCTTTGATGCAAAAAGGAAGAGACCTACACAGTATAAAGTCAACGAACTTGTTTTGTGGCAAAAATCTGATACTGGATCAAAAGATGTGAGAAGGAAGCTAAAAGAAAAATTCAGTGGTCCTTATAAGATTAAGAAATGTCTTGGAAACGATAGGTACCTCATTTCAGCACTAAAAGGTTTAAAGGGTTACAAGAAGTTTACGGCTGTTGTGGCCTCTGATGCTTTGAGGAAATTTGTGGAAGGAAAGGACAGTGATACTGAATCAAACGATAGCGATGTTGATAGTACGGAAGAACTAATAGACTTATTGGAAGGATGAAACGGTGAATATCTCGTGATGGTGATTTTATGGTTATTAATTATATGGTATGTTGTTTTATTGAAGGTTGATGACCGCGGGCCGTTACTTGATAGTAACGATTGTCTCTGGGCCGTTACACACTAGTAACGATTGTCTCTGTGCCGTTGCTCATCAGTAACGATTGTCTCTGGATAACAATAATCCTTATCTCTGGGCCGTTACTCACCAGTAACGATTGTCTCTGGGCCGTTACTCACC
Source organism: Yponomeuta evonymella (assembly GCA_963969515.1). Classification (NCBI taxonomy): domain Eukaryota; kingdom Metazoa; phylum Arthropoda; class Insecta; order Lepidoptera; family Yponomeutidae; genus Yponomeuta; species Yponomeuta evonymella. The sequence continues at coordinate 3,404,164 of OZ018366.1, read as the reverse complement.
AGTAACGATTGTCTCTGGGTAGTTACTCATCAGTAACGATTGATGTCAGAATGTAATTAGCTTTTGTTCGGGCCGTTACCTTTCCGTAACGATTGACATTGGATTTATTAAAGGCATGTTATGCTTTTCACTGGGTAATTTTAATGGAATCAGAGAAAGTGATGGGTCCATTACATACTGGTAATAATTGATATTATGGTGTTGCATTATTTATGAGTCAACTATAATCAGAATCACCAAATTTTCCATATTTTCAGTAACATTTGAGTATTTGAATGTCAAATGTGCTTATGATCTTCGTAGTTTTATGATAGAATAGAGACCAAATTGAACTTTTATTTGCAGGGACGCAAATAATGTCAGGATGGACGATTGTTGGAGGTGGAGCCCTAGCGACTCGGACTTGGCTGATTCACTCACACATCGGAACATCTATTACCTTAGTTTGTGTTGATTTTCACAGTTAATTCATATATTATACAAATATTTTGATTGTGTCTACTGTATTCGAGTTATTTATTTGTGAATGTCAACATCAAAACAAAAAGTATTGTTGCGTTTAGTAAGCTGTCAAATCGATGATTCAAAATATTTTTATCTGTGATCATTCATTCGGACACTGGCGGAACGGTTGAGAATTTAAGATTCAGAAAAAGGAGGAAATCGGTTTGCATCGGTTGAAAAAGCTAAGTATTAGTCTGAAATATTGTTTTATCTTATTTAGAGCTTAATTATTGCTGCGTTGGAATGTATATTTCTGAGTTATCTGAGTTACTAAATATCGTTTTGGAAGTAAAGATTTGTAATTGCCAGTGAATATAATGTCTTGTACAGTTGTAGGGATAATCATTCAATAATTCTGGGAAACCAATAGTTTGTCAAGTAATCGAAATTGGGAGTATAATTTGTGGTTGTTAAAATTGATAAAAATAAATTGTATTGTCTTTCTAAGTTATTTTGTCTTACTGTAATCTAACCCAAATATGACTGTGTTCTAATGAAAGTATAACAGCAGTTTTGTGTTTTTTAAGAAAATTATCAAATTTAGGACGTAGGAGGCCCACCAGCTCGCTTGACCTCTGTGGCACATTGCTAAAAGAACTAAGGTAATTGGCACAGTATATAAGATTAGCAATTTCAAATGGCAGTGGGCTGGTCACATCATAGTCGATGAGGTACAACAGTTCTCGAATGGAGAACAGCGCAGCGCAGGACGCCTACCAGCTCGCTGGACTGACGATCTGAGACAGATTGCTGGCAGCGTCTGGATGACATGGCCGAGGACAGAAAAGTGTCGTGCCTTGGAGGAATCCTATATCCAGCAGTGGATGAGTACCTACAGGCTGATTGTTTGATTGACCAAACTTAGCAGCATAAAAATGTCAGAACTTTGTTGTAATACCTACGTGGATGACGCTGCACTGACAAGAATCTGACTTACAAACATAATGATCATCCGACTGGGGAAAGCCAAAAGGAAGGGTTATTAGTACTATTTACATATATATTCTTTTTGTTGCACTGATCCGTGCTGAGGACAATTTTAAGAAACCTATTTAGAGCCTAAAGTATTTAATGTATTACGGTTTTTACCTATATATTCCACCGTACTCATCCGATCAATATTTGGATGTTATGAACAAAACAGTGGAGGCCTCTTTTGCTGTCGTTTCAAGTGGAATGTCAAATGAAAGAGGATAATTTTATTTGCATTTTTGTTACGAATTCAACTCTTTCTGAGAAAACGTCTATGCCCCGTGGTAGTTAGTATACATGCTGCTTATATACAACTGTAACGTCTACTTACGAAAAATACGGTACACATGTACCATACATACATATGTAGGGTGATCGGAAACTCATGTTTTCTTCTTAACTTTTGTTTGAAATATGGCAATGTTTAATTATGAAATAACATACACGTACACACATAAAGCGCCGGATTAAGAATAGCGTCACTCCATTTCCTTCTGTGGATGTCTTAGAAGGCGACTAAGGAAATAAATATCCAGGAGACGGGCAGCAGCATCTTCCTGAGAGAAAACCATGAGGGAGGCCTATGTCCTGCAGTGGACGTCAAATGGCTGATGATGATGATGATGACACATATAAACGTAGGTACGCAGTAGTCCCGGAAGGGTAGATAGACCGCTTGTTACGAAAGAAATAAAATATGAAATATATTTTTTAAATAATAAATGGTATTTGTGGCTGAACAAACTTCAGTTGGAATTCCTAATAACCACACTAGTCACACTCACACAATACATTATTTTTGGTATGTTTGTCTTTTAGTTTCCCTGCTGTCCACTACACACTAAAGTTGTTGGGTATTTAAGGAGCTTTGATAGATAGATAAAAACATTTATTTACATCTACACACATACACAGATATAGAACAGATTAAAAAGAGCATAAGTAACACAAAGCAAAATTGCACAGCAAGTGGACACACAAAAATTAACAGACAATACAACAGAAACTGTTTTTCGATTGAGGGTGGCCATCCCAAAATTAAATTTTCCCCAAATATCATTTGTACCTATGCCCGGGATAGAAATCGAGGTTCTTGCTTTGAGTCAAGTGTACCACTACTGCAAGAGATTACCTTGTTTTACAAAGTGTGTATTAGGTTGTTAGGTACACAACTTGACTTTTACATACGTAGTGGAAATGTAATGTTTTCTTGCTATAATTAGAAGCTAAGCTTAATGGAACTTCCTTCCTCTTCGTTAAGCTTATGTTGTGTAGGATTGGTGTAGTTTCTATCGGCATAATAGTTTTGTTTTTAATTTTTCTGTGTGGTTAATCGATTTGAAGTGAGAGCAAACTGTATTTTAACTATAGTGTATTGATTCAAAAATCGTTTTTTGTTCAACTTATTTTTGAAATAACGCATGACCTGAAGTGATTTCTTCAATGTCGATAACTGAATTACTTATTTATTTTTAATTTGTTTATTGACACAATTAAATAATTGAGACGGCTAAGAGGCGCTAATCAAATATTAATGTACATACGTATACATAATTATAATCAACTTATATAATTATATCATATTTAAATAAATAGTACGATAGACATAAATAAACATTTCGTTATAATAACAAGCGTGATAGGTAGAAAAAAAAGTAAAAACAGCAAAAAAAATCTCTTACAGAGATAAGCTCGCCTTTATACATCTTATTTCTTATGTAATATCCTGTTCAATTTTTCGTGTGCAATAAAGTATATTATATTATATTCAAAAATACTATAAATATAGTATTTTTTTTTACCATAGGCAATTAAGGCTCATTTTGTATTCATTTAACTAAGAGACAGGCATTTTCATTTAAACAAACTTTACAGTTACGGTTATCGTCCAATGTAAAACCAGCCACTGGCGGTTTAAATAGTCACGTCCCAGCCATCACCAAGAATAAGGAACCGCCATATACCCAACTCCTTGCGTGACTAACGTCAACTAATAATTCGCCGGCAAAAAAGTCACCAAAGAAGAAAACCGCAAAACATCGCCTACTCTATCACAATGTTAAGGTGCTCCATGAGGTACACTGGTCCCACAAATGAAAAAAAATACTTATTTTAATTTACAGATTGTCTTTACAAAAAGCGGCTTACAAATCCCACCACAAAGAACCTAGGATCAAAGACCAAAGACTAGATAGCATTTATGCCATAAACGGCCGCTTTTAGCGGTAATGCTAACTAGTCCCAGAGTTTGGGACTTTTACACTTAAAACTCCTTTGGACATTTCAGATCATCGTTCGTGGGTCCCAAAAATATTTGAAAACATTTCCACTTTTTGCAATAAAATATATGTAATAGAAGTTACGTTTTTTTTAAAGCATATTATCTCGCTCGCACAATGTAACATTTTAAATTAATTAAAAAAAATTTAAACTTTTGGTAAATGTGCACTGAGAATTTGATGCGTAATTGAATTACGGTTATTTTAAATATATTTTGGTTTTCCTATGCGTAGTTTTTAATAAAGAAAAGTTGTTTCCAAAATCATACATTTTGGAATCAAATTTTCGCAATCAAAATTTAGAACAGGATAAGAAAAATATGAAAAAATAAGATAAATATAGGATACCCTGTGCTATGCTAACCAGGTGAGGACATCGCAAATATTGCAACTCACCCAGACTGAGGCCGTGTGTACAACTGTTCGGTGGCTCCCAGTGGAAATCGAACCCATGACCTCCGGCATAGTAATCAGACGTGATACCGCTAGACCGACAAGCCAGTGACGGTAAAGACTAAGCATGTGTTTAAATGTGCGAGCAACAGGAAGCGTGGTATAAGAACTGCCTTAACGCAAACAATACAAAGGAGAATGATCAATTTACAATAGGAGTTAGTCTATTTTTGCGTCTTCTTGCGCATTGATGAAACCAACGTTAATCTATAAGAAATTAGCTCTGAAATGCAGGAAAAATATTATGAAAATATTAGATGTGAGTTTTGAGAAATCTTAATTTTGAGCCCATGTTTTGAGGTTATGACAACTTTGGTGGTTTGGTGTTATTTTGGGTTGGCATTGGCACCTAGTTAGTTTGAATTATAAACATACCTAGGTCATTATTAGGTTAGTGCTAAGTAATAATTCTGTATAAAATACCAAATATCCGTAGTTTCATGCAATGAGTAATAGGGTTTGTCTAATATTATCGCATATTTTTACGACAGTTTGCAATATTATATCTTTAAAAAAAGTCATAGGCATGTCTAAGAAGGAAAAAGGTAGCATAATTACGTACATTATCAGGTGCGATCCACGAACTCAACACATTAAGCATTGAGTTAGATAGTTCGTCCAAAGAATGCACTGGCAGTCGCTGGGGAACCTCATAGGAGCAGTTGATGCAACGTCGGCCAGGACTAACTTGTGTTTCACCAGAACCAGATGCCAATGTAGACAAAATAAACTTGTTTTGAACATAACCTATCCAAAAATATCTACGAGTCCAATTCTCTCTTTCACAATCACAAGCTCAGTTCGTTCCTACGGAGGAAGTTTGTGCTTTATGCCACAGATTATTATTTATGCTTTTAGCCAATGACATGTTAGGCGTTTACATACTGCGACTTTTTACAGATAGCGCGTGTGTGTAACGGTGGACGATTTGCGAGTGTATCCATGCACTAGCAAATCGTCTAAATCGCGACTATATCGCTGCAAAAAGTCGCAGGGTTTCAGGAGCCTAATGGGGGACAACGAGATAATTTCTGATAAATAAGCACAAACAGTCTTAGGTCCTACGCACAATTGAGACAAGACTATCCTAAGCCCACAATGGCGGTTTATTTTAGTTATTTATTCCACATATTGTTTATACATAGTCATTTTAACAATAAACTACACTAATTAAACAGTATAAAATCCACTGGAATCAATTTGCAAAAATAAAAGCCTAATAAAACCGCTCGTTTGAATTCCCGTCAAAAACTCCCCGTTTGCAATTTGCACTTTCGCATTTTATGTATGTACACGATTTGCGACTTTTTGCAATAATGTAATCTAATCTATGTTTGTAATCTGTATTGACTGACTCAAGTTTTTTAGTTACACAATCAATACAGATATTTTTTTTATTATTACTTCTAAACCCCTGATTCTTTTAATTTATCAAATAGAACCATGAAATCGTTTTTCAAAAGAAACATTTTGAGATATAAATGCTTAAAGCGCAACATAGACTGTTTTTGATCATTCTCCATTTCCAACAGAATTTGAATACAGAACTGACTCGGCCGCTTGACAAAACGTTTGGGGTCAGCTCGATTTTAGATTTAAAGCGCTGGTTTTCCTTTATGACTCGCGCGATTGGTATGGGATGGAACCTTGTTGACTTGGATGACAATTCAAGGGCAAAGTGTGGTAAATAGTATTTTTAGTGCCACGCGATGCTCGTACATAATTTCCCATTTAACGGGTCTAATCGCGATTACTTACTAGGTATGGTTAATTAGTTTAAATCCCGAAAACGTTGCAGTTGCCGTGGTCACGAGTGGACTGAAGTGGAGAGCACAATGTGATCGAGATTGGACCCGAATGTTTAAGAAACAAATGATGCGTCACACTTTTGGCCTTTGCATGAGATGATTTATGCAGCGTCCAGTTGCAGCTTTACTCACACTAGATTGGTGAAGGGATTCCTCGGATGCTGTTTGATGTTTGACAAATAAAGTATCTGTATCTGTATCTGCTGTAGTGCCTAGGAAATTGTATTTAGACGGAGGGGGCTCGCCAAGTATCTATACTATCCTGAAACGTCGGCTGCTTAGTCCAGCTTAGTTTGCCTAGCCCACAAGAAAGACAACTCAATATGTGCGGAGGCAACCAAGCCGCCTCACGATGCCTCACAATCTTCTTCATTTTTAGAAAAAAATAAAAATGTGTATTAAGAAATGGTTTTACCCAAATATTTAGTAATACTATTTAGCAAGGCCGCCCATTGTAGTTTTTTCATTGTAACTTTTATTTGTATGTTAGGTTTCTTGTGTGCAATAAAGAATACCTATTCAAAATAAGAAATACTATAGAGAAAAGGGGAAAGCCTTTATCAAAGAGGTAGAGCGTCGTCTGAGGAACCGTGGCTTGGACTACCGCTCTGGGGCACATTTTATGCAAATCTCCCTTGCTGTACAGCGCGGTAATGCTGCCAGCGTTATGGGAACCTTTGAGTCGGATATGTCTCGGGGCGGTTTGATTGACTTATTTTATATTGGTACATACCTACACACTCACACGCACAATACAAACGTGTGTGATTTATTTTATATAGACCACAGGCTAGTGTGACTTTTTTCTCAAGAATATTCTTATCTTACCTCACCCAGTAAAGTATACCGTACTCTTCTATCAGGTCTTGTGGACCCATTCTTTTAAGACACAATACATACCAAGAAAAAACAAAGATACACGATGACAAATATCAAATCAATTAGCAAGTTACTTTATAAATAACTGAACGATGAATCCAACGTCCTGAAAGCGCTCGGTGTCTGGATGTGGGGGCAGACAAAACAAATGCCCTTGCGTCACTGTTTACAAGTTAACAGTATCAAAAGTTGAGCAAACACTCCGCAGGCTGTAAACAAAAGAGAAGGCCTCGGGAGCCTCGCTGCCACAAGAAAGGCGTTTTCATGAGCGCAGCTGCGACGCTGTCATTTTTGTAGCAGAAGTTCTTTAGATGCGGACGGCGGGAGACTGGAACAATACCTATATATAAAAAAGCATTGAATCTTCTTTCTTGTTCGTACAGAACCTCCTAAACTATATTCATCATCATCATCATCATCAGCCATTTGACGCCCGCTGCAGAACATAGGCCTCTCTCATGGTTTTCATAACCATGGAGGGTTTTGCCATAATCGCCACGCTTGGCAAGCGGGTTGGCGATCGCAGTATGCGGTAGTCGCCTTCTACGACATCCACGGGAGGAAATGGAGTGACGCTATTCTTAATTCGGTGCCACACGGATCCTTAATCTGGCGCCATACGGATAAACTCTATTAACATTATATATAGAATAGAATAGAAATCGTTTATTACCAAAACACCAACAATTTAAAAAAGCAATAATAGCAGAGATTTACATTTTTTTTTTAGACTAAAGACTGAGAGTATCTCGGAGGATTACCCAGAGACTAGCTTTGCTGACAAAAACGAACCAATTATTGTTTAAGGTCAGCCTGCAAAAGACAAGAAGAAAGAAAGAAGTAACAAGGCAAATTCAGTATCAAGGTGGAATTTATTTACAAAAGTGTATTAGTAAAAATCTACACGTTGCAGAAGGCATTATATCCGTCGCATTGTTAAATTATTTTGTATTAGTGCAATAAAATTATGACATACTAGCTGTGCCCGCGACTCCGTTCGCGTACATTTCGATTTTTACGAAGCAGCATTTGTATGGGGGCCACGTCTTATCATAACTGGAGCTAGAATTTAAATAGCCTATCCTGTGTCCCAGATGTCTATATGTTTTTATACCAAATTTCATCAAATTCGGATAATTGGTTTAAGAGTTATGGAGGAATATACATACATACACACATACAGAAAAAAATTCTAAAAATCGTGAAATTAGTTTCAGTATCATATATTGAGCCTATAAAAACAATATCTCTGAAAACAAACTAACTTACTCCATGACCGACCCTTACAGATTTATTATTAGTATAGATTGAGAGCGGTGATATCCTAGTGGGTAGAACATTGGACTCGGAAGCGACAGAACCAGGTTCGATTCCCAGTGCGGGCATGTACCTATGACTTTGTTTTCTAAGTTATGTACATTTGTGAAGTTATAGTAGCAATACCTCTCGCTAACCGTGAAGGAAAACATCGTGAGGAAACCTGAGTGTCTGAGCTATTTACATACCTCAGCGCTTGAAACCGCCAATCCGCGGTGGGCACGCGTGGTGATTAAGCCCATACTCTCTCTCTGAGAGAAGGCCTGTGCCTTACAGTGGGACTTATATAGGCTGCTTATGTATGTATTGACGTCAGATAGCCGACATCATAATAGTAATAAAAACCGGCCAATACTGGCAGTATTGCCGGGCACGGTGCGTCAATAATCGGATAAACCCAACTTATTTCAATCCATCAGCCCGTCCATAGCCGCACATACGAGTATGCCTTCTCTAAAACGCGCCACTTCCTTTTGTCCTTGACCATCCCCAAAAAAAATCCATCTATTTATTTAATTAAGATAAAAAAACGGACAAGTGCGAGCCGGACTCGCCCACCGAGGGTTCCATACAAATTATATAAATAGTTCACGAATCGAGCCTCGCAGTTTTTTCCGAGCTTTTCCCGAACTTCAAAGACAAAAATTTTATTATTTATTTATTTATTTGTAACGGTACACCGACGGCTATCATAGATAATATTACAGAATACAATGTAAGATTACTGTGCAGCCAGGATTGGCCTCTTACAGGCATGCACAGCACAGCATACGAATACATCCTAACCAAAAATGACAAAGAATTATATCGCAAAAATAAAATTAGGCTAAATTATATTATTTACATTTTGGATATTTAATTTAATTATATATTTTTCAGATTTGTCCCTCTAATTGCAGTATAAAAAGATAATACTTGCCAAATGTCATAGTTCTAGGTCAACGGAAAGTACTCTATAAATTTTGATTCCCTTGAGTGTCGAAATATACGTTTTTTGTGGCATTTACGGTAACTTAGAAGTCTGATTTTTCACAGCTTCCAGGGACTGTAGATTTGAGTTTAAAATTTTAATTTCTACTCGATACTTCCACGCGTTCCCGAGATAAAAATGACAAAAAAGTGATCCTATAAGGGTTCCGGTGCTGAACCCTGAAAAATCTTAAAACCGCGAACAATTGCTGCCGCCTATCGCTACGCTGTGTGCAAGGCACTCATCGTGTGGCAAAAGTAAAAGTTTCTGGCGCGCCTGACGGTGAAATATATTGGGCCTAGTGAGAGCCGACCTTAAAGAAGACGCTGGGAACTTGACGGGTAGGTACAAGTGGAAATAACATTGCTCTTCGGGGATATTGTAAGCAGAGCATACTCTCCAACTCCGAACGGGGTGGGGAGAATTATTATCTTTATTATTGTTTTAATCATAGCGGTGTTACCAGAGCGGTAGAATGCCGACATCTCATTCGGGAGGTCGTGTGTTCGAATCCCGGCATGTCGCAATAGCTTTGCTTTCCTAGTTACTACTCGCTAACCGTGAAGGAAAACATCGTAAGGAAACCTGTGTCTGAGGTGTTCACATATCTCAGCGCTTGAAATTGCCAATCCGCGGTGGGCACGTGATGTAATTAAGCCTATACTCTCTCTCTGAGAGAAGGCGTGTGCCCTGCAGTGGAACATATATAGGCTACATGAAAAATATATATCATAGCTGCTCAATATAATATTGTAGCGGGCGATACGATGTTGGGGTGAGTGACATGTCCTTTCCCCTGACCCCAAAAACAATGACTTCGCTTTTATGCCTAATTATGTCTTTATCGCTATAAGTATGTATGAACTATTTTTATTACAATTATTAATTTTATTATTATCTTTATATAAAGATAAAAAGTACCTACCCGAAACCGGCGTGCGTGCATGCAACGCCTAGTGAATGTTGAGGCAGCGAAAGTGATCTGTCAGGATCGTGGCAAGTGGCAGTCACTGGTCTCTGCCTACCCCTCTGGGATACAGGCGTGAGTTTATGTATGTATGTATCATTATGATTATGCCATATGTTAGTATATTGTTTAATTTGAAAATAGGGCTCCAACTTTGGGGTTCCTCATTTTCCATTAAACGTTATGTTCCACTAACGCAAATCGATCGTTTTTAATCCGTAAAATCTCTATAGCTTAGAAAGCGCGTGTCCACTAAAGATCGGCGAATATAATCATTCTAGATTCAAGCAAATAATAAACCCACAGTTAGGACGGTACCCTAATATTCACACATTTTCCTTCTAGTTTGAAAAACTTCTGGAAAAGTTAAATAAAACTAAATACAAAATCTCCGACTTTATCCGTGCTTGTTATTAATTTATTTGAATTTTGCTCGCAAAGTTTTTCTTCGCACAATGGCTGGAAGTTTTTGTTTCTCAGGCGGACTATGAAGATCAACACTGTTTTTTGAAACTACTGCAGGGACGTAATTTTTCAACAATAAAAGTGGTCACTGGTTTTTATTTATTTTACTTATTTACAATGATTTATTTATAGAAATATAATCTGGGTGGTTTGAAAGCCACAGTTATGTAATTAGTAATTAAACATGCGATAGGTTTAGACGTAAAGTGACATTAAAATAAATAAAGTAGGTATGCCTGTTGTTACTTTGAGTGACAGGATACGCAATAGTGTGATTACAGAACGTTGTGGACTGAATGAGGATGTAGTGACCAGAATTGAGAAAGGAATGTTGCGTTGGTATGGACATGTGGAGAGGATGAAGGAAGAAAGATTGCGGAAACAAATATATCGAGTGAATGTGGGTGGAAGGGCCGGTAAGGGACGACCCAGACGGACATACTTCGACCAAATAGGGGATGTATTAGCAAAGGGCAAGATAAAAGTAACCGAAACCGGCGTGCGTGCATGCAACGACTAATGGATGTTGAGGAAGCGAAAGTGATCTGTCAGGATCGTAGCAAGTGGCAGTCCCTGGTATCTGCCTACCCCTCTGGGACACAGGCGTGAGTTTATGTATGTATGTTTGAAATAAAAATTACAACTTAGTAACTAAAGCAATATACTCGTTTTGACAACTAATTTAGTATAATTGACTCACCCAGTCCATCAAAACATAATATGCATTGCATATTTTCATTTGAGATTTTGTTTAAGAAATCCCTGGTGAATCTCGCTGTGGTCTATCTTTGTGAAGCTTTTTGATCATCTGATCTAACCCAACGACTGTTCTAAGACATCGAAGCTTCCCAAAAGTCACAACATGTCATAAAACGAGATTGCGAACGCCAACCGCTACCCTAAATCCAGCAATCCAATACCATATCAACCAACGTCCAATTTGATTGCGTAGTAATATGTCTAGCGTTGCTAATCCGTAATCCAGGGTCGCAGCGGTGACGACACCGTGGACTTGGCGTGTCAACAGTAAAGCTGTTTACAAACTGGGCCTTATTTCATCGAACGAACGTTCGTAGTTTACTATGACGACGGTGGTAGCCCAGTGGGTAGAACAATGGACTCGAAAGCGAGAGATTCAAGTCCGATTCCCAGTGTCTTTGACTTTGTTTATTTTCTAAGTCACGTGAATCTGCGAATTTGTACCAGCAATAAGAAGACACGATAACCGTGAAGAAAAACATCATTAGGAAACCCGCGGCTTGGTTGGCTCTGTACGTATTGACTAGTCTTTCCTGTGGGTTAAGCCGACCAAGCTGTCAGGATGGTATAGGTGCTGGGCGTGCCTGCGCTATCTAAAAGCAATGTCCCGGTCCTGCAGCGTCCAAGTGGTCCCTTCACCCATCTGGTGTGAGTGAAGGTGTCACTGGACGCTGTATAAATCATCCCATTACGTAAATGCAAAGGCTAAAGCTATGACAGTTTGATGTACATTGCAAGTCGATTAAACCGCAGATAAATAACATAATTGGATATAGATTTCAATATGTTGTTTCTTCCCACGCCACCAAGCATCTCGCTCCCCTGCCAATCTCATCCATTTTTTTCCGGGATGGTCACTAAGGTACATTTTGCCAATGCGTTAGTATTTTGCCACTAAGTCTCAGTATTTTCCTCAGATTTTTTAGGTGCTATATAGCAAATTTACCTAACTTGTTTTTTTATTTACTTACAGGAATAAATATGTTGATAAATTGTATTTTATATTTATTGAATTAATAAGTTAAATGAATGTGATCTAGGACGAGCAGACTGCTTAATATCAATCAGAAATCAAAAATTTCTTTAAACGTAAATACATTACATTCTGTTTCATAAGCAGCCTATATACCTCACACTGTAGTAGGGCACAAGCCTTCTCTTAGAGATAGAGTATGGGCTTAATCACTACGTGTGCCCACCGCGGATTAGCGATTTTGTGCGCTGAGGTATGTGAATAGCTCATACACTCAGGTTTCCTCACGATGTTTTCCTTCACAGCTAGCGAGTGGTATTGCTACTACAACTTCACAAAATGTACATAACTTAGAAAACAAAGTCATAGGTACATACCCGTACTGGGAATCGAACTTGGATCTCTCGCTTCCGAGTCCAATATTCTACCCACTAGACCGCCACCGCTACATTGTTAGCCGCTACCTTAGGGCCGTATTTGTAGTGGACAAAAAGATTTGAAATGTTACAAATAAAATGAATAAATAAAATGTTCTTTAGGTGGAAACAAACTAGTGTTGCCGCTCGATAGGCCAATATCGATTGTCTATCGATAGCCTATCGAAAGTTAAAGAAAACACGATAATACCGATAGTCAATCGATAGTATCGATACTATCGATAGTATCGATAGCATCGATTTCTCTTCTACTGCAATACTATCGGTAAACTGCAATACTATCGATAGTATCGATAGTTTCGTCGCTGCCAACCAATGAACTATCGATAGTTTCGATACTATCGATAGTATTGCTCTTTAATATTGAATAGACTATCGATAGTATCGATACTATCGATACTTTTGTGCTATCGATAGTGATATTTATTTCAATAGTATTGCATTGAGTATGCAAGCATAATGAGTGGTAGGAAAACTAATGTGGTATATTCAACCAACTAGTGTATTGACTTTTTTTAAGCGCACTAAATTCTGTTCTCCGCCTTACTCCTACCTTACCTGCATGCATACTTCATCCAATACTATTGAATTAGAGATCTCTATCGATAGTACAAAACTATCGATAGTATCGATACTATCAATACTATCGATAGTATCGATAGTATTGATAGTTCATTGGTTGGCAGTGACGAAACTATCGATACTATCAATAGTATTGCTGTTTACCGATAGTATTGCAGTATAAGAGACATCGATACTATCGATTGTCCTATCGATCGTGTAGATGATTTTAGCGTTTTACAATCGATTGCAAAACTATCGATTTTTCGGCAACACTAAAACAAACCGTTGATAGAAACCAGCGATTGTCAGTAACATGTGTTACCGACAATCGTAGAATCGTTCCTTCATCTGCAGGGGTCGGATTGGAAGATTATGCTTGACATAATAATTTGTTCTTATCACACTAATAATAGTGGTCTCACACTTGAATGGCTCTCGTTTCAGTATCATATCAGTATAATTGCAAAATAAATATATTTGTAAAACAAGTCATCTTTTTCACTCATGGTTCGGTCTGAAAACCAGCGCCAAAGCCCTGCTTTGGCATCATGCTGAGACTGGCCCATTTTTGGCAACTTTGTGTGTCTAAGTTTCATGTAGGTACTTAGGTACAGGTATTTCGCCAAATGTGTCCTATGGTTTGCTAATTTAATTATGCACATATTGTTTGTAATTCTTTGTAAGGATATTGGCTTGTGTGCCTACTGTATGTAATTCTTTGCAATGTTGTCAAATAAAGCTTATTCTTATTCTTATTCTTATATGCTCTGACGAGTTTTGTTGTGTGTGATCACTACTCCGAAACAAAGTAATTTATGAGCTAAATACTGTTAAATAACTAAATTTCGACCGTTTCTTCTGCGTAATTAATGTCTATCTGGTGGTGGTGGTGGTATAAGTAATGTATACCTTTGCCAAAATTCAGCTTTCTAGTAGGTACTGATCGTCACTGAGCTAAGCCGCAGACACACAAACAGACAGACAGATGAACATGGCGAAACTATAAGGGTTCCTTGTTGACTACGGAACCCTGACAGATGTCGTACAGTCACCGTTATCGTCCAATATGAAACTGGCCGTTCTCGGCAAATATTTATCTTGCGAGAAGCAATGTATTCGACCATTGCAAATATTGATACTCTTGCCTTCTATATATATCAAACTGATCTCTATCCCTATTTCGTAAATGAATGAAGCTTTACACGATTTTAGTTTCTGGACTGTTCTAGAAAAACTGTACTGGACTGTTCCAGCCTCTCTACTCTCGACGCTAATCTGACCAACTTGCGTTACAATTAAGCACATTTATTTAATAATTGACCGTGAAGGAAAATATCGTGATGAAATTTAAAGCACCGAGGTGCTCACATACCTCAGTGCTCTTAATTACCAATCCGCGGTCTGCAAGCGTGGTAATTAAGTTCGTGGTAATTTCTAAGTTACGTATATTTGTGAAGTTATAGCAGCAATACCACTTGCTAGCGGTGAAGGAAAACATCGTAAGGAAACCTGAGTGTCTGAGCTATTCGCATACGTCAGCGCTTGAAATCCCCAATCCACGATGGGCACGCGTAGTGATTAAGCTCTCACTCTCTCTTTCTGAAAGAAGGCCTGTGCCTTACAGTGGGACCTAATATTTCTCACATTTTGCATTTAATTCTGACGCAATTTGAACACAGTAACTAAATTCTAAATTAGGAAAGTAACTTTGACTGGGGATCAATCTTAAAATTTTTATTGCAAAGTCTCCTGTAATATTTTACCGGTAGAAGTATTATCGAGTATACTCTAGTATGCACAGTATACTGCAGAATAATAAACAACAAACAAACAAAACATTAACATTTACATACATTGCTTCTGGCCCCACACTAGGATACCCTGTGTCGTGGGAACCAGAAACAACGACATCACAAACATGTAAACATCCAAGACCTGGGGTTTTTTTTTTTGTCCCCAGCCGGGATTCGAACCCGGGACTTCTCGCATGGTATGCATATGCACTACCTATAATGTATTTTTTGACAACTATTCCATCAAAATTCTTCAAGGAGTGGCGCAAATTTTCTGTGCTCGACTTTTGTAGCAAAACCACCCGTAACGTAACTGAGTAAAGTGCACGCACGTAAATGTTCGTTTTATGTCGAATGTACAGCACATCAACCTTTACATGCGTGCACTCTGCTCAGTTACGTTACGAGCGATTTTGCAATGAAAATTTAAGGGTTGACTTGATGTCGACTGTACTAAGCTAGAATCACTGCACGAAGACAAAGGCAGGCCTGCGCTATATTTTTAATTAAATATCTCCATTCTTTGTTTGCAGATGTCGTGTCCAGAGTTACGAAGCTGTATACGTGAGTAAAACTCGTCTACCTTTTTTATAGAATTCCTCTTTTAATTTTGTTTTGCTTTAACTTAGACACGCGCGATATGGGTCCGGGAAAGAGATGATAGTTCATTCCTCGACAGAGCTTACTCTTACCCCTAGATAGACATATTATTATAGTACTGTCAGATAGCGTGGGCGTAAGCCAGCCTTAGGCTTGCACCAACGCTGTTTGTGATAGATAGATAGATAGATAGATAGATAAAACACATTTGCACACACACATGAACAGGAACAGTACAAAAAGAAGCACCGTATACATACAGCAAACAAAGAAAATATAAGTATTATCTGTATATCCAGTGGTAAGCGCTATCCAGTAAATACGCACAAAAAACGTAAATGCCATTTGCAGAGCTATCCAAAGACAAATTTTGTGACCGACAACCCTCTCAATTCAATCCTAATATATATTAATACTATAAATGGGTGTTGCCGACCGACCAACCAACCTTTTTTATGTTTTTACTTCTTTTATACTTTTTCTATATTATTATGTCTAATATTTTAAAAATTAAAAAAGAACTATGTCAAGAAGAAAGACGAATAAAAACAGATTCCTAAAAGTTACTCTCGCGTTTTCTTAAATATGCGTTTCAATGGGAATTTTGTAAAGATGTTTGGATATCTGATACTCAATCACGCAATAACGGCTGAACGGCCTAAGATGAAATTTTTATGGAGATAGTTTGAGTCCCGGGGCAGGACATAGGATACTTTTCATCCCGGAAATTACTGATTCCATGCGAACTAAGTCGCGGACAAAAGCTAGTCAGATATATTTATCTGTTTATCCATGGATAAGTATTTACGTATATACTTACTTATCCAGTAACTTGGCGCAAGACGCCCTAAGAAAGATAAACCAACGGATAAACGTATCGACGCAGTATGCGGATGCCAGGATTGTTAGTCATAAAATTTTTCTATAGATAACTTTGAAAATGTTTGTTTTGTACTTAAAAGCTTGATGTTCTGTGAACTCTATCTGTATATATCTAGCCCTTTAATAGAGCACTCTTCCCTGCCATTTGACTGCCTTGTTGGTCTAGCGGTAGCACGTCTGATTACCATGCCGGAGGTCGTGGGTTCGATTCCCACTGGGGGCCGCAGTACATATGTACAAATGGCCTCAATCTGGGTGTATTTACATGTTTGTGATGTCCTTGTCTGGTTGCATAGAACGTTGCATAAAACAGAGTATCCTAGTTTGGGACGAGAACAAGTGATTGTGTAGTCTGGGAGTTAATATTATTATTATTATTATGAATCTCGTCCATTGCTTTCCTACGGTTTACGTTAAGATGACATATCTTACCACTGGTCTGCCTACTGGTCTACTCTATGACCATCTTAGTCCACCAACCGTCCTATGCCTAGCCACATGGCATGCCCATCTCCACTTTTGAATTAGTTATCACTTGTCAACGTCTTCGACTTTAGTCTTTTGCCGAATTATGATGTTGAGTAGACGATCTTTGGGGAAGCGAAAGTGATCTGTCGGGATCCTGGCAAGTTTCAGTCCCTGGTCTCTGCCTACCCCTCTGGGATCCAGGCGTGTGTTTATGTATGTATGTATGTAGTACACGATCGATGTACCGTGACCCCGGAATGTACCATGATTCCGACATGTACCATGAACCCGGCATGTACCATGACCCCGGCATGTACCATGACCCCGGCATGTACCAATGACTTTGTTTTTCTTACTTTGTTATGCGCACATTTGTGAAGTTACCACACGCTAACGGAGTAGAAAAACGTCGTGGGGAAACCTGAGGTCTGAGGTGCTCACATACGTCAGCTCTTGCCAATCCGCGGTAGGCACGCGTGTTGGTTAAGCCCGTACTCTCTCTCTCTCTCTCTCTCTCTCTCTGTCTCTCTCTCTCTCTCTCTGTGTGTAAGAGAAGGCCTGTGCCGTATATAGGTTGCGTTATTCATGCACGATCGATGACTGCTCTCCATTGCACTCAATGCAACTTTTCGACTCACTCTAAAAGCTACAATACGTAGACTACAACCAAATTTGGACACCTCTCCTGTTTCTCGGGCAGAAAGAATGGCATACCTACGCCTAAGTGTGTACTTACGGCTTCTCCTTGCAATATAAAGACGGTATGGCGGTCGGGGCTAACATAAGACAGTCGAAAACAAAATGTATCCTTTAGGCAAGATGGGATACTTCGGCAAAAAGATATTACATTAGATCTAGCTATAATTTTTTTGTACATCCATCTACCGATTATATTCCTGCTGCAATCCACTCCATCCAAAGGTTGTCTGGAAGAGATCGCTCTGAGCGATAAGACCGCCAATTGTATACCACTACTTAGATATAAGAAACTATTGTAATATCTTTCACCTGGTTCTGCAATATAGTATTCTTCATCTATCTATCTATCTATTATCAATACGACATTATTTTATTTTAAGGCTGGTTTTACTTAAAAGAAACATACCTATAAATGTCTACGATATACATTCAGTATTCTGCATGAATGCAACGAAATAAATCAGTTGATTTGGTGGCCAAAAACTAGTGGTTTTTGGGGTTCCGTACCCGAAGTGCCAAAAGGGACCCTTTCACTAAGACTTAACTTTCCGTCCGTCTGTTGCCGCTATAACAACAAATAATGAAAACAGAATAAAATAAATATTTAAGGGGGCTCCCATACAACAAACGTTGTCTAAAGACAGCGGTCGCCATCTAGCGGCCATATATGTAACCTTCACAGCATCGATTTCATGTCGTTAAATGTCAATGTTAAGCGCTTCTTGTTGGTTTTTATCGATGGCGCTGTTCTCAAATTCGATCATTGTCTAATGTTGTATAGATAATGGTACGGAACCCTTCGTGCGCGAGTCCGACTCGCACTTGGCCGCTTTTTGGAATATTTCAATGATCAGTTTTTCAGGTACAACAGCAAGTCAGCTGAATTATTCTCGTTAATTTGTAAAGAGTAATAAAGAAATTGTGGGGAAATGCTATATAGTTACACAATTAATTGGAATATCATTGCAGGATTATTGCAGTAGAAATGAGGTCCTTGAGAAGTATGTCTGGTATTACTTTGAATGATAGGACACACAATAGTTTGATAAGGAACGTTGTGGACTGAAAGATGATGTAGTGACTAGAATTGAGAAAGAAATTTTGCGTTGGTTTGGACGTGTGGAAAGGATGAGGGAAGAAAGATTGACAAAACAAATATATCGAGCGAATGTGGGTGGAAGGGCCAGTAAGGGACGTCCCGGCGGACATACTTCAACCAAATAGGGGATTTATTAGCAAAGGGAAAGATAAAAAGTACCCGAAACCAGCGTGAGTGCATGCAACGACTAACGAATGTCGATGAAACAAAAGTGATATGTCAGGATCCTCGCAAGTGGCAGCCCCTGGTCTCTGCCTACTCCTCTGGGATAAAAGCGCGAGTTTATGTTTTTTTTTATAGCTATTACACGTCTCACTGCAGTGGACAGGCCTTCTTTCAGAGAGGGAGTATGGGCTTAATTACCACGCGTTCCCACCGTGAGTTGGCGATCTCAAGCGCTGAGTTATTAGTTTTTGTTTAACTACAAAATTGAAATACTGTGAAAACTCTCAATTTCGCGGCGCACATCGCATTTCATCATACCACAGCTTCCTGTGACTGTACAGCACAGGGGATGTCGGCAAGCAATATTGCGGAGTGCTCCGCTTATCCCACTTCACCCCTGTCCCGCGGGCGTCTCCTCACTGATCCTCTGAGCCTGTGATTTGCTTAAGTGAGAATTAGACTGAAAGGGTCTGAGTAATAGACTGAGCTGAACAAAAATAAATGTTTTGCCACCACACACGCATTTCTGCAATAAAAAAATAGGCTCAATCGAATCGAGTTGTAGAGTCCGCGAGTTGAGAGTTAAAATTTATGATTTTAATGCGGCTGACGGCTGACCAAATCTCGCATTTTAAGAACTGTTGTTATTGAAAAGTTAGGTACAGCTGAATAACAGAGAACTTACAAAATATTTTGATCTCATTGAAGAGGCCATGTTAAAGGTAAAATATAGTGATAAAGGTTTTTGCTATAACTCACACTTTTCACGATATAACCTGTCGATAAGTCCTTGCGAATGTGGATGGAAGGCCCGGTAAGGGACGACCCAGACGGACATACTTCGACCAAATAGGGGGATTTATTAACGAAAGGCAAGATAAAAAGTACCCGAAACCGGCGTGCGTGCATGCAACGACTAATGAATGTTGAGGAAGCGAAAGTGATCTGTCAGGATCGTAGCAAGTGGCAGTCCCTGGTCTCTGCCTACCCCTCTGGGATACAGGCGTGAGTTTATGTTATGTTATGGTTTAAGTCCTTGTAGTGATGTCGTACAAATATGCTCAGGCGTTTATAAACTTTGACATCACAGAGCTAGGTGACACCTTATTATAATGTATGAAGAATTAATCAATATTTTTTTTAAATAACTTACTCGTACATACCAACTACCTTTTTGATTTCTTCATATTTTTTCTTACCCACTCATCCACGAGTTTATTATTTATTTATTTTCTCAATTAGATTATAATGTAATGCCATTCATATTTATATTTTGACATGTATCTGATAAACTAATTATTATTATAGAGGGACGTACACAATTGTTGGGCATTACTTCGTTGTCACGAAGCATGCACTTAAATATTTAATACTATAATTCAACATATTATTATCACAATGACATTTATTCTTCTTCAATGTTTACTTGTTTCATTGAATATACCGTTAATGCTATCATCAATCATTTATACTTTGACATTTGGATATACAATTGCTGCCGATTTATTTATTAACCTATTTTCGTTTCCGAGTGCTGCACGTCAGCGCATTACTGGGTACTGACGGAAGACCAGCGCTGGAGTGGTCTGCCTCTTCAGCATATGCTGAGTCAGAGCCCCTTTGCATTTGCAACACCCACAAATCGTTTTCTCGTATTCTGTTGTTTTGCCTGTGCTTATATTTTTGTGCTCTCTGTTTGTCTCAATATTGTAAATATTGTTTGTCTCTGTTTTCTCTTGTGCAACTATTTCTTTGTTTTTAATTTGTTATATATATGTGTGTACGCAGATGCAAATAAATGTTTTATCTATCTAAAAAATATCTCGACACAAACTCAGATCAAAACAGAGGTTCGATTCTCACTAAAGGCTGCTGTACTTGATTTTCCATGTTTGTGATGTCCTAGCCTGATCACCAAAGCGCGATTGCAAGGGATTATGTTGTGTTCTAGTTATAATTAAATGGATCGTTCAGGAACCCCCCTACATCTATAGTCTCACACCGCGTCTAGGGTTAACATCGCGCCGCCAAGCTCACATTATCATAGAGGCGGGTTCTTGAGACTATCCTGGGATCTAGGGCTAGTTTTGCGACGCAATACACGTGAGCAAACTTAAAATAATAAATCGAACACTCATACCCGCACCCTTCCGTGGATGTCGTAGAAGGCGACTAAGGAAATCAATTACCAGGAGACGGGCAGCAGCGTCTTCCTGATATTCCAACCGCATACTGCGATCGCCAACCCGCCTGCCAAGCGTGGTGATTATGGCAATACCCCTCATGGTTATGAAAACCACGAAGGAGGCCAATGTCCTGCAGATTTATGCAGCGTCACACTAGATGCCACTGCAACTCCTACTTACACAGCACTTTTTACAAAAATGATCTGAAAAATAGTTTACCGATTGTTTACCGAGGGAGTAAAATACTATTTTTAAGGCGAGAGTGTTTCTTTGTTATCTTGTTTCTTGGATGAAAAGTACACCACTCGAGCTTAAAAATAGTTTTACTCCAGAGGTGGACACTCTACTTTTTATCACCCTCTATGAGAAAATAAGTGAACGCAACCATATTATGAATCCACAAAGTTGTAGGTTGTTTAGATTTGGCTAAATCTTGAAAATATGCCAAAAATACATTTTCTGAAAAAGACTTCACTCTTCTTGCATTTTTCCAAAGGATGAAATTGTCGTATGCTTTTTTATAATGTTTACGCAATTTTGTTGGTAAAAGATTTTGTATCACATTGTTAGCGTTACTCTAGTAAAAATAACAATGAAAATTACAGAAACGAAGAGACGGAATGCATTAGGCGCCTTTTTCAGTTTTTTTTTTGCTCACGCGCGGTTTTCTTTTAAACAGCCAGCAATTTGTGCAACATAGTTCGTGTTTGTGAACAATGTTGCGCTGTGAACTTAGCAACAATAGCAACATGCGCGTTCCAAATTTAAATCACTTTTATTCCCTCAGGGAATGGAAATGCGTTTTAGTCCCTGTTCACGGGGAACGAGCTAGGTCTTTTCGAATAGATGTGATAAAAATACTTTTTCATCACTCATAGTCGGAAAGTAGCTCTGAAGTTGCCTGAGAAGCGGGTCTAAAGAAATAATTTTCAGCCCTAGGGAGAATCGTTTTTAACTGACATCTGTCAAATGATTTAAAAAAAAAACTAGTTCTATTTTAAAATTTCTGTTGAACCATCTTCCGACTTCTCAAATTTCAGGTAGCCAGCGACGAGAAAAAATACGCGGCCAAGCGGCAATCCGATCTTCTTTTGTTTTTTCGAGTTGTAGAGTTTTGTTTCTAGGTAGGTACTTTCGTATAGCAGAGATGTATTAATATTTTAACTAATTTACATTTTTATTTTTACTTTCCTTATATTCGTAACTAGCTGTGCCCGCGACTCCGTTCGCGTACATTTCGATTTTTACGAAGCAGCATTTGTATGGGGGCCACGTCTTATCATAACTGGAGCTAGAATTTAAATAGCCTATCCTGTGTCCCAGATGTCTATATGTTTTTATACCAAATTTCATCAAATTCGGATAATTGGTTTAAGAGTTATGGAGGAACATACATACATACATACACACATACAGAAAAAAATTCTAAAAATCGTGAAATTAGTTTCAGTATCATATATTGAGCCTATAAACACAATATCTCTGAAAACAAACTAACTTACTCCATGACCGACCCTTACAGATTTATTATTAGTATAGAAGAAGATAAAAAGCACAGTTTTTGCCTCGAGTGAATTTAATTATTTAAAACCTTTTGTTCTTAGCACGGATAAGTGCAAGAAAAAGAATATAACTAAATAAGTTACTTTCACTCCTACGGTAACAATGTACTATTTTTTCCATTGGTGGCACTAGTGATTCTCGTGGAACCCCTTAAATGTTGCCATGGTAGAAAAAAAAACATACGCCTGCTCCTTATTTGAAAACGGTTAAGAACAATTTTACCATCATGTGCATTCTTCCATACTTACCCATATTATGAACCACTATACATATACGTCTTAACGCGAATTTTTTTGCATAAAGCGGGCGAAAACGACAATTATGTATGTATGGTAACCGGCCTGTGTCCATGCAACGACTAATAATAATTACAATAATAACTACCACACAATACAATCACCTGACCTGGTCCCAAACTAGGATACCCTGTGCTATCGTAACCAGGCAAGGACGTCACAAACATGAAAATACACCCAGACTGAGGCCATTTTGTACAAATGTAGGGCGGCTCCCAGTGGAAATCGAACCCAGGACCTCTGGTTTGAATGAATGAAACAAGTCCGATGATGTTATATCGTTACGGTAAACGTCCAAAATTATGTTTCAGATTCTTCCACTCATTAATACAAATAAAGTTCATTAAAGAGGAAGCACCGAAACGTCGAAAGAAAAAATACAGCTAAAGAAACATTCCCGAATAAAGCAACTTTCAAAATTTTGTATGGGACCGCTGATTGTATTTTATGTATTACCATTTACGTGATAATAGAGTTATATACGTCCCACTGTACAGAATAGGCATTCTCTCAGAGAACCCACCCACCCAGAGAGATACCCACCGCAGTTTGGCAATTTCCAGCGCTGACTTAAGTCAACACCTCAGGCACTCAGGTTTCCTCGCGATGTTTTTCCGGGGTAACTTAGAACACACGATTTCTTGAATATAAGGCAAGCGTTCTACCTACCGCGCTACCACCGCTACATCCCAAATGTACTAGAGAAAAACTGGCCAAGTGCGAGTTAGACTCGCGCACGATGCGTTCCGTACCATTATCAACATTAGACACAAAGATCGAGGAAAAACGGCAAAAAATCACGTTTGTTGCATGGGAGCCTCTTAGATATTTAGTTTATTTTAATTTAATTATTTATTTTTGAAACGAATATAGAACTAAATATTCTGTAAATATTTCAAGCGTCTACCTATTGCCGTTATTAATATCGAGCAAAAAACGGCAACGAAATTACGTTTGTTGTATGCGAGCCCCCCTTAAATATTTATTTTATTCTGTTTTTAGTATTTTGTTACAGCGGCAACAGAAATACATCATCTGTGAAAATTTCAACTGCCTAGCTAATCACGGTTTATGAGATACAGCGTGGTGACAGACAGACAGATAGACAGACGGACAAATAGACAGACAGACGGACAGTGAACCCCGTTTGGCACCCCGAAGGGTACCCTCAAAAGAGAAAAAAATGCACGCATATCAAAGTGCTGTCAGCTGTAAAACTGAACCAGTCAAATCCGTCCGTTATTTTTCGTGCTGATAGTTTGCAACATTCATCAACCTAGGGCGAGTGGGGTAGAGACTCTATTCCACAGAAAATATGGCGCACTTCTCCTCTTGGATTCTCTGGAATCATCCATGCGAGGACCGCTCCCAATACGTCCCTACTAGCTGCAAGCGTATGATCGGAAAACGGGAAAATTCAGCGAAGCAGAAAGCGATGGGATCGGATGTTGTATGTACAGTTGACAGCACATTAACCTTAATATTTTAGTTGTAAAGTCGCCTGTGATGTAACTGAGTAGAGTGCACGCAAAAGAAGGGAAGTTTTAGTTCCTTTGCCAGATTTATGGTGATTTCATATCATCATCATCATCATCATCAGCCACTCGACGCCCACTGCAGGACATGGGCCTCCTTCTTGGTTTTCATAACCATGATGGGTTTTGTCATAATCGCCACGCTTGGCAGGCGGGTTGGCGATCGCAGTATGCGGTTGAAATCTCAGGAAGACGCTGCTGCCCGTCTCCTGGTAATTGATTTCCTTGATTTCATATTGCCTTCATATATACCTGCACGGTGGGCGCGCGTCGTAACTAAGCCCATACTACCTCTCTGAGAGGAGGCCTGTGCCCTACAGTGGGACGTATGTAGGCTGCATTATTATTATTGTTATATTCCAACATAACTCCCGCACAAAAACTCAGGGAGAAGGCAGTGGCTGAAAACCAGCGCTGCTCGAGACTGACCCGGGTCAGCACCAGCTGAGCAACTACCTTTTGCTTTATATCATAACCTAGTTAAGCCTTACTTTACTTTAAGTTGTATTTTGATGAGGCAATGAATACTTTTTTATCTTATTTCAAAAGTGCAGTTCAAAGACATAACCTCTAATTTTAACATGCTATTAGATTTGGTTTATTTTATTACTCAAATTATTGTGATTTTATAATGATTAATAGCGGGCAAACCCCCTGCGTGCTTTGCGCGCCAACCCCCAGCCGCTCCGAGCTTCGCTCTCTACGGCGCTCGGCTTGGGACCTCGCTAGACACTTTTGTGGTTGTTACTTATCGCGTGGGAACATGTATGGTATCGGCCTTAGGCCTCGGCCTGAACGAAGATCAGCCTTCAGCCTCGCCGCAGCGTGTGTATGGTCTCGGCCTGAACGTAGCTTGGCCTTCGGCCTCACTGCGGCCGAGTTCTCCATGCCCACTCCGCGGAGCTCGGCCTTTGGCCTCGCAAGTTTGCCCTATCTGATTTTCGTTCTGAATTTTGTACTAAAGGTCGATTTATGTACAAATTCTCCATAGAAAATTTGTCATTTTCATAAAAATTTAAAAAGTAATTCTGGCTAAAACGGCGTCCGGGAAATAATGGAAAAAATGCGGAAATGCTGGCAGTTCGATTTTCATAAATATCATCGACATCATCTTTTACGGAGACCCAGTCAGAATGAATGAATATTCTTGCAGTCTTGCTTGAGAAAAGCCGAGACACAATTCTCAGTCTCAGCCGGACCCTACCCAATTCGTAGGCTGGTTTCACATTGGACGATAACATTAACTGCATTTACGATAAATTTTGGTTGGTTTGAAAGCTATAGCAAAATGAACGTGCCTTAAAAATATCGAGCATTTTTTAAACAAGATTTCTCTACTCATTTCTTTTATTTATTTTCCCTTCATACTAAAAAGTGATTACTAGATGGAATGACTAGACGGAATTTTTAATTAATTTCGAATCACCCAGATGTCAGCCTGTATATCGTAATATAGTAAAATTTACGGAGGCCGAAGATATGGTGGAGATGGTCTAGCTTATCGAGAAGTTTTTCGGTGAGTTCATGATAGCACACATCTGTAAAGTTATAATAAGGGGTTAGTGAGAAAAAAAAGCAGGCTTCCTCAATGATTGCAACTAAGTAAATTACTTTTACTTGCGTTTCTTCATCTTTTCTCCTAGATAAAAGCCGATTTCAACTTTTTAGGCGGAATAAATTTGCGTTACTGGCACTCAAATCAAAATTCATTAAAGACAAAAAGTTGAATTTTTGCTTGCCTTTTAATGTCTCAAATTGCACAAATTACAGTTTTACAGCTCTCGAGAAATAGACTCCGAAAGATCGCGATTTTTATTTAAAAATTTCATGTTCAGAAAGACCCCAATAAGCTTTTTGGACCTTAAGGCTGCTGTTACGTCGAGCATGCTGTCTTGAGTATACTTTTGATAAATCTGGTCTGAGGGTTTGATGCATAATGATAAAACAATAATGGATATTTTAAAAACATTTTTGTTTTACAATAAGTAGTTTTTAGTAAAGAAAAGTTATTTTCAAAATTATTGATTTTGGAATAAAATTTTCTCAACTAAAAGCTGGGTACAGGACAGATCACATTAATCAAAAGTATACTCATTTTCTTTCAATCACTTAAAATGTTGTACGGTGCGAGCGAGATGCCATGCCCTACATAACAGCAGCCTTAATAATTTTAAGGTTTCCTCAGAAACGACAACTCTCGAAAAAAATCCTATGAAACCGATTTTTTAATTTCGAATACCTTCCCTTAGACGATCAGGCTAACTTTTTTGTTTACTGCCCGATTTAGAACAAATTTTGAATGAGCAGTCTTTTCGTGATCCAACTAAAAAACCAAATTTTTTGGCCTTTAACCGACTTCAAAAAAGGAGGAGGTTATCAATTCGACGCGTATTTTTTTTTTATTTGGCTCCATAACGTGAACCTCGCGGGTTCAAGTCCCGGCATGGGTGGAATTTTTAGCCTCTAAATAGGTTTTTAAAATTGTTCTCATCACGGATTAGTGCAACAAAAAGAATATAATCGTGAGGAAACCCTAGTGTCTGAGGTATTTACATACCTCAGCACTTGCTACGTACAATGGTCCAACTATGTGGTTACTAAATTGGGTTATACTAAACTAGGTATAATAATAATACATTGTACCCGACGGGAGAAAAGGTTTTATTTCTGTTCGAGAGTATGTAAGGAAACTCTAGAACAGAAATAAAACTTTCTCCCGAGTCATACATAGTGCTTTATACTACACCTACGAGGAAAATAAAACTATTTAGAATAATTAAAAGCGTACTCTTAAATTATCAATTTAGTTAAAAACAAAACAAATTGCGGTGCTTATAATTTTTCATAGTGCAGAAAAGGGTTGCCAGCCTCCTTTCATTGAAAATCGAGTACAAAAAGAAATCCCACCCTTTTTCTGATTATTTGATATAAAACTTTTTTGTGACTTGACGTTTGTATTTTTTTTATGTTCGCTGCTAAAAAACAAAAGAACGCTAGCAGGGCAGGAATGGATTTTCATACAACATTCCTGCCCTGCTACGGAGGGCAGGAATGAAATTCTATGTAATTCCCGCCGCACATTTATAAGGGAGAAACGACGAACTTTGTAACCTTTTTATGGACCAGCAATGAGACACTTTTTGAGTGGGTATATTATGCAATTAGTAAATAAAGGACGGATTTAAAGCGAGGGCCATAGATGAATCACGAGCAAGTGAAGGATTCTATTGACTGAATCATGACTGCAGGGAGTCTTGAATTCTAAGCGACGCGAGCGATTCATGTCCTTCTGTACTTCATTCAAGAATTGCATACTATACTTTATACCATGACTACGAGAAAAAGAAATAATTTAAGCGAAAATAGACATACCGCTTATCTGCTGTGTCACAGATCTGTGTCCAAGTATAGACCACCTATGCATTCCATTAGCGAGAGCAGTTGTTAGGTTAACGATTTTTTTTTCTGTAATGGCAGTAAAGAACACAAAACAGTTTTCATTCTAATGCTAAACTCCTTGTCCCAAATATCGACCAATAAAATCTCGAGGAGTTATTTGCACAAAGAGTTTGTATGTCGAATATTATTCGCGCAAGGACTTTGTATCGAGTATTTTTTGCGCAAGGAGGTTATATAAGCATTGAGATGGAGGTCGAATATATTGATGTGTTCGAAATTCAAGCACCATAATAGTGATTAAAAGGCCTTTTTATTCACTGTTTTCAGTGAATAAAATAAGCTTTTTGAGTGGGAATGGTGTAAAAATGTTCTTATTTTTTCTTATAGATAGTAATTGTACTTTTCTACTAAATATCATCTTTCTTTACAGACACGAAAGACAAGAAGATGTGAGAACAACGAATTTCACGGAAGCTCATAATTATGGTGAGTCTAGAACCTTAGCTCCACATATTGGTATTTTTGTGAATTTAGATGTTTACTGTACTCGCTAGCTGTGAAGGAAAACATCGCGAGGAAACCTGAGTGTATGAGGTATTCACGTACCTGAGCGCTTGAAATTGCCGATCCGCGGTGGGCTCGCGTTGTAATTTTCCAACCTACACATATAGACATAGCAGATGTCTTAGTAAACATATTACAAGGTGACATTAATTGCTCCCAGCTCCTGAGTAGCCTTGGAGTAAGCCTCTATCGTATCTCCTCTTCCAAGTCAACTTCTCGGTAAAAGACCTATCTAAGTACAAGAAACGGCATGTATTCCTTTCCGAATCAATTTCCCTTTTATACATTGCCATGGAATTTCCCAAAGGAAATAAAGTAAGTTTGAACTACCAAATTGACTTGGTACAGTGTGGCCACAAAAGAAATACAAAAAGAAGAATAATTCCATTACAAGAGACGGAGTTTTTGGAAGAAAGTTTTTCCTTTACTTATTCGACTTTTCTTAGTGACTTACATTTATAATTCTGACGCAATAAAACTATTTCGTTTTGTTAACTCTACGAGTCCTTTAAATATTTGTCATGATTTTGAACAATTTTATTAAAAACAGAGTTGTATTCGCGAGTTATACTTCGACCAAATAGGGGATGTATTAACAAAGGGCAAGATAAAAAGTACCCGAAACCGGCGTGCGTCCATGCAACGACTAATGAATGTTGAGGAAGCGAAAGTGATCTGTCAGGATCGTAGCAAGTGGCAGTCCCTGGTCTCTGCCTACCCCTCAGGGATACAGGCGTGAGTTTATGTTATGTTATGTTTTTTATGTTGTATTTGCGTTGGTTTGCACTGATATTATTTTCACTGCGACAATGTACGGCAGGGTGTATCGATTAGTTGGGGAGGTCAGAAACGCGAGCGGGATCTAGGGATATGGCTTGGAAACAAAAGTAATGATATTATACTCATGAGTATTATCGCGAAGAAATTCTACTACTAAATACTTCGAAATTCAGAGTAATAATCCTATTATATAAGTAATTTTTATGTAGTTGTGTTTATTGTGTTATAGTGTGTATTTTATATGTATTTGGTATGTATCTTGTTATAATAACTATGTAATTTTATTGTAATATAGTTTATATAATTATTATTATTTATTCATTTTTTTTATCTTTGTTCTTGCAATAAATCTTTCTTGGCACTACCCCTTGCACTATCCACATAACCCAAGGTTAGCTGGAAGAAAATACTTACTAGTATTAAGCTCGCCTTTGTACAAACACCTCTTGTGCAATAAAGTATTTTTGAATTGAATTGAATTGATACCGACATCGTACTCGCATCAGAAACATAGAGTTACTCAGGTATCGAGTACTTTTTGTTTAGCATTCAGTGTTAATAAAAACACGTAATTTCATGGTATTAATGATGATTCAGTGTGTTTACGGTTTACAAGCTTATAACTCAGGCTGAATTTTCAGGTGATTTAACAAGTTGAATGTATTTCCATTGATGTAAGTGTCTTGAAGGCGTTTTTGCATCTTCCTGATTTCTCTTTTTAGGGTTCCGTAGTCAACAAGGAACCTTTATAGTTTCGCCGTGTCCGTCCGTCTGTCTGTCTGTTTGTACGCGCCTTAGCATAGAGGCGATTAGTACTAGCCTCTGTGGTACTAGCCTCTGTGGTACTAGTAAGCTGGAATTTGGCGTAGATATAAATATTAATCACGCCAACAAAACGATAGAATAAAAAAAAATTTTTTTTTTGTTCTGTCTCCCCTACACCTAAATTTGGGTTGCATTTGTTTTTCTCGCGTGTATTAGGCTTTATTAAGCTTTAAATCGATTTTTTTTGTAAGAATACGGCTTCCTCTGTGCCTTTCGTTGGCGGCATGACTTATTATTTATACATTATTTATGAATGGATACTACAAGAAAAATATCGAGTACACTGAAAAGTATCGATTCTCACTCATTATCGGCAATTTAGTAAAATTACCCGGTATCGTAAACGAAGTATCGAGTATACTCAGATATCGATACTTTTTCTTCATTATTGGAGAAGGAAAGCTCTCACCACACTGTGAGAAAGCTTAATTAACATACCTCAGAAAGATATTATATAAGGTCGCATCAATAAAGTAATCTGACCTCTGAGATGGTCCATTGAAATGAGCCCATTTCTAGACATTCAACCGAATAAGAAGTTCAACTACACGTTTCGAAGAGACTGTCTCAAAAGATTATAAATAAAAAATTTAATAAAAACTAATAAGGTATGGTCATACGCAGTTGCTTGTGCTAAGCAACAATAGAGGTAACAATAGCTTTTTATTTTTATTCACTCTGACGTTAAATTAAAGCTAGGTAAAGTTGTTTTGTTAGTTAACTTATTTTCTACTTTTTTATGTATTACCGACAGAAGTTGTTTAGTTTTTTTTTTAACTATAGTTAAATTAAATTTGATTTTTTATAACATTTACCTGCAGTAGCTCGCTG
Organism: Yponomeuta evonymella; assembly: GCA_963969515.1. Lineage (NCBI taxonomy): Eukaryota > Metazoa > Arthropoda > Insecta > Lepidoptera > Yponomeutidae > Yponomeuta > Yponomeuta evonymella. The sequence continues at coordinate 3,373,132 of OZ018366.1, read as the reverse complement.
TCCAAAGATGTATTTCTATCAGAATTACAACCTCGTGGTGTACGCATGAAACAAATAACAAATAGTTTCACCTCGGTCCGACGAGCAATGTACTCGTCGACTAGCCAGTATAGGGTGACCTACCTAATACGACTTTTGTGGATGATATAGTGGTGTTTGATACAGTTCTTGTCTTGTTGTTTAAGCCTTGCTTTACATACAGCTGGAATGTAAAAATGAAAAAAATAGAGCGCAAAATCAGCCTAACCACAGAGTTCTGGTAAGCTGGATTGAACCCGTTGATTTTTGTGATAATATTTCTATGCTCTTATTAATTTTCGCTTTATCATACATCCTATTTGACCCCGAAAATATAGTTACCGATTTTCGGTTAGACTTTACATCAATTTACTCAACAAGATGACCGACACACAGCTTTTTCTATGTATTAATGGCCACCTAAATATCTCATTAACACTAAGCACGATTTATTTGCAGAAAACATCAGATTATTTCTGTGTCCTGTGGAAAAACAGACATCAAGGCTCGAGGCAATCGTTAGTGGGACGTGACTGCGGTAAATGTAGAGCTGTTCGAAACGTTTTGTACTGAAACAAATTCTTCAAAAGCGGTCGTATCTCAGTGCAAAACCCCGTTACTTCACATTGTGTAAGGTCCGGGATTAAAAACCCAGTTTAATAACATACACTTAAAATATTATTTATTGTATACCAGAGGACTGCGGTGGTAGCCTAGTGGTTAGAACATTGGACTCGGAAGTGAGAGAGCCAGGTTCGATTCCCAGTGCGGGCATGACTTTGTTTTCTAAGTTATGTACATTTGTGACGTTATTTATAGTAGCGCTACCACTCGCTAACGGTCAAGAAAAACGTCGTGAGGAAACCTGAGTGTCTGAGCTATTCACATACCTCAGCGCTTGAAATCGCCAATCCGCGGTGGGCACGCGTGGTGATTAAGCCCGTGAATAAGCCTCTCTCCCTGAGAGAAGGCCTGTGCCCTACAGTGGGACGTATGTAGGCTGCTTTTGAAGGTACACATACTGTGAACGTGCAGCATGTGCTTAGTTAAGGCGTATGCACATAAAAATTTCGTTTCCTTGCAAAGTTTCAACAAGATCGCAGCTACCGTGTTCGGATTACCCGACCCATCTCTCAGCGGGTGAATCGTCTAAGAGGAGATCTATTTTCATGTAATAGCTGCTATTAAGGGACCGGGAATTGAATAGTTACAAATTGCAAGGACGTCTCTATAGCCTAGCGGAATGGTCTATCCCAATGGGTTATTTGTTAACACTAACCTAAAAAACAATGTCCCAGGCACTGCAGCGTACGAGTGTCCCTTCACCCATCTAGAGTGAGTGAAGGTGCCACTACACGTAACGCACTATATCCAAAGGCAAAACTTTTCTCTGTCATCTGTAACATTCATCTCGTACTCTGTGGGCAATAATTACCGAGATGAAAAGTATGCTATGTCCTTTCCCGGGACTTAAACGATCTCCATACCAAATTTCATCTAAATTCGTTGAGCCGTTTGTGCGCCATTGAGTAACAAACATCCAATTCACAAACATTCAAATTTATAATATTAGTAGGATTTTTTTAGGAAGCCTATATAAGTCCCACTGCAGGGCACAGACCTTCACTCGCAGAGACAGTTTGGGCTTAATTAACACCCGTGCCCTCCTCACGATGTTCGCGATGTTTTCCTGCACGGTTAGCGAGTGGTAACGGTACTACTAATATTATGTGAAAGTCTGTGAAGATGTTTGAAAGACGCAATAACGGCCGAACGGATTTACATGATGCTTGGCATACAGATAGACAAAGACCTGAATTGAGACATAGCATACTTGATATCCCGGTGATGCGTTTCCGTGGAATAATATTTATTTTGAGCTTAAAATAGTTGGGCGTTCTGCGAGCGAAAGTTGTGTTTTAGAAATAGATGGCGTTGTGCAAGAATCGTATAAACGGATTCTGTGGCGGTACGAAGTTCGCCGGGACCGCTGGTTGGTAATATAGCACAAAATAACTGTTAATACAACAAGCGTTCAAATCATGCTCGGAAAAAAACGGAGAATAAAGTGGAGGGGTACTACCAGGAAAATGTTATTTAATTGGTAAAGAGATTAGTAGGAAGATACAGGAGGAAGAAGAAGAACAAACATAATTACCCTTTACTGGTTACATATTCTAAAAAGAGAAAAAATATCAGCCGTTCCACGGGTCTTAATAACTTCCACACAACACAATTACGTGTTGCGGTGGTAGCCTAGTGGGTAGAACATTGAACTCGGAAGCGAGACCTATGACTTCGTTTCCTAAGTTATGTACAATTCTGAAGTTATAGTAGCAATACCACTCGCTAACGGTGAAGGAAAACATCGTGAGGCACCTGAGTGTCCGAGCTATTCACATACCTCAGCGCTTCAAATCGCCAATCCGCGGTGGGCACGCATGGTGATTAAGCCCATACTCTCTCTGAGAGAATGCCTGTGCCCTACAGTGGGACGTATATAGGCTTATGAGCACAATTACTTGTCCTGTTTCCCAAACTAGGATAACCAGGTAAGGATATCACAGACATGGAAATATACCCATACTTAGGCCACTTGTACAAATCTACGGCGGCCCCCAATGGGAATCGAACCCGTGACCTCCGGCATGGTAATCACACGTGATACCGCTGGACCAGGTGCTCCTGCCCACCTCCTAGATTTCTCCTAGTCGCTTCTTATGACACCCGAGGGCAGGATTCGGGTGTTTTCATTAAATTCCATTCAGACAAAACGGGTATTTTCATTCCATTCTGTCTCTAACGTAAGCAGTCATTATATTGCATCCGGAAACTGTTACAAACTTAAGCTCGATGGGTGCAAACATTTTATTGTAATCACGAAATGGGAAGCTCAGCCAAGATAATGAAAGGAAAACACTTGCCTAATTACTTTCCGCTACGGTACCGAGCAAATTTATGGCTTTAAAATCCTGTCGACCCCTCTGGTCCCATGGAAAACTTGGGATCACTCCCTCCTATCAAGACAAGATAAGAGTTTCAATAATATTACGGGATTCTTGAAGTCTTTCAAAGCATTGTATGTAAATGCTTTGAATGAATTCAACAATTTAATAAGTCAAACTATTGAATGCAGGATGCGTTATCCTAGATTTAATATTACTAATTCAAATTGTTACTAAGTATTACCTCATTTCCGTTTGGCGCCGGATTAAGAATAGCGTCACTCCGTTTCCGTCCGTGGATGTCGTAGAAGGCGACCAAGGAAATCAATTACCAGGAGATGGGCAGCAGCGTCTTCCTGAGATTCCAACCGCATACTGCGATCGCCAACCCGCCTGCCAAGCGTGGCGATTATGCAAAAACCCCTCATGGTTATGAAAACCACGAAGGAGCCCTATGTCCTGGAGTGGGCGTGAAATGGCTGATGAAGATGATGATTACGTCATTTACTAAGCTGAAAAATACCTTATTTAAAATCTTATATAAGAGGTTTTTTGTGTAGCTACTTATGCTAATTATGTCTTTGGCCACCCAGATAAATATGTTAAAGTGAAAGTAAATGAGAAGAACCCGAGTTACTGATATAGCTCGAAGAACTTAGTTAGTCAATCAGAATAGAGCTTCAGTTGACGAGGCAGTGGGCGGAGCACAAAGCTCGGAAAAGTGATAGCCGTTGGGGCAAAAAAGTTCTCACCTGTCGACCGTGGACCGGACGACGCAGCATGGGAAGACCCCCCACCAGATGGTCTGACGACCTGGTCACGGTGGCGGGGAGTCACTGGATGTGGGCGGCACAAGACCGGGAAGCTTGGGAAACTTCGCGTCAAATGGCTGATGATGATGAAAAGTGAACTGCCTTTATTGCCGAAAACACAAATTATATATATTTATATATGAGTAAAGACATTAGAAAAAACCGATCAAGTGCGAGTCGGTCTCGCGAACCGGGGGTTCCGTACTCACGCTTGGCCGTTCTTTATTATATATTGTTACAATATAATGTAATAAGTCCCACAATCACGTAAAGTTTGATGCCTGTATGTATTGCTATTTTTATGATAGAGCATAAACAAAATAAATACTATATTTTTTATGATTTAATTACAGATGTATAGTATTTAGATTAATCCCTATACCTGTAGTATAAGACGATATTACTTGTCAAATTTCATAGTTCTAGGTCAATGGAAAATACTCGATAAGTTCTGATTCCCTTGAGAGCATAGATATATTAGTTTTAAACGGCCGTAACTTTTTTTACAGTAACTTAGAAGTTTAATTTTTTCAGAGCTGTAAGGTACTGTAGAGTATATAGTTTTAATTTGCACTCAATACCTCGAAGCGTTCTTGAGATAAAGGGTCTTGACAGACAGACGGACGAACGGATAACAAAGTGATCATATAATAATAATTTCCACACAATACAACCACTTCACCTGGTTTCAATCTAGGCTGCCCTATGCTATGGCAACCAGGCAAGAACGTGAGAAACATGAAAGTATACCCAGATTGAGGCCATTTGTACAAATGTACGGCGGAACCCAGTAGGAGTAAAAGTTTTAGATTTCAGATTTCTTTATTGCAATAATCATGTGTCATTACAGTTCTTATATGTAATTCAAAAGGTACATGACACCCTGTAAGGGCACCACAATATAACTTAACTAATTCCTTAATTGCTAGCTTATAATTGTCTATTACTACTATTCTTTAAATTATTTTTTTTCTATTGTGTACTTTAACATTTATCATTGAAAAATTCTTGAAGAGAATAGTAACATTTCTGGTCCAAGTACTTATTGAGAGTTACTTTAAATGAATTATCGTCTTTTATATTTTGTATGTGATAAGGTAGAGCATTGAAGTTCCGTTTTTGCTTTTGAAGTACGGAACCTTAAAAACACTAAATGGTACTATAAGGTTATAAAAGATAAAAACACTTAAACATACACATACTAACAAACACACACACACACACACTCACGCCTAACACTTAAATACTTATTTAAGTTGTCACACCATATTCGCCTTGGTTTGCCACGTCGCTGGCGGCCATCGAACGACTCTAATCGGTGGCAGTTTTTGCTCACCTATCTGGGCCTATACATCTCCTTGTGGTCAGCAGGCTATTTTTTTATTTATGAATTTGTATTTAATTTTATTAGGACTACTAACAAGATATACACGAAAACATTCACAATTGAACATAAATATAAAAATAAACTAGTGTTATCTCACTTACAGGCAGCCACAACTTGCACCGTTAGTATTATGTAGCTTGAAGAACTTAATGTCTAAGATAAGATAAGATAAGAAAATTCTTTAAATATTGTTAACACTGATTTTATTGTTTTCTTAATTGAAATGTTTAGTTCAACTTAATGATACTGATAAGTTATGGCAATGTTAGTAGAAGCTCATGGCCGAGTTGGACGTGGGACGAGTTTCCAAACGACTACTTTTTGGCACAAATTGGATTAACTACCTTTCGGCCCGAAGATGTCGCCAAAATTGGATAAGTTCTCCTCTCGATAAATTCTCGTCCACAAAATGGCCCGTGTCATAAAAACCGAGCTGTGACGTTCTGCCGACGTGAAGGAATTTCGAGGGGCATTTTCTTCAGCGTTTTTGTTCATTACCGTCGTAACAGGGTGAATGTTACTTTGACAGGTTGAGAAGCGTCAGCATTTATTCCACTAATAATTTGTTAGTATGCTTGGGAATTTGTCTCTTTTAATCGGTTTTAGTTCAGTTCAGCGGTGGGAGCCTAGTGGGTAGAACAATGGACTCGGAAGCGAGACTCAGGTTCGATTCCCAGTGCGGGCATTTACCTATGACTGTGTTTTCTAAGTTATGTACATTTGTGAAGTTATAGTAGCAATACCACTCGCTAACTGTGAAGGAAAACATCGTGAGGAAACGTGAGTGTCTGAGCTATTATACCTCAGCGCTTGAACTCGCCAATCCGCGGTGGGCACGCGTGGTGATTAAGCCCATACTCTCTCCCTGAGAGAAGGCTTGTACCCTACAGTGGGACGTGTATAGGCTGCTTATGTTACGATTTCGGATTGATCAAGGAAATTAGTTAGAATTAGTTGCGCGCGATTAGTTTGTATTGTCAGTCATCAATGTAAGCTCGTATGCTACTTAGGCTTCTTTGAGCTTTGACGTGAGCAAGTGGAACTCTATTTTATCCGAGACCGGTGGTCAACTTCCGGCTGGTAGCTGAGTCCGAACAGGCTTATCTACATTAACGAAGGACACCCGCGTCGGTCAGGCGGCCAAGTTATAATTAGTAAAGTTTTGAGGACCGGAACGGTCAACGAAGGGTGACCACCGCCAGGGCTGTTACAGGCCTGTAAATAACGAAATTCTGACTTAAAACAACTAATCTAAAACAACTTCAGCTGGGGTGTATCGATCTTGTATACGCTGACCGCGTGACATATTTAGCTACTAAGATACTACTCGTATCGTTTATTCAGGCGATTCTTAATACAGTCTGATGAAAACAGGCATCGTTTGTACGCCGGTGTACATGATTTGTAGCGTCCGAGTAGCATAAGATCCGAGTGAGCTCGTAAAAACGCGGCTTCAGGCATAACTTTCTTGGGTCTGACCTGACCTATGCGAAATTTTATTTAGCATGAGCACACGTTTCATTGTCTGCGAGCTTACGCTTGAAGAGGTACCTTTTTTGGTGTCAGTGCAATAAAAAATCATGTGTGCGTGAAACCTGAGTGTCTGAGCTATTCACGTACCTCAGCGATTGAAATCGCCAATCCGCGGTAGCCACGTGTGGTGATTAAGCCGACACTCTCTCCCTGAGAGAAGGCCTGTGTCCTACAGCGGGACGTATATAGGCTGCTTATGTCATGATACCTGACCGGACCATGAATCTACCATTAGACTTTATTGTACTAATAGGTCGGTCGTCATTACTTGATAAATTCTTCAAATGGTTTTAGTTCAACCCTTGCCGGGATCATTATGTTTGTCAACAGAGTGCGGGACTCTTGCAAATTGTGACCAAAGAGCGTTAGCATGTAATTTCTGACTAGGTACCCACTATAAACAATTTTACTGAACTATTTTCCTGAGTTTTTAGTCTGAGTTATAATATCACTATGTAACGGTTAAAAGTTGATGAATAATGGGCGAACAACTTATAAAAGGAAAACTTTGTACAAACATTGGTAATTTCTTTCATCAAAGTGCAAAGCAAGTAAAAAATCCCGTCTTCCACGGAACCCTACCCTGTGCATGGAAAGACATTTATTGGGACAAATTAATTCATCACAAGAAAAAAAGGCATAATAAGTAACATAAACAGGTACAAAGGAAAAATAAGACACATAAATACAACATAATACAAGGCAAAGTAAGAGCGTCAGAGTGCATCCTGTGGTGTGTACTCGTAAAAGATAAAAAGATAAAAAAATTATTTAAACCACTTGCTAATAAATAAACATTTCTTCAATTAAATAAAAGTATGATAAGCTTAATATTGGTATAGAAAATGGTTGCTATTGACAATAGAGAGGTTACCGTTGGACCTCGCACTAGATAATCTTTATAGTGAGGACCTGGTTATAATGAGTTGACATTGTTCAAAGTTGGCGACGGGTATAGTATCATATTTTTACTTAGGTACTAAACAAAAACCGACAGTGGTATAAAAGTTGCCACAAAGGGCATCTGACTCAGCATGGCCCGACGCGCACTTGGCCAATTTTTTTTAGTCTGATAAAAAGTAGCAAAATTTGCCTGGAGCCAAGCATAAGTTTGAACGTGTCACGGACGACCTTACGAGTAGATGGGGTCCTCAAGTGTTTCGCGATCCGATCTTCAAACTTGGTAATTAACAAAGTTTCCCGGAGCTGAAATATTTGTCGTATTAATTCCTCGCTCTATTATACGAAGTCTTCGCTAAGTGTATTCGGTACGTCAAGGAACGTGCTGTCAATTCTAGCATTTATATAGACCGCTAGTAATTTTCAGGTTTTTAGTACATGCTAGATTTGTGTGGTATGTCCACGGTAGTCTGAAAATCACAAGCCCACAGCACAATAACCTTTGAATTGTCAAAGGGAATTAAGCTTTACGCCTTTAAAATAAGAGTGGTCTAAAGTTAAGCTTCAATAGGCTGCCGAGTTTCTGTACAATGGACATCCATTCACGTCATCTAAAGCTGAAAACTTGGACAAAACGGCTTTGTAATGGCATTTCTAACCGACTTCAAAAAAGGAGTAGGTTCTCAATTCTTTGCATATGTTTATGCTCCTTCATAATTTCGTCAAACTTCGTTTCTTTGCGAGATCGAATCAGGAATGATGAGATCTGTGGACGAACAAAAGTCGTCGACATAGCCCAGCGGATTAGTAAGTTGAAGTGGCAGTGGGCGGGGCACATAGCACGCAGAACTGATGGCCGATGGGGCCGAAAAGTTCTCGAATAGAGACCATATATCGGCAAGCGCAGAGTAGGACTTATTTGTACTGTGGTAGGACGACCAGCCCCAAGATGGACAGATAACCTCATCCAAGTGGCAGAAAGACGCTGGATGCAAGCCGCTTCCAACCGGTCTTTTTGGAAATCCTTGGAGGAGGCCTATGTGTAGCAGTGGACTTCTTGTGGCTGAATGATGATGATAACTTCGACAAAAATATTAATTCATTTCATCAAGGGACGTCCCATACGGACACCATTTGACCAAATAGGGGATTTATTAGCAAAAGGGCAACATAAGAAGTACCCGAAACAGGCGCGCGTGCGCGCAACGACTGATGAATGTTGATGAAGCAAAAGAGATCAGTCAGGATCGTGGCAAATTGCAAGACCTGCCCAAGTGGCATTCGGGGTTCTATATAAGATGTCTAGTTGTTCACATGTACTCCATAAGCTGTGTAAGTCAGCTGTATAAGAACTGTATAGCTTGCTATAATGCTCTTATAGAACCAGTTTGGGCACAAATTAGACAGCTTTAAGTTCACTATGGCTGTACATTAGCAGTATAATAGCATTATAATAGCAGTTTAAGTAGTAACATCGGACTTAAGGCTGACTTACGGCACTATATGGGACGCAGTGTGAACCATACAACGTACATGAGTGTAATAAAGAGTAACAAGTGGCTAAATACACAGCCTTCAGAGTTATAAAATCCGACAAAAGTTACTCCAGTGCTACCTAAAATTCACGTGTGTCCTAAATTATTTCTTATTTTATTAACATTAGTTTTATTGGTTTTGTGTGTGCCATCAGAAAGCGGATCAATTGGATAAAAATTTTTGATAACATGTTTTAAATACTTAATAATGTTAAAGCCTATGGGAATGCAACTTAATCGTGAAATGTATACATATTTACAGCTAAAATATTCACGCGCCTCTGTAAAAAAGCGATATTCATTTTAAAATATTTAAAACTGGCTGAGAGGAAATCTACAATTTTCAGTTTTTGATATTATATTGGCATTATAATATTATACTAGGTACAGTCATTAATTATAACATGAAACCAAAACTCAATCGCTCTATCTGCGTATTTTGTGATAAATCTACATGATAAATTTGGAGATTTATTTGGTAAATATTTTAGGTTACGTAGAACAAAATGGTGGAAATGAAATACAGCTATGTGAACTGTTATAACTCCAATTTAATGCGGTGAGCGTATATATAGGTTCACATGTGTTCTGTTAGAATGCTGTTATCTATATGAAGTCCCACATTTGTACCACTACAGAGCCAATGTCTATAAATTTATTCTAATGTGAACTTATGTACAGCTTTAAGATGTAGTTCAGGTCAATTGTGTATCATCGTTTAATTCTTTCAATATACTGAAATTTTAGAGATCCGCAACAATAATTATTGTCCGTTAAATCGCCTAGCCCAGGTAACTAAGTCAAGTATGAATACCTAAAGTACAAATTTTGTAACAAACTAACAAAAATCACTTTTTGTTTTCGTGTGAGACACACAGTTTGGTGTCAGAGTATTTACACTTACAGAAAACACTACTCTGTTCAAGAAGGTATTTAAAAGAATGTAAACAAACTAGATAAAGAGGGACAACATTATGCCCTGCGACAGACAAGGACAGAAAATAATAGTTGTCACTCAGCCATAGGAACAAACACTGTTTACAATCTTTTACACCTGTCAGCACCGTAAGCGCCGAGTCGGCAAGTGTAATAGTGTAACCATATTTTGCAGAATTTATCAGATAAATAACTGTTAGTCCTGTTACTTATGTGATAAATAACTGTTATTTCTGATATTTATCTGTTAACATTCTGTAAAATACGGTTACACTAGCAGACTTGGCGCGTACGGCGCTGACAGCAAATAAGAGTAGTACTTGTGTACAAATAAACTGCTATTGATGTTAATGGACAACACATATAGTCCTTTTAACAGCCTACAGTGCACATGCGAACCATTTAAACACTTCTGTACAGATAGTAAAAGAAGGCTATTTTAATGATCACAAACAAGTCCTACTACAGCTACTAGCTGTATAACAGTCAAAAACAAGTAAACATAACAGCCTTTGGCTTTATAAATGACCACGTGTGTTCTATTAAAATGCTAGCTCTATATCATCGTACAAGTAGGCCGTTAAACAGCGGTTGCCGTATCTCTACCCTCCTATAATGCTCTTAAACAGACGGCTGACTAAAGGATAGTTGTTAGAGTATTATAACACCAACAATCGTATAAAAGTATAACTCAACACTCCTATAAGTCCCTTAGACAGGTATAGGTGTTATTAATCGCAATAATGCAGCTTATACATCACGAGTGAACTGTAATAATGCTTCAAGTACACCTGGGAACTAAATGTGTACTCTTAAATGGAGTAAAATGCTATTTGGGTGGTCTCTGCCTACCCCTATGGGATACAGGCGTGAGTTTATGGTACGTTTTTTAATTCGGTAATTTAGTTCGAAAGGCTGTATTTGTTTATTTTAGATCTTGGTAGGTTTAACTTAGTGTGTTCTCTGTAGAATCCTAAATGATCCGATTGGAACACCATAACAATTTTCAAGGTCACAAACTAACAGGAAAGGCCTTGCCTGAAAATCGGCAACTTATTGCATACTAGTGTATATTATTTACTAGCCGAGGTACAGACATTTTGTCTTCATATCTAATTAAACTGTCATTGTTGTTATTTATAGTATACGTTGTGTCTTACAATGTTGAAGACAAACATTTTCTCTTTCTATTTTTATTCAGTTCTATTTTAATTTGAAGAAGATCTGATGAAAACCTTCAGAGATTGAGAAGAAGTCTTTTCAGTACCTAAACAGTAATCGGTATTTAAATTTCCTCTAAAAAACATGACACATTTTTTACTACAAACTTAGAATCTACTTACGATGCTGTTAGAATCTAGTTCGTAGTTTTTATTGGTTTATAGTAATTTTAATCTACATTTGTGAAGTTGTAGTAACATTACCACTCGCTAAATGTGAAGGAAATCATCGTGAGGAAACCTGAGTCTCCGAGGTGTTCACGCTTGAAATTGCCAATCCGCGGTGAACACGCCTGGTAATTGAGCCCGTATGCTCTCTCTCTCTCTCTCTCTGAGAGAAGGCATGTGCTCTACAGTAGGAGGTATATGGGCTACATAAAAAAAAGTAATTTTACTTCAGTTTGAAACAGGTTTTTATCGTTTGTTTTATTTTCCTATAAAAACTTGTCAACTTTTCAAACTGGACTCAAACTTTTGCTTCCGACGCGAAACTCGATTCGCGGAGCTTTGTGAGCAAAATTGACGCTCCACGTTATGCGAATAGAAGTTGTTTTCAAACACGGCGATAACGCTATCTGTCTGTCACCTGTACATTTCGCTACAGCTGCAGGAATTAAGTCCACCACAACGTATCTGATTTAGATTTGAAGAAACTAAAACGCGGGACTACATTTCGAACAAGTTAGATGGGCGTCTGCTTACTGTGGAATGTTACAAAATACACCATCAAGTTCTGCCTTCACCGTCAGATAAGCTCATCATAAGCAGCCGTCCTATAGATCCTTCGTTGGTCTCCTTCGTTGGCCTTCTCTCAGAGAGATCACCACCCTTACCCACCGCGGATTGGCGATTTTAAGCGCTGACGTATGTGAATAGCTCAGACACTCAGTTTCCTCACGATGTCTTCCTTCACAGTTAGCGAGTGGTATTGCTACTATAACTTCACAGATGTACATAACTTAGAAAACAAAGTCATAGGTACATGCCCGCACTGGTAATCGAACCTGGGTCTCTCGCTTCCGAGTCCAATGTTCTAACCCAGTAGGCTACCAACCCTTCAGATTAGCTCGATGATAGCAAATTATTGTATTGTATTCTGATATAGGCCTTATTTATAAAGGCACTCAGTAAACGCCGATTAAAATAGTCTGTGGTGGAGATTTTACAAGGAAAAGACGAAACCACAGACTTAATAAACTGCCCCTGAAGAGTGCATTAGAGGAATCGTATTTTTGTAAATAAGTCCGTAAGTCTTTCCATTACTAATACTTTTACATGGGTTTATTCTAAAAAAAAGTCAGAATTACATCCTTGCAAAGTTTAAAATTGATAAACGTTAAATTTTAAAAGAGTTTAAAAAAGTTTTAAAACCTGAAGGGTGACAAACGGAGCCCTATTACTAAGACTTCACTGTCTGTCTGTCTGTCTGTCTGTGACCAGGCTGTATCTCATGAACCGTAATAGCTAGGTAGTTGAAATTTTCATAGATGATGTATTTCTGTTGCTGCTATAACAACAAATACTAAAAACAATAAAAAAATAATATGTAAGGGGGGCTCCCACACAAGAAACGTATTTTTTTTGCCGTTTTTTGCTGGATATTAATAACCGCAACAGGTAGACGCTTGAAATATTCACAGAATATTTAGTTATATATTAGTTTCAAAAATAAATAATTTAATTAAAATAAAATAAATATTCAAGGGGGGCTCCCATACAACAAACGTGATTTTCTGCAGTTTTTTTTTTTTCGATCTTTGTGTCTAATGTTGTATGGATAATGGTACGGAACCCTTCGTGCGCGATTTCCGACTCGCACTTGGCCGGTTTTTTTTTTTTTTTGTTTTTTTAGGGCACCGTAGTCAAAGGGACCCTTGTAGTTTCAAGTCCGTCTGTCTGCCTGTCTGTCCGCGGCCTAGCTCATTGCTCAATGTACAATGTAATCTTAATGTCACACTCAAGGCCCAGCTTTCCATCACGCTTCCTGTACTCAACTATTTGTTATCTGAAGCCTTTACAAATGGCCAGAAAGTTATGTTAGATATTTTGTATGGGCGTTTCAGTCAGAGTTCTGTGCCGTGCCCATTTGTTTGTTTGCAACTTGCAAAATATTTGAAGTGCAAGGTATTTGCATATCGAATAGGTACCATATTTTGCATAAATTGGCAAATGCATCGGTCGGACGATGTGACAAGCCGTCAGAGGGCCCGTGGATGCGAACGGCGAGAGACCGCGAAAGGTGGCGTAATGGAGAAAAGGCCTACACCCAGCTGTGGGCAGAAGTGGGCTAATGATGATGATGATCTCAGAATTCACGACTGCTCACCAGACCGTTTCTTTGAAAAAAATCTCAGAAAGCATCGTTAAATAGTTTTAAAAAAATCAAGACCTAAGCAGAAGCTTAGCAATCTAATATATAAAAAGCGAACATCCGACACACTCACCAACTCACCAATCAACGCCCAGCCCAAACCGTAGGACTTAGAAACCTGAAATTTTGCACAGAGTGTCTTTTATTAATGGGCATACTCGATAAGAACGGATTCTAAAAATCAGCTCGGCCATGTTAGCACCGAAAGGCAAAACGTATAACGAACGTATTAAGTCAAAAGGTTTTACTATAATTATAATCTAAGTGATCAATATTCTAAGCAGTAAGTGATTGCACAACACGTGGTTATAGCTCCAGCTTTCGGATATAACAGTAGGGGCAGTCATTTAAAAAAAAGGTAAAACTCGACGAAAGCTAGGCAAAATAAAGATATAACATAACATAACATAACATAACATTTACATACAGGCACATACATTGCTTCTGGCCCCACACTAGGATACCCTGTGTCGTGGGAACCAGAAACAACGACATTACAAACATGTAAACATCCAAGACCTGGAGTTTTTTTTTTGTCCCCAGCCGGGATTCGAACCCGGGACTTCTCGCATGGTATGCAGGTGCACTACCGCTGCGCCACGAGGTCGTCTAAGTAAATGAACATGCAGTAAAAGTATCCGTAACTTACTTAGAGCCACTCTTATCAATTAAAGTCCACGCGGACGAAGTCGCGGGCAATAGCTAGTAACTTAATAATATTAAAATATTAATCTTAACAACATTATTTTGTAATGGTACAATTTGATCTTTTGTACCTTGCTGTATTCGTCATAGTCTCACGTCACAATTTTACAAAGCAAAGCCTAATTAAGGAAAAGGAGCGCTTAACAAGAACTCATTGCTTCTCGGTGCCCGTTAAGTACATTGCGCCGTGTTCCCTTACATAAAAATATGAGTCTTAACTGTAACTTAACTCTTTTTTTTTTGTTGCACTAACCCGTGCTGAGGATAATTTTAAAAACCTATTTAGAGGCCAAAAATTCCACCCACGCCGGGACTTGTAAATTGATGTAAATTTCTTCGGCTAGATGTCGCTGCCTGTACGTAATACAGAGAAGTTTGTAAAGAGGCTGGTAATTTCGTCGATGCCTGCACTTGCACATTAGCTCAGTTGGAAGACCGCTGGCACGGTTAGCCAGAGGTCGCGGGTTCAAGTCCCGGCATGGGTGGAATTTTTAGCTTCTAAATAGGTGTTTAGTCTTAACTGTAACAGTTCAGTCATACGAGTACGCCTTAAAAGTACGTACGACCAGCTCCGGTATTACGCGCACCAAATCCTGAGCAATACAATCGTCCAACTGTCAAATTGGTATGGAATTTGACAGTTAGATGGAATCGCCCAGGATTTGGTGCGTTTGATTAGGCCCCTAACCGACAGTTATGCATTAATTACTAAAAAACTAGGATCACCATCTTGAAAGCCTACTTCACTTTAATAGTTTTCCTTTTAACTTCGGTATAATAATGTGCTACCAAGGAAGACTAAAGACTGCCATTTTTTTGTTTTTCTGCAAACAGCCGTTGGGCTGTGAGAGACACTCCACTCTTACAAAAAATTACATGCATACATAAACTCACTCTTGCCACGATCCTGACAGATCACTTTCGCTCCTTCAATATTCATTAGTCGTTGCATGTACGCACGCCGGTTTCGGCTACTTTTTATCTTGCCCTCTGCTAAAACACCAGACCACATAGGGGTATTTGAAGAAAGAAGAAGAAGAAGAAGAAAAAACATTTATTATAAAAACAGTGCACACGCCACAATAACAAAACAAAAAAACAACAAAGAAAATATTTCAACCGAAATGTTATAAAAAAGAAAGGAAAACGAACGGTCACGGCGTGTCACTGCTGCTATAAATGGCAACTGACTCAGCAGTATGCTGAGGGTCAAGCCTTCAGCGCTGATTTTCAGTCAGTGCCAGGAGTTTCCCCGCGAGCGTCACATACCGCGGTGTGGTACAACCGTGAGCAATACTATATATAGTAGAATACTATGTAATACAGAATAGTAATTATATACAATAGGATACGTATTATGTATACAGTATGAAATATATACTTAAATTGTTTTTATTAAGTCACTGAATAAACTACGATATACTCAAATAAAATCATACAAAATGAATAAAGGTATATAGCCAGCTAAAAGCATGTTTAAAAATAAAAATTTAGTTAAAGTATATCCGCCTGGGACGTCCCTTACAGGCCCTTCCACCCACTTTAGCTCGATATATCTACCTCAGCGTTTGCTAATCCCTCAAAACGGATCCCTGAATCGAAAACCAGTAAATAAACCGACTACCAATATCAACATATCGGTATATCGTTTACATCCGAACAAGGCAACGGAAATGAAGGGGAAATTGAAAACGAAGCAATGCCCGGACGGGAGTGCGATGCGATGCGATGGCTCCTTCCTTCTTATTAATATTTATTTTATTCTTTCTGTCAAAGTGGACGAGAGATGCACCGTGGTGTCCATGTGCCAGCAGTTTCGGTCTTTCATATTTTATTATGAAAACTGTAGGTAGCCAATACAATGTAAAGACAAGAAAAAACATATGCTTTCGTTTCCAAGATTCAGGCGAAAGGTTAATACATCCACAACTAGGCACTGTATTTGTGATGCCGATACAAATGCAAATACAAATATGTTTATTTTCTCAATCCACAAATCAAGTGCAGTTTATATAATTACAAATGGTAGACGTGTGTAATAGAATTTCGATTCTGCAATACTCCGCGGTTCAAAAAAAGTGTAAAGCACACTTCTTGCCGAAATTGTTCGGCATAAAGTATACTAGTAATTTCGTCCGGCTCATTTAAAACCCACCGCAGCCGCATACCTGATTTTTTTTCCTTTATAATTATCTCCGAACGAAATAAATCATAAAATAACTAAAAATCGCACAAAAGACGAACCTCACGTTCACTAATGATGCCCCGTAAGCAGCGATAACGCAGAGTCATACGCTTTTGGTCATTTACACACTCGCTTCTCCTTCCACTTCTGGTATTACTTGCGAAGTGGTGGCGCTGCTTTGTATCGGTTTTCAGAAATTATATGTAGTAAATAAGGATGTTATTATTTTAAGGCCTGGTTCTCCAACATAACCCCCTAAATTAGTTTTTTTAAAACACATTTTACTCTCTAATAGTTAGTATTTAAGATTTAAAAAAAAATCACTTTTTAATGTATTATCTAGAGCCGTCGGTGATTAATTTTATGGTTTTTTAAACTTTATAGCATTAAAAAAAAACGCGAACTGAGTCTAAATTATCACTAGATATGGGTTTATTTGAACTGTAGCGACTTTTTGGTTATTAAAAAGTACACCAAAATAACAATCACTATTTGTGTTTATGACGTTGGGTTTAAAATTATATTTATAGGATTTGTATTCCTGTAATTTCAAAAATGTCTACTTTTCACGAAACTAGTCTCTCGCGCAGCTCCGTAAGTCCCATACAAATCCGTGCACTGCGAGAACCCGGCCGTGGGTTCTCCGAGCGCACGGCCAAGTTCTCCAATCGCACGAATTAACTAGGATTTGCTGAAAATCAGTGTTGTGTTGATCTCTCACACACAAAATTTATGCTGAGCCAACACCTTGATTTGCCGGAGCAGCCTGATCGGCAGCGAGCTTGGGACGAAGAGATGTGTCGAGTAGCACTGGATAAACTTGTGGAGCAGTGCTCTGGTGTTGAACTTGCGCGTTTGCGGGCAGTTTCCCAGCCTGACTCCGGGCTATGGCTCCATGCTTTGCCTTCACCCTTTCTGGGAACTCTTTTAGACGACAATTCCTTGCGTGTGGCGGTGGCGCTACGTTTGGGTTGTGACATCTGTCAACCGCATCGCTGTGTTTGTGGTGCGGAGGTGGATTCGCGGGGCCGACATGGGCTTTATTGCGTTCGGAGCGCGGGCAGATTCTCACGGCATCATTCCATTAATGATATCGTTCGGAGGGCTCTCATTTCGGCGGATATCCCTGCGGTTCTTGATGCGTAGTGATGGAAAGCGTCCGGACGGTCTCACTTTGATACCGTGGGAGAGGGGTCGGTGTCTGCTTTGGGATGCCACCTGCGTGTGCACTTTCGCACCTTCACACGTGGGTTCTACGGCTGCCGTACCTGGGTCAGCTGCTGAAGCTGCAGCTAGACCCAAGTGTGCAAAATATAGCCAGCTGATGAGCAGCTATCTGTTTGTGCCACTCGCCGTAGAAACCACTGGAGTTTGGGGTGCCCAGGGGAAAGTTTTTGTCAAGGAGATAGGGCATCGTCTCAGGAACCGTGGCTTTGACTACCGCTCAGGGGCATTTCTGATGCAAAGGATATCCCTCGCTGTGCAGCGCGGTAACGCTGCCAGTGTTATGGGTACCTTTGGGTCGGACATGTCTCGGGGCGGTTTATTTAATTGACTGTACTTGTGTGTGTGTGTTTTTTTTTTTTTTATATTGTATTTTAAAGTGACATTTTATTGGTTTGGAAATACTTTTAACAATATCTTAAGTGAAGTTATTAAAGTAAATGTTATTTTTATGACTTTTTTTATGTAATGTAATGTAATGTGATTAATCATAAATACACTTTTTCAGTTTCGATTTTTTAAATTTCTCTATTCTTTATTTTATTATTGAACCAAGGCTATTATAATTGCAAAAAAAAAATACTATCAGCTATACGGTACACAACTTCAATACCTGCCCTAGCGTATGAAACAACTGTTTTTTTATTACCTATTTCAGAGTCGGCTACACAGTAAAAGATATTCGTATGGACAAGCAGAATGATCTTGTTAAGTTGTAACGAAACTTTCTGCAATTCCATCAATTGCACTATAGTAATACCAAGTTTGAAAATTTTACTTAATTATAATTTCGTACTTTTTTCGTCATTATAATTATTTCATAATGTGCTATTATATATATTTTCAGAAAACGAACTAGTTACTTGTTACGCTTCACAAAATAAAGTCCCTTATGGGTTAGACGGTCAGACAAATAGACTGACAGTCATCTTGGGCATATTTTGATAGGGGGCCACCTGGGACCCTTTAGATAAATAATTCAGCCTATATACAATACATCCCACTGTAGGGCATATGCAGGCTTTCTCTCAAACAGAGAATAAGGGCCTGATCACCACGCGTGCCCATCGCAGATTGACGATTTCCAGTGCTGATGCGATGGCATCGCTGAGGTGATCACCTCAGGCACTCAGGTTTCCTCACGATGTTTTCCTTCACCCACTTTCTGGCAAAAAACCCTAAAAATAAACAATAGGCAGGGTAACCTACCGCACATCCACTAGGCAGGGTAACAGGGTATAGGCAGGGTAATATACTTGTACACTTTCCTGCTCATTGCAGTTGCAATTGGTGTCCGTTATGTAAATGGGGGCTAGACCCTAGCTCTTAATGAGAGCTTTGTACGTATGTGTGGGGGTGATTATAATGTAAGAGGATCTACCAGGGGTGGTCCGAAAGTGATGGTAGAAGGGAAATGAGCTCGGGCAGTGTTATTTTGACGTTGCTGGGTTGGACTCTTGATCAAATATTATATCCAGTATCAGTATTAATCAGGCCGCCCGCGGAACTGCATGTTTGTAAATATTTTATGTTTGTTTTTCCCTGGTGTACAATAAAGAATATTTTCATTCTTATTATATGCTAAGTAAACAAAAATAAGTAATACGGCAGTTGACTCAAAATTAGGTTAATTTTACTGGATGTGTAAAAATTACACGTCTAATATAGTTTTACAATACCACGGCTCCCAAATTACCTGTAATTAATTATTAGTATTTTTTTTTACTTTTAAGTAGGGCGTAAACAAAAAAAACCGGCCACGTGCTAGTCGGACTCGTGCGCGAAGGGTTCTATCTATACAACATTTGTATAATTCAAGAGTCTACCTGTTGCCGTTACTAATATCGAGCGAAAAATGGCTAAAAAATCACGTTTATTGTATGGAAGCCCCCCTTCAATATTTATTTCATTCTGTTTTTTTTGTAGCGGTAACAAAAATAGATCATTTGTGGAAATTTCACCTTTCTAACTATCACGGTTGTCATGAGATACAGCGATGACAGACGGACGAACGGACGGACGGACAGCGGAGTCTTAGTGATAGGGTAAGGGACCCCCATTGGGCACAGAACCCAAAAAATTATATCTTGTAACAATAACTAATTAGCAGATACCGCCTCTCCGTTTTCCATCTGTTCATTTTGATATGGCTCTTAAACCATCCAAAAGTCATGGTGTATACTAGCTCTGTTGTTGTCAAGGTGGCGTATAGGTATTTGTTAATAAAATCGACCAAAACTAAGTCGTGAATATTTAGATGTCTATAGCGATATATCGTGGATAAGCTTAACTAAATTAATTTGCATTACATAAACTCACTCCTGTATCCCGGAGGGGTAGGCAAGGCCAAAGACCTTGATAAACGTCACCTCTTTAGCTTCATCTTTATCTTGCCCATTGCAAATGTATCCCCCATTTAGATTAGATTCATCATCATCATCATCATTCAGCCACAAGAAGTCCACTGCTGGACATAGGCCTCCTCCATGGATTTCCAAAAAGACCGGTTGGAAGCGGCCTGCATCCAGCGCCTTCCTGCCACTTGGATGAGGTCATCTGTCCATCTCCCGATATGTGGTAGATTAGATTAGATTTCTTTATCGTAAATACCAGAAAACTAAATACATTAAAAGGATTACATAATATCTAAGTTTTGCCCTATACAATTGACGGTCTTAGCGCTAAAAGCGATCTCTTCCAGATAACCTTAGGATGGATAGAACTGAAATATGAAGAGAGTAGGTAGGTAGGTTTAGTATTCTCTCTGAGAGAAGGCCTGTGGCCTTTAGTAAGACGTATATACGAGTAGGTGGCTTTTGTATAAAGATGAGAACTATTTGTTTTTCACTTTTCACCACACTTAGGTCATAACGCAGTTCCATCTGCAAACTCCGCAAATGCAAACTCCGGATTCCGCTCAATAATTCATTTAGTCCTTTGTATCCGGCTTTTATCCTGCATACCCGGATCTCGGATAAACTTCCGGAAACTCCGACGCCGGAATCTGTTGTATTTGTCTAAGCGGCCTTTACGTACCTGCTGCTCGATAGAACTCGACCGTAGACCAAAGGAAGAGCAGACATGACGACTCAAGGGTATTTTTTGCAAGGTATTGAATAGGGGTGGCAAGAAAAGTTTTGTGGTGAAATGATAAATCCTTTACATAAGCAGCCTGTATACGCCCCACTGTAGGGCACAGGCCTTCTCTCAGAGAGAGAGAGTATGGGCTTAATAACCACGCGTGCCCACCGCGGATTAGCGATTTCAAGCGCTGAGTTATGTGAATAGCTCAGACACTCAGGTTACCTCATGACGTTTTCCTTCACCGTTAGCGAGTAGTATTGCTATAACTTCACAAATGTACATAACTTAGAAAACAAAGTCATAGGTGCATGCCCGCACTGAGAATCAAACCTGGGTCTCTTGCTTGCGAGTCTAGTGTTCTACCCACTAGGCTACCACCGCTATTTAATAAATCCTTTGAAATAGCATATTTGACATGAATGTAACGTCATTTAGTCCACACTTTTTGCTCACCACACAAACCGTATTTCCGGTTTTGTGGACACGGATACTTTTTTTTCACTTAAAAAAATTTAAAGTAGCCCAAATCGAAGCAATTGGTCCAGGCCTTCAAAATTACCTATTCTTAAAAAAACTACTTTACGAAAACTTTATTTTCACAAGACAATGCCCGTCTTGATAACACTTATTTAGATAGTGAAATATTATCGAAGTATATGATAATATTTTTAAAATATCAAAAATTTACTAATATCCTACCAACATTTTATGAGTTATTATGCGTAGCTTTAATTAATCTGCCTCAGATAGTCGATCTAGTGTCAATTCTGGACACCACCATTTGAAAACTTTTTGAGATAATATAAAATAAAAATATTCTTTATTGTTCACCAGAACACAGGACTTTTTCTACTTTTTAACTAACTACAAAAGAAGAATGTAAACAACGCTTATATTTTTCATTATCCCATCAGTTCTTCGGCAGATGTTATGTGGGATGGCTGCAGCTGATGGTGATATATTTTTTGCGATTTTGGTGTTGGTCTCATAATGCGATTGGTTTTATAGATTGATAGATAACTCTTTATTGTAAACTATTGATTTACAGAGGTAAGGTACTTTTAAGCGTTTTTGAGCGTAGCGTTCTTAAAAGTAGAGTTCAGGGACATTATCTTCGTCTTCAGAATAATAATGTGTAATTTCATCCATATTATGTAAATTTAATTATGTGTATATAGCTATAAGTATGTATGTACAATTATTTATTTTATTATCGTGATATACATGTATTATTATAATTATTCTACATATTAGTATATTGTTTAATTTGAAAACTAATTAAGGCCATTAAAATATCATTAAACTGTTTGGCACTTCCTCTGCCCTTTCCACGTCACCTGTTGGTTGGCTAGAATAGAATTCTACCTATTTAGTATTAAGCCCGTCAATTATAATTTTTTTTCTGGTACAATAAAGAATTTTAATAATAATAATACTAAAATTATATGTAGAATCCTTGAGTTAAACCTTTCTGTAACACCTTGTATGAAGATCTAATTGCCAACCTTTGTTAGAAGCCGGCGTTGTACCGCCCCGCTCCTTTAAAGATAACATAACTTAAATAAAATCAAAGACTGAATATAAAATTACAATGATTTGCCACAAAATAAATCTGTAGCGATTCTACGACATTCCTAACACTATGGAGAAAAGTAAATCGCAGAGCTCAGAGATCGCGA
The DNA here is from genome assembly GCA_963969515.1 of Yponomeuta evonymella. Taxonomy (NCBI): domain Eukaryota; kingdom Metazoa; phylum Arthropoda; class Insecta; order Lepidoptera; family Yponomeutidae; genus Yponomeuta; species Yponomeuta evonymella. The sequence goes on along the minus strand of OZ018366.1, from coordinate 3,350,598 downwards.
TTTGCTTTTTAAATTTGTCCCGATCGGTCCCGTGCGACTTGACTTAAGCCACTCCTGAGGGACTATCGTAAACTAGTCGATACCACGATGTTACGCTGACGTTAAGACAGCCACAGAACACTTTTATTTACACAATTGTAATATAATTATTACAAGCAGGGCTCTTTACTCATCAAAAAAATTACCAACAACCCGACTACAGCTGTGCATTAACTTCTAAGCAAGCGGAAGCAGTCTAGGTACCCTGCAATTTTGCATTTACGTCCCGTCTGTTTAATAGTAGTTCAATGCTCAGCGGTGGTGGTAGCCCAGTAGGTAGAACAATGGACTATGAAGCGGGAGACCCAGGTTCGATTCCCAGTGCCAGCATGTACCTATGACTTTGTTTATTATCAAAATTACGTACATCTGCGAATTTGCAGTAGTAATGCCACCTGCTAACCGTGAAGGAAAACATCGTGAGGAAACCAGCTGCTTGGTTGGCTCCGCACGTATTGACTTTTCTTTCCTGTGGGCTAGGCCGACTAAGCTATCAGGGTGGTATAGGTGCTGGGCAAGCTCCCTCCATCTAAAAAGAAAAACAATGTCCCAGGCACTGCATCGTCCGAGTGGTCCCTTCACCCATCTAGTGTGAGTGATGGTGCCACTAGACGCTGTATCATCTCATTACGTAGATGCAAAGGCCAAGTTAGTTAGTAATCAGCAGACGGGTTGAAGATTGGTCTAGCGGCATCACGTTCATTACCTGCCGGAAGTCGTGGGTTCTTTACCCACTGGGGGCTGCCGTTCATTTATACAACTGGCCTCAGTCTGGGTGTATTTTCATGTTTCTGATGTCCTAGCCCGGGTACCATAGCACGGGGTATCCTAGTGTGGGATCAGAACAAGTGATTGCGTTGTTTGGAAGTAATTCTATTAAGGTTAAAATTACTTTATATCTGGAACTATCAAAAAGACTTCGAAATTTTTTTTTCTATGTGATTTAAGACGATATAATCTAACAAACGGTGCTAAAAAGACTCGCTTTAATATCGTATTCACTCATTTGCCGACCGTCATTCATTATATCCGTGTGGCGCCGGATTACCTTCCGTGGATCTCGTAGAAGGCGACTAAGGTAATCAATTACCAGGAGACGGGCAGCAGCGTCTTTCTGAGATTCCAACCGCATACTGCGATCGCCAACCCGCCTGCCAAGCGTGGCGATTACGGCAAAACCCCTCATGGTTACGAAAACCACGAAGGAAGCCTATGTCCTGCAGTGGGCGTCAAATGGCTGATATATAGCTTGTATCTGGTTTGTGGTATAATTTCAGCATGAAAATTTTCGTATTTTTTATTTTTTTAAGGCGTAGGCCTACTTTCAGAGAGCAAGAGTATGAGCTTAATTACTACGCGTGCCCACCGAAGACACGCAATTTTAAGCTCTTAAGTATATGAACACCTCAGACACTCCTCACGTGTTTTTCATATCGATCTATAATTCAAAGTCCATTTTGTAATAGGACCATCGCATCGATGCTGAAGCGGGAGTTCCGCTTTCAAACGAAAAAGGGCTCTATTGCGTCCCGTGTAATATTTTGATTGCATAAATCATCGGTCTTTGAAATACTTAGACTTTTCTGTTGACGTATTTGAAAGGGAAATATTGAATAGGTAACAAATAAAACAGTAATACTCATGTAATAACTTCCATAATTTGTATGTACTATTCTGTACACAACGCATTTTTATTACCTAGTTCTAACCTCATTTAAGTTTTTTCATTAAATATAAACTTTCGTGTCAAAAGCACAATATATTAACAAGGTACATTAATTGTGTAAATTAGTGTATTGAAGTCTGTTGACCTTGAAAATGTAAAATGTTTTTCGGAGGAGCACTGCTTATCCTAAACCACAGGTTTTAACCTTTTTTAGGGAGCAGGGTACCACTGCCTTAGTGATAAGGTCACTGTAAAATGTTCCTTGAATAAATTATTTTATCTTATCTATCTTATCTTATATAATTACTTTACAAATAAACTGCTAGAGGTCCTGATTCGGTTCCCAGTGGAGGCTGCCGTGCGTTTGTACAAATAGCCTTATGTCCGGTTCCTATATGTAACGAATCGTTATTGGTAATCGGTAACTTATCCTTAACAAGCGTCCCGTAATTTGAATAGCTGGTTGATGTTTAAAAAATTGTATAGGAACTTGACAAATTGTTATCTGCATGCATTTATCGTACGTTACGTTATTCAAAACCGTTTCTAAGAGGCATTCTTGAGTATACATTTTAACCATCCGTAAGCAAAACGAGTCGTTTTTAATATGGGAACTGGGCATTAGTCCGGGTGTATTTCCATGTTTGTGACGTCCTTGCCTGGTCACCATAGCACAGGGTATCCTAGCTTGAGACCAGGACAAGTGATTGTATTGTATGGAAGTTATTATTATTATTTGTTTTTAAAAACCTATCACGACACGTAAGAATGGGCTTTGTTCTACAAAAAATAAGTTCTGTTTTTATTTATTTATTTCGAGAAAGTAGGTAGTTTTGAGAACCTGAGCTGAATATTTCGATTTGGGGTGCTTTAATTAATTTAAAAAAAAAGATTAGTTTAGATTAGATTAGAACACTTTTTTGTACACACCAGAAAACAAAATACAATAAAAGACTTACATGTCTAAGTTTTGCCGTATACAATTGGCGGTCTTATCGCTAAAATCGATCTCTTCCAGACAACCTTGACGCTTGACGTTGATACAATAATGACTAAAATAAATACTAAAATAACTGGAAACTAAGCAAATTATCGACGGTATGGTCCACATCTTGGTAACCAATACGTGTGTCGATAATTTGCTTAATTTTCTGTCATTTTTGTATTTGTTTTGGGCATTATAGTATCAACCTCAAGCGTCTAGTTAATGCAAACGTGTTATACGTCATGCACGGACGTACATATTTGTCCGTTTCTAGTGATACCATGACTCGATACAAAAACTCTTTAAATAAACAAAACTAAAAAGACTCCTAATCTATGCAAATGTAAAAGAGGTTGTATTTGTTTTTCTTACGGAATACCGAGACGTCAATAACTTGGCGAATTTTATTCAAATATATTGAACCATGTTTCTTTCTACTTTCAGTATTAATTCACGTGTGAAACGAAGGTCTAATTAGTTACACACATTTATTCACAAAAATACAAGAAATCTGTGAATATTAATTTATAATCGTAGCATTATATTTACAGACTTTATAATTATGTATAATTTGTAACTAGGTATTTTCAATGTTTATGACAGTGCCCGTTGGTAAGTACCTATTTATTTATTTTTATTTGATTTAGAATACAAAACAGATTAGAGACAAATTTACGACATTTGACAAACATAATAGATCAGATCTACCTTATGACCTAAGACTTGTCAAAATCAATTTTTTTTATTCAAAGTAGCACAGAAACTGCGACTTATTGAACGTTACCAGTTAAACTAGGTGTCCATTTCAAAATCTAGATCATATCTAGATCAGATAGAAAAAACCCCCCAGGTCTTGGATGTTTACATGTTTGCGATGTCGCTGTTTCTGGTTCCCACGACACAGGGTATCCTAGTGTTGGGCCAGAAGCAACGTATGTGCCTGTATGTAAGTGTTTATTAAATTTTTACGTGTGTTAAATTTTTTCATCTCATTACACTGATGGGAGCCAACTAAATACAACAACCTTAAAACCTGAAACCGTTTCTTTAATGGCTATAGTTGCTTAACTATCGTCATTAAGGGGTAAGGGGCTACCCGATGCTAATTAGCGCCACCAAAGGAACATAATATAGCCTTCTAGTCATACTTTGAATATTTTGAAGGGAATCGTTACGTTTTATTTTATATGTCAGTCGATCCCCAGCTAGGCTAGGCGTTGATAAAAAAGATTAATAAAAAGTAATAAAAAAAAAAATCAAAAATAATATTTGCTCTTACAAGTTATAGTAGCAATACCGCTCGCTAACGGTGAAGGAAAACATCGTGAGGAAACCTAAGTGTCTGAGCTATTCACATACCTCAGCGCTTGAAATCGCTAATCCGCGGTAGGCACGCGTGGTGATGAAGAACACAATCTTAACGACTATGTGACGTTAAATAAATGTCAGCGCCTTCCTGCCACTTGGATGAGGTCATCTGTCCATCTTGTGGCTGGTCGTCCTAAGCTGCGCTTGCCGATATGTGGTTCCATTCGAGAACTTTTTGGCCCCATCGGCCATCAGTTCTGCGTGCTATGTGCCCCACCCATGTATTATATCGATGTATGATAATTAATTAATTAAATAATTTTGTATTATTTTGTATTTTAATTTCATTTTGTAATTTGTATTTGTAATTACTTTTGTAAAAACCTTACTAGCACTACCCCTTCCTCTGTCCACATCACCCATGGTCAGCTAGAAGGAAATACTTTTAAGTATTAAGCTCACCTTTGTGCAGGTGTATCTCTTGTGCAATAAAGAATTATCAAATCAAACCAAAGGAAAATAGTACATTACTTCAGAGGGAAGAAAGTGACAGTTCCATACCGAGATTATGGCATTTGCGCCACGAGCTTGCGAGGGGCGCAAACCATTTGAGGTATGGAACTGTACTTTATCCTGAGGTATGTATAGTGCTTTTTATTACACCTACGAGGAAAATTATAGACATAAATGCATAGAAATGTTTACAAAAAACACAAAGATAAATGCTAAATCAATCGAAGTTTTTGCGAAAATGCGCGGGCTTTTCCTTTTTTTATTCGCCCGTTTCTGAAGTAGGCTAAGATCATAAGGTCATGCAGCCACTTCTTCCGTGATTCCGCGCGTTTTATATACAAAAATAATTTCGTTTTTAATTTTCTGTATGCACCAAGGAGGTTGGTAACTGGTAAAAAAAAACTGTATGTGGCCAGTAACAATTTACTTGAAATTTAATTAGTAGACAGTTAAAGTCTCTTTGCAGTATGACTGCTGACAAATTAAAAAAAAAAAACCGGGTATGTAATGGAATTTCATACATACTTCCCACCCTTGGGTCGGAAGGATTTTCATACAAACTTCCATACCTTGGGATGAAAGTATTTGAAGGGCGGGATAAAGGCGTTTCTTCCCTCTAATTGGTATAATTAGTATGTATTTTCAGAGCAGGTGTGATAAAAAATCTTTTATAATACGATTTTGCAAAGAGTGAACATCATACATTTTGGTAAAAATACTTCATACCGTCTTATTTATACAAACACAAAAGCACTCCTCAGATGCAGTTTAAGTATTCCGCGGCAAAGGGAAAGACGTAAATGCACACAGATTATTTAAACTGCCTCTGAGGAGCGCTTTAGAGGAAACGCGTTTCTATAAATAAGACCGCTAGGTTCTTGAATGCAGTTTTTAGAGGCTGTAGGTTCTAAAATATCGGTCGGCGTTATTGAAATGTATGATGTAAAATTTTCACAAAAACGTGTTACAAAAGAAAATATGATTTATTTTTCAGATAGTTCTTTAAAGAAACGTTTTTCAGTTTAGCACAAATATTACGAGGTGACAGGTTATTTCGTAATTATTATTTTTATGTATCCTACATACGTCATTAGGAAATAAATTACCAGGAGACGGGCAGCCGCGTCTTCCTGAGATACCAACCACATGCGATCGCCAACACGCCTGCCGAGCGTGGCGATTATGGCAAAACCCCCTCATGGCTTTGAAAACCACGAGGGAGGCCTATGTCTTGCAGTGCGCGTCAAATGGCTGATGATGACGATACGTCATACTGCAAGGGGATTGGCAACGCGGATGTGCCCATCGCGGATTGGCAACCTCAGACACGCAGGTTTCCTCACGATATTTTCCTTCACAGTTAGCGAGTGGTATTCCTTGCTACTATAACTTCACAAATGTACGTAACTTAGAAAACAAAGTCATAAGTACATGCTGGGATTCGAACCCACGACCTCCCGAATGAGAAGCCGGCGTTCTACCGCTCCAATACCGCCGCGCTCATCTTTCGTAATACCCAAAACAAAATAAATTACCCAAAACTATTTTCATCTAAACTCGCAACACGACGCCAATCATTTGTATAGAAATAAAAAGAGAGTTCTAAACTTTTGCTTATTGAAGTCAACTTCTAGCGATTCAGCTTTATATCGAGTCCAAATTTAGGTATCCAAACTCACAGTATTTCCAACAACAGGCATAAATTCACGCCACGACCGAAAGAGGCGGGGCAGTCGTGATAAACGCCCGCAAATCCGGGCTGCGACGGGCGTTTGCTAAAATACACGCAAACGAATATACAATTCTTATTGTGACTTAGTCGTGCTAAGCTAGCGGATACGAAATTACCATAAGTTATCCTTATTATCAACCTAGATGGCTCTCCTAAAAACAACGTCTCTGCATCAGTCATCATCATCATCAGCCATTTGACGCCCACTGCAGGACATAGGCGTCCTTCGCAGTTTTCAAAACCATGAGGGGTTTTGCCATAATTGCTACGCTTGGCAGGCGGGTTGGCGATCGCAGTATGCGGTTGGAATCTCAGAGAGACGCTGCTGCCCGTCTCCTGGTAATTGATTTCCTTAGTCGCCTTCTACGACATCCACGGAAGGAAATGGAGTGACGCTATTCTTAATCCGGCGCCACACGGAATCTGCATCAGTACGGATATTTTTTCCCAAGAAACCATTGAGACTCTTTCTATTGAATGAAATTCTTTCAATTCCATTTTAGTGCTAGTACACAATATATAAACTATCAATCAATCAGACCGTACTCGTCACTGCCTTCTGTCCTCGGCCATACTCGTCCAGCCACTGCCAGCAATCTGCCTCAGATCGTCGGTCCAGCGAGCTGGTGGGTTTCCTACTCTGCGTTTGCCATTTCGTGGTCTCCACTCGAACCTTTGCACCCCAGAGCTAGCTAGTCGGATACATACAAACTGATATAAATACAGACTGACAGTGTTGGCACATTGCCAATTGCGAAGTTATCATGATAGGAACGATGTGACGGAAACCCGTTGCTATCTAATTCCGAGCCTACTGGTAGTTTGTGCGTTGCGTAAAGCAGTAAACGTAGATTGTGGAAACTCCGAAATCTGAGTGGTTCGAAAGCCGCGGTTACGTAAGAGGTAATTAAAAAATTCATCTATATAGAGTATTACTTTAAAGTTTAATAATGAAATAAAATACTTGAAAAATGTAGTTTAGAAAAATTTCAATTAGTAGGTACTGCCTCTCCATCTATCAGAACAATGACGCGTAGACCCGCGGCGCGCACGCACCGCTTTGGCTGGCTACTAATGGTTCTCATAGATTCAAGTTTGTATCGAGATATTTTTGTAATGAAATGCAAATGTTCTTTAAAAAAAAACAAACTAATGTATTCGATAGCTTTTGTTAAGGCACGTTCACGTGTCTATGGCTCTCAAACCACCCAAAATTCACGGTGTATATAGCAGTAAACATAGATTGCACTTTGGAATGTGACGCTACAGCTTTTGGCTTTTTTTTATAATTTGCATACGATATGAAGTTTTTAACGGAATCAAAGAAAATGCCAATTTTTAAGCTCTAAGACGTTTTTGCAGATTGGTAAAGTTTTCGGGTTCCCCTGCGGAAGCACAGTACGTAATAAGGGTGTTACAACACAATAACATGTTGAAAACAATGTAGCGACGTAAGGGTTGTTACTAATCAAAGTATACAACGTTTCATTACACAAAGCTTAGAAATAAACATTGTAAGCGGGGATTAAACTAAGCGTCCTTTACCAAACTGACTAACATCTAACTTGGGCCTTAGCTCGACAGAGTAAGGGTCCTTTTTGCTGAGCGAGGAGCGAAGCCTTAGTCTGCCAAGTTTGGTTAGTAGAGGCTTTGAAACTTGGGCAATTAACAAGTTGTCGGTTTGTTGCGTTAATAAGTCTAAGGTACATGTTATAAAGATATTGTACCGATACGGTGACGATTTTCATAATTTATTTATTTATTAATACTTTTATTGCACTTAAAAAAATCGTACAATGCGGCGGACTTAATGCCATAAGTATTTTCTACCAGTCAACCGCAGGAGGTAAGGGAAAGAGTTGGTAGACGTGCAAAAAAAAAAAGGAAATAGTTAATATAAATTTAAAAATATACTTTTATAAAGTGTAATAAAATAAACTACACATTAACATAGACTTCTATACACCGATAATATAATATATATTAAAATACAATAAGCCTATATACCATTCTATACCATAATGTTCATCTACAATCCTACGAACCTAGAGTCTTAAGAGCACAACATTTTTCGATAGAATAACATTAACATGCTAAAAGCTGTTGAAACGCTAGCTAGTTATTTGTTTGGTAGCTGACAAAATAGTAGCAAGATTGTCGATGTTTGTGAGCTGACAAAACAGTAGCAAGATTGTCGATTTTTGTTAGCTGACAAAACAGTAGCAAGATGGTCGATGTTTGTTAGCTGACAAAACAGTAGCAAGATTGTCGATTTTTGTTAGCTGACAAAACAGTAGCAAGATTGTCGATGTTTGTGAGCTGACAAAACAGTAGCAAGATTGTCGATTTTTGTTAACTGACAAAACAGTAGCAAGATGGTCGATGTTTGTTAGCTGACAAAACAGTAGCAAGATTGTCGATTTTTGTTAGGTGACAAAACAGTAGCAAGATTGTCGATGTTTGTGAGCTGACAAAACAGTAGCAAGATTGTCGACTTTTGTTAGCTGACAAAACAGTAGCAAGATTGTCGATGTTTGTGAGCTGACAAAACAGTAGCAAGATTGTCGATTTTTGTTAGTTGACAAAACAGTAGCAAGATTGTCGATGTTTGTTAGCTGACAAAACAGTAGCAAGATTGTCGATGTTTGTTAGCTGACAAAACAGTAGCAAGATGGTCGATGTTTGTTAGCTGACAAAACAGTAGTAAGATTGTCGATGTTGTAGCTGCAGCCTCTAAGTCGGAGTAGAATTGGACTAGCCACGGAAGCCGAATGGGACAGGTAGGCAAAAATTGTAACTGACTGGGTTCCAAGCGACAACGGTTATCGCTAGCGTGGCCGACCCGGAGATGGCGGGACGACCTCACGACCTTTCTACCGGGATGGCAGAAGATGGCCGCGAATCGGGAGGAGTGGAGAACTAAAGGGGAGGCCTTTGCCCAGCAGTGGGACACAATGAAGACTACACAAAAAAATATGCGGTTATTTGCCTAGCAGCACAATGTCATTCCAATGATATACGCCAACCCGCGGTGGGTACGCGTGATGATTTAGCCCATGCTCTCTCTTTCTCTCTGAGAGAGAAGACAGCAACGGAACGCTGTTTTATAATATAAGTCCTCTTCAATAATCTAGCGTATATAGAATAGTTAGTTTAGTAGGAGGCAAAGTACTATAAACGCAACCAATGAGAAACAGCGGTATTTTTTCCAGACTGACTAACAGAAATCTCCCCAATTTTTTAAATTGGAATTATTGAAAATTCTTTCATCGTCAACCTTTTTCGGCTTTCAAATGGCAGGGGCAGTAATTAAAAGAGGGTCTTCCCACGGTGCCTTCCCGTTTAAGCTCCGCTTTCATTATGCATGTCGTGTTGTCAGTGTTTGATTGGTGTTCCCAATTATTATTATGAGTAATTTGCTTCCGTCTTGCAAAATGTCTCTTTAAATTAAAAGGTATTTCCGCTTGGTGGATATGTTCCGCGGGAAAATCTTTGCAATTAAAGTGTCGTACTTTTAACCGACTTCGAAAAAGGAGGTTTCACTGTCTGTCATCTAATATATATATATCTCGTGTATGTTATCGAACTGCTCCGAAACGGCTGCGCCGATCTTCATGAGTTTTTTTTTTGTGTATATTTGGTAGAGAATAGGTCGTAGGCTAATTAATATGGCAAAACAACGTTTGCCGAGTCAGCTAGTTTTTTTATAATATGTTCAGCAATCATTATTTACCACGTTATCCGATTTTATTTATTCTTCTTTTGGTTGAATGGCAGAGACCAGGCCCTAGAGTCCAATACACACATAGTTTTTCAATAGAATTATATACGCTCGAGAATAGCTGTTATTTGCCTCTATTTGTTAATCTACTAAGCAACAGCAGTACAATGTCGCTCTAATGGTATAACCCGCACTAATTAAACAGGCATCTCTCGAGAAGAAGATCGAAATGCGCGAGGCGCCGAGTTAAGCTGCACGAGTTATACCATTGGAATACGATTGGTTACTAGACTGCCAACAGTGTCAATGAAATAATTACTTTACGAATATGACTCTATTGAAAAACTATGCAATCTAGAGACTCGCCCCCGGGCCCCTTGTCACGATCCTGACAGATCTCTTTCGCTTCTCTCGCTACACTATAGTTTGGGGCATCGTTAGATTGGTCGTATAAAAATGTTGTGGGTGTAGGAAACCAATTTTTCAATTCAGAGTTCTGTTTGCGAAATATTAAGCTTTAAAGCGCGGATTTTTGTTACATTAGATTAGGAGATAAAGCCCTTTTATAGACATACAGACGTCTTGAGTACGTTAATATAATCTTATTTGGAGCCTAAAGGTACTAAAAAAAAACTCCTTGCTTTGAAAGCTTAATAGTGACTCAATGTGGATTTAGACATCTGGCATAAGAAGTCGTCAGTTATCTGTCCTTCGCAGGCTTCTGTTTAATATTTTATCGCACTAATTTTCGTTTCTCCTAATTTTGACATTGCCTTTGAAATAATTTTCTTATATAATTTCTGTGATGGACCACGAGAAACGAGACAACTAAGCAAAGAACTAATGTGATTAGTATCCTACTAATATTATAAATGTGAAAGTTTGTGAAGATGTTTGAATGTTTGTATGTTTGGACGTTTGAATGTTTGTTGCTCAATCACGCAATAACGGCTGAACGGATTTACATGAAACATGGCGAACAGATAGACAAAGACCTAAATTAAGACATACGTAACTTGGTATCCCGGTAAAGCATTCACGTGGCATAATATTTATTTTAAATTTAAAATAGATGGCGTTGTGCGAGCGAACGTTGTGTTTTAAAAATAGATGGCGTTGTGAAAGAATCATATAAACAGAGTCTGTGACAGTACGAAGTTCGGCAGGACAGCTATAAGATTAACAAGTGGAAGTAGCATGGGCTGGTCACATCTGACAAACATTCAATAGTCGTTGGGTTCTCAAATGGAACCCACGAACTGGCAAATGTAAACGCAGCGTAGGACGTACACCTGCTCGTTGGACCGACGATCTAAGGCAAATCGCTGATAGTGGCTGGGTGAGGAAGAATTCTATTCTTAGCAGTGGACACGAGCTGATTGATTGAATTCATAACGATTGATTAAATAAATTGAACATCTCACACAAGATCTCAAATGTTCTTCTGTACAATATGATCTTGTTCAACGGTGGCAGGGCAGGTCAACTAATAATCCGTGAGCAACTCTGCGAGTTAAGCCGATTTAGCTCTACGCTAGTTGGACATGCCCGCAGGTCCACTAATTGGCTTCTGAAGCTTACAGCGGTCTTTACTCGGACTGGAGGTTTGAAATCATACGCAAAATAAAGTAGAGACTTAACACAAAGTAAAAAAAACTGTAATGACATAAACCCCGACTGCTAAGCATAAACAACTAAGCAGGCGGGATCAACCTAAGTATCTCCTGCTTGGTAGTTAATGCTCCGCTGTAGGGATTTTTTTCTATTTTAGTCCAGTATTTTTTTGTATTCTTATTATTTTAGCAATAGTAGCAGCAACATCTATTGCTGAGCAGTAAAACAAAAGAGTATCAAGATTGCACGGCACCATCTCGTGAAAACGAAGGGAACTTCTTGCGAAATTGATCGGTAATTTCATAACGTTTTTCTTTTATTCTTGCCTATTCAGTTATAAGTACTAAGATAATATGTAGTTTTATATATTATGTTAGTGCTAACTAAAATGAGTGTTGCCTACTTAAAATAAAAAATAAAAATATTATTGTTATAAATGTTGTTATAAATTAATTTTGTTTTTTTTTTGTGGTGGTTCGTTACGGTTCAATGACGCAAATAATGCATATAAATCATCATCATCAGCCACCCGACGCCCACCGCAGGGCACAGGCCTTCCTCGTGGTTTTCATAACCATGAGGGGTTTTGCCATAATCGCCACGCTTGGCAGGCGGGTTGGCGATCGCAGTATGCGGTTGGAATCTCAAGAAGACGCTGCTGCCCGTCTCCTGGTAATTGATTTCCTTAGTCGCCTTCTACGACATCCATAGAAGGAAATGGAGTGACGACGCTATTCTTAATCCGGGGCCACACGGAATATAAATAAATTATATTAAATACCTCAAAAAACCCGCATAACAAGAAGAAAAAACATAATTGGGCTCATTTTTTACGTGGTTATTATTTCCCTTATTTATAAGTCCAATAAATTACAAATCCATAGTCACGAGTCCAATGCTAGAATTGTTCTTTGAAATCCTGATTCAGTGTTAACACGAACGTGCCAAAAAACTCCAGTGACACCACATTGGCACTGGGCTGTTTACGTTTTAAAACAGTTTCTTACAGTAAGTTGTAACCTTTTGAAAAGTTTTTTTTTCTGTTTTTCCTTGACAGAAAAACGAAAACTTATGCAAATGTCAAAAATAGTTATTCTGCTATTCAGTGCGGATCCAAAAAAATTAAAGATCAGAAAAATCGGTCCAGCCGTTCTTGAGTTATAAATCATGCAACTAACCCCACTTAGCTTCATTAAATAATATATTATAATTATTTGTGTATATCATAAATAACTTACAGCATAAAAAGCAAAGCTATTAAGCAAGCAACCTTTTTAGTCACTCCGGGCCATATCTGACGCAAATGTCCCCATAACACTGGCTGCATTACCACGTTGAACAGCCAGGGAGAGCCGTTGCATGAGATATGCCCCAGCGACAGTCCAAGCCGCGGTCCCTCCCTTTGTGTATATTAAGTTTGATTTAATTTAAATCATTGTTCAATTTTCGGTAAAGAAAACATGCCTCAATTATTGTATTGTTATTAATACCCTGTTTTTTTTTTCTTTTCAGATCTCTACAAAGCCAATACCTCTTACCAAACGTAAGTGTAACCATATTAACCATAGTTATACAGTTAAGCATCTTCAGGCACGCAACATTAGACCACAATAAAACGACTTCACGAGGACCTCGCCTGCTCTGACAAGAGCGTACCGACGAAGACTGAGTTTATAAGAGCGTACCAATGACGAATAAGAAGACTGAGTTTTGAAGCAAGTTTTGCGTTATTTCAATAAGACAGTGTTTAGGTTTAGGAACAAATTGACTTCACGGGCAGCCAATATTTGAAGATGCAATTGTTTGATACAATGTAGAGGCGTACGTCATGACCGTGGGTTGCTTAAAATTCTTGCCTGATTTTACTGCTTTTACCCGACTGAGGGGCAGTCTGAAATTAAGGCAATAAGTGTGAAGCCTTTCTTAATGGGATCCAGTGGGCTAACTAGCGCCGCTAATGGAGAAAAAAACACATCTTCTTTTACAGATCGTATTTGCAAAAAGTGTCTGCTCAATCATGTTAACAGTGACTTTTAGGACCCACGAGAAAGAACCTAGGATCACGAACCTGGGACTGATAGCATTAATGCCAAAGATGGCCGTTTTTGGCGTCAATGCTATCTAGGCCTAGGATTTTTGCCTTAATTTCACGGCCATGGTTCCTGAAAAAACACTATTAACATGATTGAGAAATTGTACAGACAATTTTTGCCAATATGATCTGTAAAAGTTTTTTTTTTACTCGGTGGCGCTAGTGTTACACTCTGGCGCATATTTAATGCAGATGAATTCTGATGTTAGCAGCGCGGTAACGCTGCCAGCGATATGGGCACCTTTGGGTCATAATGTCTCTTATACTTCCACCCAACACAATCACTTTTTCTGGTCCCAAACTAGGATACCCTGTGCTACGGTAACCAGGCAAGGACATCACAAATACGAGGCCATTTGTTTTTTTTTTTTACCGATATATTATATTACATTAACTACATACATGCATGAGGGTTTGCTACCAAATAACTAACCTCGATTAAGTGATCTTACATTGATTCTGTATTTTTCTTTGGTGTTCATTTTTTTCTGCTGGATATTTTATAGTTTCAATTTTTGTCAATTCAATTCGGATTCTCAGCGCAAAAAAATTCTGCGGCAAAGGATTTTTTTTATTTTGAACGGAACATTTTCACAATTTACTATATGGGCCTGTACACAAGACTGCGATGCGACGTCGCAACGTAAGAACTTGCGAATTGATTCGCGTCGGCGTTCATAATAGTAATAAATGGATGAACCCTAAATCTTCTTTGTTTCTTTTTCCTGTATCTTCTTGGCAATAACAGAAGTGAGCACTTCCTTTTACGATCCATTTCACGACCTAGTTTACAAAATACGTTCGGTACGGTTGACGGTCGTCGCAGGAATGGTCACCCGAATCGTGGAAGGGAGATGCCTTGCCGCACAAAATCGCATCGCAGTAACTCGTGTCGCAGTTTTCTGCGTTGCGAATTCGTATCGCGCCGATTCGCAGTTTTGTGTGTGGAGCCTGTATCTGAAGAGTACACGGAGTTCCCCGAACAGTTATTATTTTTTTTAATTAAAACGCCGAGGGCCATCACGCCCGCACTTTGTACGAAAAATGAGGGAAAAAAATGCAAAAGTTATACGCATTACGCACGAACCTGATGATAAGGAGCTTACACGTGCAATATACAACGTGTTGAATTGTAAAGTAACGCCCGACTCAGGGTTCTTTCTACTCATCAACACGAACAACTTGTGCTATCGGGTCGACCTCAAAGTCAAAATGTATGGTAAATTACAGTAAACAGCTAATTTTTTTAAGGTTTTTGAAGTAGTCCCATAGTAAACGTTGTTTGTATTGATAGGTAGAAAGTACCCTGGGTCGGGCATTACTTTACAAATCCACACATGGTACAGCAAAAATTACAAATATCTAAAAATATGACAAGCCAATATAGAAACTTAACAATCTTTTTTTATCTAGCCTAGAAAAAGTACAGGCCTTCACTCTCAGAGGGAGAGAGAGGGTTTAATTACCACGCGTGCCCGCCGCGAATTGGCAATTTTAACCGCTGAGGTATGTGAACACCTCTGACTCTCTGGTTTCAATTGGTTACAAGTTAGCAATTGGTATTGTTACTACAAACTCACAAATATACATCACAGAAAACAATGTCATTGGTGAGTGCGTCTAAGTCACTTCATTTATTTAATGAAGGTTGGAGCTGCAACTAGACAGTATAAATAAAGCATATGGCATAGATGCTTTAGGTATAGAACTAGGCTAATCTATTTAAAAAATATATAAGTAGGTATATTCACATTTTTTTCACACGGTTATGCTAAGCAAAGTATTGCGATGCTGACCTGCAGCTCACCTTAAAAATATCGCAACTTGGCTTTCAGCTAAGTACACGTACCACCCCAGGCATTGTCTTGCCAGCTCTTAAACTGTGTTTAAAATTTCAGTAACCACTTACAGGCGTGAATTTTTCATCGCCTACTCACTGGTGTGGTGCAAAGTTACGGAAGACACTAAGGCGATATTCCCGTGTTCATTTTTTATTTTAGGGACCAGTCGACAGCTGATAAACCTTGATCTTTCATCATCATAATCATTCAGCCACAAGAAGTCCACTGCTGGACAAAAGGCCTCCTCCATGGATTTCCAAAAAGACCGGTTGGAAGCGGCTTGCATCCAGCGTCTTCCTGCCACTTGGATGAGGTCATCTATCCATCTTGTGGCTGGTCGTCCTACGCTGCGCTTGGCGATATGTGATCTCCATTCGAGAACTTTTCGGCCCCATCGGCCATCAGTTCTGCGTGCTATGTGCCCCGCCCACTGCCAGTTCAACTTACTAATCCGCTAGGATATGTTGACGACTTTCGTTCGTCTACGGATCTCATCATTTCTGATTCGATCTCGTAGAGAAATTCCAAGCATAGCCCTTTCCACGGCTCGTTGCGTGACCTTGAGCTTTGTTATGAGGCCTTGATCTTTGTCTTGAATTTATTTAAGAGTTCCGTACCTCAAAAGTTAATCATTTTGTTGACCGTCAGCCTGCACATTCATCCGTTTGTTTTCAAGGAACGGATAAAACAATCAAGTTGAATTGAATGTCAAATAATAAGCCACGAATTTTTCATCACCTATTTACTGGTGTGGTGCAAAGTTATGAAGACACTAAGGCGATATTCCCGTGTTTATTTTTTATTTTAGGGTACAGTCGACAGCTGATAAACCTTGATTTTTATCTTGAACTTTTTTGTCACGACTACATCAAGTAAATAATTTTGTTGACCGTCCGTCTGCTTGCTCACCCGTCTGTCAGTATATTTTTTCTTAGTGACGGACAAAGCAATAAAATTTAAATTAATTTCTAATAAAGGCCTCATTATTTGACATTAATTTTATTTTTATAACTTTTCAATTGTTTAAAAAAAGTGCGGTGTGTTTATTCAATCAGAAAATGTAATACAGATAAACAAGCAAATTTACTATTAAACCTATGGCACACAGAATAATGAAATTTGGCCATAATAACGAGTGTTTTTTTTTTCATATTTCACATAGAAGTGGCTAACTTTATGTGGTTTTAGCGTAGTCCCTATAGTATGGCAGAAAATAATAAAAACCGGTCATGTATGAGTCGGACTTCCTCTAAGGGCCGCGTAAACTCAATGAAAGAAACATTTTGTCTCCCTTTAAATGCTAGTGGTGCGCCAGTTCGACTCGTATTTTTTCGTTTCTTATATTTCGATTCATCTATTTAACGTTTCTTTGTCAAACGTGACAAACTTACTTAACTTCTCCTCTAACTTATTCCCCACCCTGTTTTTGCGCACACAATTAATTATGGGTGGCTTAAAATCCATAGCAAATATACGTTCCTTTACCATAGCTATCGAATAGGCTAGTTTGTTTTTTAAAAAAGGCACTTTCCAAAAATATCTCGACACAAACTCAAATCTATGAGAAGCATTAGTAGCCAGCCAGAGAGGTGCGTGCGTGGCGCGTGTTTGCGGATAGACGGAGAGCCTGTACTTATTGCACGCAAATGTTTTGAAACAAGATTTCTCAACAAAAATTTCATTTTATTTTACTTTTATACAAGTAAAAGTAACAGTCTGAATAGATGACATTTTAATTAACGGTCTTCAAACCACCCAGATTTCAGCCTGTATTTCGCATCGTCAACTATCGATTCTTCAAATCAAACGAGTCGAATCAACTCGCTTTCTCCCATAACTTGTTCCCCACCCTGCTCCCGCTTCGTTCGCAAGGAACACCTGCCATAAATACGAAGAGCGGGCCACGATGCCAATCTGGGAGAGTGCCTCCCCTAAGTCGGTAGTTGGGAAGCCTGTAAACTACAATAAAGGGTGTAAGGAGTAAGGGAGTAGAAGTAATGAGGAAGACACTGCTTATGAAAATACAACGAGCTACGAGTCTAACCTTGTTTATTTTATTAAGCTAGCATTATTCATTGAGGAGATATCAACATTTTTAGGGTTTCGTAGTCAATAAGTAACAATATAACATCTAAAAACCTATTTAGATGCTAAAAACTCCACACATGCCGGGACTTGAACCCGCGACCTCTGGCTAACCGTACCAGCGCTCTCCCAACTAAGCTAATGGGCAAGCGCAGGCATCGGCGAAATTTCGAGCCTCTTTACAAACTTCTCTGTATTACGTACAGGCAGCGACATCTGGCCGAAGTAATTTACATCGCATCATGTAATTTCTGAGTACAAAAAAAATATTCTCTCTATTCACTCGTATCTGTCTATCAACAAGGGACCCTTAGCTTCGTCGTGTTCGTCCGTCTGTCTGCCTGTCTGTTTATCTGCGGCTTAGCTCAGAGACGATTAGAACTAGAAAGCTTAGTTATACAAATTTATCACGCTGACAAAAAGGTAGACGAAAATAAAAAAATATATATAGAGTACAGTCCACAGCAGGTCAACCTGTACATTTTTGTTGTAAAGTCTACCTTACGTTAGATTGTACATATGTAAAGGTTGGTGTAATCTCGACTGTACCTCCCCTACACCTAAATTAGAGATAATTTTTTTTTTACTAAATAGGGTTAGGAATTGTTGAAAAATATGGTACAGGAAAACCATTTTTTGATGTTTGTAAAATATTAAGCTTTAAAGCGCACATTTTTGTAAGATTTGGGCGTCCCACCATCTCCCGGCTAAACGGTTAATTGCGGAAACTTAAAAAAATCAGGACAGTGGCAATATTATGAAAACTGAATTTGCACGAATATTTACTCGTTTATTTTTTCATTATTCATTAAAAAAAAATTGCCAAAATATTTTTGGAACGTAACTTAATAATTTTTGCCGAGGGTAGTAAATTAACAGTTGATGCTTTCAAAAAGACGCCTGTCACCTCAGTCTACCGAGACCACGGCAATTGCAAAAGTACCGAAACGTCGGAAAATTGTAAAATGAAAAAATAAACTAGTAAATATCCGTGTAAATTCAGTTTTCATTATGTCTAGTGCTCGTGTTCACCTTAGAAAATATATTATCATTGAATTTTAAATAGAAAAATTCAATGACATTATGAAGTTAAAAGAAAAACTATCACGGCTAAGCAGGTTTTACAAGATAACGAGTAATAATCGACCAACTTATAAAAAGAAAACTTGAAGAAGAAGAAGAAGAAAGACATTTATTATATCAACAAGATACATCACAGAAACAAAATAAGCAGATAATTAACATAATATGCACAACAACAGAAAAAAAGCAACAGACAAAACGAATAAATAAAACAGGACCATAGATGTAGCCTGTGGTGTATCTAAGTTGCCACAAAAGGCAGCTGACTCAGCGTTGTGCTGAGGAAGTGATCCCTCAGCGCTGATTTCCAGTCAGTGCCTACGGTAACCCATAATTGTACTACGGAGTGCGTGCCGTGGTGCAGTTAAAGAATTAAGTCAAATTCAATAACATACATACAAAAGTAAAAAAAAAAAATATCGTCATAAAATACTTACATATATTATTAGTTTTAAACTTCGTACAAATTCCATTTAAAATTACTTTTTATCTATCTAGGTATCTCTGCGCATGCTCAGACAATTTTTGCAATGTCTAATATAACTGTCAGACACACAAGTCCAAAAAGCTACGGCCGTATGTTATGACGCGAGTATAAGGCAAGGCAGTCTAGACTTGTAAATAAAGCAAAGGTCCTTTAGTGCGTATTTTTTCTATTTATTGACAATTTCAATCGCAAATTCGTTGTCCCATCGAATGTGTTCGTTCTGGTTCATTGTTGTAGCTGTTGCAAATTCTTTGTCAAGATCCCTGTCTCTTTCTTCCTCTAAAAGACAATTCCCAAGTCGTCTATCGACACTAGCCAACTTGCGTTACAATAGAATACATTTAATAGTATGGCCAAAATATGTTTTCAGTTTCCTTCCATGCGCTCTGAAGCTCCAATAAGTTTAATTCTATTTCTTACAACTGAAACGTTTACTAAGTCATCATTTCAGACTTATTGCATTTAATTGGGGCGGAATTTTAAAACGGCAAAGATCAGTGGTAGCCTAGGGGGTAGAACATTGGACTCGGAAGCGAGGGACCTTCTTTGTTTGTTTGTTTTCTACATGACTTTGTTTTCTAAGTTATGTACATTTGTAAAGTTATAGTAGCAATACCACTCTCTCTCTAAAGGTGAAGGAAAATATCGTGGAGAAACCTGAGTGTCTGAGCTTGAAATCGCTAATCCACGGTAGGCACGCGTGGTGATTAAGAACACAATCTTAACGGCTATGTGACGTTAAATAAATGTTTTACGTTAGTCATACTCAGAAAGTAAGTCTGAAGTTGCCTGAGGAACGGGTTGAAAGTAATGCTTTTCAGCCCTAGGGAGAATAGTTTTCAACTTACAGCTGTCAAATTATAAAAAAAAAAATAGTTTTTATTCACGTTACTGTTGAACCACGTTCCAACTTTCTATCCAGTCACTCAGTTATAGCGCGATGTTAAATTGAAATGACATAAAGTTAAGTATTAATTAAAGAACATATTTTTTTAAGTGACTAATTTGAATTCCAAACAGTTTCTTTAAAGTAACATAAATTTGGGCAAAATATTTATCATTTTTTTGGTATGATGAAAATAACAAATAAGGGCCAAATAGCTGGCCGGCCACAGAAAAAAAAACTAGGCGGAACCTCGGGAAAGCGGCAATCTTCATTGATTTTTCCGCGTAGAGTTTATTTCTCCTAAGATACAGGTTTTTCTTCTAGTTTAGGAGATAGGATACAACGACAAGATTATTTTGCAATAGATTTAGCACCGAGCGATTCTTGTCATCTTTACATGTACTTTTTGGTTTCAAAATAAACAATTTATTATATTATTATTATTTATTTATTTTCAATTTCCCAATATTTGGAATGAAAAGCACAGTGTTTAATTCGGGTTAAAGACTTGTTTAGTCCCTCGAACTATTGGCGCCCTCGCTACGCTCGGAAGCTAATCCCCGTCTCGGGACTAAGTAAGTTACGTACACCGCTAGGGTAACAGTGTACTATTCCTTCTTCTTCTTCTTCAGTCACTGGCAGCAATCTGTCTCAGATCGTCGGTCCAGCGAGCTGGTAGGCGTTATACGCTGCCTTTACCAGTTCTTGCTTTCTCCTCGAGGACCTTGTATAGATCCCGGCAGATGACTTAACTGCGTCCTGTCTATGAGACTCGAAACACGTCCATGCGAATTCAAAGTCGTTTGTTCAAGTTATTTGCCAGGTATCACGTCAGATATTCATTCCCATTGCGGGCCGCTGTACTTTTATACAAGTGGCCTCAGTCTGGGTGTATTTCCATGTTTGTAATGTCCTGGTTACGCTAGCACAGGGTATCCTAGTTTGGGACCAGGACAAGTGATTGCGACCGTCAGTTCTGCGTGCTATGTGGGCGGGGCACATAGCACGCAGAACTGATGGCCGATGGGGCCGAAAAGTTCTCGAATGGAGACCACATATCGGCAAGCGTAGCGTAGGACGACCAGCCACAAGATGGACAGATGACCTCATCCAAGTGGCAGGAAGGCGCTGGATGCAGGCCGCTTCCAACCGGTCTTTTTGGAAATCCATGGAGGAGGCCTATGTCCAGCAGTGGACTTCTTGTGGCTGAATGATGATGATGACATGTGATTGTGTTATGAAATTATATGAAATTATTTATTATTATGTAGAACTCTGCACCGTGCAAACGACGGACGCACATAAGCTATTTCTGTCAGTTCTCGCGGAGAAATATTTTTAAATCTTACCAACAAACAGTGTCCAGTTCAATTCTCCGGCAATTCATCTGAAACAGTAGGACAGTCGCCTGTCGCAACGGCTTAGTGAAGTTTTAATTTTTCATCCACTTGAAAACATTTAGCCCCCAGCCAGCAGTTTTTTTACCCGGTTTTTGGACTCTGTCCAATATACGTGATTGGTTTTTCATGGTGGCGCCTCGGGCCTTGTTTTTTGCGCTCCTGTTTTCATGATTTTAAAGCTGCCTTTTCGGAATGTATTAGTCATCAAATATGCATAGGAGAACGGCTTAAAATTATTTCTCTACAGGTTACAGCCCATCTACAATCGAAGTTATTGTCTTCAACATGAACAGCGTATATACGTCCCACTGTAGGGCACAGGCCTTCTGTCAGGGAGAGAGTATTAAGGAAAAAGGAAATACAAGAAATTTAATATATAAATTATAAATCAGAGATACCTGATGCAGTTATTAATATCGAGCAAAAAAACGGCAAAAAAAATCATGTTACTTGTATGGGAGCCCCCCTTAAATATTTATTTTATTCTCTTTTTAGTATTTTTTGTTATAGCGGCAACAGAAACATCACCTGTGAAAATTTCAACTGCCTAGCTATCGCGGTTCACGAGATACAGCCTGGTGACAGACAGACAGACAGAAGGACAGTGAAGTCTTAGTAATCTGGGCGTGGCTGGGGAGGCCAATGTCCAGCGATGGACGAATGCGGGTCGGTTGATTGAGAGGCACTGGACTTGAAGTCGTGAAAAACTCGCTGATTACAAGCAAACTAGGGTTGTTTAGGGTTGTCTGAAAGAAATTTCCTTTAGCAATATGGCCGCAGTACTCTGTATCTTTACATGATTTTTATGTCATGTGCTCTGGTGGTCAATAAAGAATTTTCTTATCTTATCCTATCAGCTTCGTTGGTCTAGGCTTTAAGGCGCTTAGCTACCAAAACAGAGGTCGTGGGTTCGATTCCCACTAGTGGCCGCCGTACATTCGTAAAAATGGCCTCAGTCTGGGTGTATTTTCATGTTTGTGACGTCCTTGCCTGGTTACCATAGCACAGGGTATCCTAGTTTCGGACCAGGTCAAGTGTTTGCAGCGTGTGGAAGTTATTATTATTATCTAGGACTCAGGCGCAGCAAGTAAAATAACGTTATATCGTGAATAAAATATTGTTGTACCGAAAGATGACTGAGCACAAAGGCAACTAAAACTCGATTCGTCCGTTATCGTTTTACATTGCCCTCGAGAGAAGCGATTATTCCTCCTTCGAACCGAAACCACTACAAGTGTCGACTTAGCAAAAGTTTCATGAAACCTTTTCAGACCCGACGTTAAAAAAACTTCACCGACTTTTACCATAGATGTCGCTTGATAAGGTTTATCCTGTGTGATTTCGGCCTGCAGTTTTGTTCGCATAGTTTTCGGATTAAGTTCGCGAGATAAGTTCACCTTTGTGACAATGTTATGTAATTATTTTTCGCATTTATGTTGGCAACAAAGTGTTAATAATACTACTGTTGAAATAGACCGACATATATTATTTTTTTAAATGGCATTGCAATTATTTAACTGGAATATTTTATTTCATTGGAATCAAAATTAGGTATGTAAAATGTGTGTTACTTGGATTGACAGGATACGCAATAGTTTGATTAGAGAAAGTTGCGGACTGAAACAGAATGTAGTGACTAGAATTGAGAAAGTAATTTTACTTTGATTTGGACATATGGAGAGGATGAAGAAAGAAAGATTGATTGACGAAAGAAATATATCGAGCTAATGTGGGTGGAAGGGCCAGTAAAGGACTTCCGAGGCGGACATACTTCGACAAAATAGGGGATGTAGTAGCAAAGGGAAAGATAAAAAGGACCCGAAACCGGCGTGCGTACATGCACCCACTAATGAATGTAGATGAAGCGAAACTGATCTACCAGGATCGTGGCAAGTGTCTGACCCTGGTCTCTGCCTACCTCTCCAGAATACAGGCGTGAGTTTATGTGTGTTTGTAAATAAAAACTAGTCTATAAACTAATTAGTGATCTAGTATATCATGCTAATATATATTTTAAATATAAGACACCAAGTAAAGGAACAAACGTGCTGATGTCCGAATTGACGGATTTTGATTCCTTTTATTTTATGCTAGTGAGGTAAGCAAACACAGTGTTTGTTTACCGAACTAGCAGAGTGACTCTGCATGCGTGGTCTGCATATTGGAATTTAAACACAATTATTGATTAATTTAGGAAATCAAGCAAGCCGCGAAGTTTTGGACTTTTAAATCTATGCCAGATGATTTGCAGAACATACTCATATGATTGCGTCTTTTGGCGTCGAAGGCCATGGTGTGGGGCACGTGAGACGGGGGCGCGGAAAAGAAGCGGTGTCTTTTCAATTCACTTTCATAGAAAATGCACTGAAGCGAACATAACCCACACAGATAAGACGCGGACACGAACTCTATACAACGCATCGCGTCTTTTCCGCACCCTCGTCCTACGTCCTTCTTATATGTCCCACGCCCAAGATCCACTTTAGATTGGTCAGAATGAAAGAATGAATGAATGAATCAGCCCATTCTGGTCCACTGCTGGACATAGGCCTCTTCCTTCTGTCCTCGGCCATCCTCATCCAGCCACCGTCAGCGATCTGCCTCAGATCGTCGGTGCAGCAATCTGGTGGGCGTCGAATTTATTTTAGTTGAAAATAAACAAAGTCATAGGTACATGCCCGCACGCTAACAGTAAAGGAAAACCCGCGGCTTGATTGGCTCCGCACGTATTGACTTGTCTTTCCTGTGGGCTAGGCCGACTAAGCTATCAGGATGATATAGGAGCTGGGCAAACTTACTCCATCTAAAAAACATTGTCCCAGGCACTGCAGCGTCGGAGTGGTCCCTTCACCCATCTAGTGTGAGTGATGGTGCTACGGGGCGCTGTATAAATCATCTAATTACGTAGATGCAAAGGCCAAAGTTTTATTTTATTTGTCTTGACCAGTCCACGGCTTAATAGCTCACACCGCCCCACCTCCCTGCACAAACTCTCCGTCTCGCAAATCGGTTTCCAATCTCTTGGGCGTAATTAGGGAAGCGGCGAGCGCTGCAATACAGAGTGGACTGAAAAGCTCACTGATATATGCTTGATTTCTACTGGCAAAAAGTAGAAGACTGTAAGAATTGAGTGGGTAAGTACTTGCATAAAAAAATGTTTTAATGCAATTGGAGGGAGAGGCCGTGTTTTTTTTTAATTTGTGGTTAAAAAGTTAGTGGTTAATTTTTTTTACGACTAACACTTTTTCAATGCTATCTTGTTTTCGAAAAGGGACCGTGTGACGCGGAAAGATTCCAACCCATAATACGTAAATTGCGAGAAAAACGCTTCGAACAAAAATGGGACAAAGCAATGTAGTACATATACATTGTTTTGTGCCATGTTTTTGTTCAGCAGTTTATACTTGTAATCATACATACGTACATACATAAACTCACGCCCGTCTCCTAGAGGGGTAGGCAGGGGCAGTCCCTGATCTCTACCAGGGACTGCCACTTGCCACGATCCCGACAGATCACTTTCGCTTCCTCAACATCAAGATTTGTAATCAATATAACATTAAAGATGTGTGAACAAAAACACGAAAAATAAAACAATCTCATGCATAAAATGGTTTTTTTCGTAAGTTACCTATTGTGGATTTTAATGTTTTTGCAAAACACGGCCTACATGCTCTATTGCTAACTGGTGCTGAGGTCGCACAACCAGTGAACACAACGTCCAGTATATTGTATGCATAACGGGCAGAGTAAGTGAATGAAATCCATAACATTTATGTGCAATATACAGGGTAGGTAACTATGGGTAAATGATCGATATAGCAAACAAATATCATATTCAGCTGTTCAATGTTAGTTACCAGTTGTGGTATTAAAATATATTGCTACTGCAATTTCGCAGACGTACGTAACTTTGACAATAAACTGTGAAGGAAAACATCGTGAGGAAACCCGCGCCTGCTTGGCTCCACACGTATTGGTACAATATGAAATTATAAGTACTTATATTCTTGTAATCTCTCTTTATACATATTTGTTACTTCACATAGCATTATATTTCAGATTCTCTTTTTTTTTTTGTACATCTATCTACCGACTATATTCTTGCTGCAATCCACTCCATCCAAAGGTTGTCTGGAAGAGATCGCTCTAAGCGATAAGACCGCCAGTTGTATACCACTACTTAGATATAAGAAACTATTTGTAATATCTTTCACCTGGTTGTGCAATAAAGTGTTCTCTATCTATCTATCTATTGACTTGTCTTTCCTGTGAGATAGGCCGACTAAGCTGTCAGGATCGTATAGATGCTGGACAAGCCTACTCCATCTCAAACAATGTCCCAGGCTCTGCAGCGTCCGAGTGGTCCCTTCACCCATCTAGCGTGAGTGAAAGTGTCACGGGACGCTGCATAAACCATCTCATTACGTAGATCATCATCATCATCATCAGCCATTTAACGCCCACTGCAGGACACAGGCCTCCTCCGTGGTTTTCATAACCATGAAGGGTTTTGCCATAATCGCCACGCTTGGCAGGCGGATTGACGATAGCAGTACGCGGTTGGAATCTCAGGAAGACGCTGCTGCCCGTCTCCTGCTATTTCCTTAGTCGCCTTCTACGACATCCACGGAAGGAAATGGAGTGACTCTATTCTTAATCCGTGTGACGCGGGATTGTTCCGTGTGATGCCTGATTAAGAATAGCGTCACTCCATTTCCTTCATTACGTAGATGCAAAGGCCAAAGATTAAAATGTATGAAACAGCAGATGATTTCAGATGACTATAACTCATTAGTAAAACTAATTCGCATGGACGAGTAAAACCTCCTATTTTTTTATAGATGTGCGGATTTTATTACATCCTGTATAAGCAAAGATTAATACACGTACCGGGTATGAATTTATTCATCGAAAGTACGGGTAGAGCTACAAACCTATTTAACAAATTAAAAACTCATCCCATCAGACACCATTCTGTGTTGTCATTCGACTGGCGTTCGTGGTACAAACTACTCTATGCACAGAAGTCTCACTACATCATGTTTAATAATAATATTTGTGATATTTTATTTTTGTGTTTTTCCTAGCATACAATAAAGAATATTGTTATCTTATCTTATCTTATAATTATATTCTTTTTGTTGCACTAACGTGCTGAGGACAATTTTAAAAACTTGAACCCGCGACCTCTGGCTAACCGTGCCAGAGGTCACGGGTTTAAGTCCCGGCATGTGTGGAATTTTTAGCCTCTAAATAGGTTTTTAAAATCTTATCTTATATTTCGTTTCATTCTTTCGTCTGGGTGTAAAACTCTTTTTTATAGTATCGAAGTAGTGATGACCATCAATTGTATTTTTTATGACTCGCGATGCTCATACATAGGTTAAATATTAAACGGGTCTATACAAATTATTACAATTCGGGAAATAATAATGTCTATCAAGATTTTTGCTCAACCTAGGTCATAGATTCATCTCTTATTTTATTTTATTTATTTTGACCAGTCCATGGCTTAATAGCTCACACCGCCCCACCTCCCTGCACAAACTCTCCGTCTCGCAAATCGGTTTCCAATCTCTTGGGCGTAATTAGGGAAGCGGCGAGCGCTGCAATACAGAGTGGACTGAAAAGCTCACTGATGTATGCTTGATTTCTACTGGCAAATAATAGAGTACTCACATAAAAAAATTAAACGGGTGTATATAAAATCTTAAAATTCGGAAACTAATAATGTCTCAAGTTTTTGGCTCATCCTAGGTTACTGGTTAATCTCTTAATTAAAAAAATATCAACATCGCGATTATTTTTTAGGTAATATTGAATTACCTAAATTTCCGATGTGACCACGGCTGCTGCAACGTTGCCGAAACGTTGGGAATTAAAGTAATTAAATCATACCTAATAAATAATCGCGACCCGTTTAATATATAACTAATAAATTGATGATAGGTGTTTATATTTTTTAAATTAAGAAATTAATCAATGACCTAAGTCATTGACAAAAAAAATTATAGACATTATTACTTCCCGAATTATAACAATTTATACCAATGGTTTCTATACATGTTCAATAAAGCTGAATAAACTGAAATATACCTACGACTACGCATACGGAGCATGCATCAAGATTCAAGATTAAACCCTTTTAATGTATTTTGTTTTCTGGTGTGTACAATAAAGTGTTCTAATCTAATTTAATCTGATCTAAACCATAAAAATATTATTTTCGGGGTTGAAGTGATCCCAAAACATGCAAAAATTAAGTTACTCTAATAATAAATATGAGTAAGAGTAAGTAATTATTAATTTAAAAGTCATTACACCATCTATACAAAACAATTTTAAATGGGGGCAATTAAAGTATTATAAGAAATGCACCTTTTGACTAGAAAATTCTTCCTTTCAGTAGTAGGGGGTCACTTGTTAAAATCCCAACGAAAACAATCATTTCGGCTCGGCTTGAGGTATAACTCTGTAACTACGTTTTGTATGCACCATTATATATCATTGAGTAGAGCAGAGTAGCCATTACTCAGATCCTTTAAACTCGAGCCGCCAGATGGCGCCAGTGCCGCGTAACACATTGAGTAACAGGTCCTTTGAGTAATTCCTGTCATAAACCAACTTTAACTCTGTCTTAAGAGTGTTTTAGTGCGATCAACTTTTTTCAAATTAGATTGAAGTGTTTTTTACATTTCTGAGGCTTCTTCTGTATATTCAATTTAATTCAAATCAAATATTTTTATTCATTGTAAAAACAGTGTGTACTTAATGAACGTCAATGTTGTTAGTTTCACAATTTAATAGATTATGTGGAGAAGAAGCTAACAAAGAAACTCCACATTTATTATTTTCAGAACACGTTTTAACTTAATTAACAGAGTTTTAAACTTAAAATTATTAGTCATGAATGTGTTGACACTAGTCACCATCATCTTATAATTAATATTAAACAACTATTTAATGCAAAACATCTTCTCTTCAATAATCCTTGATTGGCAAAAATACTCTATAAGGTTTCTCTAAGATTGAGGCTTGGCTTCGATGTGCTCGGTCCATCGTTATTTCTGTGTATACCATTTTGCTTCCCGAGCAAAGATTTCACGTTTATTTCCCCGTAGAGCTGGATGCCCGACAGGAGTGGCCTGGATGAGCTGTGCTCACCTGTTGGAAATTTATTTGATGTGTTTTTAATGCTTCGTATAATTCTATATTTCCTTTCGACTGCTTTTAAGCTTTGGAAACAATGATAATTAAAGACGATGAGCCCTTAAATAGTTTATGGGCTAATCGACTTTCTGTGGGTTAATGGACGGTGTATCGGTGTATGAATAAGGAGATCCGCATCCGATGCTCAGTTGAAGTGGCACTGGGCGGGGCACATAGCTCGGAGAACTGATGGCCGTTGGGGCGAAAAAGTTCTGACCTAGCGTCCGCGGACCGGACGACGCAACGTGGGTAGCCCCCCCACCAAATGGTCTGTCGTCCTGGTTACGGTGGCGGGGAGTCGCTGGATGCGGGCGGCACAACACCGGAAAGCTTGGAAAAACCATGAGGGAGGCCTATGTCCTGCAATGGGCGTCAAATGGCTGATGATGATGATGATGCAACACATATCGCTTTGTTCTGAAGGCAATGTATAGTAGACCACGATTATATTCAACGGATACTTTATACTAGGACTGTTCGGTACTCCGAGTCCGACAACTATACGTCCTTGAAGCTGCCTTGGGTATAAAAGAGCATACTTTTACTTCAGTTTAATATTATGCTGACTTCCGCCACTTCCAGACACTTATGTAGCCACTTTTGGTTCAATTTAGTGAGAAGAATGTTGGTTGTATGCCACTTGGGCCACATGTGGGAAAATGCTGGGAGTCGGACTTTGCGTAATAAAATTAGTTACTTAGTTTTTTGAATTTCTGCGCCTAAATTGCATGTTGTGTTTACATCTAGTAGAATGTACGTCACTGCTAGCTGTACTATTTAATAACTATTATGTAATTGTAGGTGTAACATTTTAGTTTTGTGAACCATAAACAAAAAAAAAAGCATCCTGAACTCTCCCGAATACGCCCAGCTCGCCACAAAAAGAGTTTTTTGAATTCCAGCACCCAAAATAAGAACTTTCCTTGCACAACACTTTCTTGACTTTTCTGCACATTTCCTCTATAAAAGAATACTAAAGTACAGGTCGCGCAACGAATTAAGAGCGCTCGCCAAAAGTGGCGAAGATGTTCGCGCAAGTTATTGCTTACGCACAAAGTTCAAAATCGCGAGAAAAGTCACAAAATAGCCACCGCGCATTCAAGGTCAGCGCTCATAAACCGTTGCGATACTTGTACAGTGATATACAGAATTCTACAATGAGAGAATGTAAGTTGGCAGTCACCAAGTATTTAAAAACGTTGAACTACGCAACTTCCGAGGCCTGTTGACAATACGACCTCTAACACAACACAACCTCTGTAGTCCGGTGTACCGAAGGGTTCCTTGTCGGACTACGGAACTCTAAAAACAGGTAGGTCTTTTGCTTAAACATTGTTATTGATTTAGTATCACGAATATACCTTTTCTGTCAGACACTAAGAGTGTCCGGCGTTCTAGAACAGGGACATTTAGAAAATCAGTAATTTTGGGAAAAGGGGATTTTGATAATTGTTCATCATGAGATCATTGCAATATAGGAATCAGTCCTAACAGACCGGAGACCCACATACAACTAGACTAGAACTCAAAATGCACCTGAACTCACACACACACTCCATGTACACACAATTTTTCAAAAGTAGCAATTAGTTGGTTGAACTGGTCAACCAAACAAGTTGATTTTGTATAAGTTTGATTAATAATTAATTATTTATTTTTCTTTTCATTTCCTATTGTGCATGAAATTCTATCAAAATGAATCAAAGCTCAATATAATTATAACAATTAAAACAAAATAAATGAAATGGGGTAGGACATTGAACTCGGAAGCGAGAGACCCAGGTTCGATTCCCAGTACGTGCATGAACCTATGACTTTGTTTTCCAAGTTATGTACATTTGTGAAGTTATAGTAGCAATACCACTCGCTAACTGTGAAGGAAAACATCGTGAGGAAACCTGAGTGTCTGAGCTATTCACATACCTCAGCGCTTGAAATCGCCAATCCGCGGTGGGCACACGTGGTGATTAAGCCCATACTCTCTCTCTGAAAGAAAGCCTGTGCCCTACAGTGGGACGTATATAGGCTGTTTATGATGATTTATACAAAATTTTAGTTTCTTAGTATCTAAGCACTGTATAACCTTTGTTGTGTGGCATTGGGTATTATTCTTTACAAAAATTAATATTATTTGATTTGATTTGAAAACATTGCTCTTTGTAAATCCAGTTCTGGTCTCAACTCTTATGTATGGTAGCGATGGCAGAACAATCAAGAAAGTAGGATTATTGCAGTAGAAATGATATCCTTGACAAGTATGCGTGGTGTTACCTTGAATTACATGATACATTGTGAACTGAAAGAGGATTCAGTGACTTGAATTGAGAAAGGAATATCGCATTGATTTGGACATATGGAGAGGATGCAGGAAGAACGAAGAAATATATCAGGCGAATGTGGGTGGAAGGGACGTCTCATGCGGACATACTTCGACCAAATAGGGGATGGATTGGCAGAGGCGTGAGTTTTAGTAATGTAGGAGGCATATGTTGTGTTACGGGGAGTTTATATGCCCTGTATACGTCCCATAACAGGGTACAGCTCATATATTACGCACACCAAATCTTGAACGATTCCAATCATCTATCTAACTGTCATGTCAAATTCCAGTCCAGTTAGCGAAAACATAAAAGTGATTTAATTTAAGTTTCACTATCTGAACACGCCTAATAATCTTGAGTTTTGAGTTTCACCAACTGAACACACGTGTGTCCAGTCTTGTGTGTCGAGGTAGTGAATAACCAGCTAATGGGTTTGCTGACGTAAACGTCAGGATTCCGAAAGGATTTAGCGAGCATAATTAGGCCTCTAGCCTGCTCTCTAGTACGGCTGGTAAAATACCTAAAACCGTTTTCTCATATTTTTTCAATAATGTTTCAACATAATTTGGCAAGGATACGACTCGGTGCGTAAGTGATATTATTTTGAAATAAGGCCTTCTTACAGTTTTACTAGGAACGAGCATTGAATGAAACAGCTCTAGTACACGGTTTTACTAAACTTTATTGATTTGATTGATAATAAATATAACTTCCACACAATGCAGTCACCGATCGTTCATAATATTGAACTCCGAATTACGTATGCCTTTGATATAGAGGTCTATTTTAAAGTTAATTTTCTTTCAACCCCAAAATAATATTGTTTGTTGCTTCGCTTCTCTATTTTGAATAACGCCCTACCCCTATTGGTCTCAGAGTGAATTTATGCCTGTTTGTTGTTGAAAATACAGTGATTTTAGATGTTTAAAAGCGATTTAAAGCAGATGGAGTTCATTGTTATTTAGAGGAAACAAGGACCAGCAACTTCATAATAACAAAACCTAAGGAACTGCGCCTTACCCTTACCCCGTGGGACATTATGTAGGCTGCTACAAATAGAGAAATTCCAAGAAGTACTGCTTCCTATATCCCGGTGAGGCAGGCCGAGACCAGGGTCTGCCACTTGCCACGATACTGACAGAACTCTTTCGCTTCATCGACATTCATTAGTAATTTCATGCACGCTCGTCGGTTTCTGGTACTGTTTATCTTGCCCTTAGCTAATACAACTATTTGGTTAAAGTATGTTCGCCAATAATTAGTGTTTAACTATAGCATGAGCGCAATAAGTTCGGCGGAGTAAATCACTCGGTGATTGGTTCATTTTTGCCTTGCCGAGGTGAGGTTAACGTTGATTGGACTGTATTATAGTGGATGCTTTGATATTTCTAAAATTGCTAAGCACAAAATTCGGAACTTCATTTCAACGTAAAGAATTTGCATTCTGTTTGTTAAATGTCAATGTACAATAGCCGTTGCCTTCGGGCCTAATTTGTATTGGAGAAAAAGGCAGCAGGAAAAAGCTCCACTCTGAACTTCTTTTCTCAAATCATCTTAAATCTAATGCATAGGTAGGTACTACCTACCCAACAAGATCCCATTAGAACAATCAACAACTTGCAATGCTAAAACATTTGTTACTATTCTTACAAAAGTAGGAAAACACCAATGCTGCAGCCAGACATACGGACAGCACCCGTTCACGAGCATTATGCAGGGGTCAGACATCGCCAGTCTCAACCATATTAGAGTCAGATAGTCATCTTAGTTTTTTTTAATTTTAGCGGAAGGCTGCTTATGATCACTTGAGACACTCAGGTTTCCTCACGGTGTTTTCCTTTCCGGTTAGCGAGTGCTGCAGCTGTATTATTACATACTGCGGTGCCGAGTCCAATTTTCGAGCTCGTTGAACCGTATAACGCTGTTTATGTACGCAAATGACAGGATCCGATCCTACGTTATGAATAAAATGCGAGTGAATCCAACTGTGGAGTGGAGGTTTATAGACTTGTAAACAAACTATAGTTAGTATTGCATTTAACTATTGTAGTTTTATAAGTTGACAAAACACTGGGCTGTACTGCAATCTGCCTGCAAGCATGATTTATATCTTTTTAATTCGATAAATACATGTGTTTTAATAATAATAACGATATAACAACTTCCACACAATACAATCAGTTGACCTGGTCCCAAACTAGTATACCCTGTGCTATGGTAACCAGGCAAAGACGTCACAAACATGAAAAAACATACTGAGGTCATTTGTATAAATGTACGGCGGCCCCCAGTGGGAATCGAACCAACGACCTCTGTTTTGGTAGCCAAGCGCCTTAACGACAAGACCAACGAGGCAGTCAAAATTTTCTTGCTCTCTTATGGTGTAGTATGTGTTTTATTGTGATATGTACATTTGTGTATTTATTTGTTATATATTAATGTTTAACGCTCGGTTTCTAGAAGAGCGATCAAATGTTAATCTCATGTTAATCTCACGTCAAGCTAATTTCAGCCAATCACGTGCCGGTATTTTGAATTAATCTTAGATTAATCTCTTGTTACATTTGAACACTCTTTCAGAAACTGAGGCTATGTTTATTAAATGATTTAATTATTCTACTGTCAGCAATATTTCAGATTAAATGGTGACACTTTAACTTCTTTTATTTTTTTGCATGCCTACCGATTCTTTCTTCCATCTGTTGCGAGCATTTAGTAGAAAATGCTTATGGCATTAAGTCCGCCGTGTTGTAAGTTCTATTCTCAAAATATAAGTGCAATAAAGGCATACGAATCCCAAAACCGGTGTGCGTGCATGCAACGACTAATGAATGTTGAGGAAGCGAAAGTGATCTGCCAGGATCGTGGCAAGTGGCAGTCCTTGGTCTCTGCCTACCCCTCTGGGATACAGGCGTGAGTTTATGTATGTATGTCTGTATGTATGAATGAAAGCATTAAATTATTAATCTCGCATTATTACACCCATATTTTTTTCTAGTACTTCCCTTTCCACGCCCCACGTCAACGTAGAGCAGCGGTAAAAAAATACTAAAGAAATCTAAGCTAGAAATCTAGTAATTAAGTTCGCCTTTTACCAAATAGTTCTTAGTGGAATAAAGAATTTTTCAATTCAATAATATATTCCGTGTGGCGCCGGATTAAGAATAGCGTCACTCCATTTCCTTCCGTGGATGTCGTAGAAGGCGACTAAGGAAATACATTACCAAGAGACGGGCAGCAGCGTCTTCCTGAAATTCCGACCGGTTATTATGGCAATGCATGCATGCCCCTTATGGTTATGAAAACCACGAAGGAGACCTGTGTCTTGCAGTGGGCGTCAAATGGCTGATGATGATGATGATGAATATATTATATGAAAGGTTTAAGTTAGGTGGTTTGATAAACGAGTATTTTAATGTATTTTCATGCTTCGCTTACGTGCCAGGCCATCCATCACAGGGCTAGGTCATAATTTATCGCAATGATACAGCAATTTTAACAAGTAGGTTATTTTTAAGGTTCCTTACTACAAACAGAAAATAACGAATTCATTCTATGACAACTTTTAGTTGTATGTATGTGTGTATATATGTATGTATGTACGGCGGTGGTAGCCTAGTAGGTAGACGGACTCGGAAGCAAGAGACCCAGGTTCGACCCCCAGTGCGGGCATGTACCTATGACTGGGTTTTCTAAGTTATGTACATTTGTGAAGTTATAGTAGCAATACCACTCGCTAACCGTGAAGGAAAACATCGTGAGGAAACCTGAGTGTCTGAGCTATTCACATAGTACCTCAGCGCTTGAAATCGCCAACCCGCGGTGGGCACGCATGGTGATTAAGCCCATGCTCTCTCCCTGAGAGAAGGCCTGTGGGACGTATATAGGCTGTTTATGTATGTATGTATGTTTGTCTCTATGTTTGTCTCTATGTTTGTATGTAGGTAGGACCATCAAGAGGCCAAACGATATGACCTACTTTGATAAATGAGATGTCAGTTTTACCATCCATCCATCCATCATTAGCCATTTGACGCCCACTGCAGGACAAGGCCTCCCTTATGGTTTTCCAAGCCTCTTGTGCCGCCCGCATCCAACGACTCCCCGCCACCGCAACCGCCCACTGCCACTTCAGCATGCTAATTCGGTGGGCTATGTCGGTGACTTTGGTTCTCTGTCGGATGACTTCGTTTCGAATTTTATCTTTCAGAGAAACCTCGAGCATAGCCCTTCCTATAGCACGCTAAGTGACTTTAAATTTGTGGACCAGCCCCACCGTAAGTGCCCACGTTTCGGCACCGTATGTCATGACGGGTATGACGCACTTACGGGGTAGACGAGTGGAGACCGCGGATCGTTAAACGTAGTGTAGGACGTCCTCAGACTCGATGGAGCAATGATCTTCGCAGGGGGGCTGGCAAGAGCTGGATGACAGTAGCCGAGGACCGTGCTCAGTGGCGTGCAATAGGAGAGGCTTATGTCCAGCAGTGGACAAGCGTAGGCCCATGATGATGATGATACATATTGGGATATCAACTTTATGACAATTCAACTTTCTGTTCCGAAAGGCTGAATTCTACATTTCGCTTATCCGGAATAACAGCGACGTACCTAATTACATTTTTGCAAATTTGGCAGGAGATCACTTCGAAGATGGTTTGACAGAAACTAGAATGTGTTAGTATGTCATAGTAGTATGGCATACTGCGTCATTTGACTGAAATTAATAGAAATTCAAATATTTCCTCGTGTTTAACTTCCCTTTAAGAGTATTATCACACAATACTCTCATGCAGCCCATTTTTAAAAAGTGTAATTCCGTCGTTATTGTTCCGAATGAGCGGTTAGTTATTCATTAATTTATCAGAGCTGTATTGTATAAAATTATTTTTACTTTTTTTGTTTATTTTTCTCAACCTGAAACGAACTCAGTTACTCATACACAAACCAATTAAATAATTTTATTAATAAAATCCAGCGTGTAAAACATGCAGTTTCCGCTTCAACCGCCTTTGAAATGTTTCATTCGCTATTGAATCGCTATAGGTCTTTTTTCGAGAAGTTAACTTGGTAATTTGCAGTACATGCTGTCCATCCGGTATATACTTACTGCTATTCCTGTATTCTTTCCTGTTGTGCAATAAAAAAATCTTATCTTGTCTCATCTGGTCTCGACTCGTCCCGTATCGTGCCGTCTCGCCTTGTCTTGTCTCGTCTCGTCTCGTTTCGACTCGACTCGTCTCGTCCCGTATCGCCCCGTCCCATCTCGTCTCGCCTCGTCTCGTCTCGTCTCGTCTCGTCTTATCTTATCGTATCTAATCAAGAATCGTTATCCAACGCACCACAAATTGTAATTCAAATACAAGCCATTAGAAAGTATTTATTTATTTTATTATCTTTGTATAATTATTCTTCAAGTTAGTAGATTGTTTAAGTTGAAAACTAATTAAGTACATTAAAATATAATTACACCGTTTTGCACTAACCCTACCCTTTCCACGTCACCTGTTGGTTGGCTAGAATAGAATACTATTTAGTATTAAGCCCGCCAATTGTACATTTTTTTTTGGTACAACGGCGCAATAAAGAATTTCAATAATAATAATAAAAACATAACTTGTAAAAAAATCCAAGCCTCGCAACTCGGTTCTTCTAGCGCAAAAAGTAGTGAGATCCATGTAATACCAAGTGGCTATATTTATTCAGTCCCTACTTATGGGTCCTTCTGTTTTAAGTTATTACGTAGGTAATTAGCTAACCCAACAACATATTATAGTGAACATATCAATATTAAAAATATTTTATGTTTTAATAAAAGATAGCCCATACAATCGACATAGCCCAGCGGATTAGTAAGTTGAAGTGGCAGTGAGGGGGGCACATAGCACGCAGAACTGATGGCCGATGGGGCCGAAAAGTTCTCGAATGGAGACCACATATCGGCAAGTGCAGCGTAGGACGACCAGCCACAAGATCCAAGTGGCAGGAAGACGCTGGATGCAAGCCGCTTCCAACCGGTCTTCTTGGAAATCCATGGAGGAGGTCTTTGTCCAGCATTGGACTTCTTGTGGCTGAATGGTGATGATGATAATGGTGTTTTAAATAAATTGATTTACTTGGACATCGCATGAAAACACAACGTATCTCATTAGTAATACATATTATGTCAAATTAAATTGTTTAGTGCGATTGCCAAGTCAATCTATTTATTTAAAATATGCAAATACATGATTATATTCTTTTTGTTGCACTAACCCGTATTCTGTAATTACCATATACCCGTAAACTTCTCTGTATTCGTACTCTGTAAATGTAAAGAGGCTCGAAATTTCATCGATGCCTGCACTTGCCCATTAGCTCAGTTGGGAGAGCGCTGGCACGGTTAGCCAGAGGTCGCAGGTTCAAGTCCCAGCATGGGTGGAATTTTAGCATCTAGATAGGTTTTTAAAATTGTCCTCAGCACAGGTACATGCCGGTATTCGAAGCCACGATCTCCCGAATGAGAAGCCGGGGCTTCTACCGCTTCCATCTCACTGCTCATCCGACACGCAATGCAGGAGAACAAAGACGGAATATAATACAGTGCACCCGTCGACAAGAGACCTTAATACTTCGTATCGATCCGTACGCTTTCAACGCGTATTTACTATTCCGTTTGTCTCCAAATGGATGGTCTCATAAAATATGCACTCGCTTGCGAGAGCGAATCTTATACGTTATACCACACTATCCTTTTGGGCAGCGTTCGTATTGCATCAGTTGCTTAAACTTTTCCGTAATTGTTTTTAATTTAAATATGTCCTTATAAAAATTTAAGCCATTACATACACAGCAAAAATACAAGTTTATGCCTAGTTTAGGCTACGTTTTGACTTTTAACGTTTAAAAATTCTTTTAAAAAAGTACTTTTAAAAATTCAATTGGTTTGTACACTATATACCAAATTCATTCTTCTGGTACCTTTCCCGAAGATATGACATAGTGTTAATCAGGAAATTATAAGAAAAATTATTCAGAACATTACATTTAGTTTATGTAATTCGAAGATGGTCGTCTGATGTGAATCCTCTGGTCTTCCTAACTACTCCAGTTCACTAGAACGTCTGAACGAGGCTTTGCTTTCTCCATGAAGGCAATAAAAGTCGCTGCCAAAGTTCATCACTTGACTATTTTCTCTTTTTAACCGACTTCAAAAAAGGAGCAGGTTCTCCATTCGTCGGGATCTTTTTTTTTTTGTTTTTATTTTTCATGTATGTTCCCCAATTACTCGAAAACGCGTGGATTTGGAAAATTATTTTTTTGTTCGAAAGGGTAGACTTTACAGGTAGTCATCAAGTCAGGATCTGATGATAGGATCCTGGAGAAATCGAGGGAAATCTTCAAATTTCAAAGGCACACTTGTAGCGATTTGGGAGTTTTTTATAGTGACTCGTCGGAGTGATACACAAAAATCGTGAAATAAAAATAAAAACCAACTTCAAAACACTACAGCACTTAAAACAAATAAATAATTGAAACGAACATGACCTTTAAATTCGATGTAGGTTTTGTAAAAATATATTTTGAAGTCGGTTTTTATTTTTATTTAATATACTCATCGGTTGCGTTTTAGCGTCGAATTTATGTCGCATCTAGACAAGGCCTATCACGCCAATCGCATTTACGTAATGTTTTCAGTAACCTATGTTGAGCCATTATGAATAATCATCATCATCATAAGCCATTCGACGCCCACTGCAGGACATAGGCCTCCCTCATGGTTTTCCAAGCTTCCCGGCCTTGTAACTCCCCGCCACCGTAACCAGGTCGTCAGACCATCTGGTGGGGAGAATTCCTACACTGCGTCGTCCGGGCCGCGGTCGCCAGGTCAGAACTTTTTTGCCCCAACAATGCCTTGGTTCATTCCGAGACAGATCGAGTGATGGCTGGGTCTGTTATGGTTGGTCTATCATGTGGATGTTGCACTAAATGAATTAGAAGAAAAAGAAGAAACACAGTCCTTAATGTAAATAGACAAACATAATTATACAGAAAAAGTAAATACCAAAAATAAGGCAGATATAAGCCAAAAGCAGAGTACATTTTGTAATGTTATAGTAGCAATACCACTCGCTAACGGTGAAGGAAAACATCGAGAGGAAACCTGGGTGTCTGAGCTATTCACATACCTCAGCGCTTGAAATCGCCAATCCGCGGTGGGCACGCGTGGTGATAAAGCCCATACTCTCTCTCTGAGAGAAGGCCTGTGCCCTATAGTGGAACGTATATAGGCTGCTTATGAAGACAAAAGCAGAAGAAAATTATTGTCGTTTTCAAGGTTTCCTACCAGATAGCTGCGGTATCTAATATGTCTACATCTGTCTGACTAACCCAAGGGCCTTTTCTTTTGTTCCGTAATAGATAGCCAATTCAAAAGTAAAGAAGTGCGAGTCGGTTCTGTACCATTATCTATACAACATTTGAGTATTTCAAGCGTGTACCAGTTGCCGTTATTAGTATCGAGCAAAAAACCGCTAAAAAAATCACGTTTGTTGTGTGAGAGCCCCCTTTTAATATTTATTTTATTCTGTTTTTAGTATTTGTTGTTATAGCGGCAACAGAAATACATCATCTGTAAAAAATTCAACTGTCTAACTATCACTGTTCATGAGATACAGCTGGTAACAGACGGACGGACGGACTGACGGACAGTGGAGTCTTGGTAATAGGGTCCATTTCCCTTTGGGAACGGAACCCTAAAAATAAGGGGGTATGGGGATCTATATGATGATAATAATAATAACTATAATAACTTACACACGTCACAATCACTTGACCTGGTCCCAAACTAGGATACCCTATGCTGTGGTAACCAGGCAAGGAAATCACAAACATGAAAATATACCCAAACTGAGGCCATGTATACAAATGTACGGCGGCCCCAGTGGGAATCGAACTTACGATCTCCAGCATGGTAATCAGACGTGATTCCGCTAGAACAACTAGGCAATCGCAAGTTATATGTTTACCTAAATATCCTAATTTAACTCATCTCAAACCTGGCCTTCCAAACATCGCAGTGCCCCTTTTCAGTCCGAAACGAAGCAACTTTTCAATTGCGATAGAAAAAGTGCCCCCAAAGCAGCGCCAAGCCAAATTGCACCTAGAATATTTATAAACCGGGAGACTGGCGGGTCAGAAGTTATTCAGTCACAACAATGGTTTAACAAGAAAAGTTTTAATGGGCCGGTCGGTGGCTAAAAGCGTAGTGAAGAACGTCAACTCGACGGGCTTAGGGTGGAGTTTGTCGTTTGTTGTACAGTAAGGAATCAGAAATCATACACACAAAAACTCACGCCTGTATCCTAGAGAGGTAGGGAGAGACCAGGGACTACTGCCACTTGCCATGATCCTGACAGATCACTTTCGCTTCGTAAATAAATTAAAATAAATAAATATAGTTATTTGCACCACTAGGGCCGTAAAATAAAGAAAGGCCGATATTGCAGAAGTTTAAGACCCGAGCCGCAGGCGAGGGTCATAAATATGCGATAGAGGGCTTTCTATTTTACGGTCCGTGTTGTGTACACAATTTTATGTCGTCACTTGGCCTCAAAGTGGGTTTTCCCGTACGCGTAGCGTGCGGAAAACCCCACTTTTTGGCCAGGTGTGGCATAAAATAATTTACTGATCAGAACTCAGTAAATTTGTTTGAAAGGAATTTACATCCTGTTTGTGGAATGTAAATGTACAATGTTTTCCACTATCGGGTCGAGTAGCAATGGAGGATCGGATAGCAATGTACGTACAACCGTACAGACACTTTCTGCAAAAACAATCTGTAAAAAAGATATGGTTTTTTTCCCATTGGTGGCGCTAGTGTTACTCTATGGAGCCCTTAAGCTACGAAGTATACCTTCTGTTATGTATTTACTATCACAAGGTAGCCAGACTAGGCGTAACTTGAACCCTCGGACCCCTCATTATGCGTAGACAATTTCTAAAAGGTGTTTGCAAAAGGTGCTACAAACAAACGCATCTACGGGGGGTGCAAGAAGGTTCTGTAGAACTTTATGGGGTTATTCTACATTTTTTATGTTTATTTTTTCCGTTTAAGAACTCTAATATTAATACATGTTTTTTCGCCAAACTGCGAATCCGTGTTGTTGATGAAGCGCTCTCGCTCTTTACATTACCTATGTTGTACATAAACAACTTGTCAATACAAACAATTTTTTACCACCGAACCAACTCTAAAAGCACGAATCAGATAAGATAAGATAGTATTTATTTTGCGTGTACATTAGTATAAGGTGTTATAAAATATTAATCAATTGTTCCAGCATGTTTTGCCACTGAGGCGTACAAATATTTAAATATAATTGTTAATGTAGGTACTGACTGAAAACCAGCCAAACCCTCAGTAAAATGCTGAGTCAGCTGCCTTTTGCAGCAACGGGAGTACTGTATTTATAAGTCTTCGATTCCTTTTGATGTTTTCTGTTAATTTTGTTTCGGATTTGTTTAGTGTTCTGTGTGTGTGACTGTTGATGCAATAAATGCTTGTCTTCCTTTTTTTCTTTCTTTCTTTTAATGTTTGTAAGTCTAAAAGTAGTATGTAAGTTTGTTTATTAAAATAGGCCAGTAGTGCAATACTGTGAGTGCTGTGCGCACCCTGTGATTGGCACAAACGTCATCATCATCATCATCAGCCTATGATTGTCCACTGCTGGACATAGGCCTCTCCTATTGCACGCCACTGAGCACGGTCCTCGGCTACCTCTCATCCAGCTCTTGCTAGCCGCCCTGCGAAGATCATCGCTCCACCGATTCTGAGGATGTCCGTGTGAGTAACTGACAAACGTCAGCCCACTGTTATTTATTCGAAGTTAACCTGTAATGTTTGTACTGGTGGTGTGGCTTAATTAATAAAAATATATGTATAAGAGAGTCGTTACGCAATGTACACCGAATTGTCATAATCAACTATGAGTTGCAGTTTTATATCACATCTGACAACTGTATGGCGCTCTCTCTTAAAATATTTGTATGCCTTGTAGGGCAAAACATGCAGTATCTATAGTCCGCACAGATCATTTTGCCGGTAACGTAAACATAGTTACAGATCGTTTGCACATCGCTGACTGTCTTTACAGTGTATGTGTGAGTAACTGACTACTTTGGTAATTGACTATTAGTAACGCATCACACTACGTCAATGACTCACACATACACTGTAAAGACAGTAAGCGATGTGCAAATGATCTGTGACTATGTTTACGTTACAGCCAAAAAGATCTGTGCGGACTATACACTATTTCACATTGTACCACTTTGTTAAACTCATTTTTAACAAATTAATCTTATATTTGCCTTTATCTTTATGAAACAGCCCCAGCCTTCGCTTTTCGTAGAACTAACAGCAAGCCTTGTTCTCGAAATCTTGTAGCATTTTGCGCTTCGTCGCTTCGCTGCGCTCCACAGCAGCAGAACTGCAGAAGATACAAGATAACATCCCGCCAGGTAAACCACAGAAATGTATTCAGGGCACAAATATTGGAGGGGGTAGGCACCTTGTGCACAGAATCGCGTCAGAACAAGCCAGACCAATTTTTAGATTTACTTAAGGCAGTCCCTGGTCTCTGGAGTATTGAAAAAGGTTCGACAAAGTTTTTCATATCCCATTAATCCAATCAATACGTAACATAAACTCACGCCTGTAACCCAGAGGCGAGGCTGAGACCATGGTTTGCTCTCTGGTCTCTGCCTACCCCCCTGGGATACAGGCGAGAGTTTATGTATGTATATATCTATATTGTTTATTTAGTAACACCAACAGGCTACATATCAATCAATACACTAGGTATCAACAATGATAAATGTATTGTATAGCAGGAAACAATAAAAAAATAATACTACTTACAATGAGAAAGCGGTACAAATGGCAAAAGAATCATGGTATAACCTTTACTTTAATTTTTTTAAAAACTTGTTAGCCTGTGCGCTTAGAAAAACGCAAAAATGGACAAAAACTATTGCTATTCCGCTCTCATCCGCCACATGAGCGCTGTATGGTAAGACTCCTGACTCAAGGAAAGCCTTCATTCAGTTCTCTCTGTTCTTCTCTCCCTGTGTCTTTTTCTAATACTTTACTGTCTCTTTTGATAGCACATGAAACCTGAGTCTACGGTGTGTTAAGCCTAGGTACTAGTTTTTCATCAAAACAAATGATAGGTTAAATATTATAATTCTTTATTGCACAAAAAATGTATAAAAGTGGACTTAATCCCAAGGGGCATGTATGTTATTTAAATATTGATTCTAGAATAGCTTTTCACCCTCTTTCTGATAGACCATCTTGATCACCCTACGCACGGCTCTGCACTGGGCAAATTTGCAGAAGTGTATGTTTAGCGGCACGCTGCGACGTTGCCGCTCCGTGTACACCGCCGGAAAACTACGCCACGTTGCCAATTTCGGCATCCCTCAGATTCTCTTCAGTGCGAAAAAAATGGCTCTTTCTCTTTCACTAAGTGGCAGTAAAAGAAGAGAAAACTTTTCTTAAGGGGAAGAAGATATAAAAAACATTAAAATTACTTGCTAAAGTGATTGATGGATTGATGTCTTCGTCCATAGGCGCACTTATCGACTGTTTCGTTGGTCGCGCGGTATCACGTCTAATTACCATGCCGAAGGTCGTCGGCTCGATTCCTACTGGAGGCTGCCGTACATTTGTACAGATGGCCTCAGCCGGGTGTATTTCCTTGCCTGCCGTGATGTCCTTGCCTGAGTTGTGTCGAAGCTAACATTATTTTTCTGAACAGTGACCTAATCTAAGCCATGACACACGGTTCAATGATGCTAAATCGGATATATTCGGCTTCGGTTAGTTAGTGACGCTAAATCGCGAATATTTGCTCCACTTGTCACTTTTGTCGTATCTTTTTGTGTTGATATCCCGTTTTTTCTGCTCCTTCGCAAAAATGGTAGCACATACAAATGTTAAACTTGGTGTGATTATAGTGCAGTCTCTATTTCCCTTTTATATAAAATTCATAAACATAACATAAACTCACGCCTCTATCCCAGAGGGGTAGGCAGAGACCAGGGACTGCCACTTGCTACGATCCTGACAGATCACTTTGGCTCCCTCAACATTCATTAGTCGTTGCATGCACGCACGCCGGTAAAATAAAAATAAAAATCCAAGTGCGAGATTGATCGCGCGCCGAAGTTACGTTCAAAATAATATTATGTATTTAGAAAAAAAAAACATTTTGCAACAAAATACGTCTATTCTTCTTCATTCATAGGAAGCACCCGAGACCGGCGCGCGAACACGACTAGTGATTGTTGACGAAACGAAAGAGGTCTGTCAGGATCATGGCAAGTGGCAAGCCATGGTCTCAGCCTCGCCTCTGGGTTACAGGCGTGAGTTTATGTTACGTAATGATTGGATTAATGGGATATGAAAAACTTTGTCGAACCTTTTTCAATGCTCTCGAATGTATTTTGCAGCGACACCAGTGACTTAGTGACAGTAAGTCACAGCGGACCCTGTGTGTCTACACCCCAGATTCCTTGTCTAGTTTAACGGAACTTGAAGTAAGATAGGGGTTATTTATTGCGTTTAATAAAACAACAAAATGGCTAGATTGCTTTGTTTTAGTGCACCAAGGGTTCATTGAAGGGGTCTGTGGGATTGGCTTTTGTTTTACTCTGATTGAAATATAAAAATCAACTAGGAGTTGGTCTAACGGTAACACATTTGGTTTTCTGTGTTTACTTATTTTTTAACAGGGTCCATTTTACAGGGG
This sequence comes from Yponomeuta evonymella, assembly GCA_963969515.1. Lineage (NCBI taxonomy): Eukaryota > Metazoa > Arthropoda > Insecta > Lepidoptera > Yponomeutidae > Yponomeuta > Yponomeuta evonymella. The sequence goes on along the minus strand of OZ018366.1, from coordinate 3,305,817 downwards.
TTTGGACTCAAAAAAGAACCTGTATTAGGGCAGGCCCTTTGCTACATTATAAGTGTACATTATATTATTTTAGTACAACTAGTTAACTTAGTTTTGGGTGTAGACACTAATAAGTGGGTGTAAACTTCCGCGGAGCGCCGGATTAAGAATAGCGTCACTCCATTTCCTTCCGTGGATGTCGTACAAAGCGACTAAGGAAATAAATTACCGGGAGTCGGGCAGCGGCGTCTCTCTGAGATTCCAACCGCATACTGCGATCGCTAACCCGCCTGCCAAGCGGGGCGATTATGGCAAAACCCCTCATGGTTATGAAAACCACGAGGGAGGCCTGTGCCCTGCAATGGGCACATTTCGATTTGACGTTTGAAATGTGCTGACGAACTTCAGACTGCATTTATTTGACACGATCTGTCATTGAAAGGGATCGGAGTAAAGATTGCGACACGTTTTTGAAGGGTATTGAATGAACTAAATAACAAATTTGACGTTTTAACTGCGTTTCGTTTATGCATTGCACGCACAATAGGCACATTGCACTTAAAACTTATATCACAACTAAATACTTTTTTGTGTTAGAACAATGTTACACATTTTATTGGGTTTGGTTTTGTTAAAATAAATGTGTTTATTTTTAAATATTTAAATTTCTAAGTTTAAACGATGAAGCGATAAAATAAAAACTTAGGAATAATAAAACGTTTTAAAGTGAATGACGAGCGCCGATTTCATTCGGGAAGATGGTCGGTATTGCGACCAATTGCAACTCTCGAACTTTAGACAAGTCGCTATTGCGATCATAATCCAAATACCTTTGAAAGATAAAATAAGATAAGAATATTCTTCATTATACCAGGAAAAACACAAACATGAAATACTTATTTACAAAAATTAGACAATTAGGCCCTGGTCTCTGCCTGCGCCTCCGGGATACAGGCGTGAGTTTATTTTATGTTTGTGTGGCTCCATACCATCCAAAAGGTATTTCTCCAGTGAATACGTAAGCGAATCTGGTTCGACCTAACTTCGTAATTTGAGCTGACCAAAAGCAATTTATACTCTGAAAGCCGCTTGAAAAAGAGTCGGAGCCCATCACAAAGTCCTCTCCAAACCTGCAGTATTATCTATGTACACTCGACAGAACTAAAAATTGTGGGAGACTTGGACATAAACTATTACGAATTCATCGTTGCAACAAAATAGTTATTTATGATACACGTGCGGAAAGTAGGTTATTACGATTATGTGCCACAGAGTGAAAACACGAGCGTAGCGTGTGTTTCCAGTGGCACGCATTCGGAATAACGTGTCATATACATTTTTTAATGTATTTTGCGAGGAAATGAAATAAAAATATAAATACAAATAACCCATTTATTTTATGTAAGTAACTTATAACTTAGTAAAATGAAAAGTAATTTCAGTAGTGTTTTATTTAACGCGTGCTCTAAAGAGTCCCTTTCCACACAATGTGTTTACACAAACAAGAACGCTTTACGAGCAATTGCATTAAAAAAAACTTTTTTATAAATCATAAAGTTAGACGGCATTTTATTTACAGAGGGCCTGTTACCGAATTGAGAATTTTACTAAGTAAATAATTAAGTAACGTTCTGTGACGCTCTTTTCTGAGAAATTCGAAGAGACAGCACTACAGGTAACTATTTACTTAGCAAAATTCTCAATTCAACTGGCCCAGAGTGTCTGAGAGAGGCGTTACGGATTTTTTTTATAAATAAGACTATACTGCAATAATTTTGGGGGGTTTGAAAGACGTACCTGACAATAGCTGTCGAATACGCTGTTGTGTTTTTAAAAATGCACTTTTCAAGAAAAGTATATCGACACAAACTCGAATCTATTAGAACTATTAGTATCCAGAGTGGTGTGTGCGTGCCGCGGGTCCGCGGGTCGTTGTTCTGTTAGACGGAGAGGCAGTACTAATTGTTGGCGCATTTTATTAAACAAGATTTCTCAACTCAAAACAGGTTTTGTCACTTTTTTTTTTTTTCATTTACGTCCATACTTAAAAGTGACAGGCTAAATAGATGGCATTTTTTATGACTAATTACATAACAGCGGCTTTCAAACCACCCATAAATGAGTGTGTCTATTTTACGTTCGTTTTCGTAATAGTTTACTTTACTTTACGACCTACTGTACATAATTCCATCAAAAGTTTGCTCCCGCTCATATTTTTCAGGCAAAAATTTTTAAAGAATAATTGTCAGTACTTAAACCAGTCAAAGGGTTTCAAAATAATCTGGAGAGAAATCAAAACTAGTGCAGCGAGAAAAACACATATAGAATATTTTTAAACATAATTGTAAACAAAAACAAAAAATTACACTTCCAAATACATAATACCGTTTCATGTTGATATTTTTAGGGTTCCGTACCTCAGAAGAAAAAAATGGAACCCTTATAGGATCACTTTGTTGTCCGTCCATCCGTCCGTCCGTCTGTCTTTCAAGACCCTTTATCTAGAGAACGCGCTGAGGTATCGAGTTGAAATTAAAACCATCCATTTAGGTGTATAATTTCTTGAAGCTGTGAAAAAATCAAACCTCTAAATTAACGTTAAAAAAAGTTACGGCCGTTTATGCCGCAAAACAGCGTATATTTCACCACTCAAGGTAATCAAAATTTATAAGGTACTTTCCGTTGACCTAGAACTATGAAATTTGACAAGTAATATCGTCTTGTACTACAAATACAGGGAAAAATCTGAAAACTATACATTTGTAATTAAATCATAAAAAATTGCCTTTGTAGTTCGGGAAAAGCTCGGACAAAACTGCGAGACTCGATGCCTGAACTATTTATAATATGCTAGTAACTACTTACAAATTTGTACGAAACCCAGTGCGCGAGACCGACTCGCACTTGGCCGGTTTTTTTCCTGAAATGTTCTGCTCGCCCCACCAGTATTGATTGCTTTTTGGTTTATTTTGGTTTACGGCCGTATTTAGCATAAAAAATGCTTCTAACCATAAAGGCCCCAACGGCCATCAGTTCTCCGAGCTATGTGTCACCTTAGTTCTTTAGCGGATTGTCTCATTTCTGATGTGATCCATCAAGGAGACTCCAAGGATAGCCCATTGTAGCATATTTGTATTTTTACATATTTATTTTCCTGGTCATATCGCACCCTTAATCCAATACCGTCACTAAACAAAAATCTCTAAATTTCTGGTTTTAATGCCATCTATTGCAAATTCCTATTTAAAACTGTAGATGGAAAACGAAGCATAATACAGAACTATATACATTTGTACACATTGAAAATCTTTAATAGCTTCTCCTGGACAATTTACATTTTTCGCTTAGTGCCAGTTATTGGATTAAGGGTGCGATATGTGAATGACGTAGGTACTTACCTATAATAAACATTGCCCTCCTACTTTTTTGCAGTCACGTAAGTTTTTCGTTGCAGTCATCGGAAACAGGAGGATGCAACTGGGTTGTGGTACACAGCTGCCGTTATTTAACAAGGATTCTACAGGGTGTTAAAAGTGATGCATACAAATCTACGCTGAAATCTCCGCATACTGGATACCAAAACATTATATTACATTACGTAAACTCACACCCGTATCCAGGGTTTGCCACTTGTCGTTACAAGAAATATGAAAATTCTTACTTTTTTTACGTCGCCACACCACACCACTGAAGTCACTAAATCCATTTCTGAGTCGCCACACCACACCACTGAAGTCACTAAATCCATTTCTGAGTCGCCACACCACACCACTGAAGTCACTAAATCCATTTCTGAGTCGCCACACCACACCACTGAAGTCACTAAATCCATTTCTGAGTTTTCTCAGATTTCCTTTCCCAATTCTTAGAAGTAAATAATTAAAAGAAGTAATTTATTTTATTATTTTAATTACATTATATTTGGGGCATTCCAGCTGGGTTCAAAGTTAAATATATAAAAATAAATACGTAAATGTTTGTATGAAAAGGAAAGAATGAACTATTGCCATAAAATGTTTGTACATAAGTAACAATTATATTCTTTTTGTTGCACTAACCCGTGCTGATTTCATTGATACTTACACTTACCCATTAGCTCAGTTGGGAGAACGCTGGCATGGTGAGCCAGAGGTCGCGGGCTCAAGTCCCGGCATGGGTGGAATTTTTAGCCTCTAAATAGGTTTTTAAAATAAGTAACAATTGTCAATTTCCTTGGCAACACCTAATAATCACACAATTTTTGCATTGTTTTGTGATTCATTCAAATAAAGATTTTATTTAAAATTCCTGTGTAATTTCCTTTTTTGTGTACAATAAAGTGGTCTCTATCTTTCTATCTAAAACGTAAAATAAAGTCATTTTATTCCAAAACTGTTTAAAAATATGCCAAAACAAACAATAGTGTCTTTGCAGGCCACTGGCCATTGCTCTTACAGATAAAGAACACTTGGCATAACCAACCACTCCAAGTTGAGCTTTTACAAAGAAAGTCGAGTCGGTTCAGAGATTTTGATGATTTAAAATATAACTAGAGATTAGTTTATACAGTTTTTAATGTACACGTAATATTTTATGGCTTCCCTTTAACTTTGACAAGTTTCGACGAAAAATGTCTTTTGAGGGTCTTCTTTGGTTTTATCTTAACATTGGAAGGACTTAACAATATTCGGATCGGGTGTGATCTCCATTGTATTATATAGTAATTCAAAACTGGTGGGCGATTTTGATGGTTTCTATCCTAATATTTATAAAAGATAAGATAACGTTTATTGAACCCGAAAAAGTGTGAACATGTAAACGAAATAAAATTTGATTGATGCAATATCTAGTACTAAAAGTTATACTTACATAATCACAAGAGCAGTGGTAGCCTAATGGGTGTAACATTGGACTCAGAAGCGGGAGACCAAGGTTCGATTCCCAGTGCGGGCATGTACCTATGACTTTTCTTTCTAAGTTATGTACATTTCTGAAGTTATAGTAGCAATACCACTCGCTAACGGTGAAGGAAAACATCGTGAGGAAACCTGGGTGCCTGAGCTATTCACATACCTCAGCGCTTGAAATCGCCAATCCGCGGTGGGCACGCGTGGTGATTAAGCCCATACTCTCTCTCTGAGAGAAGGCATGTGCCCTACAGTGGGACGTATATAGGCTGCTTATGACATAATCACTTCTTTTTATAGCTGCTGCTCTAGGTAGCCTATTTTTCAGCATACAGCCTCTTGCCTCTCTTGTTAATTACTTATAACATAACGACAATTCTTTCTCGCTTCAGGCAGAACTGCAGTGTAAACTGACCAGAATGTTCGAGAGATGTCAAAATATAGGTCAGACCGGACATTTGACTGTCGGTCCGCTGGCGTGGAGAACCAGAGGTTCGCCATACTATATTTGAATTAAATAATATCCCGATACGGGAATAGTTTTTTTATATCGCCTGGAGGTTTTGTTTTACTCTGTTCGAAATACTTACGCTCACTGAGCATAGTAAAGCAATTTTTCTGTTCTTTCTGTCTTACGGGCCGAATGAAGCGATAATTGTGATAGTAACCATCTGGTAGCCACCATAATTATGAGACTAAGAATATACATAAATTGTCATTTCCACGTTTGATACTCCCAAAAATTAAACATACTTTATCGGGCTCTGTATCATCATCAACCCATTATGTCCCCACCGAGGGGCACGGGTCTCTTCCCTGAGGAAGGTACAGGCCATACTCCACCACGGGGGCCAAGTCCGGATTGGTGGAGGCTTGTAGACTAGTGGCTCGTCTACTGTCAGGAGTTGTCAAGCCGCCCTAAGGCCTCTGACTTGGCTTAACGACTGCCATCTATCGACAGCAGCCGGCACCAACAGCTAAACGTGCCTTGCGAAGCACGGAACAGCTCGGAAAAATGCCACTAGCGTTAGGCATAGACGGCGACCCATCCATGCACTGAACGCGCCCAGTGTTGCTTAACCTTCGTGATCGTTTAAGATCACTCAGGCATCCGGGGCTACGAGCGGGCTCTGTATAAGGTTCTACAATAAGATTCCTCATGGTATATTAGAGTTACCTCCGACGCGGTTTAAAAATTAACTAAGCACACTGTGCAAAAAAGCCTACTAAAGTCGTCAAAATATAAGAAGCCCGTTTTGACAGCTACAAAAACCATAGAATCTAACCTATTTTGAGATCAAAAACATTAAAAATCTAAACTATGAGTAACTTTACGGGCTACAAAATCTCTTTTTTCTTTCGAGCGTTAAATAATATGCCAGAGTATGTGTCTTTTTATGTCTTTGTTCAAGTAAATCCAAAGTAAAATGCAATTTTGTGTGGCTGTCAAAACGGGCTTCTTACATTTCGACGACTATAAGCCTAGGAATATTTAGAAGATAGAGATGTGTGGTATTTAAATAATGTGCGTGTCGTGCTAAACACATTCATGAGTAATAACTGTAAGTAAAAACATGTTTTGAAAAGAATAAATGTGGAGTTCCATTGTTAGTTTCTTCTCAACATAATCTAGTAATTCTCTGACTAACCACTTTGTCGTTCATCAAGTTCATTATTTTAATTTTTAACAAATGTATTATTTCTGCAACACGCCAGCATATAGATTTTATTAATGAATCGGTCGGCTAATATATAAATATGCTAATACACAGTTAAACATTAACGTATCCCAGAGGGGTAGGCAGAGACCAGGGCCTACCATTTGCCACGATCCTGACAGATCACTTTCGCTTCCTCAACATTCATTAGTGGTTGCATGCACGCACGCCGATTTCGGGTACTTTTATATTGCCCAATACTAATACAACCCCAATTTGATCAAATTATGTCCGCCTGGGACGTCCGCTACCGGCCCTTCCACCCACATTCGCTCTATATATTTGTTTCGTTAACCTTTCTTCATTCATCTTCCCCACATGTCCAAACCAACGCAACCGTTCCTTTCTTAATTCTAGTCACTACATCCTCTTTCAGCCCACAACGTCCCCCTCTGGGATACAGGCGTGAGTTTATGTATGTTGGTATGTGTAAATTAACGGATCTAATTACATAAGCAGCCTATATACGTCCTACGTCCCAAATAGGTGCATGCCCGCACAGGTGAATCGAACCTGGATCTCTCACTTCCGAGTTCTTATGTTCGACTCACTAGGCTACCACCGCTTACACGGATCTAATTGCGCAATTATATTCTAACCCGCTGCAGTGTCATGAGTCCTAACTGAGCATGCAAGGCTTGGGAAGATGTCTGTATTGTGCTGCGATGTTAGAGCAGCTTGATACAATGCCGTGCTATTGTCCTAATGCTTTAGCTGTATGTCGCGTTTTACTGCGACAAGGTTGCATTAGTGTACGAGTGGGATTAAAATGTGCTGCGGAATGTTATTTCAAGAGACTATGTGCAAATTGTGCTATATTTGGTTATGGTTAATACCAGAAGGCAACAGCTATTCTCGCAAATGGAATGAGAGCAGCTAGCAATGAAATACAAATTAATTTCGGCAGCCTCAGAACCTCTTTTTTGAAAGTGGATAGGCCATTTAGTAAATAAAGAGAAAGTGAGAAAGAGAAGTGACCAAAGTGTGCATGTGCCTCGCACCGTCGTGTAGACAGGTCTAAGCGTAGTACTGCTAGACGATCAAGGCAGTGGTGCCCTCGATCGCCCTTACCCATCCGCCACTGACAATCGTTCCAACAATCTAGCGAACGTACCACGTACTAATCAGCAGCCTGTACGTCACTCTGTAGGGCACAGCGCTCCTCTGGAGAGAAGGATGGGCTTAGTAACTACGGGTGTCCCCACCGCGAATTGGCGATTTTAAGCGCTGAGGTATTTCAACACTTCAAAGTTTCAGGTCGCCTCACGATGTTTCCCTTCACAGTTTCTGTGTGGTATTGCTGGAACAAGTTCACAAATATTAGAACGTAACTCAACAATAAATTACAGAAGAAAAAGAAGAAACCGCCACATGAGGGATGGTAAAAACTGATATGGAAGCACAAAGCAATAACAATATTAAAAGAAAACAGAAATTAAGACAAAGTAAGTATAACAGCTGGTCGTCCTACGCTGCGCTTGCCGATCCGCGGTCTCCACTCAAGAACTCGTCTACAATTGAATACAAATTATTGCTAAACAGTATACCAGTGTAGCAGACAAAAAAGTTGTATAAAAGTAGGTATTAAATATCGAAATCGTACCCGGGAATTCTTTGGCCCTTAAAAAAACTACAACATAACTTTTCTGTGATAAAATTTCTAACAACAAACAACCCTAAACAAGAACAAATGATGCAAAAGTCGATTTGATCCCCCAGAAAATATCTGCCGTAACGTTGTTATTACCTGAAAAAAAAGCCTTTTCCGTTCAAATGAAAAGTTGCTAGAGTAATAGGCCATGCGTGTGTGAGATTTAAGAAAAGAGAGAGCAATATGAAAGCTAAGTTCAATTTAACAAGAACATGTTAATCAGAAAGCTGATTATAGTAATGCAATCTAGTAATATTACAAAAAAAATCAAAAACAATGATAGTTAATTTAGAAAGCTATTTGCAATGAATGTGTATTTTACATAAGCAAATATCTAGTAAGTGAATAGAATTATAAAACTATTGTGCATTTAATTCTATTTGGCTTGTATTATATTATATTCATTATATTGTTTTCTGTAGTCAACTATTCTGAGGAGACAGCAAATTAAACAGCAAATAAATCAACCGTTACAGCGTATTGGTGTTAAAAAGCACAATAAATAAATAAAATACACACCACACATTAAGCTACAACTGAAAACACATTTAAAGAAGAAATAGGACATGAACTGTCTTTTAATTAAATAAGTATTATATTCTTTTTGTTGCACTAACCAGTGCTGAGGACAATTTTAAAAACCTATTTATGGGCTAAAAATTCCACCCATGCCGGGACTTGAACCCGAGTCCTCTGGCTAACCATGCCAGCGCTCTCCCAACTGAGCTAATGGGCAAGTGCAGGCATCGCTGAAATTTCGAGCCTCTTTACAAACTTCTCCTTATTACGTACAGGCAGCGACATCTGGCCGAAGCAATTCACATCACTTGCAGCCCCGAGTAACCCACTTTCCAGTTAGGTTTTTACATCGGAATGATATCGCGGTCGCGGGTTCAAGTCCCGGAATGAGTGGAATTTATAGCCTCTAAATAGGTTTTTAAAACACAATAAGTAAGCAACAATTTTGGAACGAAGTACATAACATTCTTGGTAGATCAGGCTCCGATATCGAACACAACACAGGGGCCGGGATACTAAACGTTATCTGCCTAGATACCCTGCCTGAGCCCCCTACCTGGCTCAAAACAAAATATGGCATAACCGATAAAGATTATGTTTGAATAAATAATTTCCTAAGTAACTCTAAAAACCACAAAGAATAGTGATATCAGAAGTAAGTAGGTACTGGTATCTATTGGTAATAAATTAAACTTCAATTACAAATTAAATGTTCGTATCACCACATCAAGGGTTGGCTGGAAGAGATTTCTGCTGAAATAAGCTCGCCATGTACACTTTTTAATTCTGTAAATGTTTTGTTTTATTCATGTAATTTTATGTGTGCAATAAAGTATAAAAGTATAAAGTAAATTGTTGGTTCTCAAATTCAAATAATGTAAACACAATTGAATAAAGCATACATGTTAAATTAGACTAAGTTGTATAGTTGGAAATCATACATAAATCAGTGATTTGAACGATATTCTGTAACGTGCGTGATAGACAGAAATTTTGAAACACCCTATATACTACTTACTCTTAGGGTGTTCCAAAATGCTCGAATCATCTCAAAGGGCGAGAGGGGAGTCTATAGTCAGTGCAAAATAAACATTTCGCAAGTGCATCATGTGAAATTAAATACATGAGGCCGTTGTCAGAAGTACAAGTATGTTTTTCTATATGTATTATTAAATGTAGGCTCGTTACATATTTTCCCTAAGTAAGAAAAAATCCGTGTGGCGTCGGATTAAGAATAACGTCACTCCACTTCCTTCCGTGGATGTCGTAGAGGGCGACTGAGGAAATCAATTACCAGGAGACGGGCAGCAGCGTCTTCCTGAGATTCCAACCGCAAACTGCGATCGCCAACCCGCCTGCCAAGCGTGGCGATTATAGCAAAACCCTTCATGGTTAGAAATCCATGAGGGAGGCCTATGTCTTGCAGTGGGCGTCAAATGGGTGATGATGAAGAAAAAACAGAACTAAAAAATAATAACCAGCAGTAAGAGCAGGCTACAAAACAATCCAGCTACTTACGACTGTAAGGGGAACTCCCCCGAGTGTAACAAAGTTAATCCGACAGCAAAGCAACTGGCGGATAATGCGCCGTGACGTAGCGCAGGAATAGAATAACATTCGGATACTTCCGTTTTATTAAATACACTTCCACGCTGAGCCCCGCCTTGAGTCTCACCCATAGGGTATTCAGCAGAATGATCTCAGCACGACAATACTCGTTTTTAGGGTTACGTACCCAAAGGGTAAGGGACCCCATTACTAAGACTCCGCTGTCCGTCCATCCGTATGTCACCAGGCTGTATCTCATGAACCGTGATAGTTAGACAGTTGAAATTTTCACAGTTGATGTATTTCTGTTGCCGCTTTAAGCACTAATACTAAAATCAGAATAAAAGAAATATTCTAGGGGCTCCCAAACAACAAACGTGATTTTTTGCCGTTTTCTGCTCAATGCCGTTTTTAATAACGGCAACAGGTAGACGTTTGAAATATTCAAATGTTGTATAGATAATGGTACGGAACCCCTCGTGTGCATATTTTTATTTTTTTTTAATTTTTATTATATATACACATTTTTTGAGACATCTCTCGCGAAGATGATCAAATCGCACGAGGCACCGATTTCAGTTGCACGGCTTAGACCAGCGATTGGTTTCTAGTGTCGGTCTAACCGTTTATTTAACTTTGACAGCCAATTTAGTGATGTTCTATGAAGTTACGGATGAGATTTTGATCGATTTTTCTTTATCGACTATCAAATCGATTTAAATTATGCTGAAGTTTTTATCGATTGATTGCATTGCTATTGTATTTTGATATTTTTATAGTTTGTCTATCTGAGCGTGATAAACTAAAAACTACCGAGTTTTCATATTAATTTGTTTTATAATATTTAAACCTAATTTCTTATAGTATAGATCTTTGTAACAAGATAAGTTTATATTTTTAATAGAAAATCAACTTGAAGAGTCTTATCTTAGCTACATAATCTACTTACTATAATATTGTAAAAAAACACGTCGCATCACTATTGTAAAAAAATAAAGGAGTCTATGAAATGTTGCATTTTTCGCCTATGGTTTCCTGTCAAATAAATAAGGAACTTCATGTGTGCGTATCTTTCAAAAGTTAAATAAATAACTGGACCGATGTTAATAGGACTATATTGAACAACTATGCATTGGAAGGGTCGGCAAAGGACGTCCGCAAAGGACGTCCGCAAAGGACAACGTTAGCAAAGGGCAAGATAAAAGTGCCCGAAACAGGCGTGCGCGCATGCAACGACTAATGAACGTTGATAACACGATTGATATCGCCAATCCGCGGTGGGCACGCGTGGTGATTAAGCCCACACTCTCTCTCTGAGCCAAGGCCTGTGCCCTACAGTGGGACGTATATAGGCTGCTTATGATTATGATGGTTATTATATATTTTTTATTTCAGATACATGGCATCCATATTGTGTTATTGTGTCCAATCCAATCAGTCGGTCCCTTAATGCTGAGGATCGTGGCCGCTATGACGAGGATGAGTGTAGAGTGCTCTCCATCTGGCTGGATCTATCGTTAGCTGTGTGGACTGCCTGGTGAAACTGGAGTTTTGTTTCCCTGATGATCTGGTCACTCCATTTAGCGGGTGGTCTGCCTCGAGCTGTCTTCCCCTCCACTGTTAGTAAATACATAGTAAATGTATACTTTTGTGTTTGCAAAGGTATTAGTAAATTGAAAATACATACTTCATACAATATAACAAATTGCTGTCTGTCACTGCTGCCTAAATTAAGATTTGAAATTTAAGATTTGGAATTTAAAGTTTTCTTTAAAATTTGAAATTTTCTAATTTTAAATTTTTACGTCAATTTTATTTCGATTTTTTGTTCGTTGGTTGGGCTTTGGCACATTGATAGGCACATGCACAGAACAAATTAATGTGTGTTTTTTTTTCTTCTTTTTGTTGTTCCATTATTACAGCTGGCGGGAGTTAACTTGAGACTCGATCGGAATGCGCGCCCACCTCCTGGCGAGTGACTCCTATTTCAATTTCAATCAGTACTACTTGTCTTCCAAGCGAAGTCTTGAGTTGACTCTTGCTAATAGATAGATGGATAACACTTTATTGTACATATCTACATATGTTGAAGTATTATTGTGAAACTTTACACAGTTGTAGAAATTACCTCTTAGAAATCGATATAGCTATGAGCTTTTCTCTTTTATGTCTTTGATTTAGTCTATAGAAAACGCTGCTGGTTGTGCAATTACATAGTGTAAATGTAATTATTCTATGTATTTAACCATATTGTACAATTGTTTGTTTTCTTTCAATAAATAAAAATAAAAAAAAAAAAAATAAAAATAAAAATAAACCCGTGGGAGGTAACGCAGCAGCGGGTTATATAGGAACAGTCTAACCTATCCTCTATCCTGCTTAGAACTCTGGGGCTGGCACGAACCCGGCGCACCAGGGACGCACATATTTTACGTATAATGGCGTAAAAACAATCCACTCTAGCGAACATCCCTGATGCGCCGCAGAAGCGCGACAGCCCCATCAACGCCCTAAAAGCACTGACTCGGAGGGCGTTGTAGGACTTTTGAGTAGATAGATACAGCCCACAGGCCACACCGATAGAATGACACATCATCATCAGCAGGACATAGGCCTCGCTCATGGTTTTACAAACCATGAAGGGTTGTGCCGTAATCGCCACGCTTGGCAGGCGGGTTGGCGATCGCAGTATGGGGTTGGAATCTCAGGAAGACGCGGCTGTCCGTCTCCTGGTAATTTATTCCCTTAGTCGCCTTCTACGACATCCACGGAAGGAAATCGAGCATACGCACATGTATGTATGCGTGTATGTTTTACGGGTTCCGTGTCTTCATTTAGAAGTACGCAACCCTAAAAATGAAAATATTTTTCATCTTGAGTGCTCACAGCATGTCCTGCCACAACCATGATACAATAGCAAAGTATTCACACAGAGGGTGTTTTCTTCACAGGACCAAAAGGCTGACACTTCACTTTGGATTAAAGTGTCGTCGCCAACCCTCTAATTCTCGAATGTAAGCCGTCGTAAGCACTATACATTATTACTTAACTCTGGAAGAAAATCAGGTATTTTTCGGAGTTAAGTTAATAATCCACTAGTTTTAATCGAACAGGCCACTGTTTTATGCACGTTATAGAATTGAATTAATTCACAATATGCCTTCGGCGTTTTGTAACCGGGCAAGCGTTTATAAACTGCCAACGCCCGCCCATAGAAAATTGATAGATTCGTAGTATTTTCTAAGGTTAACACGAGCACTAGACATAATAAAAACTGAATTTGCACGGGTATTTTTCATTTTACAAATTTTCCGACGTTTCGGTGCTTTTGCAAGTCCCGTGGTCTCGGTAGACTGAGGTGACAGGCGTCTTTTTGAAAGCGTTAACTAACAGATCGTTAATTTTTCAAATTGTAAAATGAAAAATGTCCTTGCATATTCAGTTTTTATTTTGATAGATTCCACTAATTGCCGTCGATACGTCATCTACCTCAGCTCTAATATCGCTCGATACATTCTTTGGCCGTTACATTTACGTAATGAGATGATTTATACAGCGTCCAGTAGCACCATCACTCACAATAGATGGGTGTATAAACCACTCGTACACTGCAGTGCCTGGGACATTGATTTTTTGGAGTAGGCTTGCCCAGCACCTATACCATCCGGTGCTAGCCCACAGGAAAGACAAGACAATACGTGCGGAGCCAACCAAGCCGCGGGTTCCCTCACGATGTTATCCTTCACGGTTAGCGTGTGGTATTGCTTCTACAAATTCGCAGATGTAGGTACGTAGCTTTGATAATAAACAAAATTATAGGTATATGCCCTCACCGGGAATCGAACCTGGGTCGCCCCATATTCACAAGAGAAACCCCTTTTTCTCTCACAGAGGAATGGCGGAAGCACTCAACCTGACACTGAAGGTCGGAGTGTACGCGACACGAGATGAAGAGGATAATGAATTATTCAACCTCTCGTGAACCTACAGGGTGTAAAACAAACTGTAAAAAAAAACAAAAACACTATTGCCAATTTATGTACCTACCCTTTGTAACTCGGGATTATAAGGGATTATATAGGCGAAATAAAAACCTCACAGTCTTAAATCGGTACTACATTAGCTTCCAGAACTTAGGTGGTAAGTTAGTAAGAAATAATCCGGTAAAGACACGTACAATAGCCCTGAAAACATTACGCTCCTTTTTTTTGTTCGGGCAGGGTATAAAAACCAGCCAAGTGCGTGTCGGGCCACGCGCCATGTAGGATTCCGTAGAAAGAGGGTTTTTTTTATCTGCTTTACAGAAGTAACAACTTTATCGAAGTAATTTTCAATAGGTTTTGAACGAAATTTTTATTTTATAACTTGGTTGCCTATTACTCGTTAACTAGTAAAGCCTACTTAGCTGTGATACTTTTCCTTTTAAGTTAAATTTATGCGCTTCTGTCCTGAAGTTTTTATGTAATGGTTTTTTTTATATGCGGGTATAACCCGCGCATATTAAGTAGGCATATGTCGCGAAAAAGTTGCACTGGTTATACCATTTGAATACGATCGGTTACTAGACGACCAATATTGTCAATGAAAGAACCATAACCGTACTAATAACGTACATCATCATTCAGCCACAAGAAGTCCACTGCTGGACATAGGCCTCCTCCATGGATTTCCAAAAAGACCGGTTGGAAGCGGCCTGCATCCAGCGTCTTCCTGCCACTTGAATGACGTCATCTGTCCATCTTGTGGCTGGTCGTCCCACGCTGCGCTTGCCGATATGTGGTCTCCATTCGAGAACTTTTCGGCCCCATCGGCCATCAGTTCTGCGTGCTATGTGCCCCGCCCACTGCCACTTCAACTTACTAATCCGCTGGGCTATGTCGACGACTTTCGTTCGTCTACGGATCTCATCATTTCTGATTCGATCTCGTAGAGAAATTCCGAGCATAGCCCTTTCCATAGCTCGTTGCGTGACCTTGAGCCTTCTTATGAGGCCCATAGTGAGAGACCACGTTTCAGTGCCATAAGTCATCACTGGTAACACACACTGGTTGTATAATTTTGTCTTGAGTGATTGAGGTATATTAGACGAAAATACTTTTCTAAGTTTCCCGAAAGCTGCCCAGCCGAGTTGGATTCGACGATTGACCTCTTTCACGAAGTTGGACCGGCCTAGTTGGATTGTTTGTCCTAAGTAGACGTATTCGTCTACAACTTCGAGAGTCGTGTTCCCCAATGTTATTGGGGTGGGCACAACACGAGCGTTCGACATGACCTTCGTTTTGTCCATGTTCATTTTAAGGCCCACACGTTGGGAAACTCGACTGAGGTCGTCGAGCATTATGCCGAGGTCTTCCATCGTTTCTGCCATGACTACTATATCGTCGGCAAATCGAAGGTGCGTGATGTACTCGCCATTGATATTGATTCCGCGTCCCTGCCATTCCAGAAGCTTGAAGGCATCTTCCAGTGCGTTCGTGAACAGTTTCGGAGAGATAACGTCTCCCTGTCTCACGCCTCTTCTCAATGGAATTGCCTCCGAATTCTGCTCCTGTACTCGGACCGACATGGTGGCGCTGTTGTACAAGCACTTCAGCACCTCGACATACCGATAGTCAATACGGCAACGCTGGAGAGACTCGAGCACTGCCCATGTCTCGATCGAATCGAAGGCTTTCTCATAGTCCACAAACGCTAAGCAGAATGGCAAATTATACTCCTCAGTCTTCTGTATAATTTGCCGCAGCGTGTGGATGTGGTCTATGGTACTAAAGCCCTTTCGGAAACCGGCTTGTTCGGGAGGCTGGAAGTCATCAAACCTGCGTTCGAGACGATTCGTGAGGACCCTCGAAAACAGCTTATAAACATGGCTCAGAAGCGAGATGGGTCGGTAGTTCTTCAATAGAGAGTTATCCCCTTTCTTGAAGAACAGCGTCACCACGCTTCTGTTCCATGCTTCTGGCGTTTTTCCTTCGAGCACGACGGAATTGAAGAGCTTCTGAAGGACTTTAAGTACTGGTGTTCCACCCGCTTTCAGGAGCTCTGATGTGATTCCGTCCTCTCCTGGTGCCTTGTTATTCTTGAGCTGTTTCAGGGCCATCCTAATCTCGTACAGGCTGATGTCCGGGATGTCTTCGGTATAATGTCGGGTCAGTTTGGCTCTCGGATCTTTGTTCAAACTGCTAACAGGTTTTGCGACTGAGGTGTATAGCTGTCCGTAGAAACTCTCAATCTCCCTCAGCACCTCTGATTTGGTCGACGCTATACTGCCGTCCTCTCTCTTCAGCTTCGTCAGCTGGCTTTGCCCAATAGACAAGTCTTTTGCGAACACTTTGGAGCCCTTGTTCCGCTCTATAGTCTCTTTAATACGTTCGGTATTAAAGGACCGAATATCGTGCCGCATAGACTTTGAGATATGTCTATTGAGCTGCCTATATGACTTAGCATCCTCGGAGGACTGCAGTTGCAACGCGCGACGTTTAGCCATGAGGTCGAGAGTATAGTTTGAGAGCTTTTGTGGTCTACTCGTACGGTTGGGTCTATATAACCTCGAGCCCACTGTACGGACAGTTTCTACAAACCTGTTATTGATCTCGTCCACCGATGCGGCGCTCTCCAGGCACTCAAAGCGATTTGACAATTCGAGTTGAAAGTTCTCGGGGTTCTGGATATGGGCACGAGTAGGTCGGAGCGTGGACTTCATGAGACGAGACCTCTCAAGTTTGACATTGATATTCAATGTGCCTCTTACTATTCGGTGATCGCTTCCGGTTTTCACCATGTTGATCACAGAGACGTCATTGAATATTTGTCTCTTGGAGGTCAGGATGAAGTCTATCTCGTTTCTCGTGGAACCATCGGGACTCAACCAGGTCCATTTCCTGTGAGGTGGCTTCTGAAAGAAAGAGTTCATCATAAAGAGTCCCTCTTTCTCCAGGAAGTCTGCCAACCTTTGTCCTCTCGGGTTCCGTTGCCCATAACCAAATTGCCCCACTCTCATCTCACCCTCGCTTCTTGTGCCCAGCTTCGCATTGAAGTCCCCCATAACCACATTAAAATAGGTCTCCGAGGTATGTATGGCCCTACTAATGTCCTCATACATCGCCTCTACCTCCTCATCGGAGTGTGACGAGGTCGGTGCGTATACCTGAATGACCTTCAGCGAATATCTCTTAGATATTCTGAGTATTAGGTACACCACCCTGCTCGACACACTGTTGATGACCAAAATGTTATTTACGAGGGACTTGTGGACGAGAAACCCGACACCACCCTGGGACTGTTGCTCGCCCTCCCGGTAGTAGAGCAGGTTACCGGATTTCAGGGTTATCGTGTCCTCGCCCTCTCGACGGACTTCAGATAACCCTAGGATATCCCAGTGTAACCTACCCATTTCCTCTTCCAGCTCAATTAGCTTTTCGTCTGTCCTCAACGTACATAACAATAACAATAACGTACATAACGTACTTAAATTATATAACTTTACTTCCTGTCTAATACTGTGTTCCTGTCTACTAGTTAAGTCAACATAATGTAAGACCTTAATTGGCCTATGGTTGGATATATTTAACATAACTATACTTTAGAAATTAAAATGTGCTGTGGGTTTTGTATTAAAATAATAGGGGTTAAAGTATGAAATTGCCGTTTTATTGCAATAGGTTCTTTGAATTGACATAGAATCTTCATGGTTTGAGGTTTTCGAATGAAACTTTTTTCAAATGGTTTCTATGATGTTCTTTTTTTAAAAAATGTGAAACATTTAAATATCGACTTTCAATTGTTTTTGTTATTCAATTTAGACAAGAAAGATGGATACTGCGAAAATTCGAGTGATTATGAGGCACCCATTTTTCGTATTTTTTTATTTTATTGATTTGACGCAAGTGAGTCAATATTGTGGGTAAGGTAACGTTAAACCATGCCGCTATTCCTGAGTAGTTTGACTAGGGTCGGCTTCCACTATCTCTCTTAATTCATCGTTATTCACCTGTGTGGGCGGGTCTTCCTCGTGGCTCGTTCTTTAAGTCGAAATTTCCATCACGAAAGCGTTTAAACCAAAATCGCACGGTGCGTTCATTAGTAGACCCCTCTCCAAACGCAGCATTGATATTGCGGGCTGTTTCTGCCGCGTTAGTTCCGCGTCGGAACTCGTATTCAAAAATCACTCAAATTTTCGCAGTATCCATCTTTCTTGTCTAAATTGAATAACAAAAACTATTGAAAGTCGATATTCAAATGTTTCACATTTTTTAAAAAAAGAACATCATAGAAACCATTTGAAAAAAGTTTCATTCGAAAACCTCAAACCATGAAGATTCTATGTCAATTCAAAGAACCTATTGCAATAAAACGGCAATTTCATACTTTAACCCCTATTAAAAAATAAAAAAATCATATGACTCTATTGAATAACTATGCAATTTAGATACTTGCACTCCAACTCGCGCTGTAGATGCACGAGCGCACGATTTCTATTGGCGTTATTGCACTGCGCGAGTGAATAGTTGGGGTAAAAAAGAAGGCATTGTCCAAATTACAATAATGCACATCTAAGTAATACAATTTTGACGACCGACGACGTCACTAAGATAACATAAGCAGCCTATATACGTCCCACTGTAGGGCACAGGCCTTCTCTCCGAGAGAGAGTACAGGCTTAATCACCTGCCTACCGCGGATTGGCGATTTCAAGCGCTGAGGTATGTGAATAGCACAGACACTCAGGTTTCCTCACGATGTTTTCCTTCACCGTTAGCGAGTGGTATTGCTACTATAACTTCACAAATGTACATAGCTTAGAAAACCAAGTCATAGGTACATGCCGGCATTTGGGATCGAACCTGGGTCTCTCGCTTCCGAGTCCGATGTTCTACCCACTAGGCTACCACCGCTGTCACGAAGACATTCAGTGATAAATGTTGTTATATTTTGTATTAGCAGAATTTCTATTCTAAGCTAAAAACCTATGTTTCTATAATTCAAAAATTGTCTATTCTAAACGTGTACTTTGATTTGTTACAGATTTTCGACAGAAGGTTCCAGTCTACATCCATTTACAGGTAACGAACTCCTATTTTTAGATTTTTTTTGCCAAACATTGTATGGAATCAGGCGTTTCTTTGCGGAAATCCATAATAGCATTGAATTGTGAAAAATTACTTTGCTAAATTCCAAACGTTGCAATACGCCACCGCCGGGCTCTCTCACTGTGAGTTAAGGCTTTTGCTTGCAGTGGAATGTTTATAGGCTGCTTATGTTAAGATAAGATAAGATCCATTCTTTATTGAATATCATTCAGAAGAAGTCCACCGCTGGACATAGGCCTCCTCCATGGATTTCCAAAAAGACCGGTTGGAAGCGGCCTGCATCCAGTGTCTTCCTGCCACTTGGATGAGGTCTTCTGTCCATCTTGTGGCTGGTCGTCCTACGCTGCGCTTGCCGATATGTGGTCTCCATTCGAGGACTTTTCGGCCCCATTGGCCATCAGTTCTGCGTGCTATGTGCCCCGCTCACTGCCACTTCAAATTACCAATCCGCTGGGCTATGTCGACGACTTTCGTTTGTCTACGGATCTCACCATTTCTGATTCGATGTCGTAGAGATATTCTGAGCTTTCCATAGCTCATTGCGTGACCTTGAGCTTTCTTATGAGGCCCATAGTGAGAAAACACGTTTCAGTGCCATAATTTATTGTACACCAGAAAAAAAAAACATCTATTAATCTGTCTCATCAGGCCTTAAACAGAGACCACTGTTGAGCATAAACAATAAGAAAATATTCAGACATTAAATAAAAATTTATCATAAGTATAGGCTATTCGTCCCACTGTAGGGCGCAGGCCTTTTCTCAGAGAGAGAGTATGGGCTTAATCACCCCGCGTGCCCACCGCGGATCTCACTCACGACGTTTTCCTTCACGGTTAGCGAGTGGTATTGCTACTATAACTACGCAAAGTGTATATAACTTAGAAAATAAAGTCATAGGTCCTGGGCCCGCACTGGGAATCGAACCAGAGTCTCTGGAATCCAGGCTTTTCATCATAAGCAGCGTATATACGTCCCACTGTAGGGCACAGGCCCTCTCTCAGAGAGAGAGTATGGGCTTAATCACCAAGCGTGCCCACCGCGGTTTGGCGATTTCAAGCGCTGAGGCATGGGAATAGCTCAGATACCCAGGTTTCCCCACGATGTTTTCCTTCACCGTTAGCGAGTGGTATTGCTACTATAACTTCACAAATGTACATAACTTAGAAAACAAAGTCATAGGTACATGCCCGCACTGGGAATCGAACCTGGGTCTCCCGCTTCCGAGTCCAAAGTTCTACCCACTAGGCTACCACCGCTTCCAGGCTTTTATGGGCGGCCTATGTCTAGCAGTGGATGAATCCCTACTGGTTAATGAATTAGTTGAGACTTCTAATTTGGTCGCTCCACTCCAACGCATAGGTGCTTTGCCGCGAGCCCACTGTACCCATAAGTAAATCCGGCTCGATGCCGCCCTCCATTCAGCAGTGGAAAATAAATAACGGCAATAAATAATCTGCCGGTGACACGCGCGGAGAGGCTTTAGTTAGCGTCCTTTCAGCTGTCGCCGTGTGTAGTGGCCTTTACGGCGCGAGTGGGTTTTTTCAGTGTATTTGTCGGGGTTTTCGGTGCATTACGCGTGGGGTGTTTTTGGCTGTTAGGGGAAAACGTTCGCGACACTTTTCTCGGTTTTTGTTCTGCGTTAAGTGCGTTTAGTTCGTTTATTTTGGTATCACGTCTGATAACCATGGCGGAGGTGGTGGGTTCGATTCCCAGTGGGGGTCAACGCACGTTTGTATAAATGACCTCAGTCGAGGTGTATTTCCATGTTTGTGATGACCTTGCCTGGTCACCATAATACGGGGTGTCCTCTCTCTCTCACAAAGGACGGGCACAGGCCTTCAAGCAGTGGGACGTATATGGGCTTCATAAAAAAATTCTTTTCATTTTCTCTATTTTATATTTCTAAATTTTTCTATTTTAAATTTCGCCAAACCGCTTGACAAGCGTGGCGATTATGGCAAAACCCCTCATGATTATGAAAACCATGAGGGAGGCCTATGTCCTGCAATGGGTGTCAAATGGCTGATGATGATGATGAAATTTCTCTATTTATTTATGTACTTAGTAAAATTCTCAAAGCAAAACTTTTGTTAGCTAGCTGTTTTTCTTTTTTTCGCAAATTAACTTCAATACTATTGTAAAAATTGTGAATCATGCAGATACAAAGCAATTTTCCTGTGACGCACATGACCACCCTGTATCTGTAAGACTATTAAGAAAAAAGCCAACAAAATAAAAACCAAAAACGCGTCCCTCACACACACTAGCGCGCTTGCACGTATGTGTGTGTGTGTGCGTGTGTGTGTGTGTGTGTGTGTGTGTGTGTGTGTGTGTGTGTGTGTGTGTGTGTGTGTGTGTGTGTGTGTGTGTGTGTGTGTGTGTGTGTACATACATACAAACACACATTACATAAGCGGCCTATAAACGTCCCACTGTAGGGCACAGGTCTTCTCTCAGAGAGAGAGAGAGAGAGAGAGTATGGGCTTAATTACCACGCGTGCCCACCGCGGATTGGCGATTTCAAGCGCTGAGGTATGTGAATAGCTCAGAGACTCAGGTTTCTTCACGATGTTTTCCTTCACCGTTAGCGAGTGGTGTTGCTACAAACACACATTAAAATTACGAATTTTACTTTTTAGTAGCCTACCAAGTGATTTATTTATTTCGCCTGGGACAGTCAGCTACAGGTTTAATGCGTTTATTTTATTGTGCATATTTTGTTTATTACGCATATAAAACAGATAACAATCTTAAAATAACAATATTGTGTATATTCTAGTTTTAAGGTGGGACGTTTCTCATACAAATGATTTTTTCCAAATTTGTTAAAAAACGTTACATAATTACACACTGAAATTATATCTGTCTGCCTTAATTAAGATTTTTATATGCGCCAATTTACATTGCCTTGAAAAAAAACAGTAGTTTAATACTACAATGAAATTGATATTGTTTGTATGGACTAAATTGTCGATCTCATTTAAGCTTATAAACTACTGTTTTTTTCAAGAATATATAAATTTGCGCAAATAAAAGTCTAAATTAATGCAGATATACATAATTTCAGTGTATAATTATGTAATTTTTTTTAACAAATTTGCAAAAACTCATTTGTATGGGAATCATCCCACCTTAAGCTAGATTGACACCCAAGGAATACATGCACATACATAGAAAAACGAATTAAGGCACGAATTCTGCACCATTTGCTTGTAAAATATGTTTGTAACTACATGTATATAATAAATACATATATATATATAGATATATATATATATATATATATGTGTTATAAATACATAAATACTTGTGAAGTTGTAGCAGCTATACCACTTTGCTAACTGTGAAGGCAAACATCGTGAGGACGTCTAAGGTATTCTTATACCTCAGCACTTGAAATTACGCGTGGGCACGCGTGGTAATTAAGCCCATACTCTCTCACTGAGAGAAGGCCTGTGCCCTGCATTGGGACGTATAATAAAATTTCTGTATTAAAAATGCATTCACTTTATTTTTGATTTTTTTTTGTACGCGTAAAGTGAAAACTTTTCAGTGACATTACGAAGCGAATGTAGAAGGTTATATAGTCCAAACAAATCTTTTTGGCGGTAACGTGAACGTAGTCACATATCGTTTGCGCGTCGCTTACTGCATTTACACTGTATGTGTGAGTAATTGACGTAGTGTGATGCGTAGTAAATTACTATAGGCAATTGCTAAAGTAGTCAATTACTCACACATACTCGTACACTGTAAAGACAGTAAGCGATGTGCAAACGCTCTGTGACTATGTTCACGCTACCGCCAAAACGATCTGTGCGGACCACAGATATCTCAATGCTCTGAGGTGCGCACTATACACGACAGTTTTAAAAACCTATTCAGAGGCTAAAAATTCCACCCATGCCGGGACTTGAACCCGCGACCTCTGGCTAACCATGCCAGCGCTCTCCCAACTGAGCTAACGGGCAAGTGCAGGCATCAGCAAAATTTCGAGCCCATTTACAAACTTCTCTGTATTACGTATTTGCTGATGCCTGCACTTTCCCATTAGCTCAGTCGGGAGAGCGCTGGCACGGTTAGCAAGAAGTCACGGGTTCAAGTCCCGGCATGGGTGGAATTTTTAGCCTCTAAATAGGTTTTTAAAATTGTCCTCAGCACGGGCTAGTGCAACAAAAAGCATAATTATACTCGTATACAAGACAGGTTACAATTCCGATTACTTGGCGTCGTAGTTGGGAGACTTTGATTCGAAATTGCAAGTCAATTACCACAAACAACCGAATGAGTCCACCGCAAATCCCAATTAGACATGCCCTGTCCAGACCACCGACCACATCGTGCAATTATAGTTACAAATTATCGAAAAATTGTTGATTGAAATTGCTGTGTGGAAAATAAAAACTTCCACACAACACAATCACTTGACAGTTGACATGGTCCCAAACTAGGATACCCTGTGCCAGGCAAGGACGTCACAAACATGAAAATACACCCATACTGAGACCATTTGCACAAATGTACGGCGGCCCCCAGAAGGAATCGAACCCGCTACCTCTGTTTTGGTAGCTAAGCGCCTTAACGGCTAGACTAACGAGGCAATCATGTTAGTTATTGAGTTCATTGCGATCGGCGTGTCTTTTGGCCTAGCGGTATCACGTCTGATTACCATGCCGGAGGTCGTGGGTTCGATTCCCACTAGGGCCGCCTAGACCAACAAGGCAGCCTCCAATTTCAAAATTTTTAAATCAGATTTTTGAAAAGCTCTTATTTCTTTCTAATGAATTTATTCGTAATTCTTAACACGGTCAATACATACATAAACTCACGCCTGCATCACAGAGGGGTGTATGTATGTGCCTGCATGTAAATGTTTATGTTTATTTTATCGATTGTTTATTTTATCCAGGTCTTGGATGTTGACGACCTCATAGCCCAGCGGTAGTGCATCTGCACACCATGCGAGAGGTCCCGGGTTCGAATCCCGGCTGAGGACAAAAAAAAAACCCCAGGTCTTGGATGTTTACATGTTTGTGATGTCGTTGTTTCTGGTTCCCACGACACAGGGTATCCTAGTGTGGGGCCAGAAGCAGTGTATGTGCCTGTATGTAAATGTTTATGTTTGTTTTATCAATTACTTATTATAATTATAAGCAGCCTATATGCATCCCACTGGTAGGGCACAGGTCTTCTCTCAGAGAGAGAGTATGGGCTTAATCACCACGCGTGCCCACGGCGGATTGGCGATTTCAAGCGCTGAGGTATATGAATAGCTCAGACACTCAGGTTTCCTCACGATGTTTTTCCTTCACCGTTAGCGAGTGGTATTGCTACTATAACTTGACAAATGCACATAACTTAGAAAACCAAGTCATAGGTATATGCCTGCACTGGGGATCGAACCTGGGTCTCTCGGTTCCGAGTCCCATGTTCTATCCACTAGGCTACCACCGCCCACAGTTGATACCTAGACAATTTAAAGCGCGCTCCGTTACACCTAATATATATTAAGGGTCAAGCAAACTCCATCCCGATGCCATCAGCGCAGCCCATTTGACGCAGATTGCAATATGGCGGGGTTAATTTCATTGCACTTGGAGATTGCCGCAGTAACTAGGCTTGTGCAAGGGTGAACATGTGATTATATGTAATAATGCAGTCTATATACGCCCCACTGTAGGGCACAGGCCTTGTCTCGGAGAGAGAGTGTGGGCTTAATCAACAGGCGTGCCCACGGTGAATTGGCGATTTCAAGCGCTGAGGTTTGTGAACACTTCGGGCACTCGGGTTTCCTCACGATGTTATTAGCGAATGGTATTGCTACTAGAGATTCACAAATGTATGTAACTTGGAAAACAAAGTTATTGGTACATGCCGGGATTCGAACCCACGACCTACCGAATGTGAGACCGACGACGTTATACCACTGCGCTCCCACTGCTTCATAAGTTACATAAAATAATTCACTCAATAATAAAATATTCACAACACTCGACCGCACATCACATTTTTTTAGTTGTAAATTCACCCGTAACGTAACTGGGTAGAGTTCATGCGTGTAGAAACTGATATGATATCGACTGTATTCGATAGGGCACATGCCTTTTCTCAGAGAGAGAGAGAGTATGGGCTTAATCACCACGCGTGCCCACCGCGGATTCGTGATTTCAAGAGCTGAGGTATATTAATAGCTCAGACACTCAGGTTTCCTCACGATGTTTTCCTTCACCGTTAGCGAGTGGTATTGCTACTACAACTTCACAGGGGATGGGGGTATAAGTTCATGTAGCCCCTGTGCACACTCTCCAAAACACATCTATTGGGCAGTAAAAGGCCCTGGCCACACCGTAGGGACAGGGGGGCGAAGGCGCGGAAAAGACGCATCGTCTTTTAAATTCACTTTCGTACAAAATGAACTGAAGGGACGGGTCGAACCCCACACAGAAGAGACGAGGCGAGGGCGCGAACTCTATACACCGCGTCGCGTCTTTTCCATGCCCACGTCCCTTCTGTGTGGCCAGGGCCTTTCTATACGCAGGTACCTTCACTCAGTTAATGGAAGTGACTCTACGAAGCGTCAAATAGGCAATCATGTCCACTTCGAGACTAACTAACTTCTATAAGTTCTAAGCGACCCTCCCATTAGTTACATAGGTAGCTACCTAATTGATTATCGAAATGGAAGCAATCTGCAGCCAATCACTGGCGTAAGTGTATCTAGGAAAGTACTTTGTACTATTTGCTGTGTATTCAAACATTTGCCTGGGCTTCGAAGAGGAACATTGAACGTGAATACCGTAGCGGGTCAAATTTCGTTAATAGCATAAAATATGCCATAGCAAAATTTCGCCAAAATATCTGGAAAAAATTTGGTTTTCTGTATTATAAAGGTCTCAAAAATTTAAATGATTAAGTTGCGCATAACAAACAACTTATAACATTAAGTTTACCATTGAATTCTAAAAGTTTTCAAATAAAAACACGAAGTAACCTAGGTAAATATTGATTATAACGTCACAGTTTGCACTCGTTTCATGAAGCATTGCTTGGGTTCGATTCCCACTGGGGACCACCGTACAAGTGGCCTGACTGATGATGTCCTTGCCTGGTTACAATAGCACAGGGTATCCTAGTTTGAGACCAGGAAAAGTGATTGTGTTGTGTGGAAGTTATTATTATTATTGAAGGGTCAAGTGTCTAGAATAGCTTTTGGACAGGTTAACGTGGTATAGAAATAACCCAAAGGTTATATAATTACCCATAGGTTATATAATGTGGTATAGACATAACCCAAAAACTGAATATAATTTCTTTACTATTGGATATAGAGTATAGACAAAGAAAAATAAGATATGTACATAGAGAACACTTTATTGCGCGACCAGGTGAAAGTATTACAAATCATTTCTTATATCTAAGTAGTTGTGTACAACTGGCGGTCTTATCGCTTAGAGCGATCTCTTCCAGATTAGATTGTACGCGCGTTTGTATCGCATACACTGCCTTATCGATACAAGCGTGCAGACGAGCGTTTGTTCAGTCGACCCATCAACCTTTACATACGTGCATTCTAATCAGTTGTGTTAAAGGCGACTTTGGAACAAAAATATAAAGGTTGGCCTGCTGGGACTGAGTTCATTCAGTGCGTGCAAAGGTTTACTGGCTGCGTTTGAATCTCATTTACAATACGTCGACGCACGTCATCGATGCGTATAAAATCTGTCGTATGCTGAGTCATTAATGGAACTGAACTGGCGCCACTAATGGGAAAAATCATATCTTTTTTTATAGATCGTCTTCCCAAAAAGTGTCAGACCAATCTTTCAACCATGTTAATAGTGATTCTTAGGACTCAGGACCGAGGACTTGGGACTAGTTAGCATTTACGCCAACTAGATAGTATCAGAAATCGGAAATCAATAATTTATTTCAAAGTAAAGAATTTACATTCTGTTTGCTGAATGTCAATGTACTATGGTACTATGTTAGCCGCTGCCTTCGGGCCGTATTTGTAGTGGAGAAAAAGGCAGCGGGAAAAAAAACTCCACTCTGACCATCTTTTCTCAAAT
The DNA here is from genome assembly GCA_963969515.1 of Yponomeuta evonymella. NCBI lineage: Eukaryota > Metazoa > Arthropoda > Insecta > Lepidoptera > Yponomeutidae > Yponomeuta > Yponomeuta evonymella. Next base: position 3,278,360 of record OZ018366.1, on the reverse strand, counting down.
CATCTTAAACTTATACATCAAAGCCTATATGATATGATTCCGTGATAGCCACCAATAACTCTAAAAGCTAAAATAACACTTCTTACAAAAGTAGGAAAAACACTAGTGCTGCGGCCAGACACACGAACAGCACCCGTTCACGAGCATAACGCAGGGGTCAGCCATCACCAGTCTCAACCATTTTAGAGGGAGATAGGTGACCCGGCCACCACGCCACCATTCGAATGACCTTTAGCAAACCTGCAGATTGAGTTCTTGCCAGTTATAAAATGTGTGCTATAGTTATTTATGCCGAACCAGGAACTAGTTAGTATTTATGCTAAAACCGGCCGGCCGTTTATGCTAAAGTCGTCGGTTTTTTGCCAAAGTTTCGCGGCCGTAGATCCTAAAAAAAAAAAAAAAAAAAAATAGTCCGACACTTTTTTGCAAAATTGATCTATAAAAAAAGATATCATTTTTTTCCACTGGTGACGCCGTGGCGCCAGTGTTACTGCACGGAGTGAGGCCCTTTATGTAACTTCACACAAAACTATCTGTTACAGCCCTGGACCGAAGGAAAAGAACGGGTCGGAGTCTATCTGACGGCAGAGTGGTCATCACCCAGCACTTCACTGAGAAGACTGTCACGCCCGGCGGTGATGTAAGTTTACCTTAACATTAACTCAGTCCGCTGGTGAAGTTCGAGAGAGAGAGAGAGGTGGTATTGCAGTATAATGAGTGTAAACACGTTTGTTGTTAGGATGCGTCGCTTATATAACGACATGGTTGCCTAACATGGCTATTAAAGTTACAAGAACTTTGTAAATAAATAAATAAATTAGGATAATTTTCAAAGATCTTACATCTTTAAAAAGAACCTCCGAAGTATTCACAAATCAAGAGCGAAATGTCATTCATCATCATTATCATAATTATTATAAAAATCATATTAATAATATTATTATAATAATCATTGCCATAATCATAATTAATAAAATGTACTGCCACTTGCACTGTCCACATAACCCACGGTTAGCTGGAAGAAAATACTTATTAGTATTAAGCTCGCCTTTGTGCAAATACCTTTTTGTGCAACAAAGAATTTTTGAATTGAATTAAAATTTATTTCTTCTGTGTTATTTCTGTTGGTTTCATTGCAAATATCAGAAATGTTAGTGCGCAATAGATGCGTAACTGTTTTATGAAGACCGAATTGCACCACTTTCTAAAATGTGGTTTAACGGCATTTAACTACAATTTCTTCAAATTTCTATTATCGCGTCAGGCTTAATATAAATCAGTTTTACGCTTTTGTGAGTTTCCGACTTGGTATAAACCAGATAACGCTTTTTCGATTAATTCGCCTCGAAATTTCAAATGGTTTTCTACAAAACAGCTTGAACATTCCCATAAGGTTCATTTGGAAGAAATGTTCGGTGTACGATTCTAGATGCATTTCCGCAAAAATCTGCAAGAAACGTGCAACATTGTTCAATGTTGCACTTTTTGGAAATTTGTCAAGATTCCACCTAAGCCGTTGATTTCCTTGGCAACGTTTCATAAGGAAAAGTGTTGATAATGATGCAGGCACTAGGTTACGTAGGTTACGAAATGTGTGTTAGTGATTGAACAGCCGATATATTTTACCGATTCTAATCTCCACGCAAGCTAAGCTGAGGGCATTAGCTAGCATTGTATATTTCTATAAAGCAATGTTAATATCTCACTATGTGATACCAGTACCCCGGTAACACGAATTCATTACGCCATCCCCTGATGCGTGAAGTGTGTTTGATTGGTCCCTTTGACGGAAACTGTCACGTTTCCCTTTATCACAATTCAGAGGAGTTTAGATATACTAATAATTGATGTATGCTTGTCTATCAATCTTGTCTTCAGCTATCAATCTATGTTTACTTATTTTCCGAGTTCTCTCCTAACTAAAAGTTGTTTGTATTGAGTACAGCCGGCAATTTAGAAATAAAGTGTAAATTCTGTTAAATTATTACATTTTGCGGTTAAATGCGGTGGTGGCCTAGTGGGTAGAACACTAGTGGGTTCTACCTACTAGGCCACCACCGCATTTAACCGCAAAATTTAATAATTTAACAGAATTTACACCTATGACTTTGTTTTCTAAGTTACGTCCATTTGTGAAGTTATGGTAGCAATACCACTCGCTAGCCGTGAAGGAAAAATGGTGAGGAAACCTGAGTGTCTGAGCTATTCACATCTCAGCGCTTGAAGTCGCCTATCCGCGGTGGGCACGCGTGTGATCAAGCCCAAACTCTCTCCCTGAGAGAAGGCCTCTGCTGGTGGGACGTATACAGGCTGCTTATGAGTTACAATTTTGGACCGATCTTATCACAATTCGGGTTGCCTGTAATGTCCATGTAATGATTGATAATACGGCTCACTCGACAGTACATTAACCTTTACACCCATGCGCTCTGCACATTTATTGACTCTGCAACACAAATATAAAAGTGATTCTGTCGATCACAAACATCAAATTCAGTTCTGCGGATACTTTCCCTCTCTTTCTTTAAGAGAAAAATTTGCACTAAAAATTATTTTCGATTTGCAGATTAGCATGCAATGCGGAGCTACGGGAGACAGACCGCCTCAGTTCGTGTGGGAAAGAGACGGAGTTATAGTGTCATCTAATACTGACCCTAGGTAAGCATGCAAGTGTAGGTACGTTAGAAGCAAAAATAAAAAAAAAACAAAACCAAAGACAAAAAATAAAAAAACAATATTTTTTTATTCAAAAAAGCACAAAAGCTGCGACTTAATGAACTTTACAAGTTAAACTAGGTGTCCATTTCAAAATCTAGGTCATTTTGGAGAAAAAATTGACGAAAAACTCCAAACTTAGTCTTTTCAAGTCCTTAATTAACAGAGTTTGTATAAATATTCTAAAACCTGGAACTCATGCATTGAACTGGCTTTAATTCCAGACATCGATAGAGAACATCGTGAGCAAACCTGAGGCTATGTGGTGTTCACATACCTCAGCTCTTGAAATTGCCAATCCGCAGTGGACACGTGATTAAGCCCTGAGAGAAGGCCCGTGCCCTGCAGTGGCACGTATAAAAAACGTTTATTAGATGAAAAGCCCATACTCTTTCTCTGAAAAAAGGCCTGTGTCCAGCAGTGGGACGTATATAAAACATTTACTAGACGAAAGAGAAAATTGCAATATAACATTATGTAAAATATAATTGCAATATAACTTAATGCTATAACGTTACATATAACATTATAACATTATGTACATGTGGCGTGCGTATTTGTGTAAATATAATAAAATATTAGAATGTAGGTACAAACAGACTCACTATGCTCAAACATTATTATTAGTATATATCTAGACGCCACAGAATACTTAGAGCTGTTTAGTTTCTATCTCTCGGATTACCTACTCTGTGACATGACTTGTTAGATCAATAATTTAATTCGATATTTTGGTTTGGTGTTTATTTAATTCCTTTTGGCTTTTGTGAACCGTAAATATAATCTATTTGGCCATTGACCTTCGATGCTTTATTAATTTGGTAAGAAGCTGAAAGCACCCTACTTTCCACACTTCCACATACACATTATGTACTAAACGGAAAGGGTGTATTAGTTAATGTAATTGTATTGCCACACTAGGCTTGGTCTGTGTTGTGGATGCGTATTTGTCATACTTCAGTATTAGGTACATTGTCTCTATCCTCAAGAAGTAACTGATGTAAACTTTCCGGAATAATCCTGCTGCAAGACAAAACCCAAAAGTTAAAATAAAGAAGCAAGAAAGTAGGATTGACGCAGTTGAAATGAGGTCCTTAAGGAGTATGTCTGGTGTCACTTTGAATGACAGGATACGCAATAGTTTGATTAGAAAACGTTGTGGACTAAAGAGGATGTAGTGACTAGAGTTGAGAAAGGAATGTTGCGTTGGTTTGGACATGTGGAGAGGATGAAAGAAGAAAGATTGACGAAACAAATATATCGAGCGAATGTAGCTGTATGGGCCGGTAAGGGACGTCCCAGGCGGACATACTTCGACCAAATAGGGGATGTATTAGCAAAGGGCAGAATAAAGAGTACCCGAAACCGGCGTGCGTGCATGCAACGACTGATGAATATTGAGAAAGCGAAAGTCATCTGTCAGGATCGTGGCAAGTGGCAGTCCCTGGTCTCTGACTACCCCTCTGGGATACAGGCGTGAGTTTATGTATGTATGTATGGTAAATAAAGTTAAATATCCCATGTTTTAACAGACCTGTTACTTGCTTAATAATATTTTGGACTCGCAGTTAGTAACTTTCTGCGCCAGTAATTACACTTCACGTCCAGGTTTTATGCATTAGATAGCTTATCTATTTTCGCAGATATATTTTTAGAAGTTTTTTACATTTCAGGTACGCTCTTGGACAGCTGATGACGTCAGACAACTCAGTGGTGACTCAGCTGAATATATCGCGAGTGAGAGTGGAAGATGGAGGTCTATATGCATGCATAGCCAAGGGGGGAGAGTTTGTTGCTACGCACGAGAACAGACTTGATGTTTATGGTGAGATCATCTTGCGCCCTAAGACTATAGGATAGATATCAATAGTACATTTTACAACATGTGCAGAAAACGAACGATTCTTATCCGAGACTTTTAGCAGCCCGAACCGAAGGCGAAGGCTGATAGTATTGTCGAGGATAAAATGGTTTCGTGGACGAGTTATAAGTTCTGCTTTTCACTTCGATTGCGAGGAAATAAAACAGTAGTATAGTTTAGCAAACTAACGAAATTAATAAATGCACGAAAAAACAAGAGCTGTTTCCCGCCGCTTTATTTTTTTTTTAATCTTACGACATTGATATTAGGCTTGGGCTGCAGACCTATACAGCCTACTATTATATTAATTTTGTAATGAAAAGTTTCCTTAATTAATTAAATAACCTACCATACTTGAATTTAAATTTTGACATCTTTTATGTCTTAAAAAACACATAAGGCAAATAAATTAAAGTAAATATTATAAAATAACAAATTCTATCTATGAACTTCTTATTGTGCTTGGCTGTATGGCTCATTTTCTTTGCCTTAATACATTTATGAGTAGATACGTTAATGCACTTGTGCATAAAATTCGATTTTGTACACCCTATATCCTGCACAAAGAAGCACTTTCAGAGCATGAGAAGTGAAAAACCAATTAGGTACTATCCTTGATCTTCAGCTCTGCTGAATGTTTTATGCATTTTTTCTGTACCAATTCTTCTGTCCCACTACTAGGTAAACGCATTTCCTTTAGCCTTCCGCTTCTCTCCTGATAGATGTAATTTTGTTATTTGTCTTCCGATGTCCTCTGTCAATATTTTGGGATCGCGGATAGTAACTGTCTACGCTCGCAATTACAATATGCCATTAACACAAATAAATATCTAAGCTGGTGAACAAAAAGAAGTAGTTAGTATGTTTGAACTCATTTTGAACGTAAATTTTTTATTCGATTGTTCTTAGGGTTCCGTAACCAAAGTGTAATACTAAGACTCCACTGTCCGTCTGTCTGTCTATCTGTCACCAGGCTGTATCTCATGAACCGTGATAGCTAGACAAATACTAAAACCAGAGTAAAATAAATGTTTAAGTGGGGCTCCCATACAACAAACGTGATTTTTTTCCGTTTTTTGCTCGGTATTACTCGCACTTGGCCGGTTTGTTCTTTTAAATTTGAGAGTTCTAAGTGTAACAACTATAGGGTTAAGAGCACTGCCTACTCTCAGCTACTATAGCACGAATATTAACTATCCCTCTCGTAAACACAACCTCATAAAATAAACATAAACAACCGACGGATCCAGCGAACGCTCCACCCGCCGTTGATAACAGCTCTCAATCCGTACCAAATAACTAGGTTTTACGACTTCTCATACTTTGTTTTTGAGAAAACTTTGATAAACTTTACACAGACCGACCGCGACTTCTGTGTGGCTTCAGTTAATGCCTAGGCCTTAGTCGAATACATACACAGTTTTTCATTAGCATTTTATAAGGCCGCTATACCTACGTGACGTCAATGAAGGCAATACCACCGGTGCCCTCAATTGGAAAAAACACAGGATATGCATTTTTTCAAGCGCGGACTTTCGATACTCGCGCTCCTAGCATCGGACGCATTCCAAATTTAAATATTAATAATTTTAAGTATTTCTTATGTGTAAAAATCACATTATAGTAAAACTGCACGACCCTTTGACTTTCTTTCATCTCCTCGGTAGCCACCCACTATAATTAGCATGATGCTAGCATGACAAAAGCTGTAATTTGCCTCTATTTGGTAGTCTACTAAACAATAACAGTACAATTTCATGCAATAGAACTCGCGCAAATTAAACAGGCATCTCTCGCGAAGAGGATGGAATCGCGTAAGGCGCCGAGTACAGTTGCACGAGTTATACCATTGGAATGGGATTGGTAACTACAGGGTGTTTGAATTTGTTCGACGTATTTTAAGGGGACATTCTTACCATGATCAAGGATATGTTGCTAGTTTAAAAAAAAAATTAAGCGTATAATATTAATAAGCGCATATGTTTTGTTGTTATTGTATTGTAAAAGTATCATTTGGAGTACATGTCCAAAATATATGTGCTGGTCATGAAACTTGGCACCGACTACAAATTATACTTTTTGTTTTTAAATTTAAGTGGGGGTGCGGGAGAAAAAAAAATTAACGCTCGGTTTCTAGAAGAGCGATCAAATGTTAATCTCATGTTAATCTCACGTCAAGCTAATTTCAGCCAATCACGGGCCGCTATTTTGAATTAATCTTATGTTACATTTGAACACTCTTTCGGAAACTGAGGGCAAGTCTCCTTTAACCATAACTAACCCTACTTAATTCTTTGCTTTAAAATTTTAAGTTCTCAATTTCGAAAGTCTTCACCAGAACATCATCAAATTGCCCTGGGACACTTTTACGCTATATTTTATTAAACATATGCATATTATTTAAGGATGGGATGGGATGGGTGGATTAGGCTTTATTTACTACTGCCCAGTGAATAATTCCGTTCTCTTTCTCTGAAAGTCTTCATCACATGTTTCTATTCGACCAAAAAAAAAACAATTGTCGAAATCGGTTAATATTTTACGGAGTTATGCGAGAACATAGCAAGAACAAGAAAAAAAAAGAAATATACGCGTGAAATTGAACCTCCTCCTATTTTTTCTCCTATAAGGACGATTCCAACTCGCGTATCAAGAGTTCTGATCTAGGACATATTCTTATTATTTGTGCTACGTATTTTATATACTGCTCAAAACAATTAGGGGGGATAAGGTTTCAAAGTCTTTGGTTTTTAATTAGAAAACTGCCCACCAAATATTAAAGTGAAGTGGTTCATGAAAATATAAAATAAACAAAAGAACATCAGCGTTTTTGTTAGGGGTTCTTAACTAAAAACATAGTGACGCCATTGAAGTTTCTTATCAGAAATCAGAAGTCAATAATTTATTTCCACGCAAAGAATTTACATTCTGTTTGCTGAATGACAATATACTATGTTAGCCGCTGCCTCCGGGGCGTATTTGTAGTGGCAAAAAGTCAGCGGGAACAAAAACCGTCATTTCTCAAATCATCTCAAACTTAACCTCCTCAGTCCTGAACTTGAAAATAACAATTGAAAACCATTGTTATTTTCAAGGTCAGGACTGAGGAGGTTAATACACCAGAGCCTATATACATGATAAGATTCCGTGAAGGCCATCAATAAATTTCAAAGCCAAAATATTACTTAATTTTCTCACAAAAGTAGGAAGAACATTAATGCTGCGGCCAGATACACGAACAGGACCCGTTCACGAGCATAACTTAGCTTTTTAATTTAGATTTTTTTCATTTGCAGTTGGATACTACCCTCAAGATTATCTTAAAGTATAAATATCTCATTCCAGGCCCGCCCTACATAAGGTTGCTGCCGCCCATCAAGGTTCAGACGGGTGAATCAGTGAATTTACGATGCCCGTTTTACGGGTACCCTATTAGGTGAGTGAGCTCGACGAGATTTATGTCCGTAGATGCACTGGTTTGAATTTTAGGGGGCATTTATGATGGGTGTGGAGTAGATGGGCACAGACTGGGCCGGTATTTGAATCGTACGGGTCTATGATGTTTGACCTACAATTCATTATAAAAATATCACTTCACAAGCAACATTTGTCAATGTTTCATTTTACAATCGGAATACAAAGATTATATGCAGTCATTTTGAAAAAGCATCATTCGATATTTGACAGATAACAAACAGTGCATTTTGCAATACCAATTTAAATCGTTTTTTAAATCACTTATTGGTAAGAAATAGGGAGCTCCGGTTAGCGAAACCTCTCGCCGCAAAAACAGACACGAGCCTGTAATCGCATGGTAGGGCCAGGCAATATTGTATATATCTATATATTTTTATTTATTTTTCTTTAATTAAGTATACCTATATATGTATATATATTTATGTTCATATAAATTTAATTATATTCATAATTTTTAAACATGCTTTAAGCTGGCTATATACCTTTATTCATTTGTGTATGATTTTATTTCAGTATATCGTAGTTTATTCAGTGACTTAATAAAAACAATTTAAGTATATGTTTCATACTGTATACATAATACGTATCCTATTGTATATAATTATTATTCTGTATTACATAGTATTCTAATATATATAGTATTGCTCACGGTTGTACCACACCGCGGTATGTGACGCTCGCGGGGAAACTCCTGGCACTGACTGAAAATCAGCGCTGAAGGCTTGATCCTCAGCATACTGCTGAGTCAGTTGCCATTTATAGCAGCAGTGACACGCCGTGACCGTTCGTTTTCCTTTCTTTTTTATAACATTTCGATTGAAATATTTTCTTTGTTGTTTTTTTGTTTTGTTATTGTGGCGTGTGCACTGTTTTTATAATAAATGTTTTTTCTTCTTCTTCTTCAAGTCTAACCCAACCTAACCAACCTTTCCCGGGCGAGCATCATAATCATATCATAAGCAGCCTATTTACGTCCCACAGAGAGAGAGAGTATGGGCTTAATCACCACGCGTGCCCACCGCGGATTGGTGATTTCAAGCGCTGAGGTATGTGAATAGCTCAGACACTCAGGTTTCCTCACGATGTTTTCCTTCACAGTTCGCGAGTGGTATAGCTACTATAACATCACAAATGTACATAACTTATGAAACCAAGTCATAGATAGGTACATGCCCGCACTGGGGATGGAGGTTCTGAGGTTCTACCACTAGGCTACCACCGCTGACTTGTGTAATACCGTAATAGATTATTTAGTTAATTCAGCGAATTTTGTATCCTCCGTGTATTGCTCTAATCAAATTTATTTATAAAATTATGCATGCGTTTTCTCATTGTTAATTATTATTTTCATTATTTCCGCTTTCATGAAGCGACTAATTCTTATAACTTATCCGTCGATTAATGTGTCTGATTTAATTAAGTCTGATTTATGCAAATATTTATGTACTGCTGTTTTTTAATCACAAACAAATAATATAAAAAGTAACAAATAGTTTGTTTTTACTTCTTCTGCTTTAATTTTTGCCATAAATTGATAATTAGATAGACAGAAATAGGAAACACTTTATTTCGCAAGCAGAAAGAATAACTACAAATTATTTACTGTGGGTATCTAAGTTATGGTACCTACATAATTGGCGGTCCAGAAGAAGTATTAGAAAAGAAAAGAGAAGGCGTTTGTAACGTCTAGCTTAAGTTCAGCTCCCATTGTAACCCAACATGTTTCTCTTCCGCAGCAAGATCGACTGGGAGTACCAGGGCAAAACTATCACATCCCATCCGTTCCAGACACGGTATAGACGCTCCGCCCGCACCCACAGAAAATCTAGGCGTAACGTCGTTCCAACTGTCAACCAGAACGGGGTGCTAACTATATTAGATATCACTAAAGAACTGAATGGCCAAATATACACATGCGTAGTCACTTCACCTTCTGGAGAAATGGCCAGACGGGCGTTTGAAATACAAGTCCTGGAAGCTCCTGTTATGGAGGATTTGCTACTGGGTGCCAATTTGCAGGAAGGACAGATAGTAAATATTTATTGCAACGTGAGGAGCGGTGATCTGCCGATACACTTTGAGTGGCTGAAGGATGGCAAAAGGATTCCTAGCAGTCTGAAGGTAAGTTTGTTTTATTAAAAAACCGGCCAACTCGCGCACAAAAGGTTCGGTACCATTTCAATACAACGTTTGAATATTTCAAGCGCCTAGCGGTTGCCGTTATTAATATCGATCAAAAAATGGCGAAAGAATACGTTTGTTACCTATATGGGAGACCCCCTTGAGGATTTATTTTATTCTATTTTTAGTATTTGTTGTTCTAGCGGCAACAGAAATACATCATCTGTGAAAATTTCAGCTGCCTAGCTTTCACAATTCATAAGATAAAGCCTGGTGACAGACAGACAGACGGATAGTGAAGTTCTAGTAATAGGGCCCGTTTGGCACCCTTCGGGTACGGAACCCTAAAAAGTATCTGAAACCGCCATGAAGCGTAAGAGATCTGTCAGGATCGTGGCAAGTGGTAAACCCTGGTCTTTGCCTTTGATACAGGCATGAATTTATGTAATTTAAGGTATAATTTCTGTCATATGTGAGTAAACCAGATTAAACATAAACAACATAAACTCACGCCTGTATCCCAGAGGGGTAGGCAGAGACCAGGGAGTGCCACTTGCTACGATCCTGACAGATCACTTTCGCTTCCTCAACATTCATTAGTCGTTTCATGCACGTACGCCGGTTTCGGGTACTTTTTATCTTGCCCTTTGTTAATACATCCTCTATTTGGTCGAAGTATGTCCGTCTGAGTCGTCCCTTAAATTAAACATCATTAATTATAATAATTAGAATGATAATTAGACAGTCTTAGTAACTGAACAAAGCTCGTCAAATACTTAATCATATTCAGGTGAACTCCATTCCTTTCCTATTTCAATTGCCTACTTGACCAATTTAAGTTTTCAAAATTCAAATTCAAGAATACTTTATTGCACAAAAGGGGTGTTTGTACAAAGGCGAGCTTAATACTAGTAAGTATTTTCTTCCAGCTAACCTGCTTAAGTTTTCGTTCGATTTCTTCGCTAATAAAAAGAGGCACATCGCTGTCACTGAAACAACATAAAAACAGAATAAATCAATAGATCTGTAAAGCAAAAGAAACGTTTTCTTCCTATTTGTCTAATTGTTTGTAGTGTTTATTAAGCATAATTATCTGCCAGGTAATCGAACGCAACGCAGAGCTCTTCAGTGCTCTCATCATCAAGAAGGTATCCCTGGAACATTGTGGGAGCTACACTTGCGTCGCTTCCAATCATGTCGCCAAAGTCAACCGAACTACTGAACTTTATATCAAAGGTACGACTAAGACGACAGGGACGACACATTAGAATATACAAAAATGCAAAGGAGTGCGAAAGAGACAGAAGCCGATCTTCGGTTTCGGGGTTTAATCGAAAACCATAGTTTTTATGTATGCACATAGCTGAAATAATTTATATACCTAAATCAGTAAGGCCGACTTGCACCAGTTTCTTAAATGTGGCTTAGCAGCATTTAACTAAAATTCTTCATACAGAAGTCGATTTAAATGGCGACTTAAGTGACAGTTTAAGAAATGGTGCAAGTCGCCCTAAGTCTCTTTTCAGTAATAGGATGCACAACCTCTGTGTAGATGAAAAAGGGGTTTTATAGCATGTTTTATCAGTAGTTTTTGTTAGTCATCATCATTCAGCCACAAGAAGTCCACTGCTGGACATAGGCCTCCTCCATGGATTTCCAAAAAGACCGGTTGGAAGCGGCCTGCATCCAGCGTCTTCCTGCCACTTGAATGACGTCATCTGTCCATCTTGTGGCTGGTCGTCCCACGCTGCGCTTGCCGATATGTGGTCTCCATTCGAGAACTTTTCGGCCCCATCGGCCATCAGTTCTGCGTGCTATGTGCCCCGCCCACTGCCACTTCAACTTACTAATCCGCTGGGCTATGTCGACGACTTTCGTTCGTCTACGGATCTCATCATTTCTGATTCGATCTCGTAGAGAAATTCCGAGCATAGCCCTTTCCATAGCTCGTTGCGTGACCTTGAGCCTTCTTATGAGGCCCATAGTGAGAGACCACGTTTCAGTGCCATAAGTCATCACTGGTAACACACACAGATTGTTAGTGAATGGACAAAAAACTCTGCACTCGGTTTTTCCAAATGTGGCCCGTAATATTTTTTTTACCTATATTCGTCCCACAGCACATGCCTTCTCCCAGCGAGAGAGTATGGGCTTAATCACCAGGCGCGCCCACCGCGGTTTGGGAATTTCAAGCGCTGAGGTATGTGAACACCTCAGACACTCAGGTTTCCTCACGATGTTTTCCTTCACAATACTTCATAGTATTGCTACTATAACTTCACAAATGTACGAAACTTAGAAAACAACGCCATTGGTACACGCTGGGATTCAAACCCACAGCCTCCCGAATGAGAAGCCAACGTTCTATCGCTCCGCTACCACGGCTCATAATTAACAGAGTTAAAATTCTTAATTTAAAACCAACCACTCATGTATTCAACACAGACATGAGATCCATGTCTGTGTGCATTGAACTAGTTTTAATTTAACGCCAAACTTCTTTAATATTGTACAAGCTCTTTTTGCACAATGTGACACATTTGATCAGTCAGGTAATAAACTTTACTATCTATCTACCTGTCTTTGATTAAGATTTCCACGCGATGGCTTTCTTCTAGTTAATAATCTAAGGATTCAAGGTCACCCGGCTCGCTGAACTCAGAGGTAGAATATTACATTCACGTGTAAAGGCTATTTTCTGAACCAGTGACTCTTTTGATACGCTGTGAAATCTGCGATATCTTTACGAATTTCGTTGGCTTCAATTAGTTCGAGGTCTCTGGATGGAATTAGTTTTTCTGACATCCTCTATGCATCCAAACTGACAGCAAAATAGCATGCAGTACAGTCTATAGCACAACCTTTACACGCGTGCACTCTACGCAGTCACGTTACGGGCGATTTTGCAACAAAAATATAATGTAAAGATACTCATCATGTGACAGAACAGTGTGTCGCATATAAAAGACTGTAGTTTTCACATCTACATGTGTCGCATATAAAAAACTGTAGTGCCATCTTACTTTACGTAGTTAACGCAGTGAAATAAACCATGATAGTGCACTGGGGCAGGCCTAAAAGATGATTTGTTAGCCGTTCGTCCTACATGCAGTTAGTCCAAGTCGCGGTTTGTCCTGTAAGCGTTTGGTCTGGACGAAATGCAAATTCACTTGGTAGATTATCCTCAATAGTCGACAGTGCGATAAGAAAAACCCCACCATCACGCTCTTACGCGCCATCTAAAGCAAAATGGCGTTGCTACATGGTGGCTTGTAACACTTTTAGCTTTTAACTAGCTGAACCGGCAAATGTTGTTGTGCAATATTAATTAGCCAACAATAGGTTTTAAATAAGTTGCACTAACTTAAATAGGTTGCACTAACCCGTGCAAAAGACCATTTTAAAAACCTATTTGGAAACCTAATTACAAATAATATAATCATGTTAGTACAGCGATATCATTCCGATGTAAAACCGAACTGCAAAGTGGGTACTCGGGGCTGCAAGTGATGTAAATTATTTCATCCGAAGAACTGATAACCGATGGGGTAGACGAGTTCTTGAGTGGAGACCGCGGACCGGTAAACGTAGTGTAGGACGTCCTTAGACTCGGTGGAGCGATGATCTTCACAGGGCGGCTGGCAAGAGCTGGATGAGAGAAGCCGGGGACCTTGCTCAGTTCCGTGCTATAGGAGAGGCCTATGTCCAGCAGTGGACAAGCGTAGGCCGATGATGATGATGATGATTATTATATTATAATATGAGGATCGAATTGGTGTCGATTGTATTAAGTATACCTATTATGTATTTTCTGTCCGTGGCAAATTTAATTTTGGTTACAAATAAATTCAATTCAAATTCAACCTAGTTTAGGCAAAACTTGTTCTATGCTAGCTTAATATATTTCAAACGACATGTACAATATGTCAAATTCTATTAAAGAAAATGAAAAAAAATATATAATAATATTATTATTATTAAAGTGGCACCAAAATGGCTGGAGGAGCCTTCCAACTCCTCCCTCCTGCTGGGTCGACGAGGGTCCGTTTCATGCAGCGCCAGCGGATACCCCCAGCCCCAAGTGCATTGGATGAAGAAGGATGGTGAGTTCGGGCCTATGCTTGCTATTTAGCATTAAGTACGCCTTTGTATGAAATTTGTTTTCTATGCAATTAAGAATTTAATAATAATGACGCTTAGCCGAGGTTGAACAAGCTATTTACAAACTTGACATTTGTCAGTTACACCCATTTATCATTTTACTCAATAAATAATCGCGTTTAGACCCGTTTAATATAGTACTATGTATGAGCATCGCGAGCTTCTTTAAAAAATACTGTCAGTTGTTTCTTTTATATGAATTTTGACTAACTGACAGTAGTTATCAGTCAATAACAGATCGACAAGAAAAATAGAATCAGAGGAGCTTGTGATAGATGCAAATTCAACGGATTTCGTTGCACATTTCTATAACACATCAGGCAATGATAAAGTTTAATCATATTTCAGATTTCCTGATGTTCCTTATCGAATGACTAAACCCAAAAGAAAAAGCTGATGATTACGACAATTAAGTATTATAATGATGAGCATTTACCTCTCTTTGTATTTCAGGTTTACTAGGCACCTGGCAACCAGTCCTGGAGCTGGCTGGCGGTGGCATCCTGAGTCTGCCCAACGGGACCCTGATAATTGAGGAGGTGTCTCTCACGGACGAGGGTCTGTACTCCTGCAATGTGGAGAACGGAGTCGGCCAGCCCCTAAGCAAGACCATCTGGATGAGTGTTAATAGTAAGTCCAACATTAAGTTAGAGGTTTACTCAGTAACTTCCAACCTGCGGCTATGTCAGTCCCGCACCTATTGATCTTATCTTTCTATAGACTAGGCCGACAAAGCTTAGAGGAAGCATTAGAGATGCTTCATCGTCAACCCATTGGAAGCCACTGCTGGGTTTAGGCCTCCTCATGTTCAAGCCACTTTTTACAATCCTGGGCCTTCCGCAAACACTGTTTGCCAGCTACTCGGACTATATCGTTGGTCAATCTGGCTGGTCGTCTGCCCCAAAGCACGTCACTTCTTTCTGTTCGCGGCTATCTTCGTCCAAGCGCTAAAAGCAATATATCGGTCCAGCGAGACGTCTAGGAAAGATACTACTCGGCGTCTGCTACTTTCCTGGTCTCCACTCGAGAACCTGGTACCCGTTCGGTTATCAGGTTTTCGGTAGATTTGACCAGTTCAATGCCACTTAAACTAGCAAATCTTATAAGATATGTCAATCACCTTAGTTCTTTGGCAAATTGTCACATTTCTGATGTGATCCATCAAGAGACTCCGAGTTTGGCCCGTCTTCACAATATTTACATTACCGGCATTACTTTCAGAGCCAGTCCACTTTGATACACCGGCCCACAATGTTACCACGCGTTTGGGTCACCCAGTGACGTTAGAGTGTCACCCGCTGGGTGACGACCCCATTAGGGTGACCTGGAGTCACGATGGGAGAAATGTCGAATACAGAAATCAGAGGTTAGAAAAACAATTTAATTCAAGTTCCAAGTTTCATACAAAGCTTACATTTTAATATATTAACCTCCTCAGTCCTGACCTTGAAAATAAAAATGGTTTTCAATTGTTATTCTCAAAGTCAGGACTGAGGAGGTTAACAGTAAGATATTAATTGATTCAATACATAATAATTATTATGTAACTTCCACACATCACTGTGCTATGGTAACCAGGCAAAGACATCACAAACATGAAATACCTCTCAAGATGTTTTCTTTTAAAGTAATATTTGTTTACTTTAAAATAAAACATTTTGAGGATTCCTATCTTCTTCTTCTTGAGGATTAAGTAAGCAATTGAATACGACAATTGCTATCGGCAATAGGGCCGCCAACTGTACCTTTTCTTTTGTAACTGTTGTCTCTGTAATTGTTTTCTCGTGTGTATAATAAAGAATATTCTTATCTTATATTATTTTTACAAAAAAATAATAATTACAAATGAAGATAGCCACTGGTACAAGCAGGGATTCAAACTCTACCCAGTTAGCGCAAACCACCTCAACTTTATAATCATTTAATACTTCCAGGTCGAAACTCTCCGAGACAAAGACCCCCACTGGCCTGGCCAGCACCATCAGCTTCCAGTACTCAGAGATCGGCGACGGAGGAGTCTACCAATGTCGAGCGAGCAACCCGTACGGAGCTGCCTCTTACAATATCTATCATACTATACTGGGTAAGAACGGATAAATCAGATAAGATAATAAATTGAAGAAGATAAGGGAAATGGGTTTTGGCACAAATTCTGTCTAGTCCAAGGTCTTTGAATCTAGGTTTCCAGAACGTGTCTCCTAAAAATCACTATTTAAATTATTGAGAGAATTGCAATTGAGCAAAAAAATGTCTATAAAGAAGATGAAGGAGGAGAGCTAGTGTACCTCATGGAGCTCTAATGGTTTTACCATGTAAAAATTGTGAAACCAAACAATTTTTTCTCCGATTTTTTTGTTAAAAAAAATACTTAATTCTAAAATTAATTTTCTTTATAAAGAATATTATTCTTGGGCTCGAGATTTAACCAACACTTAGCTTTTATTGGAGTTCCTAATTATATTTTTTTTAACAAAAATATTTTATTCAGCCTTCATGTCATGGAGTAATCGAAATGCCCTCGACGGACGGTGTCCTTAAGCAGGAAGGACTGAAAAACTAAAAAGGGAGCCTACGTCTAGCAGTGGGAAAACACTTTTCGGATCCAAAAATATTTTCCCTAATTTCAGAACCCCCAACACCCCCAATGGACGTCCGGATTGAAATCGTCAAGAGTCGGGAAGTAACGCTCACTTGGAGGGATACCATCAGAACCCACGTGCAGTATTATTCGCTGCAGTATGTGGCCAGCCAATTTGCTGTTTGGGAGCAGGCTACTATCGTCAATGTTAGTCGGTAAGTCTGGTGCTGTCAGCGTGGGTGTATCGAAATACACAATAGGTAGGTACAGTGTTGACAGCGCATTGGCCTTTATGAACGTTCAATATATTCAGTTACTTAACGGGCTACCATATACCGAAAGTGTTGTGTTACGTTGACCTCTGGCAGATAAATCGGTGGTACTTTCTTACTTATGTACAGTAGCAAAATAGACTGAGCTTACTCAGCTGTTACAGAGTAACAATACCGATCTATTGCCCTGTATGAAGGAAGCCAGTAAATCTCTAGATGAGTAAAGAAGTGAATAAGCAAGTTATCTTTATCCTTTTCAATCCGAAGTATTGATTGAAAGTCTTTAGTTTGTAATGGCACCATATCCATAAAATTTTGGAATCCTCAGGACTGTCTCAGAAAGTATTTCACGACGCAACATCTTCTTTACATGTTTTGGCTTTTGCTTTAGGCAGGAAAACGAGCATCGTCAAAGCTCAGAGCTGCAGAACCTGCGACCAGCGACGGCCTACGGGGTGCGAGTTGCTTCTGGTAATCTGGTCGACCTGAGTCCCTACACCGCGCCTTTGCACTTTACCACTTTGGAGGAAGGTAAGATATTGAGGTATTCTGAAATCTTAACTCGCTTATCGTACATCTACAATAAACATAAAAGATAATTTATTCAAGAAACATTTTACAGTGACCTTATCACTAAAACAGTGGTACCCTGCTCCCTAAAAAAGGTTAAAACCTGTGGTTTAGGATAAGCAGTGCTGCTCCGAAAAATATTTTACATTTTCTGGGTCAACCGACTTCAATACACTAATTTACACAAATATATTGTGCTTTTGACACAAATCCAATCTATTTGCTACATTTGTCCAGTGCTTTACCACGCAACTTATTTCTGTCCTCAGCCAATCATTCCCGTTCGAATTATATATCGTTTTTTCTAACTCGAATGTATTCGTCTGTGTAATTTCCATTTTTATGTACAATAAAGTGTTTTCTATCTATCTATCTATCATCAGTTACGTCGGAATCAATTTAAATTTTGTAATTTGTATTCGTCTATTTTGTGTATGTTTTTGGTGCAGTGACTTCCACCTACTCCAATCCACGCAAATTATTTGACATCTTGCATGTACACGACTGCCCAAATGAAAAAGTGTTTTATGTTTTCAGAGTTTGTTCGTTTCTTTTTTGCACAATAATATCTAAGCGCTTGAACTGATTTAAAAGTATTGTCAGAATCTCTATGATATTCCAGGCAACAAACGGTATTTTTTCCATAAATCACCATACTGGGCAGGCGGGTTGCTGATCGTCGCAGAGTTTTACTCTAGTACACGAGTGGTGCCACAGCTCACCTCCCGTATTTCTCTTTGTCACTTTTTACAACATTAAAGGGATGAATCGAAGTGGTCATATTCTTCTTTCGAAAACCACATACGGTCGAGAATTAATGAGAGCAAGATATATCAGTATCTGAATATATTAAGAAGACTTTAATGTGCACAAAAAACGGAAATTACACAGATATTGATAAATCTTGTACTTATAGATAAATTAATCTTCTTCACTATTTGGTGCCTCTCCGACTAGCGAAGGTTGGCAGACAGCTGCGTATACTTATCTCCGCCTCTTGCAAGGCGGAACAGCTCGGCAGCACTTTCTATTCTATTCCACTTCCGTAGGTTTCTCAACCAGGATTTCTTTCTCCAGCCACACATCTCTTGCTAGCAAATTTTCCCATCCGATTTTTTCCATCATATTCATGAATCAAGTTACTTTTTTCTTCAGCCCCCTCAGCGCCTCCGACGGGAGTGCAAGTGGAGCAGACAGAGAATCCGGGCGAGTTGCGCGTGACCTGGCTGCCACCGCCAAAAGACGCGCATAACGGGCTGCTCATCGGGTACCGTATAAGGGCCGCGCCGCAAAACGTGGCTGGTTCCGGTGAGAATCTGTCTTTTTCTATTTCTCCCCCTCTCTGAAATGGCAAAAGATTTTCTTTCTTTCTTCTTTTACGTCTTTCTTTTCCATTTTCTTTCTTTTCTCCTTTCGGTTGTTAGCACCCAATTTGTAACTGGGTAAATTGGCAGTGTTCCGCTGTGGTTCCAAGGCACGCAAGGCTTGCACGCGCAAGTGTTGTGCATGCCTATTAGTGGTAAATCCTGGCTGCATCGTAATTTAATCCTGTAATCTGTAATATTACCTAGGATGGCCGTTAGCGCGTCGTTTCAAATAAATACATAATAAAATAAATGAAGACAGAGCATCCGGGCGAGTGGCGTGTAACATGGATACAGTCACCAAAAGAAGTAAACAACAGGCTGCTCGTCATCTATGGCGTGAATAATCACCAACAGCAATTACAAAGAAATCACTTAGTAAAAAATAAACATAAACAAATTCCATGTGCACTCTTACCACAGAACAAAAAAAAGAGACTCTATAAGCAACCACTACAAGCGTTAGTATTAAGGTAATAATAACAAAAATACTAAAAAGTTGGACTCTTATTTATGTAAATAAATCTATGTAACTTAAGCTAAGAGTTAAGTATGAACGTGTCTTTATGCACTTCGATGGTTAGTTTGATCATCGTCTGTATCGACACCATACAGGTTGTGAGGCAAAAAATTGTAGATACCTTGATTATCACCAATTTTTTTCCTGTCATATGTAAATATTGATTCCTTCATTTTTTTAAGTACCTCTTTGAAGTAGTAGCTAATAAATATTCTTCTACGATTTCAGACGAAGCTGACACAAGAATGTTGAAGGTTACGCACCAGAACGGCAAACAAGAGACAGTACTCAGTGGCCTCTTGAAGAACGTAAGGTACTTATAATGGACAGTCGTACATTTTTTAATTTGAATTTGTAGTACAATACCATTCGCTAACCGTAAAGAAAAACATACATACATACATACTCACGCCTGTGTCCCAGAGGGGTAGGCAGATATCAAGGACTGCCACTTGCCAAGATCCTGACAGATCACTTGCGCTTCCTCAACATTCATTAGTCGTTGCATGCACGCTCGCCAAGAAAAACATTGTGAGAAAACCTGACTGCTTGGGGTGTTAATATACCTTAGCGCTTGAACTTGTCAATCTGCGGTAGGCACACGTGGTGCTTAAGCCCATACTCTCTCTTTGAGTGAAGGCCTGTGCCTTACAGTGGGACGTATGCAGGCTGCATTATTCATAAAAGTATTCACAAAAAATAACTTGCACTTCGTTTTACAGGTACTCCGTGTCAGTATCAGCGTCTAACAACGCCGGTTCTGGACCATTCTCCGTTCCTGTCTATCAAGACACGAGAGAAGGAGGTAAGTATTGTTCTAATGGGTGCAGTTCTCTAGCTAATGTGTTGATTTGTATTTTTGGTATAGTATTAATAATAATCGTTACAAGTTGAGTCAACGCAAGTCACATGTCTGGTTATGAAAAACCCCTTGACACTTTTTCCGTGGCAGACGTCCGCTGTCTCAAACCATAACCCGGTAAACCTATTAATTTAACCATGAAACTCCCATAGCCTGGATTTTTCTCCAGGATGTTTCCTCTTTGGACGAATACGGGCTAATTGATTGATTGGTCTGTCAAAATGCAGTAGGATTTTAAAGCTCTAAGGAGGCGGGCTGCAGTTAAACTAATTTCCGACTGCAAAGCTACATAGATGCAGATTTTGTGGACAGTTGGCACGGTTCCATGCGCGCAATAGCTGGAACTGCAGACCGGCTGCAATTGGACTGCTCTGTTGGTTGGCAGTTTCGTTTCGTCGTACTGCATTCGACTTGCATCTGAACTACAACTTTGCAGTCGAAAAGCAGTTGAAATGCAGCCCGTCTGTTTAGATTATATTGGAACACTTAGTGCCTTAAGAGACAATAACCTTCTCAGCACCAGAGCAGGCCCCGTCTTCAGTGGAATGCACGGCTGTGTCGTCCACGTCTCTCCGGATTGGATGGCAGCCCATTCCACTGCCTGGGCAGGGAAGCTCGCTTATTGGATACAACGTGCTTTATACCACTGAAGGTGAAGATAATAATAATAACTTCCACACAACACAATCACTTCTCCTGGTTCCAGGCATTGTAATCAGAGGTGGTACCGCTATACCAACGAGGCAGTTAAAATTGGACTGATTGATTTTTTTGTGTTGCATCTCCTGGCAGAGGTATGATTGCGCTGTCAAACATATTAAAACGAAGGCTAGCCATACGAAAAATAAACAATCTCTTACTGAGATCAGCTTACCTATTTTCCTCGCCTTTTGTCTCATGCGATTTCCTGTTATCTATATATATTATATGTTTAGTATGCACGAATTTTAATAGAAATGTATGGGTTATTTCGGCACCATTTTAAACTGATCTGAACATACAGTACCCTCGCGACCCTAGCTGTTTGAACCACAGTATTTAGGGCAGCTCATAATATAACGAATGATTTATTAAGAATCCGCATAACACATATTTCACTAATGTATATTTCACTAATCAGTGCAGTAGCACACTATCTGGAAGAAGACTTACACTACACTACCTAACAGATGTGCTGTGTAAAAATGTGTCCATTAAACTTTCTTGGTTTATTGTAAACGAGACTTTTCACAAGTAAATCAAGCAATTACTTGTGTGAGGTCTTGTTGTAACCTTTGTGTAACATGAATTTTCATATAATTTTTTTTATATAGCCTGTATACTTCCCACTGCAGGGCATCGGCCTTCTCTCAGATAGAGAGAGAGTATGGGCTTAATTATCACGCGTGTCCACCGCGGATTGGTAATTTCAAGCGCTGGGGTATGTGAAAACCTCAGACACTCAGTTTTCCTCACGATCTTTTCCGTGAAGGAAAATTTATATCAATAAATGACTACCCTCTATCTATAATAATGATCTTCCCTCATCACACTCCGTGGCGCATTGCAGTGTGTTCTCCGCCTCAGTCAGAGAAATCTATACTAATTTATCCCTATAATTTCAGAAGGTTCCTGGCAAAACACCACTTCCTTGCACACGGAGCTCTACGTGCAAAACCTTCAAAAGTACACCAACTACACCGTGAAGGTGGCAGGCTTCTCCAGCTATGGCGCTGGGCCCTACTCGTATCCTATTGTGTGCTCTACGCTCGAGGATGGTACGTCTTTTTCCCTGCTAGGTTTTCCATTAAATTTATTCGCTTACCATCAAAATACACGCCGGTAAGCCTACGTCATAGTATGTACAAAAACTCCAAATATGTACATCCAAACATGGGGAGGTTGTAAAAGTTAATTACTGCCCTTGAAAGGACAGACTGCCTAGGCTTCGTGATAGTATACCGCTAGCATACGGAACCCAAGGAACTCTTGCTTATCAAATTTCGTTTGAGATTAAATAACAGACAAAATATTTGTATTATACATTTACCAAATCGACATACTGCGATCTAAGAGATCAGATGCAGCCCTTTAAGGGTAGACTTAGTAATACAGTGCCGTTGGCAGACGGAACCGAGGAAAATTCCCCAGTGCTCTAATCTCTTCACTTTAAATTCCAGTGCCTGGACCGCCAGCTGATATCAAAGTCCTGGTGGTGTCCTCCTCGTCCCTATTGGTCAGCTGGAAGAAACCGGAGCATCCAAACGGACAACTTTTGCAGTACAACGTGTACGTCAAACCCACGTCAAGGTAAGTTTAGGTGGTTAGAGAACAAAAGAAGAAGAAAGAAAGAAGAGAAGTTGTCTTCTAAATCCAGGACTAGTCCTGACCACAGATTTACTGTCTCATTGGTCTAGCTGTATCACATCTGATTACCATGCTAGAGGTCTTGAGTTCGATTCCCACTGGGAGCCGCCGTACATTTGTGACCTCATCTGGGTGTATTTCCATGTTTGTAATGTCCGTGTCTGTTTACCACAGCACATGGTTTGGCACCAGGACAAGTGATTGTGTTGTGTGGAAGTTATTTATTTATTAAAAAACGCGTGGAAGAGAGACGTCAGGCAATGAGAGCGCGGTGCATAAAGAATCTGACGAAAGGGAACGCGACTTGTCGGTAACGATTTATTTATTGAATTAGTTCCGGAGTGCTGACAGCCACGGAAAGCTCATTTTCCCAGGCATATTCACAGGCTTTTTAGAGGTTAAGAGAAGTAGAGGACGCGACCCAATGAGATGAGCTGACGCGGTTACACCAACCACCAGCGACCTACAGGCGACCAGCTATCTCAAGCTTGCGTTTTTGTTACTTTACTCAATATATATGAGTTGCAAGATGAAGATTTTCCTCTGTGATGAAGATGACAGTGCCACTTCTGCTGAAGAGACGATGCTAAGCACATTAAAAGTTAAGATTGAATACTAATGAAATATAACCGAAATTAAACTGTTTAATACTCTAAGCATCAAGGCTGGCTAGAAGAAATTTACTCTCAAATAAGTCCACCCTTACTCATCATCATCATCATCATCATCAGCCATTTTGACGCCCACTGCAGGACATAGGCCTCCCTCATGGTTTTGCTAAATATGAAGGGTTTTGCCATAATCGCCACGCTTGGCAAGCGGGTTGGCGATCGCAGTATGTTGGCGTCTCAGGAAGACGCTGCTGCCCGTCTCCTGGTAATGTATTTCCTTAGTCGCCTTCTACGACATCCACGGAAGGTAATGGAGTGACGCTATTTTTAATCCGGCGCCACGCGGATGTTACTCTTTGTCTAAGACAATGCTGTTCTTTAAGTGCTAAATTTTATATGTTGTGCAATAAAGTGTAACAAACAAACCTTAACACATGAGATCTTGACTTCAGATTTGTCTTGTCCATCCTACAAGACAAATCTAAAGTCAAGATCTCATGTATTAAGGTTGACTAGTAGACGAACGTCTCCTACAGACAATTGCAATAAAAGAATAAAACAATGTGTACTGCCTTCAGCTTCAACATCCACCATTAGAGTCCATGTTTCAAATCTTAACTTAAAAATCTCGACCTCGTTGGTATAGCACCTTGCTATCGTGGGTTCAATTCCTACAAAATCATTCTTTTTTATTTTAATTTCTATTTTTTATTTTAGTCCATATTATTATGTTACCCTGGGATCCTGGAACTCTGGCTTTGGCCCCATTAGGACAGGGTGGCCTAGTTTGGAATCAGGATAGGTGAATTATGTCATAGTTATTCATTTCTTATCTTATCACCTAACTTCTTCCACAGCACATCCCCACCGCAAACCTATCGTGTGGACGCAGACCAGACGGTGGGCCTCCGGACCATAAGCCTGGAGGTGAAAGAGCTGGCGCACGGCAGACAGTACGAGGTGTGGGTAACGGCACGAAGCGGTGCTGGCGAGGGCGGAACCTCACGCCGAGTGTCACATACGCCTGGCCATCGAGGTATGCTCATCGTCATGGTATGATAGTAAATAGATAATCATGCGGGGTATGAAGTCATTGACATACTCTTGAGCTAACCATGGATACGTTGTAGAGATAGTCATTGAGCTATGCCAGAAATAGCCAGGCCTCGCGCTGAGTCTAGCATACGCCTGGGCCATATATGCAGTAAAAAAGAAACACATACCTAAACTAGGAATGAAATAGTATATGTAGGTAATAGATACTCAGCATGTCGTATGTAATTCATTGCTATATCGTTGAGTAGAACAAAGTAGCCATTACTCAGATTCTCTAGACTCGTGCCGCTAGATGGCACTAGTGCCGCGTAACACGAGTAAAGCGCTTACTTATGTACTTATATTTCACGTTAAAAAAACGGCCGTATAACCCGCTTTTTCTTCTATGATGAAGAAGTACATAATAATGCTGAAATGGACCCCAATTACTAATATACCTCGAAGAATTGCTCAGTTGAAGTGGCAGTAGGTGGGGCACACAGCTCGGAGAACTGATAGCCGATTGGGCGACAAAATTTCTGACGACCGCGGACCAGACGTCGCAGCGTGGGCAGGCGTCCACCAGATGGTCTGACGACCTGGTTACGTTAGCGGGGATCCTCTTCCGGCACAAGACCGGGAAGCTTGCAAAAGCCATGCGGGAGGCCTATGTCCTGCAGTGGGCGTCAAATGGCTGATGATGATGATCCGTATAATTTTATTCACAGTGGTAGCAGGCGTCGCCTCCCTAGGTGGTACCATCTCGGTTGGAGTGGGCAGTTCACTCCTCCTGGTCTGCCAATGCGTGGGCTCTCCACCGCCCAGGACCGTGTGGTACCACAAACACAACATTATCACGCACCATCCGCGATTCACGAGGAATCATGATGACAGTTTGCTGATAAATAGTAAGTACTTTTGATTCAACTCCGTTGTGTTTGGTGGGTATACAGAAAAGACGTTTGCTAAACCGTTTTGTTATGATGTCTTCTGTTAGGAAATAAACAAATTACTAAAAGATTTTAAGAAATGAGGCGTCAAATAAACGATTTGTTTCGACCAACTTAACTTGGAGGTGGTTTCGTTTGGTTTGACCGGTCCCCCACGACCGGATCATATCGTGTACGGTCTTTGGTTCGATTCCCACTGGAGGCTGGATTTGTACAAATGGCCTCAGTCTGGGTGTATTTCCGTGTTCCACAGGATATCCTAGTTTGGGACCAGGACAAGTGATTGTGTTGTGCGGGAGTTCTAACTTCGAATTTCAACCCTGTTTTCAGACATCGATCAGTCCCTCAGTGGTAATTACACGTGTCTGGCCAAGAACCTGTACGGCTCGGACTCGGTGGAGTACTCCGTGATAGTGCTGCCCCTCCCCGAGGCGCCAGTCCTGAGGAGCACTGCACAGAGGGACTCCATACACGTGGAGTGGGAGCAGCCTAGCGCGGGACAGAAGATCAGTAAGACAAGACAAGATTAGATAAGATAATATTATTGTACTCCAAAAAATGAAAAAAACAATCATCTTTGACAAGAAAACGCTACAATTGGCGGCCTTATATCTAATGGCAAATTCTTCCAGGCAACCTTGTGATACAAAAATTGTTGATGAAAAGAAAAAGACGGGTAGTTTTTGCACTTACGAATATTACGAGGGCGCCTCACGGAGCCATAAAAACTTAGTTAACTTAGTCACTCTACTCACCTTGTACCAAAACGTGCCATACAAATCGGGCCCTAACTATGTCGTCACAACTGGAGGTAACGCCCTATAATATATAATGAAGCGTTTATTTAATCAATATTTAAGTTATCTCATACAATAATGTTTTTATGCGTCTACACCCTTATAAGAAAACGTTTAGAATTCAACGAAAAAATAAATCTTTATTATTAGAGTTTTTTATTATTAAAGTAACTGTTTTTTTATATTTATTTAAAAAAAATATTAGAGTAAGTAACTTGATATTTCGCATTTTTGAGACCTGTAAAAAGCCGAAAATATGTTTTATTTTTTTATGTTTTTCTGAGTTTGTCTACGTTCTCTATGGTATAAAAACAATGAACCTTGATGCAAGTTTCCAATTCCTCACATTGGTTTGTTTCACCATCCATCCTCTAAAGGTTTACAACGTCTTTCAGAAGCACCCACTATACAAAAGAACATAACAAACTCCCAAAGATAACTTCCCTTCTTCCAGGTTACAGCCTTACCTGGAAGGAGGCGAACGGTCCGTGGCAGGAAGCCTGGCCTACCACGAAGCTGCCAGAGCTCTCTGGGGTCCAGAGGTACACACTGACTGCCCTCAAGTGCGGTACCAAGTACTCCCTGAGGATAACTGCTACGAATAAAGTGGGGACCTCACAGCCGGCATATATGGACGTCAGCACTTTGGGTGGAGGTCAGTGATCAGAGTTTTTCATATTTCATGTAAAGGTAGTTTTGTTTTAAGATTGGCATGCATTGTAGTTTCGTAGGACGTCTCGGAATTAATGTCCCATTTCAGTACTATTGAATGAAAACGCAACGTAGGAGCCCGATTTGATTGCCGGTTCTAGTGGCTGGATGAGGGTGGCCGAAGAGAGGAAGAAGTGGGGTACGTCGGGGTAAGACTCGAGCATTAAAAAACCGAAGTGGTTTTCTTAAAAAATGCAACCTTTTTTTTAAATGTTGGACACGCTCTGGTGAAGTCGATGTAATGTTTATTTGTCAAAATGAATTTATTGAAAAAATTCCATTGTTATTGTGATGGAACATTGAAGATATCATCGTAAGCAAAGAGGAATAAAAGATCGAAATATCTGTCATATTGATTAGCAGCTGTTCATTTATTACATCTATCAATCTATCTATACAGCCCATGAAAGACGCCCACTGGTGGGCATAGGCCTCTTCACAGTCACGCCAACCTCGCCGGTCCCCTGCCGCCTTCTTAATGTCATCAACCCATCGGGTAAGGGGCCTACCCACCGAACGACGGCCAGTTCTCGGCCACTACTCTGTGACTGCCTTCGTCCACCGTCCGTCTTCTCGTCTAGCTAGATGTTCAGCCCATCTCAACTTAAGCTTCGTAATTCGTATGCACACGTCTTCCACTTTGGTCTTCTGTCGAATTGCGACGTTACGCACACGATCGGCAAGAAAGATACCTAGCATGGCTCGCTCCATAGCCATAGCATTGAATTGCACAAAGCAACTTGGATTTTCTCCATATGTGCCTTTGTGATTGTCCATGTTTCGGCACCATATGTGAGGAAAGCAAAGCCCATCCCTCTTCCTGCTGTTCATTTATTACATTCGTATCTACGTAGGATAAAGTAACCCTTATTCCAATCTCATACAGGAAAACATAAGTTTTGATCCGACTCTTCTCCTCTTGTAACGTCTTACTTGATAAATTAGAAGCTTCATATTACCTATTTTCACCTGATGCACTTACTCGGTATTTCGACGGTAGGTTCCGACCAGGTTTAGCTCAAAAATCTGCCATCAATCAGCTCCTATACCTATTACGAGCAGCAAAAACTGAACGATTCCAATCGTCTAACTGTCAAATCCCATACTTACTGCTAATGCAAACGTCAGGATTCCGACAAGATTTGGTGCGCATAATTAGGCATCTGTCCAAAACAACACCCGTGGAGAATCAAGGCCCTAAACTAACAAGACCCACTTTTATTCCAGTACCGATACCGCCAACAATGAACGAGTGGCTCTGGAGCAACGCGACACACATCCACATCCAGCTGACCGGGTGGGACGACAACGGCTGCGAGATCACCGGCTGGGAGGTGGACTACAGGCCTTTGGGAGTGAAGGGCTGGATCCGGGCGGAGAATCGGGTGGTAAGTTGTCTCTCTCTCCTTTTTTCTATCTCTTAGAGGATAAATGTGCCCTGCAGACCATAAGGGGGCTGGATTCAATTCAATTGATTTTTTTTTTGTTCATTATAAAACAAAAGAAGCTGTTAGTTTCAGAATTTAAAAAATATGTGGAGAAAAAGCTAAGAAAGAAACTCTTTTCAAAGCACGTTTTAACTGAATTCACGGAGTTTTCAACTTATTAATGTGTTGAACACTCAGGACGATCGGAACGATCGATCAGATGAACGCATTGAAAAATCAGAACAGAGAAAAGTTTCTGTGAGAGAAGAATTGTGGCTTATGGAGCCAATTCTATACGTCTTGTGTGGAAGTTAAGGAAGGATCATAAATCAGGCTTAGAACTGGCTGGTAAATTGCATCAAACGGGGGGTTAAAGTCGCTCAGCGTGCTATGGAAAGGGCTATGCTCGGGGTTTCTCTGAAAGATCGAATTCGAAACGAGGTGATCCGACAGAAAACCAAAGTCACCGACATAGCCCACCGAATTAGCATGCTGAAGTGGCAGTGGGCCGGCCATATTATCCGAAGAACTGATAACCGATGGGGTAGACGAGTTCTTGAGTGGAGACCGCGGATCGGTAAACGTAGTGTGGGACGTCCTCAGACTCGGTGGAGCGATGATCTTCGCAAGGCGGCTGGCAAGAGCTGGATGAGAGTAGCCGAGGACCGTGCTCAGTGGCGTGCTATAGGAGAGGCCTATGTCCAGCAGTGGACAAGCATAGGCTGATGATGATGATGATGATGAGGGGGGTTCGAACAGAGTTGTTCGTATTGGCATCCTCCAAAAGCAAGTTAGCCGAATTGATTGCCAACCTCCGTTAAAACGGCACAAAAAGAAGGTGTACAAAGCATTACACATGTAATTAGATGTAGATGGTAGCCTAGTGGGTAGAACATTGGACTCGGAAGCGGGTTCGATTCCCAGTGCGGGCTTTGTTTTCTAAGTTATGTACATTTGTGAAGTTATAGTAGCAATACCACTCGCTAACGGTGAAGGAAAAACATCGTGAGGAAACCTGAGTGTCTGAGCTATTCATATACCTCAGCGCTTGAAATCGCCAATCCGCGGTGGGCACGCGTGGTGATTAAGCCCATACTCTCTCCCTGAGAGAAGGCCTGTGCCCTACGGTGGGACGTATATAGGCTGCTTATGCTATGCTTATGCTATATAAAGAGCTGGATGACAGTAGCCGAGGACTGTGCTCAGTGGCGACCCGAGCGTAGGCCGATGATGATGATAGAAAGAAGAAAAAAAAACATTTATTTACATTGCCACAAAAGCACACCCATAAAACATAAACGTGTGTGTGACTTATGTAAATAAATTATATAACTATGTATCTACCATTTTAAGATTGCACTGTCCATAAAAAGGCTTTTCTCGCCTCCAGGGCTACACGACGACAGAACCATGGCACGTCCCTCGCTACCTGACCTCCAAACTGCCGACCAGCACCTTCTCCATAGCGAACCTGAGCCCCGCCACCTGGTACCAAGTGCGGATCACCGCTACCAACGAAGCTGGACCAGTTACCAGCGTGTTCAACTACGCTACCAAGAGCGAGGATGGTAGTAAGTCACTAACACCCCCAGAGGCAGACTAACAGTATTGGCCGCCTAGAACGAGTCACCCCCATTCTTTTGCATTACTTTTTTGGGCATGCGTTCTTGTATTTACCCATGTTTTTCTGTCGTTGTTACAGCTGAAATAGGACCGCCTTCAGACATCTTCGATCTGAATATGCTGGTGATAGTATGCAGCTCAGTCCTACTTGGTATCTGCTTACTCAGCTGCGTCTATATTCTTGTCAAGAGACAAAGGTAAGGTGCAATTGCTATTAAACCCTTGAACTAGTTCAATCAATTAAGCTTCTGCGGAATAACACGACGTAATTACATTTTTGCAAATTTAATAGGAGACCACTTCGACAGTGGTTTGACAGAATCTAAAATGAGTTAGTATATATCACAGAACACAAAAATAAGGAGAAGTGTTATTATGGCCCGTTTGCTAGAAAACCGATGTCGCCACTTACTCACACAGCTACAGTTTCCTCATAATCTGTATTTGATTACAACATAAACAACCGGCTCACGATTCGCTGTTAACAAAAATGAAACAGCCAATGAGAAGAGCAGCACAACATTAGGGATGGGAACGAAAAAGTACATTATCGATTATACTTTAAAAAAATTGTACATCGTACAAAAATTTTTTTGTACATTATGTCGATTTTTTTCTTGCCATCTATACCGTCTATACCTAAATAGTAACTAATTATTTCTTTATGTCGCGTAGTCTGTAACTACTTTATTTCGTTGAAGTAATCCTTTGCAAAAGGCTGCCTAAGGTTTTATTTTTGCAGGCTTTGCCTACCAATGTGTTAATTCCTAAATATGTCAGTTTTGTTCATACCTACCTATCGTATAATTCGTGAATTCCGTTTCATCGTAAATTCTAATCATACAAATATTCTAAATGTCAAAGTTTAGAGACCATTTGCTGATAAACGTTAGGCTTGAATTATACAGAAACTGCGTAGGTATGTAAGGTTAAGGGACAGCGCAAGCATCTTGCCGCTTGAAAACGTTTTTATACCTACAAAATGTAGGTATGAAAACCTACATTGGCGACGAAACGACGTTGGCTGTGCCGCGCCGCTTGAATATAATTCAAAACATATCGCCTACGTAATTTTTGTTTGAAGTGGCAAGATGCCTGCGTTTTGCCTTCACCTTCCGCGCGTTTTTGTATAGCGCACACTTTAAAAAAATCTAGAACTACGTATTCTAACTCGTGAATTAATGAGCGTGACTGTAGATGTTTCTGAGTTTAGATTGAAATTTTTATTGCCTTGGTGGGTGATAACTGTTATGGGAACATAAAAAACATTCTTAATAATATCACATAAATAATAATATTTTTATTAACTTGTGAAAAATACATTAGGTAGTAAGAACTCAAAGAAACTTGTGAAACATAAATTTAAAGAAACTTTCAAAACACATTTACATTAAAAAGATAACATCATCGTACGACTGAGATCCTGCAGAGAATATTTTAATGTCCCCTAAAATGTAAATATTTATTTAGAACTTGACACTTATTGACATGGTTCAATGTTTTGCGTGATTTCTTTTTTCGGGATTTTTCTTCAATTGACATAAATCTACCAGTTTCTGAGACTTCAGCAACTCGTTGTTGTATTTAAAATACAAAAAGTATGCATTTGTAAAAAATCTAATATTTTTTTCTTTAATTATTTACAGGGGTCTTTGACATTCGCAGTATTCTTTGACAGAAAAAATATCCGTTACAAGGGGATCTAAAATAGTAAATAAATTATGAAAATATTAAAAGCATTACCTGGTCACCTGTTATTTCTTCAGGAACGCATGTTTCAACAGTAACAATATCCTAAACTTTCTAATACGGATTTAAAATATTAAATAAATTATGAAATTATTGAAAACACTTCATTTACTTTATTTTAAATTAATCGAATTTCATTTATAAGATTATTTAGAACCCCTCTTTAGCATCTGGAAACATTTCTCCGTAAAATGGATGGAGCAACCGGTATTTGATTTGAGAGGAAGCCAGTTAGGCCCTCTCCCTGTATTTTCAATCCATTTATCCTTCCTATTAGGGTCTTTGGGAAACCTGAAATTAAACCTTTATTAAAAACTTTTTGAAATACGTGGTCAAAACTAAGCCTGTTCATATTACGACAAAATCTGCAACTAAAATAAAAGCTTCCTTAGCAACTGAAGTCCACGTGGACGGAGTCGCGGACAATAGCTACCTAGTCGTACATTATAATTGGTTCTAGTAATTTTGGAAGTCTGGACGAACGAGTGTAAATGCGACGAAAGTATCGATACTTAATCAGTCTGCAAAGAAAGCAACTACCCCATCACTATGACTCCCGCTGACACCTACTGGTGACTTTGACAGTTCACGGCAAATACATGCGGCCGTACCACGAAACATCGCATACAACAATAGGCAGTTTCGCGAGACGGTCCATTGCGGGCCTGCTTTTCCAAGTTAGAAAACCTTTACGAAAATTCTACATAAAAACAGCAATGGAGTAAACCCGACGATATAAATACGTCTTATTTATGTTCTTAGTACTGGAGTGCATATTTCACAGGAAAATTATTATAATTATGATTTTTCGTAGTTTAAAGATGGATATAGTGAGTAAAATAGGCTTACCGGTGAAAAGACACTGCACTGTTATTTGAATAGCATGTATCACAGCGATTTCTGTAGGTAATCAGGCATTTTTCACATATGTTACGGCGATAGCGGGCGCGAGGCGATTGACGGCCATATTTAAAAGTTTCGCCGAGGTTAGCCCAACCGGGCTAACGTTGATCGACAGTGCCACGCCCATAAGGCACTTCTCCTTCTTTTTGTGTTCTGAGGTATATATAGTGCGTCATTTGACTGAAATTCCTAGAAATTCAATTGTGTCGATGTTTCCTCATGTTTAACTTGTCTTTAGGAGTATTATAACACAATACTTAGGTAGCCCATTGTGATTCCGTCATTGTTGTTAGCTGAGCGATTTGAGTGGCAAGTCTTCTGAGGTTATCCAATAGTTATAATCAGAAATCAGAAATCAATAATTTATTTCAACGTAAAGAATTTACATTCTGTTTGCTGAATGTCAATGTAATATGTTACTATGTTAGCCGCTGCCTTCGGGCCGTATTTGTAGTTACCAGCTATCCAATGACACAGCAATGGCTGCTTACTGATACTTTACTTGTAGTCTATGTACTTACCGTTCACTGGTATAATCCATGGAACTTAATTCGGCACCTGACGCGATGCGATCTTTCGCGCGAGATGCGTACACTATAAACTAGTGTCATATTATTGTAACAGCTTTGCTAATATAGATAGATAGATAAAACATTTATTCACATTTGCACACACACATGAACAGGAACAGTACAAAAAGAAGCACCGTATACATACAGCAAACAAAGAAAAAATAAGATAAAACGAATACAGTAAAACAATCCACAGAAAGAAAAGACAGTATACACATGAAACACGCAATGTACACGACAACAACAACAGAGAATTGTAGGTGTGGCAAATTTGAAAAGGTTCTGACTCAGCATGTGCTGGAGTGGGCGACCACCTCAGCGCTGTTATTATGTCAGTACCCGATGGTAAGACAGCGTGTAGGGCCCGGAGAAATGTAGGTGGCATCTTTTCAAAAAATGCAGATTTAGAAAAAGAAGTACCCACCTAATATTAAATTTGTGGTAATTATAAATGCTTAAAATGTCATAATTCGAGCTAACGACATATCACTCTATTCAATAAATATTTAGGCCTAACTATGCGCACCAAATCCCAAAGTAGTCTCTAAGCCCAGCAATTGGAATCACTCAGGATCAGGAAGGATCAAAACATCTCCAGCAAAAAAACCGGTGAGGCATGCATACAAACCAAAAGCATAACAAACATAAAACACATTTTCTGAGGTATGTAATCCGAATTCTTAATATTACCAAAGCTGCCGGACACTTGTGTTCAATCTTTGCACTCCTTGCTTTTTTGTAAGTATTCTTTTTGGATTATACAGTAAAATGGGGCTTTTCGTGAACGAATCAACATTATCGTAGTAAACTGAAGTTAATGGGTTAGCACTGATGACCAAAGGTTAGCTGGAAGAAAATACTTATTAGTATTAAACTCGCCTTTGTACAAATGTTTTATTCTACAGTGAAGAACTATCAATCAATCACCTAAGCCGATGTCGACGAATTTGGCTGAGAAAAGGAGGGTTCTCTGTCTTTGCAGTCGGGTATAAATGCGGCGTATTCCATCCATTTAATAGTGGAAGAAATTAAAAAAATACTGTGTAGCATTGCGACGGTGCTTCCATGCATCGGCCAAGTAATTAGGCCACATATGTAAATTAGCAATAACGTTTAGTCAGTAAGTTAGTACATAGCAGTTTTGTAAATTTTTTTTGTTCTTTTTTTTTTATTTATTGACTTATTTTGGTATCGCAGAGTTTTAAATTTTATAAATTATTCGCCAAACTGCATGTCAGTTTGTTGGCGAATTAATCGCACTCTTTTAAGATTTTTTTAAAAATAGTATTAGGTAACAATAAACTAAATTTTAAAGTTTTAAAGTACAGTCGACAGCGGATCCCCCCATACATGCTTACTCTGTATTCGGTCATATTACCAGTGACTATGCAACACAATGCAAAGGCCGATTCGCCGTCCACTGTACCTCACTTGTGCTTGTGGTTTATTCAATACACGACCGTGGTCCAAGTAATTTATGTTCTTATTGACTCTACCTTATGTCTCTGTAAATTACCGGTGTGCAATAACGTATTATCTATCTATCTATCTACCCAAGACTGATCCCTAACAAGAGCGCCTGCGCCGCTCTCCAAAAGTAACTGTTACTTTTTTTTTATTTTCAGGGGTGGAAACCTAACCGAATACCGCGACTCAATTACCGTGGACAACAAATCAGAGAGCGGCAACCTGACTGATAACACGTCGCACACAAACCTGGCAAATGTAAAGGAAAACGCACTGAATGCCCAGAACAACTGCAGTCGGATCTACAGCGCTCCGATACATCATCTGAGGAATAACAGTAAACACGGTAAGTGCTTTCCTTCGCCGTTATTGAGTAGTATAGACACGCTGAAATCTGGGTGGTTCGGAAGCCGCGGTCATGTAATTAGTAATAAAAAATGCCATCTACTTAGACTATTATTTTAAGTATAGGCGTAAAATAAAATAAATTGAGTTGAGAAATCTTGTTTCGTAAAATTCGCGAACAAGTACCGCCTCTTCGTCTATCAGAACAATGACCCGCGGACCTAGGGCGCGCCCGCTTCGCTCTAGCTGGTTACTCATGATTCTCACAGATTCAAGTTTGTGGCGAGATGTTTTAGGAAAGTGCCCGTTTTAAAAAAACAAACTAGCGTATTCGACACGGTCATTTTGCTATGGCTCTTAAACCTTAAAAATTCATAGTGTGGATATCTACTACTCATTCACAGACCTATAGAAAAGAGCGTTGCTGTTCCACCTGTTCATTACTAGTACAAAAGCCACTATTGAGCAATTGCTATTGCTACCATGTGTGTCGAAATTTTGCTAATAATCATCATCATCATCATCAGCCATTTGACGCCCACCGCAGGACATAGGCCTTCTTCGTGGTTTTCATAACCATGTGGGGTTTTGCCATAATCGCCACGCTAATAATGAGCATGCTCATTTCGATTTTGCTCAAAACTCGACGGTCGTACGTTTGAGCATGCTACCTGGGGCGTGGGTGGAAGGGGGTGTGCTTTTAGCGCGTCTCAACAGGTTTGCTTATTGAGCATGCTAGTATTAATCAGTCGTTCGCAGCAGGCACGATTTCGAAAAATGTCTCGCTTGGGACGATGAAAAAATATTGAAATAGTTGGTTGGAGCATTTGTAACTGTACCTTAAGTCTCGCTCGCACTTTCTGATATTTGTAATAATTGTAAAAATTACTATACTTTTGATAAATGTGGTCTTTCATATCCTACACTAAGGTTTTGATCGAGGAAATTTGTTATTAAAATAAAAATTTTGGAAGCCACTTTTTAACTTAAAATGTTCGTAATAATCTTGCAAGGCTTTAGACCACATTATTAACACAGAGTATTTTTCACAATTATAAAAAAAAAGTTTTTTTTTTCAAATATACTCTTTTACGCTTGTCTTCGCTCAGGTAATAATCCTGGAATCCTGAGCGATTCGTAAACTGTCAAAGTAGTAGGTATGGAATTGCTCAGAATTTGGTGCGCAGGGGTTAGAGGGGGTTCACAGGGGGTTGCAAAATATGAAGAAGTTTATAATTTCAAGACCCGTTATACAGGTAAGATTTAAAGCCCCATTAAAACCGAATTTTTTCAACGTAATTGCTACATACTACATGCTAGTAAAAGCTTACAACAAACTTCCGGAAATACTGAAATGCATGCCATTGTCTACGTTTAAAAGGCAGATGCACAAATGGCTACTTGAAAATGTTTTTCAATGTAAATTAATTTCTGGACATGAAAATGGGTAACATTGACATTGTATAAAATTCTTCCTACTATATCCTACTTAATAATGTGAAAGTTTGTGAAGATGTCTGAGTGTTTGTTACTCAATCACGCCATAACCGCTGAACGGATTCAGATGAAATTTTGTATGGACATAGTTTGAGTCCCGGGAAAAGACATAGGATACTTTTCATCCCGGAAATTGCTCATTCCATGCGGGTGAAATCACTGGCAAAAGCTAGTTATTTATAATTCTACATCCCATTGACATTGCTTGTGACTTACTAAAAATGAAATTATTTAATGTATGTATTAATTTAATTTAATCAAGATTCCGTGTGGCGCCGGATTAAGAATAGCGTCACTCCATTACCTTCCGTGGACGTCGTAGAAGGCGACTAAGGGAATAAATTACCAGGAGACGGGCAGCAGCGTCTTCCTGAGATTCCAACCGCATACTGCGATCGCCAACCCGCCTGCCAAGCGTGGCGATTATGGCAAAAACCCCTCATGATAGACCATGAGCGAGGCCTATGCAGTGGGCGTCAAACGGCTGATGATGATGATGAATCAAGATATAAGTAAAAAGAAATCAATAGTTCCAAATCTTAATATTTGCATGCTCAGAATAGGTTAAATATCTTGGAAACACTATTCAATTCAATTATAACATCTGCAATGTACCATATTTGACGCAAATAATTATATCTTGATACTTAATGATATCGCTCATTAGCAGAAACAAAGACTAATTCGACAGATTTTTTTTTAAACTTGTAGTGTATTGAGGGTAGACTAAGAAGGCCATTGTTCAGCTGTTTCTAAGTGACGTACGTCAGTCTACAATAAATGGTCTTGGAAGCAATACGTCGTCTCTGTTCACTCCTTCACGCCTGTAACTGCTGCTGAGGACAGACTAAAACTGAGTTAAATATTATGTCAATATTATCGTGTCAACGGTTTACGTCAGGAGAAACAAAGACAGAATTGGATTTTCGATAATACCTAGGAAGCTCGACATTGACGCCATCTGGCGTCCTATTACCGAAAATTCAATTCTGTCTGTTTCTCGTGACGTAAACCGTTGAAACGATAATATTGACATATTTAACTCTGTTTTTAAGAAACTGTCAAATTAGTCTTTGTTTCTCCAAATGAGCGATATATTGTATCTTGTAGATACTCCGGTTTCCCACAGTGACTTTTTTCACAATCTGTGAGTGTGTAACTACTGCAAATTCACAAATATAGTACCAATATACTCATCGATTACTAGATATAGATTTAGGTAGATTTTAGATTAGATAGATTTTTTTAATGCCTTGTTGGTCTAGCGTATCACGTCTGATTACCATGCCGGAGGTCGTGGGTTCGATTCCCACTGGGGGCCGCCGTACATTTCCACAAATGGACTCAGTCTGGGTGTATTTCCATGTTTGTGATGTCCATAATGCACAGGGCATCCTAGTTTGGGAACAGGATAAGGGATTGTGAGGTGTCGTAGTTATTTATTTATTTCTGTACGGCTATGGGACAAATTCCACTTTACCTATAGCTTAGTTATTTCTCGCCTCGCATGACTGATGATTAAGATAAATAGTGTGTAGGAGCAAAAACATAACAGGAAAAGACCTTGGGGTTTTCATTAGCCTTATCGCATTCCTGGGAATGAAAAGTATCAAAGCCGCAGACAGACATTTTTTCTGTGCCTATACTGAGTACTAGGCACAGAAAAAATGTCAACAAAGCAAAAATTGGTTACGATAGGTGCATGTCCCACGAACACGCAGTGTATAATAACGTAAGGCTAGTAACAAATACCGTAGTTAGCAAAAGACGCGACTTTCCAACTTTTCTAAGAAAAGAAATAAATGCGAAAATTTGTTCTGTTGTCGGTTCCACGGACCAACGCGCGGGTGTAGGAAGGTTAATCAAACTACATCCACATTTAAAAGTCACTCTTCTTTTACTATACGTTGCTAAATATGGGAACATAAACAAATTCATTTTATAAACATTTCATTAATTTTATAAATTTTATTAATTGTACACATTTTAATCATTTTATTAATTTTAATAATTTTATATGTTTTATTAATTTTATTCATGTTATTCACTGTATTCATTTTATTGACTGCCTTGTTGGTCTAGCCGTAAAGCTTAGCTACCAAAACAGGGGTCGTGGGTTCGATTCCCTCTGGGGGCCGCCGTACATTTGTACAAATGGCCTCAGTCTGGGTGTACTTGCATGTTTGTGACGTCCTTGCCTGGTTACCATAGCACAGGGTATCCTAGTTTGGAACCAGGTCAAGTGATTGTGTTGTGTGGAAGTTACTATTATTATTCTCCAATTCGTTGTAAGCGTTGCTGGTTGTACAATTACTCAAAATACTTAATTGTTACCTAAGTTGCTGTTACCACTCATTGTATAATTGTTTGTTTACCCTAATAAAATAAAATAAAAATAAATTAAATTATTATTCATTGTCTTAATTTTATTCATTTTAGTCATTTTACTCATTTTTCACTTAATTCATAATTTCATTTTATTAATTTTATCTTATTTCATTTGTTGATTAATTTTATAAATTTTTTCATGCTATTCATGTTATTAATTTTATTCACTTTATTCATTTCATACATTTTCTATTTCATTCATTTTATTAATGTTATTCAATTGATTCATTGTATTTATCACAGTATATTGTTGTCATATATATAATATTCTTATCTTATCTTATCATATACATACTACTCAATTATTTATTTTATTCATTTCATTCATTTCATTCATTTCGTTCATTTCATTTATTTCATTCATTTCGTTCATTTCATTCATTTCGTTCATTTTGTTCATTTCATTCATTTCGTTCATTTGATTCATTTCGTTAATTTCATTCATTTCGTTAATTTCATTCATTTCGTTCATTTCATTAATTTCGTTCACTTCGTTCATTTCGTTCATTTCATTAATTTCGTTCATTTCATTCATTTCGTTCATTTCATTCATTTCGTTCATTTCATTCATTTCGTTCATTTCATTCATTTCATTCATTTCATTCATTTCGTTCATATCATTCATTTCATTCATTTCATTAATATCGTTCATTTCATTCATATCGTTCATTTCATTTTATTCATTTTATTTATTTTATTCATTTTATTCATTTTATGCATTTTATTAATTTTATTAATAAAGAAGCGCTCGTAGCCCCGGCTGCCTGAGTGATCTTAAACGATCACGAAGGCTAAGCAACACTGGGCGCGTTCAGTGCATGGATGGGTCGCCGTCTATGCCTAACGCTAGTGGCATTTTTCCGAGCGGTTCCGTGCTTCGCAAGGCACGTTAAGCTGTTGGTGCCGGCTGCCGTCGATAGATGGCAGTCGTTAAGCCAAGTCAGAGGCCTCAGGGCGGCTTGACAACTTCTGACAGTAGACGAGCCACTAGTCTGCAAGCCTCCACCAATCCGGACTTGGCCCCCGTGGTGGAGTATGGCCTATACCTTCCTCAGGGAAGAGACCCGTGCCCCTCGGTGGGGACATAATGGGTTGATGATGATTAATTTTATTCATTTTATGCATTTTATTCATTTTATTCATTTTATTCATTTTATTCATTTTATTCATTTTATTCATTTTATTCATTTTATTCATTTTATTAATTTTATTCATTTTATTCATTTTATTCATTTTATTCATTTTATTCATTTTATTCATTTTATTCATTTTATTTATTTTACCAATTTTATTAATTCTATTCATATTATTAATTTCATTCATTTTATTAATTTCATTCGTTTTTTCGTTTTATTAATTTTATTCCTTTTATTCCTTTTCAGTTTATTTTTTGTATTGATTTTGTATAGTTTTTTATTTTTATTTTTTTTTTCATAATTACTAATGACGTGTATAAATACTAATAAGCGCAAGAGCTTGGTCAGTATCGTGGCAAGTGGCAAACCGTGATCTCTGCCAAATTTACCTGACGATACAGATGTATGCATGTCTTGTTAATCCACAGAACTGTACGAGATAAGTCCCTATGCCCAGTTCCAAGTTGGGTTCAGGACTTTTGGACATGTGGAGAACCAAGACTTGCCCAGCCACATACCCAGTCGACATGGCAGGCAGAAATATGATACAGGTACCGTGTCCAGGGGAGTGATTCTCGAATTATGATACAAGTACCTTGTCCAGGGGGGCGAGTCTCGAAAATGCATAATTGCTAAATAGAGTCATGTTAGTACGGTAATGGTTGTTTCAATGACAATATTGTCGATCTATAGCCTCTAGTGCATTTGCTTCCGCTACTATTTCATCTAAAGTAATATTCTCGCCTGTTTTCAAAATCTTCTTTCTCAGTTCGTCTGTCTTACACTTTTCAGTGATTTGCTCTATAATGTGCTCATCTTCTTTATTGTCAAATTGACATTTCTCTATTATTTAACACATTTTGTTAATCTTTCGTTTCAGAGACAAGTTTTCAGGTCTGTTCAGAGTCAGAAGACAGTGACAGCGTATCGAAGTCAACGTTGAAAAGCGTACCAAGAAGTTAGTATTAACACTAACCATCGATTTCTGAATTGGAACGTGCTTAGTCTATTAAATAAATACTAAAATATCAGTCGGATTTTTCAAAAAAAAAAGAGACCGAGTGTTACTTTGGTACTTACCTACTTGGTGGAATTCTGAATTAAAAAATCAGCCAAATTCCTTCTTATCTATACTTAGAAATAAAAGAGGAAAGGTTTGTATTTATAATGTTTGTAGGCTTGTGTGTAAGAGTTATCTACGAAAGTACATAGTATGTAATATGTTCATAAGTAACATAAATATTAAATATATTAAAAATATGTACTTTCGAAGTATCACTTAAAATTTATTCCATACAAAATGTTTATTTTAAACCACCTTTGTTCACAGAGTCGTGTCGAACTCCACACCATAGATAACTACAAGAAAAAGAGATTTTATCTTTTTAAGAAAAACTGAAAAGAACAATATTCTACAAAAGAATTAAATTAAAAGTAAATAAGGGACGACAGAGCCCTCTGTCAGCCCTCAAGGCCTGCCCAGGCCTTTGCCCAAAAGTAAGAAACAGTAAATACTAAGCTGACATCGAAAATATTCTGAGAAACTATAAGCAGAGTCCTAAACTAATCAACCTGACATTGCCGTTGTGAAGTCACTTCCGACGTACCTGTACTTGAGTCATTTCATTCAGCTTTTACCTAGATGTAAACATTGAAATTGAAACGATGAAAATAATAACTTCCACATAACACAACCCCTGGTCCTGGCCCCAAACTAGGATATCAATTATTGATATTAAAATAAATTTACGTTCAGACCATTATCATAATATAAAGATAAAATTGATGTTATACTATAAACATAAATTTTATCTTAAACATTCAATAAATAATTCATAAAATGAAATATAATGAAATTACATCATTTAAATTTATAAAACGTTGTTGATAATATTAAAATTTGGATAATAATTATGTCAGTCAATCGCTCGTTCTGGAATCTGTTATCAACATCTCAACCTTAGTAGTATTTCAAAAAATTATTTGCATACTCAGGGAAAGCTGAATAAAATTGAATTAAAGTGCATACAAGTAAAAGTTAATGTATTGCCGACTGTATTATACTCAATAATTCAGAAGTACTTTATGTATGATTACTATTTTAACAAACTTCAATAAACCTTCTTTAATGTTTAAACAAAATATTCAATTATATATAATGTTAGTAAAATAATTTTACTCCGATATAATGTGGTAACAAAAATCACTGCCTAATAATAAGTATTTCCGTTACAAATTTACCTAATATTGTTTAATCATTAATATTTATTGAACCAATGCTATTTTTTTATCTTCACTGAATTCACATTCATGCTTAATGTTTTAATCTAACTTAGGTACTGCTTTGGTACTGCTCATTTAAAATAGTATTCAAGATTCAAAAATTGTAAATTATTGTAAAAATATTTTTAAACATAACTTCCGGTCTCAGATGCCAAATAAACGGAAACCAGTCAAAAATATGACAGAAATGTTAATATTAAATTCAGTGTATAATATTATGAAGTATTTTACTTATTTTATATAATAGTTAATTTTAGGAACATATTTAACGAATCGAACATTTTATTCTAGTTTTAGAGAGCTCGTAGCTAAAATGCTAAAAAATATCTACGAAAAAGACTGATTGTTCATCTAAAACGATGGTTGTTTTAATTTCTATACAGTGTTTGATCTAGAAGATAATAAATGTTAGCTAAATTCATCCTTTTGTTTAATTTCCACCCACGATCTAAATAATTTTAACTTGAGGAGAAACTTATTCCAGCACCACTCCATTATGTATGCAAAAATGGTTTCAAATGACCAGGCAATTAAATTAATTTTCCGTTTTCTCAGAATTTTTTGTTGCATGCTAGACGTTTCCGATTTTTTTTGCGTTGAGCTATTACATAATTCGTTTGAGGTGACAGCAATGGAGAATGGAGGCACGGTCCTGCAACATGCATGGGACTCATTCATCATCATCAGCCATTTGACGCCCACTGCAGGATTGGTTTTACAAACCATGAAGGGTGTTGCCATAATCGCCATGCCTGGCAGGCGGGTTGGCGATCGCAGTGTGTGGTTGGAATCTCAGGAAGACGTTGCTGCCCGTCTTCTGGTAATTGATTTCCTTAGTCGCCTTCTATAACATCCACGGAAGGAACCTCGTGGCGCAGCGGTAGTGCATCTGCATATCATGCGAGAGGTCCCGGGTTCGAAATTCGAGAGCTGGGGACAAAAAAAAACCCCCAGGTCTTGGATGTTTACATGTTTGTGATGTCGTTGTTTCTGGTTCCCACGACACAGGGTATCCTAGTGTGGGACCAGAAGCAATGTATGTGCCTGTATGTAAAGAAAATGGAGTGACGCTAATCTTAATCTGGCGCCACACGGATCTCATGGGACTCATTGAGCACTATCAATTGAGCTGACAAAGCTGAGGTCATGGACAGTGACTGAATGACTGCAACATTCTTAAAACTTAATTGGCGAAGAAATCAGCAAAGTTTACTTTGCGAGGAGGAAGACATCGCGCCAGGGCGCTTACTGGTGCCCTGACGATGCCCTTCCCTACAGGGAAACAGCTCCACGCAATGGGATTTTATTCAGATGAAACTTGCAGAGCATGCGTTTTGGATGTGGAATCGATGGTACATTGTACTTTGTGTCTATGATGTCCTCGCCAAAAAAAGAGTATTCTGGGCGTTGCTAGAAGACTTTAGTCACCTATCGCTAAAGGGCGTGACTGACCTCGTAGGGTACGTAGGTCAAGGTCAAGGGGAAGACAACAGATGCCACTGGGTCGAAGTTTTGCCGACTAAATGTCGCCCCCCGCATGAATACTTTAAGATAATTGCCTTCAAATCTGGCACACCTTGTATCGACTAGGAGCTTTGTTCCTATAATACGCGCACCAAATCTTGAACGTTTCCAAAAGTCTAACTGTCAAATTCCATGCTAACTACTGTCGCAAACGTTAGGATTCCGACAGGATTTGGTGTGCGTAAATAGGCCTCTGAACGTCGTCAAACACGGCAATACTTTAGT
The DNA here is from genome assembly GCA_963969515.1 of Yponomeuta evonymella. Classification (NCBI taxonomy): domain Eukaryota; kingdom Metazoa; phylum Arthropoda; class Insecta; order Lepidoptera; family Yponomeutidae; genus Yponomeuta; species Yponomeuta evonymella. Next base: position 3,234,270 of record OZ018366.1, on the reverse strand, counting down.
CCACTGTTACCCTTCTTACCCACGGTCCACCTCCTGGGACCACCTGGGTGAACCGTGGGGTTTTTTTTTTACAACGGTTTACCTCTCTGATAGAACATTAAAAAGGTTCTATTTTTATTGGTGACAGTCCACCTCAGACTTTGAAGAGTTTCGATGTCAAGGTTTACGGTGGAGAAAAATATTTCCCACCGAACACCCAGGCGAACAAAGGTGGTCCGTTGTAGAAAAAAATTCCCATGGTTCACTCAGGTGGTCTCGGGGGGTGGACCGTGGGTAAAAAGGGCACTTTTAGATAGGAAACACGTTTTTCAGTTAGTAAGTATGGGATAAACTATAGGAAATATATATTTCGTTTAAGCTTTGGTGTAAGTGTAAACAATTTTTTATTTTATAAAAGTCAAGAAATGTATGATAAGAGTCAATTCTGGAATATATAAGTATTAGATGAATGAATGACCTAGGATGAGAAAACCACATCATAGACAGTAATGCTTCCCGTATTCGAACGATTTTTATTAACGGTTTGTTTACATGTAGACCAAAGCTGAATGAGATTAAATATAAGTAAATGCGTACGTGTTTAAGTAACACTTGACCGGCTAGAGTGTACAAGAACGCACGAGAGTTCGGACGTACCTATGGTAACAAAGTTTCAACCACGTTCAAGTTTCAAATAAAACTAGTTAATAAACAGTGGTCAAAATGAACAATCAATTGTTTCTGATATTGGCGATGGTAACTGTCTACAGTTGTTTGGTGCAGGGACGTAAGTATCTAATTTATCAGGCTGGTGTGGAACTGCCCTCGCGGAATAGAACGTATAGGTGGCCCTTACTAAGCAGACGAGTGGTTACGGCTTTAATAAGGGCTAACTAGCGCCGCCAATGAATTTCGTTTGTATCCATTTTTCCAAAAAAGTGAACGACAGAGTTTTCTGTATTGGTGATGGCTATTTTTAAAACCTACAACTTAGAACCTAGGGCCAAGAATCTAGTCCACATTTTCATTTACGCCAAAAACGGCTGTTTTCGCCAAAAACGAAATTGTAGCCTAGATTCTTGAACCTAATTTCTAATCTGTAGGTTCTAAAAATTGCTGTTACCAACACAGAACTTTTTGTCGTTCACTTTTTTGCAAAAACGGATTGTGAAAGATGTGATTTTTTGTTTATTGGCGGCGCTAGTTAGCCCTTATTAAAGCCTTAAGATACGATACGATAGCTGTCTCGTTGGTCTAGCGGTATCACGTCTGATTACCACGCCGGTGGGTTCGATTCCCACTGGCGCTGCCGTACATTTGTACAAATGGCATCAGTCTTGTTGCATTTCCATGTTTGTGATATCCTTGCCTGGTTACCACCTGGGTATCCTTGTTTGGGACCAGGACAAGTTAAATGTGTTGTGTGGAAGTTTTATACATCTGTGGTTTAAATGGAATTCCAGACTTCCACTCCATTTCTACTCCTATCGCAGATACCCGATGAACTGATAATTAAATGTATTTCGTAATAATGGCAGCAAAAACATCTTTATGAAGATTTATTTTATTTTTTTTTTTACTTTTCGGAAGTCATTGAATAACTAAAAGTTAAATTTTAAAAAGCTATATAGAGGCTAAAATTTCCACCCATGCCGGGTACTTGCCGGGTTACTCGGGGCTGCAAGTGATGCAAGAGGATGCCAGATGTCGCTGCCTGTACGTAATACAAAGAAGTTTGTAACGAGGCTCGAAATTTCACTGATGACGCCTGCACTTGCGCATTAGCTCAGTTGGGAGAGCGCTGGCACGGTTAGCCAGAGGCCGCGGGTTCAAGTCCCGGCATGGGTGGAATTTTAGGTTTTTAAAATTGTCCTCAGCACCGGTTAGTGCAACAAAATGAATATAAAAGTTAAATTGTTAAAATTAAAAATACGATACAATTCAAAATTTACATTGGTAGTTTTCCTTTTACTTGGAGAGTGGAGCACGGACCTTCTCTTAAATACCCGGGCCGGCTTCAGCCTGCACCTTTATTGCAACAAAAAAATACCTTATATCGGTCCTAATACGGACAACCTATGACAGGGGTTCCAAAAGTGTGTCTCACGGCGGCGCCCTGCCTCCGCCTGGTATTTAAATACACACGGAGATAAAAAAAATGTTTTTACAAAAAACAAACGTGCCATAGTGGTCACTCACTAGTCACTTAACGATATTTAAACATGGGCAGAATTTGCAGAATTTACATTGAAAATTTACTTTTTAGCAGTCGGTTAATGTTCAAGTCATTACTAATATAATATAGCTACAATTACATATATAAAACGTCCGCACAAAAACATAGAAAAAACAATGTTAAACATAAAAAGCATTTTTCTAAATAGTTTTTATTTGTGAGTTGGAATTTTTCTGCGTAACACGGTCCAATTGAGGAAACTACACACTTGTTTGATCTTGTCGACCTCTAAGAAACCTGTCTTGTTTCATATTTGCATCAGCTTTTAATGCAGCTTTTTCCCTATAACAAAGACTAGCTATTTCCATGACTCCGTTTACGCAGGATTGCTATAGTTTGTTACCCACTGTTTAACTTTTCAGTTCAGGGACAATTACCATATTTTGACGCGAAATGTCTCTCAGTTCGATAGAAGGGGGTCACTTGTTAAAACCGCATGCAACGAAAACACGCCGCGTTGGCAAGGGCTGTAAGTCAGTAACTACGTGTTATGTGCAATTCATTTGTAAATCGTCGAGTAGAGCATAGCCATAACTCAGATTTTTTGTCTCGTGCCGCTAGATGGCGCCGGTGCCGCGTAACACATTGCGCAGTTTGAGCTAAAAATTAACGCTTACTTTTAGACGTTTCATGTTGACCAACGGCCGGCGGCCGTGTAACCCGACACAGCCTCACCCACTTTTTTCAATGAATTTATTTAAGTCAGGGCTTGCTGTAGTGAATATAATAAAAGTAATAGTGGGTGGGCGTTAAAAGGATAAAATTCTTAGAGCACCCATGGCGGGATGCGTGTGTTTAGTTAAGAGAGATCACGGTAAGCTGGCGGTCTGGGATCGAATTCCGTTTCAATCCCATATTTTTCAGGTGAAGTTTGTTTACAGAGGGACAGGCAGCCGACTGTGTCACCCCCGAAGGTCTATCGGGTAAATGCGTGAAGCTGAACTCCTGTCCAAGAATCAGGGCTATGTTGACGAAGAAACCAGTGCCAAGAGAAAATATAGAATATGCGAGAAATTTAAGGTGAGACTAGGTTTACTGCTTTCATTTGTACAAATGGCCTCAGTCTGGGTGTATTTCCATATTTGTGCTGTCTTTTCCGGGTCATTATAGCGCAGGGTATCCTAGTTTGGGAAGTGATTATGTTGTGTGGATTTTTTTTTTTTGTTATGTTTTTTGTCTCTCTCACTTTGTAGGCTTATTTTAGCACATCTGCTAGCAGCAGACGCATTCCGCACTAGCGGCAACTGATTTAGAAATCGAAAATTTATTTTTACCTAAGGAATTTACATTCTATTTGTTAAATGCCAATGTACATACAATGTTAGCCGCTGCTTTCGGCTGATCGAACTTGTAGCGGAGAAAAAGGCAGCATGGAACACTCTCAAATCATCATCAGCAATATCCATTCTACTCTGACCATCTTTTCTCAAAGCATCTTAAACGTCACTTGTCGCATGCATGAAAAGATTCACCATCAATAAATTTGAACGTATAACACTAGTTACTTTTCTTGCAAAATTAGGTAAAAAAGTAATGGTGCGGCCCGACATACGAGCATAACGCATCTTGGCTGTGATTGCGGAGCATCTTGACACCAGATTTTTAAAACACTGGTGCAACTTGCATTGAATGTAAATGGTACCTACCGAACCGGTTAGGTTTTCTGTATTAATGTATTTTGTCTTTTTCATGGATATCAGTGTCTTCAAATAAATAAATATCCTATTCTTTATTTGACTTTGAATGACAGTATACGTGTGGGATTGCGTATGCGAAGTGTTCCAGAAAGGACTTGTAAAATTTAGATAGGTGCAAGTCTGAAATATGAAAAAATATCAGCTGATTTAGGTACATGTGCTATAGCAAACATGGAAATTTAGTATGAAATAGCAGATGTTTTTTGGGTTCCGTACCTCAAAAAGAAAAAACGGAACCTTTGTAGGATCACTTTGTTGTCCTTCCGTCCGTCCATCCGTCCTTCCGTGCGTCCGTCCATCCGTCCCTCCGTCTGTCTGTCAATAACTTTTATCTCGGGAACTGGTGGAGGTATCGAGTTGAAATGAAAACCATATACGCAAGTCTAAAGTCCCTTGAAGCATTGAAAAAATCAAACTTCTAAGTTTGCGCAAATAAAGATACGGCCGTTTATGCCGCACAAAACGTATATTTCGACACTCAAGGGAATCAAAATTTATAGGGTACTCTCCGTTGACCTAGAACTATGAAATTTGGCAAGTAATATCTTATACTACAAGTACAGGAATAAATCTAAAACCCATACATTTGTAATTAAATCATAAAAATATTATTAGTTAGTAGGAACCCTCAGTGGGCGAGTCCGACTCGCACCTGTCCGGTTTTTTTGGAGTTGTTTAGTTTGATGAGTAGAAAAACCCCTACTTTGTTGTACGTATATATGTTGATATAAGTGTTTATTATATTCTTTTTGTTTACTATATTCTTTGTACTGAGGACAATTTTAAAAACCTATTTAGAGGCTAAAAATTCCATCCATACCGGGATTGAACCCACGATCATCATGTAGGTACAGCGATATCATTCCGATGTAAAAACTTAACTGCAAAGTGGGTTGCTCGGGGCTGCAAGTGATGTAAATCACTTCGGTCAGATGTCGCTGCCTGTACGTAATACAGAGTTGTTTTTCTTTACAAGTTGTTTGGCTCGAAATTTCATCGATGCTTGCACTTGCCCATTAGTTCAGTTGGGAGAGCGCTGTTACGGTTAGCCAGATGTCGCGGGTTCAAGTCCCGGCATGGGTGGAAATTTTAGCCTCTAAATAGGATTTTTTAAATAAATGTTTATGTACTTATAGACTGTTTATATATTTTTGCCCCCTCCTCCCTAATATTAGTTCTTAAGTTATTTACGTACTTTCTAGCAGACTATCCACAAAACAAAGCTTGACTCGCACAAAACGATATTTAGCATTAATTACGCCTCTATACGAAAATATGTTTTCTATGCAATAGAGAATTTTGATAATCATCATCGTCATCATCATTTTTTGCCAGATGCGAAGGCCCTGAGATTTACAGCGTGTGCTGTCAACTGCAGGGAGCTGGCTCCTTTGCACGACTTATGTCTTGCAATCCGTCGGCGACGCCGCTTAGTCGAGGCTCTGGTTGCTGTGGAGTCGCAGCTGCTAACCCAAGCAGGATTCTAAGCAAGCGCTCTTATTTATCGCTAAATGAACTCAAAATTAATAGCCTTTCAAAAAGAAACACAGTAAGGTTGTTCGCTGATACGTTAAGATCCAGGTTTTCAACTCGGTCTTCATCCGGCCACCAAATATTCAAAATATGTAGAAAATAACCATAGAACTGAATAGTTTTAATTCAAAGTACATAAATTCACCTTGAACGGCGGCTAAGCTGGGTCCTGATCGTGGAAACGGCTTACCAATCAACAAACCGACAAATAAAGCTACAAAACAATCCTGTCAACAGCTAGACGCGAGACACACAGATGGGACGTGGGGCGAGGGCGCGGTAAAACATATAGAGTCACAGACCACAGGCTTTGCTCTGCGGTCGCTTTTGGTCTATGACTACATGTTACCGCGCCCTCGCCCCAGGTCCCACCTGTATGTCTCGCGCCTAAGACATGTGAAACTTTCGTGAAGACTTTTTTTTTTATATTTATTTAGCACACAAAACAGGGTACAGACAATATTGCACAAGATTTTTTGTTGAATTTGGGAACCCGTGTTCAGTTGCACAACGAAATAGACTTGCACTGTGGTGTATCCTCTTGGCTTTTCGGTTTTAATCCACAGGAAAGATAAGCTGCAAGATTTCCTTTTGCGTTACAGTAGCTTTAAATCTTTGGGTGGAGATATACCTGTGTTTCGTACAAACGAAAGCCAAACAAGTATTTTACTTAGCTATGAGTTTTTACATTGGAAATGTCTTTCCTTTTATCCAGTTTAAGCTCCGATTGCACGAAAAGGCCAATAACCCCTTATTCGACGCAATGTATGTGCCTGTATGTAAATGTTTATGTTTATGTTTATATCTCGGAGCTGTAATGTGCAAAAAGAATTATTCGCTAACGTCAAAAACAAAAAAAGTTATAGCCGGGATAGTGTATGCGGGCCGGTGTGCTCGCAGTTGGGTATTGGATGGAAAATAATAAAATACGTATATTAAATAAACACAAAATTGATGTTTGCAGCCGGAGCTATATTTTACAATGTCAATAAAAGGAAAAAACACTCAAAGAACGAGCTACTCAAATTTGAAATTCTAAAAAGACATAAAATAAAAATCTTTGTGCAGAGTCCCCACAAGTGAAAAAAAATTACGTTTCTTTCGAATTTTTGATTTGGCTCTCGATATTTTGGAAACGAAGAATGACATGAAAAATTTGAGAAAAACTCTTCTGGACAATTAAGTCAGCTACAAAACAAAGACAATCGGATTAAGGGCAACCTGTAGCCTATTCTTTTTGAAAAAAGTCAGAACGATATTTTTCAAAGGACATTTATGACTCTATTCATTTCGTGTGAGGCACAAAATCTGTGAATTTTTGAGCGAAGATCGTTTTCTAACACTATCCTATCGATTTGCTTTCAGGTGGTAACACAACCGAAATAGATCAGTATCCCTGGGTGGCCCTCATCGAATACAAGGGCGAAGACCAGAAGACTCAGTTACTCTGTGGTGGTGCCCTTATAAGTGGCAGATACGTCCTGACAGCAGCACACTGTGTCACTGGGGCTGTGCTGAAAAAGTGGACTCCGTAAGTCTCGCGACTCATATCTATAGCTAGGCTTAGTTATAGTCAAAATATCTAGTTCGCAAAATTTGGACATCATCATCATCATTCAGCCACAAGAAGTCCACTGCTGGACATAGGCCTCCTCCATGGATTTCCAAAAGGACCGGTTGGAAGCGGCCTGCATCCAGCGCCTTCCTGCCACTTGGCTGCGCTTGCCGATATTGTCTATATTTGGACAAAAATGTTAATAAAATCAAAATATTTTAATTCAGAATAACACAGAAACTGAGACTTGAACGTTTAAACTAGATGTCCATTTCAAAGAAAAAATGGACACAAATACTCCAAACTTAGTCTTTCGAATTTGGTCCTTAATTAACAAAGCCTAGATACCTTAATATCAGCACTCCTTAGAAATTTCACTACTGCCTATAGGGTCAACATTCGACTGGGAGAGTTCGACATTTCGAGCGAAGGCCCCGACTGCGTCGAACTGGGCGGATTCCTGGACTGCACCGAAAGCACCACCACCATACCCATAGAAGCCACAATCGTCCATCCAAAATATGACGTGAACGGCTTATTGCCGCAACATGATATTGCGCTGCTCAGAATGAAGCGTCTCGCGCCTTTCACCGGTGAGAAAGGAGACTGCTAGTTGACCACATTGTCACGTTACATCATCAAAACCCCCTAACCTTAAACTAAAAACTTGATAATAATAAAAACATTAGAAATATGTACAAAAAGAAACCTTAGGTCCCAAAAGGGTAAGCAGATCGTGGAGGCAGGCCGTGGAGTCAGGCCGTGGAGACGGACAGGCAAGTTTTGCAGGCAGGTCGTGGAATCAGGCCGTGGAGACGGACAGGTAAGTTGCGGAGACAGGCCGTGGAGAGGTAGACAGGAACTCAGGTAACTCAGGTAGATCTCACAAGTAAGACTCAGGTAAGACTCTCAGGACTCAGGTAAAACTCTTCAAGTAGGACTCAGGTAAGACTCTTCAAGTAGGACTCAGGTAACTCTTCAAGTAGGACTCAGGTAACTCTTCAAGTAGGACTCAGGTAACTCTACAAGTAGGACTCAAGTGAGACTCAAGTAGGACTCAGATAACTCTTCAAGTAGGACTCAAGTGAGACTTAAGTAGGACTCAGATAACTCTTCAAGTAAGACTCAAGTGAGACTCAAGTAGGGCTCAAGTAAGACTCTCAAGTAGGACTCAAGTGAGACTGACTGGAAAGCCTTCTTGGGCGGCTTTTATACCCCAAAAGTAGTTCGATTCTAATATTCAAATTTGATCTGAATCTGCGTCAGAATAATTCTTCTGGAAGTTTCTGGATCCTGTTCCAAATCCATAATTTCGAATTCTAGATCTTCTTTGTCTTTCTTGCATTAAATTCATAATTTCGATTTGGAATGCGAATAGTCTTCTAGAAGTCTCCATAGGCCCGAAATTTCCTTATTCGACCTTCTTAGTATGACGATTATTTGACATAATTTAGAAAAATAAAGAACAATATTCAAATAAAAGAAATATCTGACTAACAGTTGAATCGTTAGCAAAATACAATATTTACAATGTGAAAAGTGGAAAAATAATTAGAAATACGTATTAGCTTTGAAATAATAGTGAACCAACCTTATGTTTTCGTTCGTGATAACATGAAAGTTTTGTAAAATTGGATTTCAGTGGTTCAACTTGGACAAAACGTAAGTCTTTTTTGCATTGGTAGAAAGAGTAGGGTGCTAGGCAATAGAATCGCGCTAGACGCGTAAGCTAAACCCTACAACATGACAAAATTCGATGCATTATGTCCACTCCAAACTAAAAAAAACCGGCAAAGTGCGTGTCGGGCCACGCGCAATGTAGAGTTCCGTACAAAGAGGGTTTTTTTTCTGCTTTACAGAACTAACAACTTCATCGAAGTAATTTTCAATGGATTTTGTACGAAATTTTACTTTTATAAGTTGGTTGCCTATTACTCGTTAACTAGTAAATCCTACTTAGCCGTGATGCTTTTCCTTACAAGTTCATTATATGTCCTACTACTTTGATTTTTTTCACGTTTCTACAATCAAACGTTGAGCCAAAAGAGAGTGGGGACTACTCGGACAAAAATTTGCGCTTTAAAGCTTAATACCTATTTCATAACCTCCTCAGTCCTGACCTTGAAAATAACAATTGAAAACCATTGTTATTTTCAAGGTCAGAACTGAGGAGGTTAAACGGAACCCTAAATCGAAAATAGTCTTCCTACACCCACAATATTTTTCAACGAACAATCCAACGATATCACATGATGGGGTAGACGAGAAAAAAAAAAGTCATCCCCATTTTTCATGTTAGGGGAGGTACAAAAATAATCCAACATTTTATTATTTAATTTTGTGGGCGTAATAAATATGTATACACACACCAAATTACAGCTTTCTAGTATCATCAGTCTTTGCGCCAGCCCGCGGACGGACAGACAGACAGCCAGACAGACGGACATGGCGAAACTATAAGGGTTCCTTGTCGGACGGAACCTTAAAAATAGCGAACAATTAGTACTGCCTCTCCGTCTGTCGGATTCGCGAACCCGCGGCGCGCACGCACCGCTCAGGCTGGCTACTGATTGTTCTCGCAGAGTTTGTGTCGAGATATTTTTGGAAACAGCCTTTTTTAACAAAACAAACTAGCGTCTTCGATAGCCATTTTTATGCACATTAAACTTGCTACGGTTCTTGCTTTTCAAATTTATTTGTTTTTTTTTTTTATCTTACTTTGTAGACTTCATCCGGCCGATTTGTTTACCGTCCATCGATGTTAAGACCCTAGCAACCGATGAGATTCGGCTCCTCTTGGCTGGCTGGGGCCATGCCGCGGACGGCTACTGCAGCAATGTCAAGCAACATGCTAGCGTGTCCTACATTAATTTGGAGGTAAGAATAGATTCAATGTGTAATTGAGAAGGAACTTCAGTGAACGTCAATGTTAATATTAATTTATTTTATTTATTTATTTATCCACTTACATCTAACTTTATAGGCTGCGCCTAATACGACAGAGTAGTACCTATCTGATGTGTAGGTAGGTTCAAATGTTCTCTGGTTTGATGTGTAGGATGTTCAGAAAGAACAACTATGGACAGGGAACGTCAAGACCTACACTGCCATGCTAAGCCAAGAAATGGTATCTTAGTTAAGATGGCTTTTGAGAATATTTTGCATATTTTGTTTTCGCGTTCCCCTACAAATGATTCTTTAAAATCTTTTATTTTACTATATTTATATTTTGCATATTCAAAATAATAAGGTTACTTTTTTGCTGTGTTGGAAAATTGGAAGGACTTTCACAAAAAATATATACTTCGTACGGGTTATTAATATTAATAAAATTATATTGTCACCGACACTATACGAAGAGGAATAAAATCTGAAAATATTCTTTTTGTTAACCCATGCTGAGGACAATTTGAAAAACCTCTTTAGAGGCTAAAAATTCCACCCATGCCGGGACTTGAACCCGCGACCTCTGGCTCACCGTGCCAGCGCTCTCCCAACTGAGCTAATGGGCAAGTGTAAGCATCGATGAAATTTCGAGCCTCTTTACAAACTTCTCTGTATTACGTACAGACAGCGACATCTGACCGAAGCGATTTACATCACTTGCAGCCCCGAGTAACCCACTTTGCAGTTAGGTTTTTACATCGGAATGATATCGCTGTACCTACATGATTATATTCTTTTTGTTGCACTAACTCGTGCTGAGGACAATTTTAAAAACCTATTTATCCTTTTCATCGATGCTTGCACTTGGCATGGGTGGAAATTTTAGCCTCTAAATAGGTTTTTAAAATTATGAAAGCCAATTGTCTTCGTAAATTTAATTAAAATTGCGATATGTAAGTTCTTCGTAGCTTGACTTATATAACCGTTCTGATTAAAAATATATTGCTTAACCACTACCCATTTATTTAATCTTGTCATTTCCAGCAATGCCAGTCGTCACTTAACGCCCAACGTCCTAACATCTCACTGTCCAGTGGCTTCATATGCACCGGCGTGAATGGTGTATCTGGCGGCAAAAGCGACAGCGGAGGTCCTCTGATGCTCGAAAATCGTCTTCCCGGAGCATTCGAGCTGATTGGGGTTTCAAACTTTATGCAGAATACGTGTAGTGTGAGCAACCTGCCTAATGTATACGCGGATGTCTATGAGTACAAGAGCTGGATCACCAGCCAGATTAAGCCGTGAGTTGACTGTAATGGATATAAAATAGGGCTCACGCGTACTACAGTAACTCGCACGTATTTATGGGGGTTCCTTCAGCTTACCAATATTATTTCGAGGACACAAATCTATGTTTCATGTTGTTTAATTCTATATTGGAACCTTGTGAGAAGTTTCTTTGGCTTATTCCAAATTCTAAGTACCTACGATCAAACCTTGATTTATGTGCTCTTAACACATTGGTAAAGTTTAATTGTTTTTTTTTTATTTACAATTAAAACCAAAATTTTGTTTGTATGGGAATTGCCGCTTGCGGAACCCTCTTAATCCACCAGTCTATGTGTAAGGAACCTAGCACACAGACAACTTTTACATCGACTAAACTGTTTAGACGAGATGGGTGCTTGTCTTGACTCAACTATGGGGTTGTCTATGATAAATGAATCATGTGATGTTTTTTAGCAACCCCGCCCGTCCCCCATGGTGATACGTGGTGAGGTTTTAGACTACCCCCCCTACCCAAAAACACGTGTATTTTTTTTTATACAAAGTATCTTTAAAAAAATCACGGTTTAATTATTGCTTAGCAACAGCGAGTCAAGGTCACGCACCGCTTTTCGGTTTACAAATCGCGCGTTCAAAGAAAAAATAAATACACGTGATATCTCACTGCACTCCCCCTCCCCTCTAGTGATATTTGGTGATATTTTTCGAACCCCCTCCCCCCCTTTCAAGCCTCACGTGATTAATGGACGATCCCTATACAATTTGGTCGATGGAGGCCAGAACATGTATAAGATTTTTTTCAGATGCCTTATCCCGTTTGAATGACAATAGCGTTGCCATGAAATAATATAACATTCCCGTAATTAAAAAAAATTAACAGTATTTCTTATTTATACAATCACGACTTTTAAAACACTCCTCATGAGCAGTGTACATAGTTCGTTGTAATCAGAAAAACGTAACCTCAGATTAATTAAACTGCATGTAAGGAGTGTTGTAGAGCAATCGTAAATGAATCTAGGGTCGGCGGACTAAAGCACATAAGTCAAATTGTCATAAAATTATTGTTCTACAAAACATAAATAAGTAAAATAGCAGTTTGCCTACTTTTGTAAGAAAACATATATTATTATGTTCAATTCATTGTTTCATGAAAGTTCTCTGTTAATGCAATTAAGCTTATAAAATTGTTATAGAATAATTTTAAAATCGGTTTTTTTTATTGCCTCGTTTGTCATTTTTGTTTTGGGCCGACCGCTGACCCAAGAAATAAGACCAGAAGGTCATTTAATATGGTCAAATATTTGTCCGTTTGCTCAGAATCTACCTACGAGTCACAATTGAGAATTTTACTGGGTACACAAATACTTATGTATCTGTCGTATGCTTTTTTGAGTTTTCCGGCTTTGGAGTTTAAAACTTACAATGATCCTGATTTTTACAAGGTTAAAAAATATTTGTTCACATTTTTTCAAAATAGCCACTAACTTTTCAACTCCTGAGCAGTACCATAAGAGCGACTTGTACTAAATCCGGCTGTATGGCAACACGACTGAAAAATCTGGATGGGACTATTTTTATATGGCCTAAGAGTGCCATAGTAGTGTATTTTACTGTAACTTTATTTGTACTAATGAATGCTGGATCGTGGCAGTCCCTGATCTCTGCCTGCCTCTCTGGGATACACGCGTGAGTTTATGTATGTATGTATTTGTAAGAATAAGTTTGTACTTGTACTTAAACTATTGTATGTTAAATAACCTGTTATATTTAATACTTTATGTCTCAAAACACAAATAAATTATTTGTCTATCTATTTTTTTATTTTTCTTATTTCAAATAACATAATACAGGTGATACATTACATTAAAACTCGCCAATACCCCAACTAACATTGTTAACAGAATTATTCTGTGTCGTATACTAGTCACAAAGACGTTTTTTGTCGTAGAAGCTGGTCGTGTAAGAGTCGTGATAACTTTCACCGGATGCGAAAGTGGCCCTAATTATCCGACTAAACAGTAGTGCAATGCTGACATAAAGCTTAACTTAGCACAGCAAATAGTTTTCTGCTGAAGAATCCTTCAAAAATAGTAATGAAAAAACTTTCATTAAATTACGACCGGCGTGACGCGATTAGTCTATTTGTGAGTAAGATGCCGGCGATTATTACCGAATTCTTATTTTTCGATGTGTGTAATTGTCTAAATGATTATCTGGACGAACTCTTCTTTATGAAAATTCTTAATTTTACTAATTCTTAATTTTCCGAATTTTTCATATTCCTAATTATGGTTAGGACGAATGTTGTTTTTTTTCAACAAACAATGTTGTTTTACTTCAAAAAGTACAGTTAGCTAAGTTTGCCTTTCTCGACCTCTTTCTTCACCTAACCGCTCCTATGCGGAACTCTTTGCGATAGTTTCGATAATCAGGAAATACAAACCTTTTTTTTATCTACACTTTTTGAAAAAAGAAGCGAAATATTACGAAAAATTAATTAAAAACAATCAAGATTGAGCCGAGGAAGAGGCGGTCTAAATTCATTACTTATTAAAGACGCAAAAATTTGCAGCTACATAGATGGTCTTTTAAAAGGAAATATTACCCCTGAGGAATGTTCAGAAAAATTTTACCGTTTCAAGTAAGAAGATATTTTACATGATATGTATTTAGTTGCTGCGATATACCTATAATACATACACCTACTAGTGGACCCAACAGTCGTTGTCCTGACTACAGCGCCATCTGCTGGGCTGATTTGTGAATCTAAACCACCCAGGGCGCCACCCAAACGCATACAAAAAAAATCATTCAATTAGGTCCAGCCGTTTAGGAGGAGTTCAGTGACATACACCCGTACAGCAGAATATATATTTGTTTTCTTTAATTTAATTAATTGGGATTTGGATGATATCCAAAACGTGCATTTTGTTTGACTGTACTTATTTCGAAAAATGCGAATTCGTCCTAACCATAATTAGGAATACGAAAAATTCGGAAAATTAAGAATTAGTAAAATTAAGGATTTTCATAAAGAAGAGTTCGTCGTTCATTTGGACAATTACACACATCGAAAAATAAGAATTCGGTCCTAATCGCCGGCATCGTGAGTAATGCGATAAATCGCAAATCGTTGAATTGTGAAAATAGTTATGTTAGAAGCATTACTGACAATTTTTTAGTTTCAAAAGGAATCATTAACACTACGACCGAGACCAAAATAAACAATTTAGTGAAATTGTATAAACGCTACAACAGGCCCCTGTTTTAGGTCGGAGCACATAACACTTAGAAAATTTCGTAGAATACTTTTTTTATATTTATTTTATTTGGAGAAACTACAGGCACAGATAATAAATATTTTATGTTTTACAATATTGAGTATGGACTTATCTGCCCTATGGAACATTTCTCACTTATTCAAGCAGGTAGTGTAAAAGCGGCAGGCGCTTACTGTTGTCTAACATGCAAAAAAAAAAAAAACAGAACTAGGTATAAGCCACTCAACAGGTTATAATTACATAATTCATTCTCAGTTAATTGTGAATAAATCCTTTTCAAACTCATACCATTTTTCTATGTAGCCCCTTTTATAGCCAGCTGCTGGGCAAAGGCCTCCCCTTTAGTTCACCACATCCCTGCTCTCAACTCTTCCATATTCCTGGCCACATCCTGCCAACCCGGTAGACAGGTTCTGAGTTCGTCGGGTCGGCCACGTTTGCGATTTCCGTGGCGATTTCAGTGGCGATTTTTGCCCAACTACCTGGGCACAAGAATCGCTCATAGCCCCGGCTGCCTGAGTTATCTTAAACGATCACGAAGGTTAAGCAACACAGGGCGCGTTCAGTGCATGGATGGGTCGCCGTCTATGCCTAACGCTAGTAGCATTTTTCCGAGCGGTTCCGTGCTTCGCAAGGCACGTTAAGCTGTTGGTGCCGGCTGCCGTCGATAGATGGCAGTCGTTAAGCCAAGTCAGAGGCCTTAGGGCGGCTTGACAACTTCTGACAGTAGACGAGCCACTAGTCTACAAGCCTCCACCAATCCGGACTTGGCCCCCGTGGTGGAGTATGGCCTATACCTTCCTCAGGGAAGAGACCCGTGCCCCTCGGTGGGGACATAATGGATTAAGTTGCAACGACTAATGAATGTTGAGGAAGCGACAGTGATCTGTCAGGATCGTAGCAAGTGCCAGTCCCTGGTCTCTGCCTACCCCTCTGGGATACAGGCGTGAGTTTATGTATGTGTATGTATGTAAAAATAACTACTCAAACAGTCCTCTTTTAACTTTAATAATGTTACATTAAAAATATCCAGTGTTTATTTTCGCTGAAGAGATATAGAGGTTGGACATACGAGTATTATGCAGAGGCACGTACTTTCCTAAATTTAATTGCTGAGATACCGATACCCACAGTGAACCTTGCCCCTTGCTCTCGAGTGTAGATGTTTTCGCGTTGATTTCAGTAGTTGCGAAAAGGTCATTGACGTTAAATACTTATAGTTAGGTGCATTCGTAATTTTATAAACTAAAAATTTTATGTGTTTGTTGTGAAATCATCACTTTTCAAAGTTTTTTTTTTTACAAACGGATGGATATAACGAAACTATAAAGTCGCTTATGGCAAAACCCCTCATGGTTATGAAAACGACAAATGGCTGATGATGATGATGACGATGATGATGATGATAAAGTCACTTATGATACTTTTTAGGATTCCGTAGTCAACAAGGAACCCTTAGGGCGCTTATAAACGGGCGGCACTTGGGCCAAATCCCGTTGATGTGTGCCGACCCTAGTCTCTGCCTACCCCTCCGAGATACAGGCGTGGGCTTATGCAATATATGTATCATTTTTAATGATAAGGCCGCTGTCTGTATACAAATGTCTGTATAATTTCCTTTTTTTGTGTATACTAAAGTGTTCTATATAGTTATTGTCGGTTTGAGATTGTCATTTACAACTTTTGTTTTATGACTTGTGAATATGTTTTTTTTTTTTTTGTAAATTTTCCATTTTTTGAGATAAAATACTAGTGCTTTATGCTGTTTTTTCATTGTAGCGACCATGTTTTGACCATGACAGAGGAAAAAAAACAAGACAAACAGACACGAGACAGATAAAAAAGGACACGTGCTACATATATGCATGCGGCAATAAAACAGCCTCAGGCTCAGTATTTGCTGCAGGTTATTACCCACTGCACTGATTTTCTGCAGGGCTTGGTCTAGTGAGTATGGATGGATGAGAAGTCTTCGTAGTTCGCCAATATCAATTACAACTCAATACGAGTACCTACAGGGAATATTCTGAGTATAAATGCCCACAGTTAGCAAAAAAAGTTAGATTTGATGAGAGGTACAGTACAGGGATTCCCCCTCCCCCTCGCGTGAGATTTCCCCCATACTTTTTCGGTAAAGCAATGACAAAAACGCAAATTATTCAATTCAATACAATTCATTTATTTGCTAGAAGATGGATTTACATACCTACATAAATATAAGTACAGATCATAAAACATATTATGGAACGCACATTCTGTCAGTCTTGAAATGCAACATTTATAAACATACACCTTTGTGTATGAAAGTCACTTATTCTAATTAATATAAACGAAATTAATCATCATATCTTCCTTTTCTCGTTAAAAATATCGTTAATTGAGGTGTTCATTTCAATTAACTCTGTAAATTTGTTCTTAACCCTAGACATCTAACCTTCATCGTTTCGACGTATCATCATCATCATCATCAGCCTATGCTTGTCCACTGCTGGACATAGGCCTCTCCTATAGCACGCCACTGAGCACGGTCCTCGGCTACTCTCATCCAGCTCTTGCCAGCCGCCCTGCGGAGATCATCGCTCCACCGAGTCTGAGGACGTCCCACACTACGTTTACCGATCCGCGGTCTCCACTCAAGAACTCGTTTACCCCATCGGTTATCAGTTCTTCGGATGATATGGCCGGCCCACTGCCACTTCAGCATGCTAATTCGGTGGGCTATGTTTCGACGTATACGCGACAGAAATTGTTGTAGTGGAGGGTACGCTAATTTTTACCGGTAACTAAATCTTACAGCTGCCTTATTTTCTACCATTTGGTTTATTTTAGTATTCTGGCAACACTAAAAAGCCACTGACATAACGGCGCTTGTCTGTGTCTACTGTCTCGTACGTAAAAACAAAAGAAAAGATACTTCATTTCTATTAAAACATAAACATAAACATTGCTTCTGGCCCCACACTAGGATACCCTGTGTCGTGGGAACCAGAAACAGCGACGTCACAAACATGTAAACATCCAAGACCTGGGGATTTTTTTGTCCCCAGCCGGGATTCGAACCCAGGACCTCTCGCATGGTATGCAGATACACTACCGCTGCGCCACGAGGTCGTTATTATTATTAAGCAATTTTTTTCTAAAAAAACATAAGGATGGTTGAGGAAACGGTAAGTGAATAACAACATGTAAAGAAATATCGTAAAACATAAGTTATTTAGCTTGATATTCGACCCAGACAATCGAGCCGGTGATTTGAGGTACATAATGAAAATATTTAATTTTTTCTGTGTGTTATCTGTTTGAAAAATTATACCAGCTGCTGGTTTTAAATCGTACCGGTACGAATTATCGATCGTGCCTTTAAATCGTACTGGTACGAATTGAAAACCAAATTTGATATCGACTACCATGTTAGATGTTAATTTACTTGGCTGTAATCAATGTTTGTGTAGGTATAGGTCATTTATTAGGTTTTTTTTTTTTATTTTTATATGGCCGAGACTAAAAGAAAATACTATTCATGGACTCGTGGAATGACATGACATGGAAGAATCTCGAATCTGAGGACTGATTATGTTTAAGAAACATAATTTGTAGATTTTTGAAGAGTGCACATTTCTTTTTGATTAAGCTCGTTACAGTCTTATTATATTTGTAAGTAGATTATGTTTAAGATAGTACATTTTGTAAACATTTTGTTTGAACTCTTAGGTCACAAATACAAAATTTTTACCTATTCGTACAATTAGGTAAGTTAGTTACCTTTCTTTAAAAGCATTTATATTTAATACGGTCTTCGTTTGCTATGTTTATTGGTGCAATTTAAATAAAAATCATTAAAAAAAATCATTGGATTCTATTTCATCATTAAATATAAAGACATCGATCAACTCATTTAAAACGTTATGCAGGCAGATACATTTAGGAATCACTGATTTTCGTACTTTCATTCGTACTACTAGGTTTTACATAAACAGTGGTTTTTGTTGTCATATGAATTTACCATTAAATTAATACGACTACTGGTATTATTACGGACTACTCCCTCAGTTTCTCGTACACTAAAACGCTGTTAATCTACTGTTAACAGCTGTCAATTGACCAAAGTGCATACAAAAAAAACCACTGACAGCTGTTAACAGTAGATTAACAGCTTGTTAGTGTACGAGAAACCGGGGATTAATCTTATATCTTTTCTGATCTTTTTTCTGAGACAAGTGGGGAAAAGTCAAATTTGCTGTTTTGTTGGTCGCAATAAACGCATTTTTACTTTACTTTACTTTTAAAATTAAACAATGAAGCAAAATTTAGTTTTTTTTTTCTTTTTACTTTGTATATAAAAAAATCTAAGTACGATTTAAAGACCGAGTTGTACGATTTATCATGCGATTACCTAAATCGTACCACTTGATGTTAAAATAAAAAATTAAGGTTTGGCCACAAATTTAATAACAATGGTACTATGCAATACTGATTGCTGTCATAGATCTTAAACCATACGGTTCTTAAGTCAATGGTCAAAATTCCTATCTATTACAAAATTAATAAAATAATTTGTTGTTATTTATCGCATACTCTTATTTGTTCTTTCTGTTTAAAATGGCACGCGTTTCTACAAATCAAAATCGATATTCTTATGATTTTTTTACATCAAAACAGAAATTTTATATTAATATTTTGATTGCTAAAAAGTAGTGGTTCATTTTAAGGGAAAATTTAAACTGTAGACATTAGAGCAAAAAAAAAAACATATTTTTTTCGCCCACTCAGTACAAAAGTCAATTTTATGCTCACCATAATTTGCGATATTGTACATATTTTTGTAAAATTTCGAAAAAAATATAGCACTTGGCTGCCGGAATTCGTTGCCTCTCGCCAAGCCGTGACGAACACCGAGTTGACAAGAGACACCACGGTTATCCGCACACGCACCAAAAAAGATAGGGAAGGGTACGCTTATCGTACCCCCTAACTGTAATATTTATTTAAACTAATTTTGTCATTGTCACTGTAGGGCACAGGCCTTCTCTCAGAGAGAGATTATGTGCTTAATCACGACGCGTGCCCACCGCGGATTGGTGATATAAGCGCTGAGGTATGTGAATAGCGCAGACTCTTCAAGATGTTTTCCTTCACCGTTAGCGAGTGGTATTGCTACTAAAACTTCACAAATGTACATAACTTAGAAAACAAAGTCATAGGTCACATGCCCGCACTGGGAATCGAACCTGGGTCGCTCACTTCCGAGTCCAATGTTCCGACCCACTAAACCACCGCGGCTTTTACCATAGCGATGGTTAAAAAAAAAATGTAACTGTTTATTTCAGAAATTAGAGAAATAATTATTAGTTAGCACAGGGTAGGCTGGTTTGGGACCAGGTCAATAGATTGTACTGTGTGGAAGTTATTATTGTCATCATCATTTTATTATTACGTACATTCGGTATTGGTACATTGCTCTCAATGTTCCAATAATTTAATTCCAATCTCAAAATTTATAAAACTTATTGACTAGAGACAGAATAATGTAAGTATCAGTTATTGTACGGTAAAATCCCACATGTACTGAAGGAAGAAACTGACTCCTAAGATACAGGGTCCCCTAGTTTAGGAGTCAGGGACTTAACTAGCCATGTAAGATAAACTGTAATTTTGTAAGTGCTTCCTGAACTGTAATTAACTTGGTCAATAAATTATTACTATTATTATTATTATTATTAATGTTCCTGCCGAAGCACCAGCACTGACCGTTTGCCTTCGCGGCTGTGTCAGTCCCTCCTCAAGGCTCAATATTACTGACGGTCCAGTTGTAATACTCGTACACGTTTGTGTACACCCCCGGCACGTTCTCCAGACCGCACGGCGTCACACCGAAGCTCACGACTCCGACCAGCTCGAACACCTTATTGTACAGGTACATGAGAGGCCCGCCGCTGTCACCCTTGCACGTGTCCTTCTCCTTCTCGCCCCCAGCACAAATTTGGCCCTCGCTTAGAGGCACAGTCCTTCCTGGAGATACATTGTACGAAGGCTGGCATTGCTGGAACAATAAAAAAAAAACCATTTATTTATTTTGGACAACTACCCATACAATAAATACTTTAACTTAAATTATAGATACAACATGAAATATAAAGTGAGGAAACTAGTTTAACCTCTAGACCAGTGGCATTTTATTATGTCATCCAGACGGCAGCTAAGGTTTTCGACATTTTTATTTTATTTTATTAAAGACATCAACAGCGAAAACAAATAATTCGATCGCAATAATAAAGATACAATTTACAAGGCCATTAACAGACATTCTTAAATGGGCAGTTCATAATTACTAGAAATATACCACGATAACGCTTGGCAATATACAAACAAATATATCTTATTAAAAATTAAACTAAACAAGATTTTCCACCTTATATGTATGTATGTGTGATCAATGAGTGCGAATGAGGGAGGAAGGGGGGGGTTCTCCTATAAATTACGTATTATCATTGAGTATAGTTAAAATACTATGCTTAAAAGAAGCCTTGGAAGCCTTGGACCCACGTGAGTGACCCACTTTGCAGTTAGGTTTTTTGTCCTCAGCACGGGTTAGTGCAACAAAAAGAATACATTCTTTTCTTCTGTGAATGTTTTGTTTGCCTATTGGATGTCCTAAATAAATAAAATAAAAAATAAAAACTTTTCTAAAAATGACTAAAAATGTCATTGTATGTTTGACATTTTTTTAATCTCTTTATTGGTACATAAGTCTTTACAAGTCTTTTTAAACATCTTAACTATTCAATTGCACAATTTTTAATTACTAATTTTGTTGCCTGTTTGTAATTTTTTTAATATTTTCATTGGTAAATTTGACTAATACTAGGAATTTATATTAATTATAAATGTACTGCATGCAATGAATAGAATAGAATAGAATGGAATGGAATGGAATGGAATGGAACGGAATGGAACGGAACGGAACGGAACGGAACGGAACGGAACTGAACGGAACGGAACGGAACGGAACGGAACGGAACGGAACGGAACGGAACGGAACGGAATGGAATGGAATGGAATGGAATGGAATAAACTTTATGCCAGATATGTTTTAGCCCTAAAGTATTGTACGGCATTTTTGTTAATATTTCGTGTTTGGGTTTTTCCTGGTACAATAAAGAATATTCTTATCTTATCTTATTTGTATGCCCTGTGAGTAAAACATAGAGATACGATTTATACCTAAGACCCTCAACCTCTAATCAACACCTATGTTTATCTATACTAATAATAAATCTGTAAGGGTCGGTCATGGAGTAAGTTAGTTTGTTTTCAGAGATATTGTGTTTATAGGCTCAATATATGATACTGAAACTAATTTCACGATTTTTAGAATTTTTTTCTGTATGTGTGTATGTATGTATGTTCCTCCATAACTCTTAAACCAATTATCCGAATTTGATGAAATTTGGTATAAAAACATATAGACATCTGGGACACAGGATAGGCTATTTAAATTCTAGCTCCAGTTATGATAAGACGTGGCCCCCATACAAATGCTTCGTAAAAATCGAAATGTACGCGAACGGAGTCGCGGGCACAGCTAGTGACAAATAAATGATTTGATTTGAAAAAAATATTTCAATAAAACGTTTCAGTGCCATATTTTCTGGGTTAAGGATGAAACACACCAACATGGTGACGGTGGCGGTGGCGGTCAATACATACATCCACCATCGACCGCCACCGCGTTGGTGTGTTTTACCCTTCATTCAGCCCCTGACATCTTAGCTAGTGAATATTGACATACGATTACCTCCAAAGGTATGTAAGGCAGCTGAACATGTCGCTTGACGATACTTTCTTGCGTCTCGTTATCGACCTGGCCCCATCCAGCCGCCCAAAACGAAACCTCTTCTCCGGACAGTGACGTGACATTGACGGACGCCAAGCAAATCGGCCGGATGAAGTCTGTACAGTAAAAAAAAAACGCTTCAATAGTGATAGATAATCTATACTAATAATAAATCTGTAAGGGTCGGTCATGGAGTAAGTTAGTTTGTTTTCAGAGATATTGTGTTTATAGGCTCAATATATTTTATATTTTATTCAAATATATATTCAAATATTTTATTCACGATTTTTAGAATTTTTTTCTGTATGTGTGTATGTATGTATGTATGTTCCTCCATAACTCTTAAACCAATTATCCGAATTTGATGCAATTTGGTATAAAAACATATAGACATCTGGGACACAGGATAGGCTATTTAAATTCTAGCTCCAGTTATGATAATACGTGGCCCCCATACAAATGCTGCTTCGTAAAAATCGAAATGTACGCGAACGGAGTCGCGGGCACAGCTAGTAATGAATAAAACATTTATTTTCGAACATAACTTTGAGGACGGAGCGCTGGGCATTTCTAATTCTATCTGTGTACTCTTGGCGGCACCGCCCCATAGGCCGTAAGCTATACTCCGTTCCGCGAGTCTAACTCCTAGGGAACAAATACTCTCATCTAATTGGTCAGTGCGCGCTGTTAGAGATAAGCGAAACAATAAGCGAAGAGGGTCTGCTTCATTATCATTTAGAACAACTTTTGTTCTATGACTTCTGGATGTTTCCTGATCAATTTAAAAACCGGCCAAGTGCGAGTCGGACTCGCGCACGAAGGGCTCTGTACTATTATCTGTACAATTTCAAACTTTTGTTGTATGGGAGCCCCCTTAAATATTTATTTTATTCTGTTTTTAGTATTTGTTGTTATAGCGGCAACAGAAATACATCATCTGTGAAAATTTAAAATGTCTATCACGATTCATGAGATACAGCCTGGTGACAGACGCCGAATAAGGCCGCCAATTGTATCTTTTCTTTTGTCATTGCTGTTTCTGTAACATTTTTTTCCGGTATACAATAAAGAATATTCTTATCTTATCTTATCTTATGGAGAGGATGAATGAAGAAAAACTAACGAAACAAATATATCGAGCGAATGTGAGTGGACAGGTCGGTAACGGACGTCCCAGGTCCCATACTTCGACCAAATAGGGAATCTATCAACAAAGGGCAAGATAAAAAGTATCCGAAACTGGCGTGCGAGCACGCAACGACTAATGATGAAGCAAAGAGATCTACCGGGATCGTGGCAAGTGGTAGACCCTGGTCTCTGCCTTCCTCTCCTGGATACAGGCCTGAGTTTATGTTACGTAAAGAAAATTAGGAGTGATACGAATACATATAGACACGAATACATTGGGTACGGGCGGTTACATGTATATCACCAGTGTTCAGTGTTGTTTAGGATCATCATCACCATCATCATCATCATCATCATCATCGGCCCACGCTTGTCCACTGCTGGACAAAGGCCTCTCTCATTGCACGCCACTGAGCACGGTCCTCGGCTACTCTCATCCAGCTCTTGCCAGCCGCCCTGCGAAGATCATCGCTCCACCGAGTCTGAGGACGTCCCACACTACGTGTACCGATCCGCGGTCTCCACTCAAGATTGTTTAGGATATCGCAATATAATTTGGCTTGATATTCAGGATACGTAAAACTGGAAAATATCGGTACTAACCGATTATTACTAAACAATAGTATCATTTCGTTGACCATCAGTTCGCACTTCCATCCGCCTGCTATACATGTGTCCCAGAACATAGTGCCAAGGGGTAGTCCAAAGATAGAGCACCTTGGAGGGTAACCAAATTTCTCCTTAATAAAATAAAATTCAAATCATCCTCAATTATTTAAAAGTTTAACGGTCTTCTTTATAAAAACACGATTCCTCTAAAACATTCCTCAGAGGCAATTTATTTAATCTGTGGTTACGTTTTTCCCTTTGCCACAGACTATTTAAACTGCCTCTGAGGAGTGTTTTAGGGAATCGTGTTTTTATAAATAACAACGTGCAACTTTAACACGGATATAATTTATTTGGTGTGGTTTTGTTTTGCTTTTATTTATTGATCTAATTTTAATGAATTTTAATTAGGATAAACTATCCTTGATTATTTAAATTGTTGAAATGTTACTAAAACAACTGTTACTAACACTAATTGGACCTGAGTTGTATGAATAAAATAAAATTATTTATTTATTATTTAAGGTGGTTAATTGTGGAATTCAGTATTTCTTTTTGTCGCGTCGCTTAAAAATTTTAGAGCCAATTTAATTTTACTGGGAGTTGAAATCTTCGTTGAATCCGGTATCACTATCCGGTACCGTTTCACACTTATTTTCAGCACACCAGTGGGCAGGGATCAAAAGGCGAAATAGTCTACCTACGAAGGGTTCCGTTTGCGAAATATTAAGCTTTCAAGCGCAATATTTTCTCCGAGTAGGGCATCCTCCCCTCTCCTGGCTAAGCGGTTGATTGTAGAAACGTGAAAAAATTAACTACTACAGTAGTACATATAATGAACTTGAAAGGAAAACTATCACGGCTAAGCAGGCTTTAAAAGTTAATAATAATACATTTTTAATTGTTGGTTTAATTGTTGGTTTAATTGTTTGTTAACGAGTAATAGGCGACCGACTTATAAAAGGAAAACTTCATACAAAATCCATTAAAAATTACTTTCATGAAGTTGTTAGTTCTGTAAAGCAGACAAAACGCCCTCTTCCTGCGGAACGCTACACTGCGCAGGCCCACTTGGCCGGTTTTTTTTAATCAAATTAAATAAAATACATGGCGAGGTTCCTCTCAAGTGTGAGGTAAGCATTTGAGCGGTATCTGGTTTATATCGAAGTTTATAGCAAAATTGAGGCCTTAATGATAAACTGGATGAGCCAGTCAACCGCCGAAATCCTCACCTGTATATGGAGCTGACCACCTCATCCTGATGAGTGCAATATCGTGCCGTTGCAGGGCGCTGTGCGGGTCATACTGCGGGTGGACTATGATCTTCTCTATAGGAATGATCGTGATGCCATTGGTACACTCCTCGCCACCGCCGTCGCCCTCGACGCAGTCCTTGCCTTCGTTCGAAGTATCGTACTCTCCTAGCCGGATGTTAACACTGTTAACAGACATTTGTTTGTTAATTGATTAATAGAGTCATCTGTGAAATTTTAGTGGCGATAACACTTGCTATATAACTATAAACGTTCCACTGTAGGGCACAGGCCTTCTCTGGGAGAGAGAGAGAGAGTACGGGCTTTATTGCCACGCGTGCTCACTGAAAATTGTCTGAGGTATGTGAACACCTCAGACACTCAGGTTTCCTCACCATGTTTTCCTTCACAGTTAGCGAATGGTATTAGTAAAGCTTGCTAATTTTGAAGGAACACATCCTGGGGAAACCTGAGTGCCTGAGTGACACGAAAGTGCGGAAACACTAGTGTGCGGCAGGCGTAACTCTACATAGGTCCTTAAAGCGCACTATTTTGGTTTTATACGAGCTAGATTGGAATGAATGTATAAAATACACCATGAATGGTGTTTTGAGGACCATACCAAATTAACGTGCTGCAGCAATTTGGTTTGCGCCAGTTTGGTTTTGTTTGGTTCTTATAAAGGCACCATATTAGCTGGAAGAAAATACTTACTAGTATTAAGCTCGCCTTTGTACAAACACCTCTTGTGCAATAAAGTATTTTTGAATTGAATATTTGCATTTTCCAAAAATATCCCAACACAAACTTGAATCTGTGAGAACCCTTCGGTGCGTGCGCGCAGCGGGTCCGCGGGTCATTGTTCTGATAGACGGAGGGGCGGTACTACATCAACTTTACAGAAGCGTTATTATTACATTGGTGCGAAATCTAATCTATTGCTAAATCGATTCTATTGAAGTGTTTTATAATTTTTGGTACGTACTATTGCAATTAATAAGTATAAAAATATTCTCCTTCATTGATAGTATCCAAGGATACTGGTCGACATTATTTGTATTCGAATTTCTATAATTTTCTTATGTGGTACAAATGCATCTGTTTATTAATTTTTTGTTAGTACTTTTAAGTTTTTTTAGCGGTAAGCTCTCCCTGCATGACACGTTTTCATCATTTGGCATGAAAACCAGCGCTGTTTCCAAAAGAAATAGCAAACGCTAAAATAGTATCATTGTCACACGCACACTCCTTTATTTACTATTATATGTAAGCATGTTTGTTTGTGGCAATAATTCATTTATTCATTGATTCATACTTATTGTTCGCGAAAGTTTCGAGACAAGATTTCTAAACTATTTTTTTTTATTTTTTTATTTCAAGCCTGTACTTTTAAGTATTAGTCTGAATACATGGCATTTTCATTACTAACCGCGGCTCTACAACCACCCAGATTTCAGCGTCCATACATTACAATGATGACGCACAAATCGAGGTTCGCAAACGGTTTTAAGGGTTCCGTACCCGAAGGGTGCCAAACGGGGCTCCCTTCATTACTAAGACTTCACTGTCCGTCTGTCTGACGTTCTGTCTTTGTGTCTGGCTTATCACCAGGTTGTATCTCATGAACCGTGATAGCAAGGCAGTTGAAAATTTCACAGATGATGTATTTCTGTTGCCGCTATAATAAAAAATACTAAAAATAGAATAAAATAAATATTTAATGGGGGCTCCCATTTGCCGTTTTTCTCGACCATTGTGTCTAATGTTGTATAGATAATGGTACGGAACCCTTCGTGCGCGAGTCCGACTCGCACTTGGCCCGTTTTGTTATAGAAACAGACAAAGAAAATTTGTGAATATTTCTGTAACTTACGGAGCTATGCTTCCTTTGACGCAGTGACCTGCTGTCATGACATATCTGTTACTGATCAAGGTACCGCCGCAGTCTAAACGAGTCTTCTGGTGTTGGTCCTTGTATTCCAGGAGCACCGTCCAAGGATACTGGTCGATATTAGTTGTATTTCCTCCTATAACGTGAAGAACAAGATTGACTTCAACTTAACTTCCACGCAACACAATCATTTGCCCTGGTCCCAAACTAGGATACCCTGCGCCACGGTAACCAGCCAAGGACATCACAAACATAGAAATACACCCAGACTGAGGCCATTTATACAAATGTAAGCTTCCAGTGGGAATTGAACCCACGACCACTGGCATGAGTGAGTGAGGTGTTTATCATATACCTAAGTACTTAAATCTCCACCTTACATTGTTCACCTACGGACCTGAAATCCTATTGGAGTTGGTGCTTGTACCACAGCAACCAGACCCTCGTTTCGGCAACAATGGTGACGATATCATACAGGGATCCCTAATAGGGTTTTCCAGTTGGCAGCACACGTTGTAGGTCTCTGGGCCTTCACACCTGCAACATGAACGAGGGACAATTTTAAAAAACCTATTTAGAGGCTAAAAATTCCACCCATGCCGGGACTTGAACCCGCGACAGCTGGCTAACCGTGCCAGCGCTCTCCCAACTGAGCTAATGGGCAAGTGCAGGCATCAGCAAAATTTCAAGCCTCTTTACAAACTTCTCTGTATTCGGCCAGATGTACGTAATACAGAGAAGTACACGTACAGCTGCATGTACGTAATACAGAGAAGTTTGTAAAGAGGCTTGAAATTTCGCTGGTGAGCACTGGCAATGTTAGCCAGAGGTCGCGGGTTCAAGTCCCGGCATGGGTGGAATTTTTAGCCTCTAAATAGGTTTTTAAAAATTATCCTCAGCACGGGTTAGTGCAACAAAAAGAATTTAATGAACAAGGGATTCAAACTCTTGGGTGACTTTGAATTCGATCACCGTTTTCTTACCACGATTTAGAAACATGTGGTGCTAGTTTTGAAAACAATTACGCGTTGAAAA
Source organism: Yponomeuta evonymella (assembly GCA_963969515.1). Classification (NCBI taxonomy): domain Eukaryota; kingdom Metazoa; phylum Arthropoda; class Insecta; order Lepidoptera; family Yponomeutidae; genus Yponomeuta; species Yponomeuta evonymella. The sequence continues at coordinate 3,206,063 of OZ018366.1, read as the reverse complement.
TAGTACATTACATAACTAAGTCCGTAAAATAAAGAAAGGCAGATATAGAGGGCTTTCTATTTTACAGTCCGTGTTGTGTACACAATTTTATGTCGTCACTTGGCCTCAAAGTGGGTTTTCCCGTACGCGCAGCGTGCGGAAAAACCCGCTTTTTAAACAGCTGTGGCATAAAATACGTTTTTGTTACCCAAAACTACTGACTATTGACTGCTTCGTTGGTCTACTGATTTGATTACCATGCCAGAGGTCGTGGTCTGGGGCCTGCCGTATATTTGAACAAATGGCCTCAGTCTCGGTGTATTTCCATGTTTGTGAGGAGGCAATGACGTCTGGTTACTATGATTACTATGCTATGGTACACGGTATCCTAGTTTGGGATCGGGACACGTGATTGTGTTGTGTGGAAGTAATTATTATTATTAGCAAAGCAGATTTTCGTTTTTGTAGTCACTTGAGTTGTTTTTTGTGAGTAGAGAGACAAATTTTGAGAATAAAAAGCTTGCGGATCAAGAGCACTTTGGTTGCACTCAGGAGAGTATAGTGATATGTGGGGTACCTACCTGAAAGGCTTTCTATACATCCTACTATATAAATGTGATTTTATTCTAAATGGGAAAGTTTGGATGTTTGTTGTGTAACGGCTGTACGGATTTACATGACACTTGGCATACAGATAGACAAAGATCTGAATTGAGACATAGCATACCTAATATAGCGGTAATACGTTCCAGCGGGATAATATTTATTTTAAATTTAAGATAGATGGCGTTGTGCGGGCGAACGTTGTGTTTTAAAAATAGATGGCGTTGTGCAAGAATCGTATAAACGGATTCTGTGGCGGTACGAAGTTCGCCGGGACAGCTAGTTTTTAAATAAAACAGAGCGCTGGGTTCTTTCTAAGTCAATGAGTACCGTCTGAAGAGCAAAAAATTTATCAAATTGTTTTGTCTCCTAACATGGCTTCACCAATCACTACCAAATAACAAGTTTCTTGTCCAGCTCTAGTGACAACAGGTAGGCGCTTGAATTATTCACAGAATGTTTAGTTCTATATTTGCTTCAAAAATAAAAAAATAAAATTAATATTTAAGGGGGTGATTTTTTGCCGTGTTTCTCGATCTTTGTGTCTAATGTTGTATAGAAATTGGTACGAAACCGTTTGCTGTCCTTCTCTAGTTTCTTCAGACTTACCTTAAATTTCTTACAAATTCTATGGTTTCCTTCGGCCACGGTTTCTTAACCAGCATGGCCTTGATCCTTGGACAGGAGTTGACTCCCACGCATTCGCCCGGCAGGCCGTCAGAGTCGTAGCATTGGCGGTTGACATTTCTCGAATCCACCACAAAACCTGGCGGCGCTGTCGAAGGTGCACTGGTACAGCAAACCTGGAACAGCAGGAACCTGGAACATCAATATCTGGCGGAATAGTATGAATGCTAATTGGCAGCTTCTATCTAATTCGTTGTAAACAATACATAAAAGCAATATTTCAGATTGCAAAACAGATTCTAAAATGGCGCTAACAAGCAAAACAAAATGGAAACTTTTGTGATTTCTGATTGTTTCTGTTGAATTCAAGATCTTTTCGGATTTTTTTTAAATATTTTTTCCTTTAACAATAAATTTACAAGTACTATAAATAATTTCGTTCGTTTGATTCCCTAGCGTCGGTACATTATTTGACGGCTCCACGATTCCCACGAGTAATTTAATTGATTTTGGCCAAAATTTTTTCTTATTATTTCAAAATTATTTTGTATGGTATTTTTTTTGTTGTAGAAGGAGGTAGGGAGGGAGAGAGAGGGTGAGTGAGGAAGGAAGGCGAGAGAGTGACGATGAGAAATCTAGTTAAAAAAACTAAAAAATAAAAAAAACTGAAATAAAAAATAACCAACCCGACACACTAATAACACGCCACCCGACGCGACCCGACGCGATGACCTAACTTGTATGAATAGTTGCGTTGCGTCGGATGTTCCTAATGTGATTTTGATCATAAAAAATAGTAAGATTTGATTTTAAACGCTACTTGTTGGTTTCTCGATGTACCTAATCTGTCTTGACTCGATCTCTGTCTAATGTTGTATAGATACTGGTACGGAATACTTTGTGCGCGAGTCCGACTCGCACTTGGCCGGTTTTTCTTTCACTATTAACATGATTGAGAGATTGGTACTTGGCACTATTTGGAAAAATAATCTGTAATAAAGATATGTTTCTTCCATTGGTGGCGCTGGTGCTACTGCAGCCCGTTCACGCATAGGGACAAGGGTCTTACCTTAGGCATTTTTCCTGAATTATCCTGAAATCCGCAGAAAGACTTCCTTAGCAGGTCAATTTGCTCTGCTGTCTTGTTTGGTGAATTGATCAGTTCGTTCAAATGTGGGCACTGCTTGTAAAGGACGCACAGGTCGCCGCACTGTGCACCTACGGAACACAAAGAAAAGCAATGGGGAACTGGCAATAAATATGTCGATCTTATTGGAGATGTAATTAATCGCGACGAAGATTTTTCTCCACAACTCCGTATGGCGCCGGATTAAGAATAGCGTCACTCCATTTCCTCCCGTGGATGTCGTAGAAGACGACTAAGGATATAAATTGCCAGGAGACGGGCAGCAGCGGCGATTATCGCAAAACCCCTCAAGGTTATGTAAACCATGAGTGAAGGCTATGTCCTGCAGTGGGCGTCAAAGCGCTGATGATGATGATGAACCTGTCAAAGTTTTTCTCTCCAACTTATTTGTGATAAAAATGTGTGGAACTTACCGCCCTGCACCACGCTCATGTAGGCAGTTGTCATCACCACTGTTAGAACCAATGCAGGTTTAATTTCAAAGCATAACATGGCGCTACGTTATTAATTGTCAATTTTCATGTGACGTTTTTTCTATGTATACTACTGACTGAAATTCGTCTTTACTCCAGTGCTTCCGTTAGGATTACTGGAGTAAGTTAATACTCTGATCGATTTTATATACTTGTGTATACGTCTCATCTTGATTATATGTTCGGCGAACTGACAACAGCTGCAGACGTTGCGATAAGCCACAGTTGGCCGGTTTCACATTGGTCGGTAGCCGCATCGATATGACATCATCGGACTGGCAGTTTCATACATCTACTTAGGCCTTGACATTCAGCAAACAGAATGTAAATTCTTTACGTTGAAATAAATTATTGATTTCTGATTTCTGATTTCTGCCGTTGTGCGTTGCGTGAACGTTGTATGAATGTCACCGACAACTGTTCAAATTTTCCGTCGAATTAGTGACGCGTTAATTTGGCTAAAATTAAAGCGACTTACCTAACGCACGCGCCCTAAACCCACCATTTTGGTAGGACGACAAGTATTCAAAAACATGAAAATTTATTTATTTATGACAGTGATAACAACGGTAGAAGCCGCGGACAGACAGACGGACATGGCGAAACTATAAGATTTTCTACGGAACCCTAAAAAGACCTATCAAATTGTTTGCTCGACCTAGGTCACTCATTAACATTAAAAACATCAGCCCGCATTATCAATTCCCAGACTCAGTAAGTATTTAAAACAAAAATAGGCACAGCGATAAGACTTGTCGTTTTTTATCGCACTGCAGGCGGTTTTCCTGTCACCAGCCGAAAATATCTTTGGCAAATTACGAGAAACAGCTAATTTGACTGCTGACAGTTATTGGAAAAAGCGAGCGCACCCAACTAATTAACAAGAGGTTTTCTCATTTTTTTTTTTTTTTTTTTTTTTTATTTTTTTTTTTTTTTTTTTTTATGGCCTGGTTGCACGACCTTTGAGCCATATCTTTATTAATAGTTTTTCGTATTTAACTTTCACTGATTTCACTATATATTGTTTATGGTGTTTTTTACATATTTATACAGTGACTTGAAGGCACTTTTGTCTTTTAGTAATTGTTTAAGCGTTGGCGGGCGGGAGGATTCACTAGTTTTTATCACTTCACTTATTTCACTTGCAAGCACTAGTCTGTCGATTAGGAAACTTTGACATTCAAATACCATGTGATCAACGGTACCTTCATTGGTTTCACAGAATTTACAAACATTGGAATGTATTATTCCAAGCCTGGCTAGGTGTGATGGCGCTCTATTATGACCGAATCTCAGTCGGTTAATAGTGGTAATATAGTCACGGCTGGCTTCTTTCAGATCATCGTACCACGGTTTTACTGGTAAGGTTTCTTGTATACTTCCATACCATTGCCCTTTCGTTTCTTGGTCCTTCTTCCAGAATTCTTCCCATAACTTATTTATTCTTAAACTTATAGGATACAAGTAGTCACTCATAGGAACATTCATGGCATGACTAACATCGAGGCTATTTATCCCTTTAAAGGCTACTTTGTCTGCAACTTCATTTCCTGTGATACCTTTATGCGATGGCACCCACATGAAAGATATGTCTTTACCATTGAGATAATGGTCAAAATTAATTTTTTTTAGTATATACAGGATAAAGTTACTTCTAAAACTAATGTTTATATGTACAAGACCCTGGATTAGACTTAAAGAAGAGGTTTTCTCAGATATAATATTAACCGACTGCAAAAAAGGAGGCGGTTCTAAATTCGTCGGAAACTTTTTTTTTTTATTTTGTATGTATGTTCCCCGATTACTCAGAACCGATTTTGGTAATCGAATTTGGGGCCAATTTGGAAAATTATTTTTTTGGTTTAAAAGGGTAAATATCCCAGCTGATTTTATGGTACGTATGGTACATATGGGAATTCTTCAAATTTTAAAGGCAGACAAGCATAGTTGGTCGACGACGCTAATCGCGCGTTTTAAATGTCAAAAGTCGTGATTTCGCAGTACATTAATTGTCAAATTCTGACACGACCCCCTACTGCCGAACAGAAAGCCGTTTCACGTCAAAATAAAATTTAATCGTCAAAATCTTCAAAATATCTAAAAACTTAGAATTCAAACTTAGGGCTTCAATATTTATAGCGCATTATAAAACTAGTTATTAGGAAACCTGAGAGCCTGAGGTGTTCACATACTTCAGCGCTTGAAATTGTCAAAAATCTAATATACTTAATTTTAGTGTTTCTAGCAGCCAATATATCTTTTAATATAGGGTGTTTATTTTAGACAGGGTTATTAATTGATTCTTTATCATCATCATCATCAGCCATTTGACGCCCACTGCAGGACATAGGCCTCCCTCATGGTTTTCCAAGCTTCCCGGTCTCGTGCTGCCCACACCAGCGACTCCCCGCCACCGTAACCAGGTCGTCAGACGATACGGCCCGAGATTCTGTTAATGCTCTGTAGCACAATGGCAGCCCCTTCATGGTTAAAAACCATGATGGAGGCCTATGCCCTGCAGTGGGCGTCAAATGGCTGATGATGATGATGATGATGATGACAATGGCAGCTGCATGAACGCGGCGATTTCATTTCTTTGCTGCTACAAATGTACGTGGCATACGCACCAAACCTTCTAGCCTTCAATGGTATGACAAAACGCCTCGCGTGACCCGACCGTGTTACTGTCATTTTACAAAAATGCACTAGCAGAATCAAGGCCCTGGTGGGGGGCCTTCCCACACTGCGTCCTCCGCTCCGCGGTCGCCAGGTCAGAACTTTTTCGCCCCAACGGCCATCAGTTCTCCGAGCTATGTGCCCCACCCACTGCCACTTCAACTGAGCAATTTTTCGAGCTATACTATATCAGTAACTCGGGTTCTTCTGCGGATCTCCTCACTCCTGATTCGATCACGCAGTGAAACTCCTAACATAGCTCTCTCCATTGCTCGTTGGGCGACCTTGAGCCTTCTTATGAGGCCCATATAGTCAGCGTCCAGGTCTCACATCCATAAGTCATCAGTAGCATCAATTGTTTCTTTATGGCCCAAACTATTACTATTTAGGTACTATTACCTACATCTATGGTGGTTTCATCAGCACAACTTAATGACTCGCCATTTTTGGGCATAATGCGCGCGCTAGTATTTATCGCTACCAAGCACTAGAGGACTAAGTTGCGGGGAGAGGGTCCTACCAGAGCCCTCACCATTATTCCATATATTTTACGTTGTTAATAGGAACATTTCGAGGATTATTTCTGATTTTTTGGGGCAAATATCATAAAATTAAAGGTAAATATAACCAGTGCCACAGATAATGCTATTACTCTTCTCCTAATCTTTAATGACTAAATCTGGGACTTACTTTTTGAACACGTTACTGCTAGTCTCTCAGAAATATCTACATGGTTAGCAAAAAACTTTCTCTCCAACACAAAATTCCTATATTTCCAGAAAACAAAAGCTTCGAGTCAAATCTCCAATAAAATATAAACATTTTCCTACAACCAATCAATGCAATTCCAGAAATATCAGTAGAGTCAAGGATATCAAATACCTAGGAATAATTCTAGAAAACCTAACATTTCAAAAACATGAAATCGTTCTTGCAGGCCAGGCACTAAAACTCAATTATTTGATAAAAGTACTATACAGAGTGATGGCCCCAAGAAACGACTGTGACTAATATATTTGACGCCGTGTCAATATTTCTTTTGAAATTAGTCATCATCATCATCATAATCATCAGCCATTTGACGCCCACTGCAGGACCTAGGCCTCCTTCGTGGTTTTCATAACCATGTGGGGTTTTGCCATAATCGCCATCCTTGGCAGGCGGGTTGGCGATCGCAGCATGCGGTTGGAATCTCAGGAAGACGCTGCTACCCGTCTCCTGGTAATTAATTTCCTTAGTCGCCTTCTACGATATCCACGGAAGGAAATGGAGTGACGCTATTCTTAATCCGGCGCCACTCGGAATTGAAATTAGTAAGTTTATGAAAATTTAATGTTAATGCCTTAAATAATTACGCTTTAAATAAATAATTCTTATATTCTTTTTTTTTGTTGCACTAACCCGTGCTGAGGACGATTTTAAAAACCTGTTGAGAGGCTAAAAATTCCACCCATGCCGGGACTTGAACCCGCGACCCCTGGCTAACCGTGCCAGCGCTCTCCCAACTGAGCTAATCGGCAAGTGCAGGCATCAGTGAAATTTCGAGCTTCTTTACCAATTTCTCTATATTACGTACAGGCAGCGACATCTGGCCGAAGCAATTTACATAACTTACAGCCCCGAGTGACCCACTTTGCAGTTTGGCTTTTACATCGGAATGATATCGCTGTACCTACAGTCATGATTACTTATATTCATTTTTTTTGTTATAATGCTTATTAATCAACTCCAAGCGCAAAATACACATTTACAACTTCACAAAAGAAATCTTTTATATTTAAGCGCGCAGAATTTGTTTCTATTAAAAATTACTATAAATGCAACCTCGATAAATTTGGGTATTTTCGATATTGTCGATTTATCAAATATTGTCGATTAAATATTACTTACAACTTTTTCCGAAAAATATACATTGTGCAATTGGGTCCCTGACAGCCTAAACTTGCCACTGCAGTAAGAAGCCAGATGATTGGGTGACCTTTCGATTGTTCTGGTACGTATCATCACCGTGATCGAAACATAATTATGTGAATGATCATTTGAGTTCTTCTCGTCTTGAATTAAATTTCGGTCTCCCGAAATAGGGAGTTCTAGGTGAAAACTGAAAACTTGTACCAGGGACTGCCACTTGCTACGATCCAGACACATCACTTTCGCTTCCTCAACATTCATTAGTCGTTGCATGCACGCACGCCGGTTGCGGGTACTGTTTATCTTGCCCTTTGTTAATACATCTTCTATTTGGTCAAAGTATGTCCGCCTAGGACGACCCTTACTGGCCCTTCCACCCACATTTGCTCCATATATTTTTTCGTCAATCTTTCTTCCTTCATCCTCTCCACATGTCCAAACCATTAAAGTCCTGTTAATTTTTTTTTTGTACTTGTACCTATTAATCCAACGGTAACCGCCTGTTTCTAAATTCAGAATTTCACTGAGCAAATCCTTATGTCGTAAATACAAGTATCTTTCTATCTATTTAGATTACTCAAAAAAATAAAAAATAAATTTATTTCATGCGGTACAATATTTACTTCAAGCATAAATTTTCAGCCATTAACATCTTAGAATTTTAATTATTAAGATTCGGATTTTAAACAATTAATATTAGGTTAGGCTACGTTACGACGAGGCCTCGAAAGTGACAAAAAACGGTATTGCAAGTAAAGCTCTGGCAACAAATGACTGCTACGGTAGCGGTCAGAACGCGTTGGTGTGAGTACTTTACGTCCGTACAAATACTACTGCAGTAAATGACCTCCACTGTAACCGCTTTGCTGTGTTTTATCCTTTAGTAGTTAATGCTCAGCAGTCGGGTTGCTGGTTATTCGGTATTTTTGTCTTTTTAGTGATTAGTTACTTTGAGTAACTAAATGCCGTTGCCATATTTAATTTATTGTATATATTGCGATCCTCATTCTGTCAACAGTAGGAGTGAGCGTTCCAAAGACGCACCGTTTAAAAAGACCGTTTTACTGCCAAGAACGCACAGACCGTTTTTCAAATTCAGAAAAAGCAGTCTCCCTAAACCAGTCTAACTATAAGCAACTATAAGTCGGAACGGCGGCGCGCGCACGTTCGACGCGACAAAACATGGCATTGAGTAGAAGCAGTCAAGTCCCTAAACTAGTCTAAAAAGAGACGGAGAGCGGCGTGCGTGCGACGAACGAGTCGAAACACTGCATTCAGAAAAAGTAGTCTAAAATTATAAATAAATAAATAAATATGAACCTTATCTCTATACAATAAAGACGGAAATTGCACCAAAGCAAAACCAGTCACTAAAATACCGTTTTTAAGACTAGTTTTTCTATCTGGAGAACGGGTTTCGTCTCGTCATTAAAAAGTACAGTAGCACGGACTGTTTTGAATCAGGAATCTAGAGCATAGCTCCACCTAGTAGGGTTCATCTGAAATGGGTTGCCAGTGACGACCCACCCTTAGTTAACAGGCTCTGGCACCTCCAATAAAAAAATATTCTTGTATACAGATACTTTTGGGGAAAAGCAGCTAAAAACATGTTTAAGAAATTTCCAATGAAGTCAGGGAGCCTTTTAAACCATGACAGTTGAAAATTGGCCTAGCGACAAAAGGGTAGAATAAAATCTAAAAAAAAAATAGCGCCCCCACCGTAGTGTAGAGAATCGTTGCCTTACGTATACAGCCCATAGATAAGTATATTTGACTATATACGTCCCACTGTAGGGCACAGGCCTTCTCTCAGGAAGAGAGTATGGGCTTAATCACCGCGTGTGCCCACCGCGGATTGGCGTTGATCGTTGCCTTGGACGTTTAAAATATTGTGTATCATCATCATCATTCAGCCACAATATTGTGTATACGAAAATAATTTTTTGATTTAGAGTTCCGTTTCCGATATATTAAGCTATGAAACGCAAACAGCTCCCTCCCCCCATCTTCCAGCTAAACGGTCGGTTTTAGAACTTAATAGGAAAACTAACTCGGCTAAGTAGCCTCTACAAGTTAACCAGTTATAAGGGACCAACTTATAAAAGGAAAACTTCGTCCAAATTCCTTTGAAAATTACTTTGTTGAAGTTGTAAGTTCTGTAAAGCAGGTAAAAAACCCCTCCACTGCGCGTGGTCCGACACGCACTTGGCCGGCTTTTGCCTTTTTTAGCTAAGACATCACTGCAGTCGGGTTTTTAATTTTTTTAAAGTACAGGATTCTTATCTTATCACTCGTACATATGCGATTCTGCGCTCTGGTACACTGGAACTATAAATTTTTTATTGATTCCCGAAATTATTACGCCACCGTAGTCTCATGCATAAAAGTGTACTTACTATAAAAGCGTAAACCAGTGCACAATTTGGTCACATGGAGAATATAAGTATTTACTTAACATAGAAAATATTGTCGATTTGGAAACTAAAGTAGCCCAAAAATATTAATGAAAAATGAATAATCCAATGATCGTGATTGCGGCGATGGCAACTGGCTACATGATTTGTGTGGTGCGAGGAGGTGAGTGCCTCAATTTTACTATCAATAGTATTTTCTAAGGTTAACACGAGCACTAGACATAATAAAAACTGAATATGCACGAATATTTACTCGTTTATTTTTTCATTTTACAATTTTCTGACGTTTCGGTACTTTTGCAAATCCCGTGGTCTCGGTAGAGTGAGGTAACAGGCGTCCTTTTGAAAGAAGAAGAAGAAGGACTGCCTCGTTGGTCTAGCCATTAAGGCGCTTAGCTAACAAAGCAGAGGTCGTGGGTTCGATTCCCACTGGGGGCCCCCGTAATTTATTTGTACAGCCTCAGTCTGGGTGTATTATCATGTTAGTGACGTCCTTGCATGGTTACCATAGCACAGGGTGTACTAGTTTGGGACCAGGTCAAGTGATTGTGTTGTGTAGTACTCTTTGGTGTGGAAGTTATTATTATTATTAGTTTACTACCCTCGGCAAAAAAAAAAATAAGTTACGTTCCAAAATTATTTTGGCATTTTTTTTTAATTTAAATTGGCAAAACAATTATTTTATGTAAACTCAAAAATATTTATTATTAGTTATTGAAATTTTATTCAATCTACAAAACAATTATTTAAATAAACGGGTAAATATCCGTGCAAATTCAGTTTTTATTTTACTATCAATCCACCCTCCCCAAGTATGCAACAATAGCGGCATTTTTGCTATTTTACAGTAGACGCATTCAAGGACAAAATATGTCATAATTATTTAGTTTGTAGTGTGTAGGCTACCACGTACCAGTATCGACAACTACAACTGCGGTGGTAGCCTAGTGGGTAGAACATCGGACTCGGAAGCGAGAGACCCAGGTTCGATCCCCAGTGCAGGCATATACCTATGACTTGGTTTTCTAAGTTATGTATATTTGTGAAGTTTTAGTAGCAATGCCATTCGCTAACTGTGAAGGAAAACATCGTGAGGAAACCTGAGTGTCTGAGCTATTCACATACCTCAGCGCTTGAAATCGCCAATCCGCGGTGGGCACGCGTGGTGATTAAGCCCATACTCTCTCCCTGAGAGAAGGCCTGTGCCCTACAGTGGGACGTATATAGGCTGCTTATGTTATCATCACCATCATCGGCCATTTGACGCCCACTGCAGGACATAGGCCTCCATCATGGTTTTTAACCATGAAGGGTTTTGCGCTATTCTTAATCCGGCGCCACACTACTAAGCACACAGCTAACACTACAGCTTTGGCGTAATTCATGGCATAATAATAACGTTAACGGGGACGGTTGTATCTTATTTTGTGTAACTTTAAGTTGAAAAGTCTGTTAATTAAGTTAAAACGTGTTTTGAAAAGAATAAATGTGGAGTTTCTGTAGCTTCTTCTCCACATAATCTGTTAATTGTGAAACTAACAGCGTGACGTTCATTAGTAGGTAAGCATTTTCGGTCTTATTTATGGAAACACGATTCCTTAAAGCACTCGACAAAAGCCGATTAAAATAGTCTGTGGTGGAGATTTTACAAGGAAAAGACGTCACCAAAAATTAAATAAACTGTATCTGAGGAGTGCTTTAGAGGAATGGTATTTTTATAAATGAGGCCATTTGTTTTTATAGTGAATAATTTTTTTTGAGTTGATTTGAGTTATGAGGGTTTTCCTAATACGGGCAGCAGCGTCTTCCTGGGATTCCCACCTGCAGTCCAGTATGGACAACCAACAGTATACTGCAATCGCCAACCCGCCTGCCAAGCGTGGCGATTATGGCAAATCCTTCATGGTTAAAAAATCATGTGGGAGGCCTATGTCCTGCAGTGGGCGCCAAATGGCTGATGATGATGATGATGATTGAAGGGTTTTCGAAATAATATAGTTACCCGTTGTACTTGGAAAATTCACATTTCAATATCCCGACAACTACCACCTATCAAGGTTTACTTTGCACGTGAAACAAAAGTGGAAGTGGTGGTCATTAATATGCTGTTTCAAAAAAATCTTAGGCCCTGTCCACACAGAAAGGACGTGGGGCGAGGGCGCGGAAAAGACGCGGCGCGTTGTATAGAGTTCGCGCCCTCGCCCCGTTTCTTCTATGTCATCCGTGTGGGCTTTTGTGAATTTGGGAAGACGTCGCGTCTCTTCCGCGCCCTTACCCCACGTGCTCTCTGTATCTCAAGCCTTAGCTACCAATAGGTTAATTCGCTTCAATACCCAAATAGAGGTCGCGGGTCCCATTGCCACTGGAGGCCCCCGTAATTTATTTGTACAAATGGACTCAGTCTGGGTGTATTTTCAAGTTTGTGATTTCTTTGCCTGTTTACCCTAGCATAGGGCATCCTAGTTTGGGGCCATGACAAGTGATTGTGTTATTTTATTTTTATTTATTTTGTGGCCAATGGGGTGGCAACTGTCAAAAAATTCAAAATGGAGGATGTCCCGTTTTCTTCACTATTTGTACGGGAAAAGCACAATATTTGTAATTATATAAGCCCCAGAGATATGTGGTGTCTTTTTTTAAAAAAAAAAAACAGTGCTTTACTGCTCAGTTTGCAATAGAAACATTGTGGCTCCTAAACCATTTGGAAGAAGTAAAACTATTATCAAGAAGTTAATAGGTTATGTATGATTGATGTAAACAAATAACAAAAAAAATCGAATAATACTAATGAAATACATTCAGAATCATAGTAAAAAGTTATGTTTTATCATTCTTGTTTGTTTTCAAAACACTCGTTAAAAACGGAGGCAGGTTTTAGGTGCCTAGACAGTTAAACCTAAAACTAACCAAAAACGAGAAATGCCAGCCTTAATATCAATTATTCAACCCATTTAGCAAATGTAAAGCCAGCTATTATTGCTGCACTTGTGAAGTAAAAAAATGTTCCTGGGTACTTGTAAACATCGGTTTTATTTAATAAAATCATAGTCATACATTGTAACACGCATTTCTTTGGGCCTAAGCCCGTACCTACCTATCTTAAAATAGGTAAGCAGCAGCACTTAATTACCCAGAGCCAGCCTAAGCATTGAACTGGGTAGATCTGAACAGATATCAATACTTCTGGTAGGAAAATTTAGTTGTTGGTGATAGGAACCTTCAAGTAGAAGTCCCGCAGCATCATTATACACTCATAAAGCTGCTTCGTCTCCAAACTGGAATAAAATTAAAAGAGTTCATGTAGAAATAGTATGATTGTATGAGTAAGTTTATATGGTACACAGTGTGGATAATTTTACAACGATTTTTGATGTTTCTGAGTAACTTTAAATTTAACATTCTACACTTTATAATGAATAAACCAGCCAGTAAAGAGGTATTTAATTCAAGGTATGCGATTATTTCTGCAAGAAATGATTAAAATAGTTATTTCCACAACTAGGGCCGTAAAACAAAGAAAGGCCGATATCGCAGAAGTTTAAGACCCGAGCCGCAGGCGAGGGTCATAAATATGCGATAGAGGGCTTTCTATTTTACAGCCCGTGTTGTGTACACAATTTTATGTCGTCACTTGGCCTCAAAGTGGGTTTTCCCGTACGCGTAGCCACGTGTGGCATAAAAGATTTTTAAGGTTATACGAAACATTCGCGGTATACAAAACATTGTTTTTCAGTTTTGGTATGAACTATATTTTTAGTGAAAAGCATTTCATAACGTTTTCATGTTGAATTTCCATGAAAAAATTCGAAAATAAGCAACACTATAAAACAAAACAAACATTGTCGGGGCAAATCTCAGTGGCGCCATCTGTAATTAGTTTCGTGTTGCCACCCCCATTGAGCGCAAGGTTTTAATTAAAAGCTACTTACTCAGAAATCGGTTTATAGTGTTGATAATTATTAAGAGCCTATTGTTTACTGTAATTACAATTGTATTGCTGTGGATTTGTGTTAAATAAATAAAATAAAATACGATAAGCGAGAAATGGAAACATCAAAGTACTGGAAAATACTTACTGGAAATACCATATTAATATCTTTGTTTACATTCGTAATACCTACATATAGGTACTAAACGCTTAGTTTCATCATCAACATTCAGCCACAAGAAGTCCACTGCTGGACATATTGCATCCTCCATGGATTTCCAAAAAGACCGGTTGGAAGCGGCCTACACAACTACATCCAGCGTCTTCCTGCCACTTGGATGAGGTCATCTGTCCATCTTGTGGCTGGTCGTCCTACGCTGCGCTCGCCGATATGTGGTCTCCATTCGAGAACTTTTCGGCCCCATCGGCCATCAGTTCTGCGTGCTATGTGCCCCGCCCACTGCCACTTCAACCTACTAATCCGCTGGGCTATGTCGACGACTTTCGTTCGTCTACGGATCTCATCATTTCTGTTTCGATCTCGTAGACAAATTCCGAGCATAGTGCTTTTCATATACTTAATGCAATTCCCTCTATTCAATTAGCCTCTAAATAGGTTTTTAAAAACTGTCCTGAACACGGGTTGGTGCAACAAAATGGGTACAGCGATATCATTCCGATGTAAAAACCTAACTGCAAAGTGGGTTACTCCGGGCTGCAAGTGATGTAATTCACTTCAGCTAGATGTCGCTGCCTGTACGTAATACAGAGAAGTTTGTAGAGGCTCGAAATTTCATCGATGCTTGCACTTGCCCATTAGCTCAGTTGAGAGAGCGCTGGCACGGTGAGCCGGAGGTCGCGGGTTCAAGTCCCGGCATGGGTGGAATTTTTAGCCTCTAAATAGGTTTTTGAAAATCTTTCAGAGTATTCTTTCGATAATTCGGGAATTTCCCCAATTTGTTGTCGTCATATAAGTAGAGCACGTTTTTGTTTTTTTTTTTATTTTACTTGTCGTCGCATCCGCCCGGAAAACATGTCTAGTTTTCAGGAAAGTTAAGTGGAAACAAATTCCGGAGTTTTCTTCATGGCTTTCACGTTATAAAGATGACGAGTAAATTGCGAATAAATGACGATTTTGGAAAGCATGCAATCTGAAACTCCAAAGTAGATTAGCATCTATAAAACAATATGCAAATACTGAAAAGCATAAATGGAACTTGAAAAAATATAAATGACAGTCAAACGTAAGCATACCTTGTAATAATTAGCATAACGGTACCTAAAGTCAAGAAGTTCTGAGATGTTTTAATTAGTGGATGGTCAAAACTGTAACAAATTTTTTGTTTGTTTCCGGGTTGATACATTTTTCAAAAAGGTACCACGGAAAGATGAAGTCAAAAAAGATGAGCTGCGCTCATGTAGTTTTCTTTCAGAACACAAACTCTCTTTAAGAGCTTAGGATAATCTTAGTGAAATTCTAGTGAAATATTTTCCCGACTCCGAAATTGCGAAAGAACTTTACTGCAAGATAACGTTTGGGTGTATCCCACTGTTTCTGGTAGGTATTTCTATTGATAGAAATACTGTGACAGATTCTCCCACTATAAATGCATGGTTGGCGGCGGCGGCCGGCGGCAAAAATACCTATCGGCATCACCTCTCTTATGTCGATTTGCACATAGAAACTATTTATTTATTTCCTCTTTAGATAAAGCCTCTTGAACATAGTAGTAATTGAGTGTTATTGATAGAAGTCATGTTTACAAATGTGCACCAATTGCAAACTTACCTATCATATCACTTACAGTACGTTCTTGCTTACAGTCCATCAATGTATCAGATAAAAGGTTTTATAGTACATATGGTGCTACATTACCGCACTAGTGCGATAATGATCACTTTACGTGCCTATGTCGAAACTTCAATATAGCCATATGTACTATAAAACGTTGTACGATACACGTGCGAATAGGTAATTCGTAACTCGTGTCGATATAAAACACTCCCTTCGGTCGTGTTTTAATTTATCGCCACTCGTTGCGAATTTCCTACTTTTCGCACTAGTATCGTAATGTACTATTACTTTATCTTATAACCGCTTCCTCCGAAATTGAAATTACCTTGACCGAGAAGAAACACAACATTTCGGAAACAATATAAAATCAATGTTACTAACGAAAATTCAGTTCAATCGCTTTCAAAAACCGACGAAGACGAAGAGTATGATCTCGCGTCTCCCACATCGTCAGCACTCAGAAGTTTTCCCGAACAAAAGCGCGGAAAAGACGCGGCGTCCTTTCAATTCACTTTCATACAAAATGTGCCTACTGAAAAGATGGGACATAGCCCAAAAAGATAAGACGGGGCAAGGACGCGAACTCTATACAACGCGTCCCTTTTTTTCCAGGTCCTCGTCCCACGTCCACCTTGTCTGGGTGCCCCAGGCCCAAAACCGCACAGGCAGGGCTAATTTAATGGTTGATTGTGTTTGTATCCCTAGAGGCGCGGTGCGGCGACCTGTGCGTGCCTTACACGCAGTGTCCACATTTAAAGGAGCTAATAGATTCACCAAGCCGGACAAAACAGCAAACTGACCTGCTAATGAAGTCTTTCTGTGGATTTCAGGATAATGATACACCAAAGGTAAGTCCTGCGTTTCTATTCGTTAAGAAAATTAACCTTAGTGATGCAGACCAGCCCTTCTATCACGTAACTGTCCACTGTATTGGGTTAACCATTTTGACACAAGTGGATCGATTCCAAAGTGTCAAAATATGTATGAATTTGACAGTTCGGAGTAGGTCAAATCGGACAACTCCATACAGTGGAGGACTTACTACAATTGATAGTTTATTATGTCAATTCGAGGTAGGTACGTTGCGCAGCAGAGTATTCCTACAGACACATTACAGATTAACAACTATAATCTGGCAATCGACTTTGCAATGTGCATAAAATGTTCATAGTATACCATGAATTGCAGTTCTATGAAACTAGGCCCTGAAGAACTAATTCCAACGTCAGCCAGTAAGTAGTATGGCGGGAAACAGAAATGTTTTATTTTTATTAAAGAGGAGTGAAGGAACGAAGGAATAGTTTAATGAATCCAACCATTGCCGTACTATTATCCCTCTACTGAACAACTTTTCTGTGTGGTGCCGGATTAAGAATAGCGTCACTCCATTTCCTTCCGTGGATGTCGTAGAAGGCGACTAAGGAAATGAATTACCAGGAGACGGGCAGCAGCGTCTTCCTGAGATTCCAACCGCATACTGCGATCGCCAACCCGCTTGCCAAGTTATGATGGTTACGAAAACCATGATGGAGGCCTATGTCCTGCAGTGGGCGTCAAATGGCTGATGATGATGATGATGATGAACAACTATCCATTTAAGAGACTCGCTCCCAGGTTTGCTGTATCAACGCACCCACGAGGGAGCGGCCAACTGTGGTGTCGCACACGGCGGCGAATGACAACCTCAAATGCTACACCCCTGACGGCCTTCCGGGAAAATGCGTGGGAGCCAAGTCCTGTGCCAGAATCAGGAGTATGCTGTCGAGGAGACCTTGGCCGCAAAGAATAAAAGACTACGTAAATAAGTCACGGTATGTCTGAAGAAACTAGAATTCGGTATCTAGCTAATCTTCTAATGGTTTTTAATGGAGAACTTGCAAAAAAATCGCTTCAAGCTAATTGTAGAAGCCATGTTAAAACATAAATAACGGTTGTAAAGATTTTTTTCTATGACTAATACTTTCATAACCTGCCGAGAAGTGATTCTAGCACGTGGTACAAAATCATCATTATCATCATCATCAGCCTATGCTTGTCCACTCCTGGACATAGGCCTCTCCTATTGCACGCAACTGAGCACGGTCCTCGGCTACTCCCATCCAGCTCTGGTCAGCCGCCCTGAGAAGATCATCGCTCCACCGAGTCTCAGGACGTCCTACACTACGTTTACCAATCCGCGGTCTCCACTCAAGAACTCGTCTACCCCATCGGTTATCAGTTCTTCTGATGATATGGCCGGCCCACTGCCACTTCAGCATGCTAATTCGGTGGGCTATGTCGGTGACTTTGGTTCTCTGTCGGATCACCTCGTTTCGAATTCGATCTTTCAGAGAAACCCCGGGCATAGCCCATTCCATAGCACGCTGAGCGACTTTAAATTTGTAGACCAGCCGTGGTACAAAAATGCGCCATACAAATCGGGCTTAATCTATTTAAATGCGAATCAGTACCACGATTAGACCCGAAAATTATGACACTTCAAATCTCGACCCACTCTTCGATCTAAAATGGCCTCGTAAACGAGAAAGTAAGAACGTCCTGTACCACTTAGACACGGTCAGTCTAGCAGGAAACTTGGTGAAGGCGCAGATCACACACGATAAAAATCCGTGTTGAGAAACCTAATCCTGATGGTGGATAAAAGTATTTGATCATTAGCTCACACTTTAAAGCCACCTCGTCCACTCGTCACGGCAAACCATTTTCACTGCATCTGCCTTTTCATAATCTCAACTCAAGAAAATTTCATCAGCTGCATCGGCTCTTAATTCATCAATATGAGCATCAAAAATCAAAGTATATTTATTAAAAATCACTTAGAATCTGTGACTTAATGAACGTTACAAGTTATACTAGTCTACAGTTATTCATGCCACTTCAGTTACATATTCCTCTTCGGTACATATTCCACCCGTCTACAGTAACTTCAGCTTGCTAATCCTAGGGGATATCTCAATCAGGTGTGATAAAATCCAACGATCTACATTAATTTCCCTATGCATTTTGCAGGTGTGTAGGCCCAAAGACCTTCAGCGTGTGCTGCCAACAGAAAGACCCCATTGAGGATTCCTGTTTGATACCGTCACCAATTCTGCCGAATCGCGGGTCTGGTTGCTGTGGTGCAAGCATCCCCAACTCGAATAGGATTGCAGGTCTGTAGGTGGTTCACCAAAATATCCGCAACATAACATTGTAAGCGTATTTCCTCCGTAACGACATTTACCGAGTGACCTCTGAGGATCATTTGCGGAGTGACCATGTTCCATCTTGCTCCATCATTTCAATGATACTGTATTTACTTGCACCTTCAAAAGGAATCGCCAAAAACCTAAAAACTGGGGCATTGGCATTGGTCCACGCCGAGATTGAATTGTGAGTTAACTAACTAATTTGTAGTGGCAATACTACTCGCTAACATTTAATGAAGCAGGGATCCTTATTTTCTTATTTTCTTTCGAAGCAAGAACCGAGTTCTGCAGTGGGCAGTATACAGGTGAAACAAAATCCCCAAAAACACACGAAAATGGGGTGTTCAACCCGGCAGCTTATGCTCATGTTAAGAGGTGAAGAATATGTTCACCCTCGTCACGTCAGAGTCTGTAGAAATAAAATTGAATACACATAGTATTAGCACCATTTAAGTCATCTGCAGTCAATGTACTTACTGATGTAAATTTACAACCAGAAAAATATCTATCGGTGAACATATAAGATGAGTTGGCAAATGACAAAGACAAAGATGGCAGTGAATGTAAATGTGTGAGTAGTGACAGTTGATTTTCAAATTACAGGTGGAAAAACGACTGATATCAACCAGTATCCTTGGATAGCGCTCTTGGAATACAAATGCAATAACGAGATAACTGAATTATACTGCGCCGGTTCCCTGATCAGTCTCCGATACGTCCTGACAGCAGGCCACTGCGTCAAAGGAGTCACAGCTCCGTAAGTTGAAGAATCATTTACGACGCTGTATCTGTCAATGCATAAGCAGCCCACATACGTCCCACTGTAGGGCACAGGCCTGAGTAGGGAGAGAGTATGGGCTTAATAACCACGCGTGCCCATTGCAGATTGGCGATTTCAAGCGCTGAGGTATATGAATAGCTCAGACACTCAGGTTTCCTCACGATGTTTTCCTTCACCGTTAGCGAGTGGTATTGCTACTACAACTTCACAAATGTACATAACTTAGAAAACAAAGTCATATGTACATGCCCGCACTGGGAATCGAACCTGGGTCTCCTGCTTCCGAGTCCAAGTTAATGTTCTACCCACTAGGCTACCACCGCAGTTGTAGTTGTCAATACTCTTTACAAAAGTTGTTTGGTTTAAATTACCAAAAAGGTAGAGTCCGCACAAATCTTTTTGGCGGTAACGTGAACATAGTCACAGGTCGTTTGCACATCGCTTGCCGTCTTTACAGTGTATGCGTGAGTAATTGACGTAGTGTGCTGCGTAGCAAATTACTATTAGTCATTACTAAAGTAGTCAATTACACACACGTACACTGTAAAGACAGTAAGCTATGTGCAAACGATCTGTGACTATGTTCACGTTACCGCCAAAAAGATTTGTGCGGACTATACTAGCCAGATCGTACTAAAAATTTGTAAATATCGAAAAATACACCTCATTATTTGCGATACGTTCCCTACATTCTTTCCGTATCACAATCCGTTCCGTTTCCTTTTATCTTCACTAAGAAAAGTAAAAAAAATCAGAGTGAGTTAGATTGAATTTTAATTTCAATAACTAATAATCAATATTTTTGAGTTTGAATAAAATAGGTAATTGTTTTACCAATTTAAATGAAAAAAAATGCCTAACTAATTTTTGGAACTTATTAATATTTTTTGCCATTTTTTCCGAGGGTAATAAACTAACAGTTAATGCATTCAAAATGATACCTGTCCCCTCAGTCTACCGAGACCACGGGACATGCAAAACTACCGAAAGTAAGAAAATTGTAAAATGAAAAATAAACGAGTAAATATCCGTGCAAATTCAGTTTTTAAAATATTACTTGTTACTATTCTTACAAAAGTAGCAAAACACTAATGCTGCGGCCAGACATGCAATACAAGACCAGACATCAACCAAATTCTGTAGATCACAGACCAATGTGATCTGCAACAATATTGGTTGCGTGACTGCAAAAGAAAATTCTAGTTTAATGTAATGTACAAAATATTTAATTTAACAAGGATGTTAAAATATTCTTACCTTAAAAAAAGTCACCGACTAGAGTTGGCGGAAATTGTGCCTAACCATAATAAATAATAAAACCGGCCAAGTGCGAGTAGGACTCGCACATGAAGGGTTCCTTATTATACAACATTAGGCAAAGATCGAATTTGAGAACAGCACCATTTATAGAAACCAACAAGAAGCGTTTAACATTGACATTTAAAGACGTAACATCGGCGCTGTGAAGGTTACATAGATGGCCGCTAGATGGCAACGTTTGTTGTGTGGGAACCCCCCTTAAATATTTATTTTATTCTGTTTTTAGTATTTGTTGTTATAGCGGCAACAGAAATACATCATCATCATCATCAGCCTATACTTATCCACTGCTGGACATAGGCCTCTCCTATAGCACGCCACTGAGCACGGTCCTTGGCTATTCTCATCCAGCTCTTGCATACATCCATTTCATACATACATTTCATCCAGAAATACATCATTTGTAAAAATTTCAATTGCCTAGCTATCAAGGCTTACAAGTTACAGCCTGGTGACAGACAGACAAACAGAACGGGGGACAGACAGACAGACAGACAGACGTCTGCGTTCTGGCAATGTTTCATTGGGATCCGGCATGTCATTTGTAAATAAAAACCAAACTACGTTTGTATGGGAAATGCTCCTCGAGGCACTTTGAATGACCGTCTTAAGAAGAAGATCCGATGTGACCGATATTATTGCAAATTTTCCATGAATGACACAAAGAAATGTTTCCTAACAGTGTGAACGTCCGGCTGGGAGAGTATGACACTGCGAACGATGGCGTGGACTGCTACGAGAGCGACGGCGGTGGCCAGGAGTGTACCAATGGCACCACGACAATTCCTATAGAGAAAATCATAGTCCACCCGGAGTACACCCCCCTGCGACGACGGCACGATATTGCACTCATCAGGATGATGGGCTCAGCGCCGTACACAGGTGAGAATTTTGGCGTTTCACAATAGGATCCATTCAAAATAATGGAAATCACTTCTAAAATCTAACATACCTGACCTTTTCGATTGTTATTTTCAAAGTCAGGACTGAGGAGGTGAAATAAAAACCGGCCGAGTGCGTTTCGGGCCACGCGCAGTGTAGGGTCCCGTAGAAAGAGAAGGTTTTTATCTGCTTTACAGAACTGAAAACTTCATTAAAGTCTTTTTTAACGGATTTTGTACGAAGTTTTCCTTTTAAAAGGTGGTCGCCTATTACTCGTTAACTTGTAAAGCCAACTTAGCCGTGATAGTTTTCTTTTTAAGTTCATTATATATGCTACTAGACTGATTTTTCTCACGTTTCGACATTCAATCGTTTAGGGGTGGAGGGGGGGGACACACCCTACTCGGACAAAAATTTACGCTTTAATGCTCAATATTTTGCAAACGGAACCCTAAATAAAAAACGATCTTACTACACAAACGACCAATCCAACAATACCCCACACTATGGAGTAGACGAAAAAAAATGCATCCTTAATTTAGGTGTAGGGAATAATTTTTTCGTCCGTGTGGTGCCGGATTAAAAATAGCGTCACTCCATTTCCTTCCGTGAATGTCGTAGAAGGCGACTAAGGAAATCGATTACCAGGAAACGGGCAGCAGCGTCTTCCTAAGATTCCAACAGTATACTGCGATCGCCAACCCGCCTGCCAAGTGTGGCGATTATGGCAAAACCCGTCATGCTTATGAAAACCACGAAGGAGGCCTATGTCCTGCAGTGGGCATCAAATGGCTGATGATGATGATAACTTTTTTTGAGTTTTTATTGTATCGTTTTGTCGGCGTGATTAATATTACTAATCGTCTCTCTTGAGCGTGACTAGTACTAAATAGTATGTGACTAGGACACACAGAAAGACGGACGGACGGACATGGCGTCAAAAATCTAACAAACAAAAATCGGATGTAGCGCATCGCTAGAACGCTGACACACATTCGCACAATCGACAGGCCGTGGGTAGAAATCTCGGCATGGGACCAGTAATTTTGTTTTCTAAGTTAGGTTTATTCTAAGGTTATGGTCGTTCTTGGGTTGAGCCCATAGATGACCAGGCTAGTTGAACACTTGCGGCATTAAGGGTTTGTACCAACGTTTTCCGCCACTATACAACGTGTTGATTTGTAAAGTAACGCCCGACTCAGGGTACTTTCTACTCATCAACACGAACAACTTTTACTATAGGGTCGACCTCGAAATCGCGAAAAAAAAACAGCTGCGCCATACTAGAATACGATACCTACCTACTGAACAAAATGTATGGAACAGCTGATATTTTTTTTAAAGATTTTACAGTTGGTCCCATAGAAAGTTGTTCGTATTGACGAGAAGAAAGTACCCTGAGTCGGGCGTTACTTTACAAATCAACACGTTGTATATTTACTTTTATGCTGGCTACGTGTTTTCGGTACCTACTAATACAAATCAACCATTCAAAATGTGATGCTTACTTTCGTCGAAGTCTAACGTAATATATCTTGGTAGTTCAGTGGAAATGTGTCAAGATTGTCATACGCATGATCCGTATTTTTTCCCCAACTATTGACTTTAGAAGAAGAAGAAGAAAAATATTTATTTTACCAACAAGTTACATCACAGAAACAAATTAAGCAGATACGTAACATAATGTGCACAAAAACAGAAAGAAAACGAAAATACACAACAGACAAAACGAATAAATAAAACAGGACCATAGATGTAGCCTGTGGTGTATCTAAGTTGCCACAAAAGGCAGCTGACTCAGCGTTGTGCTGAGGAAGTGATCCCTCAGCGCTAATTTTCAGTCAGTGCCTACGGTAACCCATAATTGTACTACGGAGTGCGTGCCGTGGTGCATAAAGATTAAAGATTACTGATGAGGAAAGACGACTCGAATATGGTTACTATCCCTAAAATCATAGTACTTAGGTAGGTACAAACGAACCATTTAGTTTAAAGATTATAACTAATATTATATAGATAGGCGGGAGAGGATATTCTCGCATGATGATACCTTAAAATTGGGGTCGGGGAGGCACTCGTCATTTAGAAGAACAGGGGCCGTTTTTGAGAGCGAATTTCTTAGGAGGAAATACTTCTATGGTTTTTTTTTGTAGTCTGACTAGTCTGTGACTCTAAACAAGGCGTCGCATCTTTTCCGCGCCCTCGGCCTTGCCCACGCCTGCGACATTCGTCCGTCCGTCTAAAATAAACTGGCCTACAAGTTTACCGCTTTATCTCTTTCACCGTTATAGGTAGTTACCAATTTTAGGGTCGGGGAGGCACTCGTCAGTTTCCTCAACTCGACCGTTTCCTTAATTCGTCATTTTACATGATTCGTCAGTTTTGAGTTATTCGTTAACTGGTCCGTTTCCTCACTCGTCAGTTTTCATAATTCGTCATTTTAAATAGCTCGTAGGCTATTGACAGGGTACCGACGTTGCAAAAATTGGCTGATTTAGAGAAAGCGGTCAAGTGCAGTTCGTACCGGCCTCCCGCTTAAAAATATCTAAATGAATTGAAAAAAAATATTTTAGACAGACGGACGAATGTCGCAGGCGTGGGCAAGGGCGAGGGCGCGGAAAAAATGCGACGCCTTGTTTAGTCACAGACTACGAATAAAAAAACCATAGAAGTATTTCCTCCTACGAAATTCGCTCTCAAAAACGGCCCCTGTTCTATCGATTAGTCTGTACCAATGAAATGAGCGCAAGATGTGCTATAGAGTACCTAAATCATGCACTCTGTGATTGGTTCATTCTCTGGTTATGCGTGACGACGTCAGCGTTGATTGGGCGACAGTAAATGACAGCGTAATCTTTTTGTGTTCTGAGTGTATTACCCATGGATGTATTATTACATCCATGGTATTACCTCACGAAATATCTAGGTAGGCCTGACAGTAGCAGATGCATACATATTTTGCCCTTCGATTGGTAACACAATTGACAAGCCCCTACCGCCTTCCCACAATTGAGACGCGTCAGCACAATCGTGGCCAAACCCACAATTTTCATAGATAAAGATAAGATAAAGATTTATTTATTTGCTAAAACATGTGTCAGTCAAGATACATAAGCATGCATTTTGGATAATGAATAAGATAAATTCGGATCAACATGTTCTACTGTTATCAGCGTACAAATTTGGGTGGCGGTAAGTCTGGACACGGTTTCAACCATTCTGATGTTAAAAAAAACTAACATTAATTTAAATTGCATTATAAAAATTCAATTATTAACATTTCAATTACATCAAGAATATTTAAATAATTACAGTGGTCAATATAATTAGAATTTGTCATTGAGAATGTAATTTATAAATTAAGTACATCAATAATATTTTAATATTAGGGGTTAAAGTATGAAATTGCCGTTTTATTGCAATAGGTTCTTTGAATTGACATAGAATCTTCATGGTGTGAGGTTTTCGAATGAAACTTTTTTCAAATGGTTTCTATTATGTTCTTTTTTTAAAAAATGTGAAACATTTGAATATCGACTTTCAATTATTTTTTTATTCAATTTAGACAAGAAAGATGGATACTGCGAAAATTCGAGTGATTATGAGGCACCCATTTTTCGTATTTTTTTATTTTATTGATTTGACGCAGTGAGTCAATATTGTGGGTAAGGTAACGTTAAACCATGCCGCTAATTCCTGGGTAGTTTGACTAGGGTCGGCTTCCACTATCTCACTTAATTCATCGTTACTCACCTGTGTGGGCGGTCTTCCTCGTGGCTCGTTCTTTAAGTCGAAATTTCCATCACGAAAGCGTTTAAACCAAAATCGCACGGTGCGTTCATTAGTAGACCCCTCTCCAAACGCAGCATTGATATTGCGGGCTGTTTCTGCCGCGTTAGTTCCGCGTCGGAACTCGTATTCAAAAATCACTCGAATTTTCGCAGTATCCATCTTTCTTGTCTAAATTGAATAACAAAAACAATTGAAAGTCGATATTCAAATGTTTCACATTTTTTAAAAAAAGAACATCATAGAAACAATTTGAAAAAAGTTTCATTCGAAAACCTCGAACCATGAAGATTCTATGTCAATTCAAAGAACCTATTGCAATAAAACGGCAATTTAAATAAACAGCGGTGACTACTTTAATTAGAATTTATCATTGAGGAAGTCATTTACACTATAATAACATTTATTAACTAATAACGATTTAAGCTTATTTTTAAATAGGGAAGTATTTAATTGTTTATAGCATGTTGGTATTTTATTGAATATGATAGGTGCCATACATAGGATGCTTTTGCCCAATAGCGCCGTTTTACAGGAAAAAAGGCGCAGTCTTTCTGTGTCGCGTCTATCACGAGTCACTGTTTCAGATAAACGTGGAAATAAATGAGGGTTGGTCTTCACAAAAGTAGCTACTTCTATTATGTATAATGACGGAAGTGTCAGAATTCGGTGCTTAGTAAATAAAGGCTTACATATCTCGGTTGTCCTAATATGAAACATAGCACGTATACACCGTTTCTGCATTTTAAATGCTACTTCTTTATTAGTCGAATTACCCCAAAATATGATTCCAAATCTAAGAGCAGATTCTACAAGCCCGTAATACGCCGTGAGTAACACATCTGTACTGACTACTGGAGATAATTTATGTAAAACATATGCTGAAGTACTAATTTTTTTAGTTAATTGATTTATGTGTTCTTTCCAGTTTAATTTATTGTCAATTGTCAAACCCAAAAATTTTGCAGTTTCAACCTGATTTATGGTATTATTTTGAAAAATTAATTTAATGTCATTGTTTTTAATTCTTTGGCTGAAGTGCATAATATTCGTTTTCTTAAGATTTATTTTTAAATTATTGTTGTCAAGCCAATTTATTATAGAAGTCAAAGAATTGTTTATATCTGATTCATAATTATTGTCTTTATATTTAATAGTCACTGTGCTGTCATCGGCGAATAGGGATATTGGATTATTAGTCGATTTTGGTATGTCATTTATATATATAATAAATAAAAGGGGGCCCAGTACACTTCTCTGTGGCATACCGTGAGTAATTTTATACGAATGGGACCTGTATGACGCTTCATTCTTTGTTCTGTAGTTCAGCCTTGATATCTCCGTTATTTGGTGTCTATCTGTCAAATATGATTGTATTAAATCTAAAACATTACCTCTAATTCCGTGCGCTTCAAGTTTTTTAGTTAGGATATTGTGGTCCACATAGTCAAATGCTTGTGTCATATCACAATAAATCGCACTGACTGGAGATGTCTTGTCCATTTGACACATAAATTTTTTTAGGAAGTCGTACACTGCCATATTGATTGTTTTATTTCGACGGAAGCCTTTTTGTTCGTTGTATAAAATATTATTCTTTTCTAGATAGTTGTTTATTTCCTTGTAGTAATATTTTTCAAATATTTTAGAAATTATTGAGACTAAGGCAATTGGCCTGTAAAACTCCATTAGTTCTTTGTTTTCTTTCTTGAATAGGGGTTTAACAAGCGTTAGTTTCAAATCCTTTGGGAAAATGCCCATTAATATACCTACTTTGATTAACTATGTGGCTTAGTGGGTGGCATATAATATATATTTATTTGCAACCTTAATTATTCTTGTTGAAATGTCATCCACACCCACACTATTTGTGTTTCTAAGGTTATTTATGATTTTATAAATATCGAAGGGTGTACTTGGAGCCATAAACATCGAGTTCTTTTGGTGATTAATATTACATGTCACTTTATTTCCAGCGCCTAACACTGGTTTAATTTTATCAATAAAAAAGTTGTTAAATGCTGTGGCTATGGCTGCAGGATTTGTTATATAAGTGTCATTAACTTTTATTTTTGCAATGGATTCTTTGGGTATTTTAGGTCTTGATTGACTGATTATTTGCCACATTGTTTTCGTCTTGTTCGCAGACGATTTTATTTTATGATTGTTTTGAGCACGTTTTGTAAGGTTTATGATCTTTTTTAATAATTTCGTGTACTTGACAAGATTTAATTTATTCCTTGTATTTGGTCGTAAGCGAAATTTCCAAAGTAAATCTTTTTTTTTTTTTGCTGCATATTTTGATACCTCGCGAGATCCATTTTGGCTTAGTACATACTTTTATTATAGTCTGTTTTCGTGGAAAGCACAAATTATAAAAGAGATTGAAAATCTCCATAAAGTTTCTGTAGGCCGATGTTGGATCAGCAGCGTCGTAAACGTCAGAAAACGATAAGTTTTTTTTCAACACACCTGCTCGTAAAGTAGGTCTTATTACAGCGCTGAGGCGAAAGGATTTCCCTCGTGAAAGTGAGACGAACAGTTCTCCCTTGAGACCGCGAGGTCGTGGTATCAAGAACCTGCACTGAGACGCAGTTTTCTGGGGAAGAGCGCTCTTGGGGTAGTCTGGGGAAGACTAGGGCTCCCATTAGCGATCCGGTGCAGGCATCCCGGGAGGCGCCGGCTGCTTATTCGACGAGGACCGTCGACGAATCATTGGACATTCTGTAAGTGTTTTACTTGTGTTTCAGTGTTTATTAGTATTTAATTTGGGACCAGGAGGCAGGCGGCCCTGTCTCCTTGGTCTCTGGTAGCAGAGCGGGTCCTATACCCAACATTTTCTGGTAGCAGAGCATGGTTAATCCCTTAACCCTGTGGGAAACACTCACGTTGTATGCAAGTACTATCGGTGACAAATGGTTTTGTAAAAGTTGATATGTATTGTTTTTGCTATTATATCTAGGACAGATATTACTTTATAATTTGTTCGGTTTGTACAAGACGGCTCTTGTTAAAACACTTGTCTTGTTGTAATATTTAGGACAGATATTTGTTCATAATTATATTGTTCTTGTACAAGACGGCTCTTGTTAATCTTTTATCTTTAATAAAATTGTTAGTCTTTTGTATCTTGGAAAGATGTATGTTAGTAATCTGTGGTAGGGTACCCGTTGCTATATATATATACTGTACTATTTAATATAATTTCATCTACATTGGGCCATTGTTGAGTTTTGGTATTTTGTTAGCGGGGAGCTATCAATAAATTAATATTTGTTGTCAATATTAATTACTCTAACGCGATGGCGAGGGCGTCATTGGCCAATGAATTGCGTTGGTTTACCAATGCCCAGGGGCTATTGTCACGTAGGGATCGTGACGATGCCATATTGGAACGTGCAGAACAGGTGTCTCAACGTCTCATTGAGGCGGAAGGGGCCATGAAGTCGTTGTCAGGCAGTACTCCAGCACCCACCCACGAGGTCTGGGCAGGTTATGAGCAGAACTTCACCCAGATCATGGAGATTGGTGACTCCATAGTCCAAAGGGCATCGGACATCAGGAGACAACGTGAGGGTCATGTTGTACCTACTCATACACCCAGGGAGGATTTAGTAAGCATCACAGGTAGGCTGCCCACCCTACAGCTGTCACATTTTGGAGGCGCTGTGGAAGAATGGGTTCCATTTAAAAATATGTTTACATCTCTAGTGGACTCTAGAGGAGACTTGTCTCGTGGACAAAAAATGGCATATTTGTTGTCCACTCTGGAGGGCGAAGCGAGGTCGCTCGTCCAACATCTCAAGGTCGAGGACGACCACTACAGCATTGCGTGGGAGTTACTGAACACGCGATACCAGAACGTGCGCCTATTGGCTGATGCGCATGTCAGTCAGCTATTGGCTTTGCCCAAGCTGACCAACCGGTCACAATTGAGGCTGCAGTTGTTGACCCCAATTACAGTGGCCTGTAATGCACTGAGGACGTTGGGACTGCCCGTGGACGAGTGGTCCTTTCTCCTCGTGCACATTACTTTAAGTAGGTTGCCGACAGACATGCGTTCTAGGTTCGAACGGGAGTCTGCGGAGCGCGATGTCAACGCGTTGCCTAAATTCGTGGACCTCATTCAGTTCCTCGAATATGAGGCCAGGGTCGTGGAGACCTCACAACCGGACTTGAGGCAGTCAGCGGCCCCGACGTGTGGATGTGGCGCCTCACAGAGGCGCAGGGCGTCTCAGCCAGCGCAGCCGCTGCGAGGACGCACTACGGCGCGCTTGGCGGCACTGGCGGCGGCCGGGAAGGACTCGGCTTGTTTGCAGTGTGGGCACGCGGGCCATACTCTGCTGAAGTGCCACGACTGGCAAGGGTTGCCAGTTGCTGATAGGCGGCGCATGGTGAAGCGCAATAGCCTGTGCTTTGGCTGCCTGGGGGACCACTTTGAACGGAACTGCCCCAGGCCCCAGCGTTGTCGTGCATGCGGCGGGCCGCACCACTTAATGTTGTGTGCCAATAGGTCGGGAGCGGACTCTCCGACGGCACAACAGCGGCGCCCTACGGGCGGGGGCCCCTCAGGGCGAGGCCCCCCGTCCGATGGGAGGAGGAGTCCTCCACGAGGCGCACCCCCACACCGGGAGCTGAGCCAGGTACCTGCGCGTGGACCCATGGGGGGCCCCGCACCTGCGGGTTACCATGCAGCCGGCCCGAGTGTGAGTTGGGCCCCTACGGGCGGGGGCCCGATGGTTGACAAGGGGAGAGGGTCTCCTCTCTGCGCACCGGTTCCTGCGCGTGCTGGCGTGGAGCAGCGCGGCTCAGAGGTGCCACAGCGGTACTCTCCGCCGTGCCACGAGTACCCACGGCTGGAGTACCACCCGCCGTATTACAGGTACGGTAGGGCTGCAGGGTATACCCTGCCCAGGATGGCGATGTGCACTCGCCAGCCATATTACCAGCAGGGGCCCCCCTACGGGAGGGGGAGTCTGTAGCTAGCCTGCCCCTCTGCAAGCGCAGAACCGAGGACGGTTCTGCTGCCCACCGCGGTGGTCCGCGTATGGGGCCCCCAGGGAGATTCGGTTAGGGTTAGGGCCCTGCTAGATTCGGGGGCCCAGGGATGTCTATTATCAACACGAGTGGCCGAGCAATTAGGTTTAGGGCTGGGTGCCCCTTCGGTGCCCCTCTTGGGAATTGGCGGTGTGAAGGTTCCGCGTCTGGCGGGGCAGACGCACCTTACCTTTTCGTCGGTACACTCTTCTACGCTGAGGATTTCGGCTATGGCCATGGTAATGGATACCATTGTAGGATGGCAGCCATCTACAGATCTTCCCTCAGGTGTAAGGTCGTGTACGTCGGATCTGGATCTGGCCGATCCACTTTTCTACCATCCCGCTCCAGTGGATCTACTCCTGGGCTCGGATGTATTAGGATGGGTCCTACTAGGCACCCAGAAGGTTCTGGGGCCCTCTTCACTGGTGGCAGTGTCGACAATTTTTGGATTTTCTGTAATGGGGCCAGTCTTTGAGGACTCGACTCCGGACGAGTCGAAGGTCATTGCGTCTGCATCTCTTGCCAAGGCGATGCAAAGATTTTGGGAAGTTGAGGAGCCTCCCATGGTTCCAAGGGTGGATCCGGACCATGAGGAGTGTGAGGCCTTTTATCAAGCCAATACGTCGCGGCTGACGTCCGGTCAATTCGTAACTAGGTTACCGTTCATTGCTTCTTCTCCTGTTCTAGGGCAGTCCAGGGCACTGGCGGAGAAACGACTGCTGGCCATGGAACGGCGCATGCGGCGTGACCCCGTCCTTCGCGATAAGTACATTGAGTTTATGCGCGAGTATGAGGCATTGGGCCACATGTCTCCGGCTCGAGTTGATTGGAGCTCAACTGAGCATTATTTCTTGCCTCACCATGCGGTGGTGAAGGCGTCGTCAGGTAAGCTGAGAACCGTATTTGACGGCTCAGCCCCCACGTCGACAGGGGTGTCATTAAATCAGTGCTTGCATTCCGGTCCCAAGTTGCACAGGGATGTCGTGGACATTATACTGAACTTTAGAAGACATCAGGTGGTGTTTGGAGCGGACATCCGGATGATGTTTCGGCAGACGGTTATCCACCCAGATGACAGGCGTTTCCAGCTGATTCTCTGGCGTGAACACCCGGAGGACCCGGTGACTGTCTACGAGCTCAACACCAACACATATGGGTTGAAGTCCAGCCCTTATATTGCCATTCGCTGCTTGTTAGAGTTGGCAGAGCGGGAACGGGCCCGCTTTCCCCGCGCAGCCGCCGTGTTGGCACGCGACCTTTATGTTGACGATGTGTGCACCGGGGCCCAAAGTATCGAGGAGGCTCTCATACTGCGGGATGAATTGATTGCCATTCTAGCAGCCGGAGGCTACGAGCTGCGGAAATGGTTGTCTAACGAGCCGGGCCTGTTGGAGGGTATCCCGGAGGATCACCAACAGAACCCTAATTTGTTTGAGGACGTGGAAGATCCCAACATGATAGCGGTGTTAGGAATGCAATACCAACCCGTTAACGATATTTTCACGTTCCAGGTGGACCTGGAGCACCAGAGGGTCTGGAGTAAACGGACAGTGCTGTCCACCATAGCTCGTATGTTTGATCCGAACGGGTGGATTAGCCCAGTGATCTTCCTGGCCAAGTGTCTGCTGCAGCAGCTCTGGATTATGGGCGTCTCGTGGGACGAGCCGCTCATCGGGCCTCCACTGGACACCTGGCTTGCGCTGATATCTTCGATGAAGGAGGTCAACCGGGTTGCCCTGCCTCGTCGGATTTTGCCGCCGGGCAAGTATCAGGCAAGTCTGCATGGGTTTTGTGATGCATCCGAGCGGGGGTACGCTGCGGTAGTGTATCTACGTACGGTTGATTCCGAGGGTCGGGTCAACGTCGTTTTACTCTTGGCAAAGAGCAAGGTGGCTCCTATTAGAACTCGTCTGACCATACCTAAGCTAGAGTTGAGCGGAGCTCATCTGTTGTCCAGATTGTTAAGCCACGTCTCTCGTGAGCTGGCTGCCACCATTGACATCCGGGATGTCTTTGCATGGTCAGACAGTCAAGTCGCGCTGGCATGGTTGCGCGCGGCGCCACATACTTTGGAAATCTTCGTGGGAAACCGGGTTTCCCAGATACAGAACATTGGTATCCCCATCATCTGGAGACACGTCCCAGGTGATTGGAACCCCGCTGACTGTGCTTCCCGGGGCTGCACAGCTCCCGAATTGGTGTCTCATTCACTTTGGTGGGGACCAGCCTGGTTGGAGGAACCAGAGACTTCGTGGCCTGTCCAGCAGGTGGACAGGTCGATTCAAGTTTTGCCTGGTGTGCGGGTGCACGCCCTGGCTGTGGAGGCGGCCTTGGATCCCGACTGGCTGCCTGGGCGGTATAGCAGTCTGGATAAACTGCTGGCGGTTACCAGCTGGATTAAAAGATTTGTTCGCAACTGTCGAAATCCGAGTGATAAACATTTGTCCCCAGTTGTGAGTGCAGAGGAACGTCGGAACGCGCTGCTGCACTGGATTCGCATCGTGCAGGTGGACCGCTTCGAGGCTGAACTTCGGATCCTGCGCGAGGGTCGCACCAAACTCAAGGGAGCGGTCGCCAGGTTAAATCCTTTTACGGATTCGGAGGGACTTTTGCGTGTTGGGGGTCGGCTTCGGAAAGCTGACCTGCCTTACGGAAGCCGCCACCCCTTGTTGTTACCAAAGGATGGACCTTTGGTAAAGCTCTTGGTGTCGGATCGACACATTCGTAATGCCCATGCCGGATGTGGGGCATTATTAGCTATCCTACAAAGGGAGTTTTGGATATTGTCTGCTCGAAGAGTCATTCGAAGCGTCCTCTTTCAGTGTGTACCTTGTTACAGAGTGAAGGCTTCACTCATGCAGCCGCAGATGGGAGATCTGCCGCCGGACCGAGTTAATCAGTCTCGGCCATTTGAGGGAGTCGCAACGGACTTTGCGGGGCCGTTTTCAGTAAAAACGACCACCCTTCGCAACGCTCGGGTTGTGAAGGCTTACCTATGCGTGTTTGTATGCTTGGCCACCAAGGCTGTCCACTTGGAAGTAGTTTCAGCATTGTCTACTGAGGCCTTCGTCGCCGCTTTGGATCGTTTTGTGTCGCGCAGAGGCCTGCCCTCACTTATTCGCTCCGACAATGGCTCAAATTACAAGGGTACCATAAACTATCTAAAGGATGTTAATGTATTTTTAGAAAATAATGGTGATAGTTTAAGTCAAATCCTCGCCCGGAAAGGGGTAACTTGGCGGTTTAGTCCCCCAAATTGCCCTCACTGGGGAGGTATCTTTGAAGCTGCCGTCAAGTCAGCTAAGACTCACCTCCGCCGCGTGATCGGAGAGACTGTCCTGACGTTTGAGGAGCTTGTTACTGTGTTTTGTAAAGTAGAGGCGGTCCTCAATTCTCGTCCTCTCTGTCCCCTGTCCCCTGATCCAAACGATCTAGAGGTCCTGACTCCTGGCCATTTTTTGATTGGGCAGCCACTTACTGCGCTGCCAGAATATCCATGGAGGGATGAACGTACGTCACGGTTGTCACGTTTTCAAATGTTGCAACAAATGGGCCAGGACTTTTGGAATCGTTGGTCGGTTGAATACCTGCATCTGTTGCAGCAAAGGGTGAAGTGGACAGACAGGACAGAGCCTCCTAGGGAAGGGGATTTGGTACTTTTGAAAGAGGCCAACTGGCCATCCTTGTTTTGGCGCCGGGGGCGCATTTTAAAGTTGCTATTTGGGGAGGACGGAACTCCACGCGTCGCGGATGTGTTGGTCGATGGTTCGATTCTGCGACGAGCCGTAGCAACGCTCTCTCGTCTCCCGGTTGATTAGACTAGCGGCCTGAGCCTCTCAGCCCGGAGCGGGGGGATGTTCGGAATAAAGTAGCAACATTGTCTGTGACAGATGACACTTACTTTTGAGGTTATTGCACTTGAAAATTTTCTTGCTTGGTTGGCTCGTGGTTGAGCAAATTATACTTATCTAAATTGTTTGCAATTGGATTGCCGGCTATATATCTTCGCGTGGAGTGAATTATAAGCAAGGAGGGAAGGTTCCCGATTCATTTCTGACGATTTGTGGTGAGGCGAAAGGATTTCCCTCGTGAAAGTGAGACGAACAGTTCTCCCTTGAGACCGCGAGGTCGTGGTATCAAGAACCTGCACTGAGACGCAGTTTTCTGGGGAAGATCGTCGACCGTCGAATAAGCAGCCGGCGCCTCCCGGGATGCCTGCACCGGATCGCTAATGGGAGCCCTAGTCTTCCCCAGACTACCCCAAGAGCGCTCTTCCCCAGAAAACTGCGTCTCAGTGCAGGTTCTTGATACCACGACCTCGCGGTCTCAAGGGAGAACTGTTCGTCTCACTTTCACGAGGGAAATCCTTTCGCCTCACCACAAATCGTCAGAAATGAATCGGGAACCTTCCCTCCTTGCTTATAATTCACTCCACGCGAAGATATATAGCCGGCAATCCAATTGCAAACAATTTAGATAAGTATAATTTGCTCAACCACGAGCCAACCAAGCAAGAAAATTTTCAAGTGCAATAACCTCAAAAGTAAGTGTCATCTGTCACAGACAATGTTGCTACTTTATTCCGAACATCGCATTTACACTGATAATGCAGAATATTACCCATGCCGTGCCTTTTACATTACATTATCGCACTAGTGCCTTTTCATTACATATCTTTTTAAATATTAGCAAGAAGTATTAATGTTTCAAAAACAGCTAAGTAGTTATTTGCGTAAATATAAAATTAAATTCAAAATGTGATAAATAATTAAAGAATTTCATGAAACTGCTTGTTTTAGCATTTTTAAGCAAACACTACAATAATTAATGTAAACCTAATAATTAACATAAAATTTATGAATAGGTTAGCAACCTCATTATATCTAGATGGCCATGCATTGCAGCCATCTTTGATGGATGCGCGCGCACAAGAATACTGTTTTGAATTTTACCGCCATACATAACACGAATCACGCACGAAAAATACGCCATCTTTTAAATGGGTTTCTGTTTGTTAAGTTTATTCACAGTATTGCATTTCGTTAGTGTTGTTTTTTTATTTACTTTTCCTCGCAAGTGTGTTGAAAAACGTCGTATGAAACACGTGAGCATTGGTCATTACACTTCTCGTCTCCATTAAGCCTTCGCCTTCGGCTCAGGCTTAAAAACCGACTCGAGTGTAATGACCAACATACCACACTTGTATCATAATGTACTATTACGGACTCTACAATTTTTTTTATATTTAAATTTCTGAAGTCTCATCTCATTTGGCGCCAGAATTTTAATTTTAAAGTTTTTTTGACTGGAAATTTTATTATTTGGGCAGTGTGATCCGATAAACCACATTCCAACACTTCAGTTTTACATGTTTTATTATAATTATGTGCAAAGATATCTATGCAGGTTTTACTAGCTGGGCGAGTGGGCTGTCTAAGCGCCAATTTCATATTATGATTCAAAAGTAGACACTCTAGATCCAGAGTTTCAAAAAATGTGTTCAAATTATTTTGTTTCGGAATTCTATACACACAAATAATAACAATTTTAAAGTCAATTAGTTTCACTGCACAGCACTCGAATATATTAATTAAAGACATTTTTTTATATCTGGTAGGTTTTGCATTTATACTGATTGTTCACCAGAATACATGATCCGCCTCGTTTATTGTCATTTCTGCTAAAGCATGCTGCCAGAGTGTAGTTTGGAAGATTTAGGAATGACTCCTGTCCTGCCATCATAAAATGCTCCGTTATACATATCACATCTGTTTATATTTTTGTACTTATTACTGCATATTCGTACTTATTACAATTTATTTAAAAAATTATAAATTTTGATGCAGCACCGGCCTAACCCTAGTTTCACCCATGGATAACAGATGGTGTTGTAGACATTATTTTTGCGCGTATTGTTTTTGCCTACGAAGCAGACTATGTATTCAATTTAAATTCATGAAAATGTATAGCTCATTATCTCCACACTAACTATGTTAGGAAGCTTAGGTTATTTTTCCGCTGACGGCCTCAATTGAACGTGGGGTAATTTTTTAGCACTAGTAAGACATCTATGTTTTTAACTATCACTGGTCACAGACTATAGAGCAACCACAGCAAGGACTGTTGTATGTGACTCGACACAACGCGTCGCTTCTTTTCCACGCCGTCGCCCCACGTCTTGTCTGTGTGGCCCATGCCGAAGTAGCAATAGGGTCCCGTAAGCATCCTTTGGTACGGAACCCGAGAAATAAGAATAAGAATAAGCTTTATTTGACAACATTGCAAAGAATTACATACAGTAGGCACACAAGCCAATATCCTTACAAAGAATTACAAACAATATGTGCATAATTAAATCAGCAAACCATAGGACACATTTGGCGAAATACCTGTACCTAAGTACCTACATGAAACTTAGACACACAAAGTTGCCAAAAATGGGCCAGTCTCAGCATGATGCCAAAGCAGGGCTTTGGCGCTGGTTTTCAGACCGAACCATGAGTGAAAAAGATGACTTGTTTTACAAATATATTTATTTTGCAATCACTGGTGTGCAATAGAGTTTAAACTATATAATTCTGAAGTTTCTATTTTAGCTGAGTACATTTTAATTTCAGTTAAGTTCTTAATTACCCACTTGATACGTAATGACCTTGAGCAAGCAGGTGAGGGTGTATTAATGTTAATGCTTGATAATACCAAAACTTCATTAAAAAGGGAAATCGCCGCTAATTTGCGCGCTGACAACATATTCTTTAATTTTTTGTCTGAAAGTTCCAATGGAAGTGAGATTACGTAAAGGAGGTGGGATGGTATTCCAAATTTTAGCGGCAGTATATTTAAAACATCCTTTATATGCGGTGGTCCTGTGTGAGGGAATAGCAAGGCGAGCAAGTCGTGTGCGAGAACACCAAGTAAGTTTTTCATAAAGATAAAGGGGTTTGCGACTCTTTATAATGCCAAAAAGAAGTGTAGCAAAATGAGTGAATCTTCTACAATTCATATTTAAAATTTTGGCATGAATCAGGAAAGGTGAGACATGACTTCTAGGCGGAACATCAAAGCAAAAACGGGTACAAGCATTTTGTACACGCTGTATCAAAGATTTAGTCTTAGCTAAGAGTCTGGGCCCGTAAACAGTATCTGCATAATTTAATTTAGAAAGCACAAGAGAATCGACAAGGTTTATACGAAGTTCCTTACTTAAATAATCACGAATCCTGTAAAGCAACTTCAGACGAAAGAAGCAGTTGCGAACTAATTCCTGAATGTGCTTCTCAAATGAAAGTGTTCTTTCTGTACAGATTTCATTCGGCCGATTTGCCTGCCGTCCGTGGATGTCACGTCCCTGTACCCGGAAGAGATTTCGTTTTGGGTGGCGGGATGGGGCCTAGTCGGTACGAACATGCCAGCCAGCGCCGTCAAGCTACACGTCCAACTGCCTTATAAGACTTTGGAGGTAATAATTTTATTGAGAAGACGTAGCTCTCGTCTGTTACAAACTCTCCCAGTTCAGTTTCTCTTGTTTCAATTGCAAAGACTACTGTAACTGTGTAATCTATTCTGCGTCTACGGTTGTATGGCTGAAATTGCATTTTAGTAATAAGGCCTCCAATTGTACTTCATTTTTATCTTTACTTTTTTATCTTTTGTTCATGTAATATCCTGGTATTCAATAAGATAACACTGTGGATTTTAACCTTACCTGGAGGAAAGTAGTTACTCTCCAAAAACTGGAGACAACTTGTGGATTTTTTTTAACCTTATATACCTGGAGGAAAGTGCTATCCAAAAACTGAAGATATCTTTTACTCAAAAGATACATTCCATTATTTTTAAAAAGAAACAAAACTGCATTCAACTTACCACACTCGGGAGCCGAACCGTCTAAAATCCGAAAAATAACACCTGTAGGTAGGTAGGTACTTTTATGACCCTTTGTGACCCGCCCAACCAGTGACATCTAGCGATTACAACAACGTATTATTTCTTTATTCTTCCAGCAATGCCAACGTTCGTACGATGCGCCTCTAACCGAGGCCCACCTTTGCGCTGGTGGAGAGAAGGGTAAGAATGCATGCGATGGCGACAGCGGGGGGCCTCTTATGTACCAAAACAATAAGGTGTTTGAGCTGGTCGGAGTCGTGAGCTTTGGACCGATACCGTGCGCTCAGGAGAACGTGCCCGCGGTCTACACAAATGTGCACGAGTATTACAACTGGATCGCCAGTAATATTGAGCCTTGAGAAGGGAATTTTGGAGCAAAGAGAGTCGAGACGGGTATCCCTTTGCCGCAAGGGCAATGATTAGCGCTAGAGCTTCTGCGCGACCATTGAGAACAGATCTATACGAAAAAACACGATTTCTCTAAATCACTCCTCAGCGGCAGTATAAAAATATGTGGTTACGTCTTTCCCTTTATCACAGACTAAACTGCATCTAATGTGTATTTTAAAGAATTGTTTTCATTATTATTTATAATAAACACGATAGTTTGTAAAATTATCTATCGTTTTTGTAGCGATTTATGACATTCACTTTATGCAAAAAAGTATCATAAAATAAGTTATGTTTTTTTTCTATGGCTCTAGTAGGCTCTGCGTTTAGTACATTATATTATGTACAGGATTGTTTGTAAAATTCACAATATAATTCTTAAAACATGTAGGTAAGAGTATTTCGTTTAAAACAACTTTTGTTCTACGCTTTTATTTTGTTTTACTTGAATTTTTTTTCCTAAGAT
The DNA here is from genome assembly GCA_963969515.1 of Yponomeuta evonymella. Lineage (NCBI taxonomy): Eukaryota > Metazoa > Arthropoda > Insecta > Lepidoptera > Yponomeutidae > Yponomeuta > Yponomeuta evonymella. The sequence continues at coordinate 3,166,767 of OZ018366.1, read as the reverse complement.
ACATTGTTATTATTTTTTAGTTTTTCTGCTTCATAGTTGATCTAGCTTCAAACTATAAGTGTTAAATAGAATGGGCATCCTTCTACGTAGGACTGTGATTTATTTAAAGCTACGACATTGCTAGAGCGCGAATTTAATCAAAATTTGTAAGCCCTGATATTTTAAAATATAAAAATCTCGTAGAACAAAAGATGTTGCCAAAAACACACTGGGGTTATTATCTTAATTGTGCAAATAATTACCCAAAAAAATATAATTTAGATTTTTAACCGACTTCAAAAAAGGACTTTGTACAGACGGACGAACATGATGACGAAACTTTTTGACGGAAGCGTGAAAACACGGTAATCCATTAAAAAGAAAAAAAAAACGAAGCGTCCTCGCTTTTTGGTTACCTATAAGTAACCATGCACTGTGGCTTTAGAATTAAATTTTTTACATAAATGATTGTACGAAATAAAAATTACCTTCAAAAGCATTTTTCTTTAGTGTTGTTTTATTACTATATTTTATAGACTCTCCATGACAAGTAAACACTTCAACTAGCTTGCATTATTAAATTAAAGAACGCACGAGTTCGGAAAAGGTAAAGAAAAAGCTCGAGTATGTAACAGCCCACATCCCGAACGCTATACGTCCCTGCAATACGCCACTTTTTGAGCAACTGTATTAAAATATACTATTTCGAGTCAAACGCACATTTTTTAGATGAGAGCAATTTTTAGAGCATCGTGACACAAATAAAAAAATGTATATATCAAACACATAGGAGGACATATTAATCGTTTAATTTCACCAAATTATCAATTATTATTACATACTCAACACTCTTACTGTATTGTATATCATTAAAATATTGGCTTCTTGAAACATTCGCATAAAGAAAGTCTTTAGTATCACGCTTCAGTGAAAACAGCAAAAAACCTGTCACATTTTAGGAGATATCCGTTATTCAATAAAGATACGATGGTTCCATTGATTGACATTAAAAGTCCGTCTATCGCTAGCCCGAAATAACTTTTGTTGGCAAACGACGAAACACAATAGTTTTCTGACGGTTATTGGAAAAACCTACCACGCCCGTAACATAATATAATTAATGGATAGATAGATAGAGAACACTATTAATGTTGGTTTTCCGCATTTCAGAAAGTTAATTTTCCGCATTATACAAAGTTGGTTGTCCTCATTGTACAAAGGTGGTTTTCGGCATTACACAAAGTTGGTTTCCTGCATTATACAAAGTTGGTTTTCCACTTTGTATAATGTATCCACAAATCGCTATCCAAAATGTGTCATCCAGAGATTGCTCAGATATTGTAATTTCTTCATCCCTGAAGTATAAGACTATTCATACCGCTGCACTTCAAATCGCCAAGCGGCTGTGGACACGCGTGGTGACTAAGCCCACACTATATTATATATCTCCGAGAGAAAGCCTGCAGTGGGACGTTTATATGCCGCCTATGATATGTACAGTACTGATTGTACGATTTCCATTTTTAAAATGTTTTCATAATAATATAAGTGTATCTTTGTTTAGGTTGAAGTCAGTCGGAATTTTATAATTTGCTGTTTCCACCGAACCAAATGGAAGTACATTGGAGTTCGATAGCGACACATGTAAACATACACTCTGGACGTTTGATATTATATTTGCGTATAATATGTAAGAGATATGTTGATACCACTAGGGGTGTTTTCACACCAGCCGACACGATAACGACTGCGACGCGTTGCCGCTCCGACAGTTTGACGTCACAACGTCAAAAACCCCACGTTTATGTCATATGCATATAGAAGAAACAATAAATTTGAAATAACCGAGATAGACGAATGTCCTTTTTTATATAATTCGAAGATTTTTTACAGTTTATTTGGTTATTGCATTATATTAGTGCTTGACACTTGGTAGTAAGGGTCCGATTACACTGACCGATGTCGGGCCAGCTACCGTGTCGTCTAATATTGAAACACGCAAACCGCTATTTTTATATTTATTTGATTTCTATACTTATTACCGTCTATATGAACAATTAAACACACTTCTAACGTTACTTTTATAAAACTAGAACATCAGTACCGCTCGTTGCAAAGAAAATATACGCATGCAACTATAACCATAAGAGTTCACTTATTTGTTAAGGAACCAAGAAAATGGAACGAGCGTAAATATACAGTTTAATGTTACCGCTATTCTACTAAATATATTATATTTTTTGCATCGGGCGTTAAAAAAATAATGAATAAGTGTTTTAGCCTCCCAACTTTAGCTACGCCTCGCCGCCCCGTCTTTTCTAACTACCTACAAAATGCAAACTACATTTTAAATCACTCTCTTAGAAAAAAAACGGTTACAGCTTATAAAACTTGTTATTCTTACAAATATCAGTGGAATCCTTCAACCCATGTACAGGGCCTCGATTATGAATTATGATATAAGACAATGACAGAGTCACGGTCCGGATGACCATACAAAATCCAATATGACGGATGAAATGTCCGCGAAAAGATCAAATACTCCAAAATACTTGAAATATTCATTAAAGGTATCAAATTACAATTTTGTGGTTTCATTCACGATATGTAGTTTTAACAGATTCTTCGCATAGAGTTATAAAAAGCTTTTCATTATAATAAAACAACAATTATCTTTAGTGATTTAACCGTATTTCTTTAAAAGCAGATCTTTGCCATTGCTAAAATTTGTTCTATTAAGTGCTAAAATAAAATCAGATACATTATAAAGATATATTAAAGACATATAAGATAAGACATATTATGCTATGTATCTCTCACGCACACTTACAAAATACCTAATCAAAGTGTGAAAGATATACTAACAAGTGTATAATAAGTCAGAACACGAGTTGCAATATCAACTTTAACAGCTTGGACATAGAGTTGATATAAGCATGCATTTAAAGGGGTATTTAAATCATCCAGTTAGACCTCAAAGACACATAAATTATATCCTGAGTATAAAAAGTCGCGACAAACACATTCTATATACATTTTATATACGAACATTGATATATATCTAAAACTCTTATGTTGTGTAAATGACTTATCATCTGCTCTGAAAGAGAAAATCTAAGCCATGTAACGGTTTTCAATCGATAGTAAACCAAATATCTGTTGCAGTAACAAACAGCTCATATTTTCCCTTTGCAAGTTGTCACTGCATTTAAGAATGCTTCATGTTGGATCTTACAGTACTTTAGGCAACACACGTAACTATGAAAGACAACAAAACGATCGACAAAGTACGCTTTCAATTCAGTTTCTATTTGGATACACGCTTGATATCCCAGCAGCGAATACGAAAAGTTGTACCATCTCATCTGCAAAATTGACGACGGAGGAAACGATGTAAAGCGCGGTATACACGGTCCATCCCAGCTGTACGTCAGCTCAAGGCCGCGCCGCTGGATGTAGCATACAGACTATCCAGCACGCATCAATCGTGTCGTGCGTGATCAGTATCGAACGAAGAGGACGTGTTTTGTATTTAATAAAATGCCTCCTGTTTTATTAAAACGCCAAAAAATGGGAGTTCTGTTATTGTCAGCAGCGGCAGAAGAGAGGAAAAAAAAGTAGGAAGAGGTTCTGGATGAAAAAAAATTATCATAAACGTGCAGAGTATACTCAAATGAATAACATCATGAATGATTTGAATAACGCTATCAATCGTTGCAGCTTCCCCTAAAATGGGTACCAGATCTTTTAAAGCATTTATTCTTTTTTGTTTGTTCATATAGTCTGGGCTTGAAACATTCCACAGACATGTATGAAATTTATATTTTTCGATAAATTTCGTAAGTGTCTCGGTCCATTTTGAGACGTGCAGCCACCTTGCAACGCAAGCTCAGAATGAAATCTGCTGTACAACAAGTCTATACACGATCAAGCACGCACGATACGGGACCGCGCTGACGTACGTCCGCGTTATTCACTGTCTATCTGCACGATGTTCGCGGTGGTGGGGGTACTCGCTGGATGAAAAATCGGTCCGTCAAGTCCAGCAAACAAATAATAATAATTATCGACGTACGTCAAGCATATTCATGGTACTTTTGCATCGTGCATCGTGCATGGCCTTGGCAGGACGTACGGCAAGATGGATCGTGTATACCGCGCTTAAAAGTTTATGCAATACAAACATACCAACAGTGACAATATTGACACCTCGACAACTCAACAGTTGAGTCGGTACACCCGTATAATGTAAACGGCGTTAATCCAGCGTCGATGAAGTACAAAAATAAAACCACAATTCGTCAACATATCGACAAAGAGCCCACGCAAATCGCGAGTAGCCTATAACACACACATGGTTGTCTAATATTAGGCGCAGATCTGTCTTAGAATACAAAGGACATCCACACAAAACTCGAAACTAGCGAGTTGTCTAGCGTTCAGATGACTCCCTATCGTGTCTTTGACGCGAGTTCATCTAAAGAATATATTTCGTAGGGCGTAGAACAAGTTAAAAGTTATATAGGTAAAGTAACGCCCGACTTTTACTATGGGAGCAACCTTAAAATGTTTAAAAAAGATCAGCCGTTCCATACATTTTGTTCAGTAGGTATCGAACTGTAGTATGGCGCAGCGGTTTTTTTTTTCGCGATTTCGAGATCGACCCGATAGTAAAAGTTGTTCGCGTTGATGAGTAGAAAGTACCCTGAGTCGGGCGTTACTTTACAAATCAACACGTTGTATAGTTGAGACTGTTTGGTCGCCTACCGCTGTGGTAGGGGTGTCTATCGTATCTTTGGCGCGGATCTGTCGTTGCAATGTTTGTTTCGTCTCAACGTCGCGCCGCGTTTAATCTGCTCCATGAGCGACGTGTGGCACACTCGAGGGTCGGGCTGTGGAAGAGATGTTGTATGTCTAGTAGATTCAATCTAGGAAGATCATTAGAAGCGAAGTTAGTTCACATCATTACAAACAACTGGTGATTTTAATAAAGAAATGACATGCTAACGCCGACCTGCACCGCTTCTTAAATTAATGTCGCCATTTAAATCGACTTTTGTATGAAGAATTGTAATTTAATGCTGTTTGAGCCACATTTAAGTGATTGGTGCAAGTCGTTTTTGATGTGCATGTGTTCTTTCCGTAATTTCCAATTATATGTGTGACATCTTTTTACAACATAAACTTTCGTAAGCACTGCACATTTTATATGCCTATTGGTTGAACTGTTTCACTTACTTTTAATAACGTCGGAAGAGTTTCGACCTCGTCCGGAAGTCTTAATCATAGAGGAGAGTCGATTGCGAAGTAAGTGAAACCGTTAAACCGATATATGAAATGTCAACTTTTTCTTTAAATATTTTTTTATTAAAGCTAAAAAAACAACTTCTCAACAGCAACTAACAGTGAAAAATAAATAAACTAAGTAACTATCAATAGTGTCAATAAAACTACCATTACCGCACTAATACGACTGAATTTTTTTAAATTTTCGTTAAATTAAATCATAAAAAAATGACTATTTAATCACTCAAAATTGATTAAATCATAAATATAAATTAAATAACAGTGATTTCGGAATGGGCAATGTCCTAATTATTGACAATAGTTGCAAATGTTTCTCCATTTTAAAGGTCAGTAAATCCAATGCTACAATTTAGGAATTAGTAATATTCACTGATTTCTTGTATTTTTGTGAATAAGTGCGTGACTAATTCGACCTTCGTTCACACGTGAATGAAAGGAGGTTTAATATGTTTGAATAAAAAACTTCACGATGTTGACATTGCGGTATTCCGTAAAAAATATTTACTTGTACTTTTGCACAGATTAGCAGTCTTTTTAGTTTTTTTTTTTATTCGTGAAGCTAATTGTGAAACTAACAACTATGACAATGACGTTCATTAAGTAAACATTCTGTTTTTATAATTCAAAGAGTTGTATAGAGTCATGGTATCACTAGAAACTGATATCACTAGAAACTGACAGCTCGTAGGATCTCATTTGATGACGTACTTCCGTGCAAGGCGTACTTACGGTTTCGTAGGCTCTGGTTCTTATTCTCGCTTTAAAACTTGATCAAAGCAGCCAAAACGAAATATTCAGCCCATGCTTGCAAACTAACAGTTTCCTCAAAAAAACAGAACTTTGTTTTTTACCAGACTGCGGCGGAGCGTACGTATGTCCGATTCTTTGTTCCCTCATAACTCATTAACCTATGGTCATATTTTGACATATAAGATCTCAATCGATTCGTCGTGTTGGCGCGAGTATCATAGGCTGTATAAAATCAGCATAAATCTAACAAAACATTGAAAAATCAGTTTTTTTGCTGGTTACAAAAATAAAAAACTGAAATAATAAAAAATAACGAATCCGCGGGACCCAAATTCACCAATGTAACTCCTTAGGTTGGTCCCGACCGCTTAGGAGTTAATGCTCAGCAGTCCGCTTGTTGGTTAATTTTTATTTAGGAAAATGCGCATTGAGTTAATAGAATGTAATTTCTTCTCGCTGAAAAGAATGTTTGATCGGTGATTCGTGAGTCTCACCACGGCGTGTGCGCTGACGACGTCGCTCAAACCCGCCGGCGACAGTGTAACACAAGGGCGAGGCCGACTCACCGCGGCGTGTGCGCTGACGACGTCGCTCAAACCCGCCGGCGACAGTGTAACACAAGGGCGAGGCCGACTCACCGCGGCGTGTGCGCTGACGACGTCGCTCAAACCCGCCGGCGACAGTGTAACACAAGCGCGAGGCCGACTCACCGCGGCGTGTGCGCTGACGACGTCGCTCAAACCCGCCGGCGACAGTGTAACACAAGCGCGAGGCCGACTCACCGCGGCGTGTGCGCTGACGACGTCGCTCAAACCCGCCGGCGACAGTGTAACACAAGCGCGAGGCTGACTCACCGCGGCGTGTGCGCTGACGACGTCGCTCAAACCCGCCGGCGACAGTGTAACACAAGCGCGAGGCCGACTCACCGCGGCGTGTGCGCTGACGACGTCGCTCAAACCCGCCGGCGACAGTGTAACACAAGCGCGAGGCCGACTCACCGCGGCGTGTGCGCTGACGACGTCGCTCAAACCCGCCGGCGACAGTGTAACACAAGCGCGAGGCCGACTCACCGCGGCGTGTGCGCTGACGACGTCGCTCAAACCCGCCGGCGACAGTGTAACACAAGCGCGAGGCTGACTCACCGCGGCGTGTGCGCTGACGACGTCGCTCAAACCCGCCGGCGACAGTGTAACACAAGCGCGAGGCTGACTCACCGCGGCGTGTGCGCTGACGACGTCGCTCAAACCCGCCGGCGACAGTGTAACACAAGCGCGAGGCCGACTCACCGCGGCGTGTGCGCTGACGACGTCGCTCAAACCCGCCGGCGACAGTGTAACACAAGCGCGAGGCCGACTCACCGCGGCGTGTGCGCTGACGACGTCGCTCAAACCCGCCGGCGACAGTGTAACACAAGCGCGAGGCCGACTCACCGCGGCGTGTGCGCTGACGACGTCGCTCAAACCCGCCGGCGACAGTGTAACACAAGCGCGAGGCTGACTCACCGCGGCGTGTGCGCTGACGACGTCGCTCAAACCCGCCGGCGACAGTGTAACACAAGCGCGAGGCTGACTCACCGCGGCGTGTGCGCTGACGACGTCGCTCAAACCCGCCGGCGACAGTGTAACACAAGCGCGAGGCCGACTCACCGCGGCGTGTGCGCTGACGACGTCGCTCAAACCCGCCGGCGACAGTGTAACACAAGCGCGAGGCCGACTCACCGCGGCGTGCGCGTTTATGATGTCGCGCACGGTGCTAGCGCGCGCGCTGTCCAGCTGCCGGCGCTGCAGCCGGATGGTGGCCGACAGCTTGTCCAGGAACGCCGGCTGCACCGCCGCCGCCACCACGCCTGCCGACAATCGCCGCATGTTCGATCGTATCACGCGACAAAATCATATTATTTTTTCGTTTTTTCATCGAAATATGATTTAGTTTAAAAAAAATCGCACGTAAAAACGTAACGTGACATAAACTCGCGTCTGTATGCCAGAGGGGTAGGCAGGGACTAGGGTCTGCCACTTGCCACGATCCTGTCTCGTTCGCTCCATCGACATTCATTAGTCGTTGCATGCAGGCACGCCGGTTTCGAGTACTTTTTTAGCTTGCCCTTTGCTAACACAATCCCGCTGTTTGGTCGAAGTATGTCCGCCAAATTCGCTAATATGAAGCGAAGGTGTCAGAATCGCGGCACGTGGCCGACCCTGGTCCCTACCTACCCTTTCAGGATACACTATTATTACGTTTATTAAAAAAACAAAGGTTTTTATGTATGAAAAATAGATTCTGAACGCATGATTCATACAATTTCGATGAAAAAACGAAAATCATAACTTTTTGACATGTGAAAATTTGTGACAATATAAACGACAACTTGTTCGATCAGAACCGCCAGGCTGAGAATCGGGATCGCACACAGAAGGTCCCGTGTCACCACGTGATATAATTAATTACACGTTATTGCACAATAAATATTTAAAATGACATAAAAAATAACATCAAAGGCAATATTAGGCGGCCTCAACTGGCCTTTCGATGTGGAACGCCTAAGAGAGATAGATAGTAGATAACACTTTATTGCACAACCAGGTGGAAGATATTACAAATAGTTTCTTATATCTAAGTAGTGGTATACAATTGGCGGTCTTATCGCTTAGAGCTATCTCTTCCAGACAACCTTTAGGTTCCATAGGTGTTACACTATGTAACGAAGCCTGACCTCTGGCCTTTCGCTGTGAAACAAAGACACACCTTTGGCCTTTCGCTGTAAAACACACACGCCTTTGGCTTTTCAATGTGAAACAAAGCCACACCTATGGGGATGGCTGTTATTGGCCTTGCAAATCGTATCTTTATTATTGTGATCAAAAACAAACAAATGATTTTCCCAATAAAATTAAATAAATAAATAAAACAAAGCCACACTTTCGGCCTTACGCCGCGGAACAAAGGCACACCTTTTCCCTTTCACTCTGAAACAAAACCACACATTTAGCCCTTCCCTGTGAAACACACACCTTTGGTCTTTCAATATTTTATTTATTAAGTGAGTACAAGAGGTGACAATGAAACAAAGCCACACCTTTGGCCTTTCGCTGTGAAACAAAGCCACACGTTCGGCCTTTCGCCGCGGAACAAAGGCTCACCTTTCCCCTTGGGCGGGTCGGCGGGCGCGATGGAGGAGACGGCGCGGCGCGCCGTGCGCGGCGACAACTGCGGCGCCAGCTTCGCGCTCAGGCTCGCGATCAGGCTGCTCTCTGCTGGGCGAACCGCGGCATGTTAGGTCACGAATGTAGCTAGGTTCAGGCTGACGATGAGCCTACTCTCTGCTGGGCGAACCGCGGCATGTTAGGTCACGAATGTAGCTAGGTTCAGGCTGACGATGAGCCTACTCTCTGCTGGGCGAACCGCGGCATGTTAGGTCACGAATGTAGCTAGGTTCAGGCTGACGATGAGCCTACTCTCTGCTGGGCGAACCGCGGCATGTTAGGTCACGAATGTAGCTAGGTTCAGGCTGACGATGAGCCTACTCTCTGCTGGGCGAACCGCGGCATGTTAGGTCACGAATGTAGCTAGGTTCAGGCTGACGATGAGCCTACTCTCTGCTGGGCGAACCGCGGCATGTTAGGTCACGAATGTAGCTAGGTTCAGGCTGACGATGAGCCTACTCTCTGCTGGGCGAACCGCGGCATGTTAGGTCACGAATGTAGCTAGGTTCAGGCTGACGATGAGCCTACTCTCTGCTGGGCGAACCGCGGCATGTTAGGTCACGAATGTAGCTAGGTTCAGGCTGACGATGAGCCTACTCTCTGCTGGGCGAACCGCGGCATGTTAGGTCACGAATGTAGCTAGGTTCAGGCTGACGATGAGCCTACTCTCTGCTGGGCGAACCGCGTTATGTCAGGCCATGATGTTTGTAAAAACTGAGTACACTTTTGATGAATGTAGTATAAGATAGTTTTGGATTGCGCAAATTTAAATTTTACCTCGTTGGTCTAGCCTTCAAGGCACTTAGGTACCAAAACAGAGGTCGTGGGTTCGATTTCCACTGGGGGCCACCGTACATTTATACAAATGGCCTCAGTCTGGGTGTATTTTCGTGTTTGTGACGTTCTTGCCTGGTTACCATAGCACAGGGTATTCTAGTTTGGGACAAGGTCAAGTGATTGTATTGTTAGGAAGTTATTATTATTATTTTTATTACTAATAATCTTTTCTTTATTGAAAACTAAGTACAGGAAAACAAACATGAAATTAAAATGTCCGAATTTTTATAATCTATTAAACCCTTTTATATCAATAAATTAAATTGTTAGATTTTGCAAGCGAAACAGCGGCGTAACAGCAGTCTTAAACTAAGAATACAGGTAAAGGGTACTTAAGGCGAAATCAAACAGTTCACTTTTCATCATTTCTGTCTTCAATTCCGCATCCATCACTCGGAATGAATTATCTGAACAAAGTATGGAAGTCGAACGACGGATGTATTGTGAGCGGATACCACAGTGCTAGGTGGAATTTTGCCTGAATAAAAGAATGAAACGTCTAAACGCAGAATGAACCCATTGAGGAATGACCTTGAAATCTATTATTGATTCGCAGTACAAAATGAACCGGTGCTGTATTGAGAAGTCATCGTACATTTGGGTAAGGTCCTTCAGTTATTCCTATTACAGGGTCAATTAAAGAAAGAAGCAGAAGTATTTGTCTATCGTTTACACGATACAGACTGCAATATAGAAAGAATGAGTGAATGAGTGATGGAAGTTAGTGAGTGAGTGACTTGTGGATGAGTGATAGAGTGAGTGAGGTGCGACGGCAACGGACAGCGCTCCGTAAGCGATTGAGTGAGTGAGTGAGTGTGAGTGAGTGAGTGAGTGTGAGTGAGTGAGTGAGTGAGCGAGTGAGTGATCGAGTGAGTGAGGTGCGACGGCAACGGACAGCGCTCCGTAAGCGATTGAGTGAGTGAGTGAGTATGAGTGAGTGAGTAAGTGAGTGAGTGAGCGAGTGAGTGATCGAGTGAGTGTGCGAGTGAGTGAGCGCGTGAGTGAGTGGTAGAGCGAGCAGTGGAGCGAGCGACTCACGCACGTCACGGCGGCAGGGGGCTGCGGCACGTAAGTGAGTGAGTGAGCGAGTAAGTGAGCGAGAGTGAGCGAGTGAGTGGTATAGCGAGCGACTCACGCTCGGCGCGGCGGCGGTCGGCGCTGTGCGGGCGCGGCAGGCGGCGCGGCGGCAGCGGGCTGCGGCCGGCGTCGGCCTCCAGCGGCGCGGGCCGCGCGTAGATGCCCTCGTACTGCTTCTCCTGCTGCACCTTAAAGCCTGCGGGGTGCGATAGTCGCTCATTTAGTTTTACATTCTGCACATCCAACTGGCCTGATAGCGCAACGGGCGACCCGTCCGTCTGTCACCAGGCCGTTTCTCATGAACCGTGATAGCAAGACAGTTCAAATTTTCACAGCTGATGTATTTCTGTTGCCGCTATAAAATATACTAAAAACAGAATAAAATTAATATTTAAGGAGGGCTCGCATACAACAAACGTAATTTTTTTTGCAGTTTTTTGGTCGATATTAACAACGGCAACGGGAAGACGCTTGAAATATTCAAATGTTGTATAGATCACGGTACGGAACCCTTCGTGCGCGAGTCCGACTCGCACTCGGAAAAAAAATATAATAAGTACCTCAAAAAAAAACTATACCTTGCGAATTGACAACAAGGGCAAGGGCCGAGGTTACTAAAGTTAGTGTCTCCATAGGCGGGGGTGTAATGCGGCTCTCCAACATTTCTCGATTGAGATTCAGTTCAACTAATAGGTATGATGACAGTAATCGAAAATCACTAAAACGATGTATTAATTTAATAAGAATTGAATTGTGGAATACGAAACACTCATTAATTTTTTTATTAAAAGCGGTATTGATAACTATTATGATAATTAAAATCTCCAGAATTCGCCATATTAAGTTGAATAGCTAACGACGTCACTTTTAAGAACATGCGAGTAAACATAGGTCTACTCTAGACATATAACTTTATAATCTGTGACATACAAACTCTCTGGTTTTATTTTATTTCTTTATGCGTATACGAAATTGCTGTTGACGTTTTACACCACAGAATAATTTTACACTTTTTAACTGTGACGTCACTAGCGACCCCATGACATTCGTTTCGGGGGAATTTGAAATCTGAAAACTAAAATGTCTTTTTTACTATTAACGAATTACAACCTTATAGACTAGATAATAGAGCACTCACCGGTCGTTCCCCACTCGCTGGCCGAAGCTGCTAAAGTTGGTCTCCCCATAGCCGAGGGTGGCAGGCGTGCCGGCGCGTGGCTCTAGACTCTCCGATTAGAGACGAATTACAACCTTATAGACTAGCCAATTGGGCACTCGCCGGTCTGTACGTACTGTCCGTTATATTCGTTCCCCACTCGCGGGCCGAAGCTGTTAAAGTTGGTCTGCCTGTAACCGGGGGCTTGTGTCTCTAGCCGCTCCGTGTAAAGACGAATCCGAACCTTATAGACTGGACGATAGGACACTCACCAGTCTGCCCATAATGCGAGTCGTTCCCCACTCGCGGGCCGAAGCTGCTGAAGTTGGTCTCCCCATACCCGGGGGTAGAAGGCGTGCCGGCGATCGTTTCCCGGTACAGGTCGCCGGAGGACGCGTTGAGCGCTCCCTTGCGTACGTACACCGAGTTCTGCTCCACGTACTGCATTATCCTGTGGCCTGCGGACGAGTGTCGCTGTGAGATGGACGTTCCCTTTCTGGGATCTCTGTTTCGCCAGTTAATAATAATTACTGATATTATATGAAAAGATAATACATAATTACTGATATTATAGTAATAGCGGTGGTAGCCTAGTGGGTAGAACATTAGACTCGGAAGCGAGAGACCCAGGTTCGATTCCCAGTGCGGGCCTATGACTTTGTTTTCTAAGTTATGTACATTTGTGAAGTTATAGTAGCAATACCACTCGCTAACTGTGAAGGAAAACATCGCGAGGAAACCTGAGTGTCTGAGAAACTCACATACCTTAGCGCATAAAATCGCCGATCCGCGGTGGGCACGCGTGGAGATTAAGCCCATACTAGCTCCCTGAGAGAAGGCCTGTGCCCTACAGCGGGACGTATATAGGCTGCTTATATATATTAATTTATTGAATTGAAGTGAATAATGTTTTTTTAAACGGATTCAAATCCATACTAAAAGTTATCGGATGGAAGTAGTGCTATTCTATGTTATTCAAACATAATGCAATGTTCTACTGAAACGCAATCGGATAAAATCGAGTGGAATCTAATAGACGAACGATTCTAGTAATGAAACCGAAAAGGAACAAAAGGAATCGCCAAAATCACAATTAATCGAATGGAATTGAACAGAAGCGACGTAAAATAAAGAAATCGAATAGAATTAAAAGGAACCTTAATGCTAGGCATAGATTCAGCGAAGCCTTTCGAACTGCCGATTTAAGAACAGACACAAGCCTGTCAGGATAGTGGCAAGCCTCCGGGATGAAGGCGTGAGTGTAATTAATGTACAATGCTGTTTGTCTATAAATAGGTTTGAGGTTGTCGGCGCTGTTGAGGCTGACATTGGAGCTCGTGAAGTTGGTTTTCGCCTGCTGGAAGGTATTGACGCTTCCTTTTCATAATAAAATTCAATATTCATCTAGCCGACCCTTTCGAACTGACGATTTATGAACAAACACAAACCTGTATGTTCATTCGAATAAAATATAATGATCAATGGAAGAGCAAATGGACGCATCCACAAGCCTGTCAGGATCGTGCCACGTAGGAAACTCTGGTCTGAAAGTGTCTAGCGAGCTAGACACCTTTTTAAAAAAGTCTCGTGTCAGTGTTTGTTATCGAACTCCTCCGAAACGACTGTAGGTCTGAGAATAGGTGGTAGGCTAATTAATATGGGAAAACAACGTTTGCCAGGTCACCTAGAATTATATGTAATGCACAAACCGGTCTGTCCATACATGAATTTAAGGTTGCCGGCGCTGTTGATGCTGACATTGGAGCTCGTGAAGTTGGTTTTCGCCTGCTGGAAGGTGCTGAGGCTTCCTTTTCATAATAAAATTTTATAACTAGCGTTTCGGATTGACGATTCATGAACAAACACAAACCTAAAACTTTCGGTAGCACTACACATTTATTAGCTCAATTTCGGATTCATCACTTGATTTTTTTATTCATTTATAATTTCCGACCGAGAGTCCGACCAGGTTTCGCTCTAATCCTTGGTTTTGGCTGGCGTGCGTCCGCCAGCACCCCACCCCCTGCCCGCAGTCAGACGACGCGAGTTCCGCCTCTACTTACCATGATTAAGCTCTGCGCGTCAGAGCGAAACCTGGTCGGACTCAAAAATCGAGCAAGTGAATCCGGAATAAAGGCTGCTGTTACGTCGAGCATGCTGCTGTCTCGCTCGCACAATTTAACATTTTTAATTTTTGTAAAAAAAAAAAAACTTTTGATAAATGTCGTCTGAGGGTTTGACGCATAATTAAATTACCAACATTTTAAATACATTTTTATTTTGCTATAAATTGTTTTTAATAAAAAAAAGTTGTTCCCAAAATAATTAATTTTAGAATCAATTATTCTCAATCAAAAACTAGGCAAAGGATAACAAAAATATGTCATGAACGTCCGTAATTTAATTATCTATCAAACCCTCAGATGACCTTTATCAAAAGAGTACAAATTTTATTACAATCACAAAAAATGTTAGATCGTGCGAGCGAGACAGCGATCTAACAACAGCCTTACTTCCGGTTTCTCGTACACTAACAAGCTGTTAATCTACTGTTAACAGCTGTGTGGTTTTTTTTTTGTATGCACTTTGGTCAATTGACCGCTGTTAACAGTAGATTAACAGCTTGTTAATGTACGAGAATCTGGGGGTTAAGCTAATAAAACACAAACCTGTCTGCCCGTAAATGGGGTTGAGGTTGCCGGCGCTGTTGAGGCTGACATTGGAGCCGGAGAAGTTGGTCTTGGCCTGCTGGAAGGTGCTGAGCGCGGCGAGGGCGCCCCCGCAGCCGGCGCTGGCGGCCGGCGCCGGCTGCGAGCGGCGCGCGAGGCCGGGCGAGGCCGGCATGTGTTTCAGCTCTGTCAATTGCTTCACCGTCTCGGCCACCGAGTTCTGGTGCACTGGGAGCGGGGTGGATCGGGTCACAAATCGACCAGCTGAACGGTCTCATTTTAGTATTTCCTAAGGTCAACACGATCGCTAGACATAATAAAAACTGAGTTTGCACGAATATTTACTCGTTTATTTCTTCATTTTACAATTTTCGGTACTTTTGGAAGATCTCATTTTAACTTTATATTATCTAATATATAAAAATCTCCTGTCAAACACAGACGTCGAAGAAATATTTCTTGACAATATTTTAGTGTTGTTTGTTACCGAACGCCTCCGAAACGGCTTCACCGTTTTTTATGATTTTTTTTGTGTATATTTGGTAGGTCTAAGAATAGGTCGTAGCCTAATTAATACAGCAAAACAACGTGTGCCGAGTCAGCTAGTTATTATATATTTAATGATATGATGTGATGTGATGTGACAATGGAACATAGAATCGGACCCACTTCCATAATTCCATATACACCAAGAATTTCGGGTGGTTAGAAAGCCATAGCAAATTAAACGTGCCTCAACAATAGCTATCCAATAATCTAAATAGATTTCATTTTGAATTACTGATTACATAACCGCAGCTTTCAAACACCCAGATTTCACCATGTATACATGCTCCTTTTTTGGGCTCCACCACATGACAGACAGGTAAAAATCTAAAAATACTCTTTAATCAATAGGTGGTTACCTCCACTATGGTAATGTGCGGCTGCCGCGGCTATGCAGGTTGCCTATATGTATCTCTCAACCTTTCTAATTACCTCTAGCTCTGTCTATCTCCAGCTTTTTTCACTATCTCCTGCTTTCTCTATCTCTTTTAATCTCTGATTTCTAACTCTCTCTCTAACTATCTCTCTCTATCTCTAGCACTCTTTAACTATCTGTGACTCCCTCTAACAATTTCTATCTCTCTAACTGTCGCTGGCTCTCGTTCTCTCTGACGACCCCCGGCTCTCTGAAACTACTCCCGGCTCTCTTTAACTACCCTCGGCTGTCTCTAACTATCCCCGACTCACTCTAACTACCCCCGGCTCTGTAACTACCCCCGGCTTTCTTTAACTACCCCCACCTCTCTCTATCCCCGGCTCTCTCTAACTATCCCCGACTCAGTGTAACTACCACCGGCTCTGTTTAACTACCCCCGGCTCTCTATAACTACGCCTGGGTCTCTCTAACTATACACATCCATCTCTAACTTCCCCCGCCTCCCTCTAACTACCCGCGGTTCTCGCCAACTACATTTGTCCCTCTCTAACTACCCCCGGTTCCTTCTAGCGACGTGTTCCCCAGCGCACTCACCGGCGAGGTCGTGGTGGTCGGGCTGCAGCAGGAAGGCGGGCGGCGGCGGCAGCTCCGCGTCGCCGGCCGCCAGCTGCGGGCTCGGCGGCCCGGTGCCCTGGCCCTGCGCACAGATTGGACTGGTCACACCCGGCGCTGGCCAGCACCACCCATTGGTGGCGCCAGCTAGCACGAAGCACGAATATATAAAAAAACCGACCGAGTGCGAGTCGGACTCGCGCACGAAGGGTAACGTTACCATTATCTATGCAACATTGGACAAAGATCGAGACAAGATAAATTAGGTACTTTGAGAACAGCGCCATCTATAGAAACCAACAAGAATTGTTTCACATTGACATTTGACATGACATCGGCGCTTTGAAGGTTACATAGATGGCCGATAGATGGCGAGCGCTGTCTTTAGCCAACGTTTGTTGTATGGGAGCCCCTCTTAAATATTTATTTTATTCTGTTTTTGTATTTAAGAAAGAAAGAAAGACATTTATTGGAACAAATTAACACATCATCAAGTAACATAAACAAGTACAAAGGAAAAACAAGTCACATAAATACAAAATAGTACAAGGCAAAGTCAGAGCGTCAGAGTGCATCCTGTGGTGTGTTGTAACGGCAACAGAAATACATCACCTGCCCAACAAAATTTCAACTGTCTAGCTCTCACGGTTTATGAGATACAGCCTGGTGACAGACTGCCGGACAGACGGACAGTGGAGTCTTAGTAATAGGGTCCCTTACCCCTTTGGGTACGGAATCCTAAAAACATATCTTAGTGCCTTGATCCTGCACACATATTATACTGATCATACCCGGTGCTAGCTAGCACCACCGTTGTAAAGTATCGTGTCTTCGTGCCTTGGTCCTGTATTAGGGCTTTCTCAGCAATAGGTGCTTAGGGCTTTCTCAGCAATACGGCCACCTACTAAGAAATGTACCTACTTTGCTAGGTTTTACACAGATTTTACTATCAAACCCGGACCTACCTAGCGCCGCCAGTGAAAAAAATATGTATCTTCTTTTATAATATTTTTTTGCAAAAAGTGAACATAAATCTCCGGTATTATTTGAACCTACAGTCTAGAACCCAGGACTTCAAAGCATTTTTGCTAAAATGCTGACGGTTTAACGGAAATCGGAAAATTTTGTCTAGGATCTAGGCTAAAATTTCCAAACACAGCTCTCACGATTATTGAGATTAATGTCTTCTTTTCGCGAAAAGAAATTAAAATAAAAACTGTTTTTCTTCCAGTAAGCGAGTTGCGTGTATAGGAGAAAGTAGCAAACGTAACTTACGAACGAAGCGGCAGTAGCGTAATGAGTAGACTGGAGTAGACACAAAATGGCCGATTTAAGATGGCGTACTAACCAATATGGCGGCTTCTTCTCACCTAAAACTTTCTTCGTCTCATTCATGAAGCTAAATTGGTAGACAAACGATCGGTAGCCAACTTGGCTCGAACTGGAGA
The DNA here is from genome assembly GCA_963969515.1 of Yponomeuta evonymella. Classification (NCBI taxonomy): domain Eukaryota; kingdom Metazoa; phylum Arthropoda; class Insecta; order Lepidoptera; family Yponomeutidae; genus Yponomeuta; species Yponomeuta evonymella. Next base: position 3,148,807 of record OZ018366.1, on the reverse strand, counting down.
GGCCCAGGTTCGATTCCCGAGCACTAACCTGTCCGAAAGGTCGCTGCGGCCGCGATATGGAGGAGGAGCGGCGGACGGGCGGCGGCGGTTTGCCCAGCGAGCTGGACGAGCCGCGTCTCGACCACACCGTCGCTGAAAAGGAGAATAGGTTCATTTAGAGACCATCCTACTGATAGCACTGCTCCGGACACGTCCCTGTCAAACGGCGTAACAACTTGTGTACAGCAAAATTTTATTAATTAGCGAAATTAAAGAACAATGGATAATTTTGTATGGATCCCGTGGGTGGGTTCGTAGCATTATAAACCTTCGTAGCATTATAAACCTTCGTAGCATTATAAACTAGATAATTTCATTTAAAAGAGGTGATGATGAATGATGAATTTGAGAAAGAAGTTACGATTACTTTATTTTTGCATCAAATCGTGCGCGTCGATGGCGCGAGGGAGGAATTCACAAAGAACTTTGGCATATTTTTATGTCAAATAACTTTCTTCAGCAAGCTACCAAGTTGTCGTAATATAAAAAAATATGGATTTTCAAAGACCATTCTAATGACATAGGTCTCAAGTTGCCAAAAGAGTAGATTTTACGCATGACTTCTTTAATAAAGTAAGTGTGTATTATACACACCACTAGCCCTTTTGTACATTTTCTTTTGTGCAATAAAGAATTAATAATGATAATAATTGAATGGTCAGATTGGTTAGAGGTGGGAAATGACCGAAAATCTTGGTCTATAAGGGGGGAGGCCTTTGCCCTGCAGTGGGACACCCAGTACTTAGAAAAAAAAGAGTACTTAGAAAAAAAAGAGTAATGCAATTTATCACGCGAAATGGACATGTTTTGGTATACTGGTTTGATTTAAGCCATATTATGTCATGATCATGAATCGCTCGTAGCCCCGGCTGCCTGAGTGATCTTAAACGATCACGAAGGTTAAGCAACACAGGGCGTGTTCAGTGCATGGATGGGTCGCCGTCTATGCCTAACGCTAGTGGCATTTTTCCGAGCGGTTCCGTGCTTCGCAAGGCACGTTAAGCTGTTGGTGCCGGCTGCCGTCGATAGATGGCAGTCGTTAAGCCAAGTCAGAGGCCTTAGGGCGGCTTGACAACTTCTGACAGTAGACGAGCCACTAGTCTACAAGCCTCCACCAATCCGGACTTGGCCCCCGTGGTGGAGTATGGCCTATACCTTCCTCAGGGAAGAGACCCGTGCCCCACGGTGGGGACATAATGGGTTGATGATGATGTCATGAACCTTTATAATTTATGTCGGTAATGCTTACTTAAACATACACGAAAGCAGACTTTAAAGTACCAGAGTCTAAAGATTTACGGTCTAGCGGTTTGTTCACTCACATTTAATGCCTTGAGGCAAGGTTTCAACTCACTCTTGTATCCCGAAGGAGTAAACCGAGACGACTGTTTGCTACTTGCCACGATCCTCAGAAACCTCTTTCGCTTCATTAACCTCCACTGGTCACCGCATGCACGCACACCAGTTTTGGGTACTTTTTATTTCGCCCTTCGCAAGTAAATAAAAGGCAAAGATCCTAAAATAATTCGTAGTTATATCACATTATTCCGATTAGAAACTTATTTTCCTGTTGGCATGTATGATAGTTAGACAAAAGGTGTAAATTCCCATCTCCAAACCAAATTCAAAATGGCCGACCCAAGATGGCGGCATAGCGACTCACCAGACATGGAGACGGGCCGCCGTTTCGGCACGCTCGGCTTCTTCCCAATGGTGGCGAACGCTGGCACCTCACTCGTTTCATCCAAAGATCGTACCGCCTCCTCTAGACTCCCGAGTGAGATTGAGAAGCTCTCCCGCGCAGCCGCGATTGAAGCGTCGCTCGATCGTCTTAAGGTGACGATTTCGGAGTCGGCTATCGGACGGAGGAAGGGGAAAAAAACACATGCAAAGCGTGGGTTAACTGAACAACGCAAAACCAAATTAAATTTCAAAACGCTATTATGAAGTATGTATACGAAAAATGATGGCAATGAAGTAAAATTGGTAGGCTTGAAAAGCATGCTTGTAGTAAATAAAAAGATGAGGCGATTGTTCACTCTAGTAAACTCTGTATTTAAAGAGGACTATTAGGATATTAGTCCAATTTTTCTTACTGGTCAACTTTCTAAGTAAATCTAACGGTGCTGACCAAAAAAACAAGTCAATTCTAAAGTACACATATTGAATTTTGAAACGATATTTGACGCGGGATCAATTTCAGCAGCGAACGCGTTACAATCAAAGCCTTCTTAAATCATACATTTTGCTTAGGACACTAGGAGCTTGTAACATCTGTGTCCTCGAGTTCATTCAAAATCTGTTGAAAAATGAGTCAAATGCTAGTCGGCCGCAAAAAAAGGTAAAAAGGTCTATTAACACTTCTACAGTATACACTACACAACAACGTGACAGAAACACAAGCGAAACTAAGCCCTAACTGGCTGGCAACACAGCTCACCTTCCGGGTGCTGCAACTGATGCTGCAGCGCCTGGTCCTCAGCGGCGAAGGCGCCCTGGCTCCCGTAGCCCGATGAGGACTCGAGCGAAGACTCGCTGGCACTGCTTTCGGAGCACACCTGGGGAACAGTTTCATGATCTTCTTCTTAGCGTGTCGATGGCAAAACATTTTTTATCTACACTAATGTTGTAACATTCTACTTATGTTTTCAATACTTGACTTATAATTACTACTGTTATAGCGCAGACAACAAAACACTCAATTTAAGCAATTTCACATGATGGTATAATATTCACATCGATATCGTAAAATCTCATTATAACATCAATAAAACGCGACCAACTTGATTTCAGGGCCAATCAGGTTGGTCGCGTTTTATTGAAGCGCGCAGCTGCGCTCTCATTGGTTTAATTTTAATGGCGGCAAAATCACTGTGAATTTAATTTAATAAATTTGTTGTTTGATTAATTGCATTAGTGAAGATAAAGTAGTGTATGCAACTGCATATAACACGGGTATTAAGACACTCGTTACTATTATGAAACTCGCTGCGCTCGTTTCATAAACTCACACTCGTGTTTTAATACCCTTCATTATATGACAGTTGCATAAACTACTATTATTAATAGTACATTATGATACAAGTGTGCTAAAATGGTCATTCATTACACACAAGGCGTTATTGTATTGTAAGCGCGAGCCGTAGGCGAGCGCGGTAAGGAAGCTGAGTGTGTAATGAATGATCAATGCACACGAGTTGCACATGACGTTTTTCCACACAATCGCGAGGAAAAAATCCAATTTGTATTGTTAGTAGGTAACTTGAGTAGACATTTTTGATAGTAATTAACCACAAAGCAGCAAATTTATCAAATACCTATTTACAGCAAATGGCGCGTAAGTTTTGTTTTTTTCGCGCGCCGCACGTTCGATGCGCGCGCAGGTTCAATAAAGGCACAAGAAAAATCGGCTGTTCAGCCGGAGCAGCAGCAATATAAAAAAATAAAATAAACTATGAAATGAAATTAAATGAAAGGCCGACTAGGCCGAGCCTGTCCTGTGGGGGCCGTGATTACATATAAAAAAAACAATAAAGATGTAGTAACAAAACAGCATTTAGCGCTTTTTAATGCAGGGCTTTGTGTTATGTGCATAAATTAATGTTTTATTTGTCATCTTAACCCTAAAATAATTTAGTAAAAATATTCAATGTTCTCAGACATAAACTTTTGCTGAAATTAAAAAAAAAATTGAAAAAAGAACTGTCATATGTACGCATACTGCAAGAAGAATATTTTTTAAAAGTTAATATTTTTTTCTCGGTATCGATTATTTACTCGAATCGGAATCGAGACAATTTATATTAGAATTTATGAAGATTTTATTTTAAATATCGAACTATTTGTTTCGCAGTCACATCGATTTAAAAATCAAACTGGCCAGCACGATTTGACGCGCTTGCGTGCCATAAAATCGTGAAGAGTAAAAAAGTCAGTCGACTAGCTAGGCGCGAAAGTATATTTTTTTCGTGTTTTGGAGTTCTTTCTCAAAAGTCCTGCTTTCTTGTTTTTTTACTTACCTCACAATCGATATGTAAAGCAGTGTTTACCTCGGGTGTAAGCATCAATTGTATACTCTGGCTAATTAAACCAAAAATTGGCCAAAAACCTCGTATGCATTTGATGTCATACAGCCCTTGGTTAACAGTCTACTATTATGCCACACCTGGCCAAAAAGCGGGTTTTTGCCGCACGCTACGCGTACGAGAAAACCCACTTTGAGTACAACACGGACTGTAAAATAGAAAGCCCTCTATCGCATATTTATGACCCGCGCCTGCGGCTCGGGCCTTAAACTTCCGCGATATCGGCCTTTCTTTATTTTACGGCCCTAGTTTTGTAATGTACTATTATTAAACAGTTGCGGACCAGAACTTTGCGACGCTGCCTGCGTTATCACGTGCGATCATTAGATTCTCCCGAGTGCAGATGTTAGGGCACACAGGGCACGATGAACGATGGTGTATGTACTCGTATCAGGACAAGGTCTGCGTGCCAAATATAATTTAATTTTGAATTGATTACAAGCGAGCCTAATGAACGGAGCCTAAAATGCCCAAATAAATAAAAAAAATGAATGGGCCTAGATTCTCACATATTTTTACATAAGTACACGTGTTTTACTGTCAGTAAATAGGTAGAGGAATATCCATTAAAATCACGTAATTTGTAACATTTCGCATGGAAATACCTGAGGCATATTGGGCATACTTACATAGCTATGAGCTTTTCTCTTTTATGTCTTTGATTTAGTCTATAGAAAACGCTGCTGGTTGTGCAATTACATAGTGTAAATGTAATTATTCTATGTATTTAACCATATTGTACAATTGTTTGTTTTCTTTCAATAAATAAAAATAAAAAAAAAATAAAAAATACTGCTGAGCATGAGTCCATTTGCCAAAAACTTTAATAAGATAACAAGATAGCCTAAAAATATTCCTTGTTGTACACACCAGAAAACAGCACCTTTATGTTGTAATTTTTTTATAAAAGAAAGTTTTAATTATGTAAGCTTACGTCTATATTTATGTACCAAGTTTGTTTTTGGCAATAAATATAGTTCACTTTCACTTTCACCTACTTGAAATCATCAGAGCACGCACAGTATAATCTGGTCACCGATTAGCCTGTACCTGGCAGAGGGACGAGTATACGCAACTTATGCAGTTTCATTCGGCGATTTCAATGAAGTTAGAACACAAACAGGCACCGAGTCAACGTATCAAAAGAATAGGAGAAAGCAATAAATCTAGTTTTAGTACATCCACAGCTAAAGCCACTGTGCCTCTTATGGCACATAACTTAAGTGCTAAAGTCAAACAAATGCGCATGTCACTTACCGGACCCGTGTTGTATTTGCAATTTCTCACAGGTGATTCAGTCGCACTGTGTAATTTCACTGCAGTGGTTGTGTTATTGGTCCAATGTAGTCTTGATTCAGTGACACAATGGGTATCGGATTGAAACTTGTTATGCTAAGCTGCTTGTGAGTGCCTTTTGTATTTTTTTTTATGTAGCCTATCTAAGTCCCACTGCAGGGCACAGGCCTTCTCTCAGAGAGAGAGTGTGGGCTTAATTAATCACGCGTGCCCACCGCGGATTGGCTATTTCAAGCGCGGATGTATGTGAACACCTCGGACACTCAGGTTTCCTTACGATGTTTTCATTCACAGTTAGCGAGTGATTATCATTGGTACAAGCCGGGATTCGAACCTAAAAATTCCACCCGTGCCGGGACTTGAACCCGCGACCTCTGGCTAACCGTGCCAGCACTCTCCCAACTGAGCTAATGGACAAGCGCAGGCATCGGCGACTTTTGGAGCCTCTTTACAAACTTCTTTGTTTTTCTTTCTTTAAAAAACAATGTCCCAGGCACCGCAGCGTCCGAGTGGTCCCTTCACCCATCTAGTGTGAGTGAAGGTGCCACTGGACGCTGTATAAATCATCTCATAACGTAGAATCGTAAATGCAAAGAAGTTTGTCTATGTGGTGATAAATAAATGTATTTCGAATTTCATCCTGATCCGTTCATCCGCCAGCAGTTGGCGGACATTGGCGTAACCAATATGCATCAATGTAAACTTTCACATTTTATAATAATAGTACGATTGGAATATTAGGGTGATTTTCAGCCCAAACCGGCGAGAACCTCTCCCGGTCTCAGCCGAGCGAGAGCCCTCGGGCCCGCCGCCCCAGAGCCCCGACCCCGGCGCCAGCATCAAGAAGAAACTGATGGCCGCCGGCGTATTCGACGAGCAAAGTGTCACCTTGGAGGATTGGCAGAAGGACGAGTTGAGAGAGTTTTGGGAGACCGTGGAAATATTGGTCAGTCAGTGATCTTGCACAAACAGACACACCGCGACAAATTCTGAAAAGTGTTTTTATTAATTTTTACTGTCCATATTTGGTTTTGTTTTAAGTTTTAATTAATGTGTGTTGTTTGTTGCTGCAATAAATGTTTCTTTTTCTTTCTTTCTTTCTTTCTTTCTTTCTTCTTTCACAAGCTCTAAGAGTGAGCGTGTACCCATCAGGTCTAAAGCCCGGTTTGTAATCTGCGGGTCATTACCCCTAACGGGGTAAAAGTGCAATCCTATGGTAGTATTGAAGCTGACAATTTTCATTATAAAGAGAAAAATATTTTTAATAATTTGCATACAAATACAAATTAATACAAATATGTTTATTTTCTCAATCCATTATAGTTACATAGTTACAATACTTGCTCTATCTGCACTGCGATATTGAGTTTTGGGAGACCTTTGTAAGTCTTGGAGAGCCCGGCTTTTGAATTTGTGGCTCATCACCCCCGCAAGGGTAAAACAGCTATTCTACCAGGGTAATGCGGCTGGAAACTTATGTACAAAGATGATGATAATTTTTTTTTTCATTATTTGCGAATTTACAATACTTGTCATATTTACACTGCGGTATTATATCTAATAGAAAAAAACCACGTTTGTTAACTCCGAAATGTCTTCGCCGATTTTTATGATATTTTTTTTTTGTGTTCTTTGTGTAACTTTGCTAGGTCTGAGAATAAGTCATAGGCTAAATTAATGTGGCAAACTACGTTTTCCGAGTCAGCTAGTGTTTACATATGAAAGGAAATGTTCTAATATATATATTACAATAAAAATATTAATTAAATATGATATGGGCTCTCCCGCACCAGTAATCTTGTGTAGCGCCATCTCTCTTTATCACTTTATCACTACATCAAACATGATGGCACCGCGCAATAAACACCGCGTTTGGACACCGTGCCGCGAGGACACGGTATATATTGTTATTTCAGGTCAGTGATAGGTAAAAACTAACTAGATCTAAAAACCGGCCAAGTGCGAGTCGGACTCGCGCACGAAGGGTTCCGTACCATTATCTATACAACATTAGACAAAAATAATTATTTTATTTTGTTTTTAGTATTTGTTGTTATAGCGGCAACAGAAATACATAATCTGTGAAAATTTCAACTCTCTAGCTATCACGGTTCTTGAGATACAGCCTGGTGACAGGCAGACGGGCGGACGGACGGACGGACAGACAGACAGCGAAGTCTTAGTAATAGAGTCCCGTTTTTACCCTTTGGGTACGGAACCCTAAAAATTACCCCCCGTTCAATTGTGGGAAGGGGGTCGGGGCTTGTCAATTGTGTTACCAATCGAAGCGAGTTCAGTATTACCTGGCAAAATATCTATGCACCTGCCGTCGTCAGACTGCCATCTTGCGAGCTACCGAGATTTTTCGACGAGTTATAACATCATGAAGTCAATAGTTTCACGTTTTTATATAAAACCAATCACAAGTTACGCTGTCATTTACTATCGCCCAATCAACGTTCACATCGTCACGCATGGCGCACAGAATGAACCAATCGCAGAATAATTTACTTAACAGCACATCTTGCGCTCATTTCATTGGTACAGATTAATCGAGAGGACAGGGGCTGTTTTTTAGAGTGAATTTTGTAATAGAATTTTGTTCTATGGTGTTTTTTCGTAGTTTCAGGTTTACGATCAATTGTAATAAAATGAACAAGAATATTTATATAAACATAAACATTTACATACAGGCACATACATTGCTTCTGGCCCCACACTAGGATACCCTGTGTCGTGGGAACCAGAAACAACGACATCACAAACATGTAAACATCCAAGACCTGGGGGTTCTTTTTGTCCCCAGCCGGGATTCGAACCCGGGACCTCTCGCATGGTATGCAGATGCACTACCGCTGCGCCACGAGGTCGTCATGTGAGCATTACATTTCAGGCTTCATCGCGCGCGAGACAGCCCGACGCAGCCCAAAACATGTTCGCGACCATCGGAGAGTTGGAGCGACTCATGAGGAAGTTGCACCAAAAGGGGAAGCTATCAGACGAGTTGGCGGGCATGTTCCATTGGGAGAAACTGTAAGTATCGAGTAAAACGCGAATTGGGATCGCGGGGGCGGCAGTAGAAATCAGAAAGAATTCAGATTCTGTTTTTTTTAATGTCGGGATACCATGTTAGCTGCTGCCTTTGGGTTGAGTTTTAGTGGAGTTTTCTCCAGGCAGCGAAAAATAACTCCACGCTGACCATCTTGTTGGTACGAGTACCTACCTAACAAGATCCCTTGAGTGCCATCAACAACTTGCAATGACAATGACAAGTCACTATTCCTACAAAAGTAGGAGGACACGCATGCTGCGGCCAGACATACGGAGCCGTATCAACCATATTAGAGGAAGATAGGCGACCCGGCCACTATGCCACCATTGGCATGGCCTTTGGCAAATTTATGTGCTCAAAAGTTCTTATCAGTTCGAGATACGCCGATTTTATTTCTGTTGTCTCAGCCCGTGGGGCACGGCTACTTTATCGAGCGCGACAGCGCGATAAAACGTCGCGCCATCTCGCTCTCACACGCTGCGTAAAGGAAGACGGCGCTCTTATATCGCGCTCGCTATCGGGCTCGATACAGCGGCCGGAATTTACGTCTCTGAAGTTATGACAATGTTTTTAGGATTCCATACCTCAACAGGAAAAAAAAACGAAACCCTTATAAGATTACTTTGTTATCCGTCCGTTTGTCTGTTCGTGTGTCAAGACTATGGTTCGCCACTTGCCACGATCCCACCAAAGCTTGCCCACGATTGGCACAATTAAGAAGTGGTTGAAGTTTATGTATTACAAGCTGACGTTGTTATGCCATATTATGCAAAAATGCTGACAAATGTCAGTCGGCCATCGGAGCCTGAGGATGCCTCGTGCTAGAGGCGAAACGCGTCGCAACGCATTTTTTCACACAAATATTCGTGTCGGTGGTGGTGTTTTTGTGTCTTGCTTCTGCTTGAAAAAGTAGGAGGGGGCGGTGCATTAACTAACCGCATGGTGCTTGTAGGGTTTTAGGGGAATTTAGCAAAGTAATTTTCACATTTTAATGCTATTCTAGTAATGCTTGGCATCAGAAACACCCGCTACAAGCGGCTGGCCCTTCGCATGTCAAGACCCTTCATCGCGTCGACGAGAAGATAAACATGAGGAACTTCCACTAGGCCCATTATGACAGGAGCTTTATCCTCGCTTGCCCTACACAGTGTTCTAAGTTTGATGATCGGTCTCCTTTGACCCGGTATACGAAGGTTCGAGGACAAGTGATACTAGCTCGATAGTAATAATAACTTCCAGGCAGCACAACCATTTATCCTGATCCCAAAGTAGTATACCCTGTGCTTTGACATCACAAAGATAGAAATCCATAGATCGTTAGTAGGATTTCGCCTCGAACCCTACAGCGAAGGTGAATTGTATTAACTAGTAGAATAGTCCCAGCTAAAATTTTAGTATATATTGTATATTTAAAAAAAATTACGTCTTTTGTTAAGTTTAATGCATGTTGCCATCATTGTATATGTGAGATTATACCCTACTTTTTTATTTCTTCAATAAAATACGCTGTGCTGAAAAATTTCAATGCTTTGATTATTCCGTCTTAGAAACATAAAAACCTCGTCGGTATATGGTTTTAGTTCTTATCACATGCGAAATAACAACGAGTATTGAACAGAAAGTTGTTAAGTTGACGGCGACTTAAGATTAACACAAAACCTTATAAAGATTGTTTCAGGCGATTCCCATTCAAAAATAGTTTGGTTTTAATTTACAAACGACATGCTGGATTGCAATTAAACTTTACCAATATAAGGATTTAGAATTAGAGAATAGAAATCAAGGTTCGATCGTACCTAGAACTGAGAATATATGAATAAAAAAAGGAAATTAGAGGTTCATAAGCCTTCTCACAAAGCTCTAATTTCTTGTTAATTGTAAACAACTTTTGTAATATGCTGAGAGGACACTAAATCTATCCTTACAGCATATTAAAAATGGAACTTAATTGGCGAACGACATGCCGGATTACAATGGAACTTTTTTAATATGCTGAGAGGACACAAATAGAGACCCTCTCTATTTGTGTCGCATAGAGGGTCTCTATTTGTGTCCTCGTAGCATATTAAAAATGTTCCATTGTAATCCGGCCTGTCGTTCGCCAATGAAGTCCAAACTGCGTTTTTATGCGAATCGCCTCATGAGGCGCCTTCTTATTTATTGACACTGATCAATTATTATCAAACTGCTTTCAACAAGCGAATGATGTACAACCGCGAAACTACCTCGAGCCATGAAGTACAAGTGGTTATGGCATTCAGTCTGTCGTATTGTACATTAGGTTAAGTGCAATAAAAGTATTAAATAATAATAATACAACTGAAGGCCTTTAGAGTGTGGGTGGAGGGAAGTACATTCTGCTGAAGACCGCTAGGCAGTTAGAAGATGTAGGCTGCTTACGTCAGTAAAGATATGTCTTAGATATCTTTAAATCCTTTGAATGTAGGTATTTTGTTTTCTGGTGTGTACAATAAATAGTTGTAATGTAATCTAATCTAAAGACGAGTGTGATTGGAGGGGGGAAGTAACTTCTGCCGAATTCCGTCAAGCAGTAAGGTGTGTATTGTGAGCACACACATACTTCTCCTGGTGCGGGGTGTGACGTACCTTCTCCTGGTGCGGGGTGTGACGTACCTTCTCCTGGTGCGGGGTGTGACGTACCATCTCCTGGTGCGGGGTGTGACGTACCATCTCCTGGTGCGGGGTGTGACGTACCTTCTCCTGGTGCGGGGTGTGACGTACCTTCTCCTGGTGCGGGGTGTGACGTACCTTCTCCTGGTGCGGGGTGTGACGTACCTTCTCCTGGTGCGGGGTTTGACGTACCTTCTCCTGGTGCGGGGTGTGACGTACCTTGTCCTGGTGCGGGGTGTGACGTACCTTCTCCTGGTGCGGGGTGTGACGTACCTTGTCCTGGTGCGGGGTGTGACGTACCTTCTCCTGGTGCGGGGTGTCGGCGGCGTGGTGCTGCTGGGCGCGCGCCGCCGCCAGGCTGGCCAGCTCCGACATGTTCACGTACAGCGCCATCGGCGTCTCTGCGGCATAACGGCATTGGTATTGGTGACGGTTTGGGTTTCCGCAACACGACAACAACACCTAGTTTTTCTTGTAACGTTCAATAAGTCACAGTTTCTGTGTTACTTTGAATAAATTTTTTTTTACTTTTGACTGCAAATGAGCCCATTTTGCGTAAATTCTACGGCATAACACACTGAACTAAACTAATTGACTATTGTGTATTATGCTATGTGTATCACACAATAGATAATTAGTTTAGTTAGTTAATTAGACTATGGTCGCGAGATTGATCTGACACTTTTTGCAAAAACTACATGTAAACAAAAATATTTTTTTTTTCATTGGTAGCGTCCGCAAAGTACGAAAGAGTGCCTTTGTGCTATTAACACAGCGCACAGCGCGTTTTAATCGAATCAGTCGATGATTTATTTTTTACAATCGCCCATCTCTTCTTTGTGAACGTTGTTTTCTTGCCGATAAATGATAGGATGTGACTTTCATAGATGTTTAATAATGGCATTGTTAGCATAAGAAAGGGACCGGATAACTATTTATTAACACATTCAAAGGGTGTAATCACTCTCATTTACAAGGTAAATTGTTATCATCCTCAATTGGTATAATTGTTATTAATAATAACTATTTACCTCTACATCACACGACATGGATGGCTTTATCCTCCTCAGTCCTGACCTTGAAAATAACAATTGAAAACCGTTGTTATTTTCACGGTCAGGACTGAGGAGGTCACCGCAAAAGGGAGAAACAGTTGTGTCAAACAAACCTCACACCGAAGGCTATCTACATACAAGTGTTGTCAATACGTAAAAAACAAATAATTCTATTTTGCTTCCAAATTAAATTTGTGTAACCTACGTTACTGTTTTTTTAAATACTTTACTTTTATGGGTTAAAAAATAATGTCTTTGATGCAACTAGGTTTTTGCTCACACGAGTCTACTGTTTTTACAGTAAAACAAAAATCTACCGTATATAACGACATATTTTATAATTTATAATGGTAACAGCGCCATTTTTTTTGCATCGAATTAAAAAACGGACTTTTCGTTGGACAACTACTTGTTTCTCCGTCCCTTCTTTTAATTAACAATGTCATACCCTTCGTGAGATGTGGCGGCAGCGAGGACGGCTTGCCGGTCTTGAGGTCCTGCTGACCGGTATTGGCGTTCGTCTTAGCGGGCACCGACGGCCTCTCAAGGGAGGAGCAACGCTGTTGGCAGGGGAATTGACTGTTTAATGGTAGGAACATTAATGTGGGGTAGAGAAACCAAAGAAACAAAGGTTAACAACAAGGCTGCGCTGTTACGTCTGTCAAGCTTTCTCGCTCGCACAATCTAACATTTTTAATAATTGTGAATAAAGAAAGAAAGAAAGAGAAACATTTATTGCAGCAACAAACAACACACGGTAATTAAAACTTAAAACAAAACAAAACATGGACAGCAAAAAATAGTAATCAAAAATAATAGGAACACTTTTCAGACATTGTCGCGATGTGTCTCTGCTGCTGCAAATGGCAACTGACTCAGCATAGTGCTGAGGGTGTGAACCCTCAGCGCTGATTTTCAGTCAGTGCCGATAGCCCCAAGTGCTCCAGAGCGGAGCGTGGCCTGCCGCTAACAAATAAATAAAAACATATAGGTAACATAATAAACATCAATAAATTTACATTAACAGCGATATACACGTAAATACATATATAAAGACATATATACACATACATATACGTACAATATGAAATATTAAGGGTACGAGGGTAGGGTTTGATAGCTAATAAAATTACGGACATTCAAGACAAGATTCAAGATATTTCTTATCCTATGCCTAGTTTATGATTGAGATTTACTAATATTAATAGTTGTGGAACGTCCTTTTTTTTATAAAAAAAAACTAAGGCGTGACCCTGAGCATACTGCTGAGTCAGTTGCCATTTGTAGCAACAGTGACACGCCGTGACCTTTCGTTTTATTTCTTTTTCATAAAACTTATTGTGGCATGTAGACTTTTTTATAATAAATGTTTTTTCTTCTTCTCTCTTCATAATAAATTAAAAATTTTAGATTCTGCGAGCGAAACAGCATGCCAGCAGCCTTAACAGCTTCAATAATATCAAAAAGAAACCGAGCAAGTTCGCCTTAAGTTATCTCGAGAGTGAGCGAGTCTAATGAATCCATAATAATTTTATGAGTGTTTACATTGCTGTCGAATCTTCCGAGTCGATTCGAGTTTAGCCATTTATCAGAAGTACTTGCCTTAGATTTTATTGATATAATCAGAATTCCCGTTATAATGTACGATAGACTACTTTAGTTCGCCCACTCTTGAGTGCTCAGCAAACGCTTTTCGTCTTAAAAAAGAAAATTAAGCAAAAAGTCAAAATAAGTTTGGATCTATTCTCATGTTTAATCGTTTCATTCAGATTAAAAAAATGTGAAACGAACTTGAATAAACGCCCCTTGTAAATTAACACTGGGTAAATTTGTGTTAATCAGTTGAGAGCGAGCGCAATTAAAATTAATACGCCTATTAATTTACAAATATATGTACATGGGTTTCAGGACACGAGAAAAAAAACGTAATGAGCATTACGAGCCCATAATGTCGGAGCATTATGCACGACTTCGAGCGAGTGCGCGAGCGGAAGGGTTGCCAGATGTAACAACAGCCTTTTGCTGGTGTTATGCTAACTATAGCACACACCGATAAAGTATGCTGAGTTGGAACCCTCTTTTTGTTGTCACGGAGGCACCTGAGGCGTTTGGGGTCCGAGGTGGCTGGGTGCCATACATTACTGTATGGTACCCGGTTGCCTTTGACTCTATATGCCTCACATGTTCTCTTCACGATTGTTTTGTTTTATCTCTGTTTTGTTGACGTTCGTGTCTTTTGTTTGTGTACCTTTATGTTTACTTTGTGTTTCTGTGACAATTTAAATAAATATTCTCTTTCTTTCTTTCTAATGACACACATTATAAGTAGCGACACCTTAATGCCAGGTTATAAGCTGTGATACCTTAACCCTTATTAGGGCAATAACAGTATAGCAGTTACACCTTTAAATTCAAATTGATCTCTCGAAATAAAGTCCAAAACCATTGATAAATTCACACTACCCATGCCCTATTAAAGGTTAGCGACACAGGTTATATAAAGGTCTAGAATATTGTTATCGTATCTTATCTTATCTTATAAGTAGTGATACCTAATGACAGAGGTTATAACGAATTACGCCTTATTGACACAGGTCAAAACGAGTTACGCCTTATTCACACAGATTATATGGATGTAAGCTACAGGTTACAAGTACGAGTAGTGCTACTTAACGACACAGGATGTAAGCAGCGACACCTGACGGCGTAGGTTACTCATATACTCACGGTGGGCAGCGGCGGGCGCGCGTAGATCTGCTGGTCGCGCGGCGGGTTTTCCGCGAACGTGTGAGCACTGAGCGCCGGCCGCGGGTGCGCGCCCGAGTAGCCTGCGGGGGGAGGGGGGTGCTCTTACTAAACATTCGTTTAAGGCGGACCTTCTAGGAGCAATTCCCATACAAACGTAGTTTGGTTTTTATTTGCAAACGACATGTCGGATGGCAACGAAACTTTGCCAACACGTTTCATCATCAACCATTTGACGCCCACTGCAGGACATAGGCCTCCATGGTTTTCATAACCATGAGGGGTTTTGCCATAATCGCCACGCTCGGCAAGCGGGTTGGCGATCGCAGTATGCTGGGAATCTCAGGAAGAGGCTGCTGCCCATCTCTTGGTAATTGCTTTCCTTACTCGCTTTCTACGACATCCACCAAAGGAAATGGCGCACACAAATCAAGGTTGAACTGGTTGGTGCTTAGATTTGGAAATAAACTTATCAAAAATTAATTATACCCATGAGAATAGTTTCTGTGAAAAGTCTCATGAGGCTATATTTTTTTTTTATATTCTGTTAATCTCAGTTGTAAGCACGAGCAAACCTTGATGTTTATCCTCTAAACATATTGGTAAAGTGTCATTGAGATCTCGTATGTCGTTTGTGAATAAAAACTAAACTACGTTTGCATGGGAACTGCTGCTTGACGGGCCGCCGGGAGTTTCACAAGCTAATGTTTCAAAACTCCAAGAAGAATCTTCTTCTTCCTGTGCCTCTCTACTAACGGAGGTCGGCCGTCGACTCCGCAGAATCTTCCACGATGTGAAATGAACATTATCTATTTGTATTTGTTCGGACTCAGCGACTGCGGGCCGGACGACGTAGCGTGGGCAGGCCCCCACCAGATATGGTCTGACGACCTGGTTACGGTGGCGGGGATTATATGGATGCGGGCGGCACAACTCCGGGAATCTCGGAAAGTCATGAGGGCATCCTGGGCAGGCATTCCTGCAGTGTGTGTCGAATGGCTGGTGATTGTGATAATGATGATGATGGTATTATTGTTGGCATTTATAGGACTGACCGGCGGAGATGGTGTGCGGGCGGGCCGCCATGATGGCGCTCGCGGCGCGCTCGAACTGCGCCGTGTCTTTCAGGTCGGGCCACGTCGCCGACGCTGCGGGCGGGGACACTTTTGTACTCATGTGTACCGTAGTACCGTACAGTCGAGTGCATAACGCTATTATAGAATTTTTATTTCCCCGGTAAACACCTTACAGGGGAAATACTAACCGACAGGGGAAATGGGAAAATAATAATTCTACGATAACGTTTTTCACACTCTACTTGTATGGAGGAGGCACATCGTCGTTTCGGGAAACTTTTGATTTCTTCTACTAAATGGGAACAACTGTACTCTACGGTTTTCGGGGACAGGACAGTCTTTAATGTAATATATTAAAATCTCCTGTCACAGTGTTTGTTATTGAACTCATAGACGAAGTATAATTTGGAGTCGGTGCCCAAAATATATGTGCTGGTCATGAAACTGGGCACCGACTCTAATACCTACAAGTATACATACTTCTAATTATTTAAATAATTTCTAACTTTTTAGTGCTGTAGCGTCGAAGTCGGTTTTTATTTATTATTTAATTCTATTAATTTGCGGTGGTAGGCTAGTGGGTAGAACATTGGAGTCGGAAGCGGGAGACCCAGGTTCGATTCCCATTGCGGGCATGTACCTATGACTTGGTTTTCTAAGTTATGTACATTTGTGAAGTTATAGTAGCAATACCACTCGCTAACGGTGAAGGAAAACATCGTGAGGAAACCTGAGTGTCAGAGCTATTCATATACCTCAGCGCTTGAAATCGCCAATCCGCGGTGGGCACGCGTGGTGATTAAGCCCATACTCTCTCCTTGAGAGAAGGCCTGTGCCCTACAATGGGACCTATATAGGCTGCTTATGCTATTAATTTACTGTTTTAAAAACTATATTGTCTGCAATAACATTTCCAGTTACAATTTTCTGTTAAACTCAAGAACTTTCAAAAATTAAACAATGCATCATAAGGTTATCAAGGGCCTGGAGATCTGTCACATAGGATCTTTCCTAGGATGGACTCCAGCCTCTCACATACGAATAAGTCCTGATTACTCAAATTGTAACGTGGTCTCTCACTATGGGCCTCACAAGAAAGCTCAAGGTCACGCAACGAGCTATGGAAAGGGCTATGCTCGGAATTTCTCTGCGAGATCGAATCAGAAATGATGAGATCCATAGACGAACGAAAGTCGTCGACATAACCCAGCGGATTAGTAAGTGGCAGTGGGCGGGGCACATAGCATGCAGAACTGATGGCCGATGGGGCCGAAAAGGTCTCGAATGGAGACCACATATCGGCAAGCGCAGCGTAGTACGACCAGCCACAAGATGGACAGATGACCTCATCCAAGTGGCAGGAAGACGCTGGATGCAAGCCGCTTCCAACCGGTCTTTTTCTAAATCCATGGAGGAGGCCTGTGTCCAGCAGTGGACTTCTTGTGGCTGAATGATGATGATGACTGAAATTGTACCTACTATATGTTCTGATACTTCTGTGAGAAGGAAATAAATAAATAACTTACTTACTAAAAAGTACTTAAAATGAGACTCTCGCTCTCTATCTGAGAGTTCCCAGCGGTGGGACGTGTATAAGCTGCCCACGTTATTCATTTATTCAGCAATGTACGTACCACCAGTGCTATTCATTTATTGAGCAATGTACGTACCACTTGTGCTATTCACTTATCCAGCAATATACGTACCACCAGTGTTCCCCCGGCTGTCGCAGTGTTCTTCCTCATCGACGGTACTCTTGGCGGGCGTCGTGCATTCGCTGCTGACGCTCTGGCTGTCCGAACCCTGAAAGAGTGGAGCGCTCAGTAATATATCACTCGCTAGTTGCGAACCTCCTCAGTCCTGACCTTGAAAATAACAAAGGATTTAGATTGTTATTTTCAAGGTCAGGACTGCTGTTGCGTCTGGCATGCTGTCGCGCTCGCATAATGGAACATTACTAATGATGGTAATTACCTTTGATGAATGATAGATAATAAAATTACGGACATTCGAGACATATTTTTGTTATCCTTTAGCTAGTTTTTGATCGAGATTTAATACAAAATTATTAATTTTGGAATCAACTTTTCTTTTTGAAAAACTGAGTATAGGAAAACAAAAATGTATTTAAACTATCCGTAATTTTATTATCTATCACACCCTCAGTCAAAATTTATCAAAAGCATATAAATGTCATTAAAATCACAAAAAATTATTATATTGTGCGAGCGAGACAGCAGGCAAGACGTAAAAGCAGCTTTAAGGCCAGGTTCCCGGAGAGCACGATTTCTATTGGGCTGATTGCGCTGCCCGAGCCAATAGTTGAAGTAGAAGTAGGTATTATTAAGTAGTAATTACTAAAAATATTCCAATTGCCTTATGTTTGACGACCGACATCACTAACTCATTCAATGATAATTAATTTTGTATATTTTTTTATCCAAAACTCTGTATAACTCGAATAAAACCATATTTAGTTCCATATTAAAATCATGTTCACATTTTTTTTGATGCAGTAAAGTTTAAAAAGCCACAAAAATTATAATAAATTATAAGCACCCGGGATACAGGTGAGCATATGTATGTACGTGCAGAAATCACATAAAAATCAACTGTTCCTTGCTAATTCATAACATCAATACATTGTAACTTTGGACTGATATTCATGCAGGTGAATTTAAGGTGCAAACGAGACCTCTAAGGCTACGAGATCTATCTGAACTACAAAGGGCTTTACCTCTTAAACTGTATATACATAGAGACCGCCTGTATCCCGGCGGGATAGGCAGAGTTAAGCTCTGCCAGTCGCCATGATCCTTACAAAACTCTTTCGCTTCATCGACGTACAGAAAAAATAATTGTCGTTAAGATTGTCTTGCGTATGAAATAAACAATAAAGGCCCCGAACAGCCGTCGGCTCACCACGCTCACCACCCTCGTATCACGTAACTGTCCACTGTATTGGGTCCATCTATCCATCCATTCAGACTTTTCCAACTTTCCTTAACCTCTCTCTCTCTTTCTCTTTTCTTTTCCTCTTTTTTTAAACATTTTTTCTTTTTTTAACTTTCCTTTTTCTTTTTTTTCTTTTTCTTGTCCATTTACACCTTTCCGAAGTGTCAAAACATGTATGTATTTGACAGCTCGGGGTAGGTTAAATCGGACGATTCCATATATAAGTTACACCCCGGTACAGCCGATATAGGATGGTCACCGGTGGCGAAGTGAACCTGCGACGCACATTGTCAACGCAGAGCGAGAGCTGGCGGCGCGCGTCGGCCGAGCGGAAGCCGGAGTCCGCGCTGCACACGCTGCGCCCGCGCCGCGCCGGCTGCTGCCGGGGGGCGAGTGGGCAGAACGACGAAAATAAACAAAACGGCCAAAATTAAATAAAACACGCGGCGGGAGTGAGGGAAGCAACGTAAAATGTGGTGGGAGTTAAAGAAAGAACAAAAAATATGGTAGGAGAAAAAGCAAGAACGTAAAATGTAGTGGTGTAACAACCACGTTTACCACCACCACTCACTAGATGGCGCTTGCTAGTTGTGTATCGCGTTATAGTTATATCCGGACGCCGAATATATATAACTACGCCTGTCAAAAGGCCATCAAGCATTTTTTTCTAAGCGAACGTGCTGCTTCCACCCCTGGGACGGCAACGTTCTGAACTAATTGTATTGCAAAGCGTGAATAATCCTTTAGCATCGCTCCGGCGGTTTTAGGCGGCCGCTATAGGACTTTGCCTTGTATAAAAATTCGATTCTCAAATCAAATATACGTCAACGTAATAAACGTCGGATTTTCCTCAATTACCACGCTACCTTCGTCACAGTGGGAATTAAAAAGGCAAAATTAGAGAGGAGAAATAAAAAAAAAGTAGTAAAGTAAAACGTAAAGTAATTCGATGATAGGCGTCGCATTCCCACTGGGGGCCGCCGTACATTGTACAAATTGTCTAGGTCTGGGTGTATTTTCACGTTTGCGATGTCCTTGGCCGGTTACTACAGCACAGGGTATGCTTTGTGGAGGTGATCATTAAGTTCTGGGCGGAATTAAGGTAGTCTACCTGGGAGAGCGATAGCGGCTCGTGAAGCGGCAGGGTGGCCGTCGACGAGGCGTTCGAAAGCGGCGTCGAACACGACACCGTCGACGCGGAGACCGCTGCGGGACATTACATGAGAACAGTTAATAAAAAAAACACACCATGTTATTACTACTTTAAAGACTAGAATTACTTTATAGAATATTGGTCTTATTTATAAAAAGTAAATTCCACTAGAACACTTAAGAGTGTTCTAGTGGAATTTACGACAGAGTTACAGACGGTTTATGGTAGCAATTCCTGTTATAAACCAACTATAACTCCGTCTTAAAAAATGTATTGTATTGTATTTAAAGATTTTATTAAAGAAGAAAATAACATATAGGTTGACAGATTTGCCAAACTGTTTACCGGCAGTTATTGACTTGTATAAGTGGCATTGTTGTAAACAATATTTTCTCTGAAAAATGTTGATGGCGAATTAAATGTTTTGGTGTAAGGTACCGAAACGACCAGCTCGTACTTAACAAGTGTCACTCACTGGCTTCCGAGCGACAAGATTGACTTATTCAACAAGCACGCATTCAACAACAGGACAGGACAAAATACCTTATCTCCCTCAGTCCTGACCTTGAAAATAACAATGGTTTTCAATTGTTATTTTCAAGGTCAGGACTTAAAGGAGGTTAACAAGTGTCAATCACCGCGCTGGTTGTTGGGCCACTGGCTGCCGAGCGATTAATTCTCCACGCATTCAACAAGTAGACAGAACAATTACCTTAACCTCCTCAGTTAATCAGTCCTCCTGATTTGCGAAAAAATGGTCAGAGTGGAGTTTTTTTTTTTCCCGCTGCCCTTTTCTCTAGTGCAAGTACGGCCCGAAGCAACGGCTAACATTGAACATTTTCAATCAGCAAACAGAATGTTTAATTATTTAAAGTTGAAATAAATTGATTTCCGATTTCAGTACTGACTTTGAAAATAACAGATGACTTTGAAAATACAAATATCAATTTGTATTTCTTTATTTCAAAGTAATGTATATTGAATAGTACCTTTATTTAATTTAATGCATTTATGGTGTAGGTATTTTTGAAACCTTGCGGTAGTGGGCGTTGACATCTGAGATACAGTGTTTATCACTAGTTCAGATGTTATCGTTTTTCCTTGAATGTATATATTATACACTATAAGCATCAAAATACGATGGTGTAAGGAATGTAACTGTTCTCGTTTTTAATAATGAATAAATTACTGAATTACTGAACAATGGTTTTCAATTGTTACTTTCAAGGTTACGACTTAGGAGGTTAAGGTTATACACGCCGAAATCTGTGTGGTTAACAAGTGTCACTCACTCTGGTAGAACTTTAATGTAATTTATGTAACTTTATGTATGTTTATAATTGTTATACCTATAGTATGTAAAGGTATAAGTAAGTATATTATTATTATGTATAAGTATGTAAATGAATATTCATATTTGCACCTACTACCCGTCTCACTTTTCCTTCAACAACTCTCCATCGTCGGTTGCCTGGAAGAAATTGCTATAAGCAATAAGGCCGCCAATTGTACTGCATTTTTGTAAACATTTCATGTTTGTGTTTTTCCTGGTACAATAAAGAATATTCTTATCTTATCTTATCACTCACCGCGCTGGTTGTCGGAGCACTGGCTGCCGAGCGACGAGATTGAAGTGAGCGAGGACTTGCGCGAGCCGGGCCGCGGCGAGGGTGACGGCGAGTTCGGCGCCGGCTCCTCCCAGCCCGCGTGCCGCGACTTCGTGTCGCATATCACCTGGAAAGGCGTGTCACTAAGGCGTGAGGCACATAGGAAGGACGTGGGACGCGGGCACGGAATTGACGCCACGCGTTGTAAAGACTTCGCGTCGTCGACGTATTAGGATCCTCCTAAGTTGACCTTGAAAATAACAATGGTTTTCTATTGTTTTTTTCAAGGTCAGGCTGAGGAGGATCACTGAGTGCATTTCTTACATTTTTTACGAAAATTAATTGAAAGGACGCCGCGTCTTTTCCGCGCCTTCTTCCCACGTCCTTCCTGTGTGCCCAGGCCTAAAATGCTTAATTGTTATATATGTTACGGCTAAAACCCGAAGTGCGGCTAAACCTAGTTTTAGCCGGTTAGAACTATGTGTAGCTACTTACTCTTGGTTAAATCTAGTACAAGCCGATTGTTTTCGGGTAACACTAGGTCTAGCCGCGCCGGTATCATTCCGGCTAGAACTAGGTGCAAGCAAACCCTAGTGGCTGATACTAGGTCTAGCCGATATCATGCCGGCTACAACCAGATACAACCAAACCCTGGTGGCTAATACTAGGAAGTTGGTTAAAGTTATTCTACTAACTCTACAGAGTCATATATTTCTAGCTTTTAAGATATTAAAAAAAAAACACTTAATAATAAGAAACGTAGAGTAAATAAAATTCATCGATTTTTAATAATTGACTTTTACCAAAGTAGGTCTACAATTTTAACGTAATAAAAGCAAACAGAAATAATTGCATCTTATATGAAGAATATATTTTTTAAGAATATTATTATTATTAACAATCAAACTTTTATAACACTGCAATTGTTCCAAAAGACTTGACTTCATAGTCCGTAGGTCTTCATTTACAGCCATTTTGAATTCGAACGTATAAGCTCTCAAAAAATACGTCTGTTTTGTATAACGGCCCAATGCGTATAAAACGTCAAGCGCCGGGACGGATGGCGGGCGGCGCAGGGGCGCGAGCTAGTCGCTTTTTTACACGTTTGAACTTGTTTGCATCTAGTTTTATCCACAAGGGTTTGGTTAAATCTAGTTATAGCCGGCATAATATCGGCTAGACCTAGCATCCAGTGTTGCAAAGTCTCCAGTTTGCTTAGCATGCGCGTTTTGACTCTCTCTCGACATCGAGTGAGAGACTTAGAAGTACTTGCCATGTCGAAAGTGTGAGCGTGGTAGCAGAGACTCGAGATAGTCAATAGATTGCGGTCTTGTCTACCAAAAAGCAGTTATTGCCATATTAAATAAAAGTGTTGTATATTTGTCTGTCAACCCTGTAAAAATTGTTACCGGTTTTCACCGACAGCGGAACTTCACTAGAAAGTTATGAATTGCGTTTCGTTCCTACGCAAACCATTCATTTTTACGCGATTTTCTTAATGAGCACGCTTTACAATAGGAGTAACAAAACGCATTCCTGTTATTTTCTGTGGTTTTCTTGTTTTCTTTTTGGTTGGACTGGGTTCTTTTAAAATAATAAATAGTTCTATGCACTAAATATGGAAAAAATTTAAGAAACGAACATCAAAAAGAAAGTATAATATTGCAAGAACACAAAAAACAAAATATGTATTTTAGGTTGAATGGTCTCGAAGCCTTGTCTTCACCTCCGTGGATACCAGACATGTCTCGGTCGCATATGTCAAAATTAGTGTCTAACTCGGCCGAAATCATATCGGCAGTGCCGCCATGTTACCGTTTGTAGACAAGTCTCGGTCGTCTCCATCTCGGTCGCGGTCGCCATGCTAACGTCGAGAAATCTCGGGCTCGACAGATAAATTGACATTTTTGCATAGAGAAGGGCGTTTCTCGAGCGTGGCATGCTAAGCGTACAGATTTATCAGGAGATTACATGATTTTAGGCCTAGTCCTGGTCTACTGTTTTTTTTTTTTCGTAAATAGAGAAAATCTACTGATTTTTAGGAATTTGTGGTTGTGTTATATTGGCAACTATTATTTTAATCACATCGCATCGAACGGAACGTGTTCTTGTCGAGTGAGGTGAGTAGGATTATTCATAATACGTTTTTCGTATCTGTGCTGTGGGATAGTGTCTGCTGTGTCTAATCTGTCGAGTTGGATTGGAGTTGAGTTGCGAGTACGAATTAAATTAATAAATAGTAGCGGTAATAACATAAAGTAAGTGCTAGCTAGGTGTTGTGTGTGTGTGTGTCGGAACTGTGGGCGGAACAATCAAGTTTTGGTTTGGCCCTTTTTTTTTTGGATGGTATGGTGCTTTTGCTTTTGGGTGGTTTTTGGTACATAGATAAACAAAACGGCCGGTGATGAAAAAGCTTTTGTTTGCTTATTTCAGGAATAAAAGGTACTTAATTTTCCCTCCTGATTTTTATTACTGTCTCCTGGTTTTTTCATTAACCATCTCCTGTTTTCTCGCAGTTTGGAGTTTGCAACACTGCTAGCATCAGCCACTAAGGTTTGCTTAGACCTAGTTCTAGACGGATTGATACCGGCTAGACATAGTTTTACCCGAAAACAATCGGCTTATATTAGATTTAACCAAGAGTAAGTGGCTACACCTAGTTCTAACCGGCTAAAACTAGCTTTAGCCGCACTTCGGGTTTTAGCCGTAACATATATAACAGACACTATTGGTAGTCTAGTATAGCAACCCATCGCATTTTTCAATCCCATTCCAACCGTATAACCCGTGCAACTTAACTCGGCGCCTCGCGCGATTCTATCCTCTTAGCGAGAGATGACTATTTAATTTGCGCGGGTTACACCAGTGAAAAGACATTGTACTGCTATTCCTTTGTAGACTACTCAATAGAGGCAAATAACCACTATTGTCCTGCTAATATAATTCAATTGAAAAACTATTGGTGTATTAGACTGTAGGGCCTAGAAGGGCCGTTATTATTATTATTTTATACTTTATTGCACACGAAACATTTAACAAGACGTTACATAAGAAATAACATGTACAAAGGCGAGCTTATCTCTGCAAGAGATTTCTTCCAGCAAACCTTTCGTTCTCGGCCGTTCGTTCTTGAACAGGATTCTTGGAGCTGCTGTTACCACTAGCATGCTGTCTTACTGGCACATTCAATTTTTTGTGATTAAAAAAAATATACTGTTGATAAATGTAGTCTGACGCTCTGCTAGATAATAAAATTATGGACATCCTACTAATATTATAAATGTGAAAGTTTGTGACGATGTTTAAATGTTTATTACTCAATCACGCAATAACGGCTGAACGGATTTCCATGAAACTTGGCGTACAGATAGACAAAGACCTGAATTTAGACATAGCATACTTGATATCCCGGCGATGCGTTCCCGTGGGCTAATATTTATTTAAAATTTATGTGTGCGTAATTTGTTTAACTAGCAAAGCCTCAAGCCACATATATCAAAAGTATACTTGTTTTTTACAATCATAAACAAAATAAAGAATGTGCAAGCGAGACGGCTGCCAGACGTAACAGCAGCCCTAATGGGGTTGTCGGCAACGCAAGTTAACGCAACTACCTAGCATATAAATCAATCTCTTTTGTAAATAACTCCTTGGAGGTAAGTAATAAAAAGTTCGATGGATGTCGAAATGAGAGCGAGCGACGTCCAACCTTTTTTTCTCCTTTGGGACTCCGACTTCTGGCTGCCCCCCGGCAGCCATGTTGTTTTTTGGCGACTGAAAATTCTTGGTTTCAACAGGACGCTCTGATGTTATTTCGCTCTGAATTTAACAACCGCGACCCAAGACTCCGTATTATTTTATTTTCTTCCAACCGCCCTTCATCCACTACAGGAATAATTGGCCATCCATTGGGTACACATGGCCTCAGTCTGGGTGTATTCCCATGTTCGTGATGTCCCTTCCCTGGTTACGAGAGCCCGGGGTATATTTGGGACCAGGACAAGTGATTGTGTCGTGTGGAAGTTATTTATTGTTCTATTTTCATTTGTTCAGAGGACCCGGTTCAAGACGGCAAAATAGATCATCGGTTACCTGTAGGCTCGCCGGGGGCAGGGTCCTCGGTTCCGTCGTCTGCCGCATCAGCTGTTCGCTGCCCTCCTGCAGATGCCCGACTTCCGCTAGCATTGCCACTTCACACTCCTGAAACCGGAGATTTCGAAAATTGATATGTATGAAGGTAGTCCGATAAAATAAACCAGTGTGATTAGAGCAGCGCAGCCTTTCACTTGTGTCCCGCATACCTATCAGTGGCGGCGATTCGGACTAAAACGTGTGCATTTGGGAAGCCAAAAGATGTTTGGCTCCAGTTCATCGTCAATGGGGTCTATATCAAATTTCGACCATCAACAACAAGATTGGATAATCTACAGAGACAGACTCCAGCATTGGTTCGTAGCGAATGACTTGAACGATGAAAAAGACAAAGCGGGCGTAAAGAGGCGCGCCATCTTGCTCAGCGCACTCAGCGAAGATACATACAAACTGGCCAGCAACCTAGTACTTCCAAAAACGTTGGATAGTATCAGCTTTATTGTATTGGTGGAATCGTTAACTAAACATTTCACCCCAAAGCGGTGTGGGTTTGCCGAAAGGCATCGGTTTTACGCAGCAGTACAGTTGGCGGGCGAGACGCACACGCAATGGGCGGCGCGGCTCAGAGGGCTTGCTGCTTACTGTGACTTCAAAAACCTAGAAGACTCATTACTCGACAAATTCGTAATGGGCATGTTCCACGGCGCCGAACGGGACAAACTCTTCAGCTTGGACATCAAGGAGCTTTCGCTGGCGAAGGCGGTGGACCTAGCGGAGAGCGTGCGGTGCGCGCGGCAGGGTGCGGCAGCTGCGGCGCCGTCCGGCAGCGGGGAAGCGGTGTTTAAGATAGTCAAGGCGTCAACCGGTGAAAAGTGCTCAGTTTGTGGGCGTAACAACCACAAAACGAATAAGTGTCGTTTTGCTAATTATAAATGCAAAAAGTGCAATACTAAAGGTCACTTGAGCAGGATGTGCAACAAAGTAAACTATGTACAAGGTCAGGATTCGGACGATGGCGATGACGGTTTGTTGTTTTCAATTCGTTGTACTGATGGGGCTCCCATGACCGAGGAGGTAAGCATTTGTGATCTGCTAATTAAGTTTGAAGTGGACAGTGGGTCATCTGTTTCGGCAATCTCTCAGGATACCTATAACTCATATTTTTCACGCGTGCCATTGTTACCTACTAGGAAGCGATTAACTACTTACACCGGCGAGCAGATATGTAGCACAGGTATAGCGCAGTTGCCGGTTACGTATTCAGGTAGAACGGAAACGTTGGATGTTTATGTCGTCAAAAACGGCGGTCCACCGTTGCTAGGCAGGGACTTCATTTCTAAATTCGACTTAGAACTTTCCCCAATTCAGCAATGCAACAATTTAATTTCACGAGAAAAATCAGAGAACCTGAAACAGTTACTAGAACGATATTCCGATGTATTTTCGCAAAAGTTAGGCTGTTTTGTTAAGCACAACGTAAAACTAAAGTTAAAAGACAACGCAAAACCGGTCTTTATTAAGGCGCGACCAGTTGCATTTGCGTTAAGAGAAAAATTAAATGGAATAGAACACAAAACATCAGCTGTTTATCATCCAATGAGCAATGGGCAAGCTGAAATTTTCGTAAAAATACTAAAAAAGGGCATTAAGGCGGCTTTGATCGCATGTCAAAATAAAGACGAAATTCACGTAAAATTACAAAGATACCTTTTCGATTACAGGAACTCCATCAATACAACAACAGGTAAATCACCAGCACAATTAGTGTTTGGTAGGCAGTTAAGATCACGAATCGATTTAATTAACCCGTGTCCTACGCCATCGCCACATCCTGACCTTCTTGACTCGGTTCATTCAAAACAGTGCTCGCAAATTGAATACTATGGCGGCCAAAACAGAAAAAACTTAAGAATAGGAGATATAGTTATGTATAAGAAATATCAAAGTAAAAACAAATATTCGTGGACTCAAGCTAAAATAGTAAACACGGTTGGAAAAGTAATACTGGTACTTCAAGATCACGATACCGGCACAGAACTAAAGAGGCATAGGAACCAAGTCATAAATGGACCTTCAAAAGAAAGTAGACAGACAATCGACGTATGGGACGTCGGAGACATGACCTCCTCGGCAGCGGCCCATCGAGGGGGAGATGAGAACGAGAGCCTAGCAGGGTTCTTCGAGTCGATGGAGGAGAGAGAGCAGGTGTCGCCGGCTGCCTCGAGCGTGACGACAGAGGCCCAGACTGCGCAGCCGCGCGCGTCGCCGCCGCCGCCGCCGACCGATAAGGCTGGTGAGGCCGACGAGGGCGACAGCTTCGAGGATGCTGATGACGCAACCAACGACGATCCCGAACCAGAACAGGCTCGAGCCACCACAAGTTCCGGTATGAGCTTGAGAAACATACCAAGAGTGGATTATAAGAAGTATTTTTAGCAGTGTTAGTATAAGTATTAGCTAAGAATCTATATATCTTAAATATAGGTGGAGGGATGATATGTATGAAGGTAGTCCGATAAAATAAACCAGTGTGATTAGAGCAGCGCAGCCTTTCACTTGTGTCCCGCATACCTATCAAAAATATTAGATAAAAAAAAATACAAAATAACTTCCACCGATATAACCTATAGTATGGGTAACCAGGCAAGGACATCACAAACATGGAATTACACCCAGACCATTTTTCAAATATAAATGTACGGCGGCCCCCAGTGGGAATCGAACCCACGATCTCCGGCACTCGGACTATGGTGCTCTGACGTGATACCGCTAGAGCAACGAGGTAGTCAATCTTACTACTTTCATGAATCGGCTTCGTTCTTTCTAGGCTCTAGGCCAGGGATGGCAAACCAATGGCACTCGACGCAATATTTTGGGCACGGCACCGATCACAAAGTTCATTATGCACTAAGGAAAAAAAGGGTGAAGTATAACGAGCAAATATATTTTCCGAAATTGAAAAGAAAATCAACAATGTCAACCGGACGAAGAAAAAGTTACTGAAGAATTTATTTATGTGATTGATTATTTATAGTATTTTCTGAGGTTAACACGAGCACTAGACATAATAAAACTGAATTTTAACGGATATTTACTCGTTTACTTTTCCATTTTACAAGTTTCCGATGTTTCGGTACTTTTGCAAGCGCCGTGGTCTCGGTAGACTGTGGTGACAGGCCTCTTTTTGAAAGCATTTACTGTTGTAAAATGGAAAAGTAAACGAGTAAATATCCAGTAAACATCACTTTTATTATTGATTCTTTAATCAAGGAATTTTCAGAGATTTTCTCAGTTCAAAGAATTATCGGAAATACTCAAGTTCATTATGTACCCTTACGTGACGTCATCTCCGCTGTCCACGCTCAGTTTTTCACTGTTGTTGTGTCATGTCTCTCCCTCGCTCTTTCTCTCTGTCTCTGCCGTTTCTCTACTACTTTCACCACGACGGGTTTGAACGACATAAACATTTTGGGGCACATTTAAAAATGGCACAAGCGGCTGCACGGTGGGAGCGCGGTCGGTAGAACACTTGCCTCACTTTCAGGAGGTCGTGGGTTCGAACCCCGGGCGTGTACCAATGAGATTGTTTTCTAAGTTACGTACATTTGTGAATTTATAGTAGCAGTACCACTCGCTAACTGTGGATGACAACATCGTGAGGAAACCTGAGGGTCTAAGGTGTTGACATATCTCAGCACTGGAAATTGCCAATCGTAATCGAAATTGGTGGGAACGCGTGGAGATTAAGCCCATACTCACTCTCTCTCAGAGAAGGTATGTGTCCTATCATCATCAGCCATTTGACGCCCACTGCAGGACATAGGCCTCCTTTGTGGTTTTCACAACCATGAGGGGTTTTGCCATAATCGCCACGCTTGGCAGGCGGGTTGACGATCGCAGTACGCGGTTGGAATTGCAGGAAGACGCTGCTGCCCGTCTCCTGGTAATTGATTTCCTTAGTCGCCTTCTACGACATCCACGGAAGGAAATGGAGTGACGCTATTCTTAATCCGGCGCCACACGGAACTTTCGACATATGTCCTATAGTAGGATCTGTATGCAGCACTTACTATAGCCATACCGATTTCAATTGGCCACTTAATTTTTTGAGGCTTCGTATTTTGTATAAAAATATAATGCGCAGTTTTTTTCAGAAAGGTACTCTTTGTTTGTTTCTCGCTCTGTTTATATGTAGGCACGCATGATATTTAAGCCCATACGCTCTCTCTGAGAGAGATACCCTGTGCCCAACAGTGGGACGTATATAGGCTGCATCTTAAACAGAATGTAAATTATTTTTTATCCTATCATATATACTATTTATATAGTACATTACTTCAGAGGGAAGAAAGTGACAGTTCCATACCGAGATTATGGCATTTGCGCCACGAGCTTGCGAGGGGCGCAAACCATTTGAGGTATGGAACTGTACTTTATCCTGAGGTATGTATAGTGCTTTTTATTACACCTACGAGGAAAATTATAGACATAAATGCATAGAAATGTTTACAAAAACACAAAGATAAATGCTAAATCAATCGAAGTTTTTGCGAAAATGCGCGGGCTTTTCCTTTTTTTATTCGCCCGTTTCTGGAGTAGGCTAAGATCATAAGGTCATGCAGCCACTTCTTCCGTGATTCCGCGCGTTTTATATACAAAAATAATTTCGTTTTTAATTTTCTGTATGCACCAAGGAGGTTGGTAACTGGTAAAAAAAAAACTGTATGTGGCCAGTAACAATTTACTTGAAATTTAATTAGTAGACAGTTAAAGTCTCTTTGCAGTATGACTGCTGACAAATTAAAAAAAAAAAACCGGGTATGTAATGGAATTTCATACATACTTCCCACCCTTGGGTCGGAAGGATTTTCATACAAACTTCCATACCTTGGGATGAAAGGATTTGAAGGGCGGGATAAAGGCGTTTCTTCCCTCTAATTGGTATAATTAGTATGTATTTTCAGAGCAGGTGTTCTAATTTCTTTTTTTTTCCCTCCCGCAATCTCTTATCTTATCTCTCTCTCTCTCTCTCTCTTACCACGACAGGGTTGAGTAGCGACACGAAGTGGCAGAAGCGGCTGCGCTCCTCAATCAGCGCCGCCTTCACGGCTTTCTCCTCCATCTCCTCTAGCTGTTGCTTTCGCTCTTGCACGTCCTGAAATCGTCCGTAGTGTGTTGGCATTAAGGGCTTTCGCTACATTTCATTATCACAGAACGATCAGTTGCATATGACCCAAGAAAAAAAAATTTTTTGTTTGACTGTAGAAACAAAGTTGTTAACAATAAGCTGCACTAGTACTCTCTTATAAATAATCGTAATAAACTTAAACGTCTTCTGTAAGCTTCTGTTGGTGATTGATAAAGCATCTACGTATAACCATTATTATGAGCTCTAAAAAACATGTATATCTGAGTCCGTGTTAACAATCAAACAAGGTTGAAATACAGTTGTTTTGCTTATAAATAAGAATTACTTAGGACGTTGTCAATTTGGCCCAAAAAAGCCGTAGTGCGCCCGGGCAAGTTCTCGGTCGCGCCGCAATGCATATATTTAAAACACGAACCCATTCGAGCACTTTTCAACCCCCCTCTATCTTCCAAGCCAGTTATGTCAAATTGTATTTACAGACTCAACGGTCACCTTGCATATTTTTCAAACCATAAAAAAACGGGGCTTAAAAAACCATTATGCAGAGCTGACTGCTAACCATTGCTAATCTGAGATTAACCATAAGAAGAAGAATTGCATATAATACATCTCCTTACTAATATTATAAACGCGAAAGTTTGTATGTATGGATGGATGTTTGTTACTCTTTCACGCAAAAACGGCAGAACGGAACCGGATAAACTTTTTCACAGAGATAGATTATAGTCTGGATTAGCACATAGGCTATTTTTTATCCCGGAAAATATACGTCAAAATTACCACGCGAACGAAGTCGCGGGCAACAGCTAGTAATACATATAATTCTTATGTCCACCTGTACGGAGACGTCGGCTCGTCGCTTCGCGTCGGGCGGCGCGCGCCTCGCCTTGCGCACGTTCCGCTGCGCGTCCAGCACGCGGCGGCGCAGCTCGGCGCGCGCGCGCTTGCACTCGCGCGCGTGCTCGCGCGAAAGCGCGCCCGTCGCGCAGCCGCCGCGCCGCCACTCCTCTGCGCGCTCCACCAGCGGGGTGATGAGCGTGTCGGTCAGCGTGCTGCGAGCAGGGACGTCCACGAACAACTTGTTCAGAAACTCTTTACACGCGTATTTTATACACCATGAATTTTGAATTATTAGCATTTCTTAAACTTTTGCAAAACTTACACTGTTGTAAGATTTCGTATATTTTGTAGCAAATCATATAAAACTTTAAACGTTACGCATTTAGTCGCAAATAATACACTTTCGGGTTACACTTCAGGCCACTGGGGCCGTGCGTGCGTGCCGCGGGTCCGCGGGTCATTGTTCTGATAGACGGAGAGGCGATATTGCTCGCGCATTTTATGATACAAGATTTCTCAACCCAATATTTTTAGGGTTCCGTAGTGTGACAAGGAACCCTTATAGTTTCGCCATGTCCGGTCCGTCTGTCTATCTGTCTGTCTGTCCGTCCGCGGCCAACCGCAAAGACCGATGGTACTAGAAAACTGTAATTTGGTGTGTGTACCTATACATATTTATCACGCCGACAAAGTTAAACAATAAAATGTTGGAAATTTTTTTTTACTGTACCTCCCCTAACATTAAGATTGGGGATGATTTTTTTTCTTGTCTACCCCATCACGTGGGGTATCGTTGATTGGTCGTTGAAAAATATTGTGGGTGTAGGAGGACCATTTTTTTATTTAGGGTTCCAGTTGCGAAATATTAAGCTTTAAAGCGCAAATTTTTTGCCGAGTAGGGTGCCCCCCCACCTCTCCTGGCTAAACGGTTGATTGTAGAAACGTGAAAAAATTCAGTGTAGTAGCACATATAATGAACTTGAAAGGAAAAGTATCACGGCTATGTAGGCTTTACTAGTTAACGAGTAATAGGCAACCAACTTATAAAAGTAAAATTTCGTACAAAATTCATAGAAAATTACTTCGATGTTGTTAGTTCTGTAAAGCAGAAAAAACCCTCTTTCTACGGAACCCTACATTGCGCGTGACCCGACACGCACTTGGCCGGTTTTTTTTTAATTTACTACTGGCCTATTCTTAAAAGTAATATTCTAAATAGATACCATTTTTTATTACTAATTAGGTACATAAACGCGGCTTTCAAACCACCCCGATTTCAGCGTGTATTCGCGCGATGCTTGTAGCCACGATGCATATTGGCGCCCAGTACATCGACAACTATGAACGAATTCGCACGAGACGATGCGAGGCCAATTCGTTCCTTCTGACTTCATCATAAAAAAAATCTTGAATTTTCTAATTTTTAGGGTTCCGTAGTCAACAAGGAACCCTTATAGTTTTGCCATGTCCGTCCGTCTGTCTGTCCGCAATTTTATTAGCCCAAAGACGATTAGTACTACAAAACGAAAATTGGCAATTTATCACTCCGACAAAACGGTAGAAGAAAATCTTAAAAATAATATTCATCATCATCAACCCATTATGTCCCCACCGAGGGGCACGGGTCTCTTCCCTGAGGAAGGTATAGGCCATACTCCACCACGGGGGACAAGTCCGGATTGGTGGAGGCTTGTAGACTAGTGGCTCGTCTACTGTCAGAAGTTGTCAAGCCGCCCTAAGGCTTGGCTTATATTGTTTTATTGTTTTCCGTTTGTGTTTTTTCCGCGATTTGACGTCCCGGACCGGAAAATCCGCCCCTGGATTTACATTCGTGCCCGGTCATATTGGCAACGTTCCAGGTTAAATAATTATACATTTAAGGGGTCATACGTACAAAGGGTCAAGTCGTGATTTTTTTAAGGAATATTGTTCATACAAAGGTGCCTCTACACAATCGCCGATGAGCGGCGATTACCCGC
The DNA here is from genome assembly GCA_963969515.1 of Yponomeuta evonymella. Taxonomy (NCBI): domain Eukaryota; kingdom Metazoa; phylum Arthropoda; class Insecta; order Lepidoptera; family Yponomeutidae; genus Yponomeuta; species Yponomeuta evonymella. The sequence goes on along the minus strand of OZ018366.1, from coordinate 3,115,053 downwards.
GGGCACGATCATGTAGAGAGGCTAATCGCTTGTAGTCGCCGACCATCGTCTGTGATCGCCAGCGATCCGTGAGTCGTCGGTTTTTCGGGCACGCATCAGAGGGAATCGCGAGAGAAGTGCCCACATGCATGGGTAGTACGCTGGCACGAGTCACGCGTTCTGTAGCCCCAAAATGTCAGAATTTGACAGTTCATCATCATCGTCGTCATCAGCCATTTGACGCCCACTGCAGGACATAGGCCTCCCTCATGGTTTTCCTAACCATGAGGGGTTTTGCCATAATCGCCACGCTCGGCAGGCGGGTTGGCGATCGCAGTATGCGGTTGGAATCTCAGGAAAACGCTGCTGCCCGTCTCCTGGTAATGTATTTCCTTAGTCGCCTTCTACGACATCCACGGAAGGAAATGGAGTGACGCTATTCTTAATCCGGCGCCACACGGAAGATTTGAAAGCCGCTACTTTTGAAATTTAAAACGCGCAACTAGCGTCGTCGTACACCGGCGGACAGCGGAGCATTACACACTCCTCTACAAAACAAGTGTGTAATGCTCTACTGTCCGTCGCTAAATGAATGATCGGCGATCATTGTGGGTACTTCACCCGCATCGGCGGCGATTCCCGTCGATTATGAGACACCTTTATGTACGAGCACCGTGAGTCATTAAAATACCCATACTATCATATTTTGTAATTCTTTTTTTTGTCTAGGAATATATATGTATACATACCTGATGAATGTTTTCATTCTCGTCTCTATCGCTCTGTGTCGAAGGCATACTCGCGTCAGAGCTGTTCCAATTTCTTTCGTCGCCCCTGCAACAACGAAAGGCTTGACTTTAAGACGTGCATCGGAACGAGGAAGTTGTAGGATAAAAATGAAAGAAAAAAAAGTATTTCAACTCATTCATTTGTGCGCGCGACAAAAGGCGGCACCCACACGGTCACCCAGGCAGCAAGGTGAGCCGTGAAACGTTGGACAAGACTAGCAAGGGGTCCTGGAAATATGTAGGTTTTATTTGTGTCCAAGTTGCATATTTATAATGCTGGCTCCGATATGTCTTTTATTCTCATGCGCGAACAAACTGATAGTATAAGTGTATACTGATAGTGTAACTGACAGATAGAATGTGCTTACTGCTTTTTTTTTCTCATATTTTAATAGATTTTTGTTTCGTTTTTAATCGATGTGGAGAACAGTTTTAGTTGCCTAGTTGACTGTTTTAGCCCTCGTAACATAACTCCGCACAACATCTCAGGGAGAAGGCAGTGGCTGAAAACCGGCGCTGCCCGGGACTGACCCGAGTCAGCACCAGCTGAGCCACTACCTTTTGCCTTATTTTATGTCATCCATCACTAGTTAAGCCTTACTTTGTTTTAAGTTTTTTTTTTTTCTGATGGGGCCATAAATACTTTTTTAACTTTATCTTTAATTCCCGACATAAAAATTTACCATATTACTTATCTTGGCATAATTATGCAAAATGAGTGTGTATGAAAAATGTGATATAATTTACCTATTTTTTTATTTTATTTCAAATTCACCCTCCACTAGGGTCGAAATTTTCATCAAGTTAGATGATTTATACAGCGTCTCTTTAACTATTACTGCAATTACTAGTTACCGATATTTTTTTCAAAAATAGCACCATATGTTTCTAAATCATGATTAGAATGTTCCCTTAAAATATGGTGAACGAATTCAAAGTCACCCTGTATAACGGTCCAGCCCCGTATTTTATTTGTAAATTTGGAAAGAAATAAACAATTTATTACTATTATTCAAAGGACCATCCTTGCCATTATTAACAACAGGAAGCAGAGAGTGCAAATATTTTCCTGCAGTTATTACAACAAATTCCTCATTTCAAGATTAAAACCACATTTAGTCATCATTTTAATTGAACATTTGCCTATAAATCCGTTTCAGGTGACTTTTCCCACCATATAAATATTTTATTTACGTAATAATATTTTTTGAATTGCACCAAAATAAAATTTGTAAAATAAAACTATTGATACAATTATTATAAAAAAAAATATATTGGTATATAATATATATATATATATATATAAGGTATTAGATAGATATATACACACAATAATCAATCGTCAAGGAAACGGCTCAAACGAAATAGAATATCTATCTAATACCTTATATGTATATATATATATATATATTTAACTATATATTTTAACTACTTTAATTTAACAAAATTTAACTATATAATTTTGTTTTTGAACTAAAACTTTCGTAAGCACTACATATTATTATCAAGTAAGTGAATCTAGAATTAAATTAAATATTAAATATATTACTAGAATTAAATATTATATATATATATATATATATATATATATAAGGTATTAGATAGATATTCTATTACATACATAAACTCACGCCTGTATCCCAGAGGGGTAGGCAGAGACCAGGAACTGCCACTTGCTACGATCCTGACACATCACTTTCGGTTCTTCGACATTCATTAGGCGCTTTGCCTACGCCTAAAATAATTAAGGCTCTTCCTCGTTCATTAATGTAAGATAATAATATTCTTTATTGTACACTAGAGCACATGACATACAAAATTTGAAATATATATTAAATTAAATTACATTATTAGCTTAATTCTAGATTCACTTACTTGATAATAATATGTAGTGCTTACGAAAGTTTTAGTTCAAAAACAAAATTATATAGTTAAATAAAAATTAAATAACAAAATGTTTGTGCTCAAAAGCAGGCAAGTTTTCGAGTATAGTTAAATACCAACAATTTTCATTATCGGTTTGTTTACAAATTGGTAAAGGTCATATGAAACGGATTGCACCAAGCACATTTATCCTCACTTCCCGAATTTATTACATCATCATGATGGATATATAAAGAATAAAAACTGGCCTTAGCTTATTTTTAGTACAAGCATGTCAATCGTCAGTACTTACTTAAAAAAAATACATTAAAAGCAATCGTAATTGCTATTCCGAAAAACAAGTAGCCTGTAAGCAACTTCAACTAACATGAATACCGCAGCGATCCTGACAGTGGCATTGGCGACTGGATACTTAAGTGTCGTGCAAGGGCGTAAGTTCAATTTTTAGTTCCCATCTGGTCACCGCTTTTTGTCTTCGATTTTCTGTCTGTACACGGTATTATTTATCGAAGCACTATTCCTCTAAATCACTCAAATGCACTTTATAGAGCCTTCGGTAAGTCATTCCCTATACCACAGACTGCATTCTTCAAAACATTTACATTCTTTAAGTGTCGGTGCAGTATCTGATCTGATATTTAGTGACTTTTTTCTCACGTGCATTTGGCATAATGCGGTACAATTATACTTAAATTCTCGTAAAATTACCATTAAAATCAAAACCAAATAATTATTTAATTTTCACTTCTCATGCTCGTAAAGTTCGACTTTAAGTCGTGCTTAGACGACATAAAATCGCTTTTTAAGCTCTAGTGCAAACAGTAAACTTTTCTTCTAAAACTGAGGCTCAACAGCCAAACAGAGTCACAATATATTGCACAAATTAATTGAGCAGTAAAATTTCGTAGAATACTGAAACTTGTTTTATTTTATTCTTGCTATAATTATTTGAATTCCGTGCGTTTTCTATAATTAAATTAATGAAATCAGATAAAATGTTGATTATCGTTTGAAAATGCGCCGAAATGTTTTTATGAATTGGCAGAATACAAGTATCTATAGTGTAAATTCACATGACAAACAAAAAAAAAAATTAAAAATAAATTGGCGGGAATTGGTTATTTTTATGTTCTTCCACTGAACGACAATTTTTTTGTCCGAATTTTTCCTCGCAATCGAAGTGAAAAGCAGAGTGTATAAACTCAGGCCTAAATGTCCATTTTTATCGACCATATTGGTCCTCGTAGCTTTTGTTAAAAAAAATTCACGCAGTCAGGTTTTTTTTTGTTTTTTCTCGTATTGTAAATATTTAAGAATTATTTTGTTTCCGTGGCCCCTTGGTAACATGGATAGACCCTTAACAGGTATTGGGAACAATTATTTCTGATAAAGAGAACGGTTCTATCTAGTAACACTCTTTGTCTAGTTTATCGTACCTCTACTCCTCAGAGCATTTGAGATATCTGTAAGTACTCTAGGTACTTAGTTGACCTTCCCCCGTACTCTTGACGTGAGTACTCAAATACGTGAGTAAATATTACCTGTATTTGATTAAGCCCATACTCTCTTTGACAGAAAGCCTGTTTGGGTAAGTGGGGCATATTCGGTTGCTTATCCTCCTCAGTCCTGACCTTGATAAGAATGGTGTTCAATGGAGAACTTGCACCAAAAATTTTTTAAAAGAATAGGAGAGGACACATCGAAAGATAAATAAACGTAGTTTTTTTTTCTCTGCGACTAATTCTTTTGATAATATAATCAGTTGAAAAGTCAATATAGTCATGTGGTACTAAAATGCGCGATACAAATCGACCTTAGACTCTGACGTCACTCCCTAACGTAACGCCTATAATGTATGGAGCGTTTTTTATCTCGTAAGACGATGTTTTTATGCATGTACACGCTCAAAAGAAAAAGTTTTATGTTATTAGACTTTACTTTATTAAATTCGCATATTTTGGGACCCCAAAAACCCCGAAAAATTGATTTTTATTGTTTTATCTTTCGTTTTTTCCAAGGTTTATGATTTCTATGGTATAAAACCAATGTCACTCCAATCTAAGTTAGACGCAAGTTCCCCATTGTTATTTTCAAGGTCAGGACTGAGGAGGTTAAGTAGGCGTGTGGTTGTATTTGTAGAGGCACGGTGCGGCGACCGGTGCGTCCCTTTCGATCAGTGCCCACATATGAATGAGCTGCTCAATTTACCATACAGAACACCAGAGCAAACTGACCTTTTAATAAAATCATTTTGCGGATACCAGAACAGCCGAATGCTTACACCAAAGGTAAGACCCGCGTCCCCGTTCGCTAAGTTCATTAACTTAAATTAATCATAACAGAATTAACTTTAAAATCAGCAGTATAGCGCGAGAATAATTGTTTATTTTTCAAGCTGGGCTTGTTGGGTTGGATTATTCGTAAATGCTCATGCAATGTATCCATTACTAATATTCGTAAACACAATCTTGATGTACATCAAATGGTTCCGTTTCTGGTCCCCTTTCTTTTAGTGCTCAATGTCGACTGATCTCAAGGAAAATAAATCCAAGCTAAACGTTGAAATCCTCACTAATTCTTCACCATTTCCCTTCAGGGCTTTGCTTATGATTACTATTTACGACAGCGATGCCCCGGCTTCTCAAACTGGGATGCCCCGTGAGGTAATAAAACCGTCCAAGTGCGAGTCGGACTCGCGCAGCGAATTTTCCTCACCTACCATAAATACATGTTAAGTATTACGCAGCGGTACCTAAACTTCATACTGTGGAACACTGATAAACCTGTTTTACTTTACCAAACCCCATATCAAAATATCAAAACAAGATTAGACTTCACTTGAAGCGTCAAGCTTCTGAAGGTACGGCCGCCGCCATGGTCCCATTACATAAATCAAAAATAATATTTGTGACAAATATGCTTCGCGTAATCCCAGTGACTTTTCCACGGAACCCGCTTTACGAATCGCGGATATAGGCAATGATGCACGATTATGACGAAAGTTTGACACTTGTATGTATCTGTATGTTCCGTGTGGCGCCGGATTAAGAATAGCGTCACTCCATTTCCTTCCGTGGATGTCGTAGAAGGCGACTAAGGAAATCAATTACCAGGAGACGGGCAGCAGCGTCTTCCTGAGATTTCAACCGCATACTGCGATCGCCAACCCGCCTGCCAAGCGTGAGGATTATGGTAAAACCCCTAATGGTTATGAAAACCACGAAGGAGGCCTGTGTCCTGCAGTGGGCGTCAAATGGCTGATGATGATGATGATGTATCTGGGGGCACGGCAGTGCCCCCGCCAAGTCGAGCAAAAAAGCGGCACGGTCGTACCATCCTTTTCTTGAAGCAGTTCAGGTTATTTACGACCGTTCGTTGTGGATAAAACTAGAAGCCTGAATTTTCAGTAACCAAGCAGGCATTGTATAAAAACGGTATATTTAAAATTTCATTCAATTTGAACCAGTAGTTTAAGAATTATAACTAGTCAAAGTTTGTTAATTTTGTCACTCACTCACTCACTGACTGACTGACCAATCATCAAAACTGTAAGGCACTTCTAGCAGACATTTATGCTTCTAAGCTTCAAATTTAGCATACTTACAATTAGTGTTTAGTGTATAAATAAAGGAAAAACTAAAATATTTTGCAATTTCGGTCCAGTTGTCAGGTCCAGGTTAGTTAGATACACCAACTGCATAAATCTTTTTTGTTTTAAATAAATAGATTGACTTGGCAATCGCACTAAACAAACTAATTTAATTTAATATGTATTACTTGTGAGATACGTTGTATTTTCATGCGATGGCCAAGTCAAGTCGTAACTTAAGACAGAAGGACCCTTAAGTAGGGACTGAATAAATTGACCGACTTGGCATTACATGGATATCACAACTATTTACGGCACAAGAACTGAGTTGCGCGACTTGGTTTTTTTACAAGTCATGTTTTTAATGGCATTAAATTTACATACTGTACAAACGGTAGATAGAGCAAACATTTTTTTTAACACTTTTCGGTTTTATGTGTATGTTTTATGGTGTTTTGTTAACGACAATTTTTTTTTTTAATTCTTCTGTGAAAATTCTATTATAACGGTTCGAGAGATAAAGCCCTTAAGGGGCTCCATAGAGTAACACTGGCGCTATAAAGGGAAAAACATCTTATATTTTTTACAGATCGAAATTGCAAATAGTGTCAGTACAATTTCTCAATCATGTTAAGTTATTTTTAGGATTCACGACAGAGAACCTAGGATCACGGATCTGAGACTAGATAGCGTTTATACCAAAAACGGCCGTTTTTGGCGTTAATGCTATCTAGTCCTAGGATCTTTGTCATTCATGGCCATGGGTCCTAAAATCACTATTAACATGATTGAGAGTTTGTACAGACACTATTTGCAAATTCGATCTGTAAAAGAAGATAAGTTGTTTTTGATGTGCCAAAGTGATCTGTCAGGATCGTGGCAAGTGGCAGTCCCTGGTCTCTGCCTACCCCTCTGGGATACAGGCGTGAGTTTATGTATGTATGTAAAAGACGATATATTTTTCTTTTCATTGGTGGCGCTAGTTAACCCACTGGATCCCCTTAATAAGTCAGACGGACGGACCCAACAAATAAAAATATATATATTAAGTGCGGTCTCCATGATTTTTTACTTGTTTTTCCGGTCGACGGACATGGAAACGACTTCTAACAACCGTTAATGTGTTTTGCTTTGCAGGTTTCTATTGGCTGGGCCATATTCATGACGTTTTAATTATTCCATCCAGGTTTGCTGCACCAAAGCACCCACAGCCTCGGTGGAACATTCCACGGCAGATGAGGCACGCAAATGCTATACCCCTGACGGCCTGCCGGGGAAATGGATGTCCCTGAGCTCATGTCCAAGGATCAAGGTTATGCTGTCGAAGAAACCGCGCCCGACAAAAACCACAGAGTATCTAATAAATTCACATTTAACCTGAGGAGTAAAGTCAAAGTAAATCCACCAGCTCGCTGGACCGACGATCTGAGGCAGATTGCCGGCAGCGGCTGGGCGAGGATGGTCGAGGACAGAAGGAAGTGGCGTGCCTCGGGGGAGGCCTATGTCCAGCAGTGGACGAGTTTGGACTCATTGATTGAATTCTAAGGAGTCAAGAATTCTTCTAGCTAGATAGAAGCTTGGGGATTGAATTTAAGAACCATTCGAGATGAACACCCAAATAGTTTCTTGATCACAGAACGTGAATATGATAAAACGTTCTCTATCTTATTCTATTCCAATCACACTTTCCAGATTGGCGAAGACAATTTGGAAAGTATGAAAGAATGACCTATTTCCAAAAAATATTTTGAGCCGTCATCGCCTACTTAGTGTCATCAACGATCCATAATTACTAAACTTAAGTAATCAGTTCGTTGGTTCAATGGATGCAAAGTTCTAAAAGTAGCATCCATTTTACAACGCTATTCTTTTATCGGCAAACCCGAAACTTGTTGCACTTTTGTGCTGAACTTTTCAGTGTGATGCTGATGTGTGATGCATTTTACAGGTGTGAAAGTCTACTGTACTACAGCGTGTGCTGCCAATCGGAGGAACTTACCAATGATCTCTCGCCTATGACCAGTAGACCGTCACCGAAAGTACCTAGCCGCGTGCCCAGTAGCACCAATGCACCCCCGAGAACGCCGCCATCTGTTGTAGAAAAACCAACGGCGAATGAGGGCCGCAAATGCTACACCCCTGACGGCCTACCAGGGATATGCGTGCAACTGAACTCCTGTCCAAGACTCATGGCTATGCTGTCGAAGAAACCGTTGCCGAGAGTAACCAAAGAATTCGTACAAAATTCAAAGTAAGTCTGAACTAGAATTCGTCTAGCTAGCTTAGGGATTGAAGAACATTTTAGCCCCGTCATTATTTTTTTTTTATTTATTTATTTAGTAATCCAACAGGCTCTTAAATTTATGAAATACATTTAGCTTAAATTTATTTATAAGGCCCAGTTGCAGGTTTACCTTAAATTATATAACTAAAACAGGAAACGGAACTCTTAACTACTTATAAGCTATTCATAACAAGTACTTGACGTCTTACTATAATCTAATCCAATTTATCATTTAAGGATAGCTAAAATGCGTTTTTTAAATTCTTTTTTTTGACAGTCAGAATATATCTAAATCAGATATTATATCATTGTAGGTCCTCATAAAACGATTAATTAAGCTATTTTGTATATACATTTGGATTATACACATTATATACATTTGGAAATGCATGTGAACTGAGATGGATAAATTTTGGATATTACGTGAGGGATTGGCCTAGAAAAGCTTAACTTCAAATTGTCGACAAAGATTTCCTATGTACAATTTCCGCCATCTTGAAAAAAGTGTTAAATTCAGTTTTTTTATGATAACTCGGTTGTCCGTTGAGATACCAAAATTTTGATACAATATTTTTCTGTTGATTTCTCTACGATCTACAACAAAGGTCCTTTACATTTTTCACCTATCGCTCATCGTTATTGAGATATTGATCAATTTATTGAAGAACCATAACCAGGTAGTGAAATTAGTGTTTTGTCACTTTATTTTTTCTCGTGAAAGATATCGAGAAAATTTCTAGGAAGTAACTTTTAGAGCATGTCTAGATCTACGGTTTCGTTTTTGTATTTTTTGTTTTTGACATAAATTACTACCTCTAGCACGCCGAAAAGTCGGTAATAATATTAATAAAATAATAATTGAAGGCGGTAATTTTTTTTTTATATTTTTCGTCGTTTTGATGCTGAAGAAGTACCTCCACGGCAGACTCTTCGAGTCGCGCAGAATCTTGAACCGTAGGAAATGATGCTTTGCTGGTCGAAACATCATCATCGTCATCATCATCGTAGTCGTTTGCATGGCTATTGCATGGTTGCTCACTACAATGCAGGCAAATAACGGAGCAACTAATTTTTGGCTTTTCGATCGATATCTCAATAACGATGAATGATAGATGAAAAATGTATGTAAAATTCAGGGCGGTAGCACATATCCAATACCTTTAAACGGGCAATTCTTGTTAAAGTTCTCCAACGATTTTAATGAAATTTTGTATGCAGAGGGATTCGGGGGCAATAATCGTTTTAGCTAGGATTCATTTTTGAAAAATGTCGTTTTGTCCGTATTTTTAGGCAATGAAAAACTGCTAAAATATCATTACAATACGAAGGTAAATTTCACCACCATCTACAAGGTTTTAATAGCTCAGGTGGGAAATCAGGCGCTCCCAAAACCAGAAGACGCCGGTTCGAGCCTGTCTTTAGTCCGATTATTTTTTTCACTTTTTTTGAATTTTTTTCCCCTTTTTTTTAAAGTTCCTTCTTTTGTGAGAAAAACTATTATTGGGAGCCCTTTATCAACGCATCTAATTGGTATCCATGTATATTTTTTAACAAAACGCGTTAGTAAAGATACCGACATTCTGCAAATATTTTTATTCTATTGGCGATATTTCGGCACAAAGACAAAAGTCAAATCAAAAACTCTTTATCGATAATCAACTTAAAGAGAAGCTGAAAAATATGACTCTTCCTGACATTTATTGGCGAATAGTAATACTATTATTTTTTTATTCTTTTTAATCTTTGGCAGCTAGGGCCATCAACTTAAACATAAACTGAAAAACATGACTCACTCTAAAAAAGTAAGTACTTGTTTCTAATAAAATGTAAAACTAATTGCATTCCTGATTTTTATTTAAATAACCAGTTTCATCATCATCATCAGCCATTTGACGCCCACTGCAGGAAATAGGCCTTATTCGTGGTTTTCATAACCATGAGGGGTTTTACCATAATCGCCACGCTTGGCAGGTGGGTTGGCGATCGCAGTATGCGGTTGGAATCTCAGGAAGACGCTGCTGCCCGTCTCCTGGTAATGTATTTCCTTAGTCGCCGTCTACGACATCCACGGGAGGAAATGGAGTGACGCTATTCTTAATCCGGCGCCACACGGTATTCTTTCTTTCTTTCATCGGCGAACTCTAATTTTTTTGCACTTTTTGTGCTGAATTTTTCAGTGGGATGCATTTTACAGGTGTCCAGAATACCAAACCGTGTGCTGCCAATCGGAAGATCCTTTGAACGATTCCTGCATGACACCGTCACCACTACTGCGCAGTCGCGACTTTGGTTGCTGTGGTCGAATCACATCGACATCGAATAGAATTGCAGGTCTGTGGCCTACACTCGGGAAGAATATATTTAAGGGTCATTGTTTATATGCCATCATCATCAGTCCACCTCTGCCCAGTGCCTGGTATATGCCTTTTCTTCATCACATCATCTTTCGCGGTCTCTCGGAATCCGCATCCAAGGGCCGTCTGCCAACATGACCACGTGGTCCGACCATCGGGCTGTTGGGACATTTTCACACTATTCATTTAGGTAGGTACTTTATAGTAAAATTTAATTTTCCTGTTTTAATTAAACGCTATTTGAGACAAAAAATATAGGCAAGGTAGATCTGTCGGAAGAAATACCCAACTAACAATTCTGAGTCTCATAATAGTCACTTTTTAGGGTTCCGTAGTCCGACCAGGAACCCTTATAGTTTCGCCATGTCCGTCGTATGGTCGTTGAAAAATATTGTGGATGTAGGAAGACCATTTTTCGATTTGAGATTCCATTTGCGAGATATTAAGATATAAATCGCAAATTTTTGTCAGAGTGTCCTCCCCCCCTCTCCTGGCTAAAAGGTTGATTGTAGAAACGTGAAAAAATTCAGGGTAGTAGCACTTATAATGAACTTGAAAGAAAAAGTATCACGGCTAAGTAGGCTTTACTAGTTAACGAGTAATAGGCAACCAACTTATAAAAGTAAAATTTCATACAAAATCTATTGAAAATTACTTCGATGAAGTTGTTAGTTCTGTAAAACACAAAAAAACCCCTCTTTCTACGGAACCCTACATTGCGCGTGGCCCGATACGCACTTGGCCGGTTTTTTGTCGTATAAGCTGGTCATGTAAGAGTATTGATAATTACTACACCCAGCTGTACCAACAACTTCATTCATTTTGATAAAGCTCTTTCCATGATACGCGAGGCAATAGAGATTCGCTGGCATCCAAATTTCAATAGAGATCGTGGTTGGAACATAGCTACTGCATGGTAACCAGTGCTTAAATGCATGAGACCCCCTTGCTAGAAGTGTGACTGTATTAACCACACGAGCACTAGACATAATAAAACTGAATTTTAACGGATATTTACTCGTATAGTACTTTTCCATTTTGCAATTTTTCGACGTTTCGGTACTTTTGCAAGTGCCGTATATAAAACTGAATTTTAACGGATATTCCGTCAAAATTCAGTTTTATTATGCAGATTTAATTTTAATTTCAATAATCAATATTTTTGAGTTTATGTAAAATCTTTTTTTTTGTACATTGAATTAAATTTCAATAACTAATAATCAATATTTTTGAGTTTATATAAAATAATTGTTTTAAAATTAAACTAAAAAATTGCAACAATATTTTTGAAACGTAACTTAATTTTTTTTTTTATTTTTGCCGAGAGTAGTAAACTAACAGTTTATGCTTTAAAAAAGACGCCTGTCACCTCAGTCTACCTAGACCACGGGACTTGCAAAAGTACCGAAACGCCGAAAAATTTTAAAATACAAAAAAAAACGAGTAAATATCCGTGCAAATTCAGTTTTTATTAAGTAAATGATGATCAAGAAGAGGACAGTAGATTCAAATCGTGCTGTGTATCTTCAACTTTAAGGTGGCAGTACGACTTCGATCGACCAATATCCCTGGCTGACTCTCATTGAATACACGGATAAACAAAAGACGATTAGTTTAAATTGCGGCGGAAGCCTGATCAGTGGGAGGTATGTCCTAACAGCAGCGCACTGCGTTTCTGGATCCAAGATGAAGAATTATTGGACTCCGTAAGTTAAACATTCACGATTATGTTTAAATGCATCAACGATGTTTAGTTCTCCCACACAACCCAGCTGGGTTGGGCAAAGTTTGAAATCTTCAAAATAGTATATCATGTAATTAGTGAATAAAGGTCGCATTTAAAGCGAGGGCCAGAGATGAATCACGAGCGTAGCGAGTGATTCAAGTGTCAGAATCCTGAGCGACGCGAGTGATTCATGGCCCTCAATGTAAATACGTACTTTATTCAAGAGTTGCATACTGTACTTAACATGACAATAACAATCAAATCTCGAGGAGTTATTTGCACAAAGGGTTTCTAAGTCGTGTATTCTTTGCGGAAGGAGTTTGTATCGATTATATTTGCAGAAGGAGGTTGTTTAACCTCCTCACTCCTGACCTTGAAAATAACAATGGTTTTCAATTGTTATTTTCAAGGTCAATACTGAGGAGGATAAGCATTGAGATGGAGGTCGAATATATTGGCGTGTTCTAAATTCAAACACCAAAATAGTGAGTAAAAAAATATTTATACCATTCTCACCCTAAAGAGCTTATTTTATTTACCGAAAACAGTGAATAAAAGGGCTTTTTAGGTGTTTCAGTTTAGAACACACCAATATATTAGGGGTTAAAGTATGAAATTGCCGATTTGTACTGAAAATCTAAATTGTTTATTTTTTTAATTTTTAACAAATTTATTTAATCAAAATAGTTGCCATTATTATTTATACATTGCTGCCATCTAATGGGAAGGTCATTAATGCCTTTGCGATAGAACTCCGACGATCTAGACTGCACAAACTGTGTGAAAGCATACTGCCTCCTGGGAAGAAAACTTCTTGTCACGTAGATAATTGTCCAAATCACGAAAAAAATGGTAGTCCGTTGGAGCAAGGTCTGGTGAATACGGAGGATGACGAATAGTTTCTAACTGCAGTTCCTGAAGGGTCAAAATGGTTTCTCGTGCTGTGTGAGGTCTCGCGTTGTCGTGGAGCAATAATGGTGAAGATCGATTCATGAGTCGGGGCTGTTTTACTGCTAGATTTGTCAACATGGTTCGGAGTTCGGCACAATAGACATCTGCCGTTATTGCTTGACCAGATCGGAGAAAACTATAGTGCTGCATGCTGAGACCACCAAGCAGTTACCATTACCTTTTTATTGGTAAGTTTTGCTTTAGGACACTGTTGTGGCATTTGACCTGGGGTCAGCCATAGCATTTTTCTTTTCCGGTTATCATAAAGAATCCACTTTTCATCACATGTTACAATTCGATCCAATATTCCTTCATTTCTGTACCGGTTCAACAAGGCAACACAAGTTTCAACACGCGTTTCTTTCTGCAGATCAGTCAAATCATGAGGCACCCATTTTTCGTATTTTTTTATTTTATTGATTTGACGCAAGTGAGTCAATATTGTGGGTAAGGTAACGTTAAACCATGCCGCTAATTCCTGGGTAGTTTGACTAGGGTCGGCTTCCACTATCTCTCTTAATTCATCGTTATTCGCCTGTGTGGGCGGTCTTCCTCGTGGCTCGTTCTTTAAGTCGAAATTTCCATCACGAAAGCGTTTAAACCAAAATCGCACGGTGCGTTCATTAGTAGACCCCTCTCCAAACGCAGCATTGATATTGCGGGCTGTTTCTGCCGCGTTAGTTCCGCGTCGGAACTCGTATTCAAAAATCACTCGAATTTTCGCAGTATCTTTCTTTTCTAAATTGAATAACAAAAACAATTGAAAGTCGATATTCAAATGTTTCCCATTTTTTAAAAAAAGAACATCATAGAAACCATTTGAAAAAAGTTTCATTCGAAAACCTCAAACCATGAAGATTCTATGTCAATTCAAAGAACCTATTGCAATAAAACGGAAATTTCATACTTTAACCCCTATTATTATTTGACCTCCATCTCAATGCTTACACCACCTCCTTGCGCAAAAAATACTCGATACAAACTCCTTGCGCAAAGAATACTCGACATACAAACTCTTTGTGCAAATAACTCCTCGAGATTTGATTGGTCGATATTTATTCACTAATTGCATAATATACTATTAGTCAAACTACTTGAAGCAGACACCGCGCTATTCTCATAGATGTCCCTATACCTAGCGATTGAACATGCTCTATAGGATAACTAGCTAATGCAGGCTTTAGAGCTGTATTTGTACCACGTAAGTGTACGTAGTGTGAAATTTATTCAGACCTCTGTTCCAGAAAAATCGGCTTTCAAACCGAACCTTCATCCAGCGGCGCCATTTTAAATTACAAAGTTTAGATACAAAACCGGCATGCTAGGTTTTAGATCTATGCTAGTTCTACACAATTCTTCATTGACTTTCGAAAAATCCCGCTTACCCACAATACGTGTGGGTAACTGTGTGTTTGTGTACCCACACATCCATAGGTACTAACTATTTACACGCACACACGCACGCACGTTCGATTCCCAGTGCGGGCATGTACCTATGACTTTTCTTTCTATGTTATGTACATTTGTGAAGTTATAGTAGCAACACCACTCGCTAGCGGTGAAGGAAAACATCGTGAGGAAACCTGGGTGTCTAAGCTATTCACATACCTTAGCGCTTGAAATCGCCAATCCGCGGTGGTTAATCACGCGTGGTGATTAAGCCCATACTCTCTCTCTCTGAGAGAAGGACTGTGCCCTACAGTGGGAGGTATATAGGCTGCTTATGATGAACGTCTGCCTTGAGTGGAGACCGCGGCTCGGTAAACGTAGTGTAGGACGTATTCAGACTCTGTGGAGCGATAATCTTCGCAGAGCGGCTGGCAAGAGCTGAGCTGGATGAGAGTAGCCGAGGACCGTGCTTAGTAGCGTGCAATAGGCTAGAGGCCTATGTCCAGCAGTGGACAAGCGTAGGCCGATGATGATGATGATGAACATCTGCCAACAGTGTTAACATCCGTCTAGGAGAGTACGATACTTCGAACGAAGGAAGGGACTGCATCGAGGGCGACGGCGGTGGCGAGGAGTGTACCGATGGCACCACGACAATTCCTATCGAGACTATCGTAGTCCACCCGGGTTTTAACCCGAGGAAAACCGAGCAAGGGCACGACATTGCGCTTATCAGGATGAAGTGGTTAGCACCATATACAGGTGAGGCCTCCGGCGGTTGACCGACTAATCTACCCGCATTAAGGTGGGACGGTTCCCATACAAATGATTTTTTCCAAATTTGTTAAAAGAAATTACATAATTATACAGTGAAATTATGTATATCTGCATTAATTTAGACTTTTATTTGCGCTAATTTATATATTCTTGAAAAAAACAGTAGTTTAAAATAAGCTTAAAAATGAGATCGACAATTTAGTCCATACAAACAATATCAATTTAATTGTAGTATTAAACTACTATTTTTTTTCAAGGCAATGTAAATTGGCGCATATAAAAATCTTAATTAAGGCAGACAGATATAATTCCAGTGTGTAATTATGTATTTTTTTTAACATATTTGGAAATAATCATTTGTATGGGAATCGTCCCACCTTAAGCCAGAAATCATATACGACGCAGAGCAGAATGAAAGTGTTTTATCTCTACAGACTTTATCCAGCCAATTTGCCTGCCGTCCGTCGACGTCGCGTCACTGTCCGGAGGAAATATTTCATTTTGGGCGGCAGGATGGGGCCGGGTTAGCGCTAAGCAGGCAAGCAGTGATGTCAAGCGACACGTCCAACTGCCTTATGTGCCTATAGAGGTAATCACTTAAAGGGCTTCATAGAGTAACACTAGGGAAAAAGCATCATAAAATGTACGCTCTCAATTATGTTACACGGCGTTTTTAACATGACTTTATATTCGCTTCGTAAAAACTTAAAATTCCCGAAATCAAACCAAAAATAATATTTCAACGTAACTTTGCTAGAATGAACCTGGATAGGCTCAAAGCTGATGCTGAGAGCTAAGATTGGTCGCGGCTCGGATTCCTGGGCACGGTGGACGAGAAGATTAATATTTTTAACACCTACATCATTGGGTTAAGTGACGTCCGTGCGTCGTTGCATTCTATTAAAATGAAGCGCCCGTCAGCACCGCGGCTAACAACCGAAATCCTTGTGCTGATAGGGATAGGCTTCGGAGGAAACATAAGAAAACTGGAATCAGTTCAAGACGGCCAGAAATGGCTGTAACCAGGTGATTAGGAACGCTAAACGCCACCACTTTCACTCCTCTTTATTCATTCATTCATTCATTCAAAATGTTCTTCCAATAATAAACATAAACATTTACATACAGGCACATACATTGCTTCTGGCCCCACACTAGGATACCCTGTGTTGTGGGAACCAGAAACAGCGACATCACAAACATGTAAACATCCAAGACCTGGGTTTTTTTTCGTGACCCCAGCCGGGATTCGAACCCGGGACCTGTCGCACGGTAGGCAGATGCACTACCGCTGCGCCACATAGGTCGTCAATATCTGGAAATTCCTGCTTACTCTGGGCTTCGGAAAGTGTCGAGAGGACCTGAACCCATCTCTCGACGTAGATGGTCTAAACCGGCACTTTTCCTCTCCTCCTCACTCCATTGACCCGCTGTTAAAAGCCTCGACTATAACGTCTCTTCTGGCATCACCTGTTGCTACCCTCCAAAGTTTCTTTGCTTCAACCCGGTTGCTGACTCAGCCGTTGAGAAAATTATCTTTTCCATCCGTACCAAGGCCACGACTCCGTCGGCCGTGACCTACTACTGCCGATCCTCACCATTATCCTTCCTGTCATAAATTCCTCACTTTCCTCCAGCACCTTTCCCTCTCCGTGGAAAATGGCTTATATGGTGCCAATTCAGAAAAATTCAAGAAATTACCTGTAGTATTTAAAATAGTTTCCTTAATTTCTCGGTTTGGCTCTACCCCCCAACCCCCACCTTTTCTCGTCACCCCTTAGTTGACTAGAATAGAATACTAATTAGTATTAAAGATAAAGATAAGATAAAAGATAATACAAATTTGCCTATTGTACAAATATTTATTTGGTGCAATAAAGAATTTTAATAACAATAATATATTTTTTTAAAACCTATTTAGAGGCTAAAGATTGCACCCATGCCGGGACTTGAACCTGCGACCTGTACGTAATACAGAGAAGTTTGTAAAGAGGCTCGAAATTTCGCTGATGCCTGCACTCGCCCATTAGCTCAGCTGGGAAAGCGCTGGCACGGTTAGCTAGAGGTTTTTAAAAAAATTTCCTCAGCACGGGTTAGTGCAACAAAAAGAATATAACAATAATAATGTTAATAGTGATTTTTAGGACCCACGATCCTAGGAATAGATAGCATTTGTGCCGTTTTTGGCGTTAATCCTATCTGTTCCTAGGTTTTTTGCCTTAGGTTCACAGCCATAGGCCCTAAAAATCACTATTACCATGATTGCGAGATTGTACAAAGTCAAAGTCAAAAATTTTTATTCACGATAAAAACAAAATGTTTACTTAAAGAACGTCAAAGCTGTTAGTTTCACAATTAATTGATTATGCGGAGAAGAAGCTAACAAAGAAACTCCACATTTATTCTTTTCAAAACAGGTTTGCTTAATTAACAGAGTTTTCAACTTAAAGTTACACTACACTAGATACAATCGTTCCTGTTAACATTATTTAAATACCAGACATCCTTGTCTTCCAAATAATCCTTAATGTTATAGGCTTTTTTGCACAGAGTATGCTTAATACATTTTTTAAACCGCGTCGGTGGTAACTCTAATATAACTTTTTGCAAACTCGATCTGTAAAAAAAGATTTGATTTTTTTTCCTCGGTGGCGCTAGTGTTACTCCCGGGAACCCCTTAATAGCTCAGTTGTCAGTTGGCCAAAGTGCATCCAGCGAAAACAAAAAAACTGACATCTGTTAACAGTAGGCAGATTGCAATAGGTAAGTCTTCCAAAATTCAGAGTACTCAGTATGTTCTGAGACCCGATTTTCGGGCTATTTTTATTGCATAAACCGACAGCCTTTATCATTTCAAATAGTAGACGACGTGTAAGCCTTTTAATGTATGTGCACAATAAAGTGTTGTTATCTAATCTAATCTAGACGAGAACACCCGAGGGCCAAAATTTATTCCTGGCACAAAATTTAGCATTTGTTTGACTACTTTAGTAATCAACTAATAGTATCACACTACGTCAATTACTCACACACACACACACACACACACGTACACTGTAGAGACAGTAAGCGATGTGCAAACGATCTGTGACTATGTTCACGTTACCGCCAAGAACCTCTGTGCGCACTACACACCGTTTCTTTCTTCCAGCAATGCCAACTCTCGTACTATGTGCCGCCAAAGCTGCGTGTGCCTCTGATCAAGGGACAACTTTGCGCTGGCGGCGAGACTGGCAAGGACACAAGCTCGGGCGACAGCGGCGGGTCTCTTGTGTACCGTCACAATAAGGTGTTCGAGCTGGTCGGAGTCGTGAGCTTCGGCCTGAAAACTTACGAAACGAAGCCGGCGGTGTACACGAGCGTGTACCAGTATAACAACTGGATCGTCAGTAATATGAAGCCCTGATAGAGAAGAGAATTTAAGGGTTAACAGCATAATACTGTATAATCTTTATTTAAATAAGAACTGTCTTTCTCCTGGTATACAATAAAGAATATTATATGGTAGATATTACAGCCGCAAATTGAATGTAACACCAAATTGGCTTAATATAACTATTATCCTTGACAGAAGAAGGTAATTTCAGAGTTAAGTGCATAACACTGTAATCTTTATTTAAATAATAAAAACTGTAATCTTCTACTGCTTTTCAATAAAGAATATTCTATCGACCTAGCTACAGGCGCGAATTGAAAAGACCAAAAAATTGAGTGCCAATCAATCCCTTCACACCAACACACTCCTCGCACACCTTATTGCAATACACATTTTTTTTAATGTTTATTTGAACGGATGTTTGATGATAATCGACCGGCTCCGATCACGGCAGTTGGGGCTGAAGGTGTCGCCGGTCATGTGCTATCAAGTGACTTATGTAGCCCATATTGTCTGTCGACGTGTGCAAGCGCTATTAACCCTTAAGGCTGCTGTTACGTAGAGCAAGCTGTCTCGCTCGCACAATATAAAAAAAAATTTGATTGCAATAAAATGAGTATGATTTTTTATAAACGTGGTCTGAGGGTTCGATAGACAATAAAATTGCGAACATTCAAGAAAATTATGTTTCTTATTTTGTACAAAGTTTTTGATTAAAAAAATTTAATTACAAAATTAATAAGTTTGGAAACAAATTTTCTTTATCAAAAAACTACGTACAGAAAACAAAAATATATTTAAAATGTCTCAGACCACATTTATCAAAAGTTTACTCATATTATTACAATATTAAAAAATATTGTGCGAGCGAGACAGCATGTTCCACGTAAGAGCAGCCTTAATCAGGTCATAGTGTAACAGATCACACAATAAATTGAACCACATCACCTTGAAATAAAGTCCCAAACCAATAAAATCTCATTACCCATGCCCGATTAAGGGTTAAGTACCGTACAGGATGTCAACGGTCGGCCTACGCCTGAGTTCCTCACGCCTGGCACCAAGAGCAGTGTAGGTAGCACGACGACACTAGTCGCGCGTTTTAAGACTGTTCTTACGTGGAACATGCTGCCTCGCTCGCACAACTTAACATTTTTTTTTTTAATAAAATGAGTAAACTTTCGATAAATGTCGTCTGAGGGTTTGATGCATAATTGAATTACGGACATTTTAAATATATTTTTGTTTTTCGATACGTATTTTTTATACAGAAAAGTTATTAATTGATTAATTTCGAAACTTATTAATTTTGCAATCAAATTTTCTCAATAAAAAACTTAGTACAGGATAAGAAAAAGGTCCCTTGAATATCCGCAATTTAATTATCCACCAAACTGACCACATTCATCAAAAGTTTACTCACATTATTACCATTTAAAACAATTGTTAAATTGTGTGAGCGAGACAGCATGCTCAAACAATAAAACAAAACAAAACATGGAAATAATCAATAAATAATTGGCTAACAGCAAATAATTTGACATTTTGTAGGTAAAACTAAAGGAGACGGGGATCTCTGGGCCCAATTGTAATAAGTTGAGATATGGTTTAAAAAAGCGGTATTTTTTCTGTTTCATAATAAAAAAAATCAGCTCAATTCAAATCTTAAAAATTTCTCGTCTCCCAGATTGTGTTCATTGCACTGTTGAAATAGAGTATCGATTACTATAATCGATTACTGTTAATGATTTCAACAATTGAACATAAAAACACTTCACCGGATGATTGATTCAATCAAAGTTAATAAATTATACGGAATAAATACATTATATTACTATGATGTAAAAAATTTAAAAAAACCGGCCAAGTGCGAGTCAAGGGTTCCGTACTATTATCTATACAATATCCTCGGTCCCGTTTTTACCCGTTGGGCACGGAACCCTAAAAAAAGAATATCAACTTAATAAAAATAAATCTTAAAATCTACTCTCGTTCACAGATCGATTTATTACTTATGTTTGTCAAATGTATTTAATCTGTGCTATCAGTGACAGCTTCCTGACTTTCAATCTATGATCACTGTGGATCACTTCGTCTGGTAAAACGATACTAACGTAGTGAGTCTAGTTTTGAGTGTGTTTCCAGTTGTTTTATTGGTATATTTGCGTAATTGGATGTGTATTCGGATATATTCCTTGACCAGCGCTTCCTTTCTACGGACTTCTAGTATATTATTTAACTTGTACGACTTTCTATACATTTTAGTCGACAGCTCTCTAAGAGGTAGGGAAGCAATCCTTAAACATTACTGTAACTGCATTGTAGGCAAACCAACTGTAGCCTGCTGCGCACATATAATGTCAATAATATGGTACCTTGGTTGGGCTAGGTACCAAGGTAATATAGTATCACCTGCGCACTTCTTAGACGGTAATCTGATTATAATTGAAGACGAATAAAAGATAATTATTATTTAAAAGAAGCTTTGAAAGAAGCCCTGTGCTCTACAGTGGGACTATATAGGCTGGTTATGTTTAAAAAGTGATTTTAATATCACATCCTTGACTTCCCTATCATTTAATCTATTTGTGAGTTTCCATACATTCTCCCACTCTATACAATACAATAAAAAGTACAATTAATATAATAAATCACGTCTATTATAACAAAATATCAATCATAGTTAAAAAATCAGCTATTAAGGGTCTGTGGCACCTAAACATACTTATCTGCCATTCTAAGTTATGACATATAATGTTAATATTAAGATACACAAATAATCATACAAAGTGTCGAAGAGTTATACAACGACGTAATTGATCGATTTTTGGTATGAAGCTAATAGCTAGCTAGAAAAGAAATGCTAATTTGGCTGAAAATCACGTAAAACAGCTCTTAATATAAATCCAGTGGACGAAAAACCAGAACATTGTTGAATTGGAAATTTAGTTATCTGAAGGTAAAAAGCATACAGAATTGCATGATTGATTTAGTTTTGGTAAAAACAAATTAGTTTTTGTGTAATCGGAAGTCAAAGACGAACAAATTTTGCGTGCGATTTCCCCATAGAAATTAGTATGGAATCAGCCCAACTCTGCCTGTTTGCTGGGTATATCAAGTCATAGAAAATTCTTATTGGCTCGAACTTTAGTCGCATTTCAAATATTTGTTTTAGGTATTCAGAGCTTTATCTTTTTTCGGCACCGGTGCCTAAGACACACATATGTCTTATTTTTACCTAGATGCCAAACATCACATTACATTGCTGCATTAAATTATTAATAAAATAAAAGTTATGAGTAACTTACGCTGCCATCGTCGTGATAAAATGATCGTAACTCTTTAGGATTGCTGAAAGTAGTCTGAACCGACACCGCGATACTACTTCATTTCCTTCAAAATCGTAGTTTAGCAAAAAACTTTTCATCAATTCAAAAACTTCTTCAAACATTTAATATTTTTTTTAGGTTCATTTGCCAACTCGTGGCAGACTAAGGTTCATAAGCCATACAGCCTCGTCTTCTGTTTATACTTTTGCCTTTTCTATATGTTCAATAAAGGCAATGTTGCCAAGTCCACAATATTTGTCAAAATCTGTACAAAGTATTCAATGGGTTTATCAATAAGGCAGTGATGCCGAGTCTTCGATGTCCGATGAGTCATCTCACGTACGATGAAGTCAAATCTAAGTATAATCTTCGACGTCTTAATTCGTGTGTTAGTCCAATTCAAGTTCTAAAGATCTCCAATTGTCGAATCCACATAATTATACAGAGGTATAAAGGTTTCTATAGCGGTGGTAGCCTAGCTAGTGGGTAGAACATTGGACTCGGAAGCGGGAGACCCAGGTTCGATTCCCAGTGCGGGCATGTACCTATGAGTTTGTTTTCTAAGTTATGTACATTTGTGAAGTTATTATAGTAGCAATACCACTCGCTAACGGTGAAGGAAAACATCGTGAGGAAACCTGAGTGTCTGAGCTATTCATATACCTCAGCGCTTGAAATCGCTAATCCGCGGTGGGCACGCGTGGTGATTTAGCCCATACTCTCTCCCTGAGAGAAGGCCTGTACCCTACAGTGGGACGTATTAGGCTGCTTATGCTATACAGGTTTCTGGATTTTTTAGTAATTCTTGAAGCGAGCGCGGGATGCTCAAGTCTTCCTTATAAATGCTTAAAAGCTGTTCAACTAATAATAATATTTGAACAGCGAAAGCGGGGCAATCATAAAATATATGTTGAAGTTTGACACATTTAATATACGTAAAGAAAAATAATTTTCGAGGCACGTTCAACAACTTATTAATTTTAAAGTAATGTAGAACTTAGCCTTTTTTTTACGCAGCAGTTTATTTTATTTTTCCATAACTTGCAGTTAGCAGTGCTGCTAAAATTTTTTTTTATTAAATTTTTCACTGTAGAAATATTTTATTTTTATTTCATAATAAAAACGGTATTTACCGGCAAATTATCATTAGGCAAACAAGCCGCAAACCACCTTTTTTTAAACAGGTTTATCGCAGGCCTACTTACTTCGGCTCATGGTACACTATGGCAGCAGTTAATTTTGAACTTTGAAAATAAACTGCCCTGCTTTTGTCCTGCTAACTTCGAGATTGTGGTAAGACCCCAGTACCACCAAGAGACAACACATTTGGTGCAACTACCGTCCGTCCTAAAGAGCTTGAAATCGAAGTTCACCGGTGCTCACGGCTCACAATCAAAATATGAAGTCACCCAACCGCACGCCCAGTTTTATTAAAAACCAATCCGGAAAACAACAACTTTATTCCTTTCCACATAAGCTTGCAAATAAATTAACAGTTTACTCGACATTGACTCCGCTATCAACTTGACCATCCATCCAGTGAACTAAAAATACACATTAACAGTACTAGCAAAGAGCTCGCAAACACACAATGCCCGATAGTCGATTCAGATGGCCAACCGGTTATGCATTGCAGAAACGAAAACCGGCCAGAGTACACTGGAACGTCCATCCGTTTGGACGCGCGTCAGTCCGTAGAAGCAAAAGATCGCGCGGCTGTAAAATTTGTACTGTTGTCAGAATAAGTGTTGTCAAAGTATACAAACTGGTCACGGGAACAAATTTAAAAATGAATAACCCGATGATCCTCATATCGGCGATGGTGACCGCCTACTTGTGTGTCGTGCAAGGACGTAAGTTTCATATCCTTATTAGTTAAGGCAGTAATTAAAGTAATGTAGTGGTGGGTAAATTGGAACGGGAAACTGACTGTTGCTTGCCGTTCGTAGATTCCATTTCGAAAGATAAACTGGCCTTGGGGAAAGCCGGTCTCCATTTTTATAACTTGTGAGTCGTATAACCTTTTGCCCCTCATCAAGATTATTAAGCGACGCGATTTTCAGTCTCGTACCTAATTAATTAAAGATTGATCGTCGTCTTTAAAGAACTACAACTTTCGTAAGCACTACACATTATTAGCTTAAGGGGTTCCAGTGGGCTAACTAGCGCCACCAACGAAAAAAATTATATCTTTTTTAGGGTTCCGTACTTCGCTGTCTGTCTGTCTGTCTGTTCGTCTGTCCGTCTGTCTTGTCACCAGGCTGTATCTCAAGAACCGTAATAGCTAGAGAGTTGAAATTTTCACAGATTATGTATTTCTGTTGCCCCTATAACAACAGATGCTAAAAACAAAACAAAATAATTATTTAAGGGGGGCTCCTATACAACAAAATTGATTTTAAATTTGTTCCTTAAGTTAAGCACATTTGCTAATTTGCAATACCACTCGCTAGATGTGGAAGGAAAACAACGTGTGGAAACCTGAGTTAGCGTTTGAAATGGCCAATCCGCGATGGGCTCGCGTGGTGATTAAGCCCATACTCCCTCTCTCTGAGAGAAGGCCTGTGCCCTACAGTGGGACGCATATAGGCTGCATTATAAAAATAAAATGAAATAAAAAAATAAAAAAGCCTTTATTACCACTCAGGCACGTATAAACGTTTTAACATAGTGAAAAGATAGACGTGGACAATTTTACTTGTACTAATAGTACAAATTTAACTATAAATTTAAACTAAGGGTCCCCCCTCTACGGTTGAAGGCCTCCTCCAGATAAGCCCATTATACCAGCGTTTAATTTAGCAACACGGTGACATCAAGTGCTCAGCTTGCAGATCGATGCATCGATGGATCAAAACGGAGAGGAACGACATGAAAGAGTTCATGATGCTGGAGAGGATAAATGAAATCGTAGGTAGTTGAGAGAAGTCTGAATTCTATACGGTGGTTGTTAGCACACTGTTGCACCATCCCTGCAATATTTTGGCCACAATTTCACCGTTCTAATTGAACCACGGCTTTAACCGTTTCTGAATAGAGAATTTCACTGAGTAAATCTGTCTCCTTCTCTTTACCCGACTACGGCAGAGCTAAAGGGAAGGGCTGTGATTTTAGCCGTCTATGTTTGTATATATTGACGTATGCATAAACTGACCACCCGATCTATTCGTTATTATGGTCCGGGTGGCATAGACCACATTTTAAACGTACGAAACGAATATATAGATGTTTCATCAAAGAAGAGGAGAAAAATCTGAGTTTATAAATAGGAATTTAATCCTATTTGGTGCAATATTAAACAAAGTTTACCAAGCGGCAGAAAAAAAACTATATTTCAGCGTTTATGAGTACTACTGGCGCCATCTATATTAACAGTTCGAGATAATAATCTTGTAAAATTTAATTTTTTTGGTAGTCGGGTTATAGTTTTTAAATAAACTTATGCTTGAGAAAATTGAACAAACGTGAAATTTTCAATTATTTAAGAAACCGGATGGACCAAATGCATAGTTCTTCAACGGAAATTGAACTTGAATTGGACTACCATAGAGCTGCCATACTTCAAATAGGTAGTCTCGTACTTACAATTCGATCTGCCCTGTGGTAGTTAAATTGAAATCCATTGGATCGCCCTTGGTTAGTAGGGGACCAAGGCCGCGTTTCATAAAACTACAATTCGTAGTTTATTATGACACATCTCTTATGGACGTGTCAAAAACCGCCATTGCCGTACTATTATCACTCGTGAGCAGCTATGCATTTAAGTGAGTTCAGGCAGTAACACATCATATCTCTTTTTACAGATCAAATTTGCAAAAAGTGTTAGTACAATCTTTCAATCATGTTAACAGTGATTTTTAGGACCCACGAAAAAGCACCTAGGATCACGAACCTGCGACTAGATAGCATTTATGCCAAAACTAATGCTGTCTGGTCCTAGGTTTTTGCCTAATGTTCAGAGGCCTGGGTCCTAAAAATCACTATTAACATGATTGAGAGATTGTACTGACACCTTTTGCAAATTTGATCTGTAAAAATAAGATGTATTTTTCCTCGGTGGCGCTAGTGTTACTCCCTGGACCCTCTTAACAGACAGACTATGAATGTCTGCGGTGTGCATACTACAGACTACATACTACGTGTTATTTTAAACGAACTTGCACCTATTATGGGATTTGGAAGCTAAACCCGACAAGAGTAGATTTATATTGAAGAAGTAATTTCTAAGCTAAACCTGTAAGTATTACGTTTGGCTTCTAGGGTGCTTTTTACGGTTCCGTACCCAAACGGTAAGGGACCCTATTACTAAGACTCCGCTGTCCGTCCATCCGTCCGTCCGTCCGTCTGTATCTCATGAACCACGATAGTAAGACAGTTGAAATTTTCACAAATTATGTATTTCTGTTGCCGCTATAACAGAAAATTCTAAAAACAGAATAAAATAAATAATTAAGGTGGGCTCCCATACAACAAACGAGATTTTTTGCCGTTTTTTGCTCGATATTAATAACGACATTAGGTAGACGCTTGAAATATTCCAATGTTGTATAGATAATGGCACGGTACAGTTCGTGCGCGGGTCCGACTCGCACTTGGCCAGTTTTTCAATATAAATCTACCAGATAAACCTCTCAGGTCTTAGTGATTTTGACTGTGTATATTTGTATTTTTATTCTTGTGCCATGAACAAATAAAATAAATAGAAAAAAAAAGATTACGCACCAGGAAGGTCACTCTATCACAGGAAATATGACACGACACTTGCACTTTGGCAGAAAAGTAAACATAGCAGGTAGTTAAACTGTAATCGCGGTTAGAATTATTGGTGACACGGTCAGTTTATCTGTGTTTACACGGCGTAGTTCGTTCACGAACACGTCACGGGGATAAAGCGTGTTTAAATGTTATAAAATCCAGCCCCCTCTACTCCCGACGCCTTTGTGTTCAAATTGCGTCACAATTAATTGCAATCAGAAATAACGACTTAGTAAACGTTTTAGTTGTAAGAAGTTTCATTAAAGTGATTGAAACTTCAGAGTGCATCGGAAACTGATAGCGTATTTTGGCTGAATTAATTAATAAATGCACTCAATCGTAACGCAAGTTGGATATAGCAGCGTCGAGAGTATAGGGCAGGTTTTCTAGAATCAGAGTCACGATTAACAATATCTAATTGATTTTGTCACCGACACGATAAGAAGAAGTAACATTTAAACGTCTCCTGTATGTTTAATATTATTGGGTTATATTTATATTGTTTACTGAGTATTTTTGTTGTTATTGTTCAATAAGTATCTGTCCATTTTTAGGGTTCCGTACCCGAAGGGCGCCAAACGGAACCCTATTAATAAGACTTCACTGGCCGTCCGTCCGTCTGTCTGTCTGTCTGTCTGTCACCAGGCTGTATCTCATGAACCGTGACAGCTGGTTAGTCGAAATTTTCACAGATGTTATATTTCTGTTGCCGCTAAAACAACAAATAGTAAAAACAGAATAAAATAAATATTTAAGGGGGGCTCCCATACAACAAACGTGATTTATGCCGTTTTTTCTCGATGTTTTTGTCTAATGTTGTATAGACAATGGTACGGAATCTTTCGCGCGCGAGTCCGACTCTCACTCGGCCGGTTTTTTATTTAAGCTGCCAGTTTCCTTAGAATGTAATAAATAAATAAAGCCAAAAACTGTTGAGTAAAGTTTACTCAACCACTCACAGCTGCTATGGTAGGTTGCTTACATATTTAAATAGGTGACGAATAACCCAGCTCGCGGGAATTTCCATACAAGCGTCTTTTTCGCGAGCTCGTCCCGCTTCCCTCTCATGTGCCCCACGCTTTAGTACAATCGTCGTGATTGACCCCGCACCTATGAATTGTAACCCTTATTGTAAAAGCTGTATATTATTATGTCTGTTGGTGCTCCTTAATGAACAAATAATAATAAAATAAATCTCGTATTTCCTAGAGGCGCGGTGCGGCGACCTGTGCGTCCCTTACCCGCAGTGCCCACACTTGAATGACCTGATCACGTCTAAACATCGGACGCCACAGCAAACTGACCTGCTGAGGAAGTCTTACTGCGGGTATCATAATCTTTACACGCCAAAGGTAAGATCTCAGGGCTATTTGCTGACGAAATTGATTGTGAGGTCCTGTGTTTAGTCCCACCTACCTAGTTAATGTTCAATAGTCGGGTTGTTGGTTATTTTTTATTTCAGTCTTTTACTTTCGTCTATTGTTTTCTTTTTTCGATTGATTTATGCTGATTTCATACAGCCGATGACATTCGCGCAAATACGATGAATCGATCCAGATCTTATTTGTAAAAATCTTGTTGTCGTGGTTTCCTGGAGTTATGAGGGAAGTTACAATCGGACATACTTACATATGAGCCAAGCACATTACCCTCCTTTTGGGCTTCGATTCAGTCGAGTAAAAAGAGGCAGATTAAGTAGTTGCCCTTAATACACCGCCTTAATTACGACCGTGAATAATCCGGTCACCCAGTATACTTAAATGATTTTCGAATTTTCTGGGTGCCAGACACTACGTTCAAAATTCTATCGGGCTGCATTTAAATGCATTTTAAAATAGGGGTTTCCAAGTACAACTTGTGAGCTTTAAAATAAATGCTTTGCTCTATAATTTAACAGATAGTAACTATGAACAAGTCCTCTTTAAAAATTGTACTTTTAAACTTTAAAATTAATAGTTCGGGACCGGACCCGCATCCTCCGTATTAGTGAGCTATCAAGACATGATACTTCGGTGAAATTTCTTTCTCCTCACTTCGGTGAAATTTCTACTTCCACCATATGATAAAATATTGTAACAGATTAGGTAGATTTTTAAGTGGACACCTAGTTTAACTTGTAACGATTATTAAGAAAAAAAAATAATTTAAAAATTTGATGCAACCAATATTTTTTTTTCTTTCAGTATTTATTAACCAAAATATTTTGATAATAACGATGATCCAGGTGTGCTGCACTAACCCGCCCACCACCGCGCCGCCACCTGTGTTGGTGTCTACAAACGGGGTCGCCGACCGACAATGCTTCAGCCCCAACGGCCTGGCGGGGGAATGCGTGGGGCTGGACTCCTGCGCGAGTATTAAGGCTATGCTGTCGAACAAACCGGTGCCGAGAGAAAAACTCGAGTTTGCGAAAAACTCCAAGTGAGCCAAAGACTGCGACTCCGGCGATAATTTTAGACTGAAGTGCTGTTGAACTATTACTCGCACAAGCGTAGTTCTCCCACTAGTCATCATCATCATCATCATCATCATCAGCCATTCGACGCCCACTGCAGGACCTCCCTCCTCCCTTGTGGTTTTCATAGCCATGAGGGGTTTTGCCATAATCGCCACGCTTGGCAGGCGGGTTGGCGATCGCAGCATGCGGTTGGAATCCCAGGAAGACGCTGCTGCCCGTCTCCTGGTAATTGAGTTCCTAAGTCGCCTTATCAACGGGAGGAAATGGAGTGACGCTTTACCTATTTTTTTATCAATTTTTTTTACTCTAAGCCAAGTTGATGATGTACCCAAAATTTGCATTACTAGTACTTTGGCTCAACATGCAAACTATCTGCCTGCGACGCGAAGTGTCGCAGGTTCAACCATCCAAACTCAAAACCATCGGTTCTCGTTTCTTTTCTACAGACCTGAAAAGTGGCCTAATTATATTGTTATCTACGGATGAACTACCTCTCGGCCACCGCAGCTATCAAGCTTATTCGTTCAATTATAAATCTAAGGTATATAATAATTCCCCTGCGATTCACAGGTGCGTAGGACCAGAGGCCTACAGCGTGTGCTGCGAATCACAGGAACCTATTGAGGACCCGTGCAGGAGGCCGACGGCGACGCCACCTAGTCGAGCGTCTGAGTGCTGCGGCATAAGCTCCTCTAACCCGGATAGGATTTCAGGTCTGTAGGGGAAGATATCGCACGTTTTCGTTCTACTGGTGTGACTAAAACATCCATTTATCACCACACAGACTGGGAAAAACATGGTTTTCATAACATTCAGGAGATGAAATATCATACCGACCGATGGCTTCGGGTTCAGTGGTTCACTGGTTTAACGCAAGGATTGGTAACTCACGAAATTTCTTCTTTTTACCCGACTATAGCAGGAAGGGTTATGATTTTAGCAGTCTATGTATAATGTAAGAATGTTTGTATTTAAGAATTGTCCATCGTAGCGTCTAAATTAGTTATCCGATTTTGATGAATAAGGCGTCAATCGATCTTTTTTATTGTGTTCCGAGTGTTGCAGGCTATATTTTATACAAACAAAATCAATGTGACATGAAAAAAGTTCGGATCACAATTTTTTTTATTATTGATATCGTTTCGAGTGGGATTTCAAATGAAAGAGGAGAAAAGTCTGAGTTCAAAGATATGGTACAACAAAAACATATTTCATGCTACATCAATAGTAGATTGTTCACCTAGGGCGCAAACAACATTTTTGCGTCGAGGTTGTGAAATTGAATCCAGAGCGAACTGAGACTCTTGCATTAAAGTCAAAGTCAAAGTCAAAAATTCTTTTTCACTATAAAAACAAAATGTTTACTTAATGAACGTCAAAGCTGTTAGTTTCACAATTAATAGGTTATGCGGAGAAGAAGCAAACAAAGAAATTCCACATTTATTCTTTTCAAAACAGGTTTGCCCAATTAACAGAGTTTTCAACTTAAAGTTACACTACACTAGATACAGTCGTTCCTGTTGACATTATTTAAATACCAGACATCCTTATCTTCCAAAAAATCCTTAATGTTATAATAGGCTTTTTTGCACAGAGTATGCTTAATACATTTTTTAAACCACGTCGGTGGTAACTCTAATATATCTTGAGGAATCTTATTGTAGAACCGTACACAGTGCCCCATAAAGGATGTAAAGCCCGAGCGAAGCGTCGGGCTTTAACTAAGAATCGCTGAAGGAGCGAGGGATTCAACACTACCGAGACCAAAAATGATTTGCGCCCGTGTAGGACACTCTGCTTTTCACTACCATCTGAGAGGAATGAAATAAAAGATAACACTTACATACGACTCAAATGTAACTTCTGGCAAAAGGTTTTGAATTGCTTGTGTTGCCTGTTTTTTATATATTCTAGTGTTAAGAAGACACTATCATAATCGCTTGACGACATTTTTCCGAGAAAATAAGTGAAAATAGACAAAAAAGCGCGCCAATGTTATTGATTTTTTGCATAAAAAAAAACTTGCGTTCCAATTTCAAATATTTGACAATTAGGTACTTAAAACTTTTGCAGCAAAGAGTTTGGTTCAGTAAGTAGTTCCAAACTAGGTTTTAAAACTTATTGCTTGGGTTGGAGCGAAATAGATATAGGACGAATCCTCAAGAGTGAAAGAGAAGTCCGACTTCTTAGTAAATGAGTGCATTAGTATATAAATTCAAAATTGGAATTTGAGTCTATTTACTTAAAGGTACCTAAAGGTAAATAGATTCAAATAGATTTACTTTGATGCATCTTAGCTTGAACAACAATAGCGTGTTTTGGGTCCTAATTTGGGCATCAAAATGCATAATTTCGAGCAGATAGAGTGAAAAACAATTTTACTTTATTTCACCGTTTATTAACACTACTAAGGCCATCTGTTACTCCTAGTTATAGGGTTATAGTTTTAAAACTTGCCTGTATTTTCATTGCGACCAAAGCTCGAATTTCAATCAAAAGGGAAATCGAATTAGTCTTTCCTTTAACAAATCGTCGACAACTAGCTATTTGTCTACAAAATAAACTACACAAAGGGTGGATATAATACTAATGGTATTAGGAGGAACCGGACTAGACGCAGTAGGTATGCTGAGTATCACAATCTCAGATCATGATCTGAGATCACAATACTATCATTGTATTACAGACACACCGGACGCTATACTGTTAGGCTGTTAGCGTCCAAGAGTTTCAGTCAAGGCTTAGAATGAGGGAGAATAGGTAATTATTTTCTTATTAGAACAGGTTACCAAATGGAATGGAATATAACGTCACTATCGCCCGGAATTGCCATTAATACATTAACCAGAGTACGAATGGTATACGATGGAGAGTAAAATTCTTCAAACGTCACATAACACGGATTTGCACATGAAGAAGAAGAAGAAGAAAGACATTAATTATACCAACAACATACATCACAGAAACATGGAAGTTCGATCATAATAGCTTACTGTATATATTTTTTTAATCTTATGGAATAGTGCAATAAATTGGTCAGGGATAGTTTTATCTAAAACTAAAACGTGCTATTCGTAACCTAGGTCAAGCTCAACCTATATTTTACGCAGTATATTAATTGTAGAAATTTAACTTCATCCAACCTACATGCAGTGTACAGCGACGTTTGAATCGTCCACACTGGATGTAGATTTTTCCTTGCCTGTCGATAGCACTTCTACTTATTTACCTATCACATCTAAGATTTTTTCATCGGCTTGTTGGTTTTTATTCAGATTACCCCTGTTGCTAAGCTGAGTAAGTTAGTTTATACTACACCTGCTTGGAAAGTAAGCAGAAAAGAAAGTGTAGTGGGAGAGAAAAGTGTATGAAAATCCATTTCTTACGTGGTTTTTCTTTTTTTAATTTTGGGTAAGACTATGCGCCGGTAACCTAAATATCAAAAGCCAAAAAGTTTTTACAGTGAGTTTTTATCTCCAAGTTCGCAAAATGACACTGGCCACTAGCTGTGTGTTGGATGGTGTCGGGCTGGCAGTGCGACCCTGCGGCGGCAGGAAGAACAATTTGAAAAAAGAACATGTGAAAATTGCAGACGCCATTGGCGCCATTTCCAATTTGTGTGTTGTTTGAGGATTCAGTTTTCGTAGAAAGTAAAATAAAACTATCAAGCAGGTGTAGTATAAAGCACTATGTATCACTCGAGAGAAACTGCGATTCCCGATCTCGGGTGTTTTAAAGCCCTCGCCTACGGCTCGGGCTTCAAACGTCACCCTCGACGGTAATCGGTCACTTTCTCCTTTCGGTGAACAATGTACTATTTTTGTGCAGATTACATCATGTCACTGTATTTTGGAATTAGTCAAAGACCGACTGAGATAAAAAGAGAAAGTCATTATTCCCTAGGAAATCTGTAAAAGAGTTGTGTGAAATTTTGATCTTCAACTTCCAGGTGGCAACAGGACCGAAGTCGACCAGTACCCCTGGCTGGCCCTTATCGAGTATAAGGGCAAAGATGAGAAAATTCAGTTGCTCTGCGGCGGTGCTCTGATCAGTGGCAAATACGTGCTGACAGCAGGACACTGTGTCACTGGACCCGTGATAGCGACCACGCCGCCGTAAGTTAAGACGTCCTCTGTATATTTGCTAAATAGAGTTGCGGTATCTCACTTTCGCTGTATTATTTAGATCATGCTACCTCAATTTTCTAGCTCCAAACTTTTGGACAGAAGAGCTTTCGATAACGGCAAGCAACTTGTTTAAGACTGAGAACTGGACCCCATTTCATAAAGAAACAATTAGCCTAACCTCATGAACAAACCTAGGTTAGGTGAAAATTGACGCTCGGGCCGACAGGAAGGAAAGGATAAGAGTTTCCTTTCCTTCAGTTTACGGGGCATCAATATACTACAGCGCTTGAAATCGCCAATACACAGTGAGTACACGTGGTTAAGGTTTCATTATCTTTCGCTCCGTGTGGCGCCGGATTAAGAATAGCGTTACTCCATTTCCTTCCGTGGATTTCGTAGAAGGCAACTAAGGAAATCAATTACCAGGAGACGGGCAGCAGCGTCTTCCTGAGATTTCAACCACAAAGTGCGATCGCCAACCCGCCTGCCAAGCGTGGCGATTATGGCAAAACCCTTCATGGTTATGAAAACCACAAAGGAGGCCTATGTGCTGCAGTGGGCGTCAAATGGCTGATGATGATGATGATCTTTCTCTCTCTCAGTAACTGACGGAAATCCTGTACACCTCAGTGGGACGTCTGTAAGCCAATTGTCATTCGTTCTTAAAACCAACAAACGTCTTCCAACAGCGTGAACATCCGCCTGGCAGAGTTCGACACGTCCAACGAAGGCTGGGACTGCCTGATCGTGTCAGGAGGTGGCAAGGACTGTACCAGAGGCACAACGACAATTCCTATTGAAAGCATCATAGTCCATCCGGAATACGACGTGAACAGCGCACTGCGACGGCATGATATTGCGCTCATCAGGATGAGGTGGTTAGCGCCGTATACAGGTAAGGCTTTCAGTATTTGGCTAGTAATTTTTGCACATATTCTCGTTGACTCAGCGACCGAACATAAACACACTTCACTGCCCTGTATAAATAGAGCATTTGACTTCCCGAAGATCCTCCTCTACTATGTCTATCTAGCGATACTTGGTTCTAGCTTTTACAAGTTTCTCATAAGTCGCAAATGCACCATTGCATCCTATTAGTCTGAGATAAGGAATAAAAGTGGCAGAAAAAGACCGGATGAGAAAAGCCCAAGACCGAAATGAATGGCGTGCATTAGAAGAGACCTACACTCAGCATTGGGTGGCTGTAGGTTAAAGAAGAAGAAGAAAAGTATGCGATCTTAATATTGTGTAATATTCTTAACTTACGCATCGACGGCAATATACTTTGCCTTTATATTTGTATGTGATCGAATATAATTTTGTACTGTTTTGTCTCTACAGATTTTATCCGGCCGATTTGCTTGCCGTCCATCGATGTCAAGTCCGTGCCCAATGAAGAACTGAGGTTTTGGGTGGCGGGATGGGGCCAGGTTGACAAGAACACCTTAGCCAGTAACCTCAAGCTACATGTCGAAGTGCCTTACAGGAGTTTAGAGGTATTGATATAGATAGAGAACACTTTATTGCACAACCAGGTGAAAGAATTACAAATAATTTCTTATATCTAAGTAGTGGTATAGTACCAATATTAACAGTTAAGATAAAGCAGATGCAGCGTGCTTAGTTAAACATACCTCTGACCGATCGCGAATGATGAAACGTTTAGCATGAATCACTTTAATAATTTGCAATTTCAATGTGTTTAATCGCTACATGATTTCATAAACCGGTAATAAGCATCCGACCGTATCGCGATAGCTTTTCCTGTTAATCGGATAATTTTTTAGCCACTGCGCTGACCGAAAACTAGTTTTATGGAGTATTTTTTTATTAGATCACAGATATCGTGACCTGCTGGTGACCAAACCCCAGCCTTCTGTTGCCTTCTTATCCCAGTCCTTGCCACACCCATTGGCGTATCTAGAGTTGGACCTGCCACCCAATATTCTAGGGTGCACCTAGAATATATCTGGGTTATATCGCGGCGCATCGGGATTGGTTGATCCCTTTCAGCCTAACAAAGATGGTGGTGGTCATATCACCACATCTAGGATTACTGTCCACGCATGCGATTTGCGGTGGAACTAGAAGGTGGCAATCTTCGCCAATCTATTTGAGCTCACATGGCTCACGTGGCCAACTAGACCTGACCACATCACTTGTTCTTCCAGAAATGTCAACCATCGTACAGCGTGCCAAGGCGATCGGTGCCTCTAACCAAGGGCCACCTTTGCCCGGGCGGCGAGAAGGGCAAGGATTCCTGCAAGGGCGACAGCGGCGGGCCTCTTATGTACGAGTACAACAAGTTATTCGAGCTGGTCGGAGTCGTGAGCTTTGGACCAAGCCCGTGCGGTCTGGAGAATGTGCCCGGAGTGTATACACACGTCTATGAATATAACTCCTGGATCTTGAACCAAATTAGGCCATGATAGAAAGTATATTTTAATGTATAATACAAGGTGTAACATTATCCTCTAGTCTTCCCGTAAAGCAGGTTACTTGTCAAGAACAACTACTTTTTGTAAGAAAAATTTAAAATCGGAAGAAACAGATTAATTTTTGTGTCTGGAGAACTGTGCCTTTGATAATTTTTTTGCGACTTTTATTCCTCCACTAAAAGTTGTTCGTATACAATAATAATAATATAACTTCCACATAACACTACTATCTTGGTGCCAAACAATGATACCATTTACTGTAGTAACCAAACAAGGTCATCACACACATGAAAATACACCCAAACTGAGATCATTTTGTACAAATGCAATACGGCGTCCTCCAGTGGAAACTGAACCCAGACAGTACAAGACAAGTAGATATTGACAAGTAATACTCGCTCTTTTCGGCACGATAAGATGATTTAACCCTTTAGAGTTTGACGCTACCGGGTATGCAAGAAACTGAGACTCAGTACTGAGACAATAACGGTGAGCGGTTGTGCAAACCTGTTGGTCGCATAGGCAATCATGGAAGTACGAATACTTAGTAACATTTAATAACATAAGTCAAAGAACCCTCAGACCGGTTTGAAAGGAGACTGGCCTGAATTCATTATCATAATCAGCCTTTATACGTCCCACTGTAGGGCACACCTTCTCTCAGAGAGAGAGTATGGATTTAATAACCACGCGTGCCCACCGCGGATTGGCGATTTCAAGCGCTGAGGTCTGTGAATAGCTCAGACACTCAGGTTTCCTCACGATGTTCCTCACGATTGCCTCAATTAAAGTTATTGTATCTATATTTTTTACCATGGTAAAATACAGGGTTACCTCAAAAATGCACATTTGTTTAAAACTTAGTATTTTTTTATAAATATAATATAGTTTGTCGCAGACAGACACTTGGAATAAATTTTTTGTTTAATTTTGTTTTTCGATAATTTTTTCGTCGATTTTTTAGTTTTATAGGTTTGTAGGGGCGCTGTTTGATAGATTTTGCTTAAAATCATAGGTGGATAAAGGTCAAGAGCCATTCTTCTACGTCAGACAATGATCTACCGGAGGCTGAGTGATTGGTAAAGCCTGTAACTTTGTAGCCAGTATTTTCGCAACTATTCCTTGTTTTTTCATTCGTCACCTATTGTTTTGTAAAAAAAATATCTATATCTGTGACTTAGGGCTGTACTGTTGTACTGTATTGTACTGTACTGTATTTATTATTAGGTTTTTCAACAGACGCACACTATACAAATATTAAAACAATTCACAATAAGTCAAGCCACAGTGTGAATGAAATTACTGAAAAACACAGCATTCACAACACATATCATGTAAGACTTAAATACTACAAGCTGGCATAACTATCAATTAGGAACTAAAGTGACAATAAATGAATTAAGTTTTGGATGACGTTGAAATTAACTGGCTCAGGTTTGAAATATTTTTGTAAATATTTCATGGTTGTTTTTCCTGGTACAATAAAGAATATTCTTATCTTATCTTAGGGCGACTTGCGCCAAGTTACTGGATAAGTAAGTAACTTGATAAATACCTATAGAAGAATAAATAGATAAATTCGTATAAACGTATTGCTGATTGAAGGGGTTGTCAGTCATTACAATTTGTCTATGGATAGCTCCGATAATGTCTTGGTGCAAGATGTTTTGGGACTTATTCACTGGATAGAACTTACTCCTGGATAAATAGATGAGCAGTGCTATCAGATAGTGTTGGCGCAAGTCGGCCTTAGAAGACAATCGAAGGGAAATAATCAAGAGACGAAATTATCCCAGTCGGTTTTGCATATTCGCTAAAGTAACTGACCACGGTGGTCTATCTACAACTAGGAATTCGTTCGGGTTCGAAAGACCAACTTAGCTTACTGTTGTCTGCGTCAATTTTGCAAATAGTCCCCAAAAGGATACCAATGCCATGTTGCTATTTATTCAACTCCATGATTGATTTCTTGAACAATTCTCATTATGATTAAATGTACTTTTTAATTACGTAATTAAGTTTTGTATAATTTTGTACGTTATATTAGGATCTCTGACTCAAATCGCATTAAATTTCCTTGTAAAGAACTTTGTGTTTTTGTAATTTTTTTTTTGTTTGTTTTGAGAGGAAAACGAATTAAACCAATATTTATTAACGTTTGGAGTATCATAACACAGACCTCAGATGCGTCATATATACACGAGCTAATCTTAAATAATCAACATCACTGGTAAAAATAAAACATCGTTTTCTGAACAAACACACCCAAATCATGAGCTCATAATCATATCAACACCGACATGCTGACCGTTTCACACGCGGACGGTTTCACATTGACCATAACCATAATGACAGGCCGTGGTAAATGTAATAATTGACCTATTAAATTTACATTTACCGTTCAATCATCCCACACTCGTCCACTGCCGGACACAGGCTTACCCCAAGGCACACAACTTCCTTCGGTCCTCGGGCATCTTCATCCAGCTGCTAGCAGTTTGCCTCAGATCGGCGGTCTAGCGAGCTGGTGGGCGTCCTCCGCTGCGTCTGCCGGTTCGTGGTCTCCACTCGAGAACCTTTGTACTCCATCGACAATAGGTTCTTCGGCATTCATGTGAGCAGTCCACTGCCATTTCAGCGCGCTAATCTTAAAGACTATGTCAATCACTTAAGTTCTTTGGCGGAATTGTCTCATATCTGATGTGATCCATCAAAGAGACTCCGAGCATAGCCCGTTCCACGGCGTGCTGAGAAACTTTGAATCGATGGATCAGTTCTGCCGTCAGCGACAACGTTTCGGCTCCGTAGGTCATAACTGGCTGGACTCAATGGTGAAAGACCCTTGTCTTTAGACTCTGAGGAATAGAACAGCCCACTGGCAGATCCACTAGGTAATCTTAGCCTGTATGATTACCTAGATTGATTGATTACCTGTATGAAAAAAATGTCACGCAGTTACCGTTTTCGTCCATGAAACCGTCCATAATCGTCAGATCTTATTATTCTTATCATCAGCGACATAGGCTTCGCGCAAACAGAATTCGCGCCATCGATTCGAGTTCACCATATAAGGTATTTTCCGGCAAAAATGCTCAAGTTTATGCACAGACTTAACAATCGCAACCGGTTTCCTTTGAGGATAATACATGGTGTAAAAACCAGTCCAGTCAGGTGCATCGAGTAATGCTTATGTGCCAGCTTTGAATTGTGGATTGACTTTTTTTTATTATTATTTTGCAATAAAAATGACAATACTACAAAGTTTTAAATATCTCACCTTAATGTTAGTTGCAGTCGGTGCACGTAAGTCACATCCAAACTATTACGGTCTTATATAACAACACGAATCACCTAAAAAACTCCTCAGAGCCAGTTATAATAATCAGTTACACATTTTCCTTTACCACGCACTATTAACTACACACGAGGAGTGTTTTAAGGAATTGTGTTTTTATAGATAAGAAGTTATACTTAATCTACACTAGGTGGTAATTAACTCATGTAGGTAACATTAAAATGTTACCTGGGATTCCCTGGACTGATTTTAAATCAGGGAATCCCAGAAAACGTAACAGAGGCAGTCTCTAGAGGCGTAGGTTTTTTTTCTAGGTTTTCTGGTCGAGAACCGACAAGATAAAAATATTGCATAATAACAGAAACAACAGGACAAGTGCGAGCCGGGCTCGTGCCCGGAGGGTTCCGTAGCACGATAAAACTCACCTTTCTTGTATGGGGACCCCCCTTTTTATTATATGTTGGTCAATCCGCCATATAAAAATAAAAATTGTGTTGTTTTTTACCACCTGTAGAATTTAATATTTGTTGAAATTTATTGCGCTTTCAAAAATGAAATAAAGCCGGTGTCCCACACAAAAAAACCCCACTATTTTAAGAAGAATATTTTGTTTACTACTTGACGAGTATTGAGGTTCATCTAAGGTACCTACAGCTAACAGAAATCAGAAATGTATATAAATCTACTATAACGTCGATACAGTGCAACACCGAACTGTACACAAACACAAACAAAAATAGAAAATAGTTTTTGAGGGTTCCGTTCTGCAAAAGGAAAAACGAAACCCTTATAGGATCACTTTGTTGTTCGTCCGTCCCTCCGTCCGTCCGTCCGTCCGTCCGTTCATTCGTCCGTCTGTATGTCAAGACCCTTTATCTCGGGAACGCGTAGAGGTATCAAGTTGGAATTAAAACCATATAGTCAAGACGTCTAGTCCCTTGAAGCTGTGAAAAAAAACTTCTAAGTTAACGTGAAAAAAAGATACGGCCGCTTATGCCGCAAAAAACGTACATTTCGACACTCCAGGGAAAAACAATTTATGGGGTACTTTCCGTTGACCTAGAACTATGAAATTTAGCAAATAATATCGTCTTATACTTTAAATACAGGGAAAAATCTGAAAACTATACATTTGTAATTAAATCATAAAAAAATGAGTCTTTCAAGTTCGGGAAAAGCTCGGAAAAAACTGCGAGACTCGATTCCTGAACTATTTATAATATGTAAGTACCAACCTACAAATTTGTGCGGAACCCGCGCCGGTGCGCGAGTCCGACTCGCACTTGACCGGCTTTTTTTTTCAGATTATTTTTGTAAGATTTGTGAGGGGCAAGATATAAGTACCCGATATACCGGCGTGCGTGCACGCAACGACTAATAAACGTTGATGAAGCGAAAGAGATTATGTCAGGATCGCGGCAAGTGGCAAACCTTGGTCTCTGCTTACCGCTCCAGAATACCAGCGTGAGGTTATGTTATGTTTAATTTGTAACTTTTGTCAGAAGTGTTCGAGGTTTCGCTCTGAAACCGGGCAGCTTGTCAGCGAATTAGAGCGAAACTGTCAAACTCCCTCGAAAAAATCATGACAAAGTTTATCCGTAAAAATATTAATAACAAAAAAATATTTTGTCGACATTATCGACAACTGTTATGTAAAGTTTCATGCAGAGTTTCTATAGGTGTTAATATTTTCAGAGCACTGTGAACCTACCACCAAAACGCCTAAAATCAGTAGCGACTGTTGTGGCATGCAGGTATACTCTCCCTCAGCCATATCTGGTAAGTATCCCAGACACATAACGTAACATATTTGTTGTTTCCCGCTAGTTAAAACAGTCATATGTTTGGCCGTTTCATCATCAGCTATTTGAAACCCACAGCAGGACATACGCCTCCCTCATGGTTTTTCTAACCATAAAGGGTTTTGCCACGATCGCCACGCTTGGCGGGCGGGTTGGGGATCGCAGTATGCGATTGTCTCAGGAATCTCAGGAAGACGCTGCTGCCCGTCTTCTGGTAATGTATTTCCTTAGTCGCCTTCTACGACATCCACGGAAGGAAATGGAGTGACGCTGTTCTTAATCTGGCGCCACACGGAATCGTTGGTCGTTTCAATGACCTCTTTCTCAACCCAGGAGGTTCACGAGCGGAAGTCGACGAGTATCCATGGCTGGCTCTTCTCGAGTACAACGTGACGGGGAATCGGACGCCGTGCGCGGGAGCACTGATCAGCTCCAAATACGTGCTAACGTCCGCACATTGTCTCGACCACAGTGTCTGGGGGAAGCCGTGAGTGTTTTAATTGTACTGAAGTACCTTAAACTTATTAAGTTACTGTGCGTTTGCCTATCAGCGACACAAACACGAGTGAGAACCGACTAG
The DNA here is from genome assembly GCA_963969515.1 of Yponomeuta evonymella. Taxonomy (NCBI): domain Eukaryota; kingdom Metazoa; phylum Arthropoda; class Insecta; order Lepidoptera; family Yponomeutidae; genus Yponomeuta; species Yponomeuta evonymella. The sequence goes on along the minus strand of OZ018366.1, from coordinate 3,073,172 downwards.
AGTGGACTGTATTCGCAATTGCTGCATTCCACCTTGCGAGGGACAGAGAAAAGTATGCAGACCAGCTCCAAATTATATTCATCCATTATATTCTCCATAAATTCCATACTAATTATTACAATCGCAGACGTCAGGACTCCGACGGGATTTGTTGCGCATAATTCGACCCCTAACTGTCAACCTTTGCTAGGCGGAGAGGTACCAGCAGAAGACAGTGTGAGCGAGGCCAGGCCAATCAACATTACATGGCCTATAGTGAACGCCGGCGCGACCCATCGTCAAAAGTGGAAATCTGTGGTCGTCTTTACGCTTTCCTAGGGCTTAAATGGCCGAGGTGTTGTTGAGGCAAGTCCCCCATTATCATCTCTAAAGTCATTGGATGTGCATTGGATGATTTCAGTTACCAAGTCCGTCTGTCCGAGTACAACACGTCCTCCTACCCGACTGACGTCATTCAATATTTCGGGGGATCTAGTGAAACCGTTAATGTGGTCATCATAGCTTCGGAGAGACTTGTACCTCATCCGGGCTACAAGAAGGGCGACGGTATTATTACCACCGACGATATTGGACTGGTGAAATTGGCTGAGGATGCTCCTTATAATGGTGAGAATGCCAACAGTACCTTCAAGTTAAAGCTAATAGTCTGAAGTGACTATTAATAAAATAAAAAATAAATAAATTTACTTGGTGCACAAATGAAATTTCAAGGTCATTACTAAATAGCATGCACAACAAAAATGTAGGACGCACTGATTGAAGACTTTCGTCTTTAGACTTTGTGAGGTTGGCGATGTGAAGACTCGACGTAGTTTCCCATACGCTGCCCAGCCCAGTTGTATTCGTCAGTTGGACTCTTTTTCGAAGTTGTTTTTACCTAACTGCATGGTTTGCCCGAGGTAAACATTTAAAGTCGCTCAGCGTGCTATGGAAAGGGCTATGCTCGGGGTTTCTCTGAAAGAACGAATTCGAAACGAGGTGATCCGACAGAGAATCAAAGTTACCGACATAGCTCACCGAATCAGCATGCTGAAGTGGCAGTGGGCCGGCCATATCACCCGAGGAACTGATAACCGATAGGGTTAAACGAGTTCTTGAGTGGAGACCGCAGATCGGTAAACGTAGTGCAGGACGTCCTCAGACTCGGTGGAGCGATGATCTTCGCAGGGCGGCTGGCAAGAGCTTGATGAGAGTAGCCGAGGACCGTGCTCAGTTGCGTGCAATAGGAGAGGCCTATGTCCAGCAGTGGACAAGATGATGATTTGTAGTCTATTATTTGTAGCAATACCACTCGCTAACTGTAAAGGAAAACATCGTGAGGAAACCTGAGTATCTGAGGTGTTCACACACCTCAGCGCTTGAAATTGCTAAAAAGATAAAAATAAAATAATTTCATGTTTTCAAGGTTCATGTATTAGGGGTTAAAGTATGAAATTGCCGTTTTATTGCAATAGGTTCTTTGAATTGACGTAGAATCTTCATGGTTTGAGGTTTTCGAATGAAACTTTTTTCAAATGGTTTCTATGATGTTCTTTTTTTAAAAAATGTGAAACATTTGAATATCGACTTTCAATTGTTTTTGTTATTCAATTTAGACAAGAAAGATGGATACTGCGAAAATTTGGTGGAAATTTGAAAACGTGTTTGGTGTTGTTAAAATCCTAATATCATCCCGAATAACATGGTACCTCGTGTTATCTATCATCGATCTACCTAAACAGGCATTAGAATCTTTTTCTTTTCGCAATATTTTTTTTTTATTATAAAAATGTCATTCGTCCAAACTAGGATTCGTTATGGTAAGCAAGTAATAACCGGAAGAACAAAACAAAATTTAATCTCCCCATATTTTACAGATTTCATCCGGCCCATTTGCCTGCCAGATCGGGACATTACAACCACAGCGGCTTCTGACTCCAGAATTTACTTGATCAGCGCTGGCTGGGGCAAAGCCGGGAAATCTGCTGAAATCAAGCAACAGTTCCATCTGCCCAACGTTCCTTTGGAGAAATGTCAAGTGCCTTACTCAAGGTATTTTAACCAACGCATACCACTTACTAACTGTGAAGGAAAACATCGTGAGGAAATCAGAGTGTATGAGGTGATCACATACTTCAGCGCTTGAAATTGCTAATCCGCGGTGAGCGTGCGTGGTGAATAAGCCCGTACTCTCTCCCTGAGAGAAGGCCTGTGCCCTGCAGTGGAACGTATATAGGCTCATAAAAAAAAGTATTTAATTTGCACTATTAGGATGGCGATGGCGAAATGTGGCCACGTGGCGATGAATTACTACAAATTTCAATGTTACAAATACAATACAAAAAAATACAAAATGTTTTATTAAAAAGAAAGACATTACAAGCATGGTTTGCGTTGATTACCACACTAGACGTAAATCTGTGCGGTGGTAACCAGGTGAAGGTTTGACATTATGATTATTAGGCGCTACATAGATTTCATCCTAGAATTACTCTATTTCATCAGCAACATGAGTCAGCAAGTACCTACTCATCCTCTCGATTTCAAGTTCATTCATTCTAACGCAAATAATAACGTTCCTTAGTATTTTGAAAGATGAAAGTACAACACACCATCACCATCTCTATCGGATGATTGGAATTGATTGGATGTATAGCAAAAATATTGTACTAAACAAACATTCGTTTTAAAATTAACCTATTTGGGACAGAGAGACGACAATGTCCAGCGGGGAACAAATGTGGGCCGATGCATAGGATTTGATTCGATCTGTTGAGCACAATGTGGCATTCGTTCCGTTTGTGGCCACAGCACAGGGGTCCGCGATGTAAGTCAGACTTACTAAAATTTAACTCTTAATCTATTATAGCCAATCTGTGCTACGACGGCCTCGGATTTTAGTCAACGTTTTTTTACTTTACTTTTCAGGTTGAAGACACCAGTCACGTTGAAAGAGACTCAAATTTGTGCCGGTGGAGAGGAAAACCAATGTGGTGGTCAACCCGGGGGACCATTGATGATGGAGTTTAGCTATGGGGATAAAGATGTATTTGTTTTGGTCGGAGTGGACAGTTATGGCAGCGAGACTTGCAGCAGCAATATGCCAGGCGTCTATACACACGTCTATAAGTACTTGAATTGGATTGAGAAAGAAACCGTGTAGATATGTGTTACTTAAATTACATAAGTTACTTTTGCTTCTTATGTATATTTTATTATGATTACTTTGGACGAAACGTATATGAATTGGGTAACGTAGGTAAATATTGGGTAATGTAGGGTTAACAAATTCCAATACCTGAAACACCCCAATTAGAGCTTAGAGCTTGTGTTTACAAATGCTTTTGTTCTAAGATTAATTTGAAAAGTGTAAGTACGAGGGGCATGTCGCCGTTTCCCCCCAAAGACTTTATATTCTCTCTAACAGTGCATTATAAAAAGGGTAAATGGCGATATTTGTATGACAATGTGTTTTACCCTGGAGAAACAAGCACTTAGTAATTTGCAGTTTCATACCTTGTCTCCTGGATTGACTTTATTTATTCTTCCTCCCTTTGTACAACTGTCAGCCTTACAACATCAACATCTGCTGTGTGTAGTATTGATCGTCCACCTCCTGTAAATGATGTGTACAATGATTCACAATGTCTTGTAATTAAGAAACGCCTGCGATAAATAACCTTCTTATAATTGAACATGGGTTCGTCATCAATAAAGACTTAATTGAACAACATAATTACACTTTAATCTCAATTGTATTTCCATTAAGATTACATGGTTGAGTTAGATTGTATTTGGCAAGAAAGATTATATAAAGCTTTGAGACTATATCATAGCCTTCCACCTTGTCTTCACTTTGCACAGTATTCTCACCTCATTCAGGACCGGTGGGTTTAGATCTTCATGAGCCTCGATTACGAACCGGCTGTGCATGCACTTTCGTAAGACTAATAAGGTCTCTCTCTGGAACCGACCTTTCATATTGGTATTATCTTGCTCACCTCATCATGAACTGGTGAGTTTGATTGCCATAAGCCTCGATAACGAACCAGCTTTGCACACTAAACAATACTAATAGTCTCATGGGCTTCCTTTGGAACCAGCCCTCCTTGATTTGCCTCATAACTTTCTATAGCTCTCACCTCTTATAGGACTGGTGGAGTTGAATCATCATTGATAAGACTATCTAAGTTTGCATCTACATACCATTAGTCTCCGCTTCGGAACTGACTCTTCACTCTGAATTGCTCAAACTTGGTACTTACAAAATGATAACCTCAATCTCTATATGGGGCTCCTAAATCCAAGACATCATGTACTCACTAAGGATTATACTTAGCTTTGGATGTTACTGAATATTGTAGACCTGATCTTCACTGGTCTTCCTTCTTTCAACCTAGTTTATGACACCACAATAGCCTTTCACCACAATTTGACAAGACGCTTACCCGCCATGACTCAATTCGAATTCGCCGCTAAATCTCCCATGGTGTTGCTATATACATTATTTACATTTCGCGATACGTCGCGACAGGGCATGCCAAAAGAAACTAGATACTCAAAAATTATAAAATTTATTCTTTATTACAAGTATCGATCTTTTCAAAGTATTCACCCTGAGCACGTATACACTTTTCCATACGTCTGAACCAATTGGAAAATACCTGTGACCACTCTTCTTCAGATACCTCAGAAATCTCGAAATTATAGGCAACCAGCGCATCTTCTTTGCTTTCAAACCTCTTCCCCTTTAGTTTTTCTTTGATTTTTGGAAACAAGTAAAAATCACAAGGCGCTAGGTCAGGGGAATATGGCGGGTGAGGGAGAATTGACACATTTTTCGAGTTGAAAAAGTCTAGTGTTCTGGCAGACGTGTGCGGCGCCGCATTGTCGTGGTGCCAGAGAAGGTGCCGGATTCCTGACTTCGGTCGCTTGTCACACCAAGCTGATATTACTGTTGGAGCACAAACTGTCACATACCATTCGGAGTTCACCGTTCTTTCATTCTCTAGCACAACAGTAGCAATATGACCCGTTTTGCAGAAAAACGAGGCGACCATTTGTTTCTGTGTGCTTCGTGCACGGCGACATTTCGTTGGAGTTGGCTCGTCTTCAAATCACCATACAGTCGACTGTCGCTTTGATTCGGGATCATAGTTATATAGCCATGTTTCGTCACCAGTCAGTATATCATATACGTTTTTTTTCTCGCCTCCGTTGAATTTATCTATCATGAATAGGCACCAATCCACCCGACGGTCTTTCTGCTCATCGGTAAGTTTGTGCGGCACCCATCTCGAACAACGTTTACGGAGAGAAAGGTGGTCGTGAATTATGGTTTGCATTGCTGCTGATCCAATTCCCAATTCTCGCTCTAGCTCTACATATGTAATTCGTCGGTTTTCGCGAATAAGTTTTTCGACTGCACGAACTGTTACAGGATACTATTGAAATCACTTTTTAAAAAAAGACTTTTTATTACACACGAAAAATAGAATATTACAAAATTGGAAAATTAGACTGGCGACCGGCTTTGAGGATGGATGTAGGCGAACTAACTGACTTGGGTGATGGCCGCTGAAGGCGGGCATATGCTGGTGTGCTGATCCAGCACTTCTAACTACAAGGGCAAGTTATAACAGCTCCCCCGAAAAAGAGTAAACTTAGGGGTTGAAGATTAAGTTTACGTAGTGGTCAAAATATAACTCAATAGTGATCTCTCAGTCGAGGAAGTGGAATAGCCACTTCGACAGGATTAGCGACTTCCGGCTCATTTCCGGTTTCTAGAGTTTCAGGGTTTTCAGTTGCTGAAATTGTATTCTGAATTCTAAGTAGGGGATGGCAGCCAGTCTTACAATATATCTTAAAAAGAATCAAGCTTATAAGGCTAAGTACTATGATTAACATGATAAGTACAGTAACTATAGTAACACTATACTGATAACCGTATTTGACAATGTGTGGTTTTTCCACAATTTGACTCAAATCTTTCAACATGTTATTTCTTATGTCATTATTTGATTTTAAAGACAATAGATCAATATTTTCTAATTTAGCGTATGGTATTTTAGAAGATATTCTTTCAAATTGGTTTACATTACAGCAAGAGACATTAATTAGACTCACGTTAGGTTGAATTACATTGAGTTCAAGGTAATCAGTAGATTTGGGATACAATGTTTTATCATTACTGTAACCAATACAATTTTTTGGCAAAGTAAGTATTCCAGTACCAGACAAATCTATTTCTTGCAACTGGGAATTTTCACAGTCAATTGTTAACTTTATATTTTCAGATTGGACATACAACCATTTATTACCATGTACAGTCTGCCAAATGTTTATGTGGCCTTTCATGAATTTGTAATCACATGATTCTGGTAATTCTTTCAGTGTTTTGGTTATAATTTCAGTTTCACAGCATGGATTTGCCTTAACAGAGGTGGGGTTTACATTTTCACAAAGGTAATTATTTTCAGACACCAGTTTGCAGTTACCTAGGCTATTCAGACTACAATAGTGGGTCTTATCTTTTGTTATTGCCAAATAGTTATGAGTAGGTATGATAACAGCGTATGATGTTGGGTTTTGCAAGTTATAAGCCGCAGGGTAAGGAATACAGCGATATAAGTTGTACACATAATTGTCAACCAGCGGAATCAGTAATACAAATATAATTTTATTATCGATATAGAAACTCACAACGCTAGATATGTTTAATAACACGTTAATATTACTTTAATCCAAAGTAAAGGGGAACTCACAGTAGCTTTTCAAGTGATGATAGTTTTCTTTTAGTTCATTGAACAGCTGATTCGGCGTTATAACAGATAAATGTAAAACATTTGTTTTACTGAACATAATTGAGTTAATTATATCTTCTAACCTAAATGAAAGATTAAGTAGAGCTCCTTCTAAAGCATTTATAATGTAGTTTATCCTAGTTTTAATTTCTAACTTATTACTTAAATTGGCCATTTTCAATGACAAGTTTTCAATTGCGTCTCCTAAAATAGCTTCGTTTACAGTGACTGTATTAAGTGTTTTATTCCAATATTCTAAACTTGATTGGGTGATAAGAATGTTTTTTTTCATTAACGAGGCCAGTTTCTTTTCATCATTCTGGATTACATTGATTGCATCATTATATCTTATGGCGTCATTTTCGTCCAAGGTGCCAAATATGTGTTTGAACACAACCCCCACCGCTCCAAACCATGCGGAACGCTTGTTTCTAGCTGGTACATAGTAGGATATTGATTCGTAGTCTTTCACTAGGTCATAAAAACGGATAGACAGCGGTTCCAACATATTATGGCACTCATTTTGCTCAAAAATTTTGCTTTGTTGACAAAAGAAACGGCATGTTCCGATAACGGTTTTCAAATTATTTATATGCGACTCTATGTATGATATATCAATGGGAATAATTACTTTCAGGTGTCCGTTAATAGTTTTAATAGATCCAGTAGGGTAATGCCTGAATTTTGAAACACTGGTTTTATGAAATTCTGGATTGAAGGTGTCGCCCAGACGCTGAAACGTTAAATAGCTATACTTAGTTATGTGCAAGTTTAACCTGGTCATAATGATGTTTCACGTGTCGTCTGTTTATAAGTAAGGTCAGTGTATTGTTACCATTTATTTTAACAACCTTATAGGGGCCTTTCCAAATTGGGGACATGGCTTTTCGCATACGCAAGTGATTTTTCAAATATACATAGTCACCTGCTTTGTATTTGACAGCGCGTGAATGTCTGTCATAGTAGCCTTTGGAAATTTCTTTAGATTTAAGGATATTTTCCACAGCTTTTTCTCGAGAGTATTTCAGTCTTTGTTGAAGGACCTTTACATACTCTGAATAAGTGGGACCAAGTTGAGCATCATAGATAGAATTTGGCAAGTGGGGTTTTTGGCCAAATAATAATTCATAGGGAGAGTAATTAGTAGTTGTGTGCACACTCGTGTTGTAAGCAAGCATGGCTGAATAGACGTAACGAGGCCAATTATCTTGTAATTCATTTATGTAAGATTTGAGATATTTCTTTAAGGTCGAATGGCTTCGTTCTAGTGCCCCTTGCGTTTGCGGGTGATAAGGGCTAGACCAGGTCTGTTTAATTTTAAGGAATGAACAAGTTTGTTTGAACAGATCAGCTGTGAAATTGGTCCCTTGGTCAGTGACAATGGATATTGGTATGCCAAACAGGGATATGAAGTGGACCAGACATTCACTTGTTTCTTCGGCAGTAGTGCTTCTAATGGGATATCCGACCGAGAATTTTGAAAGATCGTCCTGTAATGTCAGTATATATTTCAACTTGGCTGTACCGGACTCCGGAAGGGGGCCGACGACGTCAAGGGAAATCTTTTCAAAGGGTTTGGTCGCCGTGCTAGTTATTTGCATAGGTGCTTGATTGGTTTTCCTAAGGGCCTTGTTGGTTTGGCAAAGTTGACATTCTTTTACATATCTTTCGATATCGGAGCGCATTCCTTTCCAATAATACTGTTCAGCTACACGTTTGAACATTCTAGAAGATCCCAGATGTCCAGCGATAGGAATATTGTGATTTTCGAACAAGATTTTCTTGATTTCACTGGGAGCTGGATAAATAATTTTGTTATGATAGACATTCACAACAATGTCAGTGTCATGAAAGAGATAGTTAAGCATCATGTGGATTTTAAGAAAGGAATGTCTTTGGAACGGATCTTTAAAATCTGAAATTGCTATTGCATCAGGGTTTTCGTGAATTAAGATGTTATTTCTTACCCTTTTTAGGGTATCATAAATATCGGGGTAAGAGCATTCGGCAAAATGGTGAACCTTGGTGAAAAGGAAGTAATATACTTTATTGTCGTGATCGATTTTCAAGAATGAGTGGAGTTCTCGTTCTTTGTCAAGGACTTCTCTATTCGTGATGTTTCCAAGGATTTGTTCTACGTATGGATTGGATTCGTCCAAGTCAATAGAAGTTGGAACGAGAATTACTTTTGCAGGGCTCTTCATAAGAGATTCATTATGTTCCACTAAATTTGTTTTAAATGTCTGAGTTTTATCATTGCAGATCTTTAAGAAGTCGGAATAGTTAGTATCATTAAGAGTTACTTCAGGTTCAACAGGGTTGACAGGTGTTTCGACGGGGAATGGATCATTATTAGTATTGGTGCTCACGGGAGGTGGAGATTCCAAAAGGATATTGTCGAAATCGAGATTAAGATCTTCACTAAGTGGACTAATGTCGAGATCTTCCAGTTGCAGAAGGTCTTCATCAGGGACTTGGGGATATGCAGTCTCTTGAGTTTGTGCGGAGTTTGTACCAACATTAGGCGTAGGTTTGCCATTTATAAGTTGGTCACGAATAGGGTTTACAGGATAACGGGATAATGCATCTGCGTTGCAATTGATCCTGCCCTTGCGGTAAATGATTTCATAATCATATTCTTCCAAGGATAGTCTCCAACGTTGGAGTTTACTACTGGGGTCGTTATGGTTCATTAGCCACTTTAAGGGCCGGTGGTCTGTGACGATTTGGAATCTACGACCATACAAATATGGTCGGAAGGTTTTACAACCAAAAATGATCGCCAATAGCTCTTTTTCTGTTGTCGAATAATTACATTCGCTTTTATTAAGTGTTCGGGATGCGAATGCAATAGGTCTGTCTTTGCCTATGTCGCCTTGGGATAGGATGGCACTTATGGTGTAGTTTGAGGCATCACAGGTCAAGACGAAAGGTTTTGAGAAGTCAGGATATATTAGCACAGGGGCTGTGGTGAGTTTGGACTTTAGTTGGTCAAAAGCAATTTGTTGCTGATTTTGCCAGCTAAAAGGGACATCTTTCTTTAATAGGGACGTCATGGGTTTTGCTATTTTTGAGAAATCGGGTATAAACCTCCGGTAATATGAGACGAGGCCCAAGAATGACTTTATGTCCTTGGGACATTGCGGTACGGGAAATACGGATACGGCCTTGATCTTGTTTGGATCGGGTTTAACTCCTTTGTCGGAAATTATGTGGCCTAAGTATGCGACTTCTTTATGGAGGAACTCACACTTGTCAGGCTGGAGTTTCAGATTAAATTGACGGAGTCTTTCAAAGACAGAAATGAGGTTCTGGATGTGACTCTTAAGGTCATGTGAATAAATGACGATGTCGTCTAAATAAACAAAGCATTTAAAGCCTTGTAGGCCGGATAATGCTGTGTTCATTAGACGTTGAAACGTCGAAGGGGCGTTTTTCAGCCCAAAAGGCATTCTTGTGAACTCAAAGTGCCCTTGCGGGACACTAAATGCGGTTTTAGGGCCGTCGGCATCATTCATAGGAATCTGGTGAAATCCAGATGCAAGATCTAGGGTGGAAAAGTATTTACTGTGTCCCAATTGGTCGAGGATTTCTGATATTTGAGGGATTGGATACACATCACCAATGGTGATGTCGTTCAGCTTGCGGTAGTCAATGACTACGCGCCATTTGCGTTGACCAGATGCATCGATTTTCTTCGGTACAACCCATATAGGGGATGACCATGGAGACATGGAAGGTTTAATGATGCCGTCGCCTAACATTTTCTTGACTTGAGATTGTACTTCCGGTTTATGGCATTCCGGGAACCTATAGGATTTTACATGAATGGGGGTAGGAGAAGAAGTTTGAACTTCGTGTTTAATGGCATTGGTATAGGATAGTTTGTCACCAGGGACGTGGAAAATATCAGAATAATCTGTGCTGGTTTCGAGAAGAACGGCAGTTTCTTCTTGATTTAAGTGGTTAACGCGCAGAAGTTCTCTTACTTTTTGAGCGCGGTGATAAGAGTTATTTTCAAAGGTTTTCTTCGACACTTCTTTAAAGTCGGTGTGGTCGTAGTATTCGACGAAAGGTGATAGTTTTAAGTTTAAATTTGATTTGACGACAATAGGAGATTCAGAGGTATTAACGACTGAAATGTTGATACGGGAGTTATCTTTGACTTTAACTACACAGTTAGCGATGAGTAATGACTCTATGGGATTCTGATCTAGAACTAGACCTTCCTTTATTTCAGGATTACTGACTGAACATTCTATTACTGTTTCAGTGCGAGCAGGGATAGTGTAAACAGGCTCATTAAATTGCATCTCCATTTGAACATTATTAAGATGCAAGGAATTGTTAGTATAATCAATTTTACTTTGCATTTCATTGAACAGGTCATTTCCTATAATGCCGTCATAGGTTAGGTCGATATTATCAACGATGTGGAAATGGTAGGACAAACAGTTTTCTTTCACAGAAAAGGTTATAGGGATATGGCCTGAAGTGGTTATACATTCACCTTGAGAATCAATACCTTTTAATTTGATTTTGTGGTCGATGACTTCAGGAAAGGTCTCGATTGATGACCTTCGAATAATGCTGACAGATGCGCCAGTGTCAACGAGGAAAGATAATGCTTTGGAGGACACTGAAGTCTCGACTTTGACGTAAGGCAGGAATTTGTTTTTTGGATTTGAAGATATTTCATGTATTTTATGATCATCATTTTCTTTTACTTTTTTAGGAATTACAACATCGTGGGAATTACTACAACTTTTAGTTGAGTGTTTAGAGTTGGATTTTTCAGGGTAATTATGATGCGTTTTATTGATTTCATTTCCGCTTTGGGGCTGGTTACCCTGTTGTATAGTGTGCTTGATTAAATCATCAAAAGTAGTACTTCCATTTTGGGACTGGTTACCCTGTTGTATAGCACTCTTTGATATGGAACATTTTTTTTTAATGATTGCACTTCCGCTTTGGGGCTGGTTACCCTGTTGTATAGTGCATTCGGATGAGGCTACACTTCCGCTTTGGGGCTGGTTACCCTGTTGTATAGTGGGCCTGTTAGTGACGGTAGTACTTCCGTTTTGGGGCTGGTTACCCTGCTGTATAGTACTCCGTGGAGAAGGAATAACACTCTTTGTGTTTTTTATGGTGCCGGTCATGGATATATATTGACTCGGGTGGCACCGTCTCGAGCCTTTTTTTAGTTTAAAGTTTCAGGATCTTCGGGTGATAGAGCTTCAATTGGCTCGGACGTATCCTCCATGAAATGTACCCGATTTTGTTGGGATTGGTATCTTTTGTTATTATACTCTCTCCTAGAGCATTTTTCAAGGACGTGACCTGGCATTTTGCAGTATCGGCAAAACATTGACGATGACTGATTTTGGACATTATTCAGCTGCGGTCTAAATTCTGAAGAATGCTGATTCGGATTCTTTGGTTTTGATTGGAAATTTGATTTAAAAGCAGGACGATCGGAGGACGGACGAGGATTTCGTTTTTGAATGAATTGGTTCATTTTGTCCTCCGAAACAGCAATGTTAATAGCATCGTTCAATGTTTTTGGGGATCGAACCCGAACATTGCTCGAAAGACGTGGATGAAGGCCTAGAAGGAAAGTATTTAAGGCGACCTCCTGCATAGCTGCTACTCTGCCGGCCAATTCGCTTTTTTTGGGACATGACAAGTTTACTTCGGTTAGCAGCTGTGCTAGACAGGTCTCTGAATTTAAGGCATACTGAGTTACAGTTTCATTATTTTGTTGCCTGCACTCTTGGAGATCAGTGAGTAAGTGGGCATATGTTTTCCTTTCCCCAAACTGGGTTATTAAAAACTCTTTTAATTGGGACCAATCGTCAAAATCTTTAATGGAACGAGCCGTCTCAGCTTTCCCTTGTAACTGGCTGATAATGAATTGGAATAGGATCTTTTTTTGATAAGCTGAAGCTAAAGAAATTGCATTTGAGCAATTGTTGACAAAAGGTTGGAGCTGCTCTCTAGAGCCGTCAAAAGGCTTTACAAATTTTAATAGCACGTTGAGATCAACCTCTTTTACATTGGGTATAATTTCTTTGCTAGAACCAGCCTTAGGGTCAGATCTGGCGTCAGTCTTAGGCTGTTTATATTCCTCTTTGCTATCGGTCATTGTTATGGCTATTTTATATTACATACAAGAGATAGGAGTTTGTCGCGACGCTACGCTGGAACTGAATTGTAAACAATGCGATAAGCTTTCACTGGGCACTGCGCAGGTGTTCGCTGCACAGATAAAACTTGGAATAATAAAGTATTTGACTCACAGGACACACAAGACGATTGCTTGCCGCAGAAACATTTAGACCTTTCAGGATACTCAGGATCTTCTTTCAGGATAATTGGACGGCATGCCAGGCCGTTTGCTGGATATGGAAGTGGAAGTTTTGCGAGAATAGTGCTCCCGCTGGATGGAGTCCGCCGCTCGGTTGCCAGGGAAAATGAAGTTGGATTCGGAGTTGTCGGATGCTTTCCGCTTTTCACAATTTTCACTGCACTAGTAATGTTGTTTCACTGATTTTCGGGTCTTTTGATTCACGGACCGAAAATGAAGCGTTCCTGGGATTTTAAAATCCCTTCAAGCTGCCACCAATGTTACAGGATACTATTGAAATCACTTTTTAAAAAAAGACTTTTTATTACACACGAAAAATAGAATATTACAAAATTGGAAAATTAGACTGGCGACCGGCTTTGAGGATGGATGTAGGCGAACTAACTGACTTGGGTGATGGCCGCTGAAGGCGGGCATATGCTGGTGTGCTGATCCAGCACTTCTAACTACAAGGGCAAGTTATAACAGAACGTTTTCTTGCGTGACCGCGGTTGGCGGCCGTCCTGTCTTCGCTTCATCTTCGAGACATCCCCGTCCTCTTTTAAATTCAGCAAACCAATTGAATACTGTTGCTCGGGAACAAGCAGACTCACCAAAAGTAGAAGCCAAAAGTTCAAAACATTCTTGAGGCTTTAAACCTTTTTTAGAGTCATAATAAATCATAGCGCGAAAATCACGTCGACTGAGCTCCATTGTTGCAAGTGAATTCCCGCCAGATTCTCGGAAAAATTATGCTCATTCAAATAAAAAATAAATAAAAGAAGTGTGTTCTATATTCAAATATGTCAATAAAAAACCAGCCTATAAGATGGTGTATAGCTTGCCAGTGTCAATTAAATGAGAAAAGAGTATCTAACTTCTATTGGCATGCCCCTTGTATCTGGCGCGGTTGGCCGGGGGTCGCGGGTTCGGGTACCGGCATGGGTGGATTTTTTGACCTCTAAATAGGTTTTTAAAAGTGTAAGTGCTTAAGAAAATTAACAGAACCTAGGTTAAAACTCGATGTCACTTAACTGTACCGAAATTAAAATGAGTTACATTTTACAGTTGTCAAGTTACATTTCCATGAAAATGAGCTAACTCGAGATATGTTTTAATCAAATACTTTCCACGCAACGTTCTTTTCTTTTCGACACGACCGAGAACCTAGGATCCAGAAAGACGCAGGATGCAGGCCGCTTCCAACCGGTCTTTTTTGAAAATCCATGGAGAAGGCCTATGTCCAGCAGTGGACTTCTTGTGTCTGAATGATGATGATGAATAAGTCAGAAACAACCACTTAAGATAAGATAAGATAAGATAAGAATATTCTTTATTGCACACAAGAAGCGAGACACAAAATATGAAAGTTACAATGAAAAAGTACAATGGGCGGCCTTATTGCTAACAGCAAACAAACATTAACCGTCTTATTTATAAAACTCGATTCTTTAAAACACAATTAAACTGATTTTTAACGGATATTAACTCGTTTACTTTTCCATTTTACAATTTTCCGACGTTTCGGTACTTTTGCAAGTGCCGTGGTCTCGGTAGACTGAGGTGACAGGCGTCTTTTTGAAAGTATTCACTGTTAGTTTACTACCCTCGGCAGAAATTATTAAGTTCAGAAATGATGAAGATGATGATGGTGGTGGTGTTAGGTTGAGTTTGTTTGTTTTGAAAGTTTTTATTGAGATAAAAACAAAAAAATATATAATTTATATTTCTGCCAAACTGCATAACGGTTTGTTGGCAGATGCCCATGGTCGTGTATCTCAAAATTCACAATACATGAGATGATAAGGGATCTGTAAGGAACTATCTGCAATACAATTCGTAGAAGGCATTTTTTTATTGGTGGCTCCAGCCAACGTCATGGAACATCTTAACAAACAGCGCACTTTAGGATAATGGGGCCCCAACGACAATGATATCGTCGGTCGAAATCATTATTGGAACATTTTAAAATATACAGTAAAATCACTGTTTCTTAACTGGTCGAAGTCGTTTTATAATAGTTACAATTAACGTTTGACTTGCACCACTAGTGATCAGGAAAAAAAATCTTCAATTCTTAATAATTCTGCATAGTTAACGTGATATGAACACGTAATTTTGGAGATGATCTGGTAATGATTCCGACCTACGATATTAAAGTAGCGCTGTTATATTACCAACATGGAAAAGAAGTGAAAAGAAGTAGGTAAGTATTTTTTTAATGACAATTAGATGTACATTTAACGGGACTAATCACGATTATCTACCTATGGCTATCTTAAACGTTGCCGAATCATCGGGAAATAAAGTAATTCAGTTTACGTAATTAAATATCGCGATTAGGCCCGTTAAACATACAACATTTATTTTCGGAAAATCAAACAATTACTGTATTTTTGAGTTTCGGAAACAAAATAGGGGATGTATTAGCAAAGGGCAAGATACAAAGTACCCGAAACCGACTAATGAATGTTGAGGAAGCGAAAGTGATCTGTCAGTATCGTAGCAAGTGGCAGTCTCTGATCTCTGCCTACCCCTCTGGGATACAGGCGTGAGTTTATGTTATGTTATGTGGAAACAAAATATATTTTATCTACACTCATATCATAATCTTCAAATTAAGAATTCAAAGGTACAACACGGTCACATTAACTAGAGACTTGACGTTGATACAATAATGTCCAAAACAAATACCAAAATGACAGAAAACTAAGCAAATTATCGATAGTATGGTCAGTATCTTTGTAACCAATACGTGTGTCGATAATTTGCTTAGTTTTCTATCAATTTGGTATTTGTTTTGGACATTATTGTATCAACGTCAAGTCTCTAGTTAATGTGACCGTGTTGTAAACATATATTGACAGGCTTTAAACAATACATAACTTTAAAGAATATAAAAAAAACAGTGTAATATAAAGTTACATTAAAGGTCAGATTTTTCACTTTATGTTACAGTTATTTTTTTTAAAGTGTTGCTGTGATCACGGAACAAAACTTAAGTTTTTTTTTTTTTATGTCAAAAGTTGACTCTATAAAAAACCTAATTTCATTTTCGTGGTACCAAAAGTGCAACTAAAAAATAAATTTATAATTGAAAATTTTGTTTCATTTCGATGAGTTTAGTTAATAACCGTAGATTTATGTATAGTACAAAGCTTGTCAAACGTGTTTTCCTTTGATTCCTTACTTTGAAGATTAAGACATGAGTGTAGATAAAGTAGTGTATGAGACTGCACATAACTTGGTATTAAACCTAATTATTAACTCGCCAAGGTTCGTTTTTTAAAATCTCGCTCGTGTTTTAATAACCCTCATTATGTGACAGTTTAAGAGCATCATTAAGTTGTACTGATAAAACGATTGTAAACAACTGGTCCTCTCGACAGTGTAAAACTAAAACCAGTCTTTCGAAGATCGCTGACGAAAGCAAACGTGTTGTTTATTTTTTCTTCGTAATATCAGTGATGTGTTAGTGACGATTAACATCTGTGATTAACATAATGCGGGTTTTAGGTCTCGCTGTGGTTATCGTAGCAGCTGTAGTGGAAGCACGTAAGTATTAGGGGTTAAAGTATGAAATTGCCGTTTTATTGCAATAGGTTCTTTGAATTGACATAGAATCTTCATGGTTTGAGGTTTTCGAATAAAACTTTTTTCAAATGGTTTCTATGATGTTCTTTTTTTAAAAAATGTGAAACATTTGAATATCGACTTTCAATTGTTTTTGTTATTCAATTTAGACAAGAAAGATGGATACTGCGAAAATTCGAGTGATTATGAAGCACCCATTTTTCGTATTTTTTTATTTTATTGATTTGACGCAAGTGAGTCAATATTGTGGGTAAGGTAACGTTAAACCATGCCGCTAATTCCTGGGTAGTTTGACTAGGGTCGGCTTCCACTATCTCTCTTAATTCATCGTTATTCACCTGTGTGGGCGGTCTTCCTCGTGGCTCGTTCTTTAAGTCGAAATTTCCATCACGAAAGCGTTTAAACCAAAATCGCACTGTGCGTTTATTAGTAGACCCCTCTCCAAACGCAGCATTGATATTGCGGGCTGTTTCTGCCGCGTTAGTTCCGCGTCGGAACTCGTATTCAAAAATCACTCGAATTTTCGCAGTATCCATCTTTCTTGTCTAAATTGAATAACAAAAACAATTGAAAGTCGATATTCAAATCTTCCACATTTTTTAAAAAATGAACATCATAGAAACCATTTGAAAAAAGTTTCATTCGAAAACCTCAAACCATGAAGATTCTATGTCAATTCAAAGAACCTATTGCAATAAAACGGCAATTTCATACTTTAACCCCTATTATTTTAGACATGTAGAAGGCATTTCGTGGGAATCCCCAAAGTATGTAAGAGGAAAAAGGCAACGAACTCGCAGAGGGCAATCGACGGAATAATTTTGTTAAAACCAATACGCTAAATCCTCTTTACACATACTTGAAGTGTGGTAAATATGACCTAAAGGGCGGTCAAAGAGGAAAATGCCTCATAATTTTATTATACCCGACAAATGGCGGAGGGCCGGTGATGATACTAATTACAAACACACAACTGAACACCGATTACAAGTGGTTCCAGATGGCTTAAGAAGTAAATATAAAAATACTAACTGACCCCGCAAACGTTGTTTTGCCATATTAATTAGCCTACAACTTTCTGCAAAAATTAAATCGAATATAACATATCATTCATTACCCGAAAAGGAGGGTAATTTGTTCGGCTCTTATGTATGTAAGTATGCCCGATCCTATGTTCCCCCTTAACTCCTTAAACAATGGTCAGATTTTGACGAATGAGAGCTCAATCGACTCGTCGTATTTGCGCGAGTGTCATAGGCTATATGAAATCAGGATAAACCTAAGAAAAATATAAAAAATCACTAAAAAGATGAAAATAAAAAACTGAAATACAAAATAACCAACAACCCGACTGCTTAGCATTAACTACTAAGCAGGCGGGACCCAAATTCAATGTGGGGTACCTGGTTTGGTCCGGCCTGCTTAGTACATGCGTTTTTTATTTCAGTTTTTTTTTATATTAATGGCTCTAGTGAAATTTGTGTACCCTTAAATTAAACACATATTAAAAAAGTGAAGCTTGATGGCGGCAGTTAGATTGGTGAACTCGAACGTTTCAGAGGACCAATGCCGAACACCAAACGGCGACGGAGGCACGTGCATTCTTCTGGAAAACTGCGACCCTCTGAAAGAGATCAACAGCAAACCGAAGAAGACATCGAGCGACCTGCTGTTCCTGAGACAATCGGGATGTGGCTTGTTCATGAATGTCAAACCGAAGGTTCGAATTTGTAGCTTATTATCACGGAAGAAGTGTTTGTGTTCTGTAACTTTAAACCTGTTTACATCACACACACTATGGTAACCAGGCAAGGACAATACAAACCTTGAAATACACTCAGACTGAGGCCTTGTGCTCTTAAGCACGGCGGCCTCCAGCGGGAATTGAAACCAAAACCTCTGCTTTCGGTAATTTAGCGATCAAAACGAGGCATTTGCACTATAATTTGCAGAACCTCTCTCTGAGAGAAGGCCTGTGCCCATAGGCTGCTTATATTGCAGAACCAGTGATTTCGGGAAGTAAGGTAACAAGACTTTCGTGGGATATTCAGTATTTTCAAAGAAGAATGGCGCTTCTGCCCACTGCCCGACCTGTGTAGCACTTCCAAACGTATATCAAATTATGAACGTACTAGAAAAATGTAACAATCTTATCCTCTTTTGTCAGGTCTGCCTACCGCCGAACTATCAGAAAGAGATTTTCATTGAATACCACGAACAAACTTAGCCAAATTTCTATTGAGCGCGCGAATTTTCCCGTGCAACAGCTAAATAAGCTACCTCAAAACATTTCCATTTCAAGAAACACTTAATTTAAGCGCCCTAAGCTATGGTTGGCTGGAATCTCTCTCTTAGAGATAAGTACGCCTTTCGAACAAACTTTATGTAATGATATTTCGAATTCACTGTTTGCAATAAAGAACATCACATTGTCCGAAGCAACATCTAATAATAAATTCCAGGTGTGCTGCCCACCGAAGAGCCAGTGGTCCAGCCACACTACGATCAAGCCCTCAACGTGGCCGACCAATACCACTAGGCCCACTCCCACGCCGCCCACTAAGCAAACCTCTGCGACAACGCTTGGATCGTCACTTCCGGATCTGTTTAACACCATCGGAGGTTAGTGCTTATTTTTACTTTTTCAGAAAATGTATAAAGCACATTTCGTGCTAAAAGAGCTACTATAACATTAAAGATTATTTAGATGACAATGATGTTTGGAATTGAAGCCAGTTCAACGCATGAGTTCCAGGTTTGAGAATAATTTTGTAAACTCTGTTAATTAAGGACTTTGAAAAGGCTAAGATTTTGAAATGGACACCTAGTCTAACTTGTAACTTTCCGGGCTACTTTGAATAAAACACTTTTGAATTTTGAATTTTTGAATAGATGTCTAGAAGAAATTACTTTTAGTATTAAGGCCGCCAAATGTACTGTACTTTATTATAATCACTGGTGTACAATAAAGAATATTCTATCCCTCTGTGTATCGTGTGTCAAAAAGTACAAATAAATCTATCGATCTATTAAATTGAGTGCTCAGACCAGCACAACTGGGCCACTTGCGTGATATCAAGTATCATCTCTCCGCGTAGGACGCTCACAAGCTCCCTGGATCGACAACCAAAAGCAGATTGCTTATAAGGCTAGCCGAGGACGAAAAGGCTTGCCTTGGGAGAGGCTTGTGTCAAGCAGTAAAATCAATTTTTACATCATACAAATCAATAAATATGTATTATTTTATGTTAAAAAGGAAGGGGCTCAGCTTATTGCTATGATTGTATGCGTAGTCAGTAGCGCTGGTTTCAGCCCGTGCCCTTTATTCGCAGTCTCTAATTGCGCAAAATTATTTAACAATGCTAAATAGGACTGTATTTAGCATTGTTAAATAATTTTGTAATACAGCAACCATTTTATTAAAAATTAAGTCATGGTTTACAAAATACAAACTTGTGATGAATAAATTTATTAAAATAATTGTTAAAAGAGCAGTTCAGGGCTGATTGATTGCTACATTTCAGGAATTCAAGAAAGTGCTTTTTAGGGTTCCGTACCCGAAGGGTGCCATACGGGAGCCTATTACTAAGACTTCACTGTCCGTCTGTCTGTATGTCTTTCACCAGGCTGTATCTCTTGAACCGTGATAGCTAGGCAGTTGAAATTTTCACAGATGATGTATTTCTGTTGCCGTTATAACAACAAATACCTACAACAAACGTAATATTTTGCCGTTTTTTGCTCGATATTAATAACGGCAACAGGTAGACGCTTGAAATATTCACAGAATATTTAGTTCTATATTCGCTTCAAAAATAAATAATTCAATTAAAATAAATATTTCAGGGCGGCTAACATACAACAAACGCGATTTTATGCGGTTTTTTCTCGATCTTTATGTCCAATGTTGTATAGATATGGTACGGAACTCTTCGCGCGCGAGTCCGACTCGCACTTGGCCAGTTTTTTATTAAATATAACCCTGAATAAAGGTCCAGAGATACTCGGCGTGCACCCGTTGGGAGGTGACGGCTTGTTCCCGGAGTACGAGAGCACATGCAAACCCACGATCAAACCACCGGCGCCTGAGAGCTTATGCTGCGGCATTGAATCTAGTTCGCTGGAAAGGATCATTGGTGAGTTGCACTTCACTTTCGGATATGTAAAATTTGGGAAATCGTAGTAGCATTTCCACTCTCAGCAATGAGGATCATTCACGCTTTGAACCAAGTATGCAGAGTTTCAGAGACATCGGACAATATATTCTGTGAAAAAATATCGAAATCGGATAGGAAATTACGAAGTTACTGTTATTTTAGGCTGACGCCATACGCTTGACATCATAGGTTGCGATGAACCACGCGCTTGGTTGCCGCCTACATGGCATCTAGGTCTGTCTCAGTGAAAAATAAAAACTATAAACCTAAATTAGGTACTGGTATTCCGAAGATGGTACGAATTTTCTATTTGCGCGAAGAATGAGGGTTTGTTTGAACTTCAAGAAATATTTTTAAGTACTCATACCTCCCTAACTAAACATATTCAGGCACTCAGTGTTCTCGTCTTCTATTTGAAAAGATAGTCTTTTGGTCTATGAAATAAAAATGGGCACGCACGAAAATCGAGTCTCAGAAAACAATATGGCGCCGGCCAACTGGCCGGCCGGTCGGATCCTATGACATCACAATAGGAATCATAACTCGACGAGCGCGTTTTGAATCAGCCTAAGTTTAAACTTATCTAACTTTGTCATTTCTTGATGGAATTCAAAAATTCATTCAAAAAGAAGTATGCTTAAATTTTTTGTGCTCCATCCGCTCTAGTACTTGGAGATCCAATATTTCGATGTCTGAATGATCCTCATTATTGAGGAAACGTGAGTATCTACGGTGTTCGTATACCTCGGCAATTGGTGGGCACGGGTGATGGTTAAGCACTTACTTTCTCCTCATTCATTCTAAATACAGGTGAAAGATTTTTTTAAATCGGACAAGTAATTTCAGAGATTACCCGTAGGGCTAGTTTGTTTGTATGTAGATGTGAATTAATTTATAAGTAATATATGTAAATAAATACTTTGCTTATTAAAGAAAATGGCAAAGAAACCACTCTGAACATCTTTTCACGTTTGATATGGACTTAATATAAACTGTGTAGTATCGCGGAACTATTTAACGAGATGAGGTTACATATAATACGGGTCTTCCCCTGCACTGACACACCCTACTACAGCCAAGTGGCTTTCGTTTAAACAACATGTAAATCCAGTTAAACTATGTAAGTAATCGTCTGGTGAACTCCGATTTGATGCTTTTAACCAGAAGGAGAGGCGAGACCAAAAGATTGATCTGCTCTTTCCCGTTTGGCAGATACTACATTTTTGTGGTGATTGCAAAACTGGTTCAGCACGTCTTTAACTGTATTGTTGGCTTTAACGATGTTGAAATAACTGTCTCAATCATTTATCGTTAATAGTCTGTAGGCGTAATATGGCCGTAGAATCGGCTTGTCCTAGATAGCCTAATTAAAAACAAACATGGAATACTGCCATTCTGTCATTAAGCCTAGGAAATATCGGAAACTTTAGAAGTACCTAATTGACGAGTCAAAATAAATAAATGATTTGAATGAAGCTAATCAGCAGTCAAGATTTCAAACATCCTAAAACAACGAACAAATAAACAACGAACGAAGAGCGAACTCTTATCTTAGCGAAGATCGTAGGACGATAGAGACATAATTCTGTATTTCTCTATTATCCTCGTCTTCGCTAATATATTAGGACATTAGCTAAGATCCTCGTATTGTATGGAAGTTGAAAGGGAATAGAAAGTTTTCCAGCGAAGCGTCTTTGTACAAATTTTGAAAGAAAAAGGCATTAAGGCAAGACCTTAAAAGCAGAGTCCCGTGGTCGCTCCATACCCCTTCACTTCTTCACCTCATCGACCTCATCAGACCTTGAAAATTGCAACGGTTTTCTATTGGATTGAAAAGGCTAAACTGATTTAGGTCTTGAAATTCTTAACAGCAACGTCTCGAATTTCCAGGTGGCAAATACGCAGCGATCGATCAGTTCCCCTGGCTGGCTCTGTTGGAGTACAACACCACGGGAAGAAGAACGCCATGCGGTGGGACCTTGGTCAGCTCAAGATACGTGTTGACTGCCGCGCATTGTCTAGGGGCAACTAGTTGGGGGACTGCGTAAGTAGCACGATGGCTGCTTCGTTGGCCTAGCGGTAGCATGCTTGGCTACTAACTCAGGGGTCGTAACGTCGATGGCCTTCTTCTTCTTCTGATGCCTATACGACTAGTGAAAGTTCGTAGTCAGCTCCGCACATTTATCTCTGTCTCACGCAAGGCAGAAAAGCTCGGCAGCACTTGCGACTCGGCGACTCCAGTCCACTCCCGTAGGTTCCACAACCAGATATTTTCGATTCCCGCTGGGGGCCGAATACAAATTGCCTCAGTCTGGGTGTTTTTTTACGTATGTGATGTCTTAGCGATATCACGTTTGATACGTAACTCAGAGGTTGTGGGTTGCATTCCCTTTTGGGGGCGTTACATACAAACAGCCTCAGTCTGGGCATTTTTCATCCGAGCAAAATGCGTTTTTTTTGTTGTATGCTGTGAAAATCTCAAAAATAAAATTGGCACCACTGTTCCAGGTACCAAGTCCGGCTGGCCGAGTATAACACGT
This sequence comes from Yponomeuta evonymella, assembly GCA_963969515.1. Taxonomy (NCBI): domain Eukaryota; kingdom Metazoa; phylum Arthropoda; class Insecta; order Lepidoptera; family Yponomeutidae; genus Yponomeuta; species Yponomeuta evonymella. The sequence continues at coordinate 3,049,753 of OZ018366.1, read as the reverse complement.
CGTCGTACCCGACGGACGCGGTATACACCGCGGGGGGAGGCGTCGAGTTCATCACCGTGGTCATGATCGGCATCGAGAAGCAAATACCGCATCCCAACTACAAGAGGTATTCAATACTTTATTGCAGCCATAAGTTTGGACAACAGTTGTGATGTTTATCATTATTATGGACCCCATCGCGCACGGCAAGTCTTGCAATTTAAATCCATCATCTCCTCCAGCGGTATCACGTCTAACTACCATGTCGTAGGTCGTGGTTTCGATTCCCACTGGGGGCCGCCGCACATTAGTACAAATAAGCTCAATCTGGGTGTATTTTCTTGTTTGTGATGTCCTTGTTAAAAGCTATAAGTCAAAAATACCGACTTAGAAAATGTTTTACTTGTAAGAAATATCATAAACCTTTTTGGAACTTCAGAGCGCATTGGAAACTGAAAGCATATTGTGGGAAAATTATTAGATAAATGCAGTCAATTGTAACGCAAGTTGGCTAAATTATTAGCGTCGTGAGTTGTGAACAGCCCCTCTTGTTTTGAAAGCCCTATGTCCCTAATGAGGCATAACAGAAACTGATAATCATCATGATGATAGTAATATCTTATTTATTGTTTAGGTACAGCGACGACATTGGTTTGGTGAAGCTAACAAGGAATGCGCCTTATACTGGTCAGTACTCTTCAGTGGTCTGTATTATTAGCGTGGTGGAGTATGGCCTATACCTTCCTCAGGGAAAAGACCCGTGCCCCTCGGTGGGGACATAATGGGTTGATGATGATGATGATCTCACCTTTAGACGACTGACACTTTTAGGCTTTCGTATCCAAAGGTTGCCAATGGAACGTTATCACTATGCATGTCATCAGATTAGACATAATGCTGACCTATAGAGGGGCTGCCGAAAAACTGAGATTTAATAAAAGCTCAAAACAGCACAAAGGCAATTTGTGTCCTAATGCACAAAGTAGTGAAGACATTAATGAAATAATGAGATTTTCGGAAAAAAATAATTTGAGAAAAGGGCAAGATGCTCTAGAGTCTGGTATTGGAATTTTCCTCTTATGAGATAATGTTCTGCTTATTGATAATAAAATGGAATATAATTGTGTAACTGCAAGTGAGGTGCGAAAGTTAGTTTTCAAAATGAAAAACAAAAATTCCTCTGGCTGGGACCAAAATCCCAATAAACATAAGAAAAAATATATATAGATTTTTTGTCATTGCCTCAGCTGACTTTTTTTAATAATTGTGTAAAAGGTTTTTAAAAAGGTGCTAAAACAGATCCTAGTCAATACAGACCAATTCCTTTACTCCCTGTTCTATCTAAAATCTTTGAAAAATAAATACAGCATAGACTCCACACTCAATTCTATCTAATCTAGAATACAAGGTAATTTGGGTACAAGAAGGTAGTCGAAACTTGGAATGCTGTCGATACTCTGGTAGTTGATACACTGGAAAAAAGAAAGTATCAGCCCTATTTCTTGATCTCAGCTCCGCGTTTAAAACAGTTAATCACCGCACTACGGAGTCACACTACGGAGTAAGAAATTATTTAAGGAAACTAATGGAGAGCTCTTTACAAAACCATAACCAATTTGAGGTAGAAATAAAAAAAAATGATAACAGTTTAGATACACAAGACGTTTTTAGGGTTTTAACGATTTAACATTTTTGCCCTGCAGACTTCATCCGGCCAATCTGCCTGCCGGTCCGCGACATCAAAACCATGCCGGACCCCGAAGACCTGTACTTCTTCAGCACGGGCTTCGGTAGTGACGGGACGAGGTACAGCGACGTCAAGCAGCAGATCTCGCTGCCCTACGTCCCGTTGGCGCAGTGCCAGGTGGCCTACTCCAGGCGCAAGACGCCGATCACTTTGCAGAAGACGCACTTGTGCGCCGGAGGTCAGAAGAATAAGGACACGTGCGGCGGGGACTCTGGGGGGCCGCTGATGTACGAGGCCGGGGACACGTTTGTCTTGGTGGGAGTGGTCAGCTTCGGGAGTAAAGTCTGCGGGACTGAGGGCACGCCCGCCGTTTACACCCACGTCTACGAGTATCTGAGTTGGATTGTCGGCAATATGGTGTGAAAATGAAACTTCCAATTTGATTGTAAGCATAATTGTAAAAGAACGGATTTTTAAGACACGTCCTTAATTGAATACTAGATGAATTTCATTGTAAACCACATGGGCAGCTGATTCGAAGATGGAAGACGTGTGTGTGATTGCTTGTGACATTCAGAAGAAGTTCATAATTTAATTGGTAAACTGTTAATGAATCAACAAAGAACAAACAATACGTATTAAATTATGAAGTGCCGTTAGTTTCTCTTCCTTGACCGACCTTCACATTGACCTCAGCCGAAACATTGATTATGCAGCACGTGACATTAGAGCGTGCAAGTGCGAGCAAAAAGTTACAATGTGTTGTGAGTTAATGAATTACGTGAGACGCGTAAGACATAGATCTGTACAGAATCCTTCTATGGCTGTCTAACTCTTCGTTCTGATAGTTCATGCGAACATTTCTTCGATATCTATCAAAGAAATTAAAAACCGGCCAAGTGCGTGTCGGGCCACGCGCAATGTAGAGTTCCGTAGAAAGAGGGTTACAACTGAAATTTAAAGGTCAATCTGCTGTCGACTGTCAAGAATGTTACTGTTTAGAAGACTTTTAATAAAAATAGTTTTGCCATCGACACGCTAAGACAACGAATGTTACTGTAAAGATAATGTATAGCGAAGTTTGCCGCAATGAAAATAGACTACGCCTTTATCCATCTCAAACTACTTTGATGCGAAAAAGTATTCTGTGCATGGCGCCTATAATCTTTAACAAGATACCAACACTGTACAAAGAATTAAATGTAGACTTATTTCGAAAGACATTAAAAAATCTACTTATTGACAAATGTTATTACAATATCGACGACTTTCTAAATGACACATTGTAACTTATTTTGCCTTATTAACTTAATTATATTTGTATGCCTATGTACAGGTAGGACCATAGTGATCTCTAATTTAAGACTGAACACCAATTATGTAAAAAATAATTACCTATGATCCACAAATAAATGAATTATGAATTATTATGCACAGTTAATTAAGATTAATTTATGCAATTTTTTTTTTTAACCTAAGTGAATCCGGATAAACACTAACGGCCTTTTAAAATTACGATTCCTCTAAAGCACTCCTCAGACGCAGTTTATTTAATCTGCGGTTTCGCCTTTTCCTTGTTAAATTTCCACCGCAGACTATTTTAATCGGGTTTTATTGAGTGTTTTAAGGAATCGTGTTTTTATAAATAAGACCGTAAGAGTTTTGTTTTAAAAAAATCGATCCCACTAAAACACTCTTTTGGCGGAGTTAGAGCCAGTGCATGAGAGGAATGCCCGTTATAAACCGCATTTAACTCCGTCTTAAGAGTGTTTTAGCAAAATCGACATTTTATAAATATTACTGTTACAATGCATAGATTTATTCGGTACTCATCACAACAATTTAAAAACGTCTATTAAAGTTCGTAAATCGCGCCTAAATTTCCAATGCACGTCATGGACTCTGACTCGACAGCGTGCGGTGTTTGCTCACAAAATTTCTTCAGGGGCTGTTAAACAAAATATAAACACGAATATTAAACACAAACGTGGGCGAAACGATTGCCCGCAACGTTTGCGTGGAATTTGAAAACATTACGGCGAAAATAAAACAAGAAATATTTGTGTCGAAATGCCTTCTACTTCTTACTAATTAAGTTTTCATACCTTATAAAAACACGTTTCCTCTAAAGACAATCTAAAACTCTGTTTATGTAATCTGTGGCTACATTTTTTCCTTGGAAAATCTCCACCACAGACTATATTAATCGGCGTTTTTGAAGTGTTTTGAGGAATCAAGTTTTTATAAAATAAGACCATAAGTCTTAATATTAACAGATTATTGGAAAGTTTAAGAATTACGAAGTTGTCAATTCTATCGGGCCTACAAGCTCGCTCATCCAGAAATGACCTTATGTCCTTAGAGCCAAAAAGTAAATAAAATAGACTTGATTTCAAAGAAGGCAGATCGTCTACACTACATTATGTTAGAAGGTTAGATATCTCCCGCTGTTTTCGGTAGTTTTATACAGATATTTGATGCCACCCCTAAGAAACTATGTATAACATCACCGTACTTAGAGGTATACGATAACGTGGGCGGGTACATTTATTTTCTTTGAAATAAATTATGTTTGATTATTTGACTCTTACGAAAAGGACTGATTGATATATGCTTGTCGTCAGTATCACCGTATAATTATTCTAACAAAAGGAATCTTCTGTATCAATCTATTGGTGTCTGAATAGAACTACGTTAAAAGAATACAAAGAGTCGTAAATAACGTGTTCGAAGCGCGGCCGGGGATGCTTTGAATGCGGGTTTCACTCTCATTTTGCTTAAGCTATTTAAGCTAAGCTATTATTCCGTGTGGAGCCGGATTAAGAATAGCGTCAATCCATTTCCTTCCGTGGATGTCGTTGAAGGCGACTAAGGAAATCAATTACCAGGAGACGGGCAGCAGCGTCTTCCTGAGATTCCAACTGCATACTGCGATCGCCAACCCGCCTGCCAAGCGTGGCGATTATGGCAAAACCCCTCATGGTTATGAAAACCACGAAGGAGGCCTATGTCCTCAGTGGGCGTCTATTGGCTGATGATGATGATGATTTGAAGTGGGTATTAAAAGAGGAACAATTAATGTCAATTGTGATTTTATTATTGTTTCAGATGGCGTATATATTTTTTTACGTAGCCTATGTACGTCCCACTGCAGAGCACAGGCCTTCTCTCGGAGAGAGAGTATAGGCGTAAATACCACGCGTGCCCACCGCGGATTGGCAATTTCAAGCGCTGAGGTATGCGAACACCTCAGATACTCACGTTTCCTCACGATGTTTTCCTTCACGACTAGCGAGTGGTATTGCTACTATAACTTCACAAGTGTATGTAACTTAGAAGACAAAGTAATTGTATTGAAAAAATAACCTACGACCTTCCGAATGAAGAGCCGGCGTTCTACTACCGCTCTATACGTAGTAAATAGAGACAAAAGCTAACTACAGAGTTGGTGGAATATCCACCTCGACCCACCGTAATCACACGATTTTACTTTTCTTTACCCATCAATCAAAGCAATGTGTATCGGTAGTACATTTAAATTAAATTGGTCTCCAGAAAGAAACAAAAATAGGTCGGCAACTTTTAGAAACGCCAGTAGGTTCACAATTTCTTACTACCTGCAGATCCTACGAACTATCAGTACAGTACAACTAGCAGTGTAACAAAATTTTGGATCGACATTATCTCTCGCAAACTAGATCTGATGCTATTTGATTGTCTAACGGTTGAACAACCACCAAGAAGGCCATCCTACAAACGATATCACCTGAAGTGAAGTTCGATCTTGATTATTGTGCCTTCGCCCGACTCCGAGAGATTTAAAACAGCACGGGCACCATGTAACGGGAAATCTTCAAAATAGACAGACACTCACCTCGCGCATTGGTCGCCGCGTCCGCGATCTTCTGGAATGCATCCAGGAAGGCAGCTATCGCGACCAGTGCCGACCTGGAAAATTGCAAATAAGTATGAAATAAACTTCGTGGTTTTGCCACAATCGCCACGCTTGGCACGCGGGTGGGCGATCGCAGTATGCGGTTGGAATCTCAGGAAGACGCTGCACAGTGTTTTTATTGCCCCAAAAATGTGACATCGTCAGGTTATTGCTCTAATTGATTAAACTATGTGTTTAAATGACACGAGTAGAACTCACAGGAGTCCAATGATCATAGTATTTTTTTTAAATTAAAATGTTTTCTTGACCTTCGTAGTAATAAAATAAGAAAAAAATTCTGTAAAAAACTATGAAGGCTTGAATGATCGTTGTGTCCCGGGTGTTTAGAACTATTAGAGGCACATATTTAAGAGCTATTAATTTGTTGAAACTTTGCCTAATAACGAAGCAATAATTATTTTTATAGTTTTTGTTTTTTATTTTTTATTTATTTTTAGACTTTGAAGTAGAGCCTCTGACTGTTGGAATGGGCGCAGAGAAAAACGTGTGAACAGTGGAAAAATTGTTTTATTAATATTTACAGTACCGACTATCGGCCGACATTTTACGAATGACCGATTGAATGATTGAAAGTAAAAAGAATGAATCTGAACGAATGAATGGAAGAGTGGACTGGGATTTTTGATTATTCCAATAGTCCCCCTCAAAAATTCTAGTCTTATATAATGCGATTAGGCAATAATTATCACAATATGTATTTATATTATTAGAAATAAATTATACATTCTGCTCTCAATATTCTGTTTTAATTATTTTAGTACCTTTTAATCATTAGGTATATTACAAACATTATCAAATTCAATCAAGCTTAACTTTGATCTTAATTGTAGTAATTTCCCTGATGGTATCATTTTCGTGAAGATATCAGCTAGTTGATGTTCTATGGAAACATACTCTAGCTTTATTACTTTCTTAGTAATTTGTTCACGTTTGAAATGATATTTTATATCTATGTGCTTAGACCTTTTATGGCTAGTGGGATTGTTTTCAATGCTTATACAGCCATTTTCGTGAAGATATCAGCTAGTTGATGTTCTATGGAAACATACTCTAGCTTTATTACTTTCTTAGTAATTTGTTCACGTTTGAAATGATATTTTATATCTATGTGCTTAGACCTTTTATGGCTAGTGGGATTGTTTTCAATGCTTATACAGCTGTTGTTATCTTCATATAAAGGGATATGCATTGGTAATTGGATTTTAATATTATTTAGCAATGATTTTATCCATTTAGCTTCTCTCACAGCTTCGAAAAGAGCCATATATTCAGCTTCGGTTGAGGAGGTGGCGACTGTGTTTTGTTTGCGTTTATTCCATGATAATACACAGTTATCAAACACTTGGAATACGTATCCCGTTGTGCTTTTACGATCAATTTCGTCGCCAACCCTGCATGGGAATCTGCATAGCCTTGAACTATTTGATGATAGTCGCACCTTTTGTAGGTCAACTTTAAATTTATAGTGCCTTTTATGTATCTTAAAATATGTTTTAAGCATTTCCATAGTTCATTATTTTTTTATTTTTTTTTTTGCTTTGATATCTGCTCAGAATACTAATTGCTAAGCAAATATCTGGCCGGGTGCAAAGCATTGCGTACATAAGGCATCCTATGACGTTCCTGAAAGGAGCGTCAAAGTGTGTGTCGGAATTAAGAGCCAAGTGATCTAATTTTGATGGGAACAGTGACTTTGTCGGATTGCAATCACTCATGGAAAATTTGCTTAAAACATTGTTCAAGTAGACTGACTGGTCCAAAGTTATGGTAGCTTCTGTTATGTTTACTCTAATGCCCAAGAGTAGTTTTATTTCATTCAAATCAGTCTTTCAAATTAGTATTTGGGTTTGTACATAAAATCAAATCATCGACGTATAATATTAAATATACATTACCATCATTTTTTTTTTTTTTATCAAGTATATACAAACAAGGATCTACCTCTGAATTGTTAAAACCAAGTTATTTAAGAGCGTGATCAAAACGCTTGTACCAGCATCGAGAAGCTTGTTTTAAATCGTACAAGGATTTATTTAACTTGCATACCTAATTTGTCTGGTTCTGCAAAAACACCCTCAAGCACCTCCATGTAAATGTCATTCTCGAAAACTCCGTTCAAAAACTCAGTTTGGACGTCCAAGTGATGTACTTGCACGCTATGCTGATTTGCAAACGCTAATATAAATCTAAAAGTAGAAATACGTGCCACGGGTGCAAACGTTTCATCGAAGTCTTCAAGGTACTTTTGAGTAAAACCGCGAGCAACTAAACGCACCTTGTAACGAGTTGGTTCTCCCAACTCATTAATTTTTATCATGAATACCCATTTACAATCAACAATATTTACATTTTGGGCTCTTTCCACTAGAACCCATGTTTGATTTTTATTTAGCTTTTAACCATTTGTCACTATCATCCCTGTTTGAAATATCACTATAGTTACTAGGTAACGGCTGAGCAGTCGTGAGTGCTAAGTAACACAAATCTGTATCGCTCATCTGTTTATAATCGACTGAGGGTAGTTTTTTTTTTTTTTATTCTTTCACTTCGCCTTATTTTGTTTGACGAATTCTCAGCATCCGATTGGTTATCGGGAAGAATCTTGTGTTTCGTGCCTGCTGACTTATTATCACCGATAGGCTTGTCAACTTTTGCGGGAATTTGTGTGTTTTGGTTTGTCGGCCTTGATTGAACAAAATTTGACTCATCGAATATAATATCACGGGCAATGAAAAATTGGTCATTTTGAACGTTGAATAGTTTATGACCATTGTTGTCGTATCCGACTAGTATTGCTTTAAACGATTTACTGTCAAACTTTGTTCTTCTCGTTTTGTCATGGACATAGGCCGTTGCACCAAATTTTAGGTTTGTTATTATGCCACATTTCGTATGGTGTTTTGTTGCTGGTCAGAGCTTTAGTAGGGAGTCTATTTATTAGGTAGGTAGCTGTCAGTATGGCTTACCACCAAAAAGACTTTTCTAATTTCGAACTTTCAACCATGGTTCTAGCCATTTCGGTTAACGTGCGATTCATAGGCTCTGACACACCATTTTGTTGCGGCGTATATGGTACGGTTAGGTGGTACGAGATACCCTTGGAAACACAAAACTCGTTAAATTCTGTTGAAAGATATTCTCTACCATTGTCGCAGTACAGATTTGTGACTTTCGTATTGAATAAGTTCTTACTCCTAGCAACAAACTCTTTAAAAATATTTTAGCACTTCCGATTTTGCATTCATTAAGTAGGTCACAGTAGAATGAGTGTAATCATCCATAAAAGTAATAAAGTAGTTTTTGTCATCAAAGGTGGTAGGCGTTATCGGACAACAAACGTCCGAGTGAATAATATTATAAAGGAGTCGATTCTGGTGTTTACTATTGTTATCTTTAGTTTTGGCAAACGGGAGACGTGATTGTTTACCAAGAATACAAGGTTCACAAATAGTATCGCTGGGGTTTATATTGTTTATCAAAGACTGGTCACTTTCATCTATTCTTATCCTTTAAAATTCCAAACCTTTGTTTGTTTACATGTCCGAGTCGGCTATATCACAAACTATAGGCGTCAGAGGAATTTTGAGTCAAGTGAATATTAAGTTTATTTACTTTAAAATTTAGCTTAAAAAGGTTGTTGCAATTCTCCCCGGTCATGATGCACTTGTCTTTATGATGGACTTGAACACCGTTTGTTGCCAAAAACCACTGTCATACCTGCACGTTGCATCTTACTTACAGAAAATAAATTATGACGTACCTCGGACGAAAACAATACATCATCAATCGAGCCTTCAATACCTAAATCTGTTGTTACCTTTATGCTACCTTTACCGTAGGCTTGTATGGACTCGCCGTTTTCGCAACTCCATCTTGAGAGGCGTCGATAGTTCCGTGTACGTTGTAAACACGTCAAGTGTATTTATAATATGATCCGTGGCACCCGAATCTAAGAGGAAAGAAATTTCCATATTAGTAGAATTACTAATAGGGTCAGATAACTTACAATCGGGTGAAACCATAAAAGCGAAACCGCCCTCGTCATTGTTGCACAACGTGCTGTGCGCCGTCCTCTTGTAGCCGCTCCCGCTGCTCCCAGCCCAGTCTTGCTGGATCTTCTTGAGGTAGCGACAGTCATTCTTGAGATGATTTCGGCACCCACAGTGATCGCAGTACATTTTTGAAATTTTGTGAGTTGAATTTCCGGTATGAAAGTTTTTGTTCGGTTGAGGGTAGTTTTTTTTTTTCTTATAAAAATTTCCTTGTGATTTTGGAAATAAGAAATTCCTTGGACCTGTATGCAAAACCTTGAGCTCTGTTGTAGGTTCACCTTTCAGCTTCACTTTGTGGTCAAGTTGAAGCAAGGAACATTTGGTTGCAGTTTAAGATTCAGCAATTGCTTGCGTAGTGCTAATTGCGTGGCCAGGCTTCGTCTCTCGTAGATTTTATCGAGGTTATCGAAAATGGATTTGGCCGTTGCAGCATCTTTCGCGAAATTAAAAAATGCGTCATCTAAATATTCGATAATTGTACCTTTTGCAGTTTGGTTTTTCTTTAGCCACATTGCGTCTGTATTATCCGGCACTGGTTGTTCAACGACGATGGCCACTTGCAGTTCTTCTAACAAAGACTTGAAGACGTTCGCCGTTAAATTGCTGGATGTTTCGTTTGCCTCGTATCTCCATTTTTCATATCCATATTTTAGATGGATAGCAGGAACTTAATTATAACTTATTTAAATCGTGCCCTGGGCCCATAACCTGTTGGAATGGGCGCAGAGAAAAACGTGTGAACAGTGGAAAAATTGTTTTATTAATATTTACAGTACCGACTATCGGCCGACATTTTACGAATGACCGATTGAATGATTGAAAGTAAAAAGAATGAATCTGAACGAATGAATGGAAGAGTGGACTGGGATTTTTGATTATTCCAATACTGACTACAACAGACTCATTCTTTATTATTTTTTTCTTATTTTATTACTACAAAGGTCACGAAAAATTTTTATTTAAAAAAAAAACTGTGATCATTGGACTCCTGGGAGTTCTACTCGTGTCATTTAAACACATAGCTGAATCAATTAGAGCAATAAACTGAGGATGTCACTTTTTTGGGGCAATAAAAACACTGTGCGCTGCTGCCCGTCTCCTGGTAATTGGTTTGATTTCCTACCACGAAGGAGGCTTATGTCCTGCAGTGGCCGTCAAATAGCTGATGATGATGATAAAATAAAATTCACATACAAGAATTCCGGGCAGAAGCGGGAAGCCCTGGCACGGTATGCTAGGGAAGCGCCACTAGGTCCGAACATTCGCCCACCAGCTCGCTGGACCGACGATCTGAGGCAGATTGCCGGCAGCGGCTGGGCGAGGATGGCCGAGGACAGAAGGAAGTGGCGTGCCTCGGGGGAGGCCTATGTCCAGCAGTGGTCGAGTGCAGGCTGATTGATTGATAACTTCCACACAACACAATCACTTGATTGATGATATTTTTTTTAGACATTTCGGATTTGGTCTCTCAGTAAAAAATTATTGTAATGATGAGTAGGTTTCGAGGTTCATTAAGTAAACATTGTTTTTACATAAACAGAAAAATATTTGAGTTGCATTGAACATATTTACGTTTCACCGGATCTGTCTGTACAATTTAGCATATAACTATACTTTTCCATAGACTCACTAATTTCATCTTATTTTCACCGATACAAATCAATGCACTTAATTTGCTATGCACAAGCTAACCCGATGCAAAAAGTATTTGCTCCTTCATTCAAGAGATCACAATCGCGATCGTTTAGCATCAATTCGCCGCCCATTGACTGTCAATTGACAGTTGCGCCGTTCACATTGTTGCATGCCATCTTCTGGACATGCGCCACAATAATATGTGTTACGCTCTGGGTGGACGCAGACGACCATTATTACGTGTGTCGTGACTGGATATTATAAACATGCTGGGAAAGTTACACTAAGGCTGACTTGCACCACTTTCTTAAATGTGACTAAAAAATGTTTAACTAAAATTCTTCATATAAATGACTATTTAAGTGACATTTAAGTGGTGCCTGGCTAATAACATTTTCTTGGGAAGAAAAAATGAAGAAAACGAAGGTTTCAAAGAGTTTTACATACCATGTTCTCAAATCTTCCTAATTTATCAGGCTTCCACGTTTTTTTAGTAAAACAAAACATGGAACGTAAAAAAAAATTACATCGCAGAAATGTGCAGATTCCAAGATAGCGATTAAGCGTCAGCTAAGCCAACGATTTCAATTACAAATTATAGCAAGACCAAAGAAAGAAATATTTTAACACTCTATTCAGAAAAGTAACATACAATGAGCACAGCTAATAACTAAGTAGAACTCATTAAAGACAGAGCCACATTAGTGGAGAAAAGAAAACCGCACAGAAGCACGAGTGAACCAGACCGGAAATACACCATAAAAGACTCACGTCAGCTGATGCACAAAACAATCAGTTGGGAGTAGGTTCACTCAGTGCAGGTTTAACAGTTGGACGAGCCCTACAAACTTATATCTAACTAGCTGTCCCGGCGAACTTCGTACCGCCACAGAATCCGTTTACCCATACGATTCTTACACAACGCCGTCTATTTTTAAAACACAACGTTCGCTCGCACAACGCCATCTATTTTAAACTTAAAATAAATATTATCCCACGGGAACGCATTACCGGGATATCAAGTATGCTATGTCTCAATAATATTAATTAAGTAGGCAGGATATATAAAATCTCATGTCACAGTGTTTGTTATCGAACTCCTCCGAAACGGATTACTCTCCGATTTTTATGATTTTTTTTTTGTGAATCTTTGGTAGGTCTGAGAATAGGTCGTAGGCTAATTAATATGGCAGAATAACGTTTGCCGAGTCAGCTAGTAAGATTATAACAACCCTTATAATAAGGTTTTTATCTTCTTTCTATCGTATCTTATATTCTTTTACATTTTAAGATGTATAACATGTGTAACACATCATTGTTCGATTCCGGCACGTACCAATGACTTCGTTTTCTCTTCTACGTATACTAGACAAGTGAAATAAATAAATATGTAGATTTAGTGACTGGAACAAGCATGGCGAAGTATATCTTCTGTCTTACTATCTTTTTGCTGATAAATCAATAAATTATTCATCGTTTCCTCTAAATTCTTAGAGAATTTTTTAACGAAAAGTGTCACAAAAGAATACACAGATCGTTTCTCATGAATGTCCGAGATGGGTTTTGTCAATTTGAACCAGAAAAATGTAGCCCTACTACGAATATTATCGTCTGTTACAAAGGGATTTCAAAACGAGATTGTTTTTAGGATTCCGTACCCAAAGGGTAAAAACGTGACCCTATTACTAAGACTTCGCTGTCTGTCTGTCTGTCTGTCTGTCTGTCTGTCTGTCCGTCCATCCGTCCGTCCGTCCGTCCGTCCGTCTGTCTGTCACCAGGCTGTATCTCAAGAACCGTGATAGCTAGAGAGTTGAAATTTTTACGAACTATGTATTTTTGTTACCGCTATAACAACAAATACTAAAAACAAAATAAAATAATTATTTAAGGGGGGCTACCATACAACAAACGTAATTTTTTTGCTGTTTTTTTATCTTTGTGCCTAATGTTGTATAGATAATGGTATGGAACCCTTCGTGCGCGAGTCCGACTCGCATTTGGCCGATTTTACGTTTTCTTTTCTACCTATTTCGATAGTTGTTTCAGAAGGTCAACTGTTACCACTAACCGAATGGGTCGTTTTTAAACTTATGAAAAATGTGGTCGGATTTGTTAGGTTTTCGATCAAATTATGAAACAAATTATAACCTCTATAATACTGTCACTAAGACCGACTTGCACCACTTCTTAAATGCCACTTAAGTCGCCATTTAAATTGTTTTTTGCAAGAAAAATTTTAGTTAAACACTATTTAAGACATATTTAAGAAAGTGGAGGTTAGTGAGCTAAAAATTTTAAAATGTCCTTCTTAAGAATTGTTTAGTTAATCGACCTCTTTAGTACTAGGTACCTACTATGAAGTACAGTCGACAGCGGCCCAACCTTTACATTTTTTGTTGCAGACTCGCCCTTGACGTAATTGATTAGAGTACACGTGTGTAAAGGTTAATAGTTTCATTAAACTACATGTACCACTTCGAAAAAATTGCACTCGCTACAAGCTACTTTTACAACAATTCTATTTTCGAAGGTTTGATAATAAAACATTCCAAATCACACTGTATATAATTTGTGAACAGAAAAAAAGACATTTCCGGTGTAAAGCCCCTTAAAATTTATGCTTTAGTGGATAAATGTCATATTCTGGAAATGACATACTAGTCAGAAAACTACAAATTCTATAAATGACTAAATCTAAAAACGCCACATGTACTTACTTCAATGCAGAATGTAGCTTCGTCGCCTTCGATATGAACTCCTCCCACATCGGTGCACTGTTCTGTGAACAAAAGAAAGGTAATGTTAGCAGTGTTCTCCGAAAGTACTGTTCTTTAACGTAGTAATATGGAAAGCGCTCGTAGCCCCGGCTGCCTGAGTGATCTTAAACGATCACGAAGGTTAAGCAACACAGGGCGCGTTCAGTGCATGGATGGGTCGCCGTCTATGCCTAACGCTAGTGGCATTTTTCCGAGCGGTTCCGTGCTTCGCAAGGCACGTTAAGCTGTTGGTGCCGGCTGCCGTCGATAGATGGCAGTCGTTAAGCCACGTCAGAGGCCTTAGGGCGGCTTGACAACTTCTGACAGTAGATGAGCCACTAGTCTACAAGCCTCCACCAATCCGGACTTGGCCCCCGTGGTGGAGTATGGCCTATACCTTCCTCAGGGAAGAGACCCGTGCCCCTCGGTGGGGACATAATGGGTTGATGGTGATGGAAAGCGAACTTTTTACTATATATGCACAAAAAAAGTTGATTCGTGGAGTCGATAACACTCTATTCAATAACGTAACGGGCGACTGTGCTAAAATATAAAGGCTGATCTGCAACACTTGACAATGACTACATTTTAAACCATTGCCTGACCACAGCAAACCACTATAAAACCAACCTACCCAAAATACAGTTCTCGTTAAGCAAGGCTATTTGAACGTACTTAATACGCCCACATTTCACCGAAGCAAAAAATAACTGGACTTAAGGGTCCGCAGATTAGATCGCATCATGCACAACACGTGCCGAAACGATGATACGATCAGGAAAACTGTAGCACGCTATGCGACGTGAAGGAACGTTGCTATATAGTACGGCAACGCTGGTATGGTCCGCCCGATATAAAAATTGGAGACAAGTTTCATAACTGAACAAAAGACGGTCTATTGCGTTGGAGACCAGAGAATTCAAAAACTTACTCAACGAGCAAAACTCTACAGTAAGATAGTCTTAAACAAAGCTTAGCTCAGAAGGTGAGATTGAAACTTACGTATGACAGATCTAATGTCTGCTGAAGCCGATAATACAATGGACTCACCAAACAACTATCGCCCAATATCACTGTTAAGCGTTTTTTCGAAACTCTTGGAAAAAATTGTAAATAAGAGACTCACGGACTTTCTTGAGTCAAAAATGTTGCTCGCTACCAGTCAGTTTGGTTTCAGACGGGAAAGGTCTACTGAGGACGCCGTGTCTGCTCTTTTACACACTGTTTCTTCCCAACTTGATAGTGGAAAATGTTCCGTCGGTGTCTTCCCAGACCTCGCGAAGGCGTTCGACACGGTCTCAATCCCGCATTTACTAGAAAAACTATCCAGAATGGGAGTTAGAGGTGTAGCCAATCAATGGTTCTCCAGCTACCTTTCTAATCGTAAACAGCTCACAAGAATAGGGGATCAATGCAGCGCCACCGGGGAAATAATATTTGGGGTGCCCCAAGTAGTATCCTGGGGCCAACCCTCTTCATATCTTACCTGAACGACATTGGCCAGTCACTTGATAAGTCGCTCAATTCCAACATCTTTTGTTACGCAGATGACACTGCTCTTATCTTTAATGATTCATCGTGGAAGACCGCACTTGCAAAGACAGAGACCGGTATGGCTGAGATAGGAGCATGGCTTAAGAATAATCTCCTGTCCTTGAATTCTGACAAGACTAAATTTATTTGCTTTCACAAAACCAAAGCGTCAGAACCCAAACAAGTCGATTCTATCAAGTTACATAGCTGTTCCTCAACCGCCAACTATCACAATTGTTCATGCACCAGCAGTATCAAGAGAGTTGAGTCCATTAGGTACCTAGGTGTAATTCTCGACGAGAACCTTACCTTCAACGCCCACATTTCTGCCGTGACTAGTCGCACCAGGAAACTTATTTATATTATGAAACAGATACGTGATGTAACTGACAAAACAATTCATAATCTCGTATATACTACACTGTGTGAGTCAGTGATAGGATATTGTATCTCTTGTTGGGGTAGTTCAGCTAAGTCACATATCTTGCAACTCGAGAGAGCACAGCGTGCTGTTTTGAAGGTTCTTCACAGAAAACCTTTCCGCTACCCCACTCATTCTCTCCTCTTGGAATGTGAAGTGCTGACAGTTCGTCAATTGTTCATCATGAAGTCTGTTCTCGCAGCGTATAAATCCTTCCTGTCATCACCTAAATCACTACTCACTCACACAAAACGAGTCACTCGGTTGCCTGTCCCTGCCACGAGAACCAGGTTTGCCCAACGTTTTTCTTCCTTTTTACAGCCCTTCTTACTCAATAAACTTATTAAAATGTGTCCCATTATTAACCTCACGGTCAGAGAGGCCAAGCTAAACATAAGAGAGTTTCTACTGAATTTAAACTATAACTCTACAGAATCGCTCCTTGAAATTATTTCTTGACTCACACTTTACTCACGCACTTACACACACCATCTCACAAACCAAACCTACACCACACTGAATCACATTACACCACACATACATCACTCACTCAACCAATCCCTCAGAAATGCTAATTACTACCTAATTCTGATCTGAATCAAATTCACATTTATTAAAATTCTGATTTGAAATAAATCGAATTATAATTAAATTGAAATTAAATTAATATATAATTTAATATAATTGAATAGAATTAAATTAAATGGTAGAATAAGTAATTTTTCATAAATTCATATCTTTTAAAAAAAAAAATGTTATGCCAATATTATTATTAAGTTGATTGATGCAACTGCAATCAATATTATTGTAATAGTGTTTTTCATACGCCATGTCAAAATGTTATGATATTTTCTTTCCTTCGGTCACCACTATACAGGTTTTAAGCCTAGTGTGGAGACCACTGTAATGCTAGTATGTGCTCTCATGTTTTGAATAAACAATTTCAATTTCAATTTCATCTAGGAAATCAAATATTGCTTATTTTCTACTTTTTAGTATATTACCCAAAAAAGCGTTAGCACTATAAATACTACAGAGATGTAAATTGAAACCAGAAATAAAGGAACGGACCTTCTATTCGCCTCATAAAATTTCTTATGGTTCTGTCACATGGCGTGGCTATTCCATTAGAAAAGGCATGACAGCTACGACCAGTAAATCAGGAACTAGGAGCGATTGCGAATGCGCCTTATTTCTTAAGGATTGAAGATCAGATTACAGGTAAGGATTTAATGGAAAGATTCTGAGACATATTGCCATAAAAAATGTTACGTCACACGAATCAAATTCCCTTTACGAGAGGAATCATCCCTTGTGGTCCGAAGATTCAATAAATCTATGACGTTAAATCGGAGACAAAAATTTGCAATAATGACGACGTTACGAGTATTGAGTGACTAGAAAATAAATCTAATTTTATGTTCAAATCAGATAGCACATTTTGATTTACGCTGAGGATGGAATTCAACTCTATGCTTTTATAAAAGCCCTCATTGGACGGTCCACAGTCCGAAATATAATTTAGGTAAACAAAAACTTAAAAAATAAAAACCGACTCCAAAACACTACAGAATTAAAAAGTTAGAGATCATTTAAAATAATACCTTTCAATTAGAAGTATGTATACATGTAGGTATTGCAGAAGTATAATTTGGAGTCGGTGTCCGAAGTATATGTGCTGGTCATGAAACTGGGCGTCGACTACAAATTATACTTCTCCACTACATACTTCTGATTGAAAGGTATAATAATATAGTAGATATTATTATTGGTATTATTATTATAATGACAATTTCTACCAAGAATAGAAGCTTAGAACCTCTTAAGAACGACGTTCGAGCTGATGATCTTCAAAACGAATGCATCAATGTCCACCAGAATCAAAACTTAACTTAATTTGTTGCTTTAAAGTTTGAAGTTCTCAATTCCCTGTAATTCTCGTTTATTGCTTTGCAACGGCTTTAGTGCCAGAACATGAACGTATTCTGTGTTATCGACCCAATGTACGACTCGTTGGAGAACAAATTACGCGGAAACAGTAAAGTTAAGGGTGGTTATGGTCTCCGCATCGTGGTATGTACCTATAAATTCATTACGCTAGTGTTACTGTGAGTTTCTGGTATCACAAACATTACTACGTCATCACCTTTTCGTAACGTTCATTCACCAAACCCACCCACAGCAGTTGAAGTTACAACATACAGTAGGCAGCTAATCGATATCCACAACTTTGTTCAGGCACCCGTACCTCAACGAAACTGACCGTAGCGCGTGCCTGCTGTCGACTGTATCAGGCCCTGGCCACATATATGGGACGTGGGGCGAGGGCGTGGAAAACACTACACACGTTGCATAGAGTTCGCACCCTCGCCCCGTCTCTTCCTTGTGGGCTTCGTCCCGTCCCTTCAGTACATTTTGTATGAAAGTGAATTGGCACGACGACGCGTCTTTTCCGCGTTCTTTCTGTGCGTGTCAGGCATCAAAGGCAAACTACTTCGCCGAGTGGTCAATTTGCCAACTAAATAACAAGGTGTCGAGGGCCAGACGGTACATTTTACGACGTTCATCGGGAAAATTCTTTCGGGCGTGCGGGTGC
Organism: Yponomeuta evonymella; assembly: GCA_963969515.1. Classification (NCBI taxonomy): domain Eukaryota; kingdom Metazoa; phylum Arthropoda; class Insecta; order Lepidoptera; family Yponomeutidae; genus Yponomeuta; species Yponomeuta evonymella. The sequence continues at coordinate 3,031,139 of OZ018366.1, read as the reverse complement.
GTTGGCGAAAAGGTGAAAAGTAGTCTCTTATGGTTATGGACATAGCGCGGCTCTTAAGACGGTATGGCGGGCAGATTGGTCCAATTTGTAAATTTCGGGCAGTTGCACTGATGACCAGGAAAAAGCCAGCTATAATTTCAAAAATTCAATTCAAAAATACTTTATTGCACAAGAGGTGTTTGTACAAAGGCGAGCTTAATACTAGTAAGTATTTTCTTCCAGCTAACCTTGGGTTATGTGGATAGTGCAAGGGGTAGTGCCAATAATTAATTTTAGCCTCTAAATAGGTTTTTAAACTTGTCCTCAGCACGGGTTAGTGCAACAAAAAGAATATATCATGTAGGTACAGCGATATCATTCCGATGTAAAAATCTAATTGCAAAGTGGTTTACTCGGGGCTGCAAGTGATGTAAATTGCTTCGGCCAGATGTCGCTGCCTGTACGTAATACAGAGAAGTTTGTAAAGAGGTTGGTTCAAGTCCCGGCATGGTTGGAATTTTTAGCCTCTAAATAGGTTTGTAAAATTGTCCTCAGCACGGGTTAGTGCAACCAAAATAATATAAAGCCTGCTATGGCAATGCCAATATTATAAATATCCATTGCAGAGAAAAGAACGAAAAGCTATGATGAGAGCTTATTGAAGTGTTATCGGTAGGTTCCTGTCTTGCATAGAAGATACTACATAAATAAATACGAGAGAGGTCCAATTTTCGGTTCGGACACGTATCAATGACTTTGTTTTCTTCAAATCAAATTACTTTATTTGCATAAACACGAGTTACTTATATTTATGAATTTACAGTATAAATAGGTATACCACTTGCTAACTGAAAAGGAAAACATGTGTGTCTTAGGTATGTACTCTCTATTTTTTTTTTTTTTTTTTTTTTTTATTTATTTATTTGGTTTATCAACAGTTGCGACATCCTTACATGCTAAATGAAAAATGATATTGTATTAAACTAGATGTACAACTAATTACAGATAAACACCGCATGCATAGAAAATAAAGGGAAATTTGAGAGAAGGCCTGTGCCCTTTAGTGTCACGTATATAGGCTACTTACTACTTATGTTATATTATTGATACTCGTTATTCGCGCATAGAAAAATGTGGAAGGGTAGCAAAGTGATAATCAACAGCTCTTTCAAAAGCATCCACAATTCAGCCTCAAAATATATTTCGAGCCCTCCACTCGTTAAGAAAACAAAGTATGCTGTGTTTGCAATAAAACACCACCCGGTACACCACCCTCCTAGAAAAACCTCTAAGAGGACTCTGTGAACTTGAGTTGCATCAAAAGTGCCGCCCTTTAGTGATGTCTGCCGACAATGTCGCCGAGAGTGGGGATGTTGAGATAGCGCATTTGGGGTGTGACATAAGCTGTTACATTTAATTTGGCGACGCAGGGCCTAAGTTCTGTTTTAAAAAAGAACTTAGGCCTTATAGTATCAAACTCTCTACTACTGATGGTGAGGAAGAAAAAACACGTCACGCGACCTGACCGAAGAGGCACAGAAGAGAATTGTTTATATGCAGGTTTGCCTAAAATATTGTAAGTAATGCCTACTAAAAACGTAAATAAACCACTATTTGTGAATTTTTAAAGAAATAAAGATAATTATTATTGTACTAAAATGCACCAACAGAATCGAAGCCCAGTTAGATTGTTTAAAGACTTTACGTTTCTTCCTATTAAGTGTTCCGTACCACGAAGGAATCCTTACAGGATCTACTTGTTGCTCGTTCGTCGAACCGAGCTCTCGCAAGTGAAGGGAAAGTTCGTTAATTTGTAGTTTTTTTATGTAGCCTATACGTCCGTCCGTCTTATACGTCCCAGTGCAGGGCACAGGCCTTCTCTCAGAGAGAGAGTACCACTCGTGCCCACCGCGGGTTGGCAATTTCAAGCGTTGTGGTATGTGACTCTCTCAGACACTCAGGCTTCCTCACGATGTGTTCCTTCACGTTAGCGAGTGGTATCGCTACTTTAACTTCACAAATCACAAAAAGCTTAGAAAACAAAGTCATCGGTATTATGCCGGGATTCTAACCCACGACCTCCCGAATGAGAAGCCGGCGTTCTACCGCTACGCTACCACCGCTTTGTAGTTATATCAGAAAAAGACGTCAGAGACGCTCTACAAAAATTTTGCGCTTTAAAGCTTAGTATTTCGCGAACAGAACCCTAAATCGAATTATAATCTTGTTACACATTATTTTTACACGACTAATTCAACGATACCCCACACTATAGTGTAGGCGAGAAAAACATTGCATCCCTAATTTAGGTGTATGGGAGGGTGCCCTAAAAAAATTTTTTTTCGAGTTTTTCTTGTACTGTTTTGTCGGCGTAATGAATATGTACATCTGTGCCAAATTTGAGCTCTCTAATACTTATCGTCTCTGTGCTACACCGCGGACAGACAGACAGACGGACGGACAGACAGAGAGACGGACGGACGGATATGGAGAAACTATAAGGGTTCCATGTCGACTACGCAAAAAACGAAATAACCAAGTGTGAACGGACATCTAACTAAGTCGAGATTCATCTACAAATACTATTTTAATTACCCACTTAGCAGGCACTAAAGGACTTTCTTTATGCGCTAACATTTCGTCAATGACTTCTGCTGCTGTCTGAAAAATTTAAACATCAGCTCCGTATCGAAGCACTGTGATGGGACGAAACACGAAACTCACCGACTCCACGTCTGTGTAACCTCTACAATAAATTCAGTAGCACGTGCACTCCGATTCTCGACATTGTTACCGGCAAAAAATCACTGCACACATTATGTCAAACAATCTGTAATTTGCGTTATGGTAACTTTATATTATTAAGAATACTAGCTATAGTTACTCGTTTATTTTCTATGTATGCTGTGTTTATCTGTAATTACTTGTAGATCAAGTTTAACGGAATATCATCTCTCATTTTGCATGTAAGGATGTCGCAACTGTTGATAAACCAAATCAATAAAAGACAAAAAAACTGCATTAGACGAAATCGTATAACCGACTTCAAGAAATGCCCAATATGTACAATACATTACATATTTCTACGATACCTGCATGTATACATACTTCGAATTTAATAGTACATTACTTCAGAGGGAAGGAAGTGACAGTTCCATACCGAGATTATGGCATTTGCGCCACGAGCTTGCGAGGGGCGCAAACCATTTGAGGTATGGAACTGTACTTTATCCTGAGGTATGTATAGTGCTTTTTATTACACCTACGAGGAAAATTATCACAAAGATAAATGCTAAATCAATCGAAGTTTTTGCGAAAATGCGCGGGCTTTTCCTTTTTTTATTCGCCCGTTTCTGGAGTAGGCTAAGATCATAAGGTCATGCAGCCACTTCTTCCGTGATTCCGCGCATGGCTTTTTTATCTTGTCAGCAGTCATACTGCAAAGAGACTTTAACTGTCTACTAATTAAATTTCTAGTAAATTGTATTGTACTAATTGTAATTGTATTGTAAACTGTAATTGTACAAAAATAATTTCGTTTTTAATTTTCTGTATGCACCAAGGAGGTTGGTAACTGGTAAAAAAAAACTGTATGTGGCCAGTAACAATTTACTAGAAATTTAATTAGTAGACAGTTAAAGTCTCTTTGCAGTATGACTGCTGACAAGATAAAAAAAAAACCGGGTATGTAATGGAATTTCATACATACTTCCCACCCTAGGGTCGGAAGGATTTTCATACAAACTTCCATACCTTGGGATGAAAGGATTTGAAGGGCGGGATAAAGGCGTTTCTTCCCTCTAATTGGTATAATTAGTATGTATTTTCAGAGCAGGTGTGATAAAAAGGTATTATTTTAAATTATTTCTAACTTTTTAGTGCTGTAGTGTTTTGAAGTCGGTTTTTATTTTTTATTTAATTATAAATAATACCGTTAATCTTCCGCTCTTCCTATACACTTAATCCCAACACCATCGAGAATGCGTTTCTTATACATCGCGTAGAATGTAGATATATGATAATGTGCCAGGAAATTAAATTTACAGGCAACTTTTAAGCCACGAGGGTGCCATTGAAACAGTTTTGGAGAGTGGATCCCATTTGCATATGAAGTGAGTCCTTGCTCTTAAGAGATTGTGATTCAATGTGAAAAATTCCACTCCTACTAAGTAGCTATTGTCCAAAGTCTATTGGGGACTTTTACATCTCGCTTCCTTATTCTGATGTTGTACCCACTTTTTCTCATTCGTTGTAATGTACTATTGAATATAATATAGCTTCTTTATTGTCTAATGGGAGTGCCCTGAGGTGTTCACATACCTAAGCGCTTCACATCGCCAATCTGTGGTGGGCATGCGGGGTGATTAAGCCCATACTCTCTCTCTCTCTCTCTGAGAGAAGGCCTGTACCTTACAGTAAGACGTATATAGTGTGCACTATGTTATGTACGTATTATCTAATGAGGGTTTAGGTCGTTTGCCCAGTGAAGGTTCATTTGCCATTATAGTCACATCACTTGGCATTAGAGTGTTTCGTCGACTACAATAAACGAATTTAATTTTAAGGACATTTTATTTGCCTCATTCATGGTTCAATTAGTCGACCTCAATGGTGACATTGTTCTTGGTCGTTTCGATGTGATCACTAGACATCATCAACTGATGATATCAATGCTAAAGAACTCCTTGACGGACTTCTTGATGCTTAGGCGTAGGACACATTGGACGTGGGGCGAGGGCGCGGAAAAGACGCGACGCGTTGCATAGAGTTCGCAACCTCGCCCCGTCTCTCGTCCGTTCGTCCCGTCCATTCAGTACATTTTGTATGAATGTGAATTGGAATGACGAGGCGACTATTCCGCGCCCTTGCTCCACGCCCTTTCTATGTATCCTAAAGCCTTACGTTCATTCAGGCCTATGGTACTCTCACCCCCGGTTTCTCGTACACTAACAAGCTGTTAATCTACTGTTAACATTACAGCTGTCAGTGGTTTTTTTTTTGTATGCACTTTGGTCAATTAACAGCTGTCAATCTACTAGTAAACCAGTACTGATAAGAAAGAACGTATTTATGGTCGATCATTACTCACCTTTTTAGGGTTCCGTAGTCAGCAAGCAACCCTTATTAAAATATAAAGCTTGACGCACTGTAATTTCGCTAGATACGAGTACTTTATTATCTTCGCACAATGACGGCGCTAAAGTTCAAAAATCGACCCTTTTACGGTGTCCCTCAAGACGTGATGCCCTAGGCAATTATTTGCTTAATGCCGGAATTACTTGTTTGAATTTCAGTAAAAAGGGCTAAACCTTGTCGGACGACAAGGTTTAGCCCTGATTAAGCATTTATTTAATTAGCTTCTAGCTAGACTAATCCAGTACTACCGATGTAGTACGATGGCATAAGTCACTCGTTTTGTGGCGCCAAATATCAGAATTGGACAGGTAAGCTGGGCCACCATAACAATGGTTTTTAAAGTTCCGCACCCAAAGGGTAAAAACGGGACGCTATTACTAAGACTTCGCTGTCTGTCTGTCCGTCCGTCCGTCCGTCCGTCCGTCCGTCCGTCCGTCTGTCTGTCACCAGGCTGTATCTCAAGAACCGTGATAGCTAGAGAGTTGAAATTTTCACAGATTATGTATTTCTGTTGCCACTATAACAAAAAATACTAAAAACGAAATAAAATAATTATCCCATACAACAAACGTGATTTTTTTGCTGTTTTTAATATCTTTGTGTCTAATGTTGTATAGATAATGGTACGGAACCCTTCGTGCGCGAGTCCGACTCGCACTTGGCCGGTTTTAATTGTTCTTTTCAAGGTCATAATCTAACAGGTTCATGTAAAGTCGCGACTTTCGACCCTTAAAACACGCGACCAGCGTCGTCGTACTATCCAGGTTGGTTACAGTCCAACTAAGTGATTCTATAAAGTCAGAATCATTACTTATAAGTTAATCCAGAATATTCTACAAAGAGAGATTCAATTTCGAGGACCACACACGCACTTGATTCATTATGCCTAAACAACATAATTACTTCCCGTTGTGACTTCTACTTTCTCGTCTTCAATCTCCGTCAGTTCCTCCAATTGGACGAACGAAATCACTCAGCTGGTCGCAAAATCACTGTCCTCGTCAGTCAAACAGGCAGCTTCCATTCATCAAACCGGTACCGTTAGCCGGTACTGGACCGCTACAGCTAGGCTTGGGAGGTCACGGCTACTATTTGTGTACTTTGTGTAGTGAATATTTAGTAGGCTTTACGGCACAGAAGGCTTGCTTGCTTCTTGTACTTCCTCTGCTTCCTGTCGCTGCTTGTACATAATAGAAGTTTGTAAAGAGGCTCGAATTTTTGCCGATGGCTGCACTTACCCATTAGCTCAGTTGGGACAGCGCTGGCACGGTTAGCCAGAGGTCGCTGGTTCAAGTCCCGGCATGGGTGGAATTTTTAGCCTCTAAATAGGTTTTTATACTTTACCAATATGTTTAGAGCACAAAAATCAATGTTTGCTCGCGCTCACAACTGAGAATAAGCGGATAAAAAAAAATTATAGCCTCGTAAGACTTTTAATAGAAACTATTCGCAAGGCTATAATTTGTTTTTGATTAATTTATTTCAAATATTTGTATCCTCTAAAAGTATTGGTAAATTTTCATTTCGATCATGTCGTTTGTACCCTCTCGCTCTCTCTCCAAAAAGAAACACTGTAATTACCACAGTGCAAATAGTTACCACTTCATATAAAGAAAACAAACCTTTTATTTATTTCGCGTTGCATAGAAAGATATATCATCGAAGCATCGAATAATAATGCCCAGTTTCACCGTAGAAACCAAACCCAGTTTATGACTAAACTTTACTTGGAGTGGCCCTCACTAATTGGTTAGGAAACTCGAAACAAGTTCACAGCTGAAGCGCCTTCAGTTAAAATAAAAATTCTGAAAAGATTTGCTTGTGACTTTCGAAGTATGAATGAGACTCGACCAAAACAGACCTTTTGCGTACTATTTCATGAATTTGCTGACTGGTGATATGCCGATGATCTGGTTGGCTTTAGACTTCATACAACACTCGAATGACTATAGTTGACCAGAAGTGCCACACAAATGTGGACAGAAATAATGGCGTCTTTGGACCATTTACCGTAAACCCAAGTGACGGCTAGTTGTCCAAAATTATCTAGTTAGTTGTGGATTATTATAGTTATTACAATGTCCAGTTACCGTTAGAAAACAACATTTTGAGTTTCGCATTACAGGCAGGTTACTTTTAATGGTTTTTTAGGGTTCCGTACCTCAAAACAAAAAACGGAACCCTTATAGGATCACTTTGTTGTCCGTCTGTCTGTCCATCCGCCCGTCCGTCTGTCTGTCAAGACCTTTTATCTGGGGAACGCGTGGAGGTATCAAGTTGAAATTAAAACCATATACTCAAGTCTACAGGCCCTTGAAGCTGTAAAAAAAACTTCTGAGTTAACGTAAAGAATTATGTCCCTTTATGCCGCAAAAAACGTATATTTCGACACTCAATAGAATTAAAATTTAGCATGATGTAATAATTATCGACTTATATAGTACAAGCAAATCTGCAAACTATACATTTCTATTTAAATAATAAAAAAAATGTCTTTGAACTTAGAAAAGCTTGAAGAAAACTGCTAGACTTCAAATTTGTACGGAACCCTCGGTGGGCGAGTCCGACTCGCACTTGTCCGGTTTTTTTTAAACTTTGTAGCATCGAAAAAAATCGCGAATATGAGTCAAAATTATCGCTAGATATAGTTTGTAGTGGGCGTTTATAGCACACATTCTAAAATTTTTACAAGCATAAACTCACGCATGTACCCCACGCATGTGCTACTTGCCACAATCCTGACAAAACTCTTTCGCTTCATCAACAAAATATATATTTTTTTTTATTATTATAAAATAACAAGTATTGATATTAAACTTATACTTATGAGGTCTATTTTAGTTTAGTTCATAATATAAAATTACGGACATGGTATAGTTTAATATACAAACTGATGGCCTTATTTTTAAAAACACGATTTTCTAACGCACTCCTAAGAGGCAGTTTATTTAATCTGTGGTTACGCATTTCCTTGTAAAATCTCCACGACAGCTTATTTTAATCGGCGTTTTAAGGAATCGTGTTTTTTATAAATAAGACCGTTAGTTTTTACACAGAGAAATGGCATAAGAAATTCACAATTTCTCTTCATCTTTATCAAAAACTAAGTATGTATACGAAACAGTGCATAGTTATGTATTTGAAACTTTCAATATGTATGGTGGTGATGTGTGCTACATTTGTCAAAACTATATTATATTATGAAAACCTATTTAGAGGCTAAAAATTCCACCCATGCCAGGACTTGAACCCGCGACCTCTGGCTAACCGTGCCAGCGCTCTTCCAACTGAGCTAATGGGCAAGTGCAGGCAACCGTGCTCTGGCTTTTTTTTTTTTTTTTAAATTAATATTTCTTTTTGATGTAGACTTTATACGTCCTACTGCAGGACACAGTTCTTCTCTCATTGAGATAGTATGGGCTCTTTAGTGGTGACTAAACGAATTCAGTTTCAATGGCGACCTGGGTACTTATTTGTTAAGTTCAAGGTAAGCCAAGATTCATTGGCATAGCATTGCGAACTTCACCAACGCCATTAGCGATACCGATAGAACCGCTTTATGGGACAAAGACATCATTATAACTCGAGTCGTGAGCAAAGGCTGCCATGATCTTCCCATGCCCGTCTTAATGACGGCGACGAGATAACAGAAAAAAACTTAAACAATTTCCTCTAGCGTGTCAGTGAAATTATAGAGTATCCGTCAATGGTCCAACCCCTTTGGTTGTATAGTGAATATCAAATGCTTCGTGTGAACATTTTTCGTTTGCCGCTGACCGTGTACCAGTGCACTGATTAGACAAAAAAAGTCGCCTAATGTTACCTAATTTTTACCTACCTTTCATGCACAGCTAAACTTTTTGAATCACTTATTTACAAACACATATTTAATCAAGTTAAACCGCAGCTCTCTGACAAACAGCACGGATTCGTAAAAAATAGGTCCACAATTACTAATCTTTTACCCCCTTACTTATAAACCTAGTATAAAGTTATGCGTAGGATAAACTAGGAATACCTATACAAAATTTTATATTATTCCAAGGTGTAAATTTATGTCGAGTTTATTAGTAAAGCCCTTAGAGTATAAACAACTTTTGTGTTCCTCTTTTGCTTCAGGTGGACAAGTTGACGCGATCTATACTGATTTCTGTAAGGCGTTCGATAAAGTTAATCACGTCATCTTAGGTCGTAAGATAAGGTCCTTTGGAATACACGGCTGCTTATTGCGCTGGGTTGACTCATATCTGCAGAACAGAAGCCAGCTGGTGGCAATTAAGGGCTATCTTTCTTCACCTGTTTCTATATTATCGGGGGTTCCACAAGGTTCCATCTTGGACCCTTATTTTTTATAATGTTCATAAACGACTTAGTTGATCGGATATCGAGCCAGTGTTTGTTATATGCTGATGATCTAAAGATTTATGCCGAGGTAAAGAATGATAAAGACTGTCTAGTGCTACAAAACGACCTCCGTCACCTGTTGAACTGGTGTGCAATTAACAAAATAAGCCTCAACGTAAGCAAATGCTTTGTTATCTCGTTTACAAAAAAACGCGTTAATAAAATTTTATACAGCTATACGTTGGATGGCGTCCCCCTGGACCGAAAGACTGTCGCTAAGGACCTCGGTGTACTATTTGATTCAGAACTTTCGTTTCGACAGCATTATGAGCATATAACCAAGAGATCTCGTCAACTACTTGGCTTTTTAATTCGGAATACAACAGGTTTCAAAAAGTCTCGGAGTCTCATTTATCTCTTCCAGACTCTTATAAGTGTGCTTGAATATGGATGCCAAATATGGTCCCCCTTTTATGCCGTTCACATCAATAACATTGACAGTATTCAAAACAAAATGCTAAAAATATTATCGTATCGGCATGGTATGGGACGCACGCTATTAAATTATGAACAACGCCTGAGAAAATTTAACCTTGTTTCCTTAGAAAATCGCAGAAAAATTCTTGATCTCAAACTACTTCACAAGATCCTACATTCTAAGATAGATTCTCCCTTCTTGGTTAGTCTCCTCAACATCAATTGTTATTTTAGAACCCGTAAATACAGACCATTTCACCTGCGCGTGTATAAGAACAACACCTCGTATTACAACCCTATTTCTGGAATGTGTCGTCTATATAACAACCTGTTCGCCGAATTTCCTGGTATTGACATATTTGAACCAAGGCCTTCAAAATTCATCAAAATTATTAGTTTTATAATATCTAACCCGTCTTCGTCCAACGCTTTACCCATTAATTAAATAATTAAAGCTGCTTCAGTTCTAAATTATCTACTTTATGTTCAATTTAGGCTTAATGTTTTAGATTAAGTACTGCATATCCCACTTCCATTTTGGCAAACTTCTATGTTTACATACCTTGGACTACAGTCCAGAACACAAATAGTTTATTTCTAAGTTTATTTTGTATAACAATCGACTGTATTCTGTTTTGTAGACTCAATAAAATAAAATAAAATAAAATTACGAACCTAAATTAGAGCGATTTTGCACTACGTACGATCCGAGCCCGTGAAAATATGGTCCGAAATAGTCGTAGAACTATTTCTATGGTAGTTTACGCACTAGATCAGGCTTCCGTCATCCGATGTCTCTCCGTCATCCGTGAATCTCTATTTCGGATAACATTATTGACGGACCGAAGTAGCCATAGTATTATTTGCATGAACGCTCCCGCACTGCGTCCGAACCGATTCCGAGCTGCGTACGAGCAGAGAGGAAGCGGGGTGGCAGGGTATGCGGCCGGCCGGCGCGGCGCATTAAGTTTAGTATTGAAAGAATCAATGACGTGAACGCGCGAATCTGCTGTGGCCGTATGTGTAGCCCCGTGGCCCGTGAACTGCTTGGCTTTAGATCAGATACTGGACTAGTGCGTAAGTAATATCCGGATTCGGTCCGAGATTTCTAGATCCGTATTTTTACGGATTCAGATCGGACGGAGTTCGAAACCGCTCTTAGCACGGAAAACAAGGTTGTAACAAGACTGTACCATCAAAGCGATGATATAACAAAGATTTGCGCATGATTATATTACCCGCGCCAGAGTTCAATGTCACCTTAAAAATCTATTTTGGGACGAACACAAAAAAAACGCTTCAGCCACCCCGTTCCGTTCCAAACGAGCTTAAATAACTCACTCAGGTCAAGAGGGTGGAACCACATATCAAATACGACAGAAGCATTTACGATCTTATTTATAAAAATACGATTCCTTTCAAACACACCCCCTTTACCACAGACTATTTAAACTACCTCTGAGGAGAGTTTTAAGGAATCGTGTTTTTAAGACCGTTAAAGTATAAAACATTAAACCCTGAGTACATGAGGTGTCCACATACCCCAGCGCTTGAAATTGATAATTGATAATCTGCGGTGGGCACGCGTAGTAATTAAGGCCATACCTCTCTCTCTCTCTCTCTCTCTCTCTCTCTCTCTCTCTCTCTCTCTCTCTCTCTCTCTCTCTCTCTCTCTCTCTGAGAGAAGGCCTGTGCCCTGCAGTGGGACTTATATTGGCTAGATAAAAAAAATTACGGACAGTGCACAACCTAAGCCGGTGGGTCTAGAAACATGTAATTTTGCATCGCAGAGATCCTTTCGTAACGTAGATAAGCACTCAAAAAGGTTTTTAGAAGATCCACCTTCTAAAGGGATTAGAAAGGGAATGCAAGTTTGTACGGAAGTTCGATGTTTTTGAAATTTAAGATATGGAAAGTAAGTCATCAGCATTTTTGGAAATTCGTACTAAGAGGGGTAAAATAAATAGGATGGGAAGTGCCCAGTTTCATTAGCGTAATCGAAAAATCATTCCCTAAGGGGGTTAAATAAGGGAGAAATTTGTGTATACGAAGTAAATTATACATTTTCAGGTTAAAATTACAGAGCAGATGGCTAATGTCTTACATAGCATACTCGTGTAGAACGTCTACGCGATTCCAAATACCATAGGATGCCAGTGCCACACAGGTCAAAGTCAAACATTTTATTCACTATAAAAACAAAACGAAAGGTTTACTTAATGAACGTGAAAGTGTGAACGAAATGTTAGTTTCGCAATTAATAGATTATGCGGAGAAGAAGCTAGAAAACTTTAAGAGATACAGATGCATGGATATAAAAGAAATTTGCTTAAAATCTAGAATTCAACGACAGCCCCCAAATAGGCTGAGCCTGTATCTTGGGGACTCTTTGTCAGTTTTAAAATATTAATTACTTTAATAAACATCTGTCTAGCGCACCAAACAATTTGTTATAGACATTTAAACTTAGGGCTAATAGGTCAATTGAATCGTGTGATTTTAAAACGACACATGTCCTTTCATTACAACTTTGCAGGAAATAGAAAAAACTGTTTTATTCAAATACTAATATCTACAACAGCAATATTTTAGCATATTATATTGATTTCTGTATGAATAAACTACAATTCTTTTTCTAATGTAAATCAATAGGTAGGTGTAAATAATTTAATAAAAAAAAATGTACAAGTGTTATTTTAAAAACACACGATTCAATTGCAAATAAGAATAAAAAAAAATTTTATCATAATAAAAAAACATTCTAACATAACAAATTAATTTTTCGGTATTTTTACTGAAAAGGTTTTCGATATCTTCGTAATTGAAGGTTTTCAAATATTTGGTAAGAGCTGTTTTGCCGCGAAATGAGTAAAATTTGTGATGTTACAGAACGGCAAGAGTTTACTATATAGAAATGGGAAAATGAAAGAGGATACAAAGACCTTAGAAATTACATTTTATGTTTAGGTAAAATTCATAAATAATAGAGTTCAACCTCTGTTGTAAATTATTTTGTGACGTAACGATGCCGATGTACAGTGTATGCAGTTGACGAGAAGGGACGGGATGAGAGCCTATCGGGTTGTAAGTACCAGCGGGATAAAAACCAGATTAGGCCTCGAGAGATGGGACTGTTCAAATGAGGGGGGCGCCTGCCTATGCGTAGCGAGTGCTAGGGAGCTTTATGAGAGAAAGTATGAGCTTAATCACCACGCGTGCCCACCGTAGATTGGCAATTTCAAGCGCTGAGGTATGTGAACATCTCCGACACTCAGGTTCTCTCACGATGTATTCCTTCACGTTAGCGAGTGGTATTGCTACTACCACTCGTACATTGGCTGGGATTCGAACCCACCACCTCCCGAATAAGAAGCCAGCGTTCTACCACTCTGCTACCACCGCTCTTTATGATAGAGAGTATCGAGATAGCAGGCGTTTTGTCTGCGCGTGACCCAGAGATACTATTTTTCCCAGGAAGGCAATGCTTGGCTCGTATGTATGTATCCACTTTAAAACTTAATACATATTTCGCAAACGTATCCCCGAACCTAAAAATGGTTTTCCTACACCCAGAATATTGGCACCTGTTCGATTATGACCTTGAGAAGAACAATTAAAAACCGACCAAGTGCGAGTCGGACTCGCGCACGATGGGTTCAGCCCAAGACAGACAGACGGACAGTGATGTGTTATAATAGGGTCCCGTTTGGCACCCTTCGGGTACGGAACCCTGAAAACCATTATGGTGGCCGGTCCTTTAGAATTCCACAGATTACACGACCAGTTCACGAACTTTTTCACGTTGGCATTAGTAGAACATAGGGCCTGTTCTAATTCCTCTTTCGCGACATATCCAATCGTCGATCTCAGTAAACAATACGACTGGTAGTAAACCCGACTAATCTACAGCTAAAGGAAAGCGCCTTAGTTGCAAATCCCGCTTTAATGAGGGAATCACAAAGCTTGTAAAAGGACAGAGACAAAAGGAGTCTCCCGCCACACGTAATCCAGACCTTAGTGAAAATAAAATCCGCATAGCGCCGCATAAACATGTGTTAAAAAAACGGGCCAAGTGCGTGTCGGGCCACGCGCAGTGTAGAGTTCCGTAGAAAGAGGGGGTTTTATCTGCTTTATAGAACTAACAACTTCATCAACGTAATTTTCAATGGATTTTGTACGAAGTTTTCCTTTTATAAGCTCGTCGCATATTACTCGATGACTTGTAAAGCCTACTTAGCCGTGACAGCTTTCCTTTTAAGTTCTGCTATTACGTTTAGCCAGGAGAGGGGGGGAGGGGGGTCGATCTGTCCTTTCGTCATATGGGGCCGTACGAATATGAAAATAATCAAGCTCAAATCAAGCTAAAGGACCTAGGGCCGGTTTCTGAATTGAGAAATTCACTAAGTAAATACTTAAGTAACGTTCTGTCACGCTCTTTTCTGAGAAATTCGAAGAGACAGCACTACTGTTAACTATTTACCTAGCTAAATTCTCAATTCAGAAACTGGCCCTTAGTGTCATAAAGTTTAAGTCAATTCAATTTTACGTAAACAATTAAAAGCGTCCGTGTAGTGCCGGATTAAGAATAGCGTCACTCCATTTCCGTCCCTGGATGTCGTAGAAGGCGACTAAGGAAATCAATTGCCAGGAGACGGGCAGCAGCGTGTTCCTGAGAATCCTACCTAAAAAAAATACTGCGATCGCCAATCCGTCTGCCGGGCGTGGCGATTATGGCAAAACCCTTCATGGTTATGAAAACCATGAAGGAGGCCTATGTCCTGCAGTGGACGTCAAATGGCTGATGATGATGATGATGATGAATTAAAAGCGGTGGTTGCGCCGTCGCAAGAACGCTTCTCTCACATTCAAGAGGTCGTGGGTTCGAACCCCGACCCATGTATCAACGACTTTTTTTTTTTGAAGTAACGTACATTTGTGAAGTGCGTGTGCCTGAGGTATTGACATGCATCAGCGCTTGAAATTGCCAATGCGCGGTGGGGACGCGTTGTGATTAAGCCCGTATTCTCTCTTTTTCTCTGAGAGAAAGCCTGTGGCCAACAGTGGGACGTATATAGGCCACGTTATTTAAACAATGAAAAACTCACTTTCCGTCGTAGGGTTGTCTGGAAGAAATTGCTTTTAGCAATAAGGCCGCCAAATGTACTGTGTATTTAAAAAAAAAATGTTTTGTGCTCTAGTGTACAATAATAGTTATTTGTTATGCAAGGCTGCAAAATTAATTTTTGGCGCGAGTACCTTGTATTGAAACCTGAGCAAGCGAAGGATTCTAGGATTGAGCCACGAGCGAAGCGAGTGGTTCAAATATAGAATCCTGAGCGTAGCGAGGGTTTCAAAGGTACGAGACGCTAAATAACTTTGCTGCCGAGCGCAACACACAACTTTTCACCTCACTAAAGCGAGGAAAATGTTAGGTGCAAGAAAAACAGTTTTAATAAATATTAAATTACTGTTAATTTATATCTTCGTCGCTGCTAGCTTCGCTCATATTTTATGATTTCTTTCGATTTTATCAAAAAACAAACCAAAATAAAGAGAAGAAAATTTTAAAGTTTTTTTTTAAATCAAATTTTCTTGCCGGCCAGTGCGATTCTTTAAATGAGGCTGGCGCATGACATGAAATAAGTATTTGCATTTCAATCATCAATGGACTGGCTGCAGAGAATATAAACTATTACGAAACCAATGAGGTTCTATATATATGTAATTTATTGTACAAAACCTTTATTGAATAAAAATATTCGAATTTTAAAAACACTTTCCACGCTAGCGGATAAAGTGCGATTTTCCACGCAGATTTCGAATGATAAACAGAGCTTTTACGAGCTAGTGAGGTGAAAAGAATATTATTATCTTATCTTATCTCACTAAACAAACTGGCACGGAGACCGATAAAGACACAACTGACGCGGAAAAAAGTTCGGAATGACCAAAGAGGTCAGTATACTTCGGCCCTAAGGAGACTGCAATGATGTTTATTCTTTTTAAAGAATCCATTATTATTCTTTAACCAGTCCTACATTGCAATAACAGACTGGCAGTTAAAAAAACAAAAAAGCCCTCAAAGTAGGTTGGTCATGTAAACGCATGTTGTTTAACTCACCGTAGAGGCCAGCTGTAGCCTCGTTAAAAAAAAATACTTTCGACATACTACAACAAATTGCAAACGAATCTATTTCCGTGTTTTGTTTTCTGTGCAAAACTTGTTACTTTTTTCTCAATGTTTTATTTTTTTACTCAATTACAATAGAGCGAAAGAGGTTTGTGAGGATCGTGGGAAGTGGATACCCCTGGTGCCGCCTCCGCCTACCCTTCCGGGATTCAGGCGTGAGTCTATATATGTACAATGGAGCTTGCAAAGTGATTTTTCACCGTATAATACCTCTGTGGACAGGCTATCACAAGGTGGAAAGCGACCGAACTGCTCGAGGCGCTTATCCAGACCCAATTCGCGCGGTTTGCGTGCAAGTGTGTGCGCTGACACAGTTAGGGGGTCACTGAACCCGCGTCAACCCTCAGTTCGGGTGGTCGATGCGGGAGAAGACAGTTTTACATTGGACGATAATCGTAACGACATGATATCGTCGGTCTGGGTTAGGCCCGTGCATTTATGTTATAACTCTCCAGAGTTGTGTAAGAGTTTGACAGGTAATCACGTAGCACCTTAGACCCAGTCTTCGTTATCATCAGGCGCTTCGTTTAGTTAGACATAGAGAACACTTTATGTCACAACCAGGTGAAAGAATTACAAATAGTTTCTTATATCTAAGTAGTGGCATACAATTGGCGATCTTATTATCGCTTAGAGCGATCTCTTCCAGATATCCTGTGGATGGTATGGATTGCAGGATGAATATAGTCGGTACATGGATGTACATCAATAAGAGACTGAAATACAATGGTATGTGAAGTAATAAATATGTATAGCGAAAGATTGCAAGAATATAAGTAGGTACTTATAATTACATAACGTACATATACTTAAATAATAATATACTTACTTACATGAATACCTACAAAATAAATACATAATCAAATACATACATTTAAGCAACAGTTTACCATCAAGTGTTAACCTGCCCTAATTATAAAAATCTGTATTTGCGATGGTGTTAGGGCAGTATCTTTTAAGAATGCTTCGTAAGCATTCGTCGTAGAATTGGATCGTATGCGTGGAATTCCATGTAACTTTTCACTTACGAGGTGGATACGGAAAGTTGTTAACGTTGTGTTACCACGTAATAAATAAACCCGTTTCGGGTGCTTTCAGTCACCATGTTTTTCGCAATGCAGGAATGCTGAACGAAAGCTAATTTAGAATACACACCGCAACGCAAAGAAGGTTTTTGTACAACACGTTGCGGAAACTGGGGGACCTATTTAGAAGTTGGCAAATGCAGTGACCTGAATAAAAGTTACAATGCATAGTTCCAAGCAGGCACAGTCGACAGCACACCAACCTTTACATATGTGCACTCTATTTTAAGTTACGTTAAGGGCGACTTTGCAATAAAAATGTAAAGGTTGACCTGCTGTTGACTATACTGCAAGGAGAAAAAGGTGTAAGTGAATTAATATTATTGGAAAACTGAAAATAGGGCAAGATAAAAAGGACCCGAAATCGGCGTGCGTGCATGCAACGGCTAATGAATGTTGAGGAAGCGAAAATGAGCTGTCAGGATCGTGGCAAGTGGCAGTCCCTGGTCTCTGCCTACCCCTCTGGTATAAAGGCATGAGTTTATGTATGTATGTTTGTTGAGATAAACTATTTATTCAAATATTGATTTGTGTCCGACAGATAGTAATCTCTTACTCAGATAAAGAGCTCTCGTCTTTGTACGTGTTATATCTCATGTAATGTCCTATTCAATGTATCCATCGTGTCCAATAAAGGTTAATTTAATTATAGAGTACTAGCTGTTGCCCGCGACTTCGTTCGCGTGGAAATTTTCATGTGTATTTTTCCGGAATAAAAGCGAAATAAAACCTATGTGCTAATCCAGACTATAATCCATCTCTGTGCAAAATTTTATCCGTTCAGCCGTTTTTACGTAAAAGAGTAACAAACATCCAAACATAATAGAAACTTTCGCGCTTATAATATTAGTAAGGATGTTACAATACCTAAACTTACGCCTGTATCGCCGGAGGGTTAGGCAGAGTTACTCAAACCAGGGCTTGCCACTTGCCACTATCCTGACAAACCTCTTTCGCCTCATCAATATTCATTGGTAGCTGCGTGTACTCAGGTCGGTTTCCGGAATTTTTTATCTTGCCCTTCGCTAAAACATCCCCTATTTTTACACAATAAAATTAGTACAGAAATCAACTGCACATAAATGAGAAAAGAATACAAAAAGGAAAATGGGAGGGTTCTATTAGTCACCACCAACCTTTTTTCTACGGGAAAAACTTAGAAATCGCAAAAAAATATCAGCTGTTTGTTGCATATTAAAGTTATCACTTACGGCATTAAAATGCACGGAGAAGATGATGTTGTTTCTGGATTTCATGTTTTCTACACAGTATTAATCGTCGTTATACGAGTAGAACCCGTAATTTTCAAATGTATTGGGATTTTGTTACAATCTGTATAAAGGTAGAAAGCCTAGAGCCCTTATTATGAAGCAGCGATACGTTTTGAAGGGTCGTCAACGTCGCGCTTGAGGCCGACAATTCACTCGAATCCAGCGACAAATACGGTTCTTTTTAGGGTTCCGTACCCGTCTGTCACCAGGCTGTATATCATGAACCGTGATACCTAGGAGGTAGAAATTTTCTCAGATGACGTATTTTTGTTGTCGCTATTACAAAAAAATACTAAAAACAGAATAATAAATATTTTAGGGGGGCTCTCATACAAGAAACGTAATTTTTTTGCCCGATTTTTGCTCGATATTAATAACGACAACCGGTAGACGCTTGAAATATTCACAGAATATTTAGTTTTATATTCGCTTCAAAAATAAATAATTAAATAAAATAAATATTGAAGGGGGCTCCCGCACAAAAGCGTGCCTATTCATAACTTCAACAAGTTACCAATCTTTAAAAAACCTAGGTATTTAGAGGCTAAAACAAAAAAAATTAAAAATTTAAGAATTTTAAAAATTGTACTCAGCACGGGTTAGTGCAACAAAAAGAATATAAGTTACCAACCTACTATAAGAGAACTTCCTTTTACCACCTTAGTGCCATGATGAAACACCAGAGCCGGATGTAAAATTATAACAGCAAGGAGGCGCATGATTGTAAACATTCGACCTGCTTGGATCGTTCTGTCAACACTTGCACCGAATGGGTAGGCCCGAACGGATTTTACAAAACGGTTATTGATACTTGGTATGAAATAATAAAATCACGCAGAATACTTGTTATCAAAATAGTCATAAAATAACTTGTATCTGTCCGATGACTTTATAATACAGCATAGTTTAGACTGTCAAACGAAAACTTTGTTTTTGCTGTGTACATGCCGAGGGAGAATTTCGGGTTCCTTTGGATCCCAAAATTATGCGCCGAGAGGGTTCTACGGACGGACGGACGGACAGACGGACAGACGGACAGACGAACAGACGGACAGACGGACAGACGGACAGACGGACAGACGGACAGACGGACAGACGGGCAGACGGACAGACGGACAGACGGACAAACGGACAGACAGACGGACAGACGGACGGACCTAACCCTAAAAACAGGATAAAATAAATTTTAAGGGGTGGCCTCCCATAAAACAAACGTGATTTTTTGCCGATTTTTGCTCGATATTAATAACGGCAACAGGTAAACGCTTGAAATATTCAAATGTTCTATAGATAATGGTATGGAAACCTTCGTGCGCGAGTCCGTTTCCAACATTCGCCAGCCCCAGTGTCTATCGACGGACAAGTTACTAGTCTTGGTATTTTTATCCCCAAGCCTCTTGCATTCCCGCCTGTGCAGGTGGATTAACAAATACGAGTTTAGCTTGTGGAATAGTGAAACATGAAGATAACGTAGCCTTAAATAATAACTAGCATCACAAATCACATAATTTTTACAAGCGATTTTCAAGAGTTAGATACCACTCGTGAGCTATTAATAAGGGAAATCATTCTTATATCTGAAACGAAGAATGATAACTTAATAAAATGCCACTTATAATACGACAAATAATTAAATATGCAACATTAAATCCTTTGTTTTTTGTTTTTGAACTAATACTTTCGTAAGTAAGTAAGTTTTCGTAAAATTCAACTACTTTTATGTCCATGTCCACGTTTGGGAGAGTGGCGCAGAGAGTCAGCCTTAGATAAAATCTAATCTCTAAATCTAAAATCTGTTAAATAAAATAAAAATTTATTAATCATAAACAAATTAGGTACGAGGCGACGGGCAGCAGCGTCTTCCTGAGATTCCAACTGCATACTGCGATCGCCAACCCGCCTGCCAAGCGTGGCGATCATGGCAAAACCCCTCATGGTTATGAAAACCACGAGGGAGGCCTGTGCCCTGCGGTGCGCGTCTAGTGGCTGATGATGATGATGATGAATCATAAACATGAGTTGAATTATTTTGTGTACTAATTACCATTAACGGCTAAGCCGGCTAGATGTTATTCTTGGCAATCTAATTTTTTTCATTAAGTACCTATATTTCCAAAACTGTGATTGTCTGTTGCCAAAATAGAAATAAATAAATAAAATTAATAAATAATAAGTGCGCTACAATTCGCCTCTTTATAAACAAATTTAAAAAAAAGAACTACACAATGTTTAACTTAATTACTTAGCAAGTGATTCTGGAATTAAGTTAATAATAATTTTTGTGTTTGTAAACTCTTCCGTTAAGGTTGCTTTCCTTGCGATTGAGGAAATCGTGTCATTTGCTGCTTTCGAGTCGAAGATAACTACTGCCTCGTTGGTCTAGCAGGAACACGCTTGACTACCAAAACAGAGGTCGTTGATTAGATTTCCGTTGGGGGCCGTCGTACTTGATTTGTACAAAATGTCCTCAATCTGGGCATTTTTCCATGTTTGTGATGTCCTTGTCTAGTTACTACATCACAGCGCATCCTAGTTTGGGACCGAGACAATTAATTGAGATGTGTGGAAGTTATTATTATTTTTAACCGAGTAAGTTTAAGAAAAAATGTAAGGCTTTTGTAAAATATCTGTTAATATCGAGTATAATATCGTTTTTGTGGCAACGGTTGTCTATACTAGAGGATGCTAGAGGTGTTTGTTTATTTGTTACACTTTATTGCACAACAAAAAACATTAACAAAAATAAAACTTAAATAACAGGCTTATGATAAAGAAAACGGACATACTCAGATGCTGTACATATCTGTACACTTACTCGACTGAAGCAAGCTAGAGAAATTTAGCAAGTTTCGTAAATTCACAACCAGAAGCCGACCATCGCATGCCACAGAAACCAAGCCAATGTTTATTTAATAGTTCATACAACACACGCAATAATTTATGTTTTAGTTCTGGATGCGGCAAATATTTACGTTTGTGAGCTTTTTCATCTTTCGATAACGATGGAAATAGGTCTGCATCGTAGCATCATATTTGATTCTAACCTCTTTGGGGCGAAATTTCCAAACCGCTCCAGGTAACTATCCACAGCCTGACTTTTTTTTTTAGCCAAAATTTTTTATTAATATTGCCGGTGAAAATAATGAGGCGCGTGTTTTTTTTTAGTAAAACTCAGCACAAAACTTATGAGATGTATAGCTCACATAGTCGTCTTAAAAGAACTATGTTCGTGGTCACCACCTTTCTTTCATTCAGTGAGTCTGGTGGATGCAAACTTGACTCAGTATATTTTTTTGAAAGACTATTTTGTTGTGATAAATGAATCTACTACTGTTTTTTGAAAAATAGAGTCGAATGATACATAATACCTACCTAGAAAAAAAATTAATCATGACTAAAAAGTCGGTATGCTCAGTGCAAGTAGAAAAAATATCGTGAGGGAACCTGAATTTCAAAGCTCTGATCTATTCAAATCGTCAAACCGCGATGGGTAATTAAGGCCATACTCTCTGTCTCTCTCTGATATAAGTTACGTGTCCTGCAGTCTGACGTATATAATAAAAGTAAAAATATATTTATTTAAAATTACACAGTTATGAAAGAGAACTTTAAGATGCATGGATATATAACAAATCTACTTAAAATCTAGAATTCAACGAATATTACTTGTGCTAAGCTAATCCAAGGGTCCCTGAAACTGAAGCTTCTTAAAGGCAAATCATTTTTAGTGTTCTGTACTCAAAGGGGTAAGCTCAGAACACAAAAAGACCCTATTACTAAGACTCCACTGTCCGTCTGTCTGTCTGTCTGTCTGTAACAAGGCTGTATCTGATGAACCGTGATAGGTAGACAGTTGAAATTTACACAGATGATGTATTTCTGTTGCCGCTATAACAACAAATACTAAAAACAGAATAAAATAAATATTTAAGGGGGGCTCCCATACAACAAGCGGCCATCTATGTAACCTTCATAGTGCCGGTGTCATGTCGTTAAATGTCAATCTTAAACGCTTCTTGTTGGTTTCTTTAGATGGCGCTGTTCTCCATGTACCTAATCTATCTTGTCTCGATCTTTATCTAATGTTATAAAGATAATGGTACGGAATCCTTCGTGCGCGAGCCCGACTCGCACTTGGCCGTTTTTAAAATCCTGATAAGCATTATTTAGACTTAAAAGGGAGGAGCCTTCGAAAGCATTCTTACGTCAGTCAATTACTCAGAATAGGCACGAAAGGGAAGCAGCTGGATTTTGTGATGATCCCCTTTACGAAAACAAAGGAAAATTCCAAAGCAATTTCGTTTTTATTAAAGTCAGCTACTGCACGGTAATAAATAAAAACGAACCCCACAAAACATTGTACTGATATTAAGCTTCATGCTGTTCCATGAACAACGCATGAACTAAGAAAATATTTTCTATAAGTAAATATTTACCTATGTGGGAAAAAGTGTAAATACGTAATGTAAATACTAGGAACAAAGATAAAATGTAATTAATGGGGCATTTTCCACGCGTGTATATACTCGCTTAATAGTAAAATCCCTGGAGTTATTTTATTTTTACTAAGAACACTTTGTAAAAATAAGAAAGAGTGTAATATAAGATTAAGTAACTATAAGACTACCTCGTTGGGCTAGCTGTATCGCATCTGATTACCATGGAGGTTGTAATGACTAAGAGTATCATCATCAGCCATTTGACGCCCACTGCAGTACATAGGTCTCCCTCATGGTTTTCCAAACTTGCCGGTGTTGTGCCGCCCCAATCCAGCGACTCCCCGCCACCGTAACCAGGTCGTCAGACCATCTGGCGGGGGTCCGCCCGCGCTGCGTCTTCGAATAAAAGTATTCAATTTAATTTGTATGTGAAACGAAGAGAGAGAACCGCATCTGGACAGGATCCCATCGAAACCTATTTAGAGGCTCTCCCAACTGAGCTAATGAGCAAGTATTGCCTATTGTCCTCAGTACGGATTAGTGCAACAATAAGAATATAAGAAGCCATAGATTATGTTTAGATTCGCACAAGCACAGTAAAATTAGTAGCACAATTCATTTTGTTTACTTTTAGTTTCTCTTTCCTGTTTGAGACCGTCATTGGCTTGTAAATAAGAAACAATATTTATTCATCAAATATTTTGAGGTGGGAGGCCTGAAAACCTAAAATACAGATCTCTGGTCTAGTTTAGGCGCCAGTCTTTCCACAAATTCTACTATCGCTTCTACCATTTGTATCTTTATAAACTGCACTAGATTTATAGGTTAAGAAAATAAACATATTTGTATTTAATCACAGAATAAATGAAAATTCCCTATACAGGAAACCATTTGGTGCCTGCATTAAAATACGATGCAAGGCATGAAGTAAGTATTTATAAAAACTTTATGCCTGTACACGCATGTTTTATAAATTTATAGTTTTATTTGTAAAGGTAAAAATAATAATATAAAAACGCAAATTATATTCATGTGTTTTACGACAATAAAACCTCAGCCCGGGACATTTATCTAATGAAAAGCATACACGGCCGACGGTGAACGGCGACATAACTGAGCACTAAAATAAATCCCTATACCGTCCGATCCAATTCAAAACCAATCGACCCGGGACGAGGATAAACCTGACTGCTGCTTGGGACAAGCGAGGTGTGTTTTATCGGAAACGGGCGATCGCCGAGTCAATATTGACAGATTTGCTGGAAATAATTGTGCATTTTCAAGGGACACTAGGGTTTCTGCGTTTCATGGCACAAGATCAAGAAGTGTTGGAGATGACAAGATCGTATATAGGACGATGTCACACAACAGGAAGCAGGTCTTCTCTCAGTGAGAGAGTAAGGCCGCCACGCGTGCTCATCTCCGAACGACACCCGAATTTCTGCCAATTTTAATCAGAGTGAAAAATTACGTTAATAATTTTAAACTTCTGTTTATTAGAAGTGGTTTAGTAATCGATACTGAATAAACAATTTTCAAGATTTGTTGTATAGGATTGCGTTCTTTACAATGAAAAATTAGTCCACTCCTGTTTATCATGAGATCTTTACAGAATAAACCAACTTCAGCGAGTTCAACACACACAGCAACAATTATGCAAATTTACATTTGTCCAAAACATTGTTCCCAGGACCCAATTTCATACGACAATGTAAAATAATTACTTTCGCCACCGGTTGAATTACATACATTAAGGCGATATTACACGGTTCAATAACATTGAAGCAATGCCATTGAAAGGCATTGAACATTGGGGATTGTTGATTTGAACATTGGTCATTGAACGACTACATATTTACACGGTTCAATCATATTGAAGCAATGCCATTGAAAAGCATTGAACATTGAAATATTCACCCGGTCGTTCATCTCCGTATTTTCATTCTTTTCAATTGCATTGAATGATTGTCTGCGTCAATCGCATTGAAAGCGTTTGCCGAGATTTAACTTTCAATCAAACTGCGCATTGGCATTGCAATGCATTTAGACGGTTCCATGCCATTGAAGCAATGAAATTGAAAGCAATATCGAACCGAAATTTAACCGTGTAGGTAATATAGCTTGACGGCTCAATGGGATTGAAGCAATAAAATTGAAAGCAATCTTGCACCGAAATTGAACCGTGTAATATTACCTTTACTGTAGCAGAATGACTTCATAGCACGCACATATCTCCCCCATTTGTCCCAATTCCCCTAATTCACATTTGATTGTTGGGGCAAATGGTTTATCATCACGTAAGGCTTCTAATATGAGAAGCATTGTGATTTATGAATGACTAATTGTTCTACACTGATTTGTGGTCCAGAAAGCGAAATAAGTTTGTTGGCAAGTGACAAGCCCTGGATCTACCTTTTCTTCACACCTACCTCCGGGTTAGTAAAAATTGAAATTAAAAACGTTTATTTAAAACCGGCCAAGTCCGTGTCGGAGCATGCGCAGTATGGGGTGCCGTACAAAGAGGGTTTTTTTTTTATCTGCTTTACAGAACTAACAACTTCATCAAAGTAATTTTCTATGTGTTTTGTACGAACTTTTCCTTTTATAAGTTGGTCACATAAGTTGGTGATAGTTTTCCTTTTAAGTTCATTATAGGTGATACTACCATGATTTTTTTTCACGTTTCTTCAATCAACTGTTTACCCGGAGATGGAACGGCCTACACTAACAAAAAATTGCTCTTTAAAGCTTACAAACGGTACCCTAAATCAACAAATGGTCTTCCTACACCCACAATATTTTTATGATGGGACCAATCCAACGGTAACGATACCCCACACTGTGGTGTAGGCGAAAATAAAATTGCATCCCTAATGTAGGTGTAGGGAAGGTACCCCAAAAAAAAATAACAGACTTTAATCTACCGTTTTGTCGGCGTAATAAATATATATGCCAAATTTCAGCCCTCTAGTACATATCATATCTGTGCTAAGCCGCGGACAGACAGACGGACGGACATGGCGAAACTACAAGGGTTCCTTGTCGACTACGGAACCCTAAAAAGGAAATTTTACATAAAAATAAGTAATATTTAAAATTTTGTGCTATTTCTATCAATACTGCAGAAGCTTACTAAAAATTAAGAGTTAGTTAATCTGCTTAAATATTGTAGCTAGTACAGTCGACAGAACATTAATCTTTACATCCACACACTCTGGTCTCTAGGTGTTTTGGCAATAAACATGTCAAGGTTAATGTGCTGTCGACTGTCCACCTACGTAGGTATTAACTCCCACACAACACAACACTTGTCCGCCCCAAACTAGGATACCCTGTGCTACGGCAACCAGGGAAGGACATCCACAAACCTGGAAAACACCCAGAATGAGGTCATTTCTAAAAATCAAGTAAAGCGGCTTCCAGCGGTAGTCGAACCCACGACCTCTGGTTTATCGCTAGACCAATTATTTATAAGCCATAAATTTGTAAAGTAACATTTTGCATTTTCGGAGCAAAGTCGCCCTTTTACGTTACGGGCGACTGGGCGCACATGTAAATTTCGGTTGGTATAATGATAACAAAACACAGAATAATTTTCCAATCTACATAATTCCACTCCACTATTAATTAAGCTAAGGCGAAATGGCATCAACCCTATCCGTTATTAATACATTAACGAAACCTCACATTACTTCCACAAAGAGAAGATTGATTGTCCGTCCGCAAAAGAATACAGTCATACTAATCGATAAAAAACGGCCAAGTGCGAGTCGGACTCGCGCACGAAGGGTTCCATACCAGATTAGACAAAGATCTAATTTGAGAACAGCGTGATCTATAGAAACCAACAAGAAGCGTTTAACATCGACATTTAACGACATGAAATCGGCGCTGTGTAGGTCACATAGATGGCCGCTAGATGGCCAGCGTCGTCTTTAAACAACGTTTGTTGTATGGTAGCCCCCCTTAAATATTTCATTTTATTCTGTTTTCAGTATTTGTTGTTACAGCGGAAACAGAAATACATCATCTGCGAAAATTTTAACTGCCTAGCTATCACGGTTCATGAGATACAGCCTGGTGACAGACAGACAGACAGAAAGAAAGACAGACAGACAGACAGACAGACAGACAGAAAGAAAGACAGACAGACAGAAAGAAAGAAAGAAAGAAAGAAAGAAAGACAGACAGACAGACAGACAGACAGGCAGGCAGAGAGACAGACGGACAGTGAAGTATTAGTAATAGGGTCCCGTATGGCACTCTTCGGGTGCGAAACCCTAAAAACTACAATGACCTTTTCACAAGCGGTGGTGAGTAGTAAGAAAGAATAGTCTCCACAGCTGACGCGCTTCACAAAAGTCTTTTTACAATCAAGGGGGCAAGTCTCTACAATGCATAGTAAAGTTGTTAAATAGACTCATATTATTACAGTAATGCTTGTTTCATTGACACTATTAGTAGTGTAGTAACCAATCGCATTCCAATGGCATACCCCGCGTAACTCCGGCGCCTCGCGCCATTCGATCTTCTTCGCGAGAGATGCCTATATAATTTGCGCGGGTTATACCATTGTAATGAAATCGTACTGCTATTGCTATGTAGAGTACCAAAATAGAGACAAATAACAACAATTGTCTTACTAATGTCAGACTATAGGGCCAGGTACTCGCAAAAATGAAGAATTAGAAAACAATCAGCCTGTACTTGTCCACTGCTGGACGTAGGCCTTCCCCAAGGCACTTCTTTCTGTCATCGGCCAATTCACATCCAAATACATCACATCTGGCCAAGAACCGAAACCGAACCTAAGAGCTGCTCATATCTTAAAGTAATTATATTAATATGTTAATGAATAGTTAGAAGATAATCTTAACTAATATGTACAACATAGTAATAAAATAAATCTAATATATAAAAATCTCGTGTCACAGATTTTGCTAGCGAACTCGTCCGAAACGGCTTCACCAATTTTCATGATTTTTAACGTATATTTCATAGGTCTGAGAATAGGTCGTAGACTAATTAATACGGTAAAACAAAGTTTGTAAGGTGAGCTAGTTAATACATTAGATTTTACCCTAGTTTTAAGATAAAATTGTTAAGATTAATCTTATCTTAAGAGTTCCTAAGAATTGTACCTTAGCTATAATATTTTTTTAAGAATTTAGGTATAAGGCCGTTGCTGTGCCTGATAGGGTCTATAATGATACACATTATCAGTCATTTAAGATCTTACCAAACTTACGGTTAAAAAAAACTAAGATAAGAATATTCTTTATTGTACACCAGAGCACATGACTTAAAAAAGAGACCAAGTGCGAGTCGGACTTGCGCACGAAGGGTTCCGTACCATTATCTATACAACATTTGAATATTTCAAGCGTCTACCTGTTGCCGTCATTAATATCGAGCAAATTATCTATACAACATTTAAACGCAAAAAACGACGAAAGAATCTGTTGTTTGTTGTATGGAATGAATATTTATTTTATTCTGTTTTTAATATTTGTTGTTATAGCGGCAACCGAAATACATGATCTGGGAAAATTTGAACTGTCTAGCTATCACGGTTCATAAGATACAGCCTGGCGACAGACGGACGGACGGACGATCGGACGAACGGACAGCGGAGTACAATTGGCGTACAAAGTATTCAGTTCTGTTTGAGTATTTCACCGTGTAACACCGGATAAGAACTACCTTTCACAGAGCGCAGTTGAACGGCCCACGATAGAGCAGGCCCATTAGATCGGATTACAATAAGCGCATTTGTATGGTTCATCGACATCCACGAGGCCACGGTACCGGCGAGCGGAGCGGATTCAGTGGCGAATATTCCAAGGGTCACTGAAGAAAGTAGAACGGCAACGCCGACAGCGAATGCAGTGACTATGGGCGAGCGACCGGTCTGGAAACTAGGCCCAAGTCATTTACTTGCGTCACATATACATTGCACCGTTTTTCAACGGACGTAGACAAGGGCGTGCTACCGATATAATAGCACATTCAGAAGAAAATCCACGTTTTGTTGATGGTATGTAAATAATGTTCTACGTTAAATCCAGTAAACTTATGCTTAACACTACAACCACAATTATTTATTACCCAAATGAGTACGCCACCAACCAGGTAGACATTTGCGTCGATGACATTTACATCGGCGGTGTGATCAGACAGCAACCAATCAATGACAGTTTTCGGAAATAATAATCAAAGCGAAAGTAATAGCATATAACCCAACACAGCGGACAGTTACATAACAGTGGCAATGATATAAGAACGAAAGAAAGAAAGACATTTATTGTAACAATATAACACACTGGATTTTTCCTAGTATGGACTCCAACTTCTCACATAGGTATAGGTAAGTCCTTATTACTCAAATTGCACAGACTGTATGTTCTAATACCTCTGTAAGAAGGAAATAAACAAATTACTTACTTAACACATCACAAGAAAGAAAAGGCATACCAGACAAATAAGGAAAAAAAAAACAATTTACATAAATTAAATTCTTTTTGTTGCACTAACCCGTGCTGAGGACAATTTTAAAAACCTATTTATAGGCTAAAAATTCCACCCACGCCGGGACTTGAACCCGCGACCTCGTGGCACGGTGAGCCAGATTTTGCCTCTAAATAGGTTTTTAAAATTTACATAAATACAAGATATGGCAGGGCAAAGTAAGCGTACATCCTGTGGTGTGTCAAAATTGCCACAAAGGACAAGGGCATCTATCAGGCGATATAGATTTACTTCGCGTGACAGTGGTTCATCAGTGCGGGATGGAGGATGAAACTGGTGCCTGTGTCATGCAACTGATTTTGAACGTTTTTTTTTTTTAACTATACCTTTCTGCTATCGCTACATCCGTGGCAGATATCCCAGTAGCTAGCACTGACAGCACTATCAGCCGATACACAGACAACAGATAACAAGGACTACGTCATGCAACCGATTTTCAACGATTTTTTTTCAGCTGCCTTTCCGCTATCGCTACGTCCGTGGCAGTTATCCCAGTGGCTAGCATTGACAGCGCTATCAGCCGATAGACAGAAAACCGATATCAAGGCCTGTAGCCGAGCGCATGTCGGTTATTGAAATATCAATACGATAGCGTAGACTGGTAGGGAACAAATCAAAGACTGATGCGGATTAGATAATTGTAAAGCCGGATATGGTTAATTCCGAGATAGGTCAGATTCACAATAGACGATGACCGTACCTGCACGTCATCATCATCATCATGCAGCTTTAATACGTCCCACTGTAGGGCACCCGCCTTCTCTCAGAGAGAGATTATGGGCTTAAGCACCACGTCTATGGTAGTGTATTTTTTATATTTATGAAACTTACGCTATGGGTTTTGTCAATAAAGAAAATAAATAATTAATGTTTTTTTTTATTGGTGGGCGCTAATTATACAAATACAAAATGTTTATTTTAACAACAAAAACACAGCAATATCTTAAATGTCACGTCAAATGGCAAAATGGCAGAGTTTAATAGTGCTGAATTCTCCCTGTTGTTTGAATTGCTAATAATTAGAGATAATGGCATAATTATCTTTGATTGTTAAATGTATATGATCTACTTAAATTGTCAAGCTACATCAGTAAGATAACAAAATATTGTCGAAGTTTACATTTACAGTGGTCTAACCTATTAACGCCTTGCTTCGTTTTTATAGGAAGGTACTTTTAGAAAAACTGACATCCGTGACAAATAATATTGTTACCCACAATAAATTTATGCAGTGCAAGTAAATTAATACAAATGAATTAGGTCAAATGGAAGGAACTAGCGTTTAAGTTACAGGCTCGGCCTAGTTTAAGCGCTAGCGTTCATACGTATCTTTTTGTTTGTACCAGTTACAAAACATTTTGTAACGAAAATTACGCATAAATATGCGTATATTACGCACGTCAAATATAAACAGATTACTTTGAAATTTTTATGTGTTTAATAATAGTACATATAATTATGTCGTAACAAGAAATAAAAAAGTATGTTATTTATTGAATTTACAGCATAAAACGTGTTATGTTATGGCGTGAGGGCCCAGCTAAGCAGAATAATTGATTTCACAAAACACTGCAACTACATATGTAGTGTTTTGTGATTTGTGCAAAGAGTTGGTAAAGAAAGAGGTTACACGTTGTGAGATTGTTATGACAAAACACTGCATCTACAATTACCTGACATAAAAAAACACAAAACACTGTATCCATAGAAGCAGTATTTTGTCAAAACCGGTCTCTATAATATTGGGAATACAGTCTTAATTACCATGGCTAATTTCCGTATTATTAAGACTTTTTCAATATTTTTTGATGGCATGCCATGTACCAAAGGGCGAAGAATCGAATTATTCATGTTACCGTACAACACAGTATCTATAGACATAGTGTTTTGTCCGTATACCAGACTTACCTTCACATTATTCTGTCACATCAGTGTGAAGGAAACCACGGCAGATTAGCTAAACCTACCAAGTAAGTACTTACAGCGGTGGTAGCCTAGTGGGTAGAACATTGGACTCGGAAGCGAGAGACCCAGGTTGGATTCCCAGTGCGGGCATGTACCTATGACTTTGTTTTCTAAGTTATGTACATTTGTGAAGTTGTAGTAGCAATACCACTCGCTAACGGTGAAGGAAAACATCGCGAGGAAGCCTAACTGTCTGAGCTATTCGCAACCTCAGCGCTTGAATTCGCCAATCCGCGGCGTGCACGCGTGGTGATTAAGGCCATACTCTCTCTCTCTCTCTAAGAGAAGGCCTGTGCCCTACAGTGCGACGTATGTAGGCTGCTTATGAATTACTTATAATCTAAGATACATAAATGTGAACTGCTTGAGTTGAACTAAACGTTTTTATTCTGTATTATAATTAGTTTAGTACGAATGTAATTTACTGTGGTCTCCACACTAGGCTCCAGCTAGCCCCTTAAACTATAAAACTATCTCTGGATCACATTGTCGTCGAAGTAAGCAGTTACGTGTAAAATCTATGTTGTTAGCCTAATTAGCAACGGCTAGACTATGGTGGGAACACATGCCACGTATCGTGACAGGCGCCAGTGTTACGCTTTCGGAATGTTTGACGTGTTGCTGCCATCTTACTCAGTGGTGCGAGGGTAACGTGTGACGTGAAGGTTCAATGGTCGCTGGGTTACCTGTAACAATGAAAAACAATTTATTTGTTGTGCAGTCAGCTAATTAGAATACCAAGGTTTATAGGGCCCCTCATAGGATCACTTTGTTGTCCGTCCGTCGTCTGTCAAGACTCTTTATCTCGGGAACGCATGGAGGTATCGAGTTGAAACTAAAACCATGTACTCAGGTCTACATTCCTTGAAGCTGTGAAAAAAAAACAAACTTCTAAGTTAATGTGAAAAAAATACGGCCGTTTATGCCGCAAACAAAAACGTATATTTCGACACACAAGGTAATCAAAATTTATAGGGTACTTTCCGTTGATCTAAAGCCATGACATTTGGCAAGTAACGTCGTCCTATACTACAAATACAGGGAAAAATCTAAAAAGTTTATATTTGTAATTAAATAATTACGAAATTTGTCTTTGGAGTTCGGGAAAAGCACGGAAAAAACTGCGACACTCGATTCCTCAACTATTTATGATATGTAAGTGTCTCTCTACAAATTTGTACGGCAGCCTCAGCGCGCGAGTCTGACGCGCAATTGGCCGGTTTTTTATTGCAAAGTCGCTCTTAACGTAAGAGTGTAGATACGTGTGTAAAGGTCGATGTGCTGTCGACTGCACGGAGTATAAATGCTCGCTTCACTTACCTAGTATAGGCAGGAGTTGCCACTAGGCCAGACGCCGCATAAATCATAAATTATTTTTTAGGGTTCCGTACCCAAAGGGTAAGGGACTAAGTAGTTCCGCCCTTTATACTTTTTTTGCGATATCGAAGTTTTCCTCGTGGTAAAAGTTGTTCGTATTGACGGGTAGAACCTGAACTCTTCTGATGTATACGAGAATTTTGTTACACGCTGCATACGTCCCACTGCATGGTACAGGCCTTCTCTCGGAGTCACAGTACAGGCTTAACTACCAAGAGTGGCCACCGCGGAGCAGAGCTAGCCTACCCGAACATTTTCTTTCAAAAAGTTCAACTCGACCTACATGCGACACATCACACGAAGAACGTCTCAACTCTATCTCACTAAGGGCTGCCACCTTTAAAAAAAATCAGGCCTGGACGTCTCGGAAAAGTCGCTTTTATATTGACCCCTTACCGCACAAACCTTTCAAAACAAAAAAAAAGTAATATAAAAAAATGGTTTAACATTTAATAAAATTGAAAAAAAAACCGTATGCAAGTAAGGCACGTGTCAAATTTTATACAAGTACGTACCTATTTTAATTTGCATATTATGCATTTCAATTACAATTACAATGTTAATCCGGAGCCCGGACCTGTTCCGGGTCAAACCCGGAAAGGTGGCAGCCCTTGCCACACAACTAAGGCTGCGAAATTTAAAATAAGTCAGGCTCGAAGATTCCGGAAAAGCAGTTTTTGTATTAGTCCTTATATAATTTTTTATATTTAAAAATAAATAATAATAAATAAATAATAACTTTTTATGTATATTATATTAAAAAAAAAAATTATAAACATGTATGGCTTTTCAATAGTTTATTTTTATTTAGCCACCGTAAGTATAAAGGTAACTAAAACATTCTCCGGAAAGCGAAGAATTATGATGCTAACCCAAATTCCGGACATGCACAATTCAAACCCGTAGATTCCAGGTCATACCCGGAGAGGTGGCAGCCCTAGCCCCACAACTCACAACTCACAACGCTGGCTTTAGAAACACCGCTTTGCTAGGAAGGATAGCGAAGCGGAACAAATTACGTATTTTAATGGATCCGCCCCTCTTCGGAAGGACGGCGATCTATTCTTAGCAAACTAGTGCAGCATTTTCTAGATAGACATCCCATGAATGTGTTTAGGAATGAGACAGTGATTGAGTTCCTCAAATAAATGAATGAATCAATTGCTACGAAAATTATTGTGACTTGTTAAATACGAATTAATGTGAACAATAAAAAGAGAGGTTACGAAATTGTGGCAACAGGACAGTTGGAAAACGATAGAATCTGTATTAATATCCGAGATGCAGACTTCGAATCGTCCTAATACTTCCTAGGACTTGTCTCCAGTTTATGTTACCTTTTTTCCATAGCTATTGAAATAGATAACCTTACCTCGGCGTTGGCTTTGGTGTGGATAGCAGACAAGCCTCATGACACTAATCACAAATATCCGAAACTAGAGGTATACACAGAGACTTCTAAATTCGCCGGTCCGTTGAACCAAAGTCAAAAACCTATCATGAATCACTCCCTGAATCGCAGAAACTGAAACTTAATAGCTCAATTACAAGCAACCTATATAAGTCCCACAGTAGGGCACAGGCCTTCTCTCAGAGAGAGAATATGGGCTTAATCACCACCGCGGATTGGCGATTTCAAGCGCTGAGATATGTGAATAGCTCAGACACCCAGGTTTCCTCACGATGTTTTCGTTCACCGCTAGCGAGTGGTATTGTGACTATAACTTCACAAATGTACATATCTTAGAAAACAAAGTCATAGGTACATGCCCGCACTGGGAATCGAACCTGGGTCTCCCGCTACCGAGTTTAAAGTATACCACTACTTAGATATAAGAAACTATTTGTAATATCTTTCACCTGGTTGTGCAATAAAGTGTTCTCTATCTCTATCTATCTATCTATCTAACACCGCTCAATACGTATAAATATTTAATAACCTTCCAAATTCTATGCTTAAATGGCTAGATTGGACGTTGCCTGTCTTGAATCATCAACAATAATATCTGACGTAAAGACCTATGTCGGCTAAAGAAAGAAAGGAGAAAGGAAGGAAAACACATTTTACGGTACAATTTTATTAACATAATCTCACGTTTTCTGTTTTGAGGATTGTAACAACAACAACAACAACACAAGAGTTCTGAGTCAACAAAAAATAAAACCGTCTTCATAACGGAAAAATAAAGTAAAAAGTCCATTGGCGTTTACAGAAGCGAGAGAAAGATACCCTTCCAGTATCCTCCTGCACATTCTCAGGTCGCAATTTTCCGTTCCCGTCAACAATCTACGTTGCCGTAACGAATTTAGCGAGGGCACTTAGCCGCCTAATCGCCAGCCCAATTGGGTTATATCAACGTAGAATCATTACCCAATCCCCTCTGCCTTCGCTGCGATCTGCGTTGACGGTGGAATGAAAAGTTTGTGCTGATGGGATTTGGCATTGATTGAAAAGTAAATTTTTTCAATCAATGACAAATCACGAAGATTCCGGATGTCACGGGCTAAAAATGTCGTCACTTTTTTATTGTATTTGTATTGTTGTATTGGCAGGAATTATTTCATTAATATAAAATGAGAATTCGTCTATTCGAATATCAATCCATCAACCGGGCACTAATTGATCAGCTACGACATTGGTAAAGCCAATCCCTACCAAAGGTTTGTTAGATTTCCAAGCACCTCTGGAATAGCAACAGAATTTAATGGCACAGAATTCGGAATTCCTTTCATGAAAGTACATTGAATTAACCGGTGCCTGCGTACGCAGTTACTGAAAATTAAGATAAGATTTTTTTTTCGTCCAAAGTACAAGTATAAATCACTTGCAATATATGGTACATTGGTTTATTGGTATGCGTAGTAATAGTTGCTTGGTATTCACAGTATGCTACAAACCTGTGTTATGAATTTTGTTCACAAGTTGGCGTTGGCTACTAAAACCTAATTTCAGATAAACTTTCTTAATTAGGTATCTACTTTTGCACCTTGGAATGAAAAATCAGTCCGGGATTATAATCTGGGTTGAGGAATAGGGACCCTGTTGTTGTTTACTGTTTACGTGCACAAATTCTCTCAAACTCGAAATTTCCTGTCCAATTTTATGCCTCGCCTTTCTATTTCCTCTGGGTTACCCTTCGTTGTCTATTGTTCTAGCTCTCGTTCCGTATTTGTTATTTTTTTATTTGGCTAATTTATAATCATTTTTTATTATCTTCTTTTAATGTTATTTTTATTAGATATATTGTTGAGCAAACACGTTCTACGAGTTGATGCAATGCAGCAACTTTAAAGGAAGCAAAGAAAGATACATCTTTAACTCATCGATAAAGATAGATGAACCCCCCTCCTGCAATAATGAGACCCAATTTTATGCAATAACTCTGCAAAGTAAGACGAAATGAGCTGGTGGGCGACTGTTAGAGAAAGCAATATCCGTCTGAACGTAGGCGACTGCATAGTGATGTGCGCAGACGTGACAACCATGTCGATTGAGATTGTTGGGAGGTAAAGCAATTCTCAGTCTGTATAATTTTAAATATGGAATCGTTTGAATCTTGATTACTAAATTTACAAAATGAGATTAGACTAATTACGTGTAGAATCAACTTCTCCAATATTCTCCAAAAAGAGAAATGAAGGATCTCCTGGAAGTGTCAACGTGAGGTTGCTTCTGGGAGAGCAAAGGAATGAGGATAGACTATGTTTCTTGAAAGATAAAGCTACCACGGTAGAAATGTAGAGTATTAAAGTTTTAAAAAACAGTTTGAGGTGCTTTGTTCAGTTCAGTTTTAGTATGTATTAAAGTAGATCTGAATAGAATTAAGATTACAAACTAAATTAGCGCATCTGTCGTATTAGGCTTGTCCTGTAAAGATAGTTGTAAGAAATTGAAATAAATAAATAAATTTTAATTTTTTTCCTGATATTAGACGTAATTTTAAGAAACTAATTTCGTTTTTTTTCGATTAATTAAGTTTATCACTATGAAATAATTTTTTGAAATATATAATTTTGTGACGTCACACGGCGGCCCAGCCGTGTAGAATGTCACGCATTTGCGTTAGCATGTGAGTGAGTCAAAGTCAGGAGTCTGAATACTGTCATAAAGCCACAGATTATGTAAAACGTCGAGAGACAGCGGTATGTTTGTTGCACAGATATATTCCAGTATCATGATGTTGTCTACTTTTGGTACATTATTTGTGATGACGCGAACAAATTTATCCATTTTCCAGAATAATGCGTTGGTCTTCCTATAAAACAGCGAGTCCAATCCGTAGGTCAAATAGCCGGGTCAATGTGAAATGATTGAATAAATCAGTGTCCAGGGCGTATGCGAAATCGTCGGTGTTAGCTATACAAATAAAAATAGCCAAGAAACACTGAAAACCACTAAAGCAAATCCACAACAACCAAACGTGATGATCAGTCAAGTCAGTCTGTCCTGTCAGCTTGACAGCTCGATCTGGATATTGTGTTCACAGTATACCTATATATTTTGGTCTGCTGCCTACAGAGTAACCGTCGTATGACGTCACGCAGCAGTTTGATAACAAATTTAAATTTTCGAAAATAAGGCCCATCTTTTGATTTCATTAGCTCTAACATTGAAAATACTGCTATTTGGATAAAAACCTCGAAATGGTTTTCGATTTAGCCTATGTAACAAATTCTTTCTTTCGCGAATTGCCACTAACTGCTGCAATACAATTTTTGGGGACAAACCAATCGAAGCACTTTATTCTCATGGGACGGTCACCGTGCGCTGAATTTCGATCGAGCAAAAAGTAGGCTCACTATCTTTACCGACATAAACGTCCTTTCCGAAGTCCCGTTCGCGCTTTCTTTTCTTTGTTATCGCGGCGAATTTTTATTTGAGCTTTAGATGGAATAAAAGTGGAATTTCTTTAAGCGTTATCTGTTTTGTTTTGCATCTGGTTCATCGGTTATCCGTTTATCAATTAAGCCAGTAGTTAGGATGTTTTTTCCTACAAAGAACATTCAAGATTTAAATTGAACAACTGAGCCAAACTAGGTCACCTAGGTTTGTTTTGTCTTTCTTCTTTAATTTCATTATTCCCCCGAGAAGCTCGGGGCCAATAAATGAAGATACTCTAGAGGAGTCGAGTGGTCAGCTCAAGACCAATTTCTTCCTCTAAAAACTTTAAATGACAAACCTACTTAGCCGCCTACGTCTGGCGCACTCTGGCCAAGAATCAACGAGCTCCTGACTTATTTTTCTGCTGTCCTGTAACTCTTAGGGGAGCATAGGGCCTCATTCACAGATTTCCACCAGGACGGGCTGAAAAAGATCCCGACGCTGATTGACAAAACCCTTCACTATAATGGCGAACCTCGTTTGCCATCGATGCTCTAAGAAGATCTTTTCTATTCAATCGACATGACTCAATCCGGTACTAAAGGCCTGCAAAAGGGCGCGTGGGTAAGGTAACATGATGAAATTTTCCTACTCCCAACAGTCTGCCGTCGATCTGATAGTTAATATAACCACCATACAAGAGCCGTTCCGCTGTACTTACATTGCACGGCACGAGACCATCAGGGTGGTAATACTTGCACAACCCAATTTGTCCGTCGAACCGCGAGTGATCCTTACCGTCAAGCTGTAGAGGTCGTTATTGATCGATCGGTTTAGCTGCAACCGCAAACCGGATTGCTGCACGAAATCGGAATGGATTTGTTTGTGACTCGGTCACTGGATTTGGCCTTTGTGAGTGATTGAAGAAGGTAATTGCAATGTAGCACGCATTTCACGAGGTGAAATGTCCATCAAAAGGTCCAATACTCCGCCAATCTAACGTTGATTTGCAGATTAGCACATCTAAACAGATTTAAATGGATGCTAATCTTACCATACCTAATTCTTCGAGCCCACTCATTAAATCAATTAGCGAAGAGGCAGAAAACGTGCTAATAGACGTTACGAACCTTTCTTGCATGTGGTTGATTCGGGACAAAATAATAAGGCCAAGAAAAAGCATCCAAAAGAGAAGTTCGTGTACCGGGAACCTTTTAAATATCATGAAATTAAATACATTGCAAGGTCACTGAAAGTGTCTCACCATGATTTATCTCGATAATTTTTATTTTTTTATTTTTCTACAAAGTGACTGCACAGTTTGAAGATTGTTAAAAAAAAGTCACACTTTTGCTTATTGGAAGCATAGATACCGAAGAAACGGTTTTTAGGTCCTATCGGTGCGTAACAAGTTGTATAAGCAATTGCCTATAAAGCTTGCTTTCATCACAAATCAAATCTGTACCAATTTTTCAGGTACATTCAGTAGTTTTTTTTTTTTTAATTCGGTCACAAGCCAACTTTTTCACAGCCTGACAATATCGACACGATATGGAAATCTTCTTTCATTTGGTCAAAATACCTCCTACGGTGGCTCATTTTCCCCTCTTCTATTAGGAATTCAGAAATTTATTTCAGCGTTAAGAATTCAATTTCTATTTGTTGAATGTCAAGGTAAACGTGAACTGCTTTTGGGTCGATTCTGTAATGGAAACAAAGGCAGCGAAGAAACTTCGCTAAGACCATCTTCTGTCAAATACTCTTCGGCACTTTTGTTGCATTGACAACTTTAATTACAAGATATATATTGTTATGGAAGCACGTTTCAATTTCGTCCCAGAGGCGATCCTTCTATCTTTCTATCTTGCAGTGATCAGCCCACTTGAGAACAGAAGTAAGAGCGAGCGTAGACATTACCGACCTTGACACCTTTTAGTATGAAGAATGTTGTTGTTGTGATTTGAATTGAATAGGAACAGTCGTGAAGGAGTAATAAGCGTATTGTTTGTCTGGCGGTTTGTATTTATCCTGATGTAAGACGAAAGGCCTTATTATACAGGATGTAACAAATTTCCCAACTACATCTGAAATTGGGGCGTTCTACTCATCAATAGGAAAAAAATATTTAAAGCTGTAAAGCTGTCTCGAATACTATTTATCCCACCAAAACATAAATGTAAAAACTAGCCAACTTCTCGTCTCAAAAAATACTTGATATGTAAGAACTTGCCACGTTCCTTGACTTCGCGCAATTAGCAGAGTTTTGATAAATAAGGAAAACTTGTGGAATTTTTAAATTTTCAGATTATAATTGGTAAGTTTTCATTGTACAACTATTCACCATCTTCTAAAACTTGCCACGTTTGGTGTGTAAATTCAAAAGTCACACAATTTTTCCTTGTTTATCAAAACTTGCCTTCACGGAATTGGCAGTGTTTTCTAGGAGTTTCTAGGAGTCCCATTGTGAGGCACAGACCACTTCTCACAAAGAATATGTACTACAATAATGGGCTTGGTGAAACTAAACGCTGAAACGCTGACCTATAAATGCGGCGGACGTTAATGCATCGTCACAATGGTTTTCTTATTAACGCCTATATGAGCCCATTAATGAGCTCAAGTCTTTTCTAGAGCCCTCCATTGGGGCCTGTAGCTCTTACTGATTTCAAAGAGTAAAACATTATACAAGTTTTGAATTGAAGTGTGAGAAATATCTCAATAAAAAGATAAAAGAAGGAGGAAAAGAATGATGCAAACATATTTCAAAAGAAAGGAATACAAAGTGGTACAAACGCAAACATAATGTTTTATTGCGAAAGTGGCCTCAGGAATACTCGTCGACGGACCCAATTTGTGTAGCATTTACATAATGCCCTGGTGTTTTATGTATTTTTCTGTACAGTAGGGCTTAAGTCACCAGGAACAGTAATGTTGACTTCCACAAAACGGCGCCAATCTTTTATCCGATTGCTCTAAAAAATAATCAAGACTTAGCTTAGAAAATAAACCTACGCTTTCTGTACAAGTGGCCCCGTCAGACTTCAGTATATAAAACCTCGACGTTACTATTACTTTCCCATGTAGCCAAGAGTCTCGTCGGCTTCGCTAAGCTTCGACTAACCGTAATTCACGATGTTGTTTCCCCTCAACATGACTTTTGGCATTTGTTGTTCAACGGTCACGCTAACTGAGCGCATTGGTGAAGAACCTCGAAGCTGATCTAGTGAATTTATGATATTTTTATTGACAAAATGTAGTAAAATGTAGATCAATGCTCGATATTTTCGTTAAGTGCCAGTAAAAGTTCTGCTGTGCCCCAAGGTTTTAGGGGAGTTTTGAAGAATTGAATCTGGGTAAAAAATCTATTGACCTCAAATGTCACTTTAAATAAATATTTGAGGAACATTTGGTCCCGGGTTGAATTTGCGCTGCATTTAGGATAGAATTTAACTTCAAACAATAGTCTAACTAAGCGTACCAAATCCTGAAGTATTCTTATCAATTTAACCGGCAATGCCTTGATAACGTTAGGAATCCGTCAGGATTTGGTGCGCACAATATAGGGGCAGAACACTTTCAGGCTTGCTGCAGCTGTTATGCTGCACCGAGGGTTCCGTTCAGTAGGTACTTACATATTATAAATAGTTCAGCCGATTCCTGAACTCTTTTTTTCTTTTTATATTTGTGGATGTCCAGGGAAGTGCGAGTCAGACTCGCCCACCGAAGGGTTCCGAACAAATTTGTAGTCTCGCAGTTTTTTCCGAGTTTTCCACGGACTTCAAAGAACAATTTTTTATCATTTAATTAAAAATTTATACAATGCATGTATGCATGTAAATTCATACTGCGCTCGCCAACCCGCCTGCCAAGCGTGGTGATTTGGTGATTATATCAAAACCCTTCATGGTTAGGAAAACCATGAAGGAAGCCTATTTCCCGCAGTGGGCGTCAAATGGCTGAAATGAATTAAACATGTATAGTTTCAGATTTTTCCCTGTACCTGTAGCATAAGACTTTAGTACTTGCCAAATTTCATAGTTCTCGGTCTACGGAGGGTACCCTATAAATTTTAATTCCCTTGAGCGTCGAAATATACGTTACTTGCAGCATAATCTTTTTATAGCATAAGCCGCATCTTTTTTTACGTTAACTTAGAAGTTTGATTTTTTCACAGCTTCAAGGGACTGTAGACCGGAGTATATGGTTTCATTAGTAATTTCAACTCGATAACTCCACGCGCTCCCGAATAGAGGCTGTTAACAGATAGACAGACGGACGGGCGGACGGTTTCGTTTTTTCCTTTTGAGGTACGGAAACCTAAAAACAAGCCAAGTGCCAGTCAACATTAGACACAAATATCGAGAAAAACGGCCAAAAATCACGTTTGTTGTATGGAAGCCCCCGTTAAATATTTATTTTATTTTAATTTAATTATTTATTTTTGAATCGAATATAGAACTAAATTATCTGTAAATATTTCAAGCGTCTACCTGTTGCCTTTATTAATACCGAGCAAAAACGGCAAAAAAACCCTTCTAGTACAGAACCCTAAAAAGGGAGTATTTCATAACCCCATCGTCATCCGGCGGGTCCGAAATCCTAAGACACTTTTAATAAGCGCGTCAGAAGTTCCATCCTGAATGCATCAGGACATCGATTTTCATTATATTAATAATTTTTTTATGTTATTTTTGACAAA
Source organism: Yponomeuta evonymella (assembly GCA_963969515.1). NCBI lineage: Eukaryota > Metazoa > Arthropoda > Insecta > Lepidoptera > Yponomeutidae > Yponomeuta > Yponomeuta evonymella. The sequence continues at coordinate 2,988,827 of OZ018366.1, read as the reverse complement.
TATATATTTTTCATTATATTAAACAAATATTATGCAATGCGGCGGCACTAGGAATTAGGGAACATCAGTGGCAGAAGGAAAAGGCATTATAGGGTGTTTGTAAAAAGCGAACTTTCCTGCCTTTCGTCTCAAGGGTCGGGACATTCACCCTTCAGAGTTCACACCGATGATTCTGTGTTCAAGCTTCAGGGATATCTACACGTCTGTATTTTATTTCTGTATTTCTCGCCGATTTATTCGATATTCTACGACTCGGTAGACGCAGCGTAGGACGCCCGTCGACGTGCTGAGTCGGCGCGATGACCTTAGGGGATTGCAGCGAGAGGATGAGAGCTTCAACTAAATATAGAAAAACGCAGTGGTGATTGTGGACACCATCCAGGCCACATTTATGGTACCAAAACAAAGCGTTTTCCCTCCCAAAGATTCTGTATGTACCCAACTACCAAAATACCTTGTTTAGCAAAAAAATTATCAGAACATATTTTTTGAAATCAGAGAGAAAAATTTCAGGAACTGACTCGGCGTCCGGGCCATGGCCGGGTCAGTTCCGGGCGGGCTAGTGGAAAAAACGCCCAAAGCGTCTTCAAAATAAACTTTCTATCAGAACCGTCAACTTATGCAAAATGATTTTACCGAGTCGCAGCCAAAAAATCTTTCAGCAAAAACGCAATCGCGGGCCACACTTTGAGGCGAACACTTGCAAAAGTGTTTTGCTTTGCAAATACATCTCCGAAGCCGGAAGGCGCGGAGTTCTCTCGAGTTTAAGCTTATTTACACGTAAGCTTCAAAATAATGGAGCCTAATGACTGAATGTATGAATAATTGATGATTTACCAAAAAACCGCTTTTCCGGCGTCTTCGTTTCTTATCTTAAGGTCAATAATGTTTAACAAGTGAAACTAGCTAGAAATAGAAATAACAAATAATTTATTTACTTACAGCCAATAACGTCTATAATTTGCTCATTTGGCTGCTATCTAACATTTTTAATCATTGCAAAAAAATCAGTACACGTTTGATAAATGTCTGATCTGGAGGATTGAGAGATAATAAAAATACGGACCTTCAAGACATATTTTCTAATTCGGCACTTAGTTTTTGATTGAGAAAATTTTATACTAAAATTAATAATTTTAGTGACAACTATTCTTCATCAAAAACTTTAGTTCAAGTCGAACCACTTTCTTAAATTTGGTTTAGACAGCATTTAACTAAAATTCTTCATACAAAAGTCGATTTAAATGGCGACTTAAGTGACATTTAAGAAGTGGTGCAATTCAAATACTTTTTTAAGTATAGAAAACAAAAATCTATTTAAAATGTCCGTAATTTTATTATACAGGGTGTCCCAAAAGGTTACGTAGCTGGGAAGGGGGGTGATAGGGGTGGTCACAAGGGTCACCAGAAAAATAAAATAAAAAATCCCCTCTGGGTATTTAAAAAAATAAATGGCATTTTTTAAAAAACTAAAAATGTTACACCTTGTGAGCCTATTTTGCTAACTGTACCTACAAATATTGCTGTATTTAAAAAAAAAGCTGTTATGTAATCGTCAATAACCCTTTATCAAATTGAAATAAAAAAAACCATACATATCTAACCAAGATTTTAAAGAAAATTAAGTTCTTGTCCAGTCAAGGACTTAGTAATTACGATTTCACTCAACTTCCTCCAAGTGTACTGAAAAAAAAAAGTACTATGCAACTCCGGCGAGTAACTTAAATAGATAGGTAATTTTATTGCCATTCCAAAATGGTATAACACTTATTTAAAAAATTCATACTAGGACATTTAAAAATAATTTTCGGGAACAATACCCCTGTAAAACAAAACATATCAATAAAATGATAGTCTCAAATTCGTACGCAAATACATTTTTAAATGTCTATTCTGTTCCTTTGATGTTACTGACCGTTATAATTCTCAAGATTGGAGTACAGACATACCTCAAACACTCAAGTACAGTCTAGGCCAGATCAACAGATCTACGCGAAAGTTGTAAAAATATGGAGTTTGATCTGGCCTACTCTTTACAAAAGCAAATATTAGTTGAAATAAATGGCTTACTTATCCATCTTAAAGCACATAAAATTAATTCCTTGAACAGGCAGGTACCCCTATCGTACCGTTAGTCATGCGCGAGAACAATGAAACCAAACAAAACAAGTTTGGTGAGTGAGAGAGACAGGTAGATACAAGGAAGAGAAAAAGTAGGTGTGCTATCTTTGGTTAGTCAAATAGTCGGTCAGTACATTAAGCTCTCTCGTTTACTGCGCATCCTTTGTATTCGTTTGTGTTCATTTTGTACTAACAACTTTGCTTCGCTTTCTGGACTTGATTATTTCTTTGTGATTTGGACATTGTTTGTGATTTCTTCCAACGACCCGGCTTTCTCAAGGACTAAAGTGTGTGATACAGTGCCATCATGCCACCCACGTACACTCCACAAGAATATGCGAACATGCATCTCATTTACGGCGAATGTAGATGTAATGGCGGTGCTGCAGCAAGACTCTACCGAGAAAGATATCTGAACGCCGCACGTCACCCGGATTGCCGTGTTTTCGTCAATGTCCACCGACTATTTTCTGAGGGTCGATTTCCACATCAAGCGGTTAATGAAGGCAGACCTCGGTTCGATGTAGAAGATGAAGTGCTTCAAGCCGTCGCAGACGACCCGAGTACTTCAGTTCGGGCAATTGAAGCAAGTACAGGTGTACCAAAAAGTACTGCTCATCGCATATTGCAAGCTGAGAAGCTTCACCCGTACCACGTGCAACGCGTACAGGGTCTATTACCACGCGATTATCCTGCGAGACTTGCATTTTGTCGTAGGATGTTGCGCATGCATAGGGAGGACCCTCAATTTTTCAATAAAATATTGTGGTCCGACGAGTCAACTTTTAAAAAGGACGGATACATGAACCTACACAATTTACACGAGTGGCACGTAGAAAATCCCCACCTACTTAGAGAAGATCGGTCCCAATATTGTTTTAAAGTGAACATGTGGACCGGAATACTAAATGGTAAAATAATCGGACCCTTTGAGCTACCTGAGGCACTGACTGGCGAGGCGTACTTACACTTCTTACAAAACGAATTACCAAATCTATTGGAAGATGTGCCGCTGGAAACAGTAAGGAATATGTGGTTCCAGCAAGATGGGTGCCCAGCACATTATGCGCGTTTTGTAAGGGATTGACGAAGAATACCCTGGTAGGTGGATGGGAAGGGCCGGTGCTATAGCGTGGCCAGCTCGTTCACCGGATTTAAACCCGTTAGATTTCTTTTACTGGGGTGCTATAAAAGAAAAAGTTTATGGAAAACCCATCAGGGACTTGGCTGATTTGAGGGCGAGGATCACAGAGGCTGCGGAATCAATTAACAATAGAAGATTTGCTCGCCATATCTCCCGCTTTTTTAAAATTTTTTTAAAACGATGTAGGGCGTGTATTTATGTTGGTGGTAGACATTTCGAGCATTTTATTTAAATAAATAATTACAATTTTGTTTTATTTTCGAGTTTCATTTAAAACCGCAACTGTAATGTACAGTCTAAGACACGGTAAGCTGTGACCGTTTTGAAACTAATTAAACAATCTTTTCTTTTCAAATTTAATGTGGTCTAACTTGAACTGAAGAGACCGGTAAATTGTTTGTTTCTTGGATCTTAGCCTTTAGGTACAGGTGTTTAGTATTGGTTTTTGTCGGACCATTATGTCACTGCCTATGATGTTTGTTTTTACTAGCTACCTTCACGGGTTTTTGCTATCGATTTATTTGTCGTACATTGTGTAATCTTTGGTGTTTAAATAATTTGCTTGATAATCGTTTGACAAATGTTTTAATGTCCCCTCTTGTCCTGTGGTCTTAATATTGTATAGTTACGTACGTATATGTATACCGATCCCAAGCTGTGGCGTAGGGCAGGGCAAGAGGTTGTGAGATTGTTAAAAATTGATGTTGGCAAGAAAGTTGTTAATTGTGATTTGATGTGAATACTCTCATACATTGTATGTAACCTTATGGGTAAGTAGCTTACTCCTTAGAATTTTTAGCTAGCCTAATGTTTGCTTAATCTCTGTACATTGGTGTGATGCCCGACAGATAGTCTAACCGACTTCGACTTTGCACGGGCGAAGTTCGGATCATTGGCGAAGGACGCGGACGAAAAATTTCCCTTCTAAGAACATCCCGAATGCGCGGATTTTGTTCAAGTTGTCTGCCGGGTATTATACTATAGTACTCATAGTATTTCAGACTGAATTTTTTGGCCAATTTTTCTTCCGAGAGTCTGAGTGTACTAAACTATTACCCTAAATTAAGAAAAAAATATTACTCACTATACCTCACACACATACACACACCCACACACACCCTCACACACACACACACACTCATCATAATACACTATACATACATAGATACGGTAATACCTACCTAGAAAATAAGTTGATTAGCATTTAGACCAACATTAGATAAATCGTCCAAGTGTGGAGGAGCGGAGCTTCCTGATACAGGTATTTCCATACTTAAAAGGAAGTTCTTGCCCGATTATGTCACTATAAGCCTTTTGTAAAGTAAATAAACGATTTATTTATTTATTATTATTTATTATTATTATTATTATTATTATTATTTGTTATCACAGCTTACCTAGTCTTAGACTGTACAGGGTCTATGGCCTATACAGAAACGATGATGAAGATTACCAAAAATATTTTGGGGATGAGCTGAAACTATTAATAAATAAGCTACTTTTAGGGTCGAGATCAGCTGGATAAGCCAATCAAATCCATCAACTTTTGCTTTCGTACAGACTAGACAAGATGGAGCTTGATCCTTTACAACTTTCGCGTACTTGAGTAAATGCAGTAAAGGTTATTTTCCCTGTCATATGGTAAAGCTTGATCTGACCTAGACTGTACTTGAGTGTTTGAGGTATGTCTGTACTCCAATCTTGAGGATTATAACGGTCAGTAACATCAAAGGAACAGAATAGACATTTAAAAATTTATTTGCGTACGAATTTGAGACTATCATTTTATTGATATGTTTTGTTTTACAGGGGTATTGTTCCCGAAAATTATTTTTAAATGTCCTAGTATGAATTTTTTAAATAAGTGTTATACCATTTTGGAATGGCAATAAAATTACCTATCTATTTAAGTTACTCGCCGGAGTTGCATAGTACTTTTTTTTTTCAGTACACTTGAAGGAAGTTGAGTGAAATCGTAATTACTAAGTCCTTGATTGGACAAGAACTTAATTTTCTTTAAAATCTTGGTTAGATATGTATGGTTTTTTTTTATTTCAATTTGATAAAGGGTTATTGACGATTACATAACAGCTTTTTTTTTAAATACAGCAATATTTGTAGGTACAGTAAGCAAAATAGCCCCACAAGGTGTAACATTTTTAGTTTTTTAAAAAATGCCATTTATTTTTTTAAATACCCAGAGGGGATTTTTTATTTTATTTTTCTGGTGATCCTTGTGACCACCCCTATCACCCCCCTTCCCAGCTACGTAACCTTTTGGGACACCCTGTATATCAAAGCCTCGTTAAAATCACTAAAAATTATAGATTGTGCGAGCTTCTACCTCGGTAGTCGACTGACTCGTTGGTCTAGCCGTTAAGGCGCTTAGTTACCAAAACGGAGGTCGTGGGTTCGATTCCCACTGGGGGCCGCCGTACATTTGTACAAATGGCCTCAGTCTGGCTGGGTCTATTTTCATGTTTGTGACGTCCTTACCTGGCTACCATAGCACAGGGTATCCTAGTTTGGGACCAGGTCAAGTGATTGTATTGTGTGGTAGTTATTATTATTATTCTGTCTCAGCACGGCCGACGTAAAAGCCAACTTAAGATCTATTTTAGCGTAAGACGTTAATTCAGCCAATGTGAGCTCGGTTCGCTCGCGAGTCTTAAGCTTCGGTCACATACAGCGACTAGTTGCAGCGAGAATTCGCTGCCTGCCTGTCATATACAGCGAGTTCTCCACGGGTATTTCGACACTGAGTGGGTGTCGCAGCAAGTAAAATTGAATAAATGCTCAATTGTAGTCGCGGCGACTTCAACTCGCGGCGAGTGTATCAACTCGCGGCGAGTGTATCAACTCGCGGCGAGTGTATCAACTCGCGGCGAGTGTATCAACTCGCGGCGAGTGTATCAACTCGCGGCGAGTGTATCTACTCGCGGCGAGTGTATCTACTCGCGGCGAGTGTATCAACTCGCGGCGAGTGTATCAACTCGCGGCGAGTGTATCTACTCGCGGCGAGTGTATCTACTCGCGGCGAGTGTATCAACTCGCGGCGAGTGTATCAACTCGCGGCGAGTGTATCAACTCGCGGCGAGTGTATCAACTCGCGGCGAGTGTATCAACTCGCGGCGAGTGTATCTACTCGCGGCGAGTGTATCTACTCGCGGCGAGTGTATCAACTCGCGGCGAGTGTATCAACTCGCGGCGAGTGTATCAACTCGCGGCGAGTGTATCAACTCGCGGCGAGTGTATCTACTCGCGGCGAGTGTATCTACTCGCGGCGAGTGTATCTACTCGCGGCGAGTGTATCTACTCGCGGTGTATCTACTCGCGGCGAGTGTATCTACTCGCAGCGATTAGCCTGTTACACACAGCAAATACTCGCGGCGAGTAGGCACTCGCAGCGATTAGTGGCTGTGTGTGACCTAAGCATTACAAAACGAGAACTTTGTGGTTTCGACTCCCATCGGGAAACCGCATCATTAGTAGCATACGTGTATGAAGTGCTGTTCCTAGTTTGGTTACCATAACGATCGACGGCTTAAGGCCCCGTACTGCGCGCATCTTCAAAGGACTAATTGACATTGATTACCTTGATAAATAATTTTATTAAAATTAATATAAATATAACTGTATTTGCGAGAAACCTATCATAGAAAAAAAACATTAAACTAAGGGTAGTTCGATATCTCCTTCAATATCTCCTATCAGTTAATTTCAGTGAAAGAGAATTGGATAAATCACCGTGTAAGAGACTTGGATGACACCGACTTAAGTTGAAATGTATTTTCAGTTCCAAACCTGTTCAACACGATCGTTGAACAGGTTTTAAACTAAAAATAGATTGCATTTAAGTTTCCAAATATCTTGGCACAAAAATCTGGCTACTTAAAAAAATTAATAATATCTACAGAGAGACGAGACGATATTGTCAAACAAACCTCACGACTTGCCAAGGCGAAGATCGCTCCAGCAGAAAATGGGTCAAGCAGTCACACAGCTGACACCTAAATCGCCCGTTCCTAAAGACAACCTTTCATCAGATAGCGTTGCTGTGGCAACCTGCCAATGCCATGGTTATCCTCGGTAACATATTACCTTATGACCTGAGCTTTCCTACAAATAGTTTGGCAGCTAGTTAAGCCAGAAAGAAAACAGTCAGGCGAGACGTCGGTGACAAATGGCTTTGAGTTCAAAGAGGCGTGTGGCAACATGGAGATCATGGGTTGACTGGAAATTCATTGACACAGAACGACAGGTTACCGGTTGCCAAAACCACTATGTATGTCTATCTCTCACCAACATATGCGTGAAAGGAGCATCCCCGAAAGACGTAATTACCGAGCCCCATACTTCTGGTGCATCTTGGGTTACCATCAGCGAGCTCCTCTCCCTGATCAAATTGGCAAATACTTAAATGGCAAAACTAATTTGCTACGGATATGCTAAGAAAAAGAACGACAGTTTAGAGAGATAGATAGATAGAGAACACTTTATTGCACAACCAGGTGAAAGATATCTAAGTAGTGGTATACAATTGGCGGTCTTATCGCTTAGAGCGATCTCTTCCAGAGTAGTTACCAACGAATGATACACTCGGTGTCAGCTATGAAAGTTCTGTCACGGTTAGTTCCGGCGTTATTTTCTAAGTTACGTAAATATGTACATTTATAAAATCATTACTAGTTTAAATTACATACATTTGAAAATGCATGTGAACCGAGAAGGCTAAATTTTGGATATTACGTCTTTCAAAATTTTAATAGTAGATTGTTAACCAAGGGCTGTATGACATCAATTGCATACGAGGTTTTTGGCGCCCGAGCGCAGCGAGGGCGCTAATTAGCCCGAGTACGCAATTATTTTGATGCTTACACCCGAGGTAAACACTCTGCTTTACATATCGATTGTGAGGTAAGTAAAAAAACAAGAAAGCAGGACTTTTGAGAAAGAACTCCAAAACACGAAAAAAATTTACTTTCGCGCCTAGCTAGTCGCCTGACTTTTTTACTCTTCACGATTTTATGGCACGCAAGCGCGTCAAATCGTGCTGGCCAGTTTGATTTTTAAATCGATTTCAATTAACATACGATGTGACTGCGAAACAAATAGTTCGATATTTAAAATAAACTCTTCATAAATTCTAATATAAATTGTCTCGATTCCGATTCGAGTAAATAATCGATACCGAAAAAAATATATTAACTTTTAATAGTAGATTATGCATTAAGGGGATAAAGCAGTGTATTATGTCTCGGGCGATATTTTGAACCCCAAGGACGAGGGATCCTAGGTTTAACTCACGAGCGAAGCGATGGAGTTACAGAGTTAACTCCCGAGCGAAGCGAGGGAGTTAAAGCTAGAATCCCGAGGCCGAGGGGTTCAAAAACGCCCGAGACAAATACACTGCTTTATCCCCAAAATGCATACTCTACTTTATATAAACACTGCGAGGCAATAAAACATAATACAATTAAAAAGAAAAAGTTTTCATTCTAATTTTGTATAAATTCTTCTTGGTGTAGGGCTCTATGAAAAGTTTATATTCTAATCTTGACGTTTGGTCATGGATTGCAAGGAGCTCGTATATTCAATGTTGATTGCATTCCAAATTCAAATGTCATAATTCCCTAGGGGATTATGAAATTCAGTACATTTATAATGACCCGGCTAGACCATAGGACACAAATGACTTGCTTTAAGTTGAGTTTTCATGACACATAATATGCCATTGACGAGCAGGTGTTATATAAAAAATATTCTTCTTGCAGTATGAGTATGACAGTTCTTTTTTCAAATTCCAAAACCTATGCTGTAATGTTAACATTACATGGTATGTTTTGAAACCTATGCTGTAATGATATCCTTACACCCCGGCATTCAGGGAAGTAAGTGACTACTTACAGAGCAAGATATATGTAAAGTAATTTTTTTTCCTATCTCATCGGAAAACAGAGTTATTGTGAAAAAACTGACCCTTTTTTCAAGATAGCGGAAAATGCAAATAGGAAATATTGGTCGACAAATTGAAGTTAAGCTTTTCCAGACCCAATACCCAAAATTTAGCCATCTCGGTTCACATGCATTTCTAAACCGTCTTCAGAATAATAATGTGTAATTTCATTTGACGACCACGTGGCGCAGCGGTAGTGCATCTGCACACTATGCGAGAGGTCCCGGGTTCGAATCCCGGCTGGAAATTTAAAAAAAAACCCCAGGTCTTGGACGTTTACATGTTTGTCGTTGTCGTTGTTTCTGGTTCCCACGACACAGGGTATCCTAGTGTGGGGCCAGAAGCAATGTATGTGCCTGTATGTAAATGTTCATGTTCATGTTCATCCGTATGTATGTAAATATAATTATGTGTATATCACTATAAGTATGTATGTATGTAGTATTTTTAATTATAATTATTTATTTTATTATCTTTGTATATTAGTATTATTATAATAATTCTACATAATGTTTAATTTGAAAGGTAATTAAGTACATTAAAATATCATTACACCGTTTGGCACTACCCCTACGCATTCCACGTCATCTGTTGGCTGGCTAAAAAAGAATACTATTTAGTATTCATCATCATCATCATCAGCCATTTGATGCCCACTGCAGGACATAGGCCTCCCTCGTGGTTTTCATAACCATGAGGGGTTTTGCCATAATCGCCACGCTTGGCAGGCGGGTTGGCGATCGCAGGATGCGGTTGGAATCTCAGGTAGACGCTGCTGCCCGTCTTGGTTTGAATCTGGTAATTGATTTCCTTAGTTGCATTCTACGACATCATCATCATCATCATCATCATAAGCCTATGCTTGTCCACTGCTGGAGATAGGCCTCTCCTATTGCACGCCACTGAGCACGGTCCTCGGCTATTCTCATCCAGTTCTTGCCAGCCGCCCTGCGAAGGAAATGGAGTGATGCTATTCTTAATCCGGCGCCACACGGAATTTTTATTTAGTATTTAGTATTAAGCCCGCCAATTGTACATTTTTTTCTGGTACAATAAAGAATTTTAATAATAATATGATGAATTTAATATACCACGCGCCTATTGTGATGGAAAAAATGTGAGGAAAGTTGAAATTGTGTAGCCTCAGCGTTGACAGCGTTGATCCGCGGAGGAGACGCGAGACGATTAAGCCCACAATCTCCCTTTGGAAGTAATTATATTATTATACTATACGTACTACCGAAAACTTAAGCACCCACGCAAATGTAAGAAAAGACAAGCAAATAAGTGACAACTACAAATAAAGACCAATGGGAGCGACTTAACAACTGACAGATAAGAGAACCAGCCTCTATACGCGTTTCAGCCAGGAGGATAAGCCCAAGACATGTCTTCGAAGATTACGAAGCTTTGTAGCGAACATACAGTTTGGTGTTCCCGGAGGATTTTCGCGTTTTCTTTTTAGGTTTACGTACAGCTGATTATAAAAGGGCATATTATAACCCTTGAATCTACTCTTATAGCTAAGACTAGGGCAAAACTACAGATAGGGTAAAAAATTGGTTCTCTCTCAGACTTTACAAGAAAATCTAAACGAAATCTGAATTTTTGTGTTATGTTGCTGTATCGCATCTCAGTATCGACAATGGATTAAAATAAGGATTTTACTGTTACCAGGCAGCCGAAAATACAATCAATCATCATCATCATTAGCCACAAGAAGTCCACTGCTGGACATAAGCCTCCTCCATGGATTTCCAATAAGACCGGTTGGAAGCGGCCTGCATCTAGCGCCTTCCTGCCACTTGGATGAGGTCATCTGTCCATCTTGTGGCCCGTCGTCCTACGCTGCGCTCGCCGATATGTGGTCTCCGTTCGAGAACTTTTCGGCCCCATCGGCCATCAGTTCTGCGTGCTATGTGCCCCGCCCACTGCCACTTCAACTCACTAATCCGCTGGGCTACGTCAACGACTTTTGTTCATCTACGGATCTCATAATTCCTGATTAGATCTCGCAGAGAAATTCCGAAAATACAATAACGTGCAGGAATCCCTTTACTTTTTACTTCTTACGGCGAACGCTATCGATCGATCCCATTTCCACGGGCCCCAGTCCCTAACGGTCTTTATAGTTATTGGCTTGGCGTCAGACTCAACGACTGTTCTTCCGATAGTGTCACTCATTTATGATGCACGTGGTTTGTTTGTCAATGTAATGAATATGGATGAAGCATGTCAGGCGTGTATCGGTCTATGTCTACCTCTCAAAGAAGTACCTATGGTGTACGAACTAATTGCACCATGCATAACCTTTTTTGGCTTTGAGCAAAATTCAGATAAAGAGTCTCTATTTTCCGGAAGTTTTTTCATACTTTTCTTCTTCGCGTCTACTTATTTGTTATTTTGTAATACTTTAAGAACGTGATGTTATTATTTGTCAATGCAATCATTGAAATCAATTGAAATTCCCTTTGTCATTATCATCGCAGTAATCATAGCCTTAATCACCGCAATCGTCCTTATCACTTCTGTGTATCAATAATACTGAGTAAAAGACCTCGTGGATTTATTTACTTTTCTGAACCCAGCAGACAGCAAGAAAACTCCTTTGTTAACCCTTTAGGCAGGTATATGGTATGAATGTAAACACGATACGGCGGGCAAACCAACCACTCTTGGGATGCAGAGACTTATCGGTTGACTGCCGTGATACGCAGCGAGTCAGTCGCTGGAGTACTTGAGTGGGCTGATTGCATGCACATAAAGCTAGATCCTTGAGATCTCTTGAGGATAGTAGCAGTTTCATGGAATATGTACGAGGTTTTAGCATTGTCGTCAGATAGCGTGCTTTGAAATGGAAACGTCAATTTCACGAATTCACTTTTCTGTTTTCGGCCATGTGGCGCCGGATTAAGAATAGCGTCCATTTCCTTCCGTGGATGTCGTAGAAGGCGACTAAGGACATCAATTACCAGGAGGCGGGCGGCAGCGTTTTCCTGAGATTCCAACCGCATACCGCGATCGCCAATCCGCCAGCCAAGCGTGACGATTATGGCAAAACCCCTCATGGTCATGAAAACCACGAAGGAGGCCTATGTCCTGCAATGGGCGTCAACTAGCTGATGATGATGATGATGACTTTTCTATTAAGAGAATACAGTCCCTTTTGTAACACGGCACTACAAAAGAAGAATAACAATTCTCATTGTCTTTGCAAGTTCCTAAAACGGCCTGTAATGTAGCGATATACGATTGGGTTTCTATTTCCAATTGCATCAGCTCAAATTCGTTTCAATGTTGCCGGTAGGCCACCCTCAGGCACGGAACTAGGTTTTTATTTACAGTTGTGATCAGGTTAATGGTAAGTAACACTTATAAATAACAGTTACACGTTTAACCACAACTATAAATAACAGTTAATATGTGGTCGTTTCCCTAAATCGATATATATCCCACTGTCATCTTCTTTCAGTCCTGACCATCCTAAGTTTGCCTAGAAGAGATCGCTTTTAGGGATATGACTGCCAATTTTATACTCCTAACTAGACATTAAGCACCTATGTCTGTAAATTACTGGTGCAATAAAGAGTTATCTATAATAATAGTTACCTCGTCCCATGATTGACTTTTTCAGACAGACTGTGCTGGGATCCTTCTTAGTACATTTTAAATTAAAATCATATTCAGGCCATCTGAGATTTGCAAACGAAAGTTTTCCACAACCCTCTATTAGTCATATCGTAATTACTGATTCGGACTCGCTCCAGTTACACCAAAACATACGGTTTGCCAGTATCGTTCCGCCTCGTCGTTCATTCTCAGTATCACATCCAGAATCATTGGATAACCCGCGGCTTGTTTAAGCCTGTGTACGCGGCAAAGGTTAAATAACAGTGGCTTCATGAATATGCAACGACATGCCACCGTGACGTGGTCGCTCCCAAAGATGTAAACTTATGTGAAGTCTCTTTCTTTACAGAGACATGATACACTGTATTCCTGTTAGTGTTTCACGCTTGTGTGAGTTTATGTGGTCACCTGCTTTCTCCGTACCTCTACTAAGGTCACCACGTGTTTCTGTTCTCGGTTTTTTTTTATCCAATGGACTGTCTGAAATAAATTCAGTTCTGATCTGAGCGGAGTTTCATTGTTACTTTCTCCAATACAGACCCACTAGATTTGGATTGTGCCTACTTCAGGTAGCCCACATGCCTCCCACTACAGGGCACAGCCTTCTCTCAGAGAGAGAGAGAGAGAGAGTATGATGGCCTTAATCACCACGCGTGCTAACCGCGGATTGGCAATTTCAAGTGCTGAGGTATGCGAACACCTCAGACACTCAGGAAAAAGAATAATACTCTTTCAGGTTTCCTCGTTTAAAAGTCTATTACTCGTATGTGGATCAACTAATTAATCGATAAACTATATAGTAGATCTGATTCGGACTCCCGGTTTTTCGGCAGTCTTGTTCGGACCATTGCCACTTCAATTAGCTAATAACTACTAGATATTAAGTAGAGGACAATTTTTAAAACCTACTCGGGGCTGCAAGTGATGTAAATTGCTTCGGCCAGATGTCGCTGCCTGTACGTAATACAGAGAAGTTTGTAAAGGGGCTCGAAATTTCGCCGATGCCTGCACTTGCACATTAACTCAGTTGGGAGAGCGCTGGCACGGTTAGCCAGAGGTCGCGTGTTCAAGTCCCGGCATGGGTGGAATTTTTAGCCTCTAAATAGGTTTTTAGATATTTAATGCCTTATATCTTTATAAATTACTGGTGTGCAATAAAGTGTTATCTATCTATCTATCTAATGTTGAGTATTTAGACCACTTCATACGCATCATCAATAATGATATTCAAAGCACGTAAGAACGGCATACAATAATACAATACCTATGTATTATATTGTTCTGGTACAAAAACTATACTCTCGTTCGTTGCATAATTATTGACACAGTTGTTTGAACCGGCATCGCTCTGGCACAAAATTAATACAACAGAAGGATCAATTTGGATCAATATTAAGCCTAATATTCCCGACGTTTTGTCACCACGTTTTGTAGCCACGGGTGAGTCACTACATAAAACCTTAGAGCCTAACTCAAACAATTTTTTTTTTTGTAAATCTGGTTATTATATCGTAATGATACTCTTTCTTGCCCTAATCCGTGCTGAGGTCAATTTCTAAAAACCTATTTAGAGACTTAATATTCCACCCACGCCGGGACTTGAGCCCGCGACCTATGGCTAACCGTTCCAGCGCTCTCCCAACTGAGCGTACGCACGCACATACTACTTCTCCTAGTTTAAGAGTTACGCTCTTATTTATAAAAACTCGATTTTTAAAACACTTCAAAAACGCCGATTAAAATTGTCTCTGGTGGAGAGTTAACAAAGAAAAGATGTGGCCACAGATTAAATAAACAGAGTTTTACATTGGTTTTAGAGTAATCGCGTTTTTATAAATAAGACCGTTACAGTTTAACTGCCTTATGTACATTCTCAAACTAATTATTTGTAATACGATTATGTTTTATGTACCTATACTTTTTTTGCATATACATGCAAATAAACTATTTTCAATGAATTTGAATAGTGCTTGTAAATTATTTTCATTTCATTTGTCCTAATCGTACTAGTCCGGTTTATTTTTAATACACATTACCCGCCGTTAAAGAATTTCCGGACAGTAGTGGGTGGCAAATCCCAAAACGAAACCGATAAAAACTATTCGCATTCCGGTCTAGTTTCCGGTCTTTGGTCAGCAAGTGCTAAAATCCGTTAAGATAACAATATAGCAGAGTATACTGGCCCCCCTGTAGGGCATAGGCCTTCTCTCAGACAGAGAGTATGGGCTTAATCATCACGCGTGCCCACCGCGGATTGGCGATTTCAAACGCTGTGGGCTGTGGTATGTGAACACCTCCGGCACTCGAGTTTCCTCGTTTCTATGTTTTCTTTCAGTCTTTATTTAAGTCCGATAGCAGTTGTTTCATACAATCTGTAACCTGAAGAAGGTCCGATGATGTCAATAATAAATAACTATATTAAATAACTGATACAGCTAGGTAACTGAGCAATCGAAGATTTGCAAGTCAGCCAAGTTTCCAAACCAAAGTCGAATTCGATTTGCTTTTCGATTAGACCAAAATCTTGCTCAAAGAACAAAAAAACTTGCCAAAAAAAAAGAAGTGCAGGCAACGCTACTTTTATCGCCTGGAGGAACAAAAATCGCCTTTTATCAGAATGTACGCACGATGAACTCATATATATTGGAAAACCGATAAATCAAGCCAATTTAAATTTTATTTCTTCTCCATCTGGACAAAGACCTTTCCCAGCAGACATCTTAATGTCTTTAGCAATTACCTTATCGCACGAATACAAGGGACGGCTGTGATACCAACTAAACTACAATAGACGTCGGAGCAGATAACTAATCTTCATTAAGTGGCGTAGCAAGAGTGGGCAAAGGAGAAACACTCGGGAGAATTCCTGCGAAATTAGTTAGATGCCGTTGTACGGTGAAACACGGCTACAAGTGGCTCTCCTTATAATAAAGTCTAGCACGCATCGCAATCGGTGGCGAGCCCGAAAGTAATGCATCATCATCAGCCATTCGACGCCCACTGCAGGACATAGGCCTCCCTCATGGTTTTCATAACCATGAGGGGTTTTGCCATAATCGCCACGCACGGCAGGCGGGTCGGCGATCGCAGTATGCGGTTGGAATCTCGGGAAGACGCTGCTGCCCGTTTCCTGGTAATTGATTTCCTTAGTCGCCTTCTACGACATCCACGGAAGGAAATGGAGTGATGCTATTCTTAATGCGGCCCCACACGGAACATAACGGGACATAATTATTATGTATTATTTCAGTAGGATTTCTCACTTAGAACAATGACCTTGTAAAATCGGCCACCTGATTGAGTACATTTTATGTTCGATACACCTAGGTACAGTATACGCATAGATTCGTGATCGAGCAACATAGTCAGGCAAGCCGGGCTTTTGGTTCGCCCCTGATCGCAATCGCTTGTTCTGGTGGGCGAGTCTCAATAGGTCCCGTAGAAAAGGGGGTTTTATCTGGTTTACAGAACTAACACCTTCATCAGCGTAATTTTCAATGAATTTTGTACGAGGTTTTTCTTTTATAAGTTGGTCGCCTATTGCTCGACTTGTAAAGCCTACTGAGCCGTGATAGTTTTCCTTTTAAGTTCATTATGTGTGCTACTGCCCTGATTTTTTTCACGTTTCTACATTAAACCGTTTAGCCAGGAGAGGAGGGGACGCCCCACTCGGACAAAAAATTGCGCTTAATATTTCGCAAAGGGGACCCTAAATCAAAAAATTATCTTAATGATCTTTTTAAATGAGCAAACCAACCATACCCCACTCTATGGTGTAGGCGAGAAAAAAAATTGCATTCAGGTGTTATCCCTAAACCCTAAAAGAACTTTTTTTTTTAAGATTTTATTCTACCGTTTTGTTGACGTTATTAATATGTAGATATGTCTGTGTCAAATTTGAGCTTTCTCGTACTAATCCTGAGCTAGATCGCGGACAGACAGACGGACGTACATGGCGAAACTATAAGGGCTCCTCGTCGACTACGGAACGCTAAAAATAGAATTTCGAGGGTTTGTGTGCCTATTTAGGTACTGCAAACTGTAAGAAACTGTATAAATTATACCTACGAAGGCTACGACCCATTTCACTTGACAGTTTGCTGCACACATTATGGTGGAGTATGTGTATTCTTTATTGAAAATAATAAATAAACATAAACATTTACATACAGGCACATACATTGCTTCTGGCCCTACACTAGGATAATTAGAAAAAATTAGAAAATAATTACATAGCATTGTTACAAAGGCGAATTTATCGCTAAGAGAGATCTCTTCCAGCCAACCTTAGCACAAGGTGTTTAAATTTCGATAACGGGAGGAAGGGAGAAATATTTATAACTACAGTAGAAGTGGAAGAGCAAATGCAGACTTCCGAAGACCGATAAAATTGACGTTTTTCAAAATGAAGGATAGAACGTATTGCATCTATTCATTGGTGGCTATAGTGGAACGGGAGTATGCGATATGGAACTGGGACAAGAAAGTTCACAGCTATTTTATAAAGCGCAAAACCAGCTTGACAAACGGTATGTAAGTATTCATTTATTTATCTTACTTACTAATTATCCTATACTATACACGCGGTTTTTGTTAGTACTTCACTATGTCACTAGATTTAACCCCCCGTTTCTCGTACACTAACACGCTGTTAATCTACTGTTAACAGCTGTCAATTGACCAAAGTGCATACAAAAAAAAACCATTGACAGCTGTTAACAGTAGATTAACAGCTTGTTAGTGTACGAGAAACCGGGGGTAAGTACAGTATAATCTTGGATTAAATTGTAGAATGTAACCAAAAGTAACATTAACGGTAAACGCCAACTAATCATAATGGCAAACCTTCTCCTGGTTACCACCCCACAGATTTACATCTAGTGGCTATCCACGCAGACCATGGAAACCAGTTTCCAAACTTCAGTTTCCTTAACGGCCGAAGGGGTAATTCCTTTCTTTTTTAATAAAACATTTTGTATTTCTGTATTTCGTATTCTTCGTACAATTTTATTGGATCCTTCAAAGGAGTAACCATCAGTAACGATAGGCGATTATAAGGAAAAACACCGGCCAGGTGCGTGTCGGGCCACGCGCAGTAAAGGGTTCCGTAGAAAGAGGGTTTTATCTGCTTTACAGAACTAACAACTCCATCAAGGTAATTTTCAATGGATTTTGTACGAAGTTTTCCTTTAATAAGTTGGTCGCCTATTACTCGTTAACTTGTAAGGGTAGCCTTAGCCGTGATAGTTTTCCTTTTAAGTTCATTATATGTACTACTATCCTGAATTGTTTCACGTTTCTAATCGGACAAAAATTTGCGCTTTAAAGCTGAATTTTGCAAACGGAACCCTAAGTGAAAAACATGATCTTCTTACACCCACAATATTTTTAAGCCACTAATCCAACGATCCCCCATACTGTTGTGTAGACGAGAGCAAAGAAAAAGATTTTATTCTACCGTTTTGTTGTGTTAATATAGATAGATTAGCTTTCTCGTACTAATCGTCTCTGACCTAGGCCGCGGACAGACATACGGACGGACAAGGCGAAACTATAATAAACTATTCCTTATCGACTACGGAAAACTAAAAACAAGCTATCGAGTGATTCAATTAAAACGCGGACAGTTAACAATAGAGTAATGGAATAACGTTCGACTACATTACGTATGATAGTAGCGGACCGTTCAGTGAATATTCGATTGTTTCGGAATAAACCCGTTCGAATAATACGATTGTGTATAGTAGTAATTGTCGTCGCTAAATATAACCACAATTCGTCCTATTTTTCAGATGATCATTAGTTTTATAAAACCATAAGCACATTTAATTTTAATTTTTTTTTACGAACACAACTTTCATAAAAAGATGTTTAATTTGTTTGTCCTTGCAGAAAGTTGTACGTAATATATATAATAAAATGTTTGTTAACCATTTTTATTTTAAGACAGGCAATTCAATACAGGGCAATTATTTACGAGAAAGTAGAAACAAGTAAATTGCTGCAAGCATCAACAAGAAATCAATAATGAAAATCTAGAGTTATAATAACTTGACGTTCGATAATAATACAGCACTAGTAATAAACAGCAAATTTCATTATTATATTGAACAGTGTAAACAGCGTAACGTGCGTTGCTAATTACGATGTCACAACATAAGAAAAGACAGAAGAAAGTCAACCGACCGATCAATCAACTGAACTCGCCCAGTGTTGGACATCCCCCCCTCCACGCCCCTCAAGGTACGCGACTCTCGCTCGGTTTCTAGAAGAGCGATCAAATGTTAATCTCATGTTAATCTCACGTCAAGCTAATTTCAGCCAATCACGTGCCGGTATTTTGAATTAATCTTAAATTAATCTCTTGTTACATTTGAACACTCTTTCAGAAACTCTCGGTCATCCTCATCCAACAATAAGATATTTATTCCTCACGTATGCTTGGTAAAGTCGACAGGACACAAACCTTCAAATCCGTGTACTCCACTCACTTACGCAACGGGTGAATTTGCCACAAAAATGGTCGACCTGCAGCCAATTGTGCCATCTTTGGAGTTATACTTGTGTTGCAAATAATTTGCGGCAATAGTGGAGTTTTGGTACACAGGTCGAGTGAAACAGACACTTCGACATGCACATCCGTCCGATGGCGAAATGGGGAACAGAAAACTAAACTGTTTATGAAACTGATGGACGAGGAATATGGACTAATATTATGGAAGTTGCGTCATTCTGCGGCTATTATTAGAATACGAGGAATATAATAAAGAAAACTTATTGACTTCAGAGATCCATTAATATTGTTTTTACAAATCCTTCTAAGTCTGTCAAAGTCTAAGTTATGGGCGATTCTCTATAAACTCGTAAAGAGCTGTCCTGGGCCTCGATTCTGTCAGTGCACTGTAGTATAATGACAGGTACACTGTCGGGTCACGTGACGTGTTTTTTCGTACCATTGACGCCTAGAAGGTTTGATGGGTGTGCCCGCGTAGACTTAAAGCAGCCATGAAATGAAAACCGCCATGTTCATGCAGTTGTCATGTTACTACAATGCATTAACAGAATCTAGACCCAGACCATCTTGTCCAAAAATATTGCTGTAAGAGACATAAAAAAATATCTCAAAACGCAAGCATTACAATATTCCTTATAATTCATCTATCATCTAATAATCTAATATATCTATCTATGCTTTTAGTGCAGTTGTACTAACAATGATATAAATTACAGTTTTATTACAAAAAAATTCCAAACCAGCATAACAACAGTCCCCTGTGTGCCCATTTCCAGAATCAGCAATAGACTATTTATTAAAAACATAAACATAATAAAAATGTGGGCCACCTCTTAACCTCTCGACCCCCAAATCACTGACAGCTAAGAAACTGGAACCTTATGCAAACAACC
The DNA here is from genome assembly GCA_963969515.1 of Yponomeuta evonymella. Taxonomy (NCBI): domain Eukaryota; kingdom Metazoa; phylum Arthropoda; class Insecta; order Lepidoptera; family Yponomeutidae; genus Yponomeuta; species Yponomeuta evonymella. The sequence goes on along the minus strand of OZ018366.1, from coordinate 2,968,569 downwards.
AGCAACCACGTCCAGTCAAAGCGAAGCGGCTGTATTATTCAAGCGTCTTCGCTGTGTGCAATCATGCACTTAGCCAATCAACCAATCAATGGGAGTGAGACAGGAACACGCATTCGGACAGCTTAACGACAGTGGCCGAGCGGCGGTACAGTAGAACCGCCGCGTATTTGTGGAGATACCTAATGACTTAATTCTCAAAGCAATTTAAGGCATAGTTTTGAGAAGTTAACGAGGCTGTAGAGACAATGATAACGGGTAGCTTAAGTTTGATCGAGTGTCTGAAGAGGAGGCCAGGTTCGGACAGAGAAGTTATGTGAACACACGAGTATCTGCTATTGGGGTATTGAAACTAATGTCTTTGAGATTTAGACAAACCTAAAGACAAACTTGTGGATTATTTTCCTGCAGGGGCCGGAACATTGACCTATACCAGTGTATTTCTTGAATACGCGACCCCGAGTCAATAATACTGTCGACCCCGGCATAACCGCAAAAAAAAACTATGTCATCAATTTCAAAGACGATGCGGCGTAGTAGGTAGAACGTCTATCAACAGACGTCATCTACTGCAGGTCAAAGTAAGTAAAAAATACAGCGACATCTCTCTATTAGCCAATGAACTAGTGTTGTAGCAGTAGAAACAAACCCTGTTATTCGGACATGAAGTTATCAATGAAACTATAAGAACCACAAGCCTTTTGATTTGCTCTAAAATCTTCTGCATCACCCCTGCATCCATGGTCGATCATAAGACCAACAGGACAGTGTTGCCAGATTTACGTTCGAAAGTGAGGTCGCACGTTCGCAACCAATAGGATGCACAGACTACAGGAAAACGGTCTCAGCACGGATGTTTTTCAAGTTTCCCCTAACTGCTGACAAAAGTATAAGGAGAACCTGGTTCCAATGCAAACGCTGTGTTGTGTCGACGTAAAGTTACCAACTGTGTAAGCACAACGTTTCAAGGGCAGGCTGGCAACTGTGCGTGGTTTACGACACCGGCGCGTGCAGAAAGCGCAGTGCCGCCTCGCAGGCTAGCTAGCGGTACTCCGGTCACGACCTCAGTGGAGTTGGTTTGGTAAACCGTCTGCAGTACATCAACTATTTTACATATTAGGTGTAGTGAAGCGAAAGCGAGAGCTTTTTCTTCGCATACAATATTGATAGCTTAGGATCTGCCCACGTTACAAAGGGCCGGCAACGTGCGGGCGCAACGATACAAACTAAAATATGCCTTAAACACATACCAAGTTAGACATTATAATACAGGTCCGATCTCCCAAACTTCAAAGAATTTTTTTTTTATGATTTAATTACTAATGTATAGTTTTTAGATTTTTCCCATTACTTATAGTATACGACGATATTACTCGTTAAATTTCATAGTTCTAGGTCAACGGAAAGTACCCTATAAATTTTGATTATCTTGAGAGTGTCAAAATATACGTTTTTGCGACCAAAAACGGCCACAACTTTTTTTGTACGTTAACTTAAAAGTTAGATTTTTCACAGATTCAAGGGATAGTAATTTGAACTTGATACCTCCAGGCGTTCCCGAAATAAAGGGTCTTGACGGACAGACGGACGGACGGATAACAAAGTGACCCTATAAGGGTTCCGTTTTCCTTTTGAGGTACGGACCCTAAAAATTAAAGGGTGTTCTGGGCTTGACTGTACTTTCAAATGTTATCATTGTCGCATTAGTTTAGAGGCGCGTACATACAGGCGCGAATTAAACTGTTTCAAAATTTATTTATTAATTAAATGATTTGTGAATGACAGATAGATAGAGAACACTTTATTGTACAGCTTTTTTCCGCACTTCGTCCGCATGGAATGAGTAATTTCCGGGATGAAAAGTATCTCCATACCAAATTTCATCTAAATCCGTACTGCCGTTATTACGTAGCAAACATACAAAAATCTTCACAAACTTTCACATCTATAATAAGTAGGATAAAAAATTAAATTAATGAATGATCGATTCACTTTTTCTGTACCCTCTATACTTAGCTGTTCTTAGCTTGCCTATAAATTGTGTTCAAATACGAGAATTAAATGGCGAAGCCGTCTACCAGAACCTATGGTGTTTTCATCACCAGCAAAACTCCAGTCTAATACCCACACCGCCAGGGCTGCGTTTCATTAAGGCTGGGTTCTCCGAAATTACCCATAAATCAGGTGTTTTAAAATACACTCTACTCTCTAATGGTTAGTATTTAAAATCTGAAAAAAAATATATTACATTTCAATGGCCTATCTAGGGCCATCGGTAATTTTTTTATGATTTTTTACACTTTGTAGCATAAAATCGCAAAAATGAGTTCAAATTATCACTAGACACGGTCTTGGATCGTAAAAAAACATACCAAAAAAACATTCTATTAATAGGATTTGTATTTCTGTAATTTCAGAAAAGCTTACTTTTCCCCCAACTATTCGCTCGCGCAGCGCAAAAAGTCCCCTACAAATCCGTGCGCTCGGAGAACCCCGCCTTAAAACTCATAGTTTATTACGACAATTCGTTTATTAACTGCGTAGCCGAGTCTTTGAAATTGTCAATCTGTAGGTGAATCGAACATGGTAATATTAATATTGTAACGCTTTGGTGTAATTACTGTTATGTTGCAATATTTATTAATAAAATAAATAAATTGTAATTTACATCGAATAGTCATAGTAAGCCACGAATGGCAGTTCTACGAAATAGGGCCCTGTGGCAAAACTACAGTGCAATGCCCAAATCACCAGCTCTGCTGTTCAACTACAATAAAAGAGCAGAGATTAGATCCTTTTTCTTAGCGAAAAGAAGATGCTCATTGTGAAGGAAAGTTTCCGAGGAGACAATAAATTCACAAGACTTTTGGATGGAATTTTCTTTTCTCACACCGTTATGAATACGTTTACGACCAGCTGCAGTCACGTAGAGGATGAACGGATGAAGGGAACGCGTGTTGGGGAGAATACTAAAGTTTGGTATCCTCGCGGGAGAATTGAAGCGAAGTTTGTGTAGGTCGCGTTTAGTTATTGAAGCCCGAATAGTTCCCTGTAAGTCGGTTTGGTAATGAACTTTTGAAGGCTTCGTATTTAAACGCCTTCCTCTAGGATATGTAACAATTATTGTCCTACCAAAGAAAGTCAAATCCCTACCAAAAAAAATAAATTCTTACCAAATGACGTTTAGCAACAAATGAATCCAAATCTCTACCAAAATGGATAGATAATAACAATTTTGCGCTACAAAAAAAAGTCCTCATTTATTTTGGAAAGGCGTTATCTATTTGCGAGCGTTTAATTACTTTAGAAGGCGGTGGTAGCCTAATGGGTAGAACCTCGGACTCGGAAGTGGGAGACCCAGGTTCGATCCCCGGTGCGGGCATGTACCTATGACTTGGTTTTCTAAGTTATGTACGTTTGTGAAGTTATAGTAGCAATACCACTCGCTAACGGTGAAGGAAAACATCGTGAGGAAACCTGAGTGTCTGAGCTATTCACATACCTCAGCGCTTGAAATCGCCAATCCGCGTTGGGCACGCGTGGTGATTAAGCCCATACTCTCTCCCTGAGAGAAGGCCTGTGCCCTACAGTGGGACGTATATAGGCTGCTTATGTTACGTTATGTTATGTTAATTACTTTAGAAAGGCTTCACTATTTATTTATTAATACTTGATGCACCTAAAACTAATTGTACTTAATGCCATTTGGGGCATTTGATCAGATTGGAAAGGGTTTATCCATTTTGGTGAACATTTATTTATTTTTGGAACGAGGTTTTTTTTGGTATTTTAAATTTATTTAAAGTAAATTATATATTTATTTTATTTAGCTCAAAACACTCATTGGTTTAATCAATGTCTATCTAACAGCGCCACTTCGCCAGTCGGTGCCCAGTTTTACGACCAGCACATATATTTTGGGCACCGACTCCAAATTATACTTCTACAATACCTACATTTATACTTACTTCTAATTTAATGGTATTCTTTTAAATTATTTCTAACTTTTTAGCGCCGTAGTGTTTTGAAGCCGGTTTTTATTTTTTCTTTTTTTATTCTTTCTTTCTTCCTTCCCTTCTTTATCTATCTCTCTCAATCCTATTCTACTCTTGTTTAAGTTCACCTTGAATGGATCACTGCGCTCTGTGCCCCAAGATACAATTTAATTTAGTTTGGAGTTCACAGTTACTTTATATATTGTAAATTTTTGTTCAGCTCAATAAACATTTTTCATTTTCATTCTTTCATTCGACATCGACCAACATAATTATGCCCACACTAATACACTAATGCAGCCAGCGTACCCTCCCAAACGCGTTACGTGTTTACCTGTTAAATGCCGGTTGACTTTAGTTTTAAAGAGACTTAGTTTACATGTTTGTGGTCCATAATTTGCTATGTTTTAGTTAATGTATGTTAGGGCGCTGTCGGTGAGGTGCAATATGTTGGCCCGCAGATTTGCTCGCTGTACGGGGAGGGTAAGAGGTAAAGACAACCTTATTTAAGGCCTTTTGCCAATCCTTTTACACTTGCAGTCTGTGGACCAGCTATACGCAGAAAGCCTACAGCGCCCTACGGTTCCGACATAACAACGCCTTCAGGTTGCTGCTGGGGCTGCCTCGATACTTTGCCGACGCGCGATCGGATGATTTCCACGCAACAATCCGCAAACGCATAGCATCCTTGTGTGTGTAATAATTATGTTTTTTTTTTCATTCTCTCTTTCAATCTTATTCTGCATCGACCAACATACGCCCACACTATCAACAGCGACGTCCCGTGCAGCAAGCGTACGCTCACAAACGCTCCACGGTGCATTCAACCCATAGTACTCGAGTTCTTGGCTCAGAGCCCGGTGTGTTACGCTAAAAGTTTCTAACGTCTCTGTAGTGGCCTATTGTGCATTGTGTTTGTGACGTCACTATGCGGTACAGACGCGGCATGCTAATGTCGCTCGATGGTTGGTTTTTTTTTCAGACTGTTATTTGACATTATTTGGAAGTGGGGAGTTTAAAGAGGTCAAAAATAGAATGGGGTTTATTAAAATGTACTATAAATTTAAGGTTTCCTACAACAATTTATGATCTTTACAATAAATGGTTTGCTCTATGATTTTACAGATATTGAGTTTAAGCAAGTAATCTTTGAATAACTTTAAAATCAAAATCTGTTAACTTTCAAAATTAATTGTTGGGCACCAAATACGGCCCCTGCGTATCAGGATCTTGACACAATCCCACTAAGCTACCAAAACTTGAGGCTTCAATTTTAAGGCCACTTTCTGTTGTTAAGTTTACGAAGCGTGATTAGTCATTGAAGCTTTATTTTATAGTGGAAAAAAATATTTTCGAGCTGTTTATTAATTTATTGCGACAGAAATTATTTTGTAGTCAGATTGATTTTATTCTAGGGGGTTTCATTTTATTGCAGCGAGTAAATTTTCTCACAGCGCGAAATAGTCCTATTTATGTTAGAAGTTTTTGGTGATTTCCAGTATTTTTAAAGAGCCTTTAAGTGGAGCCCCACATAGAATTCCAACGAAAAAAAAATATAAAAAAAAAATCGGATTCCTCTAAAGCACTCCTCAGATGCAGTATATTTAATATCTGGTGACGACTTTTCCTTGTAAAATCTCCACCACAGACTATTTTAATCGGCGTTTTAAGGAATCGCATTTTTTGTAAATAAGACCGTAAATGTTTAATTACGTGTAGGCATTTGCCTCAAGAAATAAAAATTCAACTTCGAGGTGTTTCGATTGCAGAGTTCCGAATCACTCAATATTTTCACATCAATAGTTAATTCAGTTGCAGCCTGGTGAGTACGACGACGCGAGTCAACCATTTTATAACTTCAAAAGTCGCGACTTTCCAGTACATTTCGGCAATTTAAGCGCCGTCGTACTACCCGTGCTGGACATTCATTCGGACGCCGTCTTTACTGTATCTTACTCGCTTAACAATCTTAAGTTCATTTAAGCTTACCTATGTCCTGCAGTAAGCGTCAAATGGCTGAGGATGATGATGATGATGATGAATATAAGAAACGGTACAAAAACTATAACAAACGTCAATCCAACAATTATAATCTAAACTGGAACACCACTAATAATCAATATTTTAGAGTTTATACAAAATAATTGTTTTTTAGATTGAATTTTAATTTCCATAACTAATAATCAGTATTTTTGAGTTTATATAAAACTATTGTAGTGTCAATTTCAATTTCAAATTTGCCAAAATATTTTTTTGGAACGTAACTTAATAATTTTTGCCGAGGATAGTAAACTAACAGTCAATGCTTTGAAAAAGACGCCTGTCACCTCAGTCTACCGAGACCACGGCACTTGCAAAAGTACCGAAACGTCGGAAAGTTGTAAAATGGAAATGTAAACTAGCAAATACCCGTTAAAATTCAGTTTTATTATGTCAAGTGCTCGTGTTAATCTCAGAATATACTACACCACTAATTCCATATCATCTCCACCGTGCCACAGGAGGACAATAGATCACACAGTGGAGCGCGGCCCAGGTCATGTAATAACAGAGCCCATTCATCTCAACTAATACTGATTGTATCTGCAGTGACCGAAATCTTCACGCCGATAGTATGAATTTTAGGGGTCACTGACGGGGAAGCTACGATTTACAGACAACAGTAGCGCCGGCGCCGATGCAATGAGGTTGATTTAGTAATTTGATCATCACTTAAGGATTTGAATTTCAAGAATATTTTAGAAACTGCGTTATTCGAAAACCTTCGTTACATCGATTCATCGACAGCCAGTGTCACTTCAGCTAGGAATATCGGTCTGTTAGTAATCAGAGATACAACCCAATATTGTGTTATGAAACAAATGAGGCGTTCGTTTGTTAGCATAATTTAATACAGAGACCTCAGATAAGTATTGTGTAAGCTATTGTTTAAAAGCCGGAGATGTTATGAAAGACAATGGAGAAGAAGGCGGTCGATTTTTTTTGGGTTGTTCATAAAATTGATTAATGATCGTTGCGAATAGTAAAACAATATATATTACAAAAGATTTATGGATGAAATAATTATATCCCATTCTAGTTCTAGTTAAACCTGAGATTTACGCACTGAGCCTCATAGTTGGGCAAGTACGTAGCAAGTGCCTAGGGTTTCCTCACGACGTTCACAAATTGACGTAACTTAGAAAACAAAGTCATTGGTACATACCAGGTTTCGAACCCACGACCTCCCGAATGAGAAGCGGGCGTTCTACCGCTCCTCTACCACCGCTCATAAAAAAATATCCAATCAAAAATATCCCATTCATAAAAAGTATATCTAATTAAATTAGCAGAAATTAACTATTTAAGGATAAAGAACCAACTTTTTGGTTTAAAAGAAAATTATCATATTATTTATGGTATGCCAGGAAAAAAAGCAAAAAATATGTACAAAGATACAGTACCTATATATATTTTAACGATTGAACATACAATTAATATTTGGAAAAAAATTATGAACAGCAACAGACAATATTTGCAACTATCCAAAACCCAAGCGCACACAAACAATTCACTACACTCTAATGCACAAAAACACCTGACAAAAACCCCCATGATACCACGAGGGAGAGAATTATATTCAAAAACACTAACCGCAAAATCAAAATACTACGTTTTCTGTTCGATTCTCGTATTTATGTTTCGTGCAGTAGAAGCTACCCGGGCTTTCATTAGGATGTTGAGCGACTACCTATCACACACGAATGGTCTGGCACAAAAGCTGCATTTCAATTGCTCTTTGTGTATCCCTGTCTGCTTTGGCAATCCCAAATGAAGCATTGTCTGGTTTTATATTTTTCGGGAACACACCTTTTCGAGGGGGACCTAATGGAATAGTAGGCGTTTTTTAACGTCGGTGTAATCGGAAATTATTTATCATAGTCATTATAGACCACAGCTGTCCACTGGAGTCTACTATCATCACAACTTTTAATGACCAATGTACCTGCAATAAGGAATTTAACGTTATTAAATAATATAAACATAAACATAACATAAACATTTACATACAGGCACATACATTGCTTCTGGCCCCACACTAGGATACCCTGTGTCGTGGGAACCAGAAACAACGACATCACAAACATGTAAACGTCCAAGACCTGGGGTTTTTTTTTGTGTCCCCAGCCGGGATTCGAACCCGGGAACTTACATCTTTCATACAACACAATCACTTGTCCTGGCCCCAAACTAGGTTACCCTGTGCTATGGTAACCAGACAAGGACGTCAAAGACATGGAAATACACCCAGACTGAGGCTATTTAGAAGAAGAAGAAGAAAGACATTTATTATACCAACAAGATACATCACAGAAACAAAATAAGCACATAAGTAACATAATATGCACAACAACAGAAAGAAAACTAAATACACAACAGACAAAACGAATAAATAAAACAGGACCATAGATTTAAACAAATGTAATGCCTCCGCCCAGAGGGAATCGAACCCACGACCTCGGCATGGGTAAAACATAAATAGATGGCTATGCCCTGCAGCAGTGGGTGCACGTCAAGACTGATCCTACAAGCATTAGGGTTTGTGTTCATCATGTTGAATCTGATAGCGCTCGTAAAATCCAACCCAATCTGTTTTCCAAGCCTAATGACGATCCGAGAGACGAAGGATCGTCTGGTGAGAAATAAGCAGGAACTTATGATAATTATGAGCCTATGGACTCTATAGGATCTAAGAATAGAATGGTGTCTAGAATACCACAAACGTAGGGAAAACATTACATAAAGATAAATATGCTACTTTGGGATCAAAGCTCCTATTCGCTAAGACATTGGTCGCATTGATCTAAGCGAGCAGCACCCATTGGTCCTTCGGGGCTGGGTGTAAGCGTGTACATTTTGTTTCCCACAGACCACTATGGTGAAATTCGTCAGGAAAGCACACGTGATATGTAATACTCGCTAAGTAAAACAAAACACGTCGTGGCATAATCAGCAGGCCGGAAACTAGGGTCTAGGGCCATCCGCAGCCGCAAAAACTACTCGCGTCTCAGCGTCCGTTCACCTCGCAACGGTAGCTTACCGCCGACAAAGAACCAAAGCGACAGAAGAACCTGAATAGACCTCATATTCGCTAAGGATATTTGGCAGTCTGCACATCACATTTCAATTATTAGTCAATCTACTTCGGGTACGTTGAAAATCTACCATCTATGTATCACAGTACTGAAGTCTGTTACTATCTTCATTTCTCGCCTTCGTAAAACAGTTTTGTAAGCAAGAGATTACCTTTAATGGTCTAAAGATACTCCATGTAGTAATTCAAACAAGATAAACGATATACGAAAACGATTCAACATATTGTTGACTATACAAAATTTTAATTTTACCATGTAAATCTACCAAACGATTAAAATGTAAGTCCGAGCAGTCCGAAATCTACCAAAAAAGCAGAAAACTACCACACATGGACACACTTTCTCGGCCTCAGTGAGACTGCTAGGCTATGGCTCTGCACCGAGAAATTTTTGGTATGGAATAATGATCAACCTGATCACAGACGTTTATTAAAACTGTGGACATAAACAAGAAAAATCACACTTTCCCAGTAACCATTTTATTGTTACTTTTTATTCGATAGCAATGTAACTGTCTGACTGTAGTTCTGTTTATATTCTTCTGTACCATCGGTGAATCACGCTACACACCAGCTAAACGAGGTATTTTGACCTCTATGTCTCGCTGGGGAAGGGCTCGTGAAGGTGTAAAGTCTAGTTGGTATGTGTAAGGCAGTGAATCAGAGTCGTATTTGCCGATATCGATGTAACCGTGTCAAGGTCTGTCTGGTTTATTGGCTCAGTGGGAAATGGGATGTCAAAACATATGGGATTGTTGTTATTAGAGAAAAAAGAGTCTTCAGAAGGTTGCAGCAGTATATTTGCTCTATTATACATAGAAATTTTGATTTTTTGTTCAAAGTAAGACTTACACATATCAATCTCGTTACTTGTAACCGTCCTTCACTTATTATCCGTCTCAATCGCCTGATGGTCACTGAGACAGAGAACAGGTGAAGGACGGTTAGTAATATTGAAGCCGGCGATTAGGACCCAAAATTTCTCCTATTGGTAATATTTCTCCAGCAATGTAACCGATGTCATCAAACCAACCAAATTAAAATGTTGGAATAAGTATGAGAAATATTCTACAGCAAGTCCAACGCAAACTATCGACATAGCATCCCAACACCGAGTGGCCGATCCGTGACGCCACAGCTCACGATCTCAACGCACCGTGGAGTGATTACCGCCGCTCAGGGTATCTTCACACGGACCACGGGACAAGTACACGGCACCACACACCACATAGGCAATAATGACACCGAGAACCAGGTATGAAAATGTAGTTTATTCACACCAAAGAACCACACTGTCAATGTGCTGAAGACACCGAAGATAAGACTTCGCAGCGTTGCTGTTGCGACTACGCGATATCGCGACCCAATAGTCTATTCTGACGCTAGATCGCAACAACGACACTTCAGTCAAACATGTACGGCTAAGACCGGCTTTTTTAAAAGCCTCGGTCCAATTAAATTTCTAGCGTCACATCAATTCTACGCGCTGGACGATATGCTTGGACGATCAAACACCCTGTGTTTGAACATGAACACCCTTCAAATCAGGAGCATCGTGGAGGTCCATTAGAAGTTTTGTCATGTGGAATATGGCAGTCCATGGCTGCTGCGAGCACGCACATTTTTATAGTCTTAATTCATACATTCTTAAAAATATGTATCCGGCCTGGCTGTTAGGTCAATCCGATTTTTATGGCGCCGAGTCTGGCTTTTGTATATTAAAATTTGAACCTAGCAACCCTATTCACACAAGACCGCGGTCCAGTGAAATTTTCGCTCCTGTCGAGTGAGCAAACCTTTATACACATGGGCACATTAACAAGATCGTGAAAAGTAAGCAGTATAGTACATACACCGCCTGGAGCTCTTATTGTTCTGCATCTAGATGCTAAAGTTGCAAAGGAATGTTGCTGAAGAATGTGGGGAGATAGGAGAAGCACAATTGGTTTTTTAATCGTTCCGTCAACATCAGAGTGTAATAGTGACGTTAAGCCAGCATGTCTTACTTATCATAGATGTTTGATTCATAAAGTTAACTGATATAAACGATTAATATTCAGTAAAAAAAAACACCCACAAACGTCTCGTGCGAAAATAAACCTGAGTTTAAAACATACAAATGACCAACACGTGAATGACTATAGCGTTGAGCAAAATTATCCTAATTCTATACAGCCACAATCAGAGTACAAAAACAAAGAGACGAGGGGACTGATAGCGCATTAAAGAAGATATCAACGTCACGAACATAAAATTACATTTTATTTATTGAAGAAGTTTTGCCTTGCGCGATACTTAAGAGGTGGGCCAACCTTGCGTAACGTAGCCACCGTGTAATTTATTCCGCTTCTTTGGCGGGAAGACTGTCAAACGCAGTTTTGGGAACAGCTTTTTATTTTAGAAAATAGCTTTTACTTGATGTTTTTACACAACTAACAAAACAAAGTGTTATATTTTCAAGGCGAATGTATGTATATTTGGTTTGACAATTTTTTTATATTTAACATAAACTTCTTAACGCTATAACTGATTTGAAAATGTGTTGTGTTGTTAGAATGCTCATGTCATCCCGGGTAACGTAGCGTACCAAAAGTGACAGTAGCGTGACATTATGTTTTACTAATAAATCGTATAAAATGTGACTGACTGGATTTTTAGTACGACATGATGTAGAGTAATGGAAAAAGCATCAGCCACAATTTCAAAAATTATAGTATCTGATATATAAATATATCTCCTGGGAAAGTTCAAAAGCAATGGATAGAATATGATTAAAATATTCCTATGAAACAAAGTCGAGTTTTTTTTCGCTGTCTTTTTCTCCGCTACAACACGGCTTAAAAAAGCGGATAACATTATACATTTAAACTTAAAAAAAAAACAGAATTTAAATTCTTTACATTGCATTGGAACAAATTTTTGATTTCTGATTTCATTTTCCTCTAATAATGACGAGTCATGGAATCAGAAATGCAGAGAAAACTCGTCTTGCCTTAGACACAGCTTCATTTGTCATTTGTACACGCCAAGTCTACCAAATCAACCCTAACGACAATTATTTAACCATGACAGCCAGGGCTGCGCCAAGAGAATTAACTTTCACAAATGTCACTTTCGTAGCGGTCGCCCGGTAGAATCGCTAAAGCCTTTTGTCTCGAGGGAGTCTTATCAAACATTAGTTTTGGAAAGTCGAAAGAAAAGTCGTATTCAGAAAACAAAGAGTTCGCGCGAATGATGAAGTTACACGGCTAAGAGCATTATTTCATTGAAATTATTAACCTAAAGTACTATTTTTTTTACATTTTCGTAGGTTTGTTTCGAACACATGAGATCAAAATGAGATTTGGGTGTAATACGTTCGACGCGGCGGTGGTAGCCTAGTGGGTAGAACATCGGATTCGGAAGCGAGAGACCCAGGTTCGATCCCCAGTGCGGGAATATACCTATGACTTGGTTTTCTAAGTTATGTACATTTATGAAGTTATAGTAGCAATACCACTCGCTAACGGTGAAGGAAAACATCGTGAGGGAACCGGAGTGTCTGAGCTATTCACATACCTCAGCGCTTGAAATCGCCAATCCGCGGAGGGCACGCGTGGTGATTAAGCCCACACTCTCTCCCTGAGAGAAGGCCTGTGCCCTACAGTGGGACGTATACAGGCTGCTTATGTATTAACCTAAATTCTTGATCGAGAAGATACATACCTGCAAGAAGATACATACATACAAACACATAAACTCTAGTCTGTATCCTTCGGATGGGCAGGCAGCGACCAATGTTTGCCACTTGATGCTAACTACAACATCATTTAATACAACTCATTAAACGTAGAAAAGTCTGAACAACTACATGGTCGCTTGATGATTTTTACACGGTTCGTGTGTGGCTCGGCACGTTTTCTTTAGAAACATTTTCAGCGATTTACGATCAACGTAACGTAGATCTTTATTGCCCGCCGGCAAACAATTGTTGGTTGTTTGTTTTCATTGTTTTCAACAGTCATCTCGACCATAAATTATACAATAAAACACCTTGTGTACATCCATTAAGGGACTACCCGGAGCTCGTTTTTAACAGACTTCAAAAAGGAAGAGGTTATCAATCCGTCGGAATCTTTTTAGGGTTCCGTACCCGAAGGGTGCCAAACGGGACCCTATTACTAAGACTTCAATGTCGGTCTGTCTGTCTTATGAACCGTGATAGCTAGGCAGTTTTCACAGATGATGTATTTCTGTTGCCGCTGTAACAACAAATACTAAAAACAGATTACAACAAATTATTTATTTATGTTCCCCGGTTACCAGAAGACGCCTGGACCGATTTGAAAAGTTATTTTTATGTTTAAGACTTCACAGGTCGTCCCGTAGTCATCCAGTCAGGATCTGATGATCAGATCCCGGAGAATTTGAGGGAACTCTTCAAAATTCAAAGGCACACTAGAAACGGTTTGGGTGTTGTTTATAGTGACTCGTGCATTTGCTTTCGATAAACACAATTCCTCGTTGTCGTAGTGATATTCACAAAAAAAAAGGGAACGAATACAATAATTTGAACGAATATGCGCTAGTTTGAACGCCCAAAATCTATGTGCAGGTCATGTAACTTGGAACTGGCTCCAAACTATACCTACTTCGAGTTTAAAGGTCATATTCGTTTAAATTATTTGTGTTTTTAGCGCTGCTGTAGTGTTTTGAAGACGGTTAGTGAATTAGTGAATTAGATATTAATCTCAATAACTATGATAGCTATTATATTTCTGGAACCTAAAACCCAGAATCTCGTAGTTAAGTTACTTTGGCAACTCGCGCGATGCTATCTCCTTTCAATCCATTTCAATCCACACGGGATTACATTGCATTGGAATTACATTTAGGGGACTACAAGTACTGTTGTCTGTTGCGAATTTTTTTTTTTTTAGTTTTCTTTTTGTTGTTGTGCATATTATGTTACTTATCTGCTTGTTTTGTTTCTGTGATGTATCTTGTTGGTATAATAAATGGTATAATATCTTCGTCTTCTTCTGCTTCTACTACAACATACATATACAGAAACACACGCCTGTATCCCTGAGGGGTAGGCAGAGACCATTGTTTGCCACTTGCCACGATCCTGACTTAATTCTTTCGCTTTATCAACATTCATGTGATAATTAATGGCAATGTAAGTAAATGGTTTCTTTCTTTCTACCATTAGTCGGTACATGCACGCACGCTGGTTTCGGGTACTTTTTACTTACCCTTCATCCCTTACTGGCCAGTAAGTTTAACTCACTTAAAATTAAAATTAACTGCGTGACATAACCCCGGTTTCTCTTACACTAACAAGCTGTTAATCTACTGTTAACAGCTGATTAACAGCTTTCATTGGTTTTCTTTTGTATGAACATTAGTCAATTGACAGCTGTTAACAGTAGATTAAAAGCGTGTTAGTGTACGAGAAACTGGGGGATAAACTCAGAAGAATTCAACGCTTTAGTGTGGCGTCAGACTCTTCGCGCACGAAAGCATCTCTGGTGTGGGTGGAGCTTTAGACTAACTTCCAGTTGAACTGACTTCGTGTATCAACGGCGAAGCTACATTTACCTAGGCTAAGTTTTAAATAGAAATAAATGTCAGACGAACATGAGTCATGACAGGCTGCGGTTTGCGGTAAAACAAAGCAGATGTTGGAATTATGTTAGTTGATCGCAATGTTGGAAATAATTTAAGTTTCTATGAAATAAGGAAAATAAATAGATTACTTTGCCCCTCGTCGGGCGCCAATTACTTTCTAATAAGTCTCGGTATTTGTAGGGGACCACGATATCGGGAGAAAGAGAAGGCCTTTTCTCTTTCACAAGATTTTTTTTAATCAACGATAGAAGTTTATGCGTTGCACAGATACTTTGAAAGAATAAAAAAGATTATATTCTTTTTGTTGCACTAACCCGGCTGAAGGCAATTTTAAAAACCTATTTAGAGGCAAAAAATTCCATCCATGCCGGAACCTGAACCCGCGACCTCTGGCTAACCGTGCCAGCGCTCTCCCAACTGAGCCAATGGGCAAGTGCAGGTTTCAGTGAAATTTCGAGCCTCTTTACTCTCCTTCCATTGGTGCTGACTGAAATTTGTGATTTGGCAAATCTAAAAATGTTAATTTGTATTGTGGTACATTCGGCAGAAAGATCCTAGCAAACGTATATATATATATATATATATATATATATATATATATATATATATATATATATATATATATATATATATATATATATATATATATGTATATATATGTATACATATATATATATATATATATATATATATATATATATATATATATATATATATATATGTATACATATATATATGTATACATATATATATGTATACATATATATATATATATATATATATATATATATGTATACATATATATACATATATTTATATAAATATTTCTCACGCGTCAAATAAGGCACAATGTGTGGATGAGAAACGGAACTAACACGAAACTCTATCCGAACAGCTCCCAATCCGCAGACTTTCCCCGGTCGTGGATCGCATTGACAATCAAGGAAAGTGAACGGAACGGTTCTGTATGTGCATTGTCGTGAACGAAAGGTGGTGAATGTTGACAGTTGTATACGTATTAGGCCAATAATATTTAGTGAAGATCGAGGAAGATCGGACATATTATTACGGTCGATATTTTTGCCGGATAACTTTTACTTAATTCTAGCTAAAAGTGCAAACTGTGTTAGCTCTGGAATTTTAGCGTCTAACGCATATATATAAATACAGTGAATAAGGATAAGAACATTATTATCTTTTCTTTTAAATATAAAGGGATTTGACAGGTACATAAGTATATATACGAAGAGATAAAAGATCTATGAAAATATTAACTTTATAAATATTCCACGCAATGCAATAACTTGCGTTCCTGGTCCCAGACAAGGATACCCTATGTAATGATAAAAAGACAAGGATATCACAAACATGGAAAAGTACCGAGACTGAGGCAAATTTGTACAAACTAAAGTACGACGGCTCACAGCTGCAAATGAACCAACAACCCTGTGTTGACAATCAAGCATGTCACTGCAAGGTCAACGATGCAGTTTATAGTCTTAAGGTGTTTTAGAAGATAAAATCAGATTTTTGTCGGCACCTCACTTGGCCACTCGTATTTGTCAAATGTTAACCATTCATTGGCGGGTGTTCTGACGAATCATTAGCACTGATGTTGTAACACCTGCAATGTAATAAATCCTCGGCAAATGCACTAATACGAATAGCCAAGCGCCAGCATCACAATTTTTATCAATCTCTCCCCCTACGAAGCAATCTATCGTAGATTGAGTATCATCGTTCCAATCCGCAAGCAACACACTGGGTCATTATTAAAAATATTAAAGCTTCAGGACCCAATTAACTGAGAGTTGAGAAAATGCATCACAAAATGAATGGGAAAGTAAAACATATTCCGCGTAGAATCATCAACAATGACACGTGATTTTATCGTTAGGGACAGAGAAGGAAAATTAATTTTCAATCGCGTTAATCGAGTAAGTGACTCCAACGTGGTTATTTTGAAAAGTAAAGAATAAAGAAATTTGATTTAATACAAAAACTCGCTAATGTAGGCACCAGCGAGTTATTCGTCCTCTTTTTTTACGGATCGTGTTTGCAGAAAGTGTCTGTACAATCTCTCAATCATGTTAACAAACGAACCTGGGACTAGATAGCATTTATGCCAAAAACGGCCGTTTCTGGCGTTAATGCTATGTAGTCCTAGGTTTCTTGGACTAGGTTCACCGGCCATGGGTCCCAAAAATCACTATTAACACGACTGAGGGATTGTTCAGACACTTTTTAATGGTTAGATCTGTAAAAAAAGATACGATTTTTTCCCTCGGTGGCGCTAGTGTTACTCCCTGGAATCCCTTAAAACAATGTGCTGTTCTTTCGAAGGCAGAAACAGGAATCCATACCTGGAACAAAAGCAAAAAAGATTGAATTAATAAACTCATTACCGAGAGCGGCTATATAGCTACAAGAAAATTATTAAACTATTTTCAAAATAAAAAAAGAACGGACATTGGACATGTGGAGAGGATGAAAGAAGAAAGATTGACAAAACAAACATATCGAGCGAATGTGGATGGAAGGGCCGGTAAGGGACGACCCAGACGGACATCATCATCATCACCCCATAGCAGTCCACTGCAGGACATGAGTCTCTCCCTGTATGGGAGGTTTTGCCGTAATCTCCACACTTAGCAGGCGGATTGGAGATCGCAGTGTTTGGTGGTGTGGTATCACAGGTCAACGCTGCTGCCCGTTCCCTGGTTTCCGTTTTTTAGTCGCCTCTTACGACACCCACGGGAAGTAATGGGGTGGCTCTTTCTAGGCCGGAGCCACACGGCGCATCGGACGGACATACTTCGACCAAATAGGGGTTGTATTAGCAAAGGGCAAGATAAAAGGTACCCGAAACCGGCGTGCGTGCATGCAACGACTAATGAATGTTGAGGAAGCGAAAGTGATCTGTCAGGATCGTAGCAAGTGGCAGTCCTTGGTCTCTGCCTACCCCTCTGGGATACAGGCGTGAGTTTATGTTATGTTATGTAAAAAAAGAATAAAAACAATGGGTTCAGTCTTTAGATAAACAAACTTTGGCTAAATAATGAACAAGCTAGGTCGGATTAAGTACTCTTTTATGATACCGACACCAAATAACAAAGCAAACAGAAGATCTGACTAGTTCCCAAATGAGGTAGGTACCTACCTACGTACATAAGTTAATCTAGTTTGATATGCTGACATATTGATATTTATACAATAACTAGAGATAAAACAAAGAACTGCAACGTCTGAGTGGTCCCTTCACTCATCTAGTGTGAGTGAAGGTGCAACTGGACGCTGCATAAATCATCGCATTACGTAGATAGCAACCAATAGAAATGCGTGCCACACAAAATTTAATGCAATAGCGTATACAGTTTAAAAAAAACATACATAACATGTGATCAAAATTACATGCAAGGGCCTTCCTATTTCATCAGAAATTTCCTCCAGCCAGCCTAAAAAATTTGGAGCGTTAAAAAGGAGAACAGGGGAGGGCAAATCAACTTGAAACAAATGTAATTCCTACTGCTACCTACATTTCGACATAAATACTACTTACTAATATACATACATACAACTTACACAAACACGGTTTTAACACAGCCTCAATTCTGTTAATTTATAACGATGACAGATTCACGGCAGGGATTACGTGCCATGTTTTTTTTCATCCCATTCACCCCTAGAAGGTTTGATAAGTGTGCGGGCATGCTGACAGCTATTGCCATGTTGACGTTTTGAGAAGGTGGACCTTTCATAAATGTTCGTTTAATCCACAATTATTTCAGCCGTTTTCAGAGATGAAGTAATTATTAGGTAAAGCTTTTATTAAAATTGCCACTTTATCCCCTCTGGGATTTCAAGCGTTATAAAGTGGCATATATACCGACTAATTTACCCTCGAGGGCTTTTCGCTACATCCAGAGATATTCATATTTTAAAAGACCGGCTGAGCCGTTTCAATGAGAATATTTTAAAAAGTTGTTAAAATTATATTTGGCCAAAGAAAAGCAAGGATATAATTTTAAAAAAATTGGAATCTTTTGTTTCGTGAGTGGAACTCACAAACCAAAGCGGTCGCGATCGCGACGGCGGTGGCGGTTATTTACTGCAGTAGTATTTGTACGGAAGCGATTAATTAATTGACCGCTGAACAAATTATTGCTGCGTACGCGATCAGAACACGTTGATCTGAATACGTCCATACAAATACTACTGCAGTACATAATACAAAGTACTACAACAGTAAATGACCGCCACGCCGCGCCGCCACCGCGACCGCGATTACTTTGGTTTGTGAGTTCCTTTACTTTTAGAATTTGAGTACGTTCGTAGCATTGTCGATTTGAAGTTCTTCGAATTTGAGTACGTTCGTAGCATTGTCGATTTGAAGTTCTTAGTCATTACGTGGGAAAAACGGGTTAGAAATACATGTGAACCGAGACGGCTAAATTTTTTGATATTACGTGGGGGGGGGGTTTAGAAAAGATTAACTTCAAATTGTGGACACAATAACTTCACACAAACTCGGTTCTCCGATGAGATACGAAAACTTTCATGCAATACTTTTAATTATTCTACAAATAAGATCCTATACATTTTTCACCTATCGTTCATCGTTGTTCCAAAATTTTGCCTTCTCGGTTCACATGCATTTCCAAATGTGTATCGTTGACTGTACTATCCGTCCAGTCCAAATTTAATTTATTTGGGGTTGGGTCTTTCGAATCAGTATTATTCGAAATTCAATCAGGACCCAATTTCATAGAACTACAATTCATGCATTACCATGACAATTCAATGTACAATGCATAGCCGATTAACCCACAGTTTAACAAGTAGAAAGACTAATAATAATTGTACTAATCGTAGCCTTGGCAGGCAAATTGACGCTCAATAAAAAAAAAAACAAATATCCGACTACCAGTTTACGCACCAATGTTACCTAGGATGACGGTGACAGGAGTTACGGTGTATTAATAAAACTGATAAACATACTGCACAAAGCAAGCAATTTTGCTCTCAAAACTGTTTTCAAAGGCCACGGTCGAAATATCCAATTTGGACGCGTTTGAGACAATGTCATGGGACTGCAAGCGGCAGTTACATAATCTAGGCAATTTACGGGAACAGTGTTTGGACGCTGTTATAGCGTCCGGTAAACATGCCAGGAATAGCCGGCTGGCACGTACGACGTAAACTAGTAACGTAGAAGTCCAATAGCTCCCTATCCAGCCTATATAGCCACCAATCGAGCTCCGCCGCTTTAGGGTGTAAGGAAAAGGATTTGAGGAACTACCAGAGACAGTAATAGGCATGATGACAGTAACTGAAAATCACTAAAATTATGTTTTTATTTAAAAAGAATTGAATTGTGGAATACGAAACACGCATTTATTTTTTTATTAAGAGCGGGATTGATAATTATTACGATAATTAAAGTCTACAGAAATCCTACGTCCGCCATATTAAGTTGTATAGCGAATGTCGTCACTTTGAGGAACACGTGAGTAAACATAGAATAGAATAGAACCGAACATATTACTTTATAATCTGTGACATAGGTAAGAACGTACCTGTACGAAATTGCTGTGAACGTTTTCCACCACAGATTAATTTTCCACTTTTGCACTATGACGTCACTAGCGACGCCATGACATTGGCGAGCGTTTCGGTGGGAATATTGCAAACCTAACCTACGTTTTGGGACATTATAGGACAGTTTTTCAAAATTTGTCATCATGCCAATTAGTGCTCCCTCATTTAAAAACAGACTTGATCCACATGTTACAGGTGTATCAAAGTGATATACACGCATCAGCTTAAAGCTTCTAGTGTATTAATATATAGTGGTTTTAAGATAAGATAGAAAAAAACACTATCAGAATCAAACAAGCAAACAAAGAGGTTAGAATGTACAAATTATGATAAGCCAAAAATTTATTTTTAACTAGCTGTGCCCGCGACTCCGTTCGCGTACATTTCGATTTTTACGAAGCAGCATTTGTATGGGGGCCACGTCTTATCATAACTGGAGCTAGAATTTAAATAGCCTATCCTGTGTCCCAGATGTCTATATGTTTTTATACCAAATTTCATCAAATTCGGATAATTGGTTTAAGAGTTATGGAGGAACATACATACATACATACACACATACAGAAAAAAATTCTAAAAATCGTGAAATTAGTTTCAGTATCATATATTGAGCCTATAAACACAATATCTCTGAAAACAAACTAACTTACTCCATGACCGACCCTTACAGATTTATTATTAGTATAGAGTATAGATTAAATATATGTGCTGGTCATGACAGTGGGCACCGACTACAAATTATACTTCTACAATACCTACATGTATAAATACTTCTAATTATTATTACTAACTTTTTAGTGCTGTAGTGTTTCGAAGTCGGTTTTTATTTGTTATTTAAAAGTTTTTTATTTCTCATTTTTTAATGGGGGAGCGGGAGAAAAATTAACAAATCCCTTATAACCACAATTTACCCTACTTAATTCGTTGCCTTAAATTTTCATGTTCTCAATTTCCATCTCCGAAAGTCTTCACCAAAACATCACCAAATTAACTTGGGACTACTTTTGCGCCCCATTAGGCCTTATTTACTGCTGTCCTTTGACGAGTTCCGTTCTCTATCTCTGAAAATCTTCATCACATGCTCTGAGTCTTCATCAGAAGCAGAGTTATGCGAAAACATAGCCAAATATATATATACGCGTCGAATTGACAACGTCCTCCTTTATTGAAGTCGGTTTAAAAGGCAGTGGCACAGATGGTGCTGACCTGGGACCGTCGATCCCGGGTAGCGCTCGTTTTCGGCCACTCCCTTTTCCCGAAAGTGTTTTACTAATGTTTGGAGGGTTTGAAAAGAGTTGTTTAAGGAAAAGTGAGACGGGTAGTCGGTGCAAAAATGAATACATCGTGCATCATATTATATGTTTTATTTTGCTATTAAACTACATACATACATACATAAACTCACGCCTGTATCCCAGAGGGGTAGGCAGGGACCAGGGACAGCCACTTGCCACGATTCTGACAAATCACTTTCGCTTACTACATACATTCCACCTTAAATAAGATACTGTTTCTGTCTTTACAGAATTAACTATAAAATAATTGATTTAGATTGGTGGCAACCGGCAACAGATTGTTTTGCAATGATCGACGAATCCAAGCTTCTGACTTATACTGGTCTATCAAGCGTCACTGTTTGGGCGGAGCAGCGATTATTCATGGTTTTCACAAGGAAATAAATAACGATCAAGGAAGCCTGGAACGGTTCAAAGGACTAATCTGACCGGCGATGCGGAACATTGAGTTGGCAAAGTTTTCTGAAATCGTTATTTCTTGGATGTGAAGCGTCCTGAATCGAACGATCACCTTTATTGGCTAGAGCATGGCAAAGCGAAGCGGAAGCGAGAGACCCAGGTTCGATTCCCAGTGCGGGCATGTACAAATGACTTTGTTTTCTAAGTTATGTACATTTGTGAAGTTATAGTAGCAATACCACTCGCTAACTGTGAAGGAAAACATCGCGAGGAAACGCTATTCACATACCTCAGCGCTTGAAAACGCCAATGTGGGGTGGGCACGCGTGGTGATTAAGCCCGTACTCTCAAGCTGAGAGAAGGCCTGTGCCATACACTGGGGCGTATATAGGCTGCTTATGTTATGTTTAGAGCGAAGCATGTATGCAGAACTTGCACATCAAGATCTGATAAACAGCGGAATTCCATTCCACTCGAGGTAATACAATTTTTAGCTCCGTGAGCGAACATTCACCTATCACAATATACAAAGTTACAGCATCTAGAATTCGAAGTCTGCTAAAAACTTGTGAACAACCGTTTTACAGTTCTCGTAGCTGCTTGCTGTGACGTGATACCTCAACGAAAGAGCATATTATCAAGATTGAGTGAGTCAAATACACAAGTAATTGCAAATGGAATTTAATCTCCCATCTTACTTCGCCTCACGCAAAGTGCCGGGCCGCAGCAATGGTATGCCACTTTGAGCTCTCATTTTTAGTTCCCAGCCAGTGCACTTCCCTGGTATAATCCTAACTACTATGTAACAGTGCTAACAGCTCCACCGCAAGCCTATCACCAGCAAAGTAATGTCCCTGGATAGGGTGACTTTAACTTTAAATTTCACTCCCGGGACTGATTACGAACGTGGGGAACTAAATCCAATAGACTAAGCTTAGCGAAGCAAGTTGAACTTTTACACACCAGGAAATGTCACAGTTACTATGCTTTTATTTTTGGTATGAGGTTTCTTTGACATTTTACAATAATTAAAAAAAAAACTACACGATTTAGCCACCATCGTGACGCTTCCAAGTTGCGGGACAGGCCAATTGAGGGTATTTTTGGTTCAATTTTTTCAGCGCGAGAGGGTTTGAAAATCAGAATAGGAATAACCTTTACCCAAAAATTAAGAATAATGCATTTTAACGTAGTATTCTCTCCAATGGGCTTCGTTCGTTGATGGGATGGATAGCTCCAGAAATTGGACTGAATAGTGTCCTAGTAACATGGCAGGTGTAGACTCGATTTTGGTCTACTTCGAAGCGAGACGGTAATACTAAAGTTCCGTAGGCTAAAACGAGACACTACACTAAATCTACGATTGTCATGAGTCCACTTTCCGCTGTATGGTTCTCATTTCGTTATCTGTAAAGACACAGAATTTATTTTGGATTAAGTGATTCAATTAAAGGATTAAAAGTGCTGTATAAGTATTGAATTGGAGGAGTTTCAGTCTTCGGACGTTGTCGCTCTTAATCTCCAAACTCATTATTTACTTAGCAAACCCTTTTGATGCCATCCCTTGCCATCTAATGAAATATGCATTTCCTTCGTTACTTATTCTCAATTAAGTTCTGTAGATTTCACTTAACAACAGTCACCAAAAAGTGGAGCAGATAAAATATTAATGATTCAATTACAATATTGATCTTGACGATGATCTTGACCAGTACCTACACTGCTTTAAGGTGGCTCAGGGCCGAAAACTTTAGTATGAGATCTTCGCTCAGCAATGGACACACTGATAGAAGCTTGAAAAAAATTGTCCCTAATCCTACATAGATTTGGTTGTCAGGTCCCCAAGTCATGTAGAATGTTACGATGGCTAGCTAGATCTTGACTTCAAAGGTCTTATTATTCAGATAAATATAAGCTCTACAAAGTTGTACTGCAAACAGGTTAAAACGTCAGAGGATGAGAGGATGAAACGTCAGAGTGAGAGGATGGTCATCACAGTAACCATTGTGTCTTGGCTATTTGGGTATGAGACCCCGGCCTCCTCAAGCATCTATTGCTACAGTCACAATTATCCTTTTCGTAGCTATAGTTGTCCTTTTACTACCTTCTACCTACCCGAACCTGCTCCTCATCAACACTCCCTACACCTCTTTCCTTGATTCCTGGTCCTTGATTTAGTAACAAATAAAAATGTCTTGCACTTACACGTGCATTTTTAGTTCTATTTTTTTTGATATGCCGGGGGATGATATGGACCCCCCCCCCTGACCAAAACAACATATCATAAACCCACGCCTGTATCCCGGAGGGGAAGGCATAGACCAGTGTTTGGCACGAACCTCACAAACCACTTCATTAGTCGCTGCAAGCACGCACGCCGCTTTCAGGTACTTTTTAAACGACTTAAAAAAAAGGACGAGGTTCTCAGTTTGTCGGATTTTTTTATTTTTATTATTTATGTATATTCCCCGATTACTCGAAGACGCCTGGAACGATTTAGAAAAATATTTTTTTGTTTGAAGCAGACTTCACAGGTTGTCCCGTGGTAGACAAGTCAGGATCTGATGATGGGATCCTGGAGAAATCGAGGGAACTATTCAATTTTAAAGGCGCAATTGAACCGATTTGGGTTCAATTGCGCCTTTAAAATTGAAGAGTTCCCTCGATTTCGAAAAATTTAATAAGTAATAAAAACCGACTTCAAAACACTAGATCACAAAAACACAGAAATAATTTAAACGAATATGACCTCTAAATTTGAAGTCGGTACGTACATGTTATACTTCTCCAAATTATACTTATACAATACGTGCATGTACGTACCGACTTCGAGGTCATGTACGTTTAAATTATCTCAGTGTTTTTAGTGCTGTATTGTTTTGAAGTCGGTTTTTATTTTTTATTTGAAAAATTTAGTAGGTATCTGACTCAAAGCTTTCACATATTCTACTCAATTATGATCGAATCGTTGATGGTCATCTATATTTCTGGATGCTGCCTTTTGGGGTTCTCCAGTTTTTGAGTCATGATGGTCACCACAGTGGAGTTTGCCGGGGCGCAGCTAATGCAATAATAAAGCAATCCCAACCGCGTCGAGTGGCAACCTCACCGGGTGGCATTATCCGTGTTTTTTTTTATTCACTGCACGTCCGTATACCGTTTTATTACTTAGTGAATATATTTTCTCAGAGCAAACAATTGGCAGAATTCTATAACCACTAGTAACTGTACATACATAAACTCACGCCTGTATCCCAGAGGGGTAGGCAGAGACCAGGGACTGCCACTAGTAACTGTATAACTGTAAGTATCTATTTGCGTAAGGGGAGCTATTGGATGAGTTTGTAAAAGCGGATCAGGCCACAATTATGTCCGAGTGCGACCGTTCGGTGCAGGGTGTCTACGATATTTTGCGCCGGGTGGTCGTATTTGGTTCTGTGTGGCTTGATGTGTTTTGGTTCTAGTCCATCTAGCACGCTGTCATCACACGTTAAAGGACATGTAACTAGATCATAAGCTTTCACCATGATATTATAACATCCAATGTTACTTATCTGTTTTGTAATGCAATAAATAAAATAAAATAACGGAAATTAAGTTTTATTAGTCCACGAAACCTTCACTGTTTAATCACAAAAATATACGAAAGCGATTTATTTCAAAGCCTATGTGCAAAACTGTCTGAAAGGATTTATTAATAATAATAATAATAATTTTCTGCGAATTTCGCCAAATTGGAGGGGGTCACGTTGAAACAACTGGGTAACAAAGATTCTTTAGAAATGAAAATTAAGTGCCCATTCATACATTTGCATTGGATCAATAACTAAGTGATGCAAGACCTTAAAGACCATGTACTTACGTAACTTAGAAAACAAAGTCATTGATACACGCCGGGGTTCAAACCCACGACCTCCCAGCCGACGTTCTACCGCTGCGCTACCACCGCCCGTTTATAAACTGTAAATAGTGCGATAAGAGGAAATAAACGAAAATATCGGTCCGGTACGGGAATATTTTCATTTGACCTAAGTGGCCTTAGATACTTTGGGCACTAAAGGTTATATTCTATAGAACTAACTAAACAATGGTAAAGATTTTCTTTCTTTTACTTTTGCGACAAACGCGAGGCCCCATAGACCCGTCAAATGTACAATACTTTATTTATTGTTCACAAAAAAAGTATTCCACGAGACCATTTAAAATAGACGCGCAAGCTCTGAATCCTTTGGCATAACCATTCAACACAGAAACCTCCCTTATATAAGGTGACTCCAATTTTGAAGCCTCCAGTGGACGAACTTTAAATAGGTCGACACTTTCATCATTCAGTAAAAACCGGTCAAGCGCGAGTCGGAGCCGGGCACCGTGGGTTCCGTAATACAATATCTTCCATTCAGTTCGGAATCCTTAGCCGGAGTCAGACTCATACCTACTTAGACAGTTTTTTTACTATGTTTTACACAATGCAAAACCCTAAAACCGTTTCTTCATAATCGATAAATTTAACATCTTCCAATAACTTTAACATATTCATTTTTGTTTTTTCAGCAGACCAGTGTTGCCACTTCGCGGTAAGTGGCAAAACTGGTCTCTGCCGACCCCTCCGGGAAACAAGCGAGTGTTTTTGATGTTTGTACTTTGTAGTTTACACTATAATCACACCAAATACGTTATTTATATTTGAGTTTTCATGACTCTATTGTGCGTAGAAAAACATGCAACGTTGAAAAATATTCTGTGAAAACAGGCTACATTTGTAAAATGGTAAAACGGACGGGGGATGTCAGGACCCTACTAAGCTTATACAGGCAAGCTTAGTAGGGTCCTGACATCCTCCGTAAAGAAACCTAAAAACACCGCTGAAGTTAAGCATTGTAATGCAATTGAAAAATACCTTTGTTTTAATATTTGTTTGGATATCTAACTCCGTGATATCAAACGGGTTATTCACCAACTCTATACAAACAATACATTGTAAGTATTGGTATTAGTCATTATAACATTGATACAAATTGGACATTTTGACACTCATTCATTCATGTCGTTAAGATTTTACGATTTTATACATTCTGACACTCGATCGCTCTAATACTTTCACTTTGTAACAGTTAGTTCATTTTGATAATAGGTCGTTGTGAAATATTATTTATATGACTAGTAATGCATATAACAATCGTTCTTTCAAACAATCGTATTATATGTCTGTTGTGCATTTTAACTCTTGTATTATTTAACACATAGGTAATCAAACAATTTGGACATTGTGTCTTGTGCGCAGCCATGTCCCGAAAGGCCCTTATGCAGGGGTCTGCCCCTATATTACGGGCACCAAATCCTGAGCGATCATCTAACTGTCAAATTAGTTGGGAATTTTGACGGAGACTGTATGAGCTTAATCGCCACATATACCGCAGATAGGCGATATCAACATTCGTAATCACTCCTCTACCCAAATATTAACGCACCTGCAAGCTTCTCATACTCCAAGAGCCAGGTGGTAGTAATTTAACATGAGGAAGGGTAGTTGAACTGAATATAGGTCGAGCGTACTTTAACCTCCCTCATTTATGTAAGCGCCTTACCGATTGTCTTTAGGAGGAATCGATAGGGATTTTAACACCTTGTAAGTCTTGGTCTTTATAATATGTCTGTGGAAATCTGAGACGCTCTAGCATTGATCGTCTGTAGAACAAGTGAGAGAGATATTATCTCTTGGACGTCTAGGACGTCTAGAAATAAGTTCCACACAACACAATCACTTGTCCTGGTCCCAAACTAGGATACCCTGTGATACGGTAACCAGGCGAGAACATCACAAACTCGGAAATACACCCAGACTGAGGCCATTCGCACAAATCTAGTACGGCGGCGCCCAGTGGGAATCGAAACCACGACCTCTGGTATAGTAGTAAAGCGTATTAACTGCTAGACCAAGGAGGTAGTCAATTTGGCCTTGTCTATTTGGCTAGATATACCGAAGGACCTTTAGAATAAAACACATGCCCGTAACGGTCACTAAATTTAAGCAATAACATTCCAATAACGGATGCAAATTGCAGGTACAAACGCGATATTAGAGTTACTTAGAACTGTCACTGTTCACGGGCTGTCACTGGGCTGAGCCAGAAAATTCAAGTTTCGAAAATAGCTTCTGTAAAAATATGAAATTATTCCAACGTATTTTAGTTAAAAAAGCTTAGGAGTTTTGCAATGGAAACTGCGAGTACCAGCATAAATCTTCGAGCAATATTCACTTACAGCGACAGCGAAGAAAAATTGAATTATTAGGAAGTTGGCTCCATACATTCCTGTTGGTTTTGTGCTGCAGACTACGAACAAACAAAATTGAGAGACCACAGTTAAACGAACTCTTACGGGTTCTCGAAAGTTTTAAATTATTGAAATTATTCATTTACACTCATAATATTTAATTCATTTAACTAAAGTAGTTAAGCTAAAAGAGGATGAGGAAGTATTCATAAAAACAATTTTAAACCATTACACTACTAGGCGAAGTTACACAATGAAATTTATTCGGCGAGCCCGAATTAGAATTTGCCTGGAGTACGTAGTCAAAAAGGTAATTAGGTTTATGGGTCCCAGTTATTGGTGCCAATTGCAATAAACATGGATTGAAGTAGTAGTAGCTAGATGGTTGTTTGCTATGTGGTCGATTGCGGATTTAGCTTGGCGAGGTACTCATTCGAGACGATTATAATTAGAGAATTATACAATCTAGACATTCAGATGGATACGCCAACTTAAGCGAATGTAATGAATGAATGAATGGGCCGGCAAGGAACTGTCCCAGGCGGACACACGTCGACCAAATAGGGGATGTATTAGCGAAGGGCAACATAAAAATTACCTGAATTCGGGGATCGCCGGTGACAGCGAGGAGTGGAAGGCTAAATGGGATAAAAAAATATTCTCGCAGTAAAATGGGGGGCTCTAATCGTCAGTCCGTATTGACGAGCAGAGCCCACTTTCAGATGTGTATGGGAATTTTGTTACACCTGTATAATGAGATGATAACCACATCAAGATGTGTTTTAGCCTTTTTAGGTACAGTTCGTTTCACAACTAGGTGTAACGGACATGACCTAAGAAATATCTTGTCGAGATTATAAGATCAAGTTCGGGTCCTATTCTACGAGTACAACAAAAAAGAGAGTTTCACCCATCTGTCGTCGCCGCCCGAGTGTCTACTAACAACTCAGTTGCAATACAATACCCTACAAAACTATGAAATGAAAAATAATACTGTAGAGAGCTAAACTAAACGGCCACCATTCACAATATCACTCTGCCACCGTTAGCTTTGCGTAGCGGTAATTAGACACGCCTGGGTGACGACCGTCCAAGGCACAAAACGCTCTAAGCCGGGACAGAAATCACAATATCTTCTTGAAAAATGTCCGTGAGTCGGACTAAAATCTAGGGACCCTAGGCTTTATTCAGAAGATTTTGTTGAAAAATGGGCTGAGTAATATTCCGTGCAGTAGGAACTGAAAAGAGAAACTGAAATATGTAAGCTGAATTGCTGAAAATTGGCTAATGGCGTCAGTAGAGAATGAATTGGATCGAACTAACAACTGCTGCAAACCAAACCCTTGAATCATGACTGTTTATCGCTGGTTGCTTTGTGGCTGACGGCTACACGCTGCTGACGCTGAAGTTGCTGCTGCTGCTGCTGCTGCTGCTGATGCTGATTCTGCTGTTGCTGCTGCTGATGCTGCTGTTGCTGCTGCTGATGGCATGTAGCTGACGATCAGGCCCATTGAACCCTCCAATTGAGGCTGCAGACGCGCGGCTCGACGAACGAAGAAATCGACGACCGCCGGTTTTTTTGCGGATCGATTGGACCAACCAATTGCATGGTTTGATGAAACAGGTGTTTTAAAATAAAAACAGTCTGCGCAGTCTGTGTGTGGAACCAAAGACGGGGAATGTAAACTGGGAAAACGGATATGGACCAAAATCGTGCCCGTAGCAGCTCCACGATATTATTATTATCAGGTTTATTGTACGTGCAGTCGACTACACGTTTGTTGAAAAATCATCCTTAACGTAGCTTATTTGAGTGCACGTATGTAAAGGTTAATGAATCTACATTTGTTTTTGTCTGTTCGCCATCTGTAGGTATATTTTATCACACCTAATTCCAATAAATGGATATTATTATATTTTACTAGCTGACATAGCAAACGTTGTTATGCCATATTTTTGCCTACGACCTATTCTCAAACCTACCAAATATACACAAAAAAATTGGTGAAGCCGTTTCGGAGGAGTTCGTTAACAATCACTGTAACGAGATTTTTATGTATGTAGCTCCAAATAAAGCTTTGGTCTACATGTAAAATTCAAAATGTTTTATTCAAAGTAGCACAGAAAGTCAGAAACTGCGGCTTAATGAAGGTTACAAGTTAAACTAGGTGTTCATTTTAAAATCTAGATCATTTTGGAGAAAAAATGGACAACAAACTCCAAATTTAGTCTTTTCCAAGTCCTCCAAGTTAACAGAGTTTACATAATTGTTCTAAAAAACCTTTGACAGAAATCGTTATAATACGGAAAGCAATAGGAGTCGTTTGCTCGTTCATTCTGTCAGTGATTCATGATCGTGGCAAGTGGTAAAACCTGGCGACTGCTAAACCCCTCTGGGATACAGGCGTGAGTTCATGTATGTAATTCAAGAAATATCAACTCCCATTACCAATTTCTTGATTTTTATGCTGTTTCAAAAATTGTGTCCTGAGTTTGTCAATAGTAGTTTATGATACTGTTGCATAATAAGGGTTCTTATAACACGAGTGTTTTTTAAAAAAACGAGCCGTAGTTTATCTACTCTCATACTATAATACATAAACTTATTTCTTTTACAAACAGAACCAAACTTTGTTTAAATATTGAAAAGTTTTGCGCATCGATTGCGCATGCGTGTTGCGTCGCCGAGGACTCGTTCATTGAAACCTTTTTTTAAAAGTAGAGGTTCAACCTTCTTGGTCCAGCTGGAGGTTGTATAGGTGTATCGTTATGATTAAAAAGTTATATTATGATACAGGTGTCCATACAAGACCTGTATCGTAATAAAACTTTTTTTATTTTATTTTTGACCTATGCGTAATGTTTGTCATAAGAGTTTTGTTTTCAGTTTTATAATCTTTGTATTATAGTATCAGAGTAGATAAAATAATTTGAATTGATGAATGTGGTATTTTTCAACTTTTTAAACTTCTGTACGGGATCTGCTGTTACTTGAATTTAAAGTCAGAACTATTCTTAAGAAAAATATCAGGAACTGTAGAACTCAGCTGCAGCTATAAGAACTTACTTTTTTTTTTCAATTTTCTCAGAAGTGATATGCTGCGGGAAGATAGCAAATCATTTTTTTAACTGACTTTCTTCAATGTAAAAACGTCAGAACTATTTCTGAAAAGTATCAGGAACTCTGCTGCATGCGACAAGAACTCTCATTTATTTTTGATATGCTGGAAAATGATATGCTACTTTTCACTAACATCAAACTCAACCGGTTCCCAGCCAATCGCATGCACTTCCAGCCTTAGCCATTCTGTCGATCGATCAGAATCACTATAGCACATTTGTATCATTCTGTGACTGCCTTCGTCTACCATCATTCGCTAGCCGAAGTAAAACAATCCGGGAAGCTGTCCAAACAATAAATTGAACTTGAAACTCGCTGACGCAAAACGGGCTAAATTAAATTACAACCGCCCACACAAAAACTTGACGTATCATTTTACATTGTTTCTCGCAGCGTTGTACTGTACACGTAACGGTCGGTCGAGATCCCACGGGGTTCGCCTCAACAGTATTGTTTTGTGAAGGGGAACGCGGCCTTGAAAATTAAATGTCAAATGTCCTTGAAAACAGCTTTTCAACTGATTGTCGGACGTCGAAATTGTGTGGGTTTAGGCAGCCTTTATTCCTTTGCTCCTTATCCCTTTGTACTTTATTCTTATCAGATCATTGGTGTTAAAATGGAACAAATTAGATTTTAATAAGAGGTAACTTTTTCTTGTAGACGCTTGCGGGATTTCAAAGATTTCAGCCATAAATTGGGTATTTGACAAAATATCAAATGAGTTACTTTTAAAACGGAATTTTGTATGAAAATACTTGCTTATGACGTCACATTTCAGAGCACTCTTTTTACGTTTAATCTATTTAAAAATTGTTATAGCTAGTAATTGAATAAAAGAGATACATTGTCTGAGATATTTTGTAATTTTTGTTTTAATCGAGCATATGAAATAATTTATTGTTGATCGTGTCAAATACCGTATTAAGGTCTTTCTATGTTATTTCTTTAGTCTTCTTCTTTCTTTCATTGTTTAGGAATTTTTAGCCATTTACTTTTAGCGGGCTGCGTTTTCTAACATCGGTTTCGACACCATCAAAGGTTTGTTTAGGAATTTTTAGCCATTTACTTTTAGCGGGCTGCGTTTTCTCACATCGGTTTCGACACCATCAAAGGTAGCATGACGGCGCGATTCGTGCGTATTGTAGCGCTAAACAGATTGACAATTGATGCACTGGAAAGTCGCGACTCTTGACATTGAGTGCGCGACTCCTCATGCTACCTATGATGGTATTGGTTAGAAGACCTTTCTGGTGTCGCTGGCGGAACACTGGGCGAACATTTTATTTTCACGGTAAGAGGAAAGGTATTGCGGTTCAACTCAAGCCAAAGTGGGGTGGGTCCGTCTTATGTTTCGCACATAGACAATAGCTTCAAAAGCCACACAAATGCGCACACGAGCCTATCATTATGCTAATGATGCCATCATCATCGTAAACGCCACTATTACTGAACTTTCCTCGACGCCATCATAATGTGCGTAGGGAGGCAAAGAAGGTTCGCTCAGTAGAGAGAGAAAGATGCTACACAAGGACACAGGTAGGTCAAGATCGGATCATTCTGGATTTCAAACGTACTTGTAAGTTTTTTAGGGTTCTGTACCCAAAGGGAAAGGGACCCTATTACTAAGACTCTACTATCCGTCTGTCTGTCTGTCTGTCACTAGGCTGTAGTCTCATGAACCGTGAGAGCTAGACAGTTGAAATTTTCACAGATGATATATTTCTGTTGCCGCTATAACAACAAATACTACTTAAAAACAAAATACAATAAATAATAGGGGTTAAAGTATGAAATTGCCGTTTTATTGCAATAGGTTCTTTGAATTGACATAGAATCTTCATGGTTTGAGGTTTTCGAATGAAACTTTTTTCAAATGGTTTCTATGATGTTCTTTTTTTAAAAAATGTGAAACATTTGAATATCGACTTTCAATTGTTTTTGTTATTCAATTTAGACAAGAAAGATGGATACTGCGAAAATTCGAGTGATTTTTGAATACGAGTTCCGACGCGGAACTAACGCGGCAGAAACAGCCCGCAATATCAATGCTGCGTTTGGAGAGGGGTCTACTAATGAACGCACCGTGCGATTTTGGTTTAAACGCTTTCGTGATGGAAATTTCGACTTAAAGAACGAGCCACGAGGAAAACCGCCCACACAGGTGAATAACGATGAATTAAGAGAGATAGTGGAAGCCGACCCTAGTCAAACTACCCAGGAATTAGCGGCATGGTTTAACGTTACCTTACCTACAATATTGACTCACTTGCGTCAAATCAATAAAATAAAAAAATACGAAAAATGGGTGCCTCATGATTTGACTGATCTGCAGAAAGAAACGCGTGTTGAAACTTGTGTTGCCTTGTTGAACCGGTACAGAAATGAAGGAATATTGGATCGAATTGTAACATGTGATGAAAAGTGGATTCTTTATGATAACCGGAAAAGAAAAATGCAATGGCTGACCCCAGGTCAAATGCCACAACAGTGTCCTAAAGCAAAATTTACCAATAAAAAGGTAATGGTAACTGTTTGGTGGTCTCAGCATGGTGTTATTCACTATAGTTTTCTCCGATCTGGTCAAGCAATAACGGCAGATGTCTATTGTGCCGAACTCCGAACCATGTTGACAAAACTAGCAGTAAAACAGCCCCGACTCATGAATCGATCTTCACCATTATTGCTCCACGACAACGCGAGACCTCACACAGCACGAGAAACCATTTTGACCCTTCAGGAACTGCAGTTAGAAACCATTCGTCATCCTCCGTATTCACCAGACCTTGCTCCAACGGACTACCATTTATTTCGTGATTTGGACAATTATCTACGTGACAAGAAGTTTTCTTCCCAGGAGGCAGTACAAAATGCTTTCACACAGTTTGTGCAGTCTAGATCGTCGGAGTTCTATCGCAAAGGCATTAATGACCTTCCCATTAGATGGCAGCAATGTATAAATAATAATGGCAACTATTTTGATTAAATAAATTTGTTAAAAATTTAAAAAATAAACAATTTAGATTTTCAGTACAAATCGGCAATTTCATACTTTAACCCCTAATATTTAAGGGGGGCTCCCATACAACAAACGGTATTTTTTTTAGGTTTTTCTCGATATTAATAACTGCATTTCATAAAACTACAATTCATAGTTTTTATGACAAATTTTTGATGTATTTGCGTAGCCGAGTATTCCTGCTTATTAAGCTGTGACTAAATCGAGTTAGCAATGTATATCGAATTATCATAGTAAACCAAGAATTTGTAGTTCTATGAAACAGGCCCCAGACCAAGCTCTACTTTTAGTTGCATATTTTCATAACATATTTTCGTAAACTACACGAATTGAATAAGTCGAAAAAGTCTCACAGGAAACTTGTCCAAAAGGAGCGTTCGAGTCGGCTTAATCCCTTAGGAGTAATAATTAATAAACGTCATTTTGGGAAGTTGTAAGCTGAAAGCGGGCTTCGGTATCTTTCTCTTTTGTGACGCTCCATGAAGGCATTTCGAGATCACAAAGAACTTTCTAGAATGAAACCTCAATACATAATGCAGGGATCCTTTGCTGCTTTGCGAATCTGAATAATGTGAGTGTACGATGTTTTTCCTCAAGGGGCTAAATGCAATGTGTTAGA
The DNA here is from genome assembly GCA_963969515.1 of Yponomeuta evonymella. NCBI lineage: Eukaryota > Metazoa > Arthropoda > Insecta > Lepidoptera > Yponomeutidae > Yponomeuta > Yponomeuta evonymella. The sequence continues at coordinate 2,933,509 of OZ018366.1, read as the reverse complement.
AGTGAAAGAAATATCCCGTATGTGGATATTTCTTTCGGGAATTGTGAAAAATGCATTTGAGTCTTCCAGATTTGATTCTAAGCACAGTCATACCTATGAGATACTGTGTAGATAATCCACGGTAAATGCAACAGAACACCAACTCTGTAGAATTTACGTTGTAATTGTTGCAAGTGGCGCCACATAGGAACTAGAACAATCTCATCTTCAACTACACCAATGTTTCACTTCCAAGGTATTTCAAACTTTAGTGCGCTTTAATGGCAACAGAAAGTAACACACCGACTAATTTTAGAGTAGGTCTAAGTACTATAAGGCCTATAAACTAATTAAGCCATGCCTTTATGAAAATTCTATTCGTGGATATCTGAGATCACTTCAAGCCATATATTTCAGTCAATATCGTCTACCTAGCCTAGTTAAAATATACAGTATGCATCCCTGGCGCAATTTTAACGTATACAGTAACATCGTCATCATCAGCCATTTGACGCCCACTGCAGGACATAGGCATCCTTCGTGGTTTTCATAACCATGAGGGATTTTGCCAAAGATTATGTATTAACAACAAGTGATAAACTTAAAGTGAAAAAAAAAACAATATCTATTTGTTTTATTCACGTGTTTCTGCTAGCTTACTAAGCTTCCGGGATGTTATTCAAATATTGTATACCTATTTTTATTCTTCACAATTGACTTAACAACACACTAAATATCGTGACCTATCTTTCAATTCTCACGCTAACTTTATCAACCACGTCCTATTTCATTCTATTCTCCCAAGAATCGCCTACGTGACTTTTGACACAAAGAATAGGCTTCACCTATTGGGGGGTATTCTAATAACGTGGGATAGGATTTTCAAATGCGAAGCTACAACTGTAGTTATGAAATTAGATCTTAACAGGCAACCCTCTTGGACACGTGTGGTACTTTTAGGTCTCAAATAGTATAGAGAATAATTAGTTTTAAGGTTCCTTACCTCAAAAGGAAAGACCAGACTCTTCAACACCTTTTTAAGGACCATTTTTCTCAGGATCGGATCGAGCTATTACGTTAAAATTATTACCATCAAATACTAAAGCTCATGGTTTCCTGACACGTTTTTTATATAATCTAACTCACTATCAAAACCTATAGGGCACTTACCGTTGACCTAGAATCACAAAAGGAAAAAGGCAGTCTTACAGCGCATGTAAAGGAAAAAATACGAAATCCGTTTAATATGTAAGTAACATAACGAAACTATTACAAACTTATCTTCTTCGCACTTGAGTTTTATGGGTGCACATATTTTTCCACTGCAAAGTTTACTTTGCAATTGTTTGTTCAGAACCCTGAGGGCGCGAGACATGCTAGCGCTTGTTCAGTTTTTTAAATAAGTGCCCAGAAACAGGATCCACACCGCATTGCTATGTAGTCATAGTATGTGTTTCCGTTTTAACCTCACGCTTTCTGCACACACAGCGATAGTTCGAGCCGCCATCAAATTACTTGCCAAGACACAGGGAACCACGAAAGCACGGCTTCAGCATCACTATAGAAAAACACAACTAGAGAAAGTTAAGGCCCATGATATAGATATCAGAAGTGGGATATTTTCCAATAATAAAGAAGAATTAACAATTTTTCTGTATGTATATAATTTAACTATTAGTCATTAAAGATTACAGCCACCAATGGCCGGCGCCGATCAATTCCATTATTCTTCTAATTATCTTGAGAAATGGACGTCCGATACGTCTCTTAAATATTTAAACTTAAACACTTAAATATTTCCGTAACTATTGTCTACGAAATCTCTATGTACCTACCTCTCTACCTGGCATATTCTTCTACCTTTGTTATTATTCTAGATTTGTGGTAAAATGCACGTATGTACGGGTGTACGGGTTATTTTAATTTGCGATTTCACGGTCTTGTTGATTTATCAGTGTTTGCCATTTTTTGTTAAAAAATTATATTAGTGTTTTGCAACGGGGTTACAACAAAAAAAAATGTTAAATCATTATCTTTTATTTTCTTTCTTTGTAAATAAGATGCTCTGATCGAAGGAAATAAAAACTCTCAACCACCCCTGCAAATAGAACCGGAAAAATCTAGTTACAGCTGAAAAATACAAATGCCGTTTTTAGGGTTCCATTAACCGAAAGATGACAAGCAGGACTTTATTAATATGCCTATATTCTATAAAGGACTTTATCGTCTCTTGAATCGTAAATAGATAGATATACATATACATATACATATATACATATACATATACATTTACATACAGGCACATACATTGCTTCTGGCCTCACACGATAGATAGACACACCTCATAGATAACACTTTATTGCACACCAGTAATATTACGTATACGACGTATTTCTGTCTTTCCTATAATGGGCTTTATCTTCTTTTGAACCGTATTAGATACCTACTCAGTTTAAATTTTAACAGAATATTCGTTATTTTGACGGATCGCCAAACAGATAATAAAATAAGGAGGATCTCCATCACTCAAGTTTTCATTGGGCCAATGGGCGTGTTAAATATATACAAGTGTCCAACTTGGTGTGATTATCTGCATTCCCCATAACATCAAATAATAAAACCTGCCAAGGGTCTGAAACCTGTCAATGAACTGAATGAAAAGACACCTTATTGCTAAATTTACCTAGTTAAACTTGTAACGTTAATGAAGTCGTAGTTTCTGTGCTACTTTGAATAAAATGTTTTGAATTTGAATAATATAAATAAGACTATGTACAGAACCCTCGGTGCGCCAGTCCAACTAGCAAATGGCGGGTTTTTTTTTTTCACCGCCATATAACGTCCGAGGCATCAAAACGCCAAGCTCGCGTCGTCCACCGGTTAAATTGACCAGCGTGTATTAATAGGCGGCAATAATTCCGACGTAACGTAATATTTAACAACTGGAGCGCGAATAAACTAACAGACAAATTGATTTATAGTTTGCACTATCCTTTGCTCGCAGATCCGCTTGTTGCCAATTCCGAGGGAAATTGTGAAGGGGCTCACGTCTTTAAGTTAAAGTTTAGTGTCGGTGTTAGGTTCCGTTCCACTCCATTTCCTTCCGTGGATGTCGTAGAAGGCGACTAAGGAAATAAATTACCAGGAGACGGGCAGCAGCGTCTTCCTGACATTCCAACCGCATACTGCGATCGCGAACCCGCCTGCCAAGCGTGGCGATTATGGCAAAACCCCTCCGGGTTATAAAAACCAAGAGGGAGGCCTGTGCCCTGTAGTGGGCGTCAAGTGGCTGATGATGATTAGGTTGCCAGTCTCGATGGTGAGTTGCAGGAACACCTTAACTAATATACGCTTTCGAGTATTTCCAAACCTAATACCACCACAGTAGACCTAACGATTTGGACCATACTAATAAAAATCACTAGAAGTGTTGCTTCTCACAAATTCACGTTTAAAAAATATCCCAACCTGTTTACAGACCTAACGACTAATTGAATAAGCGCATGATGTAAGGCAGAGTACATCAAGTACTCATTGTGATTAGTTCATTCGGGTTACCGAGTTGGTTAACATTGATTGTGGTGACAGTGACGCCTGAATGGCGGATGTACTCGCTCCAATTAGTTAGCAAAATTGGCAAACCCCGCCCCCTGGCACAATTTGCATGGTGACAGTTTTTGGTGCAAATAAGGTCTATAGTTTTTCACTATCTCTATTTGGAGCACGATAACTTTAGAAACTAGAGAAAAAAAACCAGCCAAGTTCATGTCGCGCCAGTGTAAGGTTCCGTAGAAAGAGGAGTTTTTTTTTTTTTCAGTTAAGAACTAAGAACTTCATCAAAGTAATTTTTAATATATGTTTTACGATGTTTTCCTTTTATAAGTTGGTCGCTTATTACTCGTTAACTTGTAGAAGCCTACTTAGCCGTGTTAGTCTTTCTTTTAAGTTCATTATATGTGCTACTGCCCTGAATTTTTTTCACGTTTCTATAATCAACCATTCAGCCAGGATTGACGCCCTACTCTAACAAAAATTTGCGTTTTAATATTTCATAAACGGAACCCCAAATCAAAAAATGGTCTTCCTACACCCACAATAATTTTAAATGACCAATCCAACGATACCCCACACTATGGTGTAAGCGAGAAAAAAATGCATCTCTAAGGGGAGGTACCAAAAAAATGTTTTTGTCAATATTATTCAACCGGTTTTCGGCGTAATAGATATGTATATATCTATGCCAAATTTCAGCTTTCTAGTACTTATTGTCTCTGTCCTAAGCCGCGGACAGTCAGGCGGACGGATAGACGGACGGACATGGCGAAACTATAAGGATTCCTTGACTACGGAACCCCAAAAACTTGTCACATCTAATTAATCCACTATTTTCTGCGGGTGACAACTTACAAACATGCCGGCGACCAATGGAAAAAAATTACATCATCATCTTTTATAATACGTCTCTGTAAAAACTTAACATCATAAATCTCAATAACGAATCGTCTAAAATGGTTATGCTCATGCTTATTCCAGTTGACTGAATATTGCTGAATACACAAGGAGTAATTTAATTTCACTTTATTGGTGAGTACAAGAGGTAAATATAAAAAAAAACTTTTTGAGGGTGACTTGACCATAAAGCTCTATAATTATTTTTGGCTCTTCCCAAAACTGTAACGTTAGATTTCATGCGCCTCAGCCTTACATTGTAGACGACATTAAGTCACACAAAACTAGGTCACACATGTCGGGAACAACAGGAACTCCTAATTAAAATCTTTCCAAGCAGAAAATACCTTTCCATGCAACTCCCAGTACATTTTCTCGAGCTTAAAATGCCAAACAGGTAGGCGTGATAATAAGTAACATTCAGCGTGTCCCTAACCTTCATGGTAGAAATCGATAGTCACCCTCTGCACCCCCGAATATAGCGAACAAGGCGAATTTGTGATTCGATGTTGAATAGCGATGTTTTGATATGCTAGGTAGGGCTAGAAACCTTTTCAATATTCCAAATTGCTTGGTAAGGCTATTTGTAAACACGCATCGATTAGAGTTTCAGCATGTTTAGCTATTCGATGTTGTTTAACTAACTTTGGGGTTAAAGTCCTTTTTAAGCCTCGACTGTTTCAGACTTACGTACATAAACTTTAACGTACATAAACTTTAAGGTACATAAACCTTGCTAGTCTTCTTAGCGTAGAACTAAAGGCCAAGTAGATCACGAACCTTTGATATAAATCGACATAATTCACGGCACTGCATTCTCCCCAAGCGTCGTTGAAACGGATTCATAGCAGCATCTGGTCAGACGAACATGTCAATGTGTCCATCTGGCGACCCCAAAAACTCTTCGCCTTGATAAGAAGCCACACAAAATAGACCAGGTAAGACCGCGACAGTAACCATATGGCTAGAAACGCGGTTCAAAAAAAGTTTAAAACACACTTTGTGCCAAAAGTGCTACTATAACATAAAAGATTATTTAGATGACAAAGATGTTTGGAATTAAAAGTCAGTTCAATGCATGAGTTTTAGGTCTAAGAATAATATGTAAACTCTGTCAATTAAGGACCAAAATACTCTGAAAAGACTAAGTTCGGAGTTTTTTTGTCCTTTTATTCTCCAAAATTATCTAGATTTTGAAATGGACACATAGTTTAACTTGTAACGTTCATTGAGTCAGAATTTTTGTGTTATTATTTACATTGATACTTTTTATTTCACACCGTACACATATTTATTTTAAATAAATATTCTTTGATTTGAAACCCTTTACCGACACGTGAGGTTCACGGTATTTTTTTGTTGGAATTATCAAACCTAAATCGCTATCGGTGAAGGAACACCTCGTAAGGAAACATAAGTGTCCGAGTATTATATACGTTTGAGATCACCGCAACGAATTGGGCTCTCGTACTGATGAGATAAAAATATTCTTTACTGTACACCGGAAAATAATTACGAAAACAGCAGTTACAAAATAAAATGTACAATTGGCGGCTTTATTGGTTATGATAAACCTCATAATCTATCTCTATTTAGTATTTTCTAAGGTTAACACGAGCACTAGACATAATAAAGTCTCGGTAGTTTACCGAGACCACGGGACTTGCAAAAGTACCGAAACGTCGAAAAATTTTAAAATGAAAATAAACGAGTAAATATCCGTGCAAATTCAGTTTTTATTCTATCTCTATTTTAGAGAAGGTACCCAGGAGTAGCGAATTTGTTTGTCGACGTGCGCTGTCAAAATATCAATTTTTTGTACTGCTGAAACAAAGAAGAGCTTAATATTTTCAGGTTCATGTATGAATATTATGTGTTTCTGTGAATGTTTATTCCACTATCACTTTTAAATGTTTACACAGATTTAGCAGTGTGTGTTAGTTTTATTTGTATTTCCCCTTTTACATTAAGTATGTTTATTCACTACTGCTGGTTTATGTAAACCAGGAGTTGTTTATTGTTTACTGGTAAACCAAAAGCTTATGCGAGAGGCATATTTAGAAAATTGAGACAATAAAAGTCAGAGCCAATAATAGGTTTTCACTGTGTGGTTTACAGTTGTGGTTCTTCTTTTTATTTGATCATACATATACACCCATTTCCAAACCTACTGTGTAGGTTGCTGAAAGATCGATAAAAAGCAGATTCGTAACAGTCAACGCTGATGGCAGAGGCTAAAAATCGAATAGGTGGGTTGCATCCGTGAAGGATTCCGTCAGGCTTTATTTAGATTTCAATTTCGAGATTCTGACAAGATGACCAGTTTTGGTTCCAAAATAGATATTTGGATGTAAATGAGTCTGCAGATTACATTGCCTGAATAGTAGAATATATTCTAAAACCTGTTAATGAGCTATCAAGCTCTTTTTCAAGTGGTTCATACACGGCCAAAATTGTATAATGCCAAGATTTAAGCTCAAGCACATAACACTCAAATTTTTAATTGTCAGAATTTTCGACAAAGAAAATAATATCCAGTTAAGTAGGTTATCCGACGGATATTTAAAATCTAAATTTCCGGCTGAATCTTCAAAACTCAAACATTGATTGAATTTTGAAGTGATTCCTTGAGGGACCCCACCAGATTATTTAGTTCGAAGAATTGATCGATTCAATTAAATGTACGGCCCAAAGGATTTCGGTACCTACTTAAAGTAACAGTATCATTGTGCCTAATTATCGAAAACAAGTTTGGTCGGTACATAAAAGCAGACATTGCGTATTTTTAGCCAATTAACTGTTTTACCGTGTTCCTCGCAACGATGGGGCAAAAAGTTCAACCGCTGCGAATGTCAAACACAGTGTTCGGGCCTGTTAGTCTGTCGGCAACGTATTCAATTTCAAATCCAATTTTTGTTCAAAGTTCGGCTAGCGACTCTGTTTTGCGACTTCAGCTGACTGTTGAAAATACTCCAGACGCTACCAAGGCAAAAGATCTTGTGAGATTCAAATTAACAGTTGACAAGCGACGAGACGCGAAAAACTCGAGATATTTTTACCTGCAAAGATTGAGCTTCACAGAGCTACTCTGGTGGATAAATCATTTAACAAATCATGTATCTCTCTTCCACATGTTACATAAACTCTCGCCTGTATCCGGAACGTTTAACCAGGGTTAGTCACTTGCAACGATCCCGAAAAACCTCTTTCATCAGCATTAATCAGTCGCTGCATGCACGCATGCCGGTTTCGGGTACTTTTTATCTTGCCTTTCTCTTTCAAATGTAACCTAACCATGCAAATAGCTTTATCCCTTTATCTAGTGCAAAATTTTGCTTTTCATTTGCTCTCCAAGAGGGATCTTAATTTATTCCTCTACTTCTCCACTCAATTAAATTCCCAAGCGCTTCACCGGGTCTAACCTAAAACAAAGGGGTCGCTGTCATGGTATTATCTTCCAATGAATAGCTGTCTTCAGTCTTGACTGTCTGGGGATTTTCCACGCGATGTTCGACCTAACTGTAGATGTTACTAAGTCGTATTCAATCAGCGATATTGTCGATGCCAGTGCATGTGATTGTCTAATGCTAGAAATGTACCAAATCTGTGAGGCATTGTCTTAATCAGCGGTGGTATGGTATAATTGTTGCCTTATATGTATCAAGAGGTTCTGGGTTCAATTCTGTGTCAAGGACCTTGTTTTCCAAATTACATACATTCATGACTTTGTGGCACATTTATTACGTGAGGAAACTGAGGTTTTCCCATTACCTTAACGCTTGTCTTGTCTTGTAGAGGACAGAACAGACACTAAACGTGGGCAATCCAATCCAATGAAACGTGTGAGAAAATATTTCCCCCTGCAAGACGTTAGATCATTAAAACACGTAGGAAACTAGAATCCCGGAAGACGATCGCCCATTTCCTCTCCCAAGCAGTGTCGACCTAAAACAAAGGCTAACCCTTCAGCGCAGACATCCAGGCATTGGAATACAGGTCAGGCCGAACCGGTGCTCGCAACACGTTGGCTGCAGACACTGCGAAACAGGTTCTTGACAGACGACCGGGTTTAGCTTGGATACAGCGGTTGTCGAACTGTAAACTGCACAAGCAGCCTATATATGGCCCAGACCACAGACCTTCTCTCCGACCACAGAGAGAATATGGCTTTAAGGCGAATGCGTAACCAAGCCGAATGCATAAAACGAGCCGAACGAAACAAATTTTAGTAAAAATCCTATGGAATTCTTTTTAAATTCTATGGATCTCGCTCATCACATCGACGGGCGCCGCATCGGGCGAATTCACAATTTGTAATTTGAAAATTTGGAAGGCTCCCAATGACTTGGGTGCGATCGATTCCTTCGGTGCGGATAGGTGCGTTCTCCTTTGACCACCACGCGTGCCGTGGATTTGTAATGATTTAGGTTACTCTTGGCTTCTTCGACGAAATTCTTGTAGACAGCATAAAACCAATCGGTAGTTGTACCAACGACCGCAATAGGCATGATGACAGTAATTGAAAATCACTAAAATTATGTATTTATTTAACAAGAATTGAATTGTGGAATACGCATTTATTTTTTTATTAAGAGCGGTATCGATAATTATTACGAAAATTAAAATCCACAAAAATCCTATGCCCACCATATTAAGTTGAATAGCGAATAACGTCACTTTGAGGAACACGCGGGTAAACATAGAATAGAACCGAACTCTTTATAATCTGTGACATAGGTAACAACGTACCTATACGAAATTGCTGTGTTGACGTTTTACACCACAGATTAATTTTACACTTTTGCACTGTGACGTCACTAGCGACGCCTGACATTGGCGAGCGTTTCGGTGGGAATTTTAAATCTAAAAACTAAAATGTATTTTTTTTTTTACCATTAAACCTTAACTGCGACCAAAAATATGAAATAGATTATACTTAAATAATGGACGTTTCGGGACATTTTTTCAAAATTTATGAAGGTTTAGGTAGCAGGAGTGCATTTCTCAGTGGTACTACTGCAATGAACTCATTCTTAGACTCGTGGCATTATACCTACCAAAGGTTTTGTTAAGAATTAAGGTTGTCTTTCAAGATCCCATTAAACTGTTACTACCTATTAGGAACCTATTTTAAGTAGCAATTAGGTAGCTTATTTATAATGCGGGTGCCAATGAAGATCTAGAAAACGAACATTTTCCATCACTTAAGCTTCAGCACTTTAAACTTCTCCGTGTGGCGCCGGGTTAAGAATAGCGTCACTCCATTTCCTTCCGTGGATGTCGTAGAAGGCGACTAAGGAAATCAATTACCGGCAGACGGGCAGCAGCGTCTTCGTGAGATTCCAACCGCATACTGCGATCGCCAACCCGCCTGCCAAGCGTGGCGATTATGGCAAAACCCCTCATGGTTATGAAAACCAGGAAGGTCGCCTATGTCCTGCAGTGGGCGTCAAATGGCCGATGATGATGAAACTTCAGCATTCAAAGTTAAAGTCAGTGACAAATGATCGATCGAGGTTATTGAACTATGAACTGACAGGATTGTATTCTAATCCAATCAAAGCCGTATTTATCTTCGACTTCGCGAGAAGAGATTTCATTAGAACATCAAATGCCTCACATTCCAAGTCCCAAGATGCTAGTGGATTAAGAAACATAGCCTAAGGCCGAGTAGTAAAGTATGCCAGATTACATGGCATTAGTCCCTATCTCTTTGATGGGTTGGCGGTTCTGGTCCTTTGGGTAGCACGGCGTGAATTTATGCATTCCTTCGACTTTCGTTCCCAAGATTTAGGCTAATACATCCTTTATGGCGCATTGTAAACGTTTCTACAAAAGTAAAGCCTACTCCATCTAAAAAATTATGTCCCAGGCACTGCAGCGTCCGAGTGGTCCCTTCACTCATCTAGTGTGAGTCATGGTGCCACTGGACGCTGTATAAATCTTCTCATTACGTAGATGCAAGTTCATAAAAGGTGTAAAGCACACTTTGTGCCATAAGGGCTATAACATTAAAGATTATTTAGAAGACAAAGATGTCTGGAATTGAAGCCAGTTCAATACATCAGTTCTAGGTTTTAGAATATTTTTTTATGATTAAGGGACAAATTTGAAAAGATTAAGTTTGGAGTTTATTTATCCCGTTTTTTTCCAAAATGATCTAGATTTCAGAGTGGGCACCTAGTTGTACTTGAAACGTTCATTTTGATTAGATACGGTCGGTCCTGTGGAATCGCGAAAAAAAGCTGTGGACTAGGATCGCAAATAAAAAAATAAAAATATAGAGAAATGTTGCCGTGAAATAATATGTTATCATGTGAACCTAATTAACTTAGCGTGTTTATATATATATATAAGGCCGTAGGCTGTTTATAGGCTGTATAAAACCACAATACATTTTTCTACCTGTATTCATTATAATATAGTATTGCTATATTGATTACTATATTTATTGCTATATTTACTTACTTTACTTTTACTTACATACAATTAGGTAAATAGTTCTAGACTTTGAGAACCATGGAATAAGTAACCCAGTAACAGGTACTAAATGAGTCGGTTTAATATAATGTGAAATTGTTTTATGATTCATTGTACCGTTGTTGCAATAAAACTCTCTGCACTGAAAGTATTCTATATTATCAAAGAAAACCTCTTTGTACACCGTTAACGGCTATTCCTAGTTCCTCATTTCATATAGAAAGGTTGCTGTTTAACACTTTTGTTATCTGTTTCTGATCAGCAAAATTAAGTGCTACTCTAGTGATACCGTATCATCGATTTCTCCTATTCAGACATTGGGATCGATAAAACCCTCAATCCAGGTGTGACACAACAATACAGAACAGGACTAATCAATGCACTAGCTTTTCAGGTTCTCCTGCTGAATGTGTTTGGAGAAGTTGGTGATGGGCCATGATTTTTCGGGATAGTGGTGATAAAATTTTACTGGCCTTTTTTTTTACTAAGAAAGTTTAGCACTTTACTTCCAGATCGTAAGCTGTGTCGTAAGCGAAGACGGGGTCTAAAATGTATCTTTCTTGCCTGTCTGGATAACCTGAGGTTCTTTAAGGCAAGAGTAAACTAGCTTTTAACAGGCAAGAAATACATTTTAGGCCCCTAAAATGTAATTCTAAAATGTAACTTTCTTGGCTGTTAAAAGCGGACGAGCGGAAACTATGAAAGTTTAAATCAATCCTCCTAGTTTCTAAGTCTCGGGAAAAACGAAGCGTTGGCATCGTGTTCCACACCTTTGCAGTTCGCCTCACAAACAAATTGGCGAATTGTTTGGTAATAATTATTGGAATATCACGAGCCTGCAGTCCGGTGGAAGAAAGGGTACGAAGGGATAAATTCATGGAGCACCAGTGAACACTCTGAAACGCATCTCATAGAAAATGGAAAGGCAAGCGACCTTACGACGTTACTGTATGTCAAAACATGACAGAAATGACAAAAACTGTCTGTATTAATGAAGACAGACATTTTCTGTAACGTTCTGTATGGTATAGAGAGCATGCATGCTGCGATCAAGAATAAACATGTAGATGTATAATATAGAGTATTATATCTGCTTGAATGTTTCATTCGTGTGTGAGACGAGAACATCAATCATCACATTCTGTCCATAGAATATTACGTCGAACGCAAGGACGAACTTTGAGGCAAATTTGTCTATGTGTCACAGATTCTGCACGCTCCGTATGTCTGTCAGTTGCAGAAGAAACTTCAATGATTTATCACGGCATTTCACGAAGCAGTTTTGTAGATTATTTTTTGTGTACAATATGATTTTCGTCATGATTTAGATTTTTTCATGATTTTGTCTCCAACAAGCGCAATCCTCAGCTGTCGGTTCGCGAAAAAACTCCGAACTTAGTCAACAACACAGATATCACCTCATTAATTCCCTTACTGAATAACTCTGTTCTTGCTAGTCATTTGAATCAAGACGGATTCCGAACTGGCGATATAATAACCGTTTTTGGAGTCCATTTCCTGGTAACGGGCTATTCTGGGAGACATAGGGGCATGTGTAGACGATGCCTGTCTGGGCTTCCGTTTACTTTAACGTGTTTATCGTTTAACCCACATTTGTTTTACAGAGTTCGGGAAAGTACAGCTGTCGCACAGAGTGCGCGAAGATACGACTGAGGTTGCGGAATTAAGATGGGTGAAGGTTTAGCTTAAACGAAGTAAGATCTGTAACTGCCTGCCCAGGGCGACATCGGACGATAGTCAATGGGCCACCTCCTGCCGCCAAGACAGGGTGCATCAAAGAATATCATTTTAATCGGACATTTAAAGTTTTTGATATGAGTCGTTTCCTTCAAAATGATTAGTAATCGCTAAATAGATCATCATCATCATTCAACCACAAGGAGTCCACTGCTGGACATAGGCCTAAATGGATAAATACGCAAAATATTTTTCATGAGTCAAAGAAAAGACTCACGACTGCACTTTTGCCCGTTGGCACCCTTCGGGTAAGTAGCCCAAAAAGTGGAGAAAAGCAGCTGTTGTTTTATACTTTCAAGTGTAACCAGGGAATTGTTCTGCTCTTCAGATTTCCGCGATGAGAATAGCTGAACTTGATGAGACGTAAATTATAAGGGGCTCTTGGAAGTGTGAGTTTCATTGACACATTAAACTCTCTGGTTCCTATCGCGTACACTAGTTAGTGGTTTTTTTGAACTTTTCAATCGAATCAATCACAACTTAATTCATCATAACTTTAACTATAACTTATGCATCGATTTTACAATATTGTACAAGCCTACATAGATGTGTACTTTAATTTAAGCAATTAAAAAGCTTTCTCTCAGAGTACGCGTTCCCACCTCGGATTGGCGATTTCAAGTCAATCATGGAACATATTTTTAGATGGAGTTATGGACATTTTTTACCCGACAACGAAAGTAGAGGTGGGTATTTAGCTTAGCTTACGAGTTATTACAGCGTCCGATGCTCACATTGTCTATCTATGAAGAGTCGCTGTCTAAATTATATAGCATAGAGACACAACACTAGCTTTTGTCGACCCATAAATTGAGATACATTCTCCGAAGTGTACGTCTTAAAATTCAAGAGCACACAAACTATCCACTTAAGTAGTTTTATGACGTTGGTCCAACACAACGTTTGACCTTTCAATCAGCACGTCCATAGGTCATCCGACCACAGCTGGCGGCTCGATAAAATTTAACGCCCTTGGGGTCAAGGACTTGCCGACTACAGTTTACGTAAAGCTTATGTAACAATGCGGTGGAGAATTGTCGGAGTTTCTCTGTACCCACCTGGTTCACGACAGTTTATCACTCATGGTAAATGGACGACATGCAAAAAAATATATAGTTTGATCTAATACAAATATACGTAAATATCTTTATTGAAAAATGCAATTTGCTAAAGTGAATTTTTTAAAGCCCTTACTCTCGCACTAGACAAACCTGTGCGTCATGCATGACTCATGACATGAGCAAGTTTCTTCCCTTAACTAAGTGTTTACAATTGAATGCAAATTAGTGCGAAACAGTCCAGACAAAAAATTAAATAAAAGTTGTTATGTAACGTTATTATTTTTATTGTTACCTAACCGAGTGATAACAGCGGCAGATAAACCTTATGTGGTTTTCTCCCGCTGGTAGATTAAGTTTAGTTTGTGCTTTGAAAATAATAAAGATTTTACTCTACAACTAATACTTGTTATAACATAACCTGTCAAAAAGTAAATTCTAATCACCAGATACAAAAATGCTCCACACTAATCGCCTTACAATGCATTATTATCGCATTTATCTATCTAGCGATACTGATAAATGCTCACTGAAAAGCGTTTAGAGTGCCATAGAAAAAATAAATCTAAAATCCGTCCATCCGAAGGTGGTCTGGAAGAGATCACTTTTAGTAATAAGGCCGCCGGTTGTACTCTTAGGTTAAGAAGTATCTGTGTAATTTCTTTTTTTTTTATGTACAATAAAGTGTTCCCTATCTATCTAAATCTATATTTTCTTTAATATCAGAGTGAGTTGATTTTTCGCGTTTTTTAAGACCTGCAAAACTCTAAAAAAAGTTTTCGTATTTTTTAAGTTTTTCTATTCCCAAACGTCCTAATGTTTCCCACTGGCAATGTCTGGGTGACATCAGCCTGTGCATTGGGTCAATAGAGTCCAGCCCACTAATGTGTTTTTGCCAGAAATGTCATTGACAGCGACTTGTCGACATTGGCGTCGTCTTACCAAATTGTTATTGATTGCTATCAAATTATTTATTCGCTTAGTTCATCTAGGTCGTTTGCGGTTTAGGTCATTGTTTGATAACGCGTTTTTAGGGTTCCGTACCTCAAAAGGAAAAAACGGAACCCTTATAGGATCACTTTATTTCTGTCCGTCCGTCCGTTTATCTGTCTGTCAAGACCCTTTATCTCGGAACCGCGTGGAGGTATCGAGTTGAAATTAAAACCATATACTCAGGTCTACAATCCCTTGAAGCCGTGAAAAAATTTAATAAGTTAAAGAAAAAAAAAGATACTGCCGTTTATGCCGTAAAAAACGTAATACTTCGACACTAGGGAATCATAATTTAATACTCAGGTCTACAATCCCTTGAAGCCGTGAAAAAATTTAATAAGTTAAAGAAAAAAAAAGATACTGCCGTTTATGCCGTAAAAAACGTATAATACTTCGACACTCTAGGGAATCATAATTTAATACTCAGGTCTTCAATCCCTTGAAGCCGTTAATAAAATTTCATAAGTTAAAGAAAAAAAAAAGATACTGCCGTTTATAACGTAAAAAACGTATAATAGTTCGACACTCTAGGGAATCATAATTTAATACTCAGGTCTACAATCCCTTGAAGCCGTGAAAAAATTTAATAAGTTAAAGAAAAAAAAAAGATACTGCCGTTTATAACGTAAAAAACGTATAATACTTCGACACTCTACTAGGGAATCATAATTTATAGGGTACTTCCCGTTGACCTAGAACTATGAAATTTGGCAAGTAATATCGTCTTGCCAAATTTCATAGTTCTACAACTACATGGAAAATTCTGAAAACTATATATTTCTAATTAAATCATAAAAAAAATAGTCTTTGAAGTTCGGGAAAAGCTCGGAAAAAAGAGACGCGATTCCTGAACTATTTATAATATGTCATCATCATCATCAGTAATTTTTACGCCCACTGCAGGACATAGGCCTACCTCGTGGTTTTCTCTAACCATTAAGGGTTTTGCCATAATCGTCACGCTTGGTAGGCGGTATGCGGTTGAAATCTCAGGAAGACGCTGCTGCCCGTCTCCTGGTAATTTATTTCAAATCAAATCAAATATAATTTAATCCAAAGAGAAATGTACAAACACACTTAATGTACCTACCTAAGTACGATGAAGCTATATAATATAAAGATTTGGTACAGTACATTTAAGTAGGGAGACGAGCTGGCTTAGTCGAACGAGCTTAATAATAGGGGTTAAAGTATGAAATTGCCGTTTTATTGCAATAGGTTCTTTGAATTGACATAGAATCTTCATGGTTTGAGGTTTTCGAATGAAACTTTTTTCAAATGGTTTCTATGATGTTCTTTTTTTAAAAAATGTGAAACATTTGAATATCGACTTTCAATTGTTTTTGTTATTTAATGTAGACAAGAAAGATGGATACTGCGAAAATTAAAGTGATTTTTGAATACTGTTGTGGCATTTGACCTGGGGTCAGCCATTGCATTTTTCTTTTCCGGTTATCATAAAGAATCCACTTTTCATCACATGTTACAATTCGGTCCAATATTCCTTCATTTCTGTACCGGTTCAACAAGGCAACACAAGTTTCAACACGCTTTTCTTTCTGCAGATCAGTCAAATCATGAGGCACCCATTTTTCGTATTTTTTTATTTTATTGATTTGACGCAAGTGAGTCAATATGGTGGGTAAGGTAACGTTAAACCATGCCGCTAATTCCTGGGTAGTTTGACTAGGGTCGGCTTCCACTATCTCTCTTAATTCATCGTTATTCACCTGTGTGGGCGGTCTTCCTCGTGGCTCGTTCTTTAAGTCGAAATTTCCATCACGAAAGCGCAACCGTTTAAACCAAAATCGCACGGTGCGTTCATTAGTAGACCCCTCTCCAAACGCAGCATTGATATTGCGGGCTGTTTCTACCGCGTTAGTTCCGCGTCGGAACTCGTATTCAAAAATCACTCGAATTTTCGCAGTATCCATCTTTCTTGTCTAAATTGAATAAAAAAAACAATTGAAAGTCGATATTCAAATGTTTCACATTTTTTAAAAAAAAGAACATCATAGAAACCATTTGAAAAAAGTTTCATTCGAAAACCTCAAACCATGAAGATTCTGTCAATTTAAAGAACCTATTGCAATAAAACGGCAATTTCATACTTTAACCCCTAATATTAATCTGCGTTAAGGAGTGTCAGGCCCAAAACCCGTTATAATTAAGGGGTGACTATTAGGTTGCAACTTCAAATAGGTAGGCTGTGAGTTAACACATAGTTCCAACATAGTTTACATTTCTGAAACTTTTAAGATTAATACTAATTATTATAAAAGACGCCCTAAGTGTGTGTGTGTGTGTGTGTGTGTGTGTGTGTGTGTGTCTGTGTGTGTGTGTCTGTGTGTGTGTGTCTGTGTGTGTGTGTCTGTGTGTGTGTGTCTGTGTGTGTGTGTGTGTCTGTGTGTGTGTCTGTGTGTGTGTGTGTCTGTGTGTGTGTGTGTGTCTGTGTGTGTGTCTGTGTGTGTGTGTCTGTGTGTGTGTGTCTGTGTGTGTGTGTGTGTGTGTGAGTGTGTGTGTGTGTGTGTATGCGCGCGTGCATGCGTGCGTGCGTGCGTGCGTGCGTGTGTGCGTGTGTGCGTGCGTGTGTGCGTGCGTGCGTGCGTGCGTGCGTGCGTGCGTGCGTGTGTGTGTAGTAGTTTAAACTTTAAAGTAGTTTTACTTTAAAATTCTCTAACTAAAATATGTTACTAAAAGAAGACAAACATAAGAACTGGGTACATTGTATAGTAGGCTGCTGGTGCTGGTGGGTACAGTCGACAACAAAACATGCGTGCACTTTACTCTGCCATGTTACAGGCAACTCTGCAACAAAAATGTAATGAGCTGCTGTCAACCGTCAAGTAGCTAGTAGGTAAAGGTAAATTTTAGTTGCATAGTAGCCTGTTACATAGCTTAGTATAGTACAAAAATACACAGGTTGGTTCTGGTTACTGTTCGACTGGAGATTTCCACACTTAGCCTCATAGTTGGGCCATTGTACGCAGCAAGTGCTGAGGTATGTAAATACTTCAGACACTAGGGTTTCCTCACGATGTTTTCCTTCAACGTTAGCGAGTGGTATTGCTACTATAACTTTACAATGTACTTAACTTTCTACCGCTCCACTACCACTGCATCTTAGACATTTGGTGTGCTGTCGACTGTACATCATTGGTGATGCTGACGTCAGAAAGAAACAGTGCAATTATTATTTTAATGTTTTTATACAGTTTTAAAGTGCTACATGGCTTTTTAATTCCCTCAAAGCAGTACCAATCATTGTTTCATTTTCATGATGTCAGGCATAGTTGAGAAAAATAATAAAATTGTGTGTTTTTAATTCAAACAATCGGCAAGGCACTTAGGCCAATTTAACAGCTTTAGTAAGTTGAACTGGCACTGGTTTGGTTACATCTGCCAAAGAACTCATAAATGGGACACAAACGGTTCTCGAGTGGAGACCACAATTCGAGGGCGTCCTTCGCTAGCCTGACTGGACATCTGAGATAGCCGAAGACAGACAGAAGTTGTGTGTCTTGGGGGAGGCCTCCGTCATCAACAAGTGAAAAGTTATATATTATATCCCATAATATCAATTGAATCATGACATTATATATGGTGATATATAACGACAAACTGATTGTATAGCATTTCAACTTTCACATTGTTGATTGTAAAATTTTGTTATAATCAACACCAGTTACCACTTTTTATTCAATACTCACATCTATTCCACATGCAATAAGACCAGAAGACCAGTCATGGTGTAGGTATGGGTTAAAATCCACAGTAAACAAAGATTTAATATTGTGCAAGACAAAACATGTTTTAAATGACTTCATCAGACACAGACCTGGGCCTCGATTCTGTTAGTGCATTGTAGTATAATGACAGGTACACTGTCGGGTCACATGACGTGTTTTTTCGTACCATTGACGCCTAGAAGGTTTGATGGGTGTGCCCGCGTAGACTTAAAGCAGCCATGAAATGAAAACCGCCATGTTCATGCAGTTGTCATGTTACTACAATGCATTAACAGAATCTAGGCCCTGTTAATTCGTTTTCTGATCTCATACAAGCAAACAAGCAAAACAAGTATTTATTTCAATCAATAGGAAATCAAACTGATTGTTTGGTACAGTCTGTATTGGATTACAGTTCCTTGGTTGTAAACAAACAGTTGATAAATAAAGATTAAGGTTAATTGAAAGTTGTTGCAGAATTTTTTAGGTTAGTTGGTTTTATTCTGAGCTTCATAATTGAAGTTCATATAATTATTTGCTTGCTTGCATGAAAACCTCCTGGAGTATCCAAATGACTACAAAGGATTTTGTTTTGGTTGTTTCACTAAAATACGACAAAACTTTTAACACCCTTTGGGTATGGAACCGCAAAAAAAGACTACTTAAACTTAAGTTTTCATACCTTAGATTGAGTTTTAAAATTTAATCTTTGTCCAGTGCAGAGTATAATTCTACCTACCTATTTAAGTTGCTTCCCTCACTGGTGATGCTACAAACTGACTCTTTGCATGACAATGCTTATGGAGATTTGAATTAAAATTGCAAATAATTGTAATTAAAGTGAGATTTAAATTCTTGTGTTGTATTCCACAGTGATGGAAGTTTCCAATATTGATCAAGCCAGGTGCATCCTAGTTTGATCAATATATTGGATTACTTACTTGATATTTAATAAAAGATTAATAATATTGATGGGCTTTTTTATCACCTATGAAATAGAATAAAATAGGACAGAATTCTTTTATTGCTTTTTTTTAAAGTCGAAATAAGGGATGCCTGACTAGACAAGGCCACTCGTACACCCCTTGGGCAATTGAAAGAGAAGATCACTTGAAAAAGATCCATAGCCCAAAAGGGCAAGTTGATTGGCACTACTTCACCTGCATTGGAAGCTGCCATGAGCCACAGAAAAATGTGAAAATCTGTGATTGAGACCCTATGCTCCTGTAAGAGTTAAAGGACCGAAGAAAAAGAATATCACAGTGTATAAACCAGTTGACAGCACATCAACCCTTACACACAGACTCAGCTACATGAGGGGCGACTTAGCAACAAAACTTCCGATGTTGATCTGATGTCGACTGTATAAAGAACAGCCGGTAACTAAAAGCAAACGGTCCGCGACAAATCATCGAACGCCAATCGATAGGGATCGAAAATCGTGTTGATTCTCCACTTACCTTCATATCAGAGACGATCTGCTGGTAGAGGCTCCATAGTGGAGAGCAATCCTTCTCCACGGTGCCTTCCATGGTCCTATACGCACGCGGGAATTAATAAAACAAAACAAAACACGATCGTGTATACCACTTTTTTCACACAACTCGCGCCATTGGAAAATCACTGCACATCTGTTGCATTTTACCGATTTCACGCAAAAAAGGGATGTTACATTTCACTTTGGACCCGATTAAACACAATTACAGATACTATCTATCCGGCAACGCAACAGATCAATATTTATAAACAGATACCCCGGAATTTTTTAATTCTTTCCGAGGGTAGTCGAAACACCGTGTTTTAGCACTGTTGTCGAAGCTCTAAAGCTTCAGTCGCGGTCGTTATATAATATTCGTCAATTACAGTTCACACTTTCATTCAACTATTCGATTTTTCATACAAAACTCACTGTTTTGTAAAATTCGAGGAAGCGTATCGAAATTACAAAACACAGAAAACACAGCCGACGCTCTGCCACCATATGAAATAAATTGTTTGACGGACGGCCAGTGTTGCAAGAACTCGTTCGGGCTTAATGAATACCCTGTAATAACCGACCGACTTGCGATGTCGAAACAAAAAAAGCATAAGATAGGATAAGGATATTCTTTATTGTACACACCAGAAAACAATTAAAGAAACAATAGTTATAAAGAACAGATTAAATTGGCTGCCTATTGCTGATAGCAGTTTCTTCCAGGCAACCCTGTGTTGGAAAGATTGCTGTAGGAGAAACTGAGACTGGTAGTTAAACATTGCGTTATAATAACAAACATGATATGAAATTATAAATGTGGTATATCTACATAAAGAGGAAACAAAAAACAAAGTAAATACTTGCAGCAAAAAAAAACAACTTATTTAAATAGAAAGAATTCTATAACTTTGGATTTAAAGATACCAGGAGATGGGGAACGCCTTAGCGATACTGGCAGTTCGTTCCACAGCCGGACCGCCCTCACGGAAAATGAGCTGCTAACGAACCTAGTCGGATGACTCCGTGTTTTTAGCGCCAGATTCCTGTCGGACGGTAGTGTCCTACTGTGGGAGTCACTGAGGTAACTAAAGCGCTATTTGAGATAGAGGGAAGTAGCTGGATTGAACAGCACTAATTACAGCAGGGAAAGAGTTCGAGCATTCTTAATGGCCGCTAACTCAATAACTACGGGGTCGTTGCATACATTTAGGTATATATGTATCGCTCGTCAAATAACTTGACTAAATGTCTTTAACTCAAAGGGACCCGGGATGTTACTTAGAATTCTTCGGAATTAAGTTTAGTCAAATTAACAAATAAGTAATAAAAATAAATATGCTTTTAGGTTCCTCAAGTTACCAGGGTGGCGGGGGTAATCCGCTGCGCCGCATCTCCTATTCATACTAGTCTGTCTACAATTCTTACATACCAACCGATAACGTCTTTAAATCGTTAGGCAATATTCTTGTAATAATACGATAACGTCGGTCAACATTGTTACCGTTTTTTCTATATCGTTGTCGGCTAAAGTGAAAAAATTTTGTATAACGCGTCTAGCCCGGAAAGGAAAATGATATCTTCATTTCGAAACCAGCCAAATGCTAGCAAAATTTGAGCATCAAGGGTTTTGCACCACCACACTATAATATCGGTGTTTTTTTTTGTACCTACGTTTTTATAAAAAAATCTCTCATTCAGTTCCTACTCGAACAAACTTTTTATTATACGACATTGTTTTAACAATAATCGCACAAAGTTTGATGCTTGTATGAATTAACATTTTACGATATAGCGAAAACAATCCAATGCAATCGATCAGCCTTCCCCTTTGGAGAAGGGTCTAAAAAAACAAAAAACCTTAATAAAGTTTTATACTGGCAACATGGCCGGCCGGTGGAAAAAACTGAAAGTGCTACTTTGTCCGACAGGTGACGCTGAAGTTGCATAGAATGTTGCTATAAAATAAAATTAATAATGGCTGCGACTCGATTACAGACATCTTCGAATCGACGAAAAGGTCGATGCAGCATTCTCTCTATATGAGCGTTTATTTATATTATTGGCCTATCAAGCACACAAAAATTGAATATTTTTTCGGTAAAAGTAAATACGTGTTATTGAATTGAAAAATATTGACTCTAATTAAAATAGACATTTTCGGGCGCACACTGCGCGACGAATACCAACGAGATCCTAATTATATCCATATCTCTTGAGCCGTAATATGTAGGCAATTGATATTAACACAAAATTCGTGGTTTTGGCAGACTTTCCAAAGAATATCTATGAACAAAGACAAAGAATACCCCATGCGTGTCTTTTTTTCCTTTTTTATCTCTATCTTTGAACGATAGTACAAGAAACTTATAAGAAATTATTGTAGGCCAAACCCATAGCATACCAACAAATAATAAAAACCAAGTGTGTCTCGAAACACATTTTTGCTATACGTAAGACATACTGGGTGATAAAAAAACAGACATAAGCTACGGATATTGGACACCAAAACTAACTACTTTTTCCAAGATGTTTTGCTGAAAAATGAATATGAAAATTCGTTTTAAAAAATGCTTAAATATTTTGATATATTTTGCTGGGAACAAATATTTGGAAGGTAAATACGATACCAAATGCAAATACAGTATTTAAAGAAAGTACGTCTTTGAATCTCAATATATTCTAACCTGTTGTTTCCCAGGCATGGTGCTTTTGGAAAAAACAGTTCGTATAATATAAGGAATACCCCGGGCTTCGGTAAGGATGTTTGTGTTGTTAAGCGTGTTAAAAAATGTGTTAAGCACATTCTGTGCAAAAAGGCTTACTATAACATCAAGGATTATTTAGAAGACAAAGATGTTTGGCATTAAACAGTAGATTAATATTATTTAAAGGACGATTGTGACTAGTGTTCAACACATTCATGACTAATATTTTAAGTTGAAAACTCTGTTAATTAAGTTAAAACGTGTTTTGAAAAGAATAAATGTGGAGTTTCTTTGTTAGCTTCTTCTCCACATAATCCATTAATTGTGAAACTAACAACTTTGACGTTCATTAAGTAAACATTCTGTTTTTACAATGAATAAAAATATTTGAATTGAATTGAATTGAATTGTATTATACGTATCCGATTTATAATTATGCGGTTTTGCTTGTTTTTTTACTCGTTTTGTAGCTAATATTTTTTTGGGCGCGCTTTTCAGTCAATATAACGACCTTTTTACTAACAATCTAGGTTCAACTCTAACTCGTGTTTTTACAAGGGCTAATTCACCATACGATTTACACACCGCACAATTCACACGAATTGGAATTATACGAGCAACGGTTACAAAATAACAGAAGCGATTATGTATACAAATTATATTGCCCAATTTCAGCTTTCTAGTAGGTAGGTACTAATCATCACTGAGCTAAGCCGCGGACAGACAGACAGATATTCAGATGGACATGACGAAACTAAAAGGGTTCCTTTTTGACTACCGAACCCTAAAAATCGGGTCATCATAGCAGCAAGCGATGACATAGCGAAATGTTGATGATGAAACGGGTTCGTGCTGTACGGTGTCGTTACGTGTGAAACCTGTTCATAGAAATCTATGGCGCAGTCTGACTCGGTACCGCATTTTGTCGTTTCGTGCGGTGGCCCAAGCAAAAACGGCAGTAACCTTAAGAAAGAAACGACTTCAAATATGACGACAGATCAGCTGATGACCACTGTATCCCAATTATCGAATTTGATTTTGATTCAATTCGATCATTTTTAAAATTATTTTTCATAAAGCAACACTCGAGTACTAACTAACGTCAAGAATACTCAAGAACGTCAAGTTTGAAAAAGAAAAAATGAGTTGAATTCGCCGCTTGCTTTGCTCGTCCTTTGCATTGCGCGAAATTATTTCCGCAAAAAAATTGCGTAATTTGCCGAAAGGACTTTATTTTGCTTGTTTGTGCTGTTAATATGTTTACCCTTTAAAATATGTCCAAAATAGTGAACAACTGCGATGTAAGGCCGGGGTGCATCCACCGTATTGCCCTTGAAAACTTTGTGTAAGTTGTTGTTATTGATTAGATTGCAAAGTAATTCGCGCGTCTTTTGTCTAAATCATGTTTTTCACCTTCAACAGCACTTATAAAAGAGTGGAGTTGTATCCTGGACCCTCGCTGAACCTCCTCATAGGTCCAAATGGAACTGGGAAGTCGACATTCGTCTGCGCTTTGATTTTGGGCCTCTGCGGAAAGACCAGTGTGATTGGGAGGGCAAAAAAGGTAATTGGTTTTGTTGGACAGAATTCAAGAATTTATTGTAACAACTCGATTACTGTGAAGGAAAACATCGTGAGAAAAGCTAGGGCCTGTTTCATAGAATTACAATCATGTTTTATTATGACAATTTGATGTACATCGCAAAGTCGATCAACCTCTGCTACGTACATATAACACGTATACATTAACTAGACGCTTGACGTTGATTCAATAATCTCGTTCTCTAATCTCTTTCGTTAGTTTACGAATCTCATCATATCTGATTCGATCTCGTAGAGAAATTCCGAGCATAGCCCTTTCCATAGCTTGTTGAGTGACCTATAATAATAAATTATGATCTATAGTTATATGAAACAGACCCCTGAGTTTCTGAGGTATTCATTGTATATCTCAGCATATGAAATTGACAATCCACAGTGGGTACGCGTGTATTCAGCCCATACTGTCTCTGAGAGAAGGCCTGTCTGGGTAGTACGTTGGCACAAGTCACGAGTCACGCGTTTTGTGGTGCTAAAATGTCAGAATTTGACAGTTAATATACTGGACAGTCGCAACTTATGACATTTAAAATGCGCCACTAGCGTCGTCGTACTACCCCTGCTGTGCTCTACAGTGGGACGCATAAAACTTGGGCCTTTGCATAATGACATGATTTATAAAGCGTCCAGTGGCACCGTCACTCACACTAGATGGTTGAAGGGACCACTCGGACGCTGCAGTGCCTGGGACATTATTTTAGATGTATTAGGCCTGCCCAGCACCTATACCATCCTGACAGCTCAGTCAGCCTAGCCTACAGGAAAGACAAGTCAATATGTGCGGAGCCAAGAAGCCGCCGGTTTCCTAACGATGTTTTCCTTCACTGTTAAGAGTGTGGTATTGCTACTACAAATTGTACGTAATTTGGAAAATAAACAAAGTCATAGGTTCATGCCCGCACTGGGAATCGAACCTGGGTATCCCGCTTCCGAGTCCATTGTGTGACGAGTTAGAGTGGGACGCATATAGGCTACATAAAGGTAAAAACCGGAATAACGATTCAAGCTGAATGGAAGCATCTGAAAAGCAAGTTAGCACATGTTATCTATATGGGGCCATTCAAGTATTACATATTAGCACTACAGGGGGGTGGGAGGGCCCTAGCTTTGCTTTTTAAGTCTGCTTATGTAGTGCTTGAACGGCCCCTATTCTATAAATATGACACTGACGTAATTGATAAGTAAAGTAATGCTTAATTGGGTTGATGAATTTAGTTTACAAGTGTAGGACAACATTCACAAAAGAGTTGGTATGTGAAGTGTGATTAACATTTGAGCATGGGTTGTGCTGGTTGCTGGTCTGTCTACCTAATGTGACTTATGGTTTCTGTTTCTTTATAATATTTAGTAAATTTGTTTATTGTTGAAATCCATAAGGCGGTTGGTACATCACTTAAAGCTATATCTACTTCTATACTAATATTAAAAAGAGGAAAACTGGAAAAGTTTATATGTTTGTATGTCATCTCTGAAAGCACTTATCTGATTTCACGACCTTCAAATGATAGCCGGCAGTCAACCGCCCTGCTACCACGGCTTCAAAGAATCTACCGCGTTCTACTGCTACCACCGCTTCGGATATAGGCTCAGCATATGCTGATACGTTTACCACACAAACATAGTACAGGGCATTGCTAGTATGTTATATTATTAGTTATTACCTATATGTAATATAGCAAGCTATACTATTGCTAAGCTTTATAATATACATATTTCATAACAGTAATTAATGTTAATGAAACAATTAACTACGACGAGCAAAAAAAATTTTTGTTATTAAGCTGAAATATGATTTTGATATGTAATTTTCTTTGGCAGTGATTGTTAAGCCTATGCTCTCTCGCTGAGCGAAGGCCTATGCCCTACAGCAGTATTTATATATGCTATTTCCTATTTCCAGATATCGGAATATGTCCGCAGTGGCTGTAAACAGGCCTCGATAGAGATAGAGCTATACCGTGAACAAGGGCAGCGTAATATCATTGTCACAAGGAGCTTTAACCTCGAGGGAGTCTCCACATGGAGTATTGACCACAAGACCGTTCGGGAGAAACAGGTTCAGGAGCTTGTGGCATCGCTTAATATTCAGGCAAGTACACCTACGGAACTGTATTATAAATATTAGGACAACCCTAAATATACACGGTGTAATGAATACCGCATGCAAAAATGGGGGGTACTCATATGTTCAATATTCAGCAGCTGATGTCTTCGCGAAAAGATATCAGCTGATGACTATTGAACATGTAATAACTTTCACACAATACAATCACTCGACCTGGTCCCAAACTAAGATACCCTGTGCTATGGTAATAGGGCAAGGACGCTACAAAATAAAAGTACACCCAGACTGAGGCCATTTGTACAAATGTACGGCGGCCCCCCAGCGGGAAGCAACCCACGACCTGCGTTTTGGTAGCTAAGCGCCTTAACGGCTAGACCAACGAGGCAGTCACGAGACAAATTTATTATAAAACGCATATTGCTGACATTATTGTGTTGAATTCACTTAAATTAAAACAGCGGTGATAGCCGGTAGAAGGCTGGTCTCACATTCGGGAGGTCGTGAGATCGAAACCCGGCATGACACTATAGCACGGCAAAAGGAGTCATGAGTAAACCCTAGTGTCTGCGCAATCTCCGCACTGATTTCCGCACTCATCGCTAAGTGCGGAAATCTCAAGTTTAACTCACTTGAATAAAATAATCATTGAAATCTAATTTAAAATCTCGTGTCACAGTGTTTGTTATCGAACTGCTCCGAAACGGAGCGCGTAAAAATTACACTGTTTCCATTAATGTCCCTAATATGGAAACAAAAATTTCGTAATTTCATATTGTCATATTTCCTGTATTGTCCTTCTCGAGTGCAATAAAGTATTGTTATGGTTTATTATAAATTACAAGATTTTTTGCTAAACGTGATCTATGAGGATACAGAGAACTTATTTACTATTCAAAATTAGTAATAATTCACCCTTACACTTAATTGTAGCTTCTTATTCAACATTTTCCATGCTTCTTATTCAACATCCAGGTTTTAGCATATTTATATAAACTCTTGGAAAAACATCGTGAGGAAACCTGAGTGTCTGAGCTATTCATATACCTCAGCGCTTGAAATCGCCAATCCGCGGTGGGCACGCGTGGTGATTAAGCCCATATTCTCTTCCTGAGAAAAGGCCTGTGCCCTACAGTGGGACGTATACAGGCTGCTTATGCATATAAACTCTTTTAATTAAGGGCTTGAAAAGACTAAGTTTGGAGTTTTTTGTCCATTTTTTCTCCAAAATGAGCCCATTATGTCGCGGTTTCTGTGCTACTTTGAATAAAAACATTTTGATTTAGATTTTTTTATTTAATAATGGCTTTTGCTACAGTTTCATACTTTTAGATCTTTTATTGTTAATTTTTGGTGATTTTAGCCACTAAGACGCTTGAGATACAGGTTATTATTTTAAACTGGTTCTAGCACAAAATGTAATTTTTACCAATATTCGATTTAAGCATTGTAGACTGTTATACTTTCTTTTATTTGAAATAAAAAAGTTATTATCATTTAAGTTGCGCTGCACAAAAGCATCTTCATTTAAATTTTTCATAATTTTATTGCTGCAGGTGGACAATCTCTGCCAGCTCCTCCCCCAAGACCGTGTCCAAGACTTTTCCAAGATGGACCCCCAGGAGCTACTCCGGAGCACTCTGTCTGCAGTCGGGGGCCAGGAGTCCGTGGCCCAGCTGACGGAGCTGATCGAGACCAGAGACCAGCAAAGGAACCTTGGAACACGGCTGCAGAACAATAGCCAGCTGCTGCAGGAGCAGATACGGCTCAACGAGAGGTGAGGCTTGATCGTCCTCGACCATCCTCACTCATTCCTTTTAGTCCTCATCAATCATCTTTCATCCCTATGCCGTCCTCATCTGTTTGTTTCGATATCGTCTATCGTCGTCCGTCCTTCTTAATCTTCTATTATCCTTGTCGGTCCTCAACCATCCACCCTCTGTGATCCTCTATCACCCTCGTCGATATTCTGTACTCGACGGTTCTCAACAATCAACCATCCTCGTCTGTCCTCATCAATTGTCATTCACCGTCATCTGCCCTCAGCCATCCTCTTTTACCCTCACCCATTCACGACCATGCCATCCTCATATGTACTCCTTTCTGGACCGACGAGGATGAGACGTCATCTCGTCTCATCCTCGTCGGTCCTCAACCAAACTTTAAGACCCTAAATGCCTCGTTGGTCTAGCGGTAATGCGCTGGATTACCAAGGTAGAGGTCGTGTTTTCGATTCCAATTGTAGCCCAATTTCATTTGAGCCCCAGTCTGGGTATTTTCCATGTTTGTGATGTCTGTTTATGATGGAACAGGGTATCCTAGTTTGGGACCGCACAATGGGGAACTTGCGTCTAACTTAGATTGGAGTGACTTTGCTTTTATACCATAGAAATCATATAAAAACCTGGGGAAAATTAAAAAATAAAACAATAACATTTTTTTTTGGGGTTTTCGGCGTCACAAGATATGCGAAAAATAAAGTTACTCTAATAACATGTAACTTATTATTACATTTCGTTTTGTCATTGAATTCTGCACGTTTGCTTATAAGGGTGTACAGTACATGCATAAAAATATTATTTTACGAGATAACACAAATATTGATAAACGCTTCATACATTATAAGCGTTACGTTAGGGAGTGATGACGTCATAGTCTAAGGTCGATTTGTATGGCGCGTTTTAGTGCCACGTGACTACATTGACTTTTCGACTGGTCATATTATAAAGAGTATTTGTCGCAGAGAAACAAAAATACCACGTTAATTTATCTTTTAACGTGTCCTCTCGTATTCTATTAATAGCAGATTGTACAAGAAAGGCTTAAAGCAAGATTGGCTTAAAGCGATCCATTTTTATCAGCAAATTATAGTCGAGGACAAAAATGGACATTTAGGCCTGAGTTATATAATAAACTCTGCTTTTCACTTCGATTGCGAGGAAAATTTCGGACAAAAAAATCGTCGCACAGTGGAAGAACATAAAAAAAAAACAATTCCGGCCAATTTATCTTTTAATGTTTTTTTTTTGCATTTTTATTTTTTTTTATTTTTTATTTTTTATTTTATTTATTAGGTACACCAACAGCAAGCACGCAAACATAACAAAACTTATAATAAATGTGACTTAGGGCTAGCGATTATGCCAATTAAAGGTATACACAGCATTTGTAAACATTTAGGATGGTACTTAGGTACATAGCTTTAAATTACAATCAAGATGTTGTAACATAGCGATAGTACAGATTTTGCATGCAATTAAGAAATTTTATACAATTTATTTTTCAGATTTTAGGAATTAATTTAGACTTAAATATGCCAAGGCTGTCATGATAAATATCCAAATTTAATTCACTCCAGCACTCATTGTAAGTTCGGAGCATTCTATTCAATGGTGCATTGACGCCTACGTTAGTTCTGCAGATAGGCAAAGAGAAAACGGCTGACTGTTTCAGTCGGGAGTTAGGTCTCGGAACTCTAAAATCAATATGTTCAAGTAAATCCTCACATGTTACCCGGCCATTGATTAGATTGTGTAGGAATATCAAATCTTGCATCTGTCTACGCTTCCACAGATGCAACATGTTGAAGTGATTCAGTCTGGCGTCGTATGAGGATCTATGACTAATTCCCGGAGACACAAACGCGAGATGTCTTGTAAAAGCTCGTTGGATCGACTCTATGCGCGTGGAGTGGGTGGCATAAAGAGGATTCCAGATAACTGCTCCATATTCTAATATGCTGCGGATTAGGGCATTAAAAATAGCAATTCTGGTGCCGGCAGATCTGAAATCCTTCGTTGAGCGTTTAATGAATCCCAGTAGTTTGGCCGCTCTGCCGATGATATGGTCAATGTGTGGAACGAAACTGAGAGTCGAGTCCAGGATTATGCCCAGGTCACGAACCTCATTAACCCGACTAACCTGCTCTCCATTAATGTAGTAATCGGAATCGACTGGATTTTTCTTTTTAGTAAAACTAATGTGCTGGCATTTAAGGGCATTCATCTCCATGCGATTAATAGAACACCAAACTGCTACTCTGTCTAAATCGGACTGCAATTTTAAGACGTCGGAAGAGTCTATGACTTCCTTAAATATCTTCATATCATCCGCGTATAATGAGCAACTGCTGTGGTGGACGCATGATACTATATCGTTGACAAAAAGGACGAAAAGGACCGGACCCAGCAAGGAACCTTGAGGAACTCCGGAGGAAGCTATATAGGATTCAGACTGATATCCGTGAATTACTACTGATTGGGGACGGTTCCTCAAATAAGAGTCAAACCATGCATGTATCTGTCCCGTAAAACCATACTGTTCGCGAAGTTTTGTCAAGAGAATACCATGACTTACTTTATCAAATGCAGCACTAAAGTCTGTATATACTGAATCAATTTGGCGACCACTATCAACGCTTTTCATTAAGTGAGAGACGTAAGCAGAGAGATTTGTGACAGTTGAATGTCTTTCACGGAAACCGTGCTGCCTCAAGCTGATTAAGTGTTGAGTATGTGCAGTTACGATTGGTTTCACGACCGATTCAAATAACTTAGAAAAACAAGTTAAAATTGAGATGGGTCTATAGTTTTGAATACATTCCGTGTTGCCTTTTTTGTGGACAGGAACTATACGAGCTTTTTTCCATGCTTCAGGAAAAATCCCGCTTGTTAGGGATTTATTGAAAATTTCTTTAAGGGGAAATGATAGTGCAGAAGAACATCTTTTGACAAAAATGGGAGGGATACAATCAGGTCCGGGACCTTTATTGATATTTATTATTTTCATGTGTTTGAGTATTGTTCTTTCGTCGAGCTTAACCGATGAAAGAATATTTGCAGAAGGAGAAATTAATGTCGGTGCCACATCCACACCTGCGCTTGAAGCAGAGCCAAAAGTTGATTGGAAGTGAGCGGCAAATGTGCCAGCAATCATACTACCACCAATGACCGTTGCGTTATATAATTTCATTTCAGAAGGTATGTTAGATGTAGTATGTTGCTGGCTTTTCACGAAGCTCCAGAATAACTTAGGGTTATTTTTCATGCTGCTTTCAATGTTATGGATATAGTCACTATGACACTTGCCAAACAGCTTGCCACAGCGTGCTCGCAGAATTTCGTATTCAAGGCGGTCACGAGGATTTTTGTATTTGCGGTATTTAGTTCTAAGCTTTTCTTTCTCTTTAAGAAGCAAAATCAAATCTTTTGTGAACCACTGTGGGTAAGCCTGAGGTCGACATTTTCTTTTAGGTACGTGACTTTCAATTATTTTATTTATTGATTCATAAAATCTTTCTACCATTTGATTGACATCACCGCAATCACCAAAACGTACAGCCCAGTCAACAGCGTTGAGGTCCTGAAGCATACGTGCATAGTCTGCCCTATGAAAATTAAAATCCGTGCGAGGAACCGGCGAGAGCATCCGGCCCGACAAGAAATTGAATGAGATATCCAGCGGTGGATGATGGTGGTCTAGTCTGCTAATTGAACTATCTGATTTAGTGACCTCACAAGGCAAACTACACAGCACCAGGTCGAGAGTACGGTCAAGAGTATTCTTGATTCCATTGTACTGATTCAAACCTGAGACTGCGGCGAAATCAGTCAGAGCGTGACCCAAATTATTAAGCGCATTGGTATCAGGAGACAGGACACCATCATCTTTGTTCAGAGTCCAGGATATAAACCCTAAGTTGAGATCTCCCACAATAAGGACGTTGTCAATCTCGTTAAGGACTTCACTAGTATTATCTAGAAATGTATTCAAAGAATGTATGTTAACTGGAGGAGGTAAGTACACACCACAAAGACCCAAACGCAACGGTTTTTTGTCATGTGAATTTAGACTAAGATACTTGTTTTCTGCCAAGTCATAAAAACATTTCGGCGCATTTTTAAACAATAATGAACTCCTATTTTATCTGATTTCATTAATTTAACTATAGAAAACGTACGGAATTCAAATAGTCATAGCAAGAATAAAATAAAACTACAAGTTTCAGTATTCTACGAAATTTTGCTGCTCGATTAAGTTGTGCAATATATTTTGACTCTGTTTGGCTGTTGAGCCTCGTAATCTTAGTTTTAGAAGAAAAAATACTTTATGCACTAGAGCTGGAGTGGCGCCTGTACGAGAAAGAATGAGTTGTGCGGTGACGGGTAATGATAGTCGGAATAGCAAGGTATGTGTAATTAGCAATAAATTAGTAAAGGATAAATTAGACTGTGTCGACTGGAAACAATTACTAGAGATAGACTGTCCTATTCTATTGTATGAGCGATTATGTGTTATTTTTACAAGAATATATGAACAATCAAAGATTGATATTATAAGAAAATGTAGGCGAGTATCACATCCGTGGATAGATAAGAAGTTAAACAACATGGTGGCGCGGCGCGATTACTTATTCAGAAGGTGGAAGGCTAACCCCAAAAATATGAATTATAGACTCGATTACACACGCTTTAGAAATGCAACAAATAAATGCATAAATAAGGCACGAAACAAATACAGACAACAGGAGTTAAGGGACTGTGAGGGTGATTTCCGAAAAATTTGGGCTACCTTGAATTGCTGGCTAGGAAACGAAAAACCAAAATTAGATAGCGTAATAATGAAGTACTTAGGTAAGACAGATAGTGTCGAAAATATTTGTACAAATTTTGCACATGCTTTTACAGAAGAAATAAATAATATAAAACATAAATGTAAGAAGAAGTTCTTAGATCGTGAAAAATATGTAAATGTCTCTAATTTGTCCTTTCGTTACAAAAAAGTTTCCTCGTACCATATAGAAAAAATAATTGATAGTCTGAGTGCTAGGAAATCACCTGGGGTCGATGAAATAAGAGTTTCAGATATTAAATACTTAAAACGTGAAATAAGCCCCGTGCTGTCAAAATTCATAAACCTTTGCTTGCAGAGTGGCTCATATCCAGACCTACTTAAAAAGGCCGTGATAAGACCAATCTATAAACAAGGCAACCATTTAGATTACAATAACTATCGCCCGGTGGCAATTCTGTCCGTCATTAATAAAATATTAGAAAAGGTGATCGTAGGACAAATAAGTTATTTTCTGGAAAATAATATGGTGATTTCTAATACGCAACATGGATTTAGAAAGGCTCGGAGCACGTCTACGGCGCTGGCCCAGTTCTCGGACGATATTAACTTAAAATTAAATGATAAACAATATGTAACGTTATTGTTTATCGATTTTAAAAAGGCGTTCGACACGCTTGACCATGAGATATTACTAGAAGCTATGAATGAGTGCGGTATTCGTGGCCCGACAAACAACTGGTTCCGTAGTTATCTTACCAAAAGAACGCTGCGTACTAGAATTAATGGAATAACGGGGGAAGAGGCAGATGTGATGTATGGGGTGCCCACCGGATCTGTGTATGGACCCGTTGGGTACATCATGCATGTCAATAGTATGTGTAACGTAGTGCAACATTGCTTAAGCTATATGTATGCAGATGATACATGTTTGATGTATGCTGATAGGGACATTACAGTTATAGAGAGTAAAATACAAGCTGACCTAAATAATATCCTTAAATGGTCCCATGACAATGGTATTATTCTGAACGTAGCCAAGACTAAATGTATGCTGGTACATTCACCACACCTAAAAAAACCAGATGCTAGCTTAAATATTGTGGGGCACACATTCAACTGCTTGCATAATGATATGAACTCTTGCGCATGTAATAATCTCGAATTTGTGAGTAAATATAAATATTTAGGGTTAACCATTGATTGCAACATGAGCTGGAAAACTCACATTGAGAGTGTCTGTAATAAGTTGAGATCAATTTTAAGTAAATTTTACAATTTAAAATATTGTTGTATCATGCACTGGCAGATGCTGTTATTAGCTATGGGTTAAGTACCTACGGGCGCACCTTCCCTTCGTATCTTGATAAGATAAAGATATTGCAAACTCGTTTGTTAAAACTTCTAGTTGATAAAAATACCAAAGAAAAATGTGACAGAAATTACCTTAAACTTTTTAAAAAATGTAACATACTACCAGTGCATGAAAAAACTAAATTTTTGATAGCAGTAGAAAACTATAAGTGTAAAAAATTTAAGATTAATAAACTGCCTAGGCCTAAGGCTAGAAAACCTGGAAATAGATACATGATACCAAGGATGTGTAACTATTATGGTGAGAGAACGAGAAAGTTTCTACTTCCTAAAATCCTAAATAGTATTGATTTCTTAGAAGACGACTGTGAAAGTAAAGTCGTATTTAAGTCTAAGCTGAAAAAGTTCTTATTGGATAGGTTTGACGCAGAACTGTGAGCTCAAACTCTAAAAATTTATCATTGTAAAAACAAATTCTTCTTTAACGACCATTAAACCGGTGGGTAGCTGCTAATGTGTTTCAGATAAAAGTTTTAAGTGAGGTACAGTGGATGGCGAATCGGCCTTTGCATTGTGTTGCATAGTCACTGGTAATATGACCGAATACAGAGTAAGCATGTATGGGGGGATCCGCTGTCGACTGTACTTTAAAACTTTAAAATTTAGTTTATTGTTACCTAATACTATTTTTAAAAAAATGTTAAAAGAGTGCGATTAATTCGCCAACAAACTGCCATGCAGTTTGGCGAATAATTTATAAAATTTAAAACTCTGCGATACCAAAGTAAGTCAATAAATTAAAAAAAAAAAAATTAAAAAGCGATTTTATGTCGTCTTCGCGCGACTTAAAGTAGAACTCAAAGTAGAGAACTGAAAAACATTCTTTTGCGTAAGTTCTTCGTTGATTGTATTGTGTCGAAGTTATTTACGAATACAACAATTCTATCCTCGGCTATTTTTGTGTTGGGCTAAACGCTGCTTTATTTCCATAGACTGAAGGTGGCAATTGACGCGATGCAACAGCGCAAAGAGATTGAGGAGCAGATATCCATATGCGAGAAAAAACAGCTCTGGATCGAGTATCAGGATTTACGTGGGAAGGTAAAGCTCTATGCAGTTTTGTATTTGTTGGCGCATCTAAAGGGAAAATATCAACTATTTTCCATGAACTTACCTTCGTAGTCACTAGATGGCGCTAAATGTCTTACGACACAACTAGATGCCGCTGCTGTTGTCAAAATGAAAAGAAAAAAAAACCCGGCCAAGTGCGAGTCGTACTCGTGCACGATGGGTTCCGTACCATTATCTATACAACAGTTGAATATTTCAAGTGTCTCCCTGTTGCCGTTATTAATATCGAGCAAAAAAAGGCAAAAAAAAAATCACGTTTGTTGTATGGGAGCCCCCGGAAATATTTATTTTATTCTGTTTTTAGTATTTGTTGTTATAGCGGCAATAGCAATACATCATCTGTGATCAAATTTCAACTGTCTAGCTCTTATGGTTCATGAGATGCAGCCTGGTGACAGACGGTCAGTGGAGTCTTAGTAATAGGGTCCCTTACCCTGTCGGTACGGAACCCTAAAAATGGTTAATTATGCGAACGAGGTAGCATTCCACTTAAGAACAGCCTTAACTAATGTTGTGTAGTGTGTAGATAATGGTACGGAACCCTTTGTGCTCGAGAGCGACTCGCACTTGGCCGGTTTTCAATATTGTAATAATATGAGTAAACTTTTGATAAGTTTGCTCTGAGGGTTTGATGCATAATTAAATAACGGACGTATTAAATATATTTTAGTTTTTCTGTACGTAGTTTTTAATAAAGAACAGTTTACAAAATTATTCATTTTGGGATCATATTTACTCAATCAAAAACCTATTACAGGATAAGAAACATATGCCTTGAATGTTCGCAACGTTCATCATCATCATCATCATCAGCCTATGCTTGTCCACTGCTGGACATAGGCCTCTCCTATAGCACGCCACTGAGCACGGTCCTCGGCTACTCTCATCAAGCTCTTGCCAGCCGCCCTGCGAAGATCATCGCTCCACCGAGTCTGAGGACGTCCCGCAACGTTCCGTTCGCAACGTTATTGTCTATCAAACCCTCAAACCAAATTTATCAAAAGTACCTATACTCATTTTATTACAATCACTGAATTTTTAAGATTGTGCGAGCGAGCCAGCATGCTACACGTCCTTATGGCCCTATACATCCTCCCGGCTAAATTTGTCAAGGGAAACCCGAAATTGATTTAATGAAACGATTTTTACGCAGAACCGAAGTTTACTCACGATGTTTCTCTTCACCGATAGCAAGTAGTATTGTTACTTGTATGATGATGATGACGTCCTCCACGACGTGTCAGTCGACGGCGACCCTTAAAGATCTCTTGCGTGAGCTCGGTTATGACTGGAGAAGCCGAGTTTGGTCTTAGAGACTCGCTCGCGGACTTGTCGCAGTAAACGGGTACCTACTGATTGGGATATTGCAACGGCAGCAAGTCAAACACAATTGTCAAATAAAAAATTGGCTACCGTCACTGGCAACATTCCGTGCGGCGCCGGATTAAGAATAGCGTCACTCCATTTCCTTCCGTGGAGGTCGTAGAAGGCGACTAAGGAAATCAATTACCAGGAGACGGGCAGCAGCGTCTTCTTGAGATTCCAACTGCGCTCGCCAACCCGCCTGCCAGGCGTGGCGATTATGGCAAAACTCCTTATGTTTATGGAAACCATGAGGGAGGCCTATGTCCTGCGGTGGGCTTTAGGTGGCTGATGATGACTGGCAATGGACTGCATTCTCAGGTGGTGGAGTACTCTAACGACAAGAAGGAGGCGGAGAAACTGGTCAACTCTCACAAAAAGAAGGTGGAGCCTTTGGAGAGAGTCGTGGAGAAGGCCAAGGGGGGCATTAGCAAGCTGGAGCAACAGAAATTGACAGCAGTAAGTTCAAATAATTTGCCTACTTCACACTTAACAAAACTTTACTTACTACTTTCTGCGGTTAACACGAGCACCAGACATAATAAAAACTGAGTTTGTACGGATATTTACTCGTTTATTTCTACAGTCTACCGACCCCACGGCACTTGCATAAGTACCGAAACGTCGGAAAATTGTAAAATGAAATGAATGCAAATTCAGTTTTTATTAAATTTTATAGTCCGCACAAATCTTTTTGGCGGTAACGTGAACACAGTCACAGATCCTTTACAGATCGCTTACTATCATTACAGTGTATGTGCGAATAATTGACTACTTTAGTAATTAACTAATAGTAATTTACTACGCATCACACTACCTCAATTACCTCACACTTACACTGTAAAGACCGTAAGCAATGTGCAAAGGATCTGTGACTATGTTCACGTTACCGCCAAAAAGATCTGTGTGGACTATACTCGTTTACGCATATCGGACGATATTTTTTTTATTTAGATTTGGATTTATTTATTATACTGTTGCTATAACTTACATAAGCAGCCTGTATACGTCCCACAGTAGGGCACAGGCCTCAATCACCACGCGTGCCCACCGCGGATTGGCGATTACAATCGCTGAGGTATGTGAATAGCTCAGACACTCAGGTTTCCTCACGATGGTTTCCTTCACAGTTAGCGAGTGGTATTGCTACTATAACTTCACAATTATTTTACGTAACTTAGAAAACCAAGTCATAGGTACATGCCCGCACTGGGAATCGAACTAGGGTACAGCCGCTCATTTAGATTTAAATTTATTTACATATCTCTTGCTCTGTAAGTAGTCACTTCCCTGAATGCCGGGGTGTATGGATATCATTACAGCATAGGTTTCAAAACATACCATGTAATGTTAACATTACAGCATAGGTTTTGGAATTTGAAAAAAGAACTGTCATACTCATACTGCAAGAAGAATATTTTTTAAAAGTCAATATTTTTTTTCTCGGTATCGATTATTTACTCGAATCGGAATCGAGACAATTTATATTAGAATTTATGAAGATTTTATTTTAAATATCGAACTATTTGTTTCGCAGTCACATCGTATGTTAATTGAAATCGATTTAAAAATCAAACTGGCCAGCACGATTAGACGCGCTTGCGTGCCATAAAATCGTGAAGAGTAAAAAAGTCAGTCGACTAGCTAGGCGCGAAAGTAAATTTTTTTCGTGTTTTGGAGTTCTTTCTCAAAAGTCCTGCTTTCTTGTTTTTTTACTTACCTCACAATCGATATGTAAAGCAGTGTTTACCTCGGGTGTAAGCATCAATTGCATACTCGGGCTAATTAGCGCCCTCGCTGCGCTCGGGCGCCAAAAACCTCGTATGCCATTGATGTCATACAGCCCTTGGTTAACAATCTACTATTATTATACTGTTACTATCACTATTGAAAACAAAAGTGGGAAAACCAAGGAAAAGGTGGGAAGATATCTTTAAGCAGAGATGTAGTCCAAACTGGAGAGAGCAAGCCAGGGACAGAAGAATGGAGGAAACAGGGGGAGGCCTACGCTGATTCCATAAATAACACATGAATGCATGCTGCATGTGAATTTAATGAAATAATAATAATATTTAAAATCGTTACAAATTTAATAATTAATAATAAAATAATTGAATTAAAATTCATCAAGATTGGATTATTCATTGTGAATGTATCTGATTTATTAATGGTTAGAATGAAGGCTTTTTTATATTATTTATAACTATTGTAGGTACACTATACTAAATTAATGTCGATGAAGCGAAAGAGATCTGTCACGCCAGGATCGTGGCAAATGGCAATCCCTGGTCTCCGCCCACCCCTCCGGGATACAGGCTCGAGGCCATGTAATGTAATGTAGAATGATTTTTTCGATTCCAACAGAATCGCGAGGTCCACGTAATCAAAGACAAGGTGAAAGAGTCCATCGAGGCGGCGAAAACCCACGAGTACAAGCTGACCGAGATAGAATCCAGCTTCAAGGACAAACTGGAGCGCCACAGGAACCGGGAGCGCGAGATACAGGAGGCCAAGACGAAACTGGACAAGTTGTTGACGGACCGGACCAGATTGGTGGAGAAAGTCGGCGATGGTCAGTACTGAGAACACGTAAGAGGGGGAAAATAAATTTGTTGATGGCAACATTATAATGCAGCCTGTATACGTCCCACTGTAGGACGCAGGCCTTCTCTCAGAGAGAGAGAGAGTATGGGCTTAATCATCACGCCAGCCACCGCGGATTGGCAATTTCAAAGCGCTGTGGTATTTTGTTCACATAACTGCACAGACTCTAAACGGACTTCGCACTCAGGTTGGCAGATGTAAAAATAACTTACGCATTACATGGGTGAGGAGCGGAACCACTTTTCTCCGTCTGTCACCAGGCTTTATCTCATGAACCGTGATAGCTAGACAGTTGAAATTATCACAGATGATGTATTTCTGTCGCCGCTATAACAACAAATACTAAAAACAGAATAAATTTCTGTTGCCGCTATAACAACAAATACTAAAAACAGAATAAAATAAATATCTAAGGGGGGCTCCCATGCAAAAGACGTGATTTTTTTTTGCTCGATATTAATAACGGCATCAGGTAGACGCTTGAAATATTCAAAGTTTAAAAAACCCATTTCTAAATTTACGTCTACTTAAAAGTAGTCTAAATAGATTCATCATCATTATCATCAGCCATTTGCCGCCCACTGCAGGACATGGGCCTCCTTCGTGGTTTTCATAACCATGAGGTGTTTTGCCATAATCGCCACGCTCGGCAGGCGGGTTGGCGAACGCAGTATGCGGTTGGAATATCAGGGAGACGCTGCTGCCCGTCTCCTGGTAATTGAATTCCTTAGTCGCCTTCTACGACATCCACGGAAGGTAATTGAATGTATTGCTTAACTAGCCTGAAGTTGTTGTTCACAGAGACGAAAGTAAAGATGGAGCTAGCGGAGCTGCAAAGACCGATAGCGAAGACCAACGCGGCCATAGACGCGCTCAAGAAGCAACGGATGGAGGCGCAGTACGATCTCGAGCAGAACATCAGGCCTCAGATCAGGCTTTACGAGAATAAGTAAGCAAAGGCTGCTTTCTGCATCTATCCATAGGTCGCTGGTTCAAATCCGGCTCGAAGGACCAAAAATTCCATGTCGTGTGTAAGTGAAGTAAGTCACTGCTGGACATAGGCCACAGCGGTGGTAGCCTAGTGGGTAGAACATTGGACTTGGAAGCGAAAGACCCAGGTTCGATTCCCAGTGCGGGCATGTACCTATGACTTGGTTTTGTAAGTTATGTGCATTTGTGAAGTTATAGTAGCAATACCACTCGCTAACGGTGAAGGAAAACATCGTGAGGAAACCTGAGTGTCTGAGCTATTCATTTACATCAGCGCTTGAAATCGCCAATCCGCGGTGGGCACGCGTGGTGATTAAGCCCATACTCTCTCCCTGAGAGAAGACCTGTGCCCTACAGTAGGACGTATATAGGCTGCTTAGGTATGGACACAGGCTTCCCCCGCGGCACGCCACTTCCTTCTGTCCTCGGCCATACTCATCCAGCCGCAGCCAGCGATCTGCCTCAGATCGTCGGTCCAGCGAACCGGCGGGCCGCAACTGTGTTTGTCAGTTCGTGGGCTCCACTCGAGGACCTTTGCACCCCATCGACCATTGGTTCTTCGGCACATGTGAATAATGTGTAGCGCTTAAGAAAATTCTAGTTCATAAACGAAAGTTCGCCATATTCTAATTACACACAAAATACGTCCATGCGAAGTGAAAGAAAATCATTTTCACACCTGCTATTCAGAAAAGATCCCTTGATTCCCTCAAATGAGGGATCAAAGTTGTACTTTTCTTCCCTGATATTCTAGTTTTTTTTTTATTGCCCTCAGGATGATCCGTGTGCAGATTTTCACAAAATGTAATTCCAATTCGATTTTTATTTTGTTGCAATCGATCATAATTGTCTTCCACACTTCTTTCGATATCTTAATTGTGTTTGATTTAAATTTTCCTTATAGCAGGTGTGAAAAGCAGTATGTGTCACTCGGTAGCATAATTATTTCCGTCTTGGGCGTAAACACTTGAATCCCTCGCTACGCTCAAGATTCTACAATAGAATCCCGAGCGTAGCGATTTTAACGGCGAGGGCGGTATATTGAATCCTGAGTGAAGTTTCGCTTCACTCAGGATTCAATATACCGCCCTCGCCGTAAATATATCATTTTGCTCCCTTGAGACACAATCTACTATTGTTCAAGCAATGCGAAGTGAAAGAAAATCATTTGTTCAAGGGATATTATAATATAGATAGATAGATAGATAGAGAGATAGAGAACACTTTATTGCACAACCAGGTGAAAGATGTTACAAATAGTTTCTTATATCTAAGTAGTGGTATTCAATTGGCGGTCTTATCGCTTAGAGCGATCTCTTCCAGACAACCTTTGGATGGAGTGGATCGCAGCAAGAATACCATTACTATACATTAATATACCATTTCGTTACTCTACTGTCTATCATTTTTACGCGCAAAATTCTCTCTTTGTTATCAAATTCCCTCACGTTCCCAGTCTCGCCGAAGACTGTCATTATTTGTTCCTTGGGCTCGCACTAACTTCAGACAAAATTCTTACTTCATTAGCGTTTGTATTGAAAACGAAGACATTGATCTGTTCATCGATAGCATTACCGTCATTCGCAAAGTAATAATTTCTAAGTTCTTTGACTCTGTGTAGGCTTCATTACCGACATTACCACGGTGTGCCATTCTCCTTTAACTTTTTGTCGACGCGGTTACTGACTCTGGTGTTTTGTCTGTTATCCCTCTTTCACCTGTGCTAATTACCCAAAATATTGCTATCAGTGTTGTGGATTGACTAAAACGCGGTGAAACAGGGTAAATTCAATTCAATTATATTGAGCGAGATGCTTTCAGATCCAGAGGAATTTTCTGACAGATGTATTTACAAAACGACAAACAAAATATATAAAATATAAAAAAACTAAATCTATTATCCTGAATCTCATTTCACAACATTCTCCCACCCTGGGGTTGGGGAGTCAACGTCGGTTGTTAATCGCTCAGTTCGTGTCGCGTAGCTCCAACGGATAGAGGCGTTGGATCGGCCTTAAATTGATTGCACCTTCTTGCCTACGGACCGTGGCAGCTCGTACATGACCATCTCGGCCTCGATGGGTCTCGATAATAATACCTATTGGCCACTTTATGAGCTTAGCTTCAGTTTATAGCAGGACCACTTCGCCTACCTCTAAAATGCAGCCCGTCTCCTTGCCCTTCTAACATAATCTTTTTTCGCCTCTTCTATAAACAGTTGTGTTTCCTCGACAGTTTCCATGCTGGTTACACAGTTGTCGACGTAAAACGATTTTATGAGGCGTTCTGCAGTGTCTTTATACTTATCTGTATACCTTTCCAGATGATAGTTGATAGTAGCACCAAGAAGAAAGGGGCTTGACGTGATGCCGAATACGACGCGACAGTGGGGATAAGTGATTAGCGCTTTTTTTCTCGCTATCTTTCCACCATAGGAACGACAAGTGTTTCCTATCTTCTTCCCTTAAAGATATTTGTAGAAAAGCTTTCTTAATATCTGATGTTACTCCGATTGCGTTCCTCCTGAACTTTGTGAGTAATATCGGTATCTGCTCAAGGCAATTTATGCCCTTTTCGAGAAATGAGTTTAAAGAATTCCCGTTGAAGTCTCTAGCCGATGCATCGAACACCGGGCGGACTCTGGTAGTTTGGCTGGTCTCTTTGATAACTGCATGATGTGGAAGATAATGCTTAGGGGTTTGTTCTGCATAAGTCTCTTCTATGATGCCCACATCTAGCCAGTCCTTTTTTTTTTTTGAATTGTCCGTAGCCTTCGAATTCATTCAATTGCTCAAGTCTTCGAGTGATTGACACTAACCTTTTCTCCGCCAGTGGCTTATTATCTAGCAGCTCTGCATGACCCGGTTTCCAAGGTAAGTTTACTTCATACCGGTCGGTAGAGTTTATTTTGATCGTGCTTCGTAGTTCTTTTAGTACCGTAGCTTCCATGTTTGCCTTCTTTTCAATTTCTGCTGGATCTTTAATCCCTAGGGTTTCTAACTCCTACAGGTCAGCTATCTGCAAATTGACTGCAGCCACAGTGTTACAGACGTTCGTGATACGACCCTGTACTGTCCAACCTAGCTTGGTTTTTATCATCGTTATGTTGTCGTCCAACTGCATTAATTGTTCTGTGAACAGCAGCTGTCCCGCATAGTCAGCACCTATCAATAAATCAATTGCTGGCGCACCTTCGCCCACATCAATCGGTGCCACGCCGAGCTTCTGCAATTGTAATATTATTTCATTGGTTTTGCTTAGTCTGGGTATATGACCACAAATTTTTCCTTTGTCCAGTGCTGACATTTTTTAGTGAAAATTGATTATCTAAACTATGGACGTAGAACTCGTAAACCTCATTTTCTTCGCACTCAGTCTTTACGCCACCGAATAGACAATGAGACAGAGTTTCTCTTTTTACTGTCTTCATATTCAACTTTTGAGCGATATCCCGACGAATGTATGAGCTCCTGTGTCTATAAAAGCTCTTACGCTCAGACTGTAATCTCCGTTCGCTATTTTCACTGTAAGTGTCTGTAGGAGAGTGGCGCCCATTTTGGTTTGTGATCCATTATTTTGCGCTTCTGACATCTCGGCCCGTCCTGCCTGCTGGCTTGGCGACTTTAAGTCTGGGCACATCAGCACACAGTGGCGTTTTGCGCATACAAGGCACTTGGTCTTTCTTGTACAAACTTTAGTTTTGTGTCCCGATTTTAGGCAGATCATACACCCTTTTTTTTGGTTAGAAGCTCCTTTCTATCCTCAAAGGACATTCTATTTGCTTTATAGCATTCTAAGCTATTGTGTGGCTTATCGCACCAAATACATAGTTCTTGTGTTTTCTTCTTACCTACGT
Source organism: Yponomeuta evonymella (assembly GCA_963969515.1). Classification (NCBI taxonomy): domain Eukaryota; kingdom Metazoa; phylum Arthropoda; class Insecta; order Lepidoptera; family Yponomeutidae; genus Yponomeuta; species Yponomeuta evonymella. The sequence goes on along the minus strand of OZ018366.1, from coordinate 2,889,394 downwards.
CGTTGGTTGACAGAAGACACGATGCCGTTGGTTGCTTTTTGCCGTCGTCTAAACAATCATAGTCGTTGTCTGTCGACAAACCGGTACGCGCCAGCTGTATGCGTTCTTCTGACTCCACTTCGCGTTTGAGGAACAGCAGTAACTTGTTCAAGTTGTCGTCCGACTTATCCCATTCACTTTGTGACCTCTCCCATGCTCTAAGTACGGATTCGGGCAAGGCGGACTCTACGAGAGGAAAGAGTAAGGCGGCATATTTGTCAGAGGTTACACCTAAGCTTTCTAATGCTTGCCACTGAGTTTTTAACTTATCATATAAGTGACTTAGTTTGGGTGTTACCTTGCTTTTTGCTTGGTCGCGTACGAAGTGTAGGAGTTCACGCACGTGGATTTCGATCAACAGATCGTCACGGGCAAACCTGGCCTTCAGTTGCTCGACTGCCTTCTTGTAGTTATCTCCCGAAGGGGGGAAACTTGCGACAAGTGTTCTTGCTGGCGAATCAGGTACGGTGGTACAGATACTGGAACTTGTCTTCGTTATCCATGCTGTCGTTACTGTCAATTTTCTTGAATTGCCCCTAAAAGCCGATCCAGTTCTTGACGTTTCCATCGAATTTCCTTAGTTCGATCTTGGGTAGCTGGAATCGACGCGCTTGGCAGTTGAAACATGTAGAATTGTGTTGATCTGATTATCTTCTCTTATATATCTGATAGATATATAAGATATATGATAGATAAAAATAGAGATCTGACGGTGTCGATGGGGCTATTCTCGGAACCACTTCCATGTCTTCCGGTGCTCCTTTCGAATTCCGTTTTCAGTTTGTCTCTAGCTGGTAGTTTTCGGCGGTCACGGTGTCTTCGAGTATTTTTCCTTCGTCGACGTCGGGTGTCTCCAGCCAAAAATCCATTATTTTTTTGGTCAACCACAAATAAGCTTTCTGCTTTCAGTTTGCAGAAATTGAATTCAGCGGTGGCTTCTTCCTGTTCTGCTATCTTTTTCTCAAGTTTTGCCCTTGCCCTCGTGAGTAGGCCCCTCAGCAACCTCCGTTCTTTCATTGCCAAATCCATGTTCGTATTTTATATAGTCACGGGTCGCCAGATGTTGTGGATTGACTGAAACGCGGTGAAACAGGGTAAATTCAATTTAATTATACTGAGCGAGATGCTTTTAGATCCAGAGGAATTTTCTGACAGATGTATTTACATAACGACAAACTTCAAAATATAAAAATCCTGGATCTCATTTCACAACAATCAGTGAAAACTTTTTGTTGGCGTTCTGTATCTATGTGTGTAAATTTAATGTGTTAGTGGTAAGCTGTTAGTTTTCCCAATAAAATAAAATAAAAAAAAAATAATAGCAGGTTTGTCATGGCCGTGGCAAGTGGAAAACCCTGGTCTCCACCTAACCCTCCGGGCTACAGGTGTGTTCTCTTTGTAACCTTGGCTGTCTTATCCCACAGGATCCGTCAGCTACAAAACGTCCACGAGAAACGGTTGGAAACGCTGCGGTCGACCAACAAAGACTGTTACGAGGCCGTGAAGTGGCTGCGGAACAACCAGGAAATGTTCGAGGAGCCCGTGTACGAGCCGATGCTATTGGAGGTGGGTAGAGAGAGAAGTAGAGAGTAGAAGAAGGTAGGTAGAGAGAATAGAAGAAGGTGGGTAGAGAAAGAAGTAGAGAGAGTAGAAGGAGGTGGGTAGAGAGAGAAGTAGAGAGAGAAGAATAAGATGGGTAGAGAGAAGTAGAGACAGTAGAAGAAGGTGGGTAAAGAGGGAAGTAGAGAGAGTAGAAGAAGGTGGGCAGAGAGAGAAGTAGAGAGAGTGGAAGAAGGAGGTTAAAGAGAGAAGTAGAGGGAGTAGAATAAGGTGGGTAGATAGAGTAGAAGAAGGGGGTAAAGAAAGAAGTAGAGGGGGTAGAAGAAGGTAGGTAGAGAGAGTAGAAGAAGGTAGAGGTAGAGAAGTGCGTGTCGGGCCACGCGCGGTGTAGGGTTCTGTAGTAAGAGGGTTTTTATTATCTGCTCTACAGAACTAACAGATTCAGCAAAGTAATTTTCACTGGAATTTGCACGAAGTTTTCTTTTAGAAGTTGGTCGCCTATTACTCGTTAACTTGCAAAGCCTACTTAGCCGTGATAGTTTTTCTTTTAAGTTCATTATAATATGTGCTACTGCCACGTCATAGGGAGGTAAGTATTTGTCCTACCGTTTGGCATACACCTCATGTATGTGTATGCCAAAAATCAGCTTTCTAGTACTTGTCGTCTCTGTGCTAAGCGGTGGACAGACAGACAGACGGACAGACAGACACTTGACACTTGAAACGGTTGGAAGTGCCGAGGTCGACCAACAAAGACGAGATTTTCGAGGAACCTGCAAGATAAGATATGACTATTCTTTATTGTACACCAGGAAAAAAACAATCATTAAATACATACATACATTTTACTCGCATAATTTTTCCTTCCTAATTTTCTTTGTCATAGTGAATGTCGCATTATTTGTGCTTTCATAATGATACTTTCGCATAATCGTTGTTTGGCATAATGAGTCTTAAGTATAAATGTTGATGGCTGTTCTTCTAATAGCTGTGATATGAATCTGTTTCTAATATCGAAGCAGAAAGACCTCATGTATTAGGGGTTAAAGTATGAAATTGCCGTTTTATTGCAATAGGTTCTTTGAATTGACATAGAATCTTCATGGTTTGAGGTTTTCGAATGAAACTTTTTTCAAATGGTTTCTATGATGTTCTTTTTTAAAAAATGTGAAACATTTGAATATCATAGTTGGAGAGGGGTCTACTAATGAACGCACCGTGCGATTTTGGTTTAAACGCTTTCGTGATGGAAATTTCGACTTAAAGAACGAGCCACGAGGAAGACCGCACACACAGGTGAATAACGATGAATCAAGAGAGATAGTGGAAGCCGACCCCAGTCAAACTACCCAGGAATTAGCGGCATGGTTTAACGTTACCTTACCCACAATATTGACTCACTTGCGTCAAATCAATAAAATAAAAAAATACGAAAAATGGGTGCCTCATAATCACTCGAATTTTCGCAGTATCCATCTTTCTTGTCTAAATTGAATAACAAAAACAATTGAAAGTCGATATTCAAATGTTTCACATTTTTTAAAAAAATAACATCATAGAAACCATTTGAAAAAAGTTTCATTCGAAAACCTCAAACCATGAAGATTCTATGTCAATTCAAAGAACCTATGGCAATAAAACGGCAATTTCATACTTTAACCCCTATTATTTACTGTACTTCATCGTCCACAGATTAGCTTCACAGACCCCAAGTACTCAATGTACTTCATCCTCCAGAGATCAACTTCACAGATTCCAAGTATTTAATTTACTTTTGTTTGTTTCCGCTGTGTGTTGTCTTTGTCTGTTGTTTATATTTGTTACTACGGGTCTTACAACCAGGGCCCAGAGTCTAATCATCATCATCATCATCAACCCATTATGTCCCCACCGAGGGGCACGGGTCTCTTCCCTGAGGAAGGTATAGGCCATACTCCACCACGGGGGCCAAGTCCGGATTGGTGGAGGCTTGTAGACTAGTGGCTCGTCTACTGTCAGAAGTTGTCAAGCCGCCCTAAGGCCTCTGACTTGGCTTAACGACTGCCATCTATCGACGCCAGAGTCTAATAGACACATTGTTATCCAATAGAGATATTAGCACGAAAATGACTGTCGACGTTATTTCGTAGTCTTCTAAGACTACGGAGCTATCGTTACGTTGTCATTCCAATGGCATAACCCGTGCCAATTTAACAGGCTTCTCTCGCGAAGGAGATCGTATTGTGTGAGGCGCCGAGTTAAACTCCACGAGTTTTACTATTGGAATGCGATTGGGTACTAGACACGCAATAGTGTCAGTGAAACAACCGTGCTCTTAAATAGATTTGATATTTTTTAATCTGAATTGAATTAATATAATTTTATCTATTTTATTGGTTTATTTTTGGTATATTTATTGACGTGCTTTAAGCTTTTATGATTTTATAAATTTTTATTAGAATTTAACGTGGCTACCAGCAAATATTTATTACTTAAAATGTGTACACTATAGCAATAGGGTTCCCTGGGAGGCTAGTTGTAAGTTTCATCACACAAATAAATAAAATTGAACAACTATGGATTTAAGAGACTATAGCCTGAAATAATTCATCGTCCACAGATCAACTTCAGCGATCCCAAGTACGCGCGATACCTCGAGTCGACGGTCTCAAATCGCGACCTCGTCGCTTTCACGTTCGAATCGACGCAAGACATGAATCTGTTCCTGCGCACCGTGCGCAATGAATTGGGGCTGAGGAGGGTTAATGCCGTGTGCAGTCCGCCCAGTAATGAAGTGTTTCGGCCGCCGTGTGACATTGGAGAGTTGAGGTTAGTTGCTAAGCTTTTGCATCTTTTTAGGGTACCGTACCTCAAAAAGAAAAACGGAACCCTTATATAGGATCACTTTGTTGTCCGTCCGTCCCTCTGTCTGTCAAGACCCTTTATCTCAGGAACGCGTGAAGGGATCGAGTTGAAATTAAAACCATATACTCAGGTCTACAGACCCGTGAAGCTGTGAAAAAATCAAACTTCTAAGCTAACGTAAAAAAAGACAAGGCGACACTCAAGGGAATCAAAATATATAGGTTACTTTCCGTTGACGTAGAACTATGAAATTTGACAAGTAATATCGTCTTTTACTACAGATACAGGGAAAAACCTGTAAACTATACGTTTGTAATTAAATCATAAAATTTTTGCCTTTGAAGTTCGGGAAAAGCTCGGAAAAAACTGAAAAAGCCTACTTCCAAAGTACGGTACCCTCAGTGCACGAGTCCGCCACGCACTTGGCCGGTTTTTTATAGTAAAGTTATCAACTCTTACACTAGTGAAGTGACTATTCAGGCTTTGTATTGTTGGACAAACTGGTATATTCAGACCTATATTAATTTATCATTTATGTAATAAATTTTAATGAAAAACTGAATTGATTTATAAGATCCAGTACCTAGCTTGTTTATTAATACAATATTTAAGAATTTGTTTCTACACATCATTCGTTTATTCATTCAAATCAAATCATTTTATTTTTGACAAGAGGAGCATGACATACTGTTACAAAGATTTTTACAGTTACGAAGACTGGTACGTTCGTTCATTGGTTGGTGATAGCCGACCTCCGACACCACAAGAAGAAGATTCATTGACTCAGTGGCAGATTGCTGCCAACGGCTGGATGAGGATAGCCTACGTCCAGCAGTGGACGAGTATTAGCTGATTGCTTGATTGATTTGATTGATTCACTCAGTGGAGTGAATCTGCCCCCGCGCACTGTGCGCAATGAATTGCGTTGGTGTAGCGTATCACGTCCCATTTCCATGCCGGAGGTTGTGAGTTCAGTTCCCATTGGGGGCAGCCGTGCATTTGTACAAATGGCCCCGGTCTGGGTTTAATTCCATGTTTGTGATGTCAGTGCCTGATTACCATAGCACAGGGTATCCTAGTTTGGGACCAGCACAAGTGTCTGTGTTGTGTGGAAGTTAACTAATATATAAAAATCTCGTGTCACAGTGTTTGTAATCGAACTCCTCCGAAACGGCTCCGTGAATTTTTAACCGCCTTCAAAAAAGGAGGAGGTTATCAATTCGATGCGTATGTTTTTTTTTAATTTATTTTTTGGCTATGTTCTCGCATAACTCCGTCAAATCTTGACCGATTTCGAAGATTATTTTTTTGTTTGAATAGATATAACGTCCCATTGGTCCCATTTTAATTTGGTAATGATCTGATGAAGACTTTCAGAGATGGAGAACGGAACTCTTCAATGGACAGCAGTAAATAAGGCCTCTTGGGGCCCATCCCTTAGTAATATCCGTATGATTCATGAAATAGCGTAAAACTGGTCCCAACGTAATTTGGTGATCTTCTGGTGAACACTTTCGGAGATGGAAATTGAGAGCTTCAAATTTTAAAGCAACGGATTATCGATTAACGGTAGGGTAAATTATGGTTATAAGGGACTTGTTTATTTTTCTCCCGCTCCCCACTAAAAATGGAAAAATAAACATTTTTTGTAGTCGGTGTCCAGTTTCATGAACAGGACATATATTTTGGGCACCGACTTCAAATTATACTTCTACAATACCGACATGTATGATACATACTTCTAATTTAAAGGTATTCTTTTAAATGATTACTAAATTTTTAGGGCCGGTTTCTGAATTGAGAATTTCACTAAGTAAATACTTAAGTAACGTTCTGTGACGCTCTTTTTTGAGAAATTCGAAGAGACATCACTACAGTTAACTATTTACTTAGCGAAATTCTCAGTTCAGAAACTGGCCCATGGTGTTTGAGTGTTATGAATACGTTTTTTCATTTAAATTTTTAGGTGGTAAGTACGAGCATAGGTCGTAGGCTAATTAATATGGCGAAACAACGTTTGCATGTTTATATTTTTGCAATTTTTCCACAGTTACCTGGGATTCTCGACGTACTTATCGGACACGCTGAGTGCGCCGGAGGCCATATCGCGGTACCTGTGTCGGATGTACAAGATACACAAAATCCCCATCGGGGACTCGCACACATACACCAATAGTGGGAAGGTGCCGGCTAATATAACTTACTTCTTCACTGGTGAGTTAGCAAGAAATGCCGGCTAATATCACTTACTTCTTCACTGGTGAGTTAGCAAGAAATGCCGGCTAATATCACTTACTTCTTCACTGGTGAGTTAGCAAGAAATGCCGGCTAATATCACTTACTTCTTCACTGGTGAGTTAGCAAGAAATGCCGGCTAATATCACTTACTTCTTCACTGGTGAGTTAGCAAGAAATGCCGGCTAATATAACTTACTTCTTCACTGGTGAGTTAGCAAGAAATGCCGGCTAATATCACTTACTTCTTCACTGGTGAGTTAGCAAGAAATGCCGGCTAATATCACTTACTTCTTCACTGGTGAGTTAGCAAGAAATGCCGGCTAATATCACTTACTTCTTCACTGGTGAGTTAGCAAGAAATGCCGGCTAATATCACTTACTTCTTCACTGGTGAGTTAGCAAGAAATGCCGGCTAATATCACTTACTTCTTCATTGGTGAGTTAGCAAGAAACTGCGCTCTATAGCGGTCCCGGCTAACTTCGTACCGCCATAGAATTCGTTTATACGATTCTTGCGCAACGACATCTATTTTTGAAACACAAGCGACGTTCGCTCGCACAACGCCATCTATTTTAAACTTAATATAAATTTTATCCCACGGTAACGCATTACCCGGGATATAAACATAAACATTTACATACAGGCACATACATTGCTTCTGGCCCCACACTAGGATACCCTGTGTCGTGGGAACCAGAAATAACGACATCATAAACGTGTAAACATCCAAGACCTGGGGTTTTTCTGTTGTGAGGTTGGTTTGAACTTTTTTTTTGTTTTTTTTTTCCGCAGGAGGATGGGACAACTCATGTATACTCACTGCAGGGAATTTTGTCCAGTAGCCTGTGAACTAAACCCCTTTTTGAATTTCCTCCGATGTGGCAGTCGGAGCCCTTTTACGCCACATTTTTAATTCTATGTATAATTGTATATGTATGTACGTATATTATCTATTGTGTATGATAATCCGTATCCTTATATCTAGTGCACATTATCTTATGTAAAATAAACGTGTATCTAACATTTCCGTGTGGCGCCGGATTAAGAATAGCGTCACTCCGTTTCCTTCCGTGGATGTCGTAGAAGGCGACTATAGTAGATAGTGTCTCAAGGGAGCAAAATGATATATTTACGGCGAGGGCGGTATATTGAATCCTGAGTGAAGCGAAAGATTCTACAATAGAATCCCGAGCGTAGCGAGGTTTACGCCCAAGACGGAAATAATTTTGCTACCGAGTGACACATACTGCTTTTCACACCTGCTATAAGGAAAAATTATTTATGTGCCGTGGAAGACAATTATGATCGATTGCAACAAAATAAAAATCGAATTGGAATTACATTTTGTGAAAATCTGCACACGGATCATACTGAGGGCAATAAAAAAAAACTAGAATATCAGGGAAGAAAAGTACAACTTTGATCCCTCATTTGAGGGAATCAAGGGATCTTTTCTGAATAGCAGGAGCTCTATTTTTGAATCACTCGTATCGCGTCGAGCGCTCGATTTCTACTGATTTTCGTTCGACATCTGAAATTCCGTATTTTTGAATCACTCGACAGCAACGAATGGTCCTTACCACTCGTCTCGCATGGCGATCGGTAGATTAATTGTCAAAAAACGATAAATGTGTGTTGGTACTGTTTGTCATTCTGAGTGTCAACAATCAAAAAAGGTTGACAGTATGTAGTGTTTTGTTTGTAACAAAAGACAAAGATTTTTTATTTAAACAGCCAATAAAACAGTGTTTTACGTTCCGTTTCTGTTACGGTAGTTTCCGGTTTTTTAATTTCTGCGTGGAATGGATAAAATACAATACTTCGAATTGTACTGGCAACACTTCAGGCGAACGATTCAAAAATACGGAAAAACGACATCATGCGACTTAGAAGACGAGTGTGACTTAAGTCGCATTCGACGATACAATTTCATACGAGTGATTCAAAAATAGGTCTCCTGGTGTGAAAAGGAAATAAATTACCAGGAGACGGGCAGCAGCGTCTTCCTGAGATTCCAACCGCATACTGCGATCGCCAACCCGCCCGCCAAGCGTGGCGATTGTAGCAAAACCCCTCATGGTTAAGAAAACCACGAAGTAGGCCTATGTCCTGCAGTGGGCGTCAAATGGCTGATGACGATGATGATGATATCTAACATAACAGTATCAATTTCTCTGTTCCTTTTTTTTGTGAGTGTAGACTTGTTTAGTTTTTTTTTCTTTTTGCGGTTTTATTCTTATCGGTTTTACAACTACATTTTTATGCATGTATTATATATAGCTCAGTAAACTGTATCTCGTAAACGGCTCTAACGATTTTCATGAAATGTTGTATGCAGGGGACGATAAATCGATCTGGCGGTTAATTATTACAGAACGTCGTTTTATCCGTGTTTTTAGGCATTGAAAAACTGCTAAAGTATCATTAGAATACGAAGGTAAATTTCGCCACCATCATCTACGACCAATCTTGTCCACAACCTTGTAGCGGCTCAGGTGGGACAATCGGGCGGTCCAGAGACCAGAAGACGCCGGTTCGAGACTGTCTCCAGTCCCATAATTTTTTTCCCTTTATTTCATCGTATCTAAATATGATTACAAAAAAATACGATTATCCAAAAAAGCGCGGTGGTAGCCTAGTGGGTAGAACACTGGACTCTGAAGCGGGAGACCCAGGTTCGATTCCCAGTGCGGGCATGTACCTGTGACTTTTCTTTCTAAGTTATGTACATTGGTGAAGTTATAGTAGCAATACCACTCGCTAACGGTGAAGGAAAACATCGTGAGGAAACCTGGGTGTCTGAGCTATTCACATAACTCAGCGCAACCAATCCGCGGTGGGCACGCGTGCTGATTAAGCCCATACTCTCTCTGAGAGAAGGCCTGTGCCCTACAGTGGGACGTATATTAGGGTGGAGCGATCCAAAAAACAAAAACCAGTAAAGCTCGGTCACCCGGGTACTATTAATTATTTGTGTTATGCTATATATATGTGTGTGTGTGTGTGTCAAAGCGTACACATGCCCGTAACACATGCTGAGTCTGGTACCCCTTTGTTGCCACGACACACAGTGTCACATCTGGCTAAATATGTAAACCTAGTTTTAAATATCTGTCGGCGGCGTTGAAATACTGGCAACACCGGATACCCGATGGTGTCAATCAGTCGGCCAATCAGAGACGAGCGCGCGCAAAGAAGCACCGCGTGCTAGCGAAACGTTGAAGAGTGGGGAGAATTGCCGGAACACGAGGGGCCGAGCGGAGCGCGGGTCCCTCGTCTCTCTCTCCACGCCACGACACTCAACGGATCGCTACGTTTCACTTTGGCTAGAATACTTTCGGTTCAGTAAATTCAGTGATTAACTTTAATTTAAATAATTCTTGATTGTAATTTTTGATTCGATTAATATTACAGAATAACTTGTGTGTGAACTGCTTGTTTCTATTGCTCGTACCCTCGTTTCCTTACCTGCCCACGATGTCTGAAGATGCACAGCCAGGCCGTCCGCCGATATATCTATGTATTTTTTGGTTAAAATTCTTTTGTGTGTTTTGTGTGCAACAAATAAACTGTTTCTATTCTATTCCATTCCAAATAAATGTTTTATCTATGTATCTTTATCTCCGGCACAGAGAACCATCGGTTCACGGTGCGGGTGTCGGCTTACAGCGGCGCCAAATCCAGCTCCACTATCGAGATACGGCCGGCGAATGTTCTGGCCAACTCGGTGGACGTGGAGAAACTCAACAACTTCAATGCTCAGTAAGTAAATTTTCTTTCTCAGTTTTCAGGGTTCCGTACCCGAAGGGTGCTGTTATAATCACCTTTCCCTAGAGACTGTATGCATGGGAGAGTGCTGACGTGTCAGTAGGTGCAATCGACACTTGTAGCTTTTTCCCATGGCATGACGCAAGACCAGTCACTCCTTTTCTTAATTCAATATCCGGGCTCGTGAAAGACGGTCGTCTCTATTCTTCTATTTCCATTGTCCAATTTCATTATTTCAATAAATGTGTTAAGAAAAATATCTTTTTTAAAAAGACTCCCCTGACCCGCCCCGTAACAGTGGTGTCAGAAGTGGGATTTGCTGGTGGAAATCGCATTTCCCAGCATCTCAGACGCGAAAAACGTAAAAACGTGAAAACGCGAAAAACTGAACCGCCGCAAAACTGTGTGTAAAACTGTGTCAAACTCTTCATGCTGTGAAATCCTTACGCTGTGAACTTTATCCTGTGAACTTTTGTGCTCTGTAATTGCGACAGTCAGCCTCCAATCCTGGAGCCTGCCAATACAGCCTGCCGTTCTCAAAGTCACTGCCGCCGCCGCTGTACTGCCGCTCATCGTGGTCTCCGAATCGCTGCGCCATCCGCCACTCTCCGTATCCTGTTTCCAAGACGGGCCCGCCGCTGCTGCCCGTATAAGTAGCTACCTACTTACCTGGTACTTACCTATTGTCGTCGCTGTCGCCGAGTCTCCGTGTCTATCGCCGTCGCCGCCGTCGTCGTCCTGCAACAAGAACCTTCAAACCGCAATGTCTGCCACTCTCCAGCTCACCGTGATCCTGTGAGTCGAACATTTAATTAACCGTTATTGTCACGAGTCCTTTCTATATCCAGTTATTCTATTTCCTTAAATTGACTATTTTACCAACTCAAGTACATACCTACTATATTTACTATTTCTAATTCCAAGCGTGCCGTCGCTAGTTCTTATTATTATCTAATAGGTATTCCTCAAACAAAATGGCAAAGGCCGAGCAATCGGCCCAAATTTTATTATCGGAGCCGTATCCCATCCAAGTTCTGTGTAACTTCATTTCTCCATACAAAGGAGACAGGGAATCATTAACAGCATTCCTTACAAATTGCCAAAATGCCCTGGATCTGTCATCACGAAGCCAGACAGACTTACTCTTAAAATTTATCATATCCAAACTCGAGGGCAAGGCCCAAATCGCATGTTCAAACCGAGAATTCAACAATTTCGATGAACTCAAGGCTGTTTTACAACAAAACTTTGGTCAGAGGAAACATTACAACCATCTCCTGCTTGACCTTCAGTCATGTAAACAGATGCCGAATGAAACCGTAGCGCAATTTGCCCTCCGAATCGAAACGTCCCTCACAGACTTACAGTCTGAAATTCATAATGCTAACTCCCTTAAAAAGGAGCTTCCGGGACGTCTTGCTATGACAGAAGACTTAGCCCTGTACACGTTTTGTCTAGGTCTCAATTCACGCTTAAGTAACATCGTTCGTTGCCGAGAGCCGAAATCTCTCAATGATGCCGTGATAGTGGCCGTAGAGGAAGAAAAAATTCAAAATCTCTTAAACAAGTCAACACCAAGGCCGATCGAAGGCCCTAAACAAAAATTCTGCAGACGCTGCAATAAGCCAGGCCACCTAGAGTCTGAATGTTTCAGGCGTGACTCTCGCGCCCTAGTCCCATTTAAACCAAATCTTCGCCCTCAGCGAGATTATTCAGATAGGTCTCAAGGGCCCTCTAATCCAGCAATTTGCAGATACTGCAAAAATGAGGGCCACGACATAAGCCAATGTAGAAAGCGTCAATTCAACAACGCCCGGAGAAATTCGAACAATACTCCTTATCAACACCAGCATCACGTTACAGTCGAGTCGCCTCCACCATCGACCTCCGGCGAAGAGGCTGACGAAGATAACTGTAATTTAAACTAAGCAACCGGGTATCGCATTCGTGCCGACGAATACCCAGTAATTATGCAGGCACACTATCGACTCCCTCTGAATCGGCGAAATCGCCCGAGTCCCAAGTTCTAAATCCCTCTGTATCCAAGGCGAAAAAGCCTAAACGAGTCACGTTCAACTTGCCATCTCCTATTTCCAAATCTAAACGACAGATAAGTCGTCAAAATAAACAACACCCCAATGACTCCGCGAGTCCTTCTATTTCAAGGGTTGAAAACTCATCGTTACCTTCTATTTCGGCCACTAAGCCCAGTAACGTCAAAATAAACTCTTCTTCTAAATCAAATCCTCAAAATCCTCCCTCGGGAGCCTCTGTTTCTTTGAGCCAAAAAGCTAAGCCAACCTCTGAGTCCAAAAAAGGTTCTAAATCGAAAGAAAATGCTAAGTCCAATTCCAAGCCCGATTCTAAGTCTAATTCCACGTCAATTCATGAGATTAATACAACCTCTAAAAAAGTGTCTCTGCCACACGTTTGTCTCAAAACAAACTACTCCGATAACGTGTTGTGCTTTCTCATCGATACTGGTGCAAGTGTGAGTATAGCTAAGCTTACCAACTTCACGCAGAAGCCCTCACTCTCAAACGACACTATAAAGCTTAAGGGCCTAAGCGACAATGATTCATACTGTGAAAGCCTTGGCGTATTCCAAATCCAATTTGACTGTCAAACAGATACAGGTTCAATATCGTTCGACCATGAGTTTCACGCTATCAGCGAAAACGTGAACTTGAACTATGACGGGATATTAGGTAACGATTTCTTATCGCGCCAAAACGCTGATGTCCGCTACTCAAACAACGGTCTACACATACAGGGTCATATCATCCCTATAGAGTTCAACCAACCTACCTACATAATCCCGGCTCGTTCTGAAGCCGTCATAGAATGTTCGATCACAAATGACCAGTCCGAGTTCCACAACTCCAATGAAGCCTTAGTCCTAGACCATTCAATTTCCGAAGGCATCTTTGTAGCAAACAGCCTCGTCTCTATCAAGCCCAATGGAAAAATAAATATTACAGTCCTTAACACTACCAATGCCGAAATAAAAGTCACAAATTACAAAGTCACCTTGACACAGACGTGTGATATAACAAGTTCAACTTCTAACTCTCAGGAAAAAATATACTCTGTATCTTCTAGCGACTCTAATCGACACAACCGCGTCCTTGACAATATTCGCACCTCCCACCTTAATAGCGAAGAAGAAAAACGCTTACTCGACTGCTGTTCTAAGTACACTGATATCTTTCACTTGGAGGGCGAACAGCTAACCTACACTAACGTTACAAAACACACAATTAACACAGGTGACGCCCAACCCATTCATGTCAAGTCATACAGATTCCCAGAGTGTCATAAGGACGAGGTTGAACGGCAAATTAAGTCACTTCTAGACCAAAAAATAATTCGTCCTTCCAACTCCCCTTGGAGTGCGCCCGTATGGGTCGTGCCCAAAAAAATGGACGCCTCGGGCAAAAAGAAATGGAGATTAGTTATAGACTATAGAAAACTAAATGACGTCACCGTCTCTGACGTCTATCCTTTGCCCCTTATCTCTGATATCCTCGACCAATTAGGTCATTCAAAATATTTTACGACGCTGGACCTAGCCAGTGGTTTCCACGAAGTCCTTATGGACCCTCTCGATGCCCCTAAGACAGGGTTTACCGTTTCCACTAACAATAGTGCCGCTGGACACTACGAATTCTCTAGGATGCCTTTTGGGCTTAAAAATGCCCCTGCCACATTCCAAAGGCTTATGAACACCGTCCTATGTGGCCTTCAAGGTCTCCACTGTTTCATCTATCTTGACGACTGCATCGTCTACTCCCATGATCTTGACTCACACATGCAGAAGCTGGAACTCGTGTTCTCGAAGTTCCGAGAAGCGAATCTCAAGTTGCAGCCTGACAAGTGCGAGTTCCTGCGACGAGAAGTCGCTTATCTCGGCCACATTATAACGGACAAGGGTGTTTCTCCAAATCCCGACAAAATCAAAGCAGTTACAGATTTTCCAACCCCTAAGAATCCTAAGGACATTAAGTCCTTCCTAGGCCTAGTGGGCTATTACCGTAGATTTATAGAAAATTTCAGCAAAATCACAAAGCCTCTGACGTCACTCCTCAAAAAGGACGCTGAATTTCACTGGGAGCAAGAACAACAGAACGCCTTCTCCATTCTAAAATCCAAACTAATCAGCCCCATTGCTCCAGTACCCCGACTTCGAAAAACCCTTTATACTTACTACGGATGCTTCCAATTATGCTGTCGGGGCCATTCTATCCCAAGGTGACGTTGGCAAGGACAAGCCTATCGCCTATGCATCACGAACTCTTAACAAAGCCGAAGGCAACTATTCCACCATCGAGAAAGAACTTCTGGCCATTCTATTCGGCGTTAAAACTTTCCGTCCATACCTTTATGGTCACAAATTCAAAATTGTAACTGATCATCGGCCCTTAGTGTGGCTATTCAATGTCAAAGACCCCAGTTCGAAGCTAATTCGCTGGCGTCTCAAATTAGAGGAGTACGACTACGAGATCATTTATAAACAAGGCAAACTCAATTCTAACGCCGACGCCCTATCCAGATTCCCTGTCAATGTCAATGTCACAGATCCAATTCCAAGTCCAAGCAACGTAAGCAGTAATAGTCCACCCGCTGCCAATAACAACTCGCAGTCCCCTCAGCTTCCGTCCATGCCTTCTACATCCGAAACCTACGAGCAGTATTTACAAAGTATTCGCCGTTTTCCTGTATCCTATGACACTGAAATCCAAGAGTTCAATGAACCTCTGCTGAAAGCCAAATGTAAAGTTGTTGCTTATCCTACCTCGATCGACCTAGACGAATCTGTCCCTTACTGCCAAGAAATACTCGAAGCCTCGACTAGTGAACCGGACATCCGCACTATCGAGCGCGAACTCTATACCTACTATTCTACATCGAATGAAAAACACGTATTCACACATCTTTTTCTCCGCGTGCATCACTATGATGAAATGTCATACAAGGACATATTTAACCTACTTCGAGATTTTAGGGACATGATAAGATTCTGGTACAGCGAAGAAAAGGAATTCGCCATCTCAGATTTTTCCGATCCATTTTCCAAACTTTCATTCCCAAAAATATACAACATCCTCGCATTTCTATTCCAAGGTACAGGCATCAAAGTCAACATCTATCATAATTCCATTCTATATCCTACGCCCGACGAGGTCAAGAAACTTCTAAAAGATCATCATGATTCGCCCACTGCCGGACATCCGGGTATCTCGCGCATGCTAGAGCGCCTCAAATCAGGTTACTGGTGGAAAACGATGCGGCAGGATATCGAAAACTACGTAAAGAACTGTCGATCTTGCCAAATCAACAAACCCTTGAGGCAAACAAATCGTGCTCCAATGATAATAACATCTACCGCCACCAGACCGATCGAAAAAGTTTTCCTGGACATTGTAGGTCCACTTCCTGAAACTCACGAGTTCCAATTCAAGTTTATTCTAACACTCCAAGACGATCTTACTAAATATTCCCAGGCGTATCCCTTACAGACCTGCAGCGCCGAGGAAACTGCCAAAAAATTCGTCCATTTTATATCTCACGTCGGAATCCCCAAAATCATAGTCACTGATCAAGGCACAAACTTCTGTTCAGAGGTGTTTAAACAACTCGAACGCCTATTCGGTATTAAACACCTTATCGCATCGCCCTATCACCCTCAAACATGCGGTGCCTTAGAAAGAAGTCATTCGACCCTCAAAGAATATTTAAGACCTTTTGTCAACGAAAATGCTCATACATGGGACCTCTATTTAAACACGGCCATGTTCTCGTATAACACAAACGTCCATACCACTACCGATTTCTCTCCATTCGAATTGTTATTCGGGTTCAAGCCCTATATCCCAAAATCTATAGACACACTTGAAACTAACACATACACCGACTACATTAGAGTTCTAAATCATCGGCTTTACTACAGCCGACAAAAAGCACTGCAAAACATTCACCTTTCTAAAGAAAGGTCTAAAAAATATTACGACTCCCGTGCTAGGCCTACCACCTATAGCGTAAACGATATGGTGTATCTAAAGTGCCATCACAAGCAAAACAAGGCTCTATCACCAGTATGGAAAGGGCCATATAAGATAGTCAAAATAAATGGCAATCACACGGTCACACTTCTAATCAACCGTAGACACGTGCGTCATCATTACGACGAAATCAAGCTCGCCGCAGACCAAGCGGCCCCATAATAATAAGTCCCCATAGTAAGTACCTATTTTTATCTATCTATTCCAGGTCGTTGCTCTCGCTGTATCCCTGTGAGTTCATCTCACCTATCCGAGGAAGCTCCGGCCTATTCTTTGATAAGCTTATAGATGTCAAGTTCACAAACGACAACTGGAATGTA
Organism: Yponomeuta evonymella; assembly: GCA_963969515.1. NCBI lineage: Eukaryota > Metazoa > Arthropoda > Insecta > Lepidoptera > Yponomeutidae > Yponomeuta > Yponomeuta evonymella. The sequence continues at coordinate 2,872,562 of OZ018366.1, read as the reverse complement.
CTTACTTATATCGATATTAGTCACGTAAAGCCAACGTTTAGTAAAATCGATTATTTACTCGAAAAAGTAAATACCTTCTGTAGTTCTTTTATATCATCCCAAATTAAAACAGATTGTTCTAACTCTTTATCCGCATTACGCAATTTACGTGACGTCAATATTCGAAAATTCTCTTCTATTTCCCATCTAATGGTAAACAAACAAAACCTTCGCATTAAACGTGGTCTTTTCGATATCGGAGGCTCATTGCTCAAAACGTTCTTCGGTACTTTAAACTCTGATGACGCTATAAAATTCACTGACGCTATCAATAAAGTACAGACAGATGAAAAACATCTGATGCACTTAATGAAGGATAACATTCACGTTATCAAGTCTACTATATCTACGTTTAACAACACTATGTGTAAGGTATACGAGAACGAAAAACGTCTCGTCCAAAATATGGAAGCTATACACTCAGCCATGTCAGCAATAAATAATTCTAATGATAAACTACAAGTAAAAACGCAGGTCTCGTCCTTGTTGAATTCCTTAGATTCCATTATCACCTCTGTTTCCTTCGACATAGACGACGTTAACAATGCTATTTTGTTTGCAAAGCTAAATATCCTGCATCCGACTGTACTTAGTCCTCATCAGCTGTACAGTGAACTCGAGGGGCACCGAAACGACTTACCTCAGCATTACGAACTACCGGTGTCTCTCTCACTTCAAAATATTAACGAGATTATCGATGTATCTCAGCTGGTATGCTACTATCATACTGATAAGATAGTCATTGTAGTCAAAATTCCCTTAGTCCTTCCGCAAACCTATGAACTATTCAATGTTATTCCTTTACCAGTTCCCTACGACAGTTCCAAACCCGAGACCTTCGCTCTTATCGCCCCTTCCAGTCCTTACGTAGCAATAACGGGCGATCATATGTTCTATTCACTAATCAAAGACTTGTCAAACTGCAAAGTGATAAGTGAAAAGTGCTATGTGTGCGTGTTAACAAACGTTTACTCAATCATCGCGAACCCTCTGTGCGAAATTAGTTTATTAACGGATATAGTTTCTAAGATTCCAGACTCTTGTACTATTAAGCTGTTACGCGGCTCTATTGACTTATTCCATAAGATAACTCATAACCGATGGATCTTCGTCCAATCGGAACCAGGCAGAAGCCACATAGCTTGCGGAGATAACCTGTACGATGAAATGTTATTTGCCACAGGCATCCTTTCGCTGCCGAAAAACTGTAAAGCATTTTTCAGGACATTACAGTTGTCCTCCACTGATAGCTATACGATTAATATAACTCAGACTCATACTATGTCAAACTTTAGCATAGTCATCGATGACTGTTGCGATAGAATTAAGGTTAATAAAACTCTGTTTAAGATTCCTATGGTTAAGTTAGATAGTGTTAATAATTTAGATTCACTCTTACATGCCAGTGTCCATCTCGATCAATCTGAGACTGAGATAAATGAAATCGAGAATTCCAATCATCTCCAAAAATACGGAGTTCATTATATGTCACTTAGTTATATAGTTAGTATTATATTTGTGTTTTATCTGCTGTGTAAGGGTAGAAAAATAATTCTTCGAAAAAATATGTTTTCCAGTTGCACTCTTTTCCATAAACGCCGTAACCCGGAAGATAAGATAGAAGGTTTACCTTTGTCAATAATTGTACCTTCTAAGGACACAGCTAGCAACGAATCTTCTATTGCTGAAGCCGAAGATATGGTCCATGTTCAGCATCCAACTCCTCAGAAGAGAAATATCGTACTTACAAGATCCTTATCTAACATAAAATAATCCTGTCATTGAGATCCTTATTCAGGTAGATAGTTAAGAACGTAGGTTAAGTCTAGATCTAAGTTTAATCCTGACAAAGTCTTAGTTTGTGAATCTGGAGCGAGTCCCGAAATTTCACATCACCCTTTCCGTGATGCTCAATCTTAAGGGGGGGGTTGTTATAATCACCTTTCCCTAGAGACTGTATGCATGGGAGAGTGCTGACGTGTCAGTAGGTGCAATCGACACTTGTAGCTTTTTCCCATGGCATGACGCAAGACCAGTCACTCCTTTTCTTAATTCAATATCCGGGCTCGTGAAAGACGGTCGTCTCTATTCTTCTATTTCCATTGTCCAATTTCATTATTTCAATAAATGTGTTAAGAAAAATATCTTTTTTAAAAAGACTCTCCTGACCCGCCCCGTAACAGTGCCAAACGGGACCCTTTTACTCTGCTTCCGCTGTCTATCTTTCCATCCGATCTTTAAAGGGCTTTATCATTGAAACAGTAATAGGTAGTGGGGGATTACCTAAAAAATATTTTTTTTTTTTCATAATCTTTATTTGAAAGGGTTTTGTACAAAAAATGACAATGTCACCCTTATAGTTAAGGCCGAAAATCAACACACTAATTTAGATCTTAAGACTACAAGCATAACATGTTACTAAAAAATAACTTATATATTACTTAAACTACTAACTCTAGCAGAAATACCAAATTTGGCTACTTTGTATAGCATTTTGGCTTCATCAGAGAGGGGGAAAGCCAAAATGCTATTACAGCCGCCCATGGCGTAAAAAAACGTATTACCAAAGATTTGTCTTCTAATGACTTCATTCCGGACACATTCCACAAGTAAATGGTAAACATCTTCTACAAAATTACACTCGTCGCAGTTTGGTGATTCGACTTTTCGCATCAGAAATGCAAACTTATTCAGAGGTATGTGTCCCGAACGAAGTCTCAAAACAAGAACTATGTCTCTTCTATCCATCTCACAATGGTCGAACCATGGTTTACGTAGGGGGCAAGATTGAATCGTCTTATACCAAATACCGGCACTAAGCGATCTTACATCAAAGTATTCCTTCCAAAGTGTATAGCACTCTTTCTTTACATAGGGCAACAGTTCTGTGTAAAAAGGCATACAAAACTGTGGATCCCCGTCTGAGATTGCCAGCTGCGCAAGTCGATCCGCCTCTTCATTACCCGGTATACCTATATGCGAAGGCACCCATTGCAAGACGACAGTCTTGCCCCTGGTTTTTAGATTACGCAAGCATTTTATAATGACGTAAGCTATCGGAGTTCCTCGGATGTCCGAGGAACAACGAGCCACGTGCTGGAGTGCACTCTTCGAATCCGACAGAACAACAAATTTATTACCATCTAAAGAACTGATATACGAAAGAGCTTCGGAAATGGCAAAAAGTTCTGCCGACATTATCGAGATTTCGCTAGAAATTTGGAACTTCATGGAGCTATCTAACTGCGGATCAAAGAATGCTGCTCCTGTGCCACTTATTCCTTTGGAACCGTCGGTAAATAGTTTATAATAGTCAACATACTTTTCCCTTAAAACATTTAAAATAGTATTAAAAAGATAGTTTGTCTCAAGTTGCCTCTTAGATTTGGAAATACCATCTACATCGCATATAATAGAGGAAGAAAGATCAATATTGCTGAGCCATGTGTCCAATGAAAACATTTCTAAGTGGATACTACTATGTATTGGAAGAGATTTAAGTGAGTTATGCACTATCGTTAACAATGGTTTCTTTTTCATGGTCCAATATCTAGTGTTATCGCATAATATAGCTATTCACCTAAACGCTCAATGTTCCTACTGCAATCGAAGGATTTTGTTTTTAACCAAAATTTGCTGGCGAGAAACCGCCGACGAAGATGTAAAGGTTGTAAAGCGAGCTCGCTTTCCATGGCATGAATTGGGGTACTTCTGATAAAACCTCCTATCACCCTCATCGCTTGGTTCTGTACTTTGTCAAGCTTGTACACGTGACTTTTAACACTACAATCGTAAAGAAAACTACCATAGTCCAAGCGGCTGCGGATTATAGCTATATAAAGTCTTCTAAGGTGCTTGGGATGGACACCCCATCCAGACCCAGACAATACCTTAAATATATTCAAAAACTTCAAAGCTTTTTGGCAAGTGTCATTTATATGTTTACCCCATCTTAAAGATTGATCAAACCATAACCCCAAATATTTAACATTGTCAACCACCTGCAACGGTCTTTCATTTAATTTAATATTTATATAATCTTTTCGAAACCCCCGCTTAAATAAACATATTTTAGTTTTTCTATGTGAGATCTGTAGACCCAAATCCTCTACTATTTGAGACATAAGATTCAAAGCCATTTGTAAATCAGCCTCTGCTTCAGCCAACCTTAGAGAAGAAACGTATAAGACGAAATCGTCAGCGTATTGAGATATGCATACCTCAACGATGTTTTGACATATCCGCATCGTAGCAACGTTAAATAAAATAGGAGAAAGAGGATCACCTTGTGCCAAACCCCGACCGGTAAACCTTTTGATGTTACCTATCTCATCACATTTTAAGTTTAATTGCCTGTTGGACATGAACTGCCACAAATATTTACATATGGTTGCCCCAACTCCTAAACCATCCAACGCTTGTAACAAGCCACTGATATCAACATTGTTGTAGGCATTGTCAATATCAACAAAGCATCCCACCGTTACTAGACCTTTTGAAAATCCTATCTGAATGTCAGTAACAAGCTTGGAGAGGCTGTCCAGACATGATCGTGACTTCCTAAACCCTATAATCTCCTTACAAAAGCATTGGTTTTTTTCCAAAAACCACTCTAATCTTCGCTTGATGATTGTATGGAAAATCTTACAAGGGCAAGACATCAATGCAATAGGTCGAACAGCAGACCCAGTATGAGAGCCATCACCCGACTTCGGAATAGGAACAATCTTAACTTCGCGCCATTGTTCAGGTATATATCCAAGAGAAAGAAATTTATTGAACAAGACTGCTAAAATGGACTTACCAACGTCTGGCAATTGTTTAATCATGGAAAACGATATTCCATCTTCTCCTGGACACGTGTCTTTGGTTTTGATAGCAAGATTTAGTTCCTGAACCGAAACAGGTGAAGACAGCTGAGTATTTATCGAATAAAATGTAGGGGCTTCAGGTGTGACATAGTCCGGAGCTAATCCGTGCAATAACTCATTCGCTTTATCAGAGCCTATAGCCAGTCTTGGCAACTTGTACCCTTTTAGCCATTTCATTCGCCTCCACATATCACTAGCTGTTGTGGTACTATCTATGCTGTTGCAGAAATCTTGTCATGCCGTCCTTTTAGCGTTTCTAATCAGACGTTGAGCAGTTGATATTTTAATCTGAAGAAATTCTAGATTTTGTGGAGTTGGGTTTCTCCTAAATAACGCTAGCGCCAGGCGACGTTCTGCGACTACTCTTGAAAGTTCTTGGTTCCAATACGGCTTCGGTTTGAATTTCTTTAGGCGAATAGGATTTTCACAGGTCTTTACATAAGGTATGTTCTCGTCAGCAGCTTCATTGACAATCTTCATAAACTGGTCATAAGCCGTCTGTGGATCATGTGGGATAGAAAAATCAGAAAACGTCCTTTCGATGTTGTCTTTATAACCCTTCCAATCAGCTTGTCTATAATTTCTGCGTCTAGTAAAGTTTGACTGTGCTACGAAGTCTGTTTGGTACTTAATAATCAGATGATCACTGCCAAGATTTTCATTTGTAACCTTCCAGTCGAATTTCATAGAGATGTCTGCACTCACCATTGTAAGATCTGGAGACGACTTTTGCATTCTGTTATTGACCATTTTCATGTAGGTAGGAGATCCATCGTTTAAAAATATAAAGTTTTTGTCTAGCATGCAGTCAAAAATGGCTGATCCTCTTGCATCTGTTTTAGAAGATCAGCTGGAGTGATGTCCATTTACGTCTCCCGCTATAATGGTTTTCTCACTAAACAAAGACAGTAATAAATCCCAATCGCTAGAAGATGTGCGCACATTAGGCGGACAGTAAACGGCTACAATGTTTTGTATATGCTCACAATTCAGCAGTCTTACATGAAGGACTTGGAGACCCTGGATAGAACAGCTTATTATTATGAGGGTCTCCATACAACAAACGTTTATTTTCGGCTTTGTTATGCTTTATCGTAAAAACGGTAATACATGCATCAAACTTGCCGTGATTGTGGGACTTATTTATATATTCTAACGACAAATAATAAAAAACGGCCAAGCGCGGGTATGGAACCCTCGGTGCGCGAGTCCGACTCGCATTTAGCCGGTGTTTTATCTGCCATCAGTCGTCGACTTTTAACAGGCCCTGGCCACAGAAGGGACGTGGGGCGAGGCCGCGGAAAAGTCGCGACGCGTTGTATAGAGTTCACGCCCTCGCCCCGTCTCTTCTGTGTGAGCCTCGCCCCACGTCCCTTCTGTGTGTCTCGGGCCACAGGTTTTATGAGTTGCGTCGCTTTCACGCTCCTCATCCAATGATGCGGCTGCCTCATTTTGAATATTCTCTCATATTAAGAGGATGTTTCCAAGATTAATCGAAAGGAAAAAACAGAACCCTTTAGGATCACTTTGTTGTCCGTCCATCCGTTTGTCGGTCAAGACCCTATATCTCGGGAACGCGTGGAGGTATCGAGTTGAAATTAAAACCACATACTCAGGTCTACAGTCCCTTGAAGCTGTGAAAAAGTCAATCTTCTAAGTCAAAGTTACGGCCGTTTTTGTCGCGAAAAAACGTACATTTCGACACTATCAAGGGAATCAAAATTTATAGGGTACTTTCCGTTGACCTAGAACTATGAAATTTGGCGAGTAATATCGTCTTATACTATAAGTACAGGGAAAAATCTGAAATCTATACATTTTTAATTAAATCATAAAAATATTTGTCTTTGAAGTTCGGGAAAAGCTCGGAAAAAACTGCGAGACTCGATTGCTGAACTATTTATAATATTTTAAGTAAGTAGGTACCTACAAATTTGTACGGAACCCTCTGTGGGCCAGTCCGACTCGCACTTCTCCGGTTTTTTTTTAATTACCTTTTCACTTTTGCACTCTAGAAAACAACATTTCGAGGACTCAGCGGCGACTAACAAACGGAAAATGGACGAGATTGACAGAAAAATTGCGACATTGGAGAGTAACCTGAACGACCTGAACAACAAGAGGAAAAACATCACTGATGGCATTGAGAAGGTCTATTTACACTAATAATAGGACAAATAGATAATACTTTATATTCTTGGGATATTCTTAACAACAAAAAAACTATGTCTAAAGCCCTTTAAAGGGCTCCATGCAGTATGGGATGGTGCGTTAATCACGTGATGTTTTTAGTAACTTTTAACAATTTACAAATTTAGACACTTCCCCGTCGCGTGAGATTTCTCACACAAATTAATAATAATAATGACCTTCACACAAGACAATGGCTTGTCCAGGTCCCAAACTAGGATACCCTGTGCTGTATTAACCAAGCAAGGACGTCACAAACATGGAAGTTCACCCAGAAGTTCACTGAAGCCGTTCGTTCAAATCAAGTACAACGGTCGCACCGCCAATGTTTTTGGTAGCCAAGCGTGTCAAGCGCTAGACCAACGAGGCGATCAGTCAGAATCTCCGTTAGTTTTACCTTAAAATCTTGGATATTCATTCTATTAGTCTTTTTGTAAAAAAAAAATTTTAAAAGCATAAATATTCTGAAGTAAAGTTAGGGAAAAACGTAACCACAGATTATTTGAACTGCCTCTGAGGAGTGTTTTACAGGAATCGCGTTTTTATAATTAATACCGCAAATATTTCGCGCTGTATGCTGAACTTACAACTCATCGCAGGTCAGGACGATCTCGGCGCAAATTCGCGTCCAGCAACGCAAAGTACAATCTATCGAGAGCGAACCGGCGATGGACATCGAACACGAGAGGCAGCGGTGCTACAAGAAGCGGAAGGAGTGCGTCCAGAAGCAGTGCTTCCTCCACAAGGAGATTGCCGAGATGATGAAGAGTCTCCAGAGTAAGATACTTGGCGGAGAGATGTGGAAGGTGCGTGGAGAAACGTGAGGCTGTTCGTTCTTACGTGGAGCAGGCTATCTCGCTCGCACGATGAGTAAACTTTTGCTGCATGAGGTCTGAGGGTTTTCTTATCTTATTGTAAGTTTTTAATTGATCTGAATCCAAAATTATTAATTTTCTTCAACAACTTTTCTTCTTTTACAGTAAAATTTTGATAAATGTGATCTGAGGGTTTGATGAATAATTTAATTACGGACATTTTAAGTATATTTTTATGTACCTATACGTAGCTTTTAATAAAGGAAAGCTGTCTCCGACGTCATTAATTTTGGAATAAAAAAAAATCTCAATCAAAATCTTAGTACAGGATAAGAAACATAGGCCTGAATATTCGCAATTTTACTGTCTGTCAATACCCTCAGACCACACTTATCAAAAGTATACTAATCTTCCGGCTGTCTGAGCCCCAGATTAACAGACTGTAGTACGAGGAAAGACCTCTCCACAGACTAGTCAAACTGCATTTGAGCAATCTTTTTAGAGGAATCGGGGTTTTATGAATAACACCATTAGAATTTTAACGCCATTTTACCCAGCGGACGTCTGTTACAGGTCAAACTGGAGTTAAGTAGAAACGCGATAGTTCAGCGGGAGTCTGAGCTTAGAGAGCTCAGGGACGAGCTTCGGAATGTCCAAGTAAGTCCCAGATTAAGGTTTACTTCACTTACCCCTGCGAGGGGTAATGGATAGGATTTTTGACCTACATAGTAAAATCCGTTATCGGCTGCAAATTATTAACTCCTTATTGTTTACTTTAATTGTATTGATGTGGATAACTGTGGATAACCGCCTGTATTCCCGAAGGGTAGGCAGAGACCACTTGCCACGATCCTGTTCTGTTAAATAAATAAATCATCAGCAGCCATTTGACGCCCACTGCAGGACATGGGCCTCCTTCGTGATTTTCATAAACATGAAGGGTTTTGCCATAATCGCCACGCTTGGCAGGCGGGTTGGCGATCGCAGTATGCGGTTGGAATAAATAAAGAAAAATAACTAAACTTCACAGGTTTATGTATATCAAAATAGTCTACATAAAAATATTATTGTGCCCTTTGTTTCTTAAATAAAATAAAAACGAACGACTCTTAACGACTACTTTTTTCCACAGGCAACCCTGGAGAACATCGAAAACCTTTTGACCCGAGCGAAATCCACCGCCAAGCAGAAGTTAGTCGAAGCGAAACAGTCGTGCGACAACAAGTTACCTCAAGACAAGGGCTTCCCGTACAAGGATCAGTTTGACGCGCTGCCTTCGGAGCTGGTCGCCTTGCAGGAGCATTGCTTCGAGCTTCAAACCAGGCGCGACTGCATGGCGCAAGGCGATGACCAGGTTCGATTCCCCACAAAAATGAAATATTAAAAATAAATAGCTTCCACGAAACGCCATTAATATAAGTAACATAAGAAGTACTAGCTGACTCGGCAAACGTTGTTTTGCCATATTAATTAGCCAACGACCCATTCGACCTACCAAATATACACTAAAAGTTTAATAAAAATCGGTGAAGCCGTTTCGGAGGAGTTCGATAACAAACACTGTGACGCAAGGTTTGTATATATTAGATTTTATAACGTCCAGCTTTCCATTGCATTAAGTAAGTAAAGTAAAGCTAATTATAATAACTTCCACAAAACGCAATCACTTGTTCTGGTCCCAAAGTAGGATACCCTGTGATATTGTGACCACTGAAGACCACCACTACGAGATATTTTTGAAAAACGCCTTTTTTAAAAAAACAAGCTCGCGTATCCGATAGCTATTGTTAGATAGATAAATAATTTATTTGTGCTAAGAGACACACACACATAAAGCAATAAGTACATATATATAAACAAGTGGATGACATACAATAGTTTAGGCACAAGTTAGACTGATCTTACAAAGTAACCTATATGTATAAACATAAAGTTACATGGCACTTGTAGGCCATATGTGGGTGTGCCACAGATGCTCAAAAGGCCGTATGTCAGCATTATTAATATCCACTTTATATCCAAATAATATCATAATAATATCTTACATCCTAATCTATCTATACTAATAATAAATCTGTAAGGGTCGGTCATGGAGTAAGTTAGTTTGTTTTCAGAGATATTGTGTTTATAGGCTCAATATATGATACTGAAACTAATTTCACGATTTTTAGAATTTTTTTCTGTATGTGTGTATGTATGTATGTTCCTCCATAACTCTTAAACCAATTATCCGAATTTGATGAAATTTGGTATAAAAACATATAGACATCTGGGACACAGGATAGGCTATTTAAATTCTAGCTCCAGTTATGATAAGACGTGGCCCCCATACAAATGCTGCTTCGTAAAAATCGAAATGTACGCGAACGGAGTCGCGGGCACAGCTAGTATCCAAATAAGCAGATATTTTACTAATTTTCAGCTACAGTCACAGAGTGTGAATTTGGCATCATCATCATCAGCCATTTGACGCCTACTGCAGGACGTAGGCCTACTTCGTGGTTTTCATAACCATGAGGGGTTTTGCCACAATCGCCACGCTCGGCAGGCGGGTTGGCGATCGCAGTATGCGGTTGGTTGGTGAATTAGGCAATAATAGATATATAGTAAATCATTACAATGTTTATAATAAACATTAAAAAATGTACAAATCAAACCATAATACATAACAAGAAAAAACGCTATGTACATTAAATATATGAGAATTTCATTTTATATATAATAATTAATTATAACCATGCTGTTAAGGCACGTTTATTTTGCTATGCCTTTCGCGCCACCCAAAATTCATGGTGTATATATCCAGGTCGTGAAAGAGTACGAAGACCGTGAGAAGATGATCGCCGAGCTGCGATCCAAGGTCGACAGTTCCAGCAATATGAATAAAGAGTTGGAAGAGAAGATGAGCACCCTCAGGTCTGTATCTTATCTACTCCATCCCTTTTCGACCCCCTTTATCTTAGAAGCCAGTTATGTTATCTTGGAAGCGAGTTACGTCACATGATTTGCGGAGGGTTTAAGGTTATCAAATTGAATGATTCTAATTTCATGCTTCCAGCTGGGCACTGTAGTTTAGAAGATTTGGGGGTTCGAAAATTTCAATTTTCGGCACTCACTGACTCACTGATGGATCATCAAAAGTCTAGGGTACTTCTAATTGAACTAGAGATTTGAAATATCATCATCATCATCATCGGCCATTTGACGCCCACTGCAGGACATAAGCCTCCTTCGTGGTTTTCATAACCATGAGGGGTTTTGCCATAATCGCCACGCTTGGCAGGCGGGTTGGCGATCGCAGTATGCAGTTGGAATCTCAGGAAGACGCTGCTGCCCGTCTCCTGGTAATTGATTCCCTTAGTCGCCTTCTACGACATCCACGGAAGGAAATGGCGTCACGCTATCCTTAATCCGGCGCCGCACGGATTTGTAATATAAACAGTGTTTATTCAGTAAGTAAAGCAAGAAATCGAGAATCATGAAAAATATACAGGGCTCCCTTTTGCGAACTGAGGTGAGGGTGGTCGAGGACATAAGGAAGTGTCGTACCGCGGAGAGGAAATCTTACTTCGGACTCGCGCACGAAGGGTTCCGTACCATTATCTATACAACATTTTATAATATTTCAAGCGTCTGCCTTTTGCCGTTATTAATATCAAGCAAAAAATGGCAAAAAAATCACGCTTTTTGTATGGGAGCCCCCCTTAAATATTTATTTTATTCTGTTTTTAGTATTTGTTGTTATAGCGGCAACAGAAATACATCATCTGTGAAATTTTTAACTGTCTAACTATCACGGTTCATGAGATACAGCCTGGTGACCGACGGACTGACGGAGAGCGGAGTCTTAGTAATAGCGTCCCTTACGCTTTACGCTTTATAAGATAGATCTCTAAACAAAAATAAACGTTTTTCTAACTGCATTCAATCTACATTTCAGAGCACAATGGTTGCCGCCACTCGAAGCCCTAATAGTGGACATCAACACGAGTTTCAGCGACATGTTCGCAAAACTGGGGTGCGCTGGCGAAGTGAAACTGGATAAAGCGGGGAGTGACGTAAGTACCTATAAACTTACTTGCGGCTTAGACAATAAAGTGAAACTGCTGGTCAGTACAACGATGGAGGTATCTTTGAATTGTGAGGTTTTCCTTTGAATCGCTCGTAGCCCTGGCTGCCTGAGTGATCTTAAAACGATCACGAAGGTTAAGCAACACAGGGCGCGTTCAGTGCATGGATGGGTCGCCGTCTATGCCTAACGCTAGTGGCATTTTTCCGAGCGGTTCCGTGCTTCGCAAGGCACGTTAAGCTGTTGGTGCCGGCTGCCGTCGATAGATGGCAGTCGTCAAGCCAAGTCAGAGGCCTGGGCGGCTTGACAACTTCTGACAGTAGACGAGCCACTAGTCTACAAGCCTCCACCAATCCGGACTTGGCCCCCGTGGTGGAGTATGGCCTATACCTTCTTCAGGGAAGAGACCCGTGCCCCTCGGTGGGGACATAATGGGTTGATGATGATGACTTTGACTCAACAACCAAGACTAGCTTAACTCTAGTTATTCTTATAATGTATATTGTTTTATTCTTATAATGTAATAAATTCCACATAACAACACAACACAATGGCCTAGTTGTCTATCTTTCGAATCTATCGCGATCCCTTTCGATTTGACGTTTGAAATGTACTGACGGACTTCGGACTGCATTTATTTGACACAAGCTGTCATTGAAAGTGATACGGATAGGGATTGCGACGCGTTTTTGAAGGGTATTGAATTGAATGAGCTAAATAGCAAGTTTGACGTTTCAACTGCGTTTCGTTAATGCATTGCACGCACGATAGGCACATTGCACTTAAAACATAAATCAAAATTATATACAACTTTTTGTATTATAACAATGTTATACTCATATTGGCTTTGTTAAAATAATTGTGTTTCGTCATCATCATAATTTAGCCACAAGATGTCCACTGCTGAACATAGGCCTCCTCCATAGATTTCCAAACCGGTTGGAAGCTTGCATCCAGCGTCTTATCCAATAATTGTGTTTATTTTAGAAATATTTAAATTTCTAAGTTAAAGCGATGAATCGATAAAATAACAACTTAGGAATAACAAAACGTTTTAAAGTGAACTCCGAGCGCCGATTTCATTCGGGAAGATGATCGGTATTGCGAATCTCAAACATAGACAAGTCATTATCGCGATCATAATCCCAATACCTTTGAAAGGGATCGCGATAGATTCGAAAGATAGACAATTAGGCTCCTGACCCCAATTTAGGATACCCGGAGCTGTGGTAACCAGACAAGGACATTATCCGTGATGCGCACGCGTGGCGATTAAGCCCGTACTCTCTCTCAGAGAAGGCCTGTGACGTAGTGCCTTGTGGTCCTAACAAAAAACAAAATAAGTGGTACTTAATTCAGGCTGCAAGTGATGTAAATGACTTCAGCCAGATGTCGCTGCCTGTACGTAATACAGAGAAGTTTGTAAAGAGGTTCAAAATTTCGCCGATGCCTGCACTTGCCCATCAGCTCAGTTGGGAGAGCGCTGGCTGGTTAGCCCTGATGGGTTAAATTTTGGGCCTCTAAATAGGTTTTTTAAGTAGTACTTGTCGACAAACGACCAGGAAACACGGACTACATCTCTGTTCCCTCGCAGGATGACTACGACAAGTATGGAATCGCGATCCTGGTGAAGTTCCGCGACACAGAGGAGCTGCAGCAGTTAACGCGGCACACACAATCCGGTGGTGAGAGGGCCCTCTCAACCGCTCTGTACCTTATGTCTCTTCAACGTCTCACGACGGTTCCTTTCAGGTGAGTCTGTTATGTCCAAAGTCCAACTTTCAGTTGAGTGACTGTATGAGTGTATGAATGATGGCTCCATAGACTGTAGAGACCTATTACACTAAATTACTTTAAAGGTGCCTAGAAACATTGACCAGAATAAAAACTACCTTTCAAACAGAATCGCACAAAACTAATTATGGGCAAAGTAGCTTCATTAATCGTCTTATGAGGACCTAAATAATATAATATCCGATTTAGATATATTCTGGCTGTCAAAAAATGAATTTGAACAACGCATTTTGGCTATCTTATAACGATAAATTGGATAGGATTATAGTAAGATGTCAAATACCTGTTATGAATAGCTTATAAGTAGTAAGGAGTTCAGTTTCCTGTTTTAGTTACATAATTAGATGGTAAACCTGTAACTGGGCCTTATGAATAAATTTAAGATAAATTTATTTTATAAATTTGAGAGCCTGTTGGATTACTAAATAAACAAAATTAAAATAAATAGTGTTCCTTCTCTTGGCCGAGCCGAGTGATTTCTGTGAGTAGAATTCTGTCTGATTTGAAATAGCATCAACACTAAGACAAATACGGAATCTAAGACAGAGCAGCTACAGCATTTGACGCTGCACACACCATCCGGTGGGATTTCACAGCTGCCGTTTTGGGATATTATAGGACAGTTTTTCAAAAATTGTGAATTGTAGTTTTATGAAACGCGGCCCTGCTTTCCACAGATGCGTAGACGAGATCAACCAAGGCATGGACCCAATTAACGAGCGGAAGATGTTCCAGCTACTTGTCAAAGTGACCACAGAGTGCGATAACGCGCAGTATTTCCTGCTCACTCCTAAGGTATGCATTTCGAAGACGACAGAGAAGGATTACTAGAAATAAAAATATCTCCATTGAGATATTTGACTGAGCAATTTGCCATAGTGAATTTTGAAGCCCTTGCTCTCGAACTAGGGAAACCTGTGCGTCTGGAGCAAGTGCCTTCCCTTATCTTAGTGGTAAAATATAATGCGAATTAGTAATTAACAGTGTACCAAACAAAAAAATTAAATAAAAGTTAGTTAAGGCTCGGTTCTCTGAGCGCACGATTTCTATGGAGCTTATTGCGCTGCGCGAGTGAATATTTAGGGGAAAAATCGGCATTTTTGAAATTACAGAAATGCTCATCTAATTAATACAATTTTGATGACAGACGTCACTAACACTTTCAGTGACAATAATTTTGGTATATTTTTACTATCCAAAACGCAGCCTTGCTCAAATAAAACCATAACATAAGCAGCCTATATACGTCCCACTGTAGGGCACAGGCCTTCTCTCAGGGAGAGTATGGGCTTAATCACCACGCGTGCTCACAGCGGATTGGTGATTTCTCCGGTTTCCTCGCGATGTTTTCCTTCACCGTTAGCGAGTGGTATTGCTACTATAACTTCACAAATGTACATAAAACAAAGTCATAGGTACATGCCTGCACTGGGAATCGAACCTGGGTCTCCCGCTTCCGAGTCCATTGTTCTACCCACTGGGCTACCACCGCTCTTTTGAATTATTCAAGCTTATGTATTAGGGTGGTCCTTATTCTTAAGGAAAATATTTTTTTTCTTTAATTTCGGGGGGCACCACGTAATTTGGTTATATACCTTAAGAAAATATTACAGTAATTTTTTTGAATTTTTTTAATAACATTTAGAGGTCGCTACCAAGGTTTAAATTTTAAATAAAAAGCCAAAATTTGTTTTTCTCAGAATCCTTTATTTTTTTTAACCAGGTCTTAAAAATATTACACAATTTTTGTTGATGCTATGAAATAAAATAATCTGAATGATTTACTTTTAAGATGCAAGGGTTGACTTGTTAGTATTGGGATACTTTTTTCTATACTCTTTTACCAACAAAAGCAAATATTGCTTTTGTTCTTCATTTGTGGTAATTAATTTATTGTATTCTTCCATTAAAGCAACACCACGCTCAGCTATATCATTCACTACACGCAATGAATGAACAATATTTTTGGCAGCTATATAATCAGGGTCTTCGTTCCAGGTTTCAACGTCTTTATAAAAAAAATCTGATGAGATACCTAGGACCTGGAAGAATTTTAAAGAATTACTGCTCACAAAGTTTTCTATATTTTTTTCGTGGATGGTCGCCATGTCAAGGTTTATTCGTTTTAAGCAATCATGTGTGCCTTCAATTTTGAGTGCTTCTACCATTTTTTTCTTCTCTTGGACTGAAAGTTCGTCATCGAAAAATGCAAGCGAAACCAGCTCTTCCGACAAATACCACAAGTGATTTAAAATCTTTTTCAGCGCAATAGTAGCTAGATTTTTGTTAACACTTTCAAAAGCTTTAAGGTCTTTTAATAATTGTAAGTCGTTTCTTGGTGCTGACTGACTGGTAGAGGCTTGAAACCAATATTTGATATAAATCATCACCGTGAAAATACATATTTCTCTCACAGCCTTTTCGTCCTTTTTCGTTAGCTTTAACTGATGCTTAAATAAATAAATTTTTAAACAGTACAAGGCTCTTGCCATCCATCTAGCTCGATGTAGACCAGCAGGTCTCCGAAATAAAACGCCTTTTTCAGGAACACCTCCTAAGAATATGATTGTAAGATTTAACATTTCTTTGTAGTCATCTCGAGGTTGATGTACTTGAAGTTGCTTTTTGGCAAAAGAAATCCTGTCTGCGGCCACTTCTGCAAGAATATTTGCCTCAGCGTCATCTGTTATTGTTTTGAAGTCGCTTTGGTCAATAGAGTCCCAACTGTTCTTAAATCTTTTGAATAATTGTATATCAGGACCACTAGATGGGGCAAGCGATTGATCCACTATACCTGACAACATAATTTCCATTATGTGGTGACGACAAGCAAACCAAAGCATATTTTTATCCATTTTGCGCTCCAAGAGAACGCATACTCCACTTCTTAAGCCGGTATTTACAGCAGTAGTGTCAAAACACAAACATTTTACTTTATCGCTCAAATTCCATGAATTTATAGCGTCGTAGACAGCCGACGCACAAGCTTCGCTTGTTCCACGTTCTAATTTTGGGACGGCGAGTAATTGATCGACTCCATGTCCTGATACCAAAATTGGCAGCCGATCTACAGTTTTGTGTCCAGTAATATCTTCTATAAGTTTACCGTCCCAATGAATTGTTAAAGACGAACTAGGTTTAAACTCGCTTTTGAGCGACTCTGCAACAGCTTTGCGATTTTTGACACGCTGCCGACGAATAGAAGATCTATTGACATTAAATTCTGATGGATCACAGCCTGCGCTTTTCAAAGTAGATGTCACGACCATAGTTGCTTTTCTGTCACTCAATTTAGAAACATCAAGACTGGAAGCTAATTGACTGTTAATAATATCTTTTCGAGCTCGTTTTTGAGGTGGTTGCATCTTCGTCAATTTTGATATAAATTCGGAGTCAGATGGAGTTTCTTCCCCACTTATTGTGGCAGACGATGACGAAATAAATGATAATGAAGACAATGAGCATTTTTCTGTTATAGACGAGATATCTTTGTTTTCACGCTCGCGCAATTTATCAAGCCGTTCTTTTCTCTCTTTTATTTTCTTACATTTGTTTAAACTTTTTCTGTCGACTGAACCAATCAAAAATTGGCGTCGATTTTGCCGCACTGCTAACAAAAACTGTTTATCTTCTTCTAAAGTCATAATATTTAAAGCATCACGATGAGCGATGTCAAATAAATCTTCTAACTTTTGTTGCCAGTTTTGTTCTTTTGTTTTCAATGCTTCTGAACGTTTTTTCTTGTTTTCTTTATTTTTTTTTAGATTCTGCCATTCTTTGAACAGCTTTTCAATTTTGCTGATGACATGTTTTTTTAATTGAATAGGTATGCCAGCTTTTTCCCACAAATTAATAACCCCACAAGCCGTCAAAGTCGCAGATTCACGAATACTTTTCTTTTCTTCATTTTTGTAGTAGAAAAAATATCGCAACACTTCGCCAATGGATGGTAAGGTTGATTGGCTTAATTCAGATAATAATTGACCGATAAGCCAAATCTCACTTTGATTTCTAGTAGTTATACTGAATCCGCTACTAGTAGACGCCATTGCAAATTGAAACACTTCACTGTAACTTTTACAAAAACAACACGTGCGCTCTTGTTGCTTAACAGAACTGAAGTGCGGGGCGATCGTAGTACAAATGAGGGGGTCGAGGAACGGAGAGGGGGGAGGGGGATTAGAAGGTATAGTCTATGCTAGTTTCACTCGCACGTAACATGTTATGTACCTAAATTTTAAATTAATGGAATCACCATTTAAGCTGTATTTGAACACTTTTTGTAAAAAATTGACAGCTGGTAGCGACCTCTAAATCTTAACAAAATCAAAAACAAAAAAACATTTATTTCGTATTTAGAGGTATATAATTAAATAAGAAAGTGCCCGGAGGATAATTCGAAAGTTGAAAAATAAGGACCACCCTATTATGTATATTCCTTTTGTTGCATCGCCAATCCGCGGTGGGCACGCGCGGTGATTAAACCCATACTCTCTCTCTGAGAGAAGGCCTGTGCCCTATACTGGGACGTTTATAGGCTGCTTATTCATTTGATGTGATGATTATGATGAAAAGAACAATACATTGTGTTTAACTGGGACATATTTTGATT
The DNA here is from genome assembly GCA_963969515.1 of Yponomeuta evonymella. NCBI lineage: Eukaryota > Metazoa > Arthropoda > Insecta > Lepidoptera > Yponomeutidae > Yponomeuta > Yponomeuta evonymella. The sequence continues at coordinate 2,854,172 of OZ018366.1, read as the reverse complement.
TGCCACGCCCGGGAATAGTGGCGTTATGTCCGCGCAAGATGCCATCAACATTGATGCAAACATCGAACTGGCTAAATGGAATGTTCTTTGGAGGAACCAATCATCTTCCAGAGACCCTGTTTTTATTATATTTTATATAGCCTCCATAACATGGGTGAGGGACCAAGGGTCTCCCTCTTTTGGGGTTGTAGATGTAGTGTTGTAAATATGATCTTTTGCAAATTGTAATATATATAAATACATAAATAACTTCCACCCAATACAATGGTCCTGGTCCCAAATTAGGATACCCTGTGTTATGGTAAAGTAAAAGTAAAAGCAATTTATTCGTAAAACATGAGTACATGATGTTGGAATTGTTACATACGAGTCCTATGCATGTTTTGCCTTAATAGGCACACGAATTTCGAGAAGGCGCCTTGAAAGGAAACAGACCTATATCGAAAAATTAAAACAGAAAACCTTTACCGCAAACACAAATTATCATTAAAGATATGTCAAGAATTAGTAAAAATTGTGTTCAATTCAAACTTAAAAATAAAACTTAATATGCATTAATTATGTCCTCTTAGTAATATTATTGTCATGATGCCAATGTCAAGATCTGTCAGTCAAAAATTCATTAATATTATAATAACATTTCTCAATAAGTATATTAACCAGGCAAGTACATCACAAACATAAAAATACACCCAGACTGAGGCCATTTGTACAAATGTACTTTTAAATGTACTGTTTGGGTAGCTGAGCGCCGTTATGGATATTTGATTATTTGCCACCTCTGACCATTCCGCCAAGAATGTGTCGAGATCGTCTCGAAGTGGCACAAATAAATTAACAATATTTTTGTCCTACACAGCTCCTCACGAACCTCGAGTACAATCCGAAGATGATGGTGCACACGATCATGAACGGAAGGAAGATCATGAACCACCGGGAGTGGAACTACAGCCGGTTCTTGGAAAAGGCCAAGCAGTATCAGGCTTAGACGTAAGCTGCAGTTAGCGATTTCCTATGAAAGCGAACTGTTACCCCAAAGCTGGTTCTTGGTAAAAGCTAAGGCTGGTTGCGCCAGTGCTGGCAGGACTATGTATCTCTTTTATCCATGGATAAAGCTCGCGACATATGCGGAGCTATGGTTCTCTGCCTTTTTGCAGAAAAATTTTTGGCCGATTTTCTTTTGGCAACTAACGTTTCGAAGAATATTATTTTGCGGAATAATCATTTGCCAACTTTTCTTATTATTTTTTTTTATTTCCCAACCTCGCAGTTGCCAACTGTTTGTTTGGTTTGCTTTTTATAATGACATTTTTTCAAAATGCCAACTTTTAAGTAGCGTATGTTTTACTTAGCGTAATATTCATTCAGTTGTTTATTGTATACCAAATGTTGCGTTAAGTTTCGTTAAGCAAACCTATAGATTAACCTAAAGGTTAGGAAAACCTAGTAAAATGGATAGAATTTTCCTAGCACTCGCCGGCCGCTGCCGCGGCACGCTCGCTTCGCTCGCTCGGCTCGTGCGTGTGTTGGTCACAGTTCTAACCTAACCTAACCTATAGGTTTGCAAAAAAAAAAACTGTATTCAAGTTTTTTTTTTAATATATTATATCTATTTACGAAAAGGGAACTGTTTCACAGACGAAACGTTATTCATCTAATAGTTGTTTGGCCTAGTAAAAGATTTGAAAAATAATAAATACCCAAAACGTTTTGTTTCATTATAATAATCAGCTTAACAACAATCCTACCAAATGAAACGTTGCCATACAAAAATTTGTAAATCGTTTGTTGTCAAAGTGAAAAATAGGTGAAATGTTAGTTGGCAAGTGATAATCAGCGTAACAATTTTCTGCGAAAAGGCAGGATCCCGCGGAGCTATCCATATAAATTGTAAAACTGTCAACTCTGTCACTCTGTATAAGTATTTATCTATTTAGGTACATATCCAGTGATTTGGCGCAAATCAACCCAAGCAGTATCAAGTTTAGATATAATCTGCAGTTGGCGGTTTCCTAGGTAAGCGAAGAAAAAAACACCTAAGTATTATTGAACCAGAGGAGAAGTTTAACACCGGTTCAAATCATTACAGGGTGTAACAGAATCCTCATGCACGTCACGCGAACAACTTTAAATAGTAATAACGCAGCCTATATACGTCCCACTGTAAGCATAGGCCTTCTCTCAGACAGAGCTATGGGCTTAATCACCACGCGTGCCCACCGCGGATTCGCGATTTGAAGCGCTGAGGTATGTGAACACCTCAGACGCTCACGTTTCCTCACAATGTTTTCCGTCACCGTTAGCGAGACAACGAAATAATGAAAAACATATCAGCGACTAAGGAAATAAATTACCAGGAGACGGGCAGCAGCGTCTTCCTGAGATTCCAACCGCATACTGCGATCATCAACCCGCCTGCCAAGCGTAGCGATTATGGCAAAACCCCTCATGGTTATGGAAACCACGCAGGAGGCCTGTGTCCTGCAGTGGACGTCGAATGGCTGATGATGATGATGATGATGATGATATCAACTGTTCTATACTAAAGTTACCACCCGCGGCATTAAAATTTATGGGCCTTGTGTTCACAATTCATTCGTTAGTAATAACACTCAGTGGCCCACGCACTCTCCCGACCCGACCGCCAGGCTTCCGGTCCAACGATCGACTGACGCAGTATATACCCTAATACTCTGCAGGTCAATCTACCCGAATACAAAAAACATTTCCAACAAAATTCACACTCAAAAACGGCCCCAGTCCTCTCGATTAGTCTTTACCAATAGAATGAGCGCAAGATGTGCTATAGTAATACTCTGTGATTGGTTGATTCTGAACGTCATGGGTGACGTGACCGATAAGTGTCAGCGTAACTGATAGTGGGTTGCATGCAACCAATGACTTCATTGAAGTATAATCCGTTGAAATATCTAGATACCTCGCAAGATGGCGGTCTGACGTAGGCAACTAGGCAGGTGTATATTGTGCCGGGTACCATTGAACTCGCTCCGATTGGTAACACAATTGACAAGCCCCGCCCGCCATCTCACAATTGAACGTGGGGTCATTTTTTAGCGCTAGTTAGACCTCTTTATTTTTAATTATCACTGCCCACATACACTACAGGCGAACTGCTATATTACACCGAATCGTGAACTTTCAAATTACTATGGAATGAGACAGACGATTGGAATCGCTCAGGATTTGGTGCGGATAATTTGACCCCTGATATTTTTTTCGCCATTTCGAAGTATTCGCCAGAGTAAATGTGGCTCTTCTTGACGAGTGCTACTGCTCATTTTGACGTGTATGTGGATTTTGCTACTCGCTGTATAAAAATCGACTTTCTATTTCTAATGATGCCATAATGATGTTCAAAGTGTTTTAGTTCGTATTATAATGACCGTTGGTGACCTGTGTACAAAACCTTTTTATATGCTTTTTGTTTTACACTGTAGCTTAGTTTTTTGCCGACAAGATAGGATTTCTGGTATATAATAAAGCCGATACTTTTCTGTTTCTGGGTGTTTATATATCCAGAGAGTAAATTCCGTTTCTGCCATCTTGGGTAACTTCGGCAGGTATGATGCAATTGTCCGATAATCGCTGATGTGGGACTTAACATAGTTGACATATCGCTCATTCGTAACAACGACGTAATTACATTTTTGCAAAAACAAAATATTTCGATGATGAAATGAAATGAGTTTATTTGTATATATCCATGTATATGCATATATATATGCATATGGTAGCATTCCATCCTTGTATATCCATATCCAATCCGTCAAATGCATCATATGACTGAAATTAATAGAAATTCAATTGTGTTGATGTCACCTCGTGATTAACGTTCCTTTTGGAGTATTATAACAAAATATATTTCGATAGCTCATTTTGCAAGTGTAATTCTGTCTTTGTTATCCCGGATGAGCGAAATGTCTTCTGGGCAACATTGTCTCCCAAATTAATTTATTTGAAAATTCGGTTCTACGGACATTACATAGGTTCGGGTAACTTTGTCAATGTATTTTTGATCTGGGATCTCTAAGTTACAAATCGTCGTTCATATTGCAAAATGTCACATGTCAAAAAAATACGAAAATTGATTCTGTCACACGTGCAAGACATCGTAATCCTCGGTCTGATTAGCTGTGTATGCTATTACGACTTCATTTTCTTCTAATTCACTAATCTTCATACTATTTCGATGAAAAAACAAATATCGTATTTTTTGACATGTGACATTTTGAATTATGAACGACGAAATATAGCATAAACGTTACATCGAATGTAAGTTTGAAGCAACGTTTTTTTTAAATATTGATATGGGGCTCTTATTTCAAACTTAACTCAGTGTAACTTTATTCCACGTTTATCTCTTAAGCCATCTATGTATGGCGTACGTTACAATCAAACTGACATTCGGTTTTCTATTTTGTGCATAGCTTTTACGAAGGCAAAGGATGAAAAAAATAATAATGTACATTTGTAGTTTTGAGTCATCACAATTAATTGTAGATTTGTGTTTCTCTCAAGTTCATGTTCCAGGTCGACCAAGATTTGTCAGTTGGATGAAAATTACTGACAATTAATTGTAAGCAAATGTATAACTACAATTTATGAAAAAGAAAATTAATGTCAGTTACTAGAGATACTTTTAAAAATTCAATCTCGCTAGAAAAAAAGTCTATTTTATTAGTTGTTAATGTTCTGACGAACTGTTTACGGTGGCGGGAGTCGCTGGGTGCGGGCGGCACTACACCGGGAAGCTCTGAAAGCCACGAGGAGGCCTGTGTCCTGCAGTGGTCGTCACGTGGCTGATGATGATGATGACAACTTATATGTAGCGTCTGCCGTTCGGAGATTACAGTATCATGCATCACCAAAAAGTTTTAAGCTCGCATTCCTTGTGTTGTTCCAAACAACAAAATACTATTGTTTGTGTTTTTTTTTTAGCATTTTGTAAGTATTTTGAGATACTTAAGTACAAAATAATTTTAAATGTTGAATTTGTAGTAGGTTATTTAAGGCTAGTTTTAAATTGTTTCGTGATACATCTATGATTCTTTTTGAAAAAAGTTTGTTAAGATTCTGATAAATAATAATGTCCGAGTAAAATTATAATTACTAATTAATCATAATGACTCATGATGATGATAATTGTATAAAAACGTTTTTATTGCATTTTTTAAAATAAATAGAAATGTACATTTTCAAATAAAACTAGCGTTTCTATTACAAATTGAAAATAAATTGATACTGTATTCTGGTTGATGGGGCCTTTTGAGACAAAAGAAGACAAAGATGTCTATTTGTATTATCAAAATAATTTGCTGACTTTTATGGTGAGTGAAAGAAATACTAAAATAACGGGCAATTTTTTGTCAGTTCTTCCTCTTGTGATCATCAGTCATCCATCACTGTCTCTTTATTTTGCGCGCAGAAATATTAATAACTCCATCCAACGAAGAAATGCTTTTTTAAACGCCTCATTCAAAATCTCTTGCCAAGCTTTTGTCGCGACTCATCCATTTATACAAATCCAAATCGTTCGAATTAAAAAGTTCGTTAATACATTACACATAGTGCTGTAAGTGTCAAACTCTTAGGCACTGCTTAAATCGTCCGTAACTGACAAAGGCCTATGGTGATCATAAGTAAATTGTAAATAATCATCTAAGGTCAATCAGTCTTCCATCAACTCGCACAAAAGCCATTCATCGCATACAAAGCTATGTTACTTATATAAGTTATATTATATAATTTATATAATATTGACCAATACTAAACTTCCAAGCACAACCAGCCTTTCATACAAAAGCCATACAACTCATACAAAATCTCGCTATTGCTCCAACTCCACGCCTTTTCCAGTCCACTGCTCCTCCAGTTTGACGTCACAATCCAAATCTCTAAGCGCTGACTTTATGTCGTAGCCGAACTCGTCGCTGAACTTCTCGTAGGCTTGGTTCAACAAGCATTCTACGCCCAGCTCGTGGAATTTCGGGTTCTGCTCCTTGGATCGCGCTACGATGTTGCGAATGGCCCAGCACGCGTTTTTCTGTAACAATGTAAACGGTGCCCTTTAATATCTGGAACTCAGTAGAAGTACCTTTTTCATACATTTCAAATTGGTGAGCCATCGAATGTTGATAGCATAAGCAGCTTATATACGTCTCAGTGTAGGGCACAGGCCTTCTCTCAAGGAGAGACTATAGGCTTAATCACCACGCGTACCCACCGCGGATTGGCGATTTCAAGCTGAGATATGTGAATAGCGCAGACACTCAGGTTTCCTCACGATGTTTTCCTTCAACGCTAGCGAGTGGTATTGCTACTATAACTTCACAAATGTACATAACGTAGAAAACAAAGTGTACATGCCCGCACTGGGAATCGAACCTGGGTCTCTCGCTTCCGGGTCCAATTTTCTACCCACTAATTTCGCTAAGTAAATAGTTAACTCAAGTGCTGTCTCTTCGAATTTCTCGGAAAAGACCGTGACGGAACGTTACTTCAGTATTTACTTAGTGAAATTCTCAATTCAGAAACCGGCCCTTTGTGTTGTATGAGAAAATATAGAAGTATTTTCTCCCTACAAAATTCACACTCACAAACGGCCCCGGTCTCCCGATTAGTCTTTACCAATGAAATGAGCGCAAGATGTGCTGTAGAGTAAATCACTCTGTGATTGGTTCATTCTGTACACCATGCGTTGATTGGGCGATAGTAAGTGACAGATGATTGGTTGTATACAAAAACGTCTAACCATTGATGTAACCCGCCGAAATATATGCACGTCGCAAGATGGCGGTCTGACGGTGACAGATGGATAGATATTTTGCCGGGTAACATTGAACTCGCTCCGATTGGTAACACAATTGACAAGCCCCGCCCGCCATCTCACAATTGAACGTGGGATCATTTTTAGCGCTAGTTAGACGTCTATGTTTTTAACTATCACTGGTTGTATGTATGTATCATGAATATTTCAGGAAGTTAGAGGAGGTCACGTCCCTAACAAACACTATTTACTAGTGCAAGCGAGCGCCCGATCTATCAATGGGGAACTTGCGTCTACTTTTAAACCATAGAAATCAATAAAAACTTAGGAAAAGTTTAAAAATAAAATAATAAAAATATTTTTTTCGGGGTTTTCGGGGTCACAAAAAAGGCGAAAAATAAAGTTACTCTAATAGCAAAAACCTTATTAGTTTTACTTTTTTCGTTGAATTCTGAACGTTTTCTTATAAGGGGGTACATGCGTAAAAGCATTATTTTACGAGATAATACAAATACTGACAAACGCTTCATACATTATAACGTTGACGTTGTGACGTCATAGTTTGAGCCCGATTTGTATGGCGCGTTTTTGTACCACGTGACTATAATGTCTTTTCGACAGGTTATATTGTGAAAAGTATTAGTCGTACAGAAAAACTATTACCACGTTTATTTAGTAACTTAGTATACATAACGTAGTCTCTCCGGTTATATTAAAACATTTTTTGTGTAAGTTCTTCATTGTTAGGACACTGGTATTGGTGACGGTTTGCGTTTCCGCAACTCGACTGCAAATGAGCCTATCATCCTCGAGGATATCATCCAAAAAGATGAGTCCTGCCACCCCAGCTCCTCCAGGAAAGCCAACAGGTTGCGTCCTCCACAGGACTCCCTTAGTATACCTGAATTTCCGAGAAGAGCCGTCCGTTGTGTGGCTATCATTCGCGTCTACGCATGCTCTGCACAAAGGACTATCTGGACACCTAGGGGCCGTTCAAGTATTAGGTAAGATTAGCAGTAAAGTTCTTGATATTTTTAAAAATCTATTTAGAGGCTAAAAATTCCACCCATGCCTGGACTTGAAACCGTGACCTCTGGCTAACCGTGCCGGCATACCCATGCCATGGAATTTTTAGCCTCTAAATAGGTTTTTAAAAATTGTCCTCAGCACGAGTTAGTACAACAAAAAGAATTTAAAGCTCTTGATAATTTGCAAGTAGATAATTGTCAGAGACGATCTGTAGTCAAAAGGTGAAGTACCTAGTAATGAAAATCGAAAAGAAATCACAATGGGTGACGTAATTAAAAAATTTGAGTTTAAATGATAGGACAGAACGAAGGAAATTCTAAAATGATGTAAAAAGGTTTACATTTGTTCTGTGGTTTACACCGTCACCACCAGTTGCACTGACAACGATGAATGTGCGCCGTCAGACGCCCAACACTAACCTGAACATTCCCGTTCTTGGCGTGGACCTTCATGGCGCTGATGAGGGCGTCAGCAGCGCCGGACTCGACGAATTGCTCCCCGTGTGCCGGCGAACGCAGAGCTAGGGCTGCCACGCACTTGAGACCCAGGGCCGTTGCTGTTGCATTGCTCTGTGGATGATTACAATAACTTCGGTAACTTCCACACAACACAATCTGGCAAAGCTCTCGTGGTTTCTCTCGTTCGACAGAAGATCCTCTTATAAATATTAAGGTGTAGGCTGACTTTGGGGCAAATTAATGCTTTTATTCTCTCTTCAAAAAATCGTTTCTTACTCGACAATAATCAAGATTCGAACGAATAAATACTTTTCAATACTAAAAAACTAAAAACTAGTACAGGTGGCAGCACCATCTCCACAGCGCCACCTGGTGACATAAGCCGGAGCCTTTTGTCTTGAAGGGTCATAGATTGACGACATTCCTTGCCACGATGACAGATGGCATTAACACAATCACTTGTCCTGGTCCCAAACTAGGATACCCTGACTATAGCAACTAGGCAAGGACATCACAAACAGCGAAATACTCCCAGATTGAGACACTTTGTATTAACGTGCGGCGGCCCCCAGTGGAAATCGAACCCACGACCTCCGGCCTGGTAATGAGATGTGATACCACTAGACCAAAGAGGCAGTCGATTACTAAGGGGGGGGGGGGGGGGGCATCTGGGAATAAAGGTAAAATAGTATTTTGAATTCTAAATAAAATAAAAACCCTGTTTTATATTCCATGGCAACACGCAGATTACGTGCAGCCTATATGCGTCCCACTAGGGCACAGGCCTTCTCTCAGAGAGAGCATGGGCTTAATGACCTGGCGTGCCCACCGCGGATTACCAATTTCAAGCGCTGAGGTATGCGAACACCTCAGACACTCAGGTTTTGCTCACGATGATTTCCTTCACAGTTAGCGAGTGGTATTTCTACTACATCCCCGCAAATGTACGTAACTTAGAAAACAAAGTCGGTGGTACTGGGACATATCAGCCTCTAAACCTCCCGCTGTTGTGATGCGCAGCATACTATACTATACTTTATACCATATGAAATATTAAATTTACCCCTGTAGATGCATAATTTACAGGTGGATGTGATAAACTTAAACTGTTGGTGTTCATTTAATAGTTAATGTTATTTTTATTTTTTTTATGAGAGATAAGATAAGTTAGAATATTCTTTATTGTATACCGGAAAAAAATGTTACAGAAACAGCTAAGATGTTATATTATAGGAATATTCCTAGAGTAAGAACAAAATATAAAAAAATATATTACATTATCTGCTAGATATACTTAACATTATTTTGTTTTAGTTCTGTACCTACTTTATTTCATTTTTGTTGGCAATAAAGACAATTCCACTTTCACATGCTTTGATTCGAACTCACGACCTACCGAATGTGAGGCCAAATAATAAGGAGTAAGCCAACAAAATAATCCATTGCATTGTTTTACCTACCATGTGTCTATTTAACAGTGAGATTATAACAGGCGCCATTCCGCAGTTGATCAGTCTACGTTTCACGTCATCGTTCCCGGCTAGAGCTGTGATCCTGAAAGGCAGAACAGAGAAGTTAATTAACTTAGATAATACGAGGCAGTAGCTACGTTCAGGCGAAGATAAGAAGTATCCGAAACCGGGGTGCGCGCATGCAACGACTAATGAATGCTGATGAAGCGAAAAAGATCTGTCAAGATCGTGGCAAGTGGTAGACTTTGGTCTCTGCCTACCCCTCCGGGATATGTTTTTGTTAGCTATGTTCGAGTTTTCTCATTTTCTCACTCTGTCCCACTCTATATTCTATTCCAGATATGCTTTCACAGAATGTCAACAAAGCGTTGTATTACGTTAGATGAAGGAACATTCTACTTCTACACACTTGTTTGCAAGAAATATTAATTTTTTGAAGAAATAAGTACTAATCCCGAGTTTTTTTTTCTAATACGTTCCAATGCAGGGCACAGGCCTTCTCTCAGAGAGAGAGAGTATGGGCTTAATCACGACGCGTGCCCACCGCGTATTGGAAATTTCAAGCGCTGAGGTGTGTGAATACCTCGGACATAGGTTTCCTCACGATGTTTTCCCTCACCCTTTGTGGTATTGCTAAGTAAGGTTGTTCTACTTACTGACATTCATTTCTCGAGTTCGATCGCATTTAAAAAAAATTGTTTACGTCAAGCACATTATCTTCTTATCGTATCGGTGCTAAACTAATCAAATTTCATTGCCCCAGCACTAGGCGATATCTGGAATGGCACATAACAGAAAAGAAGGAAATGACGTCAGTAGGTATGTACGGGTTTACAATTGAGGCCGTCAGCGCAAAAGTGGCCTAAGCTTAACATAGTATGGAGATAATGAGGTATAATTTTTCATGAATTCAAATTGATTTCAAGTCTGCTTCGTAGGCAAAAAGAATGTTGACAACGCCATCTGTTATCCATGGGTGAAACTAGGGGTAATTGCAATAGATAAGTACGAATATGAAAATTGTGGGTTAGGCCACTTTTGCGCTGACGGCCTCAATTACAAAGCACAAATAATAAAGTGATTGTTCATTTGCGTGCATCTATTGCGATGGATGACTGACACATTGATCAAGCGTTTTGTTGCTATGAAGAAATTTCATTGACGAAGATATTGACTTAACTTGTTTTCATAACATTAGCCTACGGTTACCATCAGTAACGCATTATGTTGATTCAATACGCGACTGTAAGGTCGAACCATCATTCATCATTAGTAATTCGATTCGAGATGTCGAGATAATGATTCATTACAAAGCAAGCTTCAGGTAGTTGTTGCTTTAGTTTCCCAACTATTGCTGGTGCAAAAGATTCGACCAAAAGAGTCATGTCGACGTCACAAAAAGGCAACTTCCTATCATTCGCCAACCAGACCTACGGCCTGACATCTCTAGGGCATTGGCGGGACCACAACCAGCATGTACTGAAAGGCGATATCATCGGAATCTCCGACAACAACACTTCCACGACGAGGAATTGCATCGTAAAAGTAAACCAGACTTCCTGCCACGACTTCAGCGAGAGCACTGACCAACTAAGACAGAGATCTAAACATATTTACTACTGGAAGGCTGAATTGGAAAGGGCTATACGAGATATAGATGCTGAGATAACCTTGTTGGAAACGCTTCGACAGCAACTTAAAAACGCTATGGATACTATAAACATTCCTGAGTATATCACAGAAGAATGCCTGAAATTGCGGACCGATAGAATGCAGTCAGACCTAGTCTATGACGAACCACAAGAAGCATTGTTTACTGAGATAGCTTTGATAGAAAACGTCAAGAGACTGCACAGGGAAATGCTGAGAGATATCGAGAGACAGATGGAGATTAACGTGGCAGCAAAAGAAGAGTTAGAAAGAGATTGGAGTAACAAATTTATGGCCTTCAAGTACGAATCGGAGACCGCCGATCTACAGACCAAATCTACGAACGTCAAAGAAGTTTCAGGCGCCACAAAGCTGTGCGAGGGACAGTCAACCGTAGAGACATGGGAGAAAAACACTATAGACATTCTAAACCAGTTCAAAAACGCCATAGACAGATCCAAGGAGCTTCGAGCCAAAGTCGACGCTACCCTGATAAACAGTTCAAGGGATTTACGCGCCATAGACGTAGAAGTAAATAAAGCGTTGAGCGAGAGAATCGCGCGAACGGAACAAGTCAAAACGGAACTGGAACACCAACTCAGATTGACGCTGCAGAAGATAAGCGAAACGGAAAACGTATTGGAAACGTTGAACGACGAAATGATGAAGGTGAACCAGAGGATTCAAGTAGCGCAATCGAGGCTGAACATCAAAAGTTGCAGACCGCAGATAGAAAACTGCAGAGAGGGCGCCTTGATAAGTCTGATAGAAGAAGTGAGAGACCTGAATGACAGCGTGAGTCTGTTGCAAGAGAGATCTTTGGAAACCGAGAAAGTGAGGGCGCAGTTGATAGAAGAAAGAGGCAGACTGGAGAACGAAATAACGGTGAAAAAGAAGTCTTTGTTCATTGACAACGATAGGTGTCTCTTTTTGAGGTCGCATTATCAGTCGGCGGAGAAAATGTGTGGGTATTAGATGTGGCCTGTAGCCCATCTTTTTAACTGTTTAACTGTTTTTAAACTAAATAAACGCCAAACTGAGTAAAATGTTTGTGATATCCTTCCCTTGCTACCATATCACAGGGTATCCTAGCATGGGAACCAGGACAAGTGATTGTGTTGACGAAGTTGTTATAATTAGCTTTACTTTACTAAAAAAGTTTATTAATTTAGAACGGATTTTTCAATAGTCAGATAAAACTTAACTGGAGAATAAAACTGACTGTCTTGTATGATTTAGTCCGGATTTTTCAATAGTCAGATAAAACTTAACTGGAGAGTAAAACTGATGTTGTCACTGTCTTGTCTTATGATTTAGACGGTGATAGCATGCAATTTATTCTCCAGTTAAGTTTTATCCGACTATTGAAACATTGGCGCTCAGTAACGTAACGTAAGTAAAAGAAAAAGGCATCATAAAATCGGAACTAAATTCACAAAAAACTTCGTCATATAAAGTGGCACAACAAACACAGAACGTAAAACTAAAATACGAAATTGATCAAAAATACCGCCCCGGGACACACCCGACCCAAAAGATCCCATGACGCTAGCACTGCACCGCCAGGGAAGACCTTTCCGTTAAATGGTCATACCCTCCTCATACAACTCCTCAGGCGTCGACCGACTTTACTTACTTACTCGTAGATAATGCAATGCAAACCGTATATATGACTACACAAAGTTGGATGTTGGAAAATACTTCTTTATTCGGTACTTATATTCATGGTGTGAGTTAGTGCAGATTTGGTCTACTCTTGCATCTAAGACTAATCATGAAATAAAATGTGTGTAAGAATGTTTTTTCTGGTTATTATTTATTTTTGTTGCTCCTTATCGACTAAACCTGTTTAGGCTGCATACCTGTGAGAACATGGTTTTGTCTCAGGTATCTAAGTACAGGAAAATGTTATGCTCTATAATTTTTTATAATAGATATTGACATATTCATTATGTCATATGTAATGAGATATTCAAAATGTATGCGACTTTTGAGACAACCTTTAGAATGCTAAAATGAAGGTATATACGCAAAGTCAGCTTATTATCTCTCAATCCGAGGTTAACCTCTTTTTAGGGTCCCGTAGTCAACAAGGAACCCTTATAGTTTAGCCATGTCCGTCCGCGTGTCCGCGGCTTAGCACAGAGACGATAGGTACTAGAGAGCTGAAATTTGTCATTGATATACATATTTATTACGCTGACAAAACGGCAGGATTAAATCTCGAATGAACTTGATTACGAAGTTAACGTAATCGGCAACCACCTCATAAAAGGAAAACTTCGTACAAAAACCATTGAAAATTGTTAGATCGTGGTTGTTGGCGAAATTTCGAACCTCTTTACAAACTTCTCTGCATTACGTACAGGCAGCGACATCTGGCTGGAGCCATTTACATCACTTGGAGCCCCGAGTAACCCACTTTGCAGTTTGCATTGCAGAGAAGTTTGTAAAGAGGTTCGAAATTTCGCCGATGTCAGCACTTGCCCATTAGCTCAGTTGGGAGAGCGCTGGTGCGGTTAGTCAGAGGTCGCGGGTTCAAGTCCCGGCATGGGTGGAATTTTTAGCCTCTAAATAGGTTTTTACAATTGTCCTCAGCACAGATTAGTGCAACAAAATAGTGCCTCTAAATAGTTTTTTTTATTATAATGTACTTACAACTTATACCCCTGCTGCACCACGTTGACGTTGTCATAGTTGTCAGTCATGACGGCCATGAGTGTGTCGACAGAGTCAGCGACGGCCGCACACAACTCGTTGCGTACCAGCAGAGCGGCGATCGTCAGCATCAGCTCGGAGACCAGCGGAGGTTTGCAGTTCTCTGTGGAGATAGAACAAGCTTGGATTAGAGATGGGAATTTTACATACATAAACTCACGCCTGTATCCCAGAGGGGTAGGCCGAGACCAGCGACTGCCACTTGCCACGATCCTGACAGATCATCTTCGCTTCCTCAACATTCATTAGTCGCTGCTTGCACGCACGCCGGTTTCGGGTACCTTTTATCTTGCCCTATGCTAATTTATCAGTCTCGGTGTACTTTCATATTTGTAACGTCCTTGCCTGGTTACCATAGCACAGGGTATTCTAGTTTGGGACCAGGTCGAGTGAACGTATTGTGTGGAAGTTAAAAAACTGTCAAAACAGTTCAAATTCGTGGGTTCGATTCTCACTGGTGGTCGCCAAATTTAATTTGTACAAATGACCTCAGTCTGCGTGAATTCCCATGTTTGTGATGACCTTGCCTGGTTACCGTAGCTCAGGATATCCTAGTTTGGGACCAGGGCAAGCGATTGTGTAAAAGGATGTTATTATAAATATTACCTTTCAACAAAGCGGCTAAGGACTCCAGTAACTGAGCGCCAAGTTCCCTCGCGTGTTCATGCGCCTTGCCAAACTCGACTCTAACGTCATCGTCCAAGGTTAACTTTCGAACGAGGTTCAGCGTTTCGCTTAGCAGCTGAAAGTAATATCGTATTTTTAGCACTTAAAAAATTAACTACATTTTGAATGGGGAACTTGCGTCAAACTTAGATTAAAGCGGCATTGCATATAAAATGTAAGAAAAATAAAAAAATAAAATCATAAAAATATATTATTCGGCGTTTTCGGGGTCACATAGAATGCGAAAAATCAAGTTACTCTAATAATAAAAAAAACATATTAAATTTCGTTTTCGCGTTCAATTCTAAACGTTTTCTAAAAAGGGTAGGTATAAATGTACAAAAACATTATTTTACGAGATAATTCGAATATTGATAAATGCTTCATACATTATAAGGTGTTACGTGCAAGATGTAACGTCATAGTTTGTGTCCGATTTGTATGGCGCGTTTTGTACCACATGACTAGAATGACTTTTCGACTTCATTCCGATCCGGCATGTCGTTTGCAAATAAAAACCAAACTATTTTTGTACGGGAATTGCTCCTTGAGGGGCCGCCTTAAGCCCATACTCTGTCTCCGAGAGAAGGCCTGTGGCCACAGTGGGATAGGAGTGGGATATTATATCCGCTGTATGAAACTACTCACGTTGCGGTTCTTCGCCTCTTTCACTAAAGCCTTGATGTTGGTGACGATATTCCTCGCGAACAACGCCTGACGGTTCATCTCGTGTTTAGTACAGCACATGCAGCACCATCTCAGGGTAGGTATCAGAATAGTGTCGTCCTTCACGGTGTCTAGGATGCTGGAATCACAATAATAATTGGGTATTTGGCAAAATATCAAATAAGTTACTTTTAAAAACGGAATTTTGTATGAAAATACTGGCTTATGACGTCACATTTCAGAGCACTCTTTTTATGTTTGATCTATTTAAAAATTGTAAATACATTTTCCGAGATATTTTGTAATTTTTGTTTTAATCGAGCATATGAAATAATTTATTGTTGATCGTGTCAAATACCGTATTATAGATTTCCACACAACACAGTCACTTGTCCTATCCTACACCAGGATAACCTGGCAAGGATGTCAAAAACATGTAAAGAACCGGCCAAGTGTGTGACCGACCACGCGCAGGGTAGGTTTCCATAGGAGGGGTTTTTTACCTGCTTTAAAGAACTAACAACTTCATAACAGTAATTTTCAATGGAATTGTTACGAAGTTTTCCTTATAAAAGGTCGCCTATTACTCGTTAACTTGTAAAGCTTACTTAACCGTGATGGTTTTCTTTTTAAGTTCATTATATGTGCCTGATTTTGTTCACGTTTCTTCAACCCTACGCCCTACTCTAACAAAAAATTTCGCTTTAAAGCTTAATATTTCGCAAACGGATCCCTAAGTCTAAATATGGTTTTTCAAACAAAAAAATATTTTAAACGACCAAGCCAACGAGACTATGGTGTAAGCGCGCTTTTTTTTCTCGCTTACACCATAGTCTCTTACGCCTTAAGTATCTCTGATTTAAGTGTAGAGGAGGTACACTAAGAAAAAAAAAATCCTGTAGAAAAAAAATCTTAAAAAATAATTCTTAGAATACCTCAGCCTAAAATTTTTAGCTCTTTTTCCTACCGTTTTGTCTGAGGGATTAATATGTATATCTATACCAAATGTCAGCTTTCTAGTACTTGTCGTATCTGTGCTAAGCCGCGGACAGACAGACAGATGGACATGGCGAAACTATAACGGTTCCTTGTTGACTACGGAACCTTAAAAAGGTATCGAACCTAGCACCGTTCTCGAGTTATCACGATTTCGGACAGTAGGAAAGCCAGAAATTATATGTACACATTTCCGCACTACCTCTGAGGTAGTACACGCCAATTTTTAGGGTTCCGTAGTCAGCAAGGAACCCTCATAGTTGAGCGATATCCATCTGTCTGTCTGTCCGCGGCCTAGCTCAGAGACTATTATTACTAGAAAACTTAAATTTGGCAAAAGTATAGATATTTATCACGCCGATAAAATGGTAGACAAAATGTAAAAAAAAAATTCTACACATAAATCAGGGATGTTTTTTTTTTTCTCATCTATCCCATAGTGTGGCATATCGTTGGATTGGTCGTTTAATAATATTGTAGGTGTAGTATAACCATTTTTAGATTCAGAAATCAGTTCGCGAAATATTAAGCTTAAAAGCGGAAAGTTTTGTTAGAGTAGAGAGAATGACAACTGTACTTCATATAGAAAAAAGTATTAATACCTTTTTCATAGAAAATTTTACAATCTACAACATTTCTGTCAACAATGCTAAACAAAACCAATGCACAAGCGGGATCAATGGGGACTTTTGACATAACATTTGTATTGACGTATACCAAAATCCCGCTTGTTGGGAGTTTAGCAAAATCAGTGCTTTTTTTGGTCTATTTTGACTAGACTACAAGGCCTGTGCCCTGCAGAAAGACGCGTGAAACTAACAATAAGTACCTTTTAATCAGATCCAAGCCTTTCTCCTCTAGCAAATCCGGTTGCACATCCATAAGTGCCACCAATGTTTGAAGACACACCGCTACGAATTCAGCATCTTTGTCCAACTTGTTCTTTTGATAGGAGTTGTAACGGGTTTCTAAGAGAGAGGTGAGAATTTTATAAGCTCCATTCTTGCCTGCTCTGACTCGATGGGCTATACTTTTGTCGCATTCAGCCTGAAAATTAAAGAATGCTATACAATGTGTGTCAATAAATCAGCCTGTACTTGTCCACTGCCGGCAATCTGCCTTGTCAGTTCAGAGAGCTGGTGTGCGTCCTACCCTGTGTTTGCTTATGTGACCAGCCCACTACCACTCCAGCTTCAGCAGCTGACATTTTATTCATGATTGCAAAGGTTTTCCATATGTGGGGATTTTGTTACTTTATATATATTTAATTATTCTTTCAGCAATCGCCCTCCCCATTCCATTGCCACTGGTGACATATTTGTCAGGACATATTTGTGTGACCCCCCCACTCCCCCCCCCCACTGAGGTTAAAAATGTGACCTTATGGATAGGCTGAGCATAAATGAAGTTACCTTTATAATCTTAAGCTCTTCAATAATTTGTTCTTCATTGGATTCCCACTCCAAGTTCTTCAGCTTGGCAACTGTAATTGAGACCAAGTGGTCATCATTACAACTCAGTGCAAGGTCTTTTATAATGTTGGAGAGATCTACGCCCTGAAAGAATAATTTTAGAGGTAAAGAATGTATATAAAGGATTTTATTTTTGCGTCCAATAAGCACTCCTATAGTGCCCCCATGCATACACCCCAACGCCTACAACCCGCCCCCAACTTTACCCACCAACCAATTTATTTATGGCTTGAGAAGAAAAGTGCTTTTTAGAGTCTTCATATCTCTTATTACCCAAATATCTTAATGCTTTACAATTTTTTACACAGAAAAAGTGTGTAGTTTTTTCACTGGTCTTTTCAAAAAAACAAAAGGATTTTAAAGGAATTTAAGGATTACGTGACATATTAAAAATCACAAAACAGCAAAGAAAGCGTTACCTGAGCTTCAAATTGGGCTACAGCTTCGGTTATAGCCTCTTCGGGAGTCATGTCGAACTCCTCAATATTTTCCTTCACAACCTCGTCATAGGTTTCTTGAGTTATTACACGAACCATCTTTATAGTTTTCTCTACGTAACGGCTAAAGTTGAAACGTTTTTATTAGGTAAATTAGCAAACATTCAATAAAATATTCGCATGTGTTTTCGGACTTTTCGGCATGAAAATTTAAAAGTCAACAATAGGAACGTGTACCTAAATCAAACACAGATTAAAAATTAAAACATTGTCAAGTAAAGTCAGTGTTGCCAGATGGGGAGATTGAAAATGCGGTGGCAGTGCTTGAAAAACGCGGATTTTTAATTAAAAATACATCGAATTTATATAGGTAGGTACCTACTCACGTCATGCGCTTATTGGTGTTTTTGATTGTTTTTGATTCATTCAATTAACTTAATTTTTCTTTATGTAGCCTATATCGGCCCACTGCAGGGGACAGGCCTTCTCTCAGAGAGAGTATGGGCTTCATTACTACGCGTGCTCACCGCGGATTGGCAATTTTGGCAATTTCAAGCGCTGAGGTGTGTGAACACTTAAGATACTCAGGTTGCCTCATGATGTTTTCCTTCACAGCGAGTGGCGGCGGAGCGGTAGAACGCCGGCTTCTTATTCAGGAGGTCATGGGTTCGAATCCCAGCATGTACCAATGAATTTTATTTCTAAGTTACGTACATTTGTGAAGTGATAGCAGCAACTTACAAAATATTGATTAAAAAAACAAGATAATGTTGTTATTAAATTTTTTTATGGCTTTCCCTCATTAAATTTTCTGCTTTGTTCATATCAAGGAAGAAAGAGTTTGTTGGTTTGTGCCCTCCCGGTTGGCGACCACAGATAGATGGAATCTAACAAAGCCTGCTACACACGTAACGATATAGCATTGCAATTTCAGACTGTGCAGATAAATCGAATGTTCCTAGTGACTCCACACGCCTCAAATATCGGCGTCGATCGAATACAGTTCTCCGTAGAAGCTCACGCAAGTAACATATCTACGACACACACTTACGATATTAGGTCTAGTTATGTGTTTAAAGAAAAACCTTATTTATTTACTGGCTGGTTATGGAAAATCTCTGGATATATTTTACATTATAGTAAATTACAATGATACATATATAAACTCACACCGACATCCTACACAGGGGTAAGCAGAGTCCTGAACTCCTGAAATTGAGATTCTGATGGTTACGAATCGTAAGGATAAAAATTTTCAATTATGATTTTCATACCCTTAATGGTTGGTCTGCAGCTAGGGGTTATTTCTGTGGCAGGGTGACCGCTTAGCTGGGCAGTGGAATTTAGCGTGGTGGCGAAGAATATTACGACTTAAAAGGAATTAGGGTTTTATTCGATAGAACTGATTAAAACAACGTTTTAGTGCAGAGTGACAAATATAAATCAACAAGTATTACTATGGCAACGCACCCATAGATTGCCTAAACTCAAGGAGTTTTAACACTTTCCCTCAATCGATGCGGAGTCATAGTTCAATGCATCCAAGAGCTTCTCTTAAGCGTATAAATGAGGGTTTTGGTAGACCCTTGGTCATGACATCTGCTACTTGGTGTGTCGTACCAATGCGCTTTACTTCGATCGTTCCATCTTGCACCAGCTCACGTACAAAGAAATGTCTGATGCGGATATGTTTCGTTCTCTTGTGGAACTCTGGATTATGAGCTAATCGTACAGCAGCTTCATTATCCACGTGAAGGATAGGGACTGGTTGTAATCCTGTTAGATCTCCAAAAATTCTGGAGAGCCAAACCAACTCTCGGGCTCCTTCGCTAGCAGCGACAAGCTCTGCTTCCGTTGTAGATATTGCCACTGACAACTGCCTCTGGCTAAGCCAAGATATGGCTCCTCCTGCATACCGACAAACAACTCCAGTCGTAGACCGTCCCGTCAGTACGTCACCACCGTGGTCGGCGTCACTGAAACCTTCTAATGCTGTTGACATGCCTGTTTGGTATAGGATGCCGTAAGCGGTCGATTGTCGCAAATATCGCAGTATTCTTTTAACTTGGTTCCAGTCTTTTTTAGTGGGGTTCTCCAGCTTGCGAGACGCTACCCCTACTGCATAAGCGATGTCTGGGCGTGTGCTCACCATGAGATACGCTAATGCTCCCACAGCTTCACGGTAAGGAAACGGTTTCCTGTTCTTATCTTCATCTTGCGAATCACTCTCAATAACTTTCCCTGAAACTTCAATCGGCGTAGACAGAGGATTGCAGTTGGTCATTCCGAGTCGCTCGAGAACCTTCTCGGTGTAAGTTTTCTGACCAATTTTTATAGTGCCGTCTTTGCACTGTTCTATTTCCATCCCTAAGTAGAATGAAGCAGGTTTCGTTGTGAGCTTAAATGTTTTACTTAAACTAGCCAAAAAATCCTTAGCAAGCTGTTCGTCCGTAGCTGCCAATAATCCGTCATCTACGTATAAGGTAAGTAGAATTTTACGTTCTCCTACCTTCTTGGTATAGAGACAAGGATCTGAGGTACTTTGCTGGAAGGATAGTTCAGTGAGAGCCTCGTGAAAACGATAGTTCCAGCAACGAGGGGCTTGTTTAAGACCGTATAAGCTCCGGTTAAGGCTACATACGCTGTTTGATCCATCGGTAAAGCCTTCAGGCTGCTTCATGTATATCTTTTCGCTTAGTTTGCCGTAAAGAAATGCGGTCGTTACGTCAAATTGCGTCAAATACATTTTTTTTACTCGCAGCAACGCTTATTAGCGCTCTTATTGTTGCGTATCTGGCAACAGGACTGTAGGTTTCATCATAATCAGTTCCTTTTCGTTGTTTGAAGCCTTTTGCTACTAGACGTGCCTTGAATCGTTCAATGGTTCCGTCTGGGTGCCTCTTTAACTTGTACACCCATTTGCATGGTAATGCAGATCTGCCCTTTGGCAGAGGCTTAAGTGTCCAGGTTTCATTTTCTTGTAGGGATTCTATTTCTTTCTTCATCGCCTCAATCCATTTGTCTTTCAGAGGGCTGTCGATTGCCTCTCTGTAAGTAGTTGGTTCAGCGAAGCTGTCAACAGTGCACACGTAGTCGTCGAATTTTGGATGTCGAAGAGTTGGTCGTGGTCTTAGATGGTACCTTGGTTCTTCAGTGTCAAAGAATTCCTCCTCCTCAGTACTATCGGCAGGACCCGCGACTGCTCCAACTGGTTCATCGTTAGAGTCGTTCGACACATTCACAATTGGATCGGCCGGTTCCTCGTTAGTGACAGTTGGAACTTCTTCGACTACACTTTCCTCCCCAATTTCGAACGATCTCGTGTCGTTTATTTGGTTGATACCACATCCACTTAACGGTTCCGGTTGACAGTGTCTGATGACATCTCGAGGGATTTCCGGTGATACTCTTATCTCCAATTCGATCGGTTGTGTGTCTGTAGTAATTTCAAGAGGCATCTCTGTGCTAACTTGAAATTCAACATCAGTCTGAAACACGATGTCTCTAGACCTCTGTGTCTTTTTTCCGTCCCAGATTCGATAACCATCATCGTTTTCATAGCCTATCAGCCTGCCTTTTATTGCTTTCTTGCTGAGCTTCTTACGTGTTTGTTTTGGAATATGTGCAAAGCATTCACTTCCGATAACTTTTAAGTGGCTTATCTTAGGCTTCTTTCCATGCCACAGCTCATATGGAACTTTGCCTTCTACTCGGGTAGGGCCTGTCCTGTTGAGTACGTATGCGGCTGTATTGATAAGCTCTGCCCAGAGCACTTG
Source organism: Yponomeuta evonymella (assembly GCA_963969515.1). Taxonomy (NCBI): domain Eukaryota; kingdom Metazoa; phylum Arthropoda; class Insecta; order Lepidoptera; family Yponomeutidae; genus Yponomeuta; species Yponomeuta evonymella. The sequence goes on along the minus strand of OZ018366.1, from coordinate 2,832,045 downwards.
TGGTAGCTCTTCTCTTGCGTGTAGCATAGATCTCGCTGCTTCAACTAGTGTACGGTTTTCGCGCTCACTACAACCGTTCTGTTCAGGAGTGTATGGCATCGTAAGCCGTTGTTGAATGCCATATTTTTGTAGTATTGATTGGACATCTCGATTGTCAAACTCGCCACCATTATCGCTTAGTAACGTTTTGATAACATGTCCAGCGGTCTTGGCTTCTTCCAACATTTGAAGAAGTTTATTCTTCACTTCAAATTTGTTTTTGATGAAGTAGACCATCCGGTAGCCAGTGTAATCGTCCTTGAATAATACATAATATCTGAATTTTGAGATGCTGTCTACAAAGGGGCCGCAAACGTCAGTGTGAATCAGCTCACCTGCAGCTGTTGCTCTTTGCCTTGTTCCAAATGGTTTTCTATGTGACTTCCCATATATGCAGCCTTCACATTTCACATTATCTGGACTCAACTGTATTCCAAGCTCTCTCTTCACGATGCTAATTACATGTTTCTTGTCCTGATGTGCAAAGCGCTCGTGATATAGCTGTAGCAAATTGTTGCCATTCACAGCATTGACCTGTATGGTCCTAGATTTTGTTGGCATAATCGTCTTCATGTCCAACATGTATAGTCCACCATACTGGACTCTCCTTCCAACAACTCTAGTCGTGCCGCCAATATCTAACTTGCACTCTTTGGTCGTGGAACTAAAGATGCTATTCTGCATCCTATCTTGTGCTGCTAGTGTCGAAAATAAGTTCTTCGTAAGTGATGGTACTAGCCACACATCATTGAGTGTTATCTGCTCCTTCTTGCCACTGACATTTGATTCCACCACAACGGTGCCTTTCCCTAGAGCAGGGATCACGCTGCCGTCCGCAGTTGATACTGTGTGGTCTGAATCAAATTCGTGAAACTGTTGGTAGTAATCACTCCTCACTGCGATATGTGTGGTTGCTCCATTGTCAACATACCAACTCTCTCTATCTTGAGTTTTTCCGTTGCAGCAAGCATTCACCATAAGACTTATGTGTTGCACCTGCGACTTTGAGCTAGCTGATGTGCCTGGTGTGGGTTTAGGCGGCCTACCATCTTTGATCCACTTTTTGCACTTGCGTACTCTATGCCCTTTTCCAAAGCAATAGTTGCATGTCAGATGCTCGTCGTAGTTTTGCGGAACTCTGTCTTTCTTTGTGCGTATTGTTATTAAAGTTTCTCTACTTAAGTCTTCTTTGTCTCCTAGAGCCCTCTCAAATGCACATAGGTGACTCGTTAAGTTCTCGACCGTTCGCTCGCTTTGGCTTAGTAATAGCCAACTAGATTTAAATGCAAAGAATCGCTCATCAAGTGTATCCAATATTTTGCATATTAGGAATAGGTCTGGAAGTTTGGTTGTGGCATCTCTGTTTGTGATTTCTACATTCAAATCGCTCCATATATTTTTCAGTTTTGACATGTGAGTCGATACATCATCCTCCTTGTTGTGCTTAAAACTGAAGAAATTTGAACATAAGTTGTATGCCCTGTCTTCTGACTGTCCGTCAAACAGCCTATGAAGTTCTTTCCAGACGTCACTTGCCATCTCAAATCGCATTATCTTTTTCAGCGTATCTTCGGTCATATTCGTCGTTAGGATGAGCAGAGCGCTACTTTCAGTCCTCCTATATTTCGCTATGTCGATATTATAGGCGCTTACTAGAGCGTCACCAGCTCCCGTGGAAGGGGCGATGGGCTTGCGGAGTTTACCCTCCACTGCTTCCATGGCACCTTCTGTACCTCGCAGCAATATGGAAATTTTGTATTTCCATGTAGCCCAATTTTCTTTTCCTTCCAGGTTCCCGATCTGCACTTTCGTTGAGAAATTTTCCATCTTTCAAAAACTACTTCCGTAATAGTCCCTCTTCTGTACCCATAACCTGTGGCAGGGTGACCGCTTAGCTGGGCAGTGGAATTTAGCGTGGTGGCGAAGAATATTACGACTTAAAAGGAATTAGGGTTTTATTCGATAGAACTGATTAAAACAACGTTTTAGTGCAGAGTGACAAATATAAATCAACAAGTATTACTATGGCAACGCACCCATAGATTGCCTAAACTCAAGGAGTTTTAACAATTTCTTTGTACTATCCTTCTTAATTTTACGTACTGCCAAAATAAGCGATTGCCACCCACACGCGACGATAAGACTGTGCAAATGCAATCGACAACGATTTATTTGATAGAAATTGCAACTGACACCGATGAAATAATCTGCAACGCTTTGTCTTACACGCGATCGATAAAACTGCGCAAACCGGTTTGCACGGTTTAATCGCTATGATATATCGTTACGAGTGCAGCAGGCTTTAGTAATCTGAATCCAACAAACGTATGTAAGGTATTAAAAGTCTTATTATTGTTAAAATAAGAATCAAAATGCCCAGTGGGACTATTTTGTGACAGAAGCTTATTTTTATTTTTCGATCCTGGGGTTTGAGCAAAATTGAAAAAAGCGGAACCGCGAAGGCCTAAAGCGGAAGGAGCATCCATTGTCAAAAAAGCGTGGTAAAAAGCGGAAAAGCGGTGCATCTGGCAACGCTAAGGCGAAGGCTACACGTCAATAAATATCGTGATAATTATCACGATATTTATTGAAGTATCTTGAGCCGGATCACAGCACACCCTACACCAAAGATATGGATCGCGTCAGTATTGAAGCGTTTTTGTATGAAGCAGACGTGATGGACCCTAGACAGAGGAAAATTAGAGCTTGTGTGGCAATAATTATAGCCCTATCCATGAAAAAACGCGTCAAAAGGAAGCGATGGATGAAAAATTGGCTACAATAGAGAGCATTGTTTACACATGTGAAATTATTGGATGAAATTCGCCTTCACAATGAAGTGGACGACTACGAAAATTACTTTCGGATGCCTCATGCCTGTTTTGATACTGATACTCGCTGCGTACTGACGAGATAAATATTGACTCGCAACACTACACGCAAGATAAATATCACGATCCAGGATCTTGGATCAGATCACAAGATTTCCGGAAATCCAGCGATAAATATTGTGATCCCTCAATACACTACCCTACACGTCAATAAATATCGTGATCCGACAGTTTATATTGACGGATCACAATATATATCTTGCGTGTAGCCTTCGCCTAAGTAAAGTTGTGGAACTGTCAGTGTAAAGTCAAAAAACAGTATCGGTAGTAGGTACTACCACAGATTGATACCACCAGTGAGGCTCAAACCATATTTATGAACGTTAGCTAACCAGGCAAATAAAATCGTCATGTGTTCTGTTTTTTTCCGTAGAAAGAAAGTACTTTGAAATTTTATAGGGCTACTTTTTGACAGAAAACAGCTTGCATCGTGTTCATAAACCTTGCAAGATTAATAACTCCCAATCAATGAAACTCAAAAAGGAAGAAAAAATATTGGTGCTCATCGTTCAGTAAATAAAATATTCATGAAGTACCTACTTACAGATGTTGTATTTTAATAATATTTATTTATATATCTCATAAATGCGATAAAAAAAAAAATAAAGGTGAAAACGAGAGGAAACTAAAATTTTTTTCACAGCTTTCCGATTGTACTACAGATGACGCATATTCCGTAAAAATCAAGAAAATAATAAAGGGAAACTACGGAATAATCGTCGTAATCCGAGCGTAATTTAGTGTATTGCCTCATAACCGTGTTATTTTCTTCGCATTTATATAGATAAATACACTAAAACATGAGTTTCCTCGGGAAAATATTCGGCGGTAAGAAAGAGGAGAAGGGGCCGTCCACCCATGAAGCTATCCAGAAACTGAGAGAAACCGAAGAACTGCTTATCAAGAAGCAAGACTTTTTAGAAAAGAAGATCGACCTAGAAATACAGGCTGCAAAGAAACATGGCACCAAGAACAAAAGAGGTAAGCATTATTTTCGTTTGATGCAAAATCACTGTTTGAATGACTAATTGCTTTTTAACCAAGCAGTTTGGCGTTGCATTAGATTCTTTATATTAGTTCAACATGGCCTTGCTACAATTGTTCTTCAATTTTGACTCACCATTTGGCCCCTGGAATGAATCAAGGGCTTAAACTTTCAAATGGTTTATAAAATGGCTAGTATTACAGTACCTACATAGCAGAATGTAAATCTTGAAGTAACCTATGAGATGAAAGTTTTAAGCCAGATGAAGTCAGAAGCCTTGAAGAATCTGCAGTGGGCATGCGTATTGATTAAGCCCATACTCTCTCCCTGAGAGAAGGCCTGTGCCCTTCATTGGGACGTATATAGGTTGCTTATCATGAGTGGCATAGACCTATTTTCAGTGCTCTGTAGAAATCTCTTTACTACTAAGAATAGATCTGATGCCTCGACTGTCTCGTTGGTCGTGCCGTTAAGGTGCCTAACTACCAAAACAGAGGTTGGGGGTTTGATTACCTCTGGGGGCTGCCATACATTTGTACAAATGGCCTCAGTCTGGGTGTATTTCCATGCTTGTAATGTCGTCGCCTGGTTACTATAGCACATGGTACCCTAGTTTGGGAGAAGTGATTGTTGTGTAGACGTTATTTATTATTATCTAGTCCACTCGCGAGCAGGAAGTTTTTTTTTATTCACAGTCCTATCCTAGCTTCCACCTGTGGAACGGTCTGCCTTTGGCCGTAAGATTTTCACCGTCCCTCTCAGTATTTAAGAGCAGAGTGGAAATACATTATTTTGCCTTAAACTAAGCCAAAAGATTAATTGAGTTCTTTTAAATTTTTGGTGAAATCTCTTTCTAGTAGTAGGTGGGTATATTTTTCGTTCATCTCCTTCCTTTATATAATTTTTATTTATGTATGTTCATTCTATACTTATTTCATATTTATTTACCGTTTGTGTATCTTTATTAAATATAGAAATATCTTGCTTAGTATTGTTTAGTTGCACTGACTACCCGTCATTTAGCTTCTCAAATTTTTTTTTGTCCGTTAATGGTTGTCTGGAAGAAATTACTTTTAGTAATAAAGCCGCCAATTATACTGAGCACAGTAATATAGTAATATTATTGTTAAATTCTCATATGTAATTTCTGGTGTACATACAATAAAGAATATTCTATCTATGTAACCTAACCTAACCTAACCAATGTAACCGATTACCACCACCAACAGCGGCCATCGCTGCTCTCAAGCGCAAGAAGCGGTATGAGAAGCAGCTCACCCAGATCGACGGGACCCTTAGTCAGATTGAGATGCAAAGGGAGGCCCTGGAAGGAGCCAATACCAACACGCAGGTGCTGAACACTATGCGCGAGGCCGCGGCCGCCATGAAGCTCGCGCACAAGGACATGTTAGTATTTAATTGCTTCCCGTTGTTTCTATTCAATTAATATTCAAGAGACAGAAGAAAGAGAGACAGAGAAGAATAATCAGACAGAAATGGTACGGTTAGTGAGGTTGAGATCCTGCAAGCAGTTCAGGAGGGGGGATAACGTCAATATCATTGTTAAAGGGATAGACAGATACAGAGTAAGTGATATAATTCAATAGAAGGAGATAGACTGCGAAAGAGCGAGATGGCAAGAGAGAGAGAGAGAGAGAGAGATAGCGAGAGAAGTAGAGACAGGACCCTCAATCACCGCACACTATGTGTGAGGCAGTAGCTGCCATGAAGAGCTCACACGGGGCCTTGTTAGTTCGGTCCAATCTAATTCATCAGACTATATTCGTCCACTCCTGGCCTTCTTCCCAAGGCACACCTTTCTTTCTGTCCTTACTTGCCAATCCGCGGTGGGCACGCGTGGCGTTTAAGCCCGTACTATCTCTCTGATGCCCTACAGTGGGACGTACATAGGCTACATTATTATTAGTATATTCAGTCGTGTTTCTGTAATAAATTAAGTTGTTGATGTAATGAAAGAGGTCTGTCAGGATCGTGGCAATTGGCAAACTGTGGTCTCTGCCTAGCCCTCCGGGATACAGGCGTGAGTTTATCTACCTCTATCTATTCAGCCCATAAACAGAGCCCACTGTTCGGCATAGGTCTCGTCTCTTTCACGCCGACCCATCCGGTCCTTTGCTAGTCTCGTCCAATGTTTCCCAGCCGCTTTCACAATGTCGGCCCACCGGGCTGGCGGTCTGCCAACCGACCGTCGACCCTTTCTTGGCCACCACTCAGTGGATACCTTAGTGAGTGTATGTAATGTAAAAATGTAACGAATGAACATGCAACAGTGACGTGGACAAAGTTCACGACATTATGGACGACATCGCGGAGCAACACGACGTGGCGCGCGAGATCACCGACGCCATCAGCAACAATGTGGCCTTCCCCAACGACGTCGACGAGGATGAGCTGGAGAAGGAGCTGGAAGAGCTGGAACAGGTGAGGACGTCTTTTCATTATGTGCGGAAACAATTAGAACAAGATAGGACACAATATGAACACGAAGCATCGATTGGATCGCGAGGACACAATCGAATTGGGCGAGGACAATAAAAAAACGAGCGAAGACGGGAGTGGAGTAAGTGAGGACACATGTCATACGTAATTGGTACAGGTAAGGAATCTTGGACGGCGTATAGATATTAGGAACAGGGCCTAGATTCTGTTAATGCATTGTAGTAACATGACAACTGCATGAACATGGCGGTTTTCATTTCATGGCTGCTTTAAGTCTATGCGGGCACACCCATCAAACCTTCTAGGCGTCAATGGTACGAAAAAACACGTCACGTGACCCGACAGTGTACCTGTCATTATACTACAATGCACTAACAGAATCGAGGCCCAGGAGAGGACTATCGCAGCACGATATTATGGAGGACACCGCCGGCCGAGATCACCAACGCGATCAGCAACGACGTGGCCTTCGCTGAGGATATCGACGAGGACGAGCTGGAGAAGTAGCTGGAAGAGCTGGAACAGGTGAGGACGGGTTTTAATTTTGTGGGGACACAATTGGAACAAGAGAGAAATCTTTGAGGACATTATTTGTAGAAGGAAATACACGATTAAGAATCTTTTGGGTCATGGAAGGACGCAATTAGAACAGGAGGAATTATAAGGCATGCCAATTATTAGGCAGACACAATATTATTAGCAACAACGTCGCCTTTCCTGCCGAGCTGGAGTAGTAGCTGGAGGAGCTAAAACGGGTGAGGACGTCTTTTAATTATGTGGGGACACTTCTGGGACGAGTGAGGACACAATTGGAACACGGAGCATCGATTGTATCGCAATGACACAATAGAAAAGGGCGAGGACAATACAAAAACAAGTGAAGACGCGAATGGAACAAGTGAGGACACATGTCATACGTAATTGGAACAGGTAAGGATTCTTGGACAATGTGGCTCTTAGCTGGGTTATTGTATTTACAAAACGTGCAGCTCTCGACGCCAGACGTGATGAAACCAGATGTAGTATGCCACGAGCTGATCACTCTACTCAAACGGGAAACTTACTTGTGGTCGGTGCAATCGCACGTTTGTAGCTAAGACATCAATCATATCAGAGCACATGACCGACGCTCTCCCCAGCCGTATTAGTCGCCGTGACCGAACCCGGTAAGAAAGAATCATCATCATCATTGTATTTAGCAAGGCGGTGATACAAAGGCTGTGAGAGTAGCCAGCCTAGCGATTTCCAGAAAGCCATCAGTGCTCTCAAGTTACTGCAAGCCTCCTGAAGGTACTCTTGTTTCCCAATGGTGGCAGTCTGTTGGTAAGCAACAGACTGCCGACAGACAGAGATTAGTTTAAAGACTGCTGTTACATCTGGCATGCTGTTTTGTTTGTTCATTACATTTGCAATGATTGCAATTTTAATTTTAGCCTATTTTATTTTTAGATAATAAAATTACGGATAATCAAGACACATTATCCTTTTCCGTTACCTAGTTGTCGATTGAAAAAAATGTGTTACTGAAATTTATAATTTTGGAAACAACTTTTTTTTTATTATCAAAAACTAAGTATAGAAAAACCAAAATATATTTAAAATGTCTGTAATTTTATTACGAATCAAACGCACAGACCACATTTATCAAAAGTATACTAATTTTGTTAAAATGAAAAAATATAGTCTCAGATGTATTTCCATGTTTGCGATGTCCTTGCCTGGTTACCATAATACCGGGTGTCCTAGTTTGGGACCAGGACAAGTGATTGTGTTCTGTGGGAATTATTATTATTATTAAGTAACAGCAGCCATTACTTACCACATTTCCTCTTCTCAGGAGGACCTGGACAAAGAGATGCTGGGCATCAACGTGCCGACCGACCAGCTTCCCGACGTGCCGGCGGCCGAGCCGGCGCACGACAAGCCGAAAGCCAGCAAATCCAAGCCCACAGGTAAGAAAGGGCACTGTATAAGGTTCTACAATAAGGTTCCTCAAGATATATTAGAGTACCTCGACAACAAACACTGTGACACGATTTTTTTATATATTAGACTAGCTGTTGCCCGCGACTTCGTTCGCGTGGTAATTTTGATGTGTATTTTTCCGAGATAAAAAATTGCCTATGTGCTAATCCAGACTATAATCTATCTCTGTGCGAAATTTCATCCGGATCCGTTCAGCCGTTTTTGCGTGAAAGTGTAACAAACATCCATCCATACATACAAACAAATATTTAAACAAATATTTCCCCCAATTTCCAGAGGAGGACGATGACCTGGCTCAACTCCAGTCCTGGGCGACATAAGACCGCCTCCAGGGTAATCACGCATTGCTGCGCAGCGTCCCTATTGGTATGTAACGTGGTCACACCCAGTTTTGCTCGGAAAGGAAGTGCGCGAGTGACTGCAAGTCGTGTAAAGTTGGCAGAAAAGAATCTTAGCCCTTTATGGGCTTGATAGCACGATGCCCACTATCGCACTTTGTTACTCTTCATTTCAATACTATCGGTAGCATAATGACAAATCTTCATACATCAGATCGCACCATGCCCACTTTAATAATTAGAAAAAGTTTTAATGTTTTGTTCTTGACTGTGGCAATCCACGAATTTAAAGTGTTAAATAAGCAGCCTATATACGGCTCTCTCTCAGGGGGAGAGTATGGGCTTAATCACCACGCGTGCCCACCGCGGATTGGCGATTTGAAGCGCTGAGGTATGTGAATAGCTCAGACACTCGGGCTTCCTCACGATGTTTTACTTCACGGTTAGCGAGCGGTATTGCTACTATAACTTCGCAAATGTACGTAACATAGAAAACAAAGTCCTATGTACATGCCCGCACTGGGAATCGAACCTGGGTCTCTCCCTCCCGAGCCCAATGTTCTACCCACTAGGCCACCACCGCTTTTGTTTAAAGTATTGCAGACTGTAAATGTGAGCATTGTGGGACTGAACAAATCTTTTATGCCAATAGGCTTTGTGCTATATTAGGCATACAAAAAGTTATCATTCTGCTACCGATTCTATTGAAATGAATTAAAAGTAACAAAGTGCGATAGTGGTCGGCATCGTGCTATGAAACCGCTTTATGTATATTATTTGCTAGCCAAGACGCCGTAACAGTCGCCGTGATCGAAACCGGTTGGAAATAATCATCATCATCATGATATGCTAGATGATTTATGAAGCGTCTAATGGCAGTTATAACTATTATAAGTGAAGTGACCATTCAGATGGTGTACTGCATATTTTTAAATACAGACAGCTTAGACGTGTGCCATCCTCATGTATCAATTGTGGCAAGTTGGCAGTCTCTGCTTGCCCTTCTGGTATTCAGCCTCACGCCTGTATGTATGTACCGCCATCTCTTGCAAATAAATTATCCCATCTTCTCACTCAGTACAGTCTGCCAGGAAACATAGGATCTTAGCAATGAAAATCTCAATTTCTGGAGTTAGGTTGGTGCAGATGAATAAACTTAATTAGTTTTATGGACATCCGATGTTTATGAAAATATCCTGTGGGTACATAACGCACCTTCGGTAGTACAAGGGCACAACTTACGAAACATGGTAAAATGAGTTAAGTATGAATAAATGCATTAAAAACACTCCTCTATCCGGTGGGCTAAAGACTCCCATTATTTTTTTGTTAAAAAGTCGCTTTTAAAACGAATTTAATGGGAGTCTGTATCCCACCAGATAGAGGAGTGTTTTCGAGGCATTTCTGCATACTTAACTCATTTTACCATTTTTGGTAAGTTGTGCCCTTATACTACCGAAGGTGCGATAAGATTGTATTAAAAACTTTGGTTGTGAAATCTGTACCTGCCAAAATCGTCGGTCCCGATTGGCCGATTGAAACGCCATCTTATTTAAACCTCCTCGTGATTGGCTGCAATCTTTACTGGTTCCTCAGTTGTAGTTGTCTTCGCTCGTCCTCGCTAGCCGAGCTGTGTGTGACCGCGTTTCAAGAATCGTATATCGTATTGTGATATGGAGAGTTGGGTGCGTTTAGAAAATAAAAAGGTTTCTCGGTGTGGTTCTGGTAAAAACGACATTTAATCTACCACCGTACAGTCGACAGCACATAGAATTTACAGCACTCTAATCAGTTATGTTAAAATCAACGTTGCATCAGAAATGTAAAGGTTCTAGACTTTCATAACCTTCTAAGTCCTGACCTTGAAAATAACAATGGTTTTCGATTGTTATTTTCAAGGTCAGGACTGAGGAGGGTAAGCAGCGCCGCAGAATGGCGATTTCATGTGTTAGGTAGGAGGAACTCGATTCTGAAACCTATTAACCAACTGTTAGCTGGCCAAAATGCAAAAAGAACACAACCGTCAACAATTTGTTAACACACTGTTAGCTTACGGGCAACTGGGAGTTAGACACTCAGTTTGCCTCAAGGTGCCTTCTTTTACTGTTAAAAAACATCGTGAAGAAACCCGAGTGCTTAGGGTATCGACTAAGACGAGGTTGTGATTACTGCGTTTTAACAAGAATTACACTAACTGTGGTCCTCGACAAGTATTTTAAGACTCCAAAAAATTAAATTACTTAGTAAAATTACTTTGCCTGGTTTCGTCCATGCAAAATGTATGGTCAACACGGCTTTTCTTTTTCATTTGTCCTATTTCAAAGACATGACATTTCGTAAACACCGAATAGCTCTTTCATAGCGTTATTTCAGCAATCAATAGTAGACCTTATGTGGCATAATATTGAGACCTAATTTTCTAAACGCACCGAATTTAGAATGAAAATAAATTGTAACGGTCTCATTTATAAAATCACGATTCCTTGAAACACTCTATAAACGCCAATTAAAGTATTCTGTAGTGGAGATTTTACAAGGAAAAGACGTAACCACAGATTAAATAAAGGTAGGAGTGTTTTGAGGAATCGTGTTTTTATAAATAAGACCGTAAATGTATAGAATTGATACGCATCTTTTACTATGAACGTTTTAAGAGCCACTTTAGAATAATGCTGTGCTTCTCTTACCTTGTAAGTGCGAAAGAGAAAGGACTCGAGTTTTAGTATTCATATTCATAGTAAAATTGTAAAGCAAGTACAGTCGACTATGGCCATAGGCAAAAGTAATAGTATGTATATGTCATGCTTACTGGCAGGACGACTAACGAATTTGTTATTTCCATTTACTGAAAATAGTTGTCCATAAAGAACTGGTACTTGGTACGTCATGATATTATACACATTCTATAAGCTTCAAACTTAGTAACTACCGAGTCATTCGCTTTAAATATAACTGATTTTACTTTAAAAAGCTATTTAGAGGCTAAAAATTCCACCCATGCCGGGACCTTGAACCCGCGACCTCTGGCTAACCGTACCAGCACTCTCTCAACTGAGCTGATGGGCAAGTGCAGGCATCGGCGAAATTTCGAACCTCCTTACAAACTTATCTGTATTACGTACAGGCAGCGACATCTGGCTGAAGTAATTTACATCACTTGCAGCCCATTGCATTTACGTTGTCTACATACCCTTCAGGTACAATCATTAAATGAAAATCACAAATTCGTTGAACTGCCAGTGAGCATATGAGAATGTGTGTAAAAGTATGACATGACTGGTAATTTTTAATTTTAAAATGTCAAGTATCGTGAGAAAACCCTCATTTTGATGACTAAACAAGTGAATTGCCGGTTGTGAAACGCTTGCGTCGATTGTACTTTTTGGGTTCGTTTTATTTCGTGTGTAAACTAATATAAGAAGGATATGAGTGAGGATTTGCGACTTACCGCCATTTTAAAATGTGTTTCGCCAAAATTATGGAGGGTAGAGGAGAATGAGAATGTCTGAAGTGAAGAGAATGTCTCTGTTATAAAAGTGTTCGTCAAACTGCGTTAAATTAGGGTTTTGGAGGGTTTTTGAACTGTTATTTACTGCTTATAGCTGGACACTTTTTCAACTTTCCTCCGTATGAGACGGTTTTTCTTACCTCTACCTTCCATACCTAAAACTTACTGGGTTTTACAAAATACTCATGCGGAAAGTGGGGATTCTACTATCAATTCGAAAAACTTTTACTATGGGGAGTGAACAAGTGTCAGCATCCATTTTAATGCACCTGAGAGCTGTTTTTATTTTTACCATGGTAAAAACCGTATTCACGTGTACAACCACCCCCCCGTTTTGGATTTACATGGGTTTTTTTACATTCTTTATTAGCTAACATGCCCGGTACCATGCCTCTATATGGTCTCTGTGTCCTACGCTACCTTCCTCTAATCATCCTAATCACACGCAGGCCCCTCTGTCCAACATTACCTTTAGACGCAGTCTCTCTATGCCCGCGGGAAACAGACAAAACAATCGCCCCATCCCGCGCTCCCGATCCCGTCGCGTATGTATGCGAGATGGCGCGGCGCGAGTCTTTGTCTATTCTCGCGCTTAGGATAAGACTAGCATCCTACCCGTAACAGTTTTGAGGAACACACTTTAATTTAAAAAAAAAGAAGTAAAAGATGGGTCGGCCTTGATTCAAGATGGCTCCAAATTTCAAGATGGCGTCTTCATTAGTTCCCGTGCCTTATATTTTTTATATTAGTTTTCACATTGAACAGCAACTAACATGTCGGGTATGTAAACGTTGTCAGAATCTAATTATATAAGCGGTGACGTAATATATTACACATAATATCTGCCTTTAAATAGGATGAAATTGTACAATGATTAGCTGAAATATTGATGGTGTTTCGATTAGGCATGTGCGACGCAAAATATGTTTTTAAAGTTGTATATATAATTTATTTATATAATCTTTGTGTTGTATTTACATTTCGGTCACTGAGAAAAATGTTCATAATGCTGTCGGTCTTTACTTTGTACTTTGCTGAAAAGTTGAAGTAATTTTTTTATTGGATTTCCCGTGTATTAAATAATACTTCTAAGATATAGTGCAGGGATTAAAATATCGTATAAACAGGCAGCGGAGTTTTTGTCATTCATGTTTCACGATAATCATTATTATGAATCGTCGCATTGTATGGTCAGCTCAAAAGTTTTTTATGGTTTTGTTACGTACAGCATAAAGTTGTATTCATTGCTATAGCGCTCGCTCTTAATACTAAAATAACCTATAATTTCTCTAAGCTGTAACATTTGTGCATATGTTTTAATAAATTTTATTTTAAGAATATATTTCGACGCTCTCTTTTTTATAACATAACATTTTGGTCTAAGTGGGTTCCTAAAAGGAATTAAAAAAACAAAACTACTTTGAATGCTTTAAATATAATAGATGTTATTAAAATTATCTAAAAATAGTGAAAGTTTAGGGATACACAATAAATAATTAATTTACTGTAGTATCTCATTTACAATAATATACTTACCCCCGGTTTCTCGTACACTAACAAGCTGTTAATCTACTGTTAACAGCTGTCAGTGGTTTTTTTTGTATGTACTTTGACAGCTGTTAACAGTAGATTAACAGCGTGTTAGTGTAAGAGAAACTGGGCGTTAATATTTTTTTATTTATTCAACACACGTATTATTGAGTTGATTAGTTTCCATTATACGACGTCAGTAAATCTGTTCTGCCTCTATATTACGCGCACCAAATCCTAAAAGATTCCTATCATCTAGCTGCCAAATTGCATACTAATTGCTATCGGAAACGTGGGGATTCCGACAGGATTTGGTGCGCATAGTTAGGCCTCTGGGCGAAAAGGCACTGAATTTTCCGAAAAGGTGGGCTCTACTCGTAAATACGATCAACTTTTATGCAAACATTTTTGTGTGTTCACACGGGAATCTGTGATATAATAGTTAAAAAAAAAATTAAATCCAATGGTTATTGGATATTCAACTCTATTATATTTTTTGGGGTTCCGTACCTCAAAAGGAAAAACGGAACCCTTATAGGATCACTGCTGTCCGTCCGTCCATACGTCCGTCCGTCCGTCTGTCTGTCAAGACCCTTTATCTCGGGAGCGCGTGGAGGTATCCAGTTGAAATTGAAACCATATACGGCCCGTAGTCCCTTGAAGCTGTGAAAAAATCAAACTTCTAAGTTAACGTAAGTTGGTCGCAGGAGAGGTAGGCCAAGAAGACGTTGGCGAGACGACCTGGACCAACACATGCAGGAGTGGTCTGAGGTGGCACAAGACAGAAACATCTGGTCTGAGTTGGGGCAGGCCTTTGCCCAGCAGTGGGACACAAACGAGGCTACGTAAAAAAAAAAGTTTACGTAAAAAATTGTTACGGCCGTCTAACCCGCAAAAAACGTATATTTCGACAATCTCAAAGGAGTCTAAAATGGAAAAATCTAAAAACTATACATATACATTTGTAATTAAATCATAAAAGAAATTGTCTTTGTAGTTCGGCAAAGCTTCGGAAAAACTGCGAGACTCTATTCCTGAACGTAGGTACTTACATATTTATGTGAGTACCTACAAATTTGTACGGAACCCTCGGTGAGCGAGTCCGACTCGCACTTGTCCGGTGTTTTTTTTGTAGCTATTCAATTTTTTAGGTTTTAGATGTAGTAGATACAGTTTTTTTTAATATACTTGTTAAGAGTCTAAAATGGCTGACAATGGGAATACATAAGGCATGACTAATTTGGCTAAGGCGTAAGTTTCACATTTTTAAGTGTTAACAATGTTCTCTTTACTAAGTAGGTATCTACTTCGATATTTTATCTTCTGCCCTAAACATGTTCGGTGTTACTTATGAAAACAGGAAGCCTCTAATACACCCCTCAACTGCAGTTTAATAGTCTGTGGTAAAGTCGTCCCCGTTGCCGCCGACTATTTAACTGCACTTTTAAGGGATCGCAATAACTTATAATCCATTTAATAGTGGTTTTCACAAAAAAAAAAACAAACATTGAATAGTAGCAAACAAGAAGAAACGGACAATCTCATAAACGAATTTATATTTGTATATATTAATGATGGATGAATCATATAAAAATATTCACACCTTATTCAAACGCACGAGGCTCGTTTCATAGTAAATGCTGTGCCCCCTTGAGTTAAAGTTCTGGTGTAAACTTCACCAACATTTTGCAAATTCACAGCTATTTCGCAATTTTCCACAGAAACTACTTAATCACCGACATTCAGTTCGCTCAGAAGCTTATCAAACACATCATCCGCGTCGTTCCTCTCATCTGCAGCCCCCATGCCGTTTTGGAAGTCCCCAAAATCGCCGTCGACCAAATTCGTGTCGGCTAAACCCAGCTCCGTCAGCAGCGTCAGGTTATCACTGTCTGGTCTGGTGAAGTCTGTCAGGTCTGATAGCCCCGGGAGGAGTTGTTCGGACTCGTCGCTGGGCTGTTTGTCCCGCGTTTGCAGTCTGTTGGTGCGTTGGGCTTTCGTGTCTCTGTCTACCTCGTCTACGCCGTAATGCTCCTCGATTTCCCTGCCGTATTCGATGTCTACTTCTTCATCGGGGTTGTCCTGAAAAGAAAGGGAACAGTAATCTTATCATACGTCATTTAGGGGGAGAGAAACGTAATACCAACTTTGTAATTGATGTAACAACATCCTGTTCCCGAAAAGGGCGGGTTCGGATCCATGCTCTGTATGAGGGCGACTTATGCCAAGTCACTGGATAGACAGATAAATAGTTATCCAGAGATAGCTCTCCAAATGTCATGGTGGAGGAGATTTTTGGGGATATTCACTGGATAGAGCTTACCCCTGTATGATAGATAGTCTATATATATTTCTAGACTATCTATTATCCAGGGATAGTGGATAACAGATACATAGATGTGCTGTTAGCAAGCAGTTACAACTGTGGCTTGCGACAATTCTATCTGACAGCACTATCTGTCTGTTTATCCAGGGATAAGGTTTATCCAGTGGATAAGTCCAAAAACCTCTTGCACCATGAAATTTGCAGAGCTATCCATAGATAAATTGGTTGACTGACAAACCGGTCAATCTGATATTTCTTCGTGTATATCCCTGAATACGTTTTTATCTATTTACTTACTTATCCAGTGACTTGGCGCAAATAGCCCTTAGTTGGTTATGTTTGTTATTTGCCCCATCTCTATAACTCTATCCCTATCTCCCTTTTGTATCACTTTCTCTCTTCCTCTGCTTTACCTGCATAATTTGCGCCGTAGATTTGTACTGGAAGGCGTTTTGCGAGAGGTCCACTTCCACTGGAAATAGCATCGCGTTCTCCTGCAAATGCTCCACCGTTTGACTGAAAAGAAAAAGAAAATCTTATAAAAAAAAATTGTTTGCTTGATCAAAAGCACCAAATCCTGTCGGAATCCTGACGTTTCCGATAGCAACTAGTATGGAATTTGACAGTTTGACGATTGCGATCGTTCAGAATTTTATGCGCGTAATATCATCCTCAGTCCTGACCTTGAAAATAACAATTGAAAACCATTGTTGTTTTCAAGGTCAGGACTGAGAAGGTTAAAAGATGCAGTTCTCAATGTTATCTCGCCCACCGCCCATTTTGAGAATAAAACTAACGGCCTTATTCATTGGTAGTCTAGTGGGTAGAACATCGGACTCGGAAGCGGGAGACCCAGGTTCGATCCCAAGTGCGGGCATGTACCTATGACTTGGTTTTCTAAGTTACGTACATTGTGAAGTTGTTATAGTAGCAATACCACACGCTAACGGCGAAGGAAAACATCGTGAGGAAACCCGAGTGTCTGAGCTATTTACAGCGCTTGAAATCGCCAATCCGCGGTGGGCACGCGTGGTGATTAAGCCCATACTCTCTCCTTAAGAGAAGGCCTGTGCCCTACAGTGGGACGCATATAGGCTGATTATATTATATTAATTTAAGCGTGCACTATTAACTTTAAGAAAGACTGTTTCTAGATGATTTACCAAGTGGCAACTTCTACTTGTGTTAGATAGGTAAAGTAATGAAATTGTGTTAAATGGTCAATTCCTTCAGCAGACCTTTTCCTTTATTCCTTTTTAACCACTACAGTCCCTTGAAGCTGTGAAAAAATAACACTTCTAAATTAACCAAAAAAAGTTATGGCCGTCTATAGTTACATACAGGCATCAAACTTTGCGTGATTTTGGGACTTTTTATATATTCTAACGACAAACAATAAAAAACGGCCAAGCGCGAGTACGGAACCCTCGGTTCGCGAGTCCGACTCGCACTTGACCGGTTATTTTTTCTTTTAAAACTCCTCTATACTCACGCCAACTCAGTAAAGTAAAGTTGTGATCATAAATAGTCACATTTTTTAAATACACCTTCATTCGCATTACTTTTATTGCCTAGTTCCATGATAGAACTATTGCGAATTAATTTTCGCCTTATTTCCATTCATGCAAACCCAATATTTACTTAATGATCTATTCGTTCATTTATTTAACTATATAATTATTGGTATGCACTGCACCGCACTCTAGCATATTTGTGAGACAGACAGGCACTGGCTGAAAATCAGCGCTTTGGGTGAATACCCAACATGCCGCGAAGAACATTACTTCTTGAATATGAACCTAACAGCACCGTTTCTCTTCGATATATTTTTTTTAAATGCAAGTATACTTTTTTTCGATCACTCCCAGCCTATGCCCCAGATACTTTTTTTCATTGATACTTTTTAGGGTCTATTAGTAATACTTTACCATCTATGTAACCTTCACAGCGCCGACGTTTTGGTAAATGTCAATGTTAAACGCTTCTTTTTGGTTTCTATAGATGGCGTTGTTCTCAAATTCGATCTTTATCTAATGTTGTATTCGTGAGCGAATCCGACTCGCACTTGGCCGGTTTTTTTGACAACTCGCGATAATCAGTCAGTTTCTGTATGAACATCTTGAGTAGACTTATAGGTAATTACTTATTTATTTTGATTCTTTTAAAACGCATTGATATTTTTTTGACAACTTGCTTGTGCTAGCTAGCCAGTCCCTCTATGGACATCTTCAGCAGACTTTCATAATGTTTAGGGTTCCGTACCCAAAGGGTAAGGGACCCATTACTAAGACTCCGCTGTCCGTTCGTCCGTCTGTCACCAGGCTGTATCTCATGAACTGTGATAGTTAGACAGTTGATATTTTCACAGATGATATATTTCTGTTGCCGCTATAACAACAGAATGAAATAAATATTCAAGGGGGGGCTCCCATACAACATAAGATTTTTTTTGCCGTTTTTTGCTCGATATTAATAACGACAACGAAATATTCAAATGTTGTATAGACAATGGTACGGAACCTTTCGTGCGCGAGTCCGACTCGCACTTGTTTGTTTTTTTATTTTAAAACTCATACACTTCTAATGCCAACTCACTTGTGATAGACAGTGAGCCCCTGTATAAACCGCCTCAGCTGGTAAGCCACGTCCTGCGTCTTCTTGTTGTCGAGCAGTTCGAGCTTGACCAGCACGTCGGAGCGCAGGCGGGCGAAGCGCGCGCGCGCGTCTTGTCGGCAGCGCAGTATCAGCCTGGAAATGTTTGCAGCTAATGTTTACTAACTACTTAAACATCATTTACAACGTGTAGATACGACTTAAATTACACGTGGTAATTGACGTGTTTAAACGTAATTTTCAACGTGTTTAAACGTAATGTACAACGTGTATTACCTAAACATAATCGTAAATTATTTTTAAGTGTACTACTTAAACATCATTTACAACATTTCATTACTTATTAAAGTATTGCAGAACCTGAAAACCGTTTCTTCTTTCAATCAACAAAAATGTAATATTTTCACTTTATATTTTTCTTAAATAATTATTTATTTTTGAATGTGGTCAATTTGTAGGAAAAATAGAAATTGAAAATAGCGGTTTAGCATTATTTCACAATAACATATTGAATATGTACTTCAGAAATAATAACAAATGCCTATTGGCATTCAACCGTCCATTGACGGTTTCACATTTAACAATAACCGTACCTGCACATTTTTTCATACAAAGGCTGGCTGACTGCAGAACATGTATGAAACAAGATGTGTCCTTACCGTTATCGACAAATGGAAAACCGTCCTACCACTCTGCGATCAGAAATCAATAATTTATTTCGACGTAAAAATTTACATGCTGTTTGCTGCCCTGCCCCTCTGTGATCGGAAATCAATAACTTAGGAGCATTTCAACGTAAAGAATGTAAGTACATTCTGTTTGCTGAATATCAATGTACTATTATTATATTCTTTTTGTGGCACTAACCCGTGCTGAGGACAATTTTAAAAACCTATTTAGAGGCTAAAAAATCCACCCATGCCGGGACTTGAACCCGTTACTATGTTAGCCGCTCCCTTGGGGCCGTAATTGTAGTGAAGGCAAAGGCAGCGGGGAAAAAACTCCTCTCTGACCATATTTTCTGAAATCATCTTAAACTTGATCCATCATTATGATAAGATTCCGTGATTGCCATCAATAACTTTACAAGCCAAAATATTACTTAATTTTCTTACAAAAGTAGGAAAAACATTAATGCTGCGGCCAGACACACGAGCAGCACCCGTTCACGAGCATAACGCAGGGGTCAGCCATCACCAGTCTCAACAATTTTGAAGGGAAGGTGACCCAGTCACCATGCCACCATTCGAATGACCTTTAGCAAACCTGCAGATTGAGTTTTTGTCAGTTATAAAATGTGTGATACAGTTATTAACATGCAATCACGTCGTCTGTGCACTTTTTAAAACAAAATAAATTATAATATTAATAATTAATTAACAATGAAATCGCAGTGGAAATTGCAATGAAATGCAGGCGTGAGTTTATGTATGTATGTAAAAATAAATTGCTCTTCGTTGTAAGCACATCACTTGAGAACGAGTTGGCTGTGCCCTGCAGTGGGACGTAAATAGGCTACATAAAAAAGATTATCAAATGTGTAGGTTTCCTCGCGATGTGTCATCTGATAAAATGGATAAAAGGCACCGGCACCAAAATATGCCCGGTAAAAAAGTTTCACTGCGGAAAGGCTGTGAATATGATAGTGTATATAATATACGTACAATACAAAAAAAGTATTGAAGATGACGCAACTTTGTGCCACGTTAATCTGTGAAAAACGCTGGAAACGTATATAAACGTCAAAGGATTTGTCGATTCTCGGGCGTTTTTTAATTACCTTACCGAGCAAATTGAACCCGTTAGCCCTTTAAGAATCCATGCATTCAATTGAAAACACGGTGGTTCTGTGAACTTACCGATATTCATAATTGCCAGTCTCCACTCTGTACAGCGGCTCTTGAAGCGCGTTGTATCCGTATTCCTCATCGTCCATTTCTTTGACCTTCAGACAATACGAGAGGTATTCGAACTTTGTGTCGGCGTACTTTTTTATGGTCAGCTTTGTGTCCGGAATGGCCTTGTTCAGGTATGTGCCCATGTCTGCTAAGATCTGAAAAAAGAGCCGATAGTTAGGTTAGTGTATCCCATGTCTCCTAAGATCCGCAAAAAAGCCAATAGGGTAGTTCGGTTACGTTAGGTTAATTTGAATCGGAGACCAACTCACTATAAGATAAGGTTTCACCATGAAGAAAGGAGCGTTAAGAGAAGGGAATATTGTTAATCAAGAAAAAATTTAAACCAAAATGTAACTTAATGGCAGTTCATATCAGTCTTTAGCCGTATCTTTATCGAAGCTGGCAATGAAATTAAAAACTCACCGGTTTCAAAGCCTTCAGCATAGAAATCCCATCACGTTCCAGCAGCCTGTGGTACTGTCCAAACTTGCTGAAGGCCTCAGAGGCTCTCGCCTGGGGCTCCCTCACGCCTATGCCGGCGAAGATGTCTCCTAGAGATTTATATGATTGCAGGAGGTCGAAATAGGACTTGAGCATTCTGAAATAGAGTTTAATTTCGAGCGATTTAGGTTGGATTTGTAGGAGACAAGTTTTTCTGAACATCTACTTAATGATAAGCACTATTGTAACAATCGCTATTTACTAACGATAAACGACAAGAGACCCGTTTATACCGTTAGCGCGCTTTTGCTACTATTTGTGTCTGGGCATACTGGCAATATTCCCGAGTAGGTACAGTACTATCCGCGCCGAATTAAGAATAGCGTCACTCCATTTCCTTCCGTGGATGTCGTAGAAGGCGACTAAGGAAATCAATTACCAGCAGCAGCATATTCCTGAGATTCCAACCGCATACTGCGATCGCCAACCCGCCTGCCAAGCGTGACGATTACGGCAAAACCCCTCATGGTTATGAAAACAACGAAGGAGACCTATGTCCTGCAGTGGGCGTCTAATGGCTGATGATGATGAATGGTAAGTGTCAAAACTGCCTCGCAAACACACAGGTGTCTTTCTCAGCTTTCCACATTCTCAACCGAATGTGGCTCCAACATGAGTTAAACATTTGTATTATATCTATGCTAGATGATTACTCGATGCGTCTAATGTTCGAATCCGTCGCCAACGGGAGCTCTAATTTGGATAGAAACCCATAATAGATAGGTGAAATGACGCTCAGACGCTTTATTTGACCGTAATTTGCCCAGCAACACGCGATCCTCTCAGCTTAGTGTGCCAAACCCACGGGTACCACTATGTAATTTTACGGGAAGCTAAGCAAAACAACGAATTTCGATTAGGAATTAGATAAACCATAAATATAACAGACATGGAATTCAAGTTTTCACCTTTTAGCGTGATCCACGAGCCTCTTATACATCGCCTCCGTCTCTCTCAACTCCTTCAGCTTGGCAACTAAAGTGTCGTTGCACAAAATGGCCCTGGACAATCCTAGGGCATCGGCCGTCCCGCTAGACATGTTTTCCACGAGTCGGTGCTTCATCTTTTTCATTAATAAGTCCAACGATTTGCCCTGCTTCGGATCGGCGTGTAGCTTGTTGTAGTTTATCGTTACTTCGTCCTGCGTGATAGAACTCTATAGTTTAATACACATTATTTGTGATAACTTTAACCTCCTTGGGCCTGACTTTGAAAATAACAACTGAAAATTATTTTTATTTTCAAGCTCAGGATTGAGTACTTAGGTTAAATCCTGAGATCCTTATAACGAAGCACTCTTATTTTCTACTGAGTGCGTGAGTAAATGAACTTGGTGGAAATAGACGTTTTGAAAAATATGTGGTCTCGTGTCTGATTTCAAGTCAAAGCATTTGGTTTACTTTTACTTAGGATTGGCGTTAAGCAGTAACGGGAGCTACTTGTATTAAAGGAGCTACTGGAAACGTGCTTAGAAGAATATATTTAAAAATACAAACTACATTTACACATAGGAGTAATAATACAGTCACTTGATAAGTCGTCATCCCTAACTAGGACCAGTTAAAATGTTTCCAAAATACAATACAATAGTCATATTATATTTTTTTGTTGCACTAACCCGTGCTGAGGACAATTTTAAAAACCTATTTAGAGGCAAAAAATTCCACCCATGCTGGGACTTGCACCCACGGTTAGCCAACTGTGCCAGAGGTCGCGGGTTCCAGTCCCAGCATGGGTGGAATTTTTAGCCTCTAAATAGGTTTTTAATATAGTCATATGTTTAATATACTTTTTGGTGCTTCTCAGAAGCCAAAGTATCTGTGGGACTAACCGAACTGAGGTCAGTCTAGAGAAGTTTAGAACTCAGAAATAGAGCAAAAAACTTATTAAAGTAAATAATAAGACATGAAATTGTGGGTCAGAGCTTCTTAAATTTTTCACCTTGCAGCAATGACGTCGATCTAGGATTTCGATCGGACTGAATCGCATTAGCGGGCTGAATCATCTAAGCGGACTGAATCACCTTAGCGGACTGAATCATCTTCGCCACCTCAACCTTGGTTTTGCCCTTGACAGTTTGCGAGTTAACTCCGACCAGCTCGTCCCCGCTTTGTAGCGTGCCGTCCCGGGAAGCTGGAGTGTTGTCGAATATCTGAGAAAAAATGGAATTAGATTCCTATTCACAATCCAGGACTGAAAACTCTGGACTGAAGTGGGGGAGTCCTTTGCGAAGCAGTGTGACACAAACGTAGAGGCTACGTAAAAAAAAAGAATTAGACAGTCCTGTGGAAAGATTTAACGTCTTAATATCAGAATAAAAATGATAGCTGATTCATGAGTGAAAATCTATGCCTCGATGATGAGTATGTGGAAATAATTTTATTACTTAGAATGGATTTACTTATTTTCATCTATTTATTTACTATTTTTTATTTATTTACAATAGATGTAAGTATTCGAACCGCGAGCGGAGAGATTAAGTGCGGGCGCAGAATAAAAAGAGTAAAAGTGTAGACAATTAGACAATTTCCAATTTCGCAATGTTTATCTTAGTGCAGGGAGGCTTCTATTAACGTCACCTTTTTGTGATATTCCATTTCACTCTCGCTCCTCTACGTGAAGCGCAATGTCGCTGCTTATTTCACTGTATCGAGATAGGTATAAAGATTATGCTGAGATTGGTTTACGTAACGTGTGGCCAAAGGCCCGGTGCAACTGGAGGCGGTTATTTTACCCATAGAGCGCAAACAACGTATAAAAGCTCAACTCTCAAAACCGCCAAAAATATTTCGGAATCTTCTCATATCAACATAAAATGCAGTGGAAAAAAAGAATGAAAAAACGAAACTTGTTAGAATCGAGCGATTCTACAGTACCTACCTGTACAATATACAAGCAAGGACACAGAGGGGCTCCGCCCCCAATGCTGATTCCAATCAAGTTCTTCTCATCTTTGCTTAGCACCACGCTACCTGAAGTCACCGTCATGCCCCTGAAAATTTAAAGGTAAATTTAGAACACATCGATTCTAAAGATGAAAATTCTAAGAGAGCGGAAGTCTGACCGACATTTTAGGTGTTCTTAGGGACGTTCAATCTTTGGTTATTCGGATATTTTTTATTCTGTATTAATGTCAACTGTTTAATTTGATATTAAAGTTAGGCCAGATTTCAGTGTCTGTTACTTACTTACCTGAGCGATAGATTGGCTGTCCCAAAAATAAACACAGTAAGGGACATTTTTTTTTCAAAACTGAGAAATAGGTACCCCTATTGGCCTATTGGTTACCAGTTGGTTCCAGTAACCAATAGTGGGAATATCTCGGCTTTGAAAAAAAAATATGACCCTTCCTGTGTTTATTTTTGTGACAGCCCAGATGAGCTTGAGCCCTTTTCAGGATTTAATGCCAGACTTTCGAAGTAGGTATAAGCCTGGTCGGACTCTTCCGACAAAAAGCCAAGTAAGTGAATCCGGAATGTAGTTAATAATAGGCATAAACAAATTATTCATATCTATTATATAGGCAACGATATTCTACTCTATCTAGCAGTTAGCTAATTTAACTCCCGGTTCCTCGTACGCTCAATCTGCTAATAAACTGATGGCTGTTGTCAGTTTGCCAAAGTGCATACAAAAAAAAGTCTGTAACAGATTGCGTACGAGAACTAGAAGGCAAGGGAACCACATTGCCCAAGCATTATCTACAATCTTCTTGAAAGGTAGATAAAGAGAGAAAGAGGCAGACACACAAACACAGACAAAGGGAGGAAGAAAGATAGAGACATCGCAATCATGCTCGCAGGTGTAGGTGTACATAATACGGCGCGGGCCACACAGAAAGGACACGGGGCGAGGGCACAGAAAAAACGTGACACGTTGTTCAGAGTCGACCACACGACCCTGTGGTCTGTGACTCTGTACAAGGCGTTCGCTCCACGTCCTTTGTATGTAGCCCACGCCACGTCTACCTCGTATTGAAGATGCTGTTGGCCGATGATACTTACCTACATCAACTTGCCGCTTACATGAGTAAGTACTCTGCCCCATTAGATTACGATTTTAAACTTGTCCGAATCTCGTTGGTTATCAAGACACCCTAACATGGCCTTGCTTAGTTCTTGTCTGCTGGCTCAAGAGAAGTCCATAGGAAATAAGGTATGTCTATGTGGCGAGCGCAGACGACACCCCTACCAATGTAGGTTGGCAGGGAAGGCCTATCAGGCTACATGACTAGAAGACTTACGCTCGGTTTCTAGAAGAGCGATCAAATGTTAATCTCATGTTAATCTCACGTCAAGCTAATTTCAGCCAATCACGTGCCGGTATTTTGAAATAATCTTAGGTTAATCTCTTGTTACATTTGAACACTTTCAGAAACTGAGGCTTAGGGTCTTATTTATAAAAACACGATTCCAGCTCCTCATCATTTTAACACTCCTCAATTATGCGCACCAAATCCTGAGCGATTCCAATGGTCTCATCGTAAGCAGCCTAAATACGTCCCACTGTAGGGCACAGGCCTTCTCTCAGAGAGAGAGTAAGTAGGTATCCAATAGTGTAATTGTCAAATTCCATACTAATTTGACAGATGTTTGGAATCACTCAGGATCTCGAGCGCGTAATATAGGGGCACATCCAATAAATAGTCGGTGGTAAACAAAAAGACGTAACCACACATTATTTATACTACCTCTGAGGAGTGGCGTTTTTAGGGTTCCGTAGTCGACAAGGAACCCTTATAGTTTTGCCATGACCGCCCGCCTGTCTGTCTGTCCGTCTATCCGTCTGTCTATCCGCGACCTAGCTTGGAGACGATTAGTACCAGAAAGCTAATATTTGGCATAGACGTACATATTAATCACACTGACAAAACGGTAGAATTAAAAAAATAATTTGTTTTAGTGTACACCTTACACCTAAATTAGGGATGCAATTTTTTTTCCGAGTAAGGCGTCCCCTTCCCCTCTCCTGGATAAATGGTTGATTGTGGAAACACGAAAAAATTCAAGAAAAAATGTACTTCAAAGGAAAACTATCACGGCTAGGTAAGCTTTACACGAGCAATAGGTGACCATCTTATATAAGGAAAACTTCGTATAAAATCCATTGAAAATTACGTTGGTGAAGTTGTTAGTTCTGTAAAGCAGATAAAACCCCCTCTTTCTACGGAACCCTACACTGCGCGTGGCCTGACACGCACTTATAAACAAGACCGTTTATATATTCCGTTAATTTAATTATTAAGTATGGGTCGTTGTAGAAAGGTCCGATAGACATAAAAGCGAGTTACTCCAATAATAAAAAGCAGTTTCTATTGTATTGCATAATCAGCCTATAATAGTACATATAGGTACGTCCCACTGCAGGGCACAGGCCTTCTGTCAGAGAGAGAGAGAGTATGGGCTTAAATACCACGCGTGCCCACCGCGGATTGGCGATTTCAAACATCTTGGACACTAAAGTTTCCTCACGATGTTTTCCTTCGTAGTTACAAGCGTTTGTATGGATGAGTAGAATATTATTGTACCCAATATTAAGTGCTATCGGACCTTTCTGCATCAAATGCGTTGAAGTCATCATTCATGTGAAGTACTTAGTCTGTAGAGAAGAACTTAAAATTCGTATCCGGTAATGGGCTAGGCACCATGTGATGGGTTTGAGTGAGGATTGGAGCATTCAGGGTCTAGCAAAAAAAAAAAACAACATGTCTTTGTACATGTCTTTATTTTTTTTTTAGTTCTAGAAAATTTTATAATATTTTCATAGCATTGATTCTACATGCAATCCTAGTGTAGCTAACGGATTTCAGCCCCCGTACGAGGTTTGTTTCAATTAAGGCTGTTCTCACGTCGGTTTAACGGACAATGAATTTGCGGATATTCAAGGCGTATTTTTCTTATCCTACACCAATGAATTTTAATTACAATTCAATGCCTGTACTAAGTTTTTGATTGAGACAATTTGATACCAAAAGTAATAATTTTACGAAAAAATTTTCTTTGTTAATCACTACGTACAGGAAAACAAAAATATATTTAAAATGTTCGTTCGTATGCATAAAACCCTCAGACCACATTTATCAAAAGTTTAGTCACCGTATAACAATAATAAAAAATGTAACATTATGTGAGCGAAACAGCATGCTCCACATAAGAACAGCCTTAAGTGCATTGTTTAATATTTTCGCAAGTTTGCGATGCATTCTCTGCAAGTTCAAGGGTATAATAATGAGAACATTTTCCAAATAGGTATTTTTGGCTTAAAGCATTTAATTAAAACGCAATTCGTATACAATACTTACACTCTGTTTCCTGTGAGCTAACAATCTGTTAACATAGGTACTGTTAACAGCTGTCAGTTGGCTGAAGTGCATACTTACCTACAAAAAAATTAATTGACCGCTGTTTACACTAGATTAACAATCTGTTAGTACGGGCAGGAGGCTGACAAAATTGGAACTAGCAATAAAACGCTTAAAACTTTCACTTTTTGGGTAGGTATCTATCACTCACATTTATTGATGTACTGTACTCGGGAATATTGCCAGTATGCCCAGACACAAATACTAGATAAGCAAAAGCGCGCACCACGCTAATCGGTATATTGTCTCTTGTGTATCGTTAGTAAATAGCGATGGTTACAATAGTGCCCAGGCATACTGCCGTGATATTGGCAATGTTCCCGGGTATGGCACATCAATACTCACATAAGATCTTGATGACGTATCAGGTACCGTTCCTTACGCAGATCGTTGAATATACAGTCGGTGTCACCATCAGCGATTTCTTCTATGACCTGTCGGCTATAGAAATGAAGTGGAAAACAATTAAATTAACATGTGCCAAGGTCTGTTGTGATTAAAGCGTCTTTTTATGGAAGAAACTAGTGCTAAAAGGTCATTGATGTATTTGTTAGAAGCATCAAAGGTTACACGGCAAACGAGGTTCGGAGTCTCTTTCATTTAGCTCAATATAAAAGTATTTATTTTACTTTGAGGATAAAAACAATAAGATAGTCTTTATTGCAATAATGCAAAAGCTGAAAAAATACTTCAGTACCTATCGATAGTTAAACGATTGGTACCTGCAAAAAATTAACTTTTACTTATTTCAAAAAAAGTTTATGTGAAAATACAATTTTTTTTTTATTCAAGATTGAAATTATTCGGGGATTTGGCTTATTGGAGTAGTCTATCGATACTGATGAAAGGGTTTCTGGTTTTTCGTTATTTCAATGACACGTTATAAAGCTTTTTCTTCATAATTCTAAATGCGATGAAACTTCGATTTCATCCTTTAAACATATTGTCTAAGTTAATTGCGATCCTCCACGTCGTCTAAAACCAGACAACGTTTGTATGAAGATCGCTTCGCGGTGGCCCTTCGCATGCCAGTAATATCATATTCATCAATTTATCATGAAGCAGAATAGATGCCTCAAATGCCCGAGACCGGACCATACAAAAACATTTTTTATTTGCACCACTTCATTTAACTACAATTATTGATTTAGACAAATACAGTTTAAATATGCTTTTGACATTATATTATTATATTATCATTATATCATAATATTTTAGTATTTTTTATAATTAATTTGAATTTGACAAGACCTTAATTTTGTATTGGATGAATTTTTTGTTTGTATTTTGTTTTTTTTTTTAACTTTTGTATTGTTTGTAAATAAATTATTCATACAAAATTAAATTTAAATAAAATGGTAGGTCCAGTAATATTTAAAAGGTGGTGCAAATCAGCCTAAAACTGAATTGAGGTTAGCTATTTAGTCAAGATTCAAGCCAAGATATGAAAAATAGTACTCACTGTTCTTCAGGTTCGTTAGCAGCAATTGATTCCGGGTTTTCCACACAATTTAGCTCGTGAGCGTTTAGGAGCGTGCTGGTTAAAACATAATTAAGATTATGAAAAAAAAAACGAAAACACTCTACTCCCAGTTTAAGAACCATATGCTACCCGGGGTCGCATAAGGATTATATGACAGTAGGTACCATACACCTCTGATAGATATTTTCTACAAACGCTCCATTGCTACGAACAATTAGAATTTGGCAATTCTTCTGTTTAATACAACTGTTGTCATATTATTATATCTCTAGTATGTAGGCGTATCTTTAGGAATACCTGTAGGAAAACCAAATAAATCATAACATAGCTAATGCGGAATAATGAAACGGACAAACATGCAATGATCTCTGAAAACATTAGGTACATACTTACAGTTATTTTTTGTTACTTGGATAGTCGTAAAAAAGTAAACCGATTAAATGGGGCCGGGTTAAAGCGTAGTAAGTAGATTTTTATTTCTTGGTCGTAAGTGATTACTTAATTAGTTTACAATCGGGGTAATTTTAATTAGGTTATAATCAGGGTAATTTTAATTAGGTTACAATCGGGGTAATTTTAATTAGGTTACAATCGTGGTAATTTTATTTTAGGGGAGAGGTCTGTCAGAATCATGGCAAGTGGCAGACCCCAGTTTATGTACGTAGCTTTTTAATTCTTTATAAAATGTCTGGCTCACACGTTGTTTTGCCATATTAATTAGCCTATGACCTATTCTCAGACCTACCAAATATAACCAAAAAAAATCATAAAAATCGGTGAAGCCGTTTCGGAGGAGTTCGATTACAAACACTGTGACACGAGATTTTTACTTATATATTAGATTTCTTCAGAAACAAACGACTTACCTACATACCTACTTATTTCTTAAACTACCTCGCCAAATCAGAAATGTGAGTCTACTTTATAAAAATACGTATCTTTAAAACACTCCTGAAGCGCTAAATAGTCTGCTGTAAAGGGAAAGACCACAGACTTTTAAACAGCATTTGAGAAGTGTTTTAGAGTAATCATGTTTTTATAATAAACACCGTAACGCTTTACATAGAGTTAAAATGTTAATTTACTTACTCCATTTGAACACAGACTAGGGATTTTCGTACACAAGAAGGGGCTTTAGCGTTGCTATTGAAATTGAGAAAAAACTAATAATTACTTACTAAGTCTGATTTGTGAAGTTACAGTAACAATACCATTCGCTAACTGTCAAGGAAAACATCGTGAGGAAACCTGAGTGTCTGGGCTATACACATTACACATAACTCAGCGCTTGAAATCGCGGTGGGCACGCGTGGTGATTGCCGATACTATCTCCCTGAGAGAAGGCCTGTGCCCTACAGTGGGACGTAGGTATATAGGCTGCTTATGTAAGTATGATTTTGCTTCTATTATTAGGTAGGGACTGAACTGAACCTTGTTGAACTTAAAACTTACGACTCTACCAAACTACGCAAAGCTGGATACCAATAATACTTGTGTCGTACTATTGATTACGTATACGATTTTTTTTGTTGCAGGTCATCCACATCAATACCATTATGGTAGAATAGTCTAGAACTCTAGCTACCTACCTACATATATCTAAAAAACCTACCAACGGAATAATGTAAAGTTACTAAAACTTAAAATAAAGTAAATAATGTGTTATTTCCATACATTTTGTCTTCCGTGTGATTAACTGGAGTATACAGCTGAGGGAAAATCCTAGGATCGCTGAATATGAACTGATTGTGTTGCTGTGAATGCCACATGTCGAAAAATTTTAGTCTATAACAAATTACACTCAGAAATAACTAAACACACCCCAAACACAAAGCAAACGTTCGTTACAAGATAACACTGAAACAGAAAGGAAATGAGAGATAAATACCGACTGATAAAAATATTAGAAACGTGCAATTAATTATTCCCGAACGAAACGTCAGAAAAAGCGATAAGTAGAGCGATATTCCATACGTACAGTTTGTCCTCTTCAAAAAAGAAGTCGTCGTCGTATTCCTGCATCATTTTTGTGACGAAAACTGTGAAAAATATTGTACACAGAACGGGCCGCACGTCAAAACAAGATTATTGATTTTCCCGCGCCACCATTTTGGATTTCCACTATTCTATTCTGTCGGTAAAGCAGCACTTGATTGTACGTTGACCAATGGGAGAGCGGGAACGTAAAAGCGGGAAAATTAGGCTTTACACAGAGTTCCGTAATAAAGTTTTGGAACAAAAGCCCTGGTTGAGTTTTTCATAATAATCACTGGACTGGATCGAGAATAAGTTCGTTCAAAGAAGGAACATCGTTGGCCAAATGCCTGGGCTTCATGCCGCGAACTGCAGACGGCAATTTATCTAATTGGGTGCACCATTTGCCGTGTGGCGCCGGATTAAGTATAGCATCACTACGCTTCCTCCCGTGGATGTCGTAGAAGGCGACTAAGGAAATAAATTACCAGGAGACGGGCAGCAGCGTCTTCCTGACATTCCAACCGCATACTGCGATCGCCAACCCGCCTGCCAAGCGTGGCGACCATGAGGGAGGCCTATGTCCTGCAGTGGGCGTCAAGGGGCTGATGATGATTTTAAAGTAACATTCATTAGAGTGAAAACATATGTGCTTGATCATAGTATTGATTTCATTAAAATAATTTATAATCAGCGTAATTATAAATAAGCGTAATTATTTGTTTTTATAAATAAAGCCGCGAGTCTTTAGGAATAATTGTTCTACATTTAATACTTATATAAAAGTTCAACTAATTTTATGAAATTTTTGTGTATCTTCGGTAGGTCTGATAGGTTGTAGGCAAATAATATAGTAAAAAAAACGTTTGCCGGGTCAGCTAGTTTTATTATAATAATATCTGAATACGCAGGTATTAACTCGGTACAAAAATTTTAAGCGTATATAATGTTTGTACTGAGTAAAATAAAATTAAGTACGAACGTATTCAGATATTAGAAAGGTAATACTTAGGTATTTTTTTTTGTAAAGTTTTGCTTGATGCATTTATTTGTTACCAGTATAACCAGTGATGACTTATTGCACTGAAACGTGGTATCTCACTATGGGCCTCATAAGAAGGCTCAAGGTCACACAACGAGCTATGGAAAGGGCTGTGCTCGGAATTTCTCTACAAGATCGAATCAAAAATGATGAGATCCGTCGACGAACGAAAGTCGTCGACATAGCCCAGCGGATTAGTAAGTTGAAGTGGCAGTGGGCGGGGCACATAGCACGCAGAACTGATGGCCGATGGGGCCGAAAAGTTCTCGAACGGAGACCACATATCGGCAAGCGCAGCGTAGGACGACCAGCCACAAGATGGACAGATGACCTCATCCAAGTGGCAGGAAGGCGCTGGATGCAGGCCGCTTCCAACCGGTCTTTTTGGAAAACCATGGAGGAGGCCTATGTCCAGCAGTGGACTTCTTGTGGCTGAATGATGATGATGATGATTTATTTAGGTAGGAATATTAAAACGTATCATTACGTGGAGTTTAATTTCTTTTAATGCGCGTATTATCTTAGTACTATTGTTAGAACTCTAGTAATTTGTTCGAACAACAGGGATATTTAGGTGGGCGGTAAAATAGTAAGCGCCCAGTAAGAAATACTTAGGTAGATAAGTCTTAGCCTTAATTACTAATCTACTTTTAGGTTTTCCTTTACGGAAGTAGCTAGGTATATCATTTTTCTTGTCGTGAAAAATAAGGATAATTATTTACACGGGTAATTTTTTCTTATGTATCCCCAATTGTGTCCTACCGCTGGGCCAAGGTCTCCCCTATAGCTTGGGCAATTACTTAATAATGATTTTATTGTATTGCCTAATATCTAAATCTCACATCATTATTAGCCTGTTATCAACTGCTGGTTTTAGATGCTAACTTTTCTTTGGAGGCGTCGATGCATGACGCGTCACGCTAACGCGCGTCACTTCTCAAAGGCGTTGCTACATACTGAATAATTTCTAAGCATTTAAAATGTGTGGATACAAGGCTAAACTTCATGTCATTTAAAGAAAGATGAACAATAGTTAGACGTACATTCTCAAACGATTTATTCCTACAGCATCAGATAAATACCTACACGTATTCGCATTGAAATTGGCTGTTGCCGAGTGTACGATATGTCGTAACTTAATATCAGGCATTAAGCCGGCCTTTTGTTGTCGTCATATGTCGAAAGAAAAAACCTGAACTGCTTTAAACGTAATTTAGTTGCAATAAACACGTTGTCTCGCCTCTTGGCTTGCTGGTTTCATAGTCACTCTGCCGGTTTAAAACGCAACACTAGTCGTTTGCAAATTAATTTACAAAATGGAGAAGTTTATCGTGAGTGTTTATTTTTAGACGAATTAAAAAAAGTTGTCGCCAAAAACCTGGAGTGTATTGTTTTTTGAGACGATATTGTATTTTTTTTTAAAGTCGATTTCCGCTAAAAATCTGACAGTTTTATTTTTAATTTTTCAGTCGATATTGTGTTTGTTTGCGCTGTTCTACCGCGAGGTCGTCGCACCAGACCCGATTGGGCCCGTACGAGGGTTCATCCAGACAAATCTCGTTGGATTGCCAGTACTGCATGAGAAACAATCCTGGTCATTCGACCCGGAGGTCGCCTTGAGACGACGGAGGCAGTTCATCGAGTTGCACGGGGATAAAGGAGATAAACTGATTGAAAGACTGGGTTTGGGCATCGATGGTTACGCGGAAGAAAGGCTGGTAAAGCAGAGAGCAAGGGACGAAGGTCATTTGGGTGGGTTGAATTCTTTGAATCCATAAACTGATGAGCTGAAAGGTAAAATTGTTTTATTTGATGTGTCTTTGGAGTTTTCAATAAGGTGATTGCATAAAAATGTAGAGATACCTACTATAGTTCACAACTTGTTTCCAGCATACGTTCGCACGCATTTTGATTCCGTAGAGTATTTAGATTTTATTTCCTACCTATATCTCAACAAATTACCTGATACTTACCTAATGTACCCATCACTCTGACTCTGATCAGTGAGGTTACGGGCGATGTGGTTACAAAAAGCCGTCAAGAACTGGTGTAGCACTTCTTAAACGTTACGTAAGTACCTAGTAATTTCAATTTCATTTTAGCTAAATGCTACTAACTACATTTCAGAAATTGTCAGCCTAAATGTAGTGATAGTGACAGTGAGTAGTGTAGCCTAAGAGACTGTCAGCCGAAATGTAGCCTGCTGTCAAATATTTACGAACTAGAAAACTAAATGGGTACTTATCTGCCTACTACAGAAAAGAAAGGAATAAAGAATGAATTAAAGAAAAGAAAAACAGAATTAAAGACATTACTCCACATAATAATTTTGCAGGTGTTATGCCAAATTTGAAGAGGAACATCCTTGTCTCTACATAAAAAAAAATATGTCATCTAGAAAATTGGCTAAATTTCAATGAATAAATAGTTTCAGATATTATAAGTACTACTAGTGCAAATTATTATTATGATAAATTCTTTATTGTACAAACGATAATGAACAAAAGGTGGACTTAATGCTAACGGCATTTTCTACCAGTCAACCCGCAGGTGGTACAGGAGAGGCAAAAATTGAGGTAGGCGTGCAGAAAAGAAAGAGATGATGAATATTCTTATGTTATCTTATAAAAATACTTATAAGTACCTAAATGTGTTGTAAAGAGGGGAGCACATATAAAAATGAATACTTCAGAAATAATTTAATACGATACACGCAAATATTGTAGAAAACCTAACATTGCAAGGTTAAAATTCAACCTTGAATGGTACATTCATTAATTTTTATTAAAGTTGTCAGTCAAGTTTTTCTACAGCCATCAAACAAAAGGTAAATCTCATAGTTGGCAAGTTGTTGTTCCTAGTAGGTATGTAGAGGTAATTAGTTCTTCCGGTCGACCCTAAACTACCTAATTATTAACTTCCAAGAGTTAATAACACAAAATTGTATTATTGCTCACGAACAATAGGTAACTCAATAGGTACTTTTACTCATAATGCCTTAAACCAATTGCCCGCGCAAAAAATTACAACATCACTGTGTCCGGGAGGGGTAGACAGAGACCAGGGTTTGCCACAAATAACACAAGGGAACAATTTTTTTTATACAACCAAAAAACTTGATTAGCATCATCATCATCACCATCAGCCATTTGACGCCGACTGCAGGCATGGCCGCTCATGGTTTTCATAACCACGAGGGTTTCGCCGGTTTTTGAGGGTTTTTTGGTTTTGATTCGCATAGATAGATATAATATTCTTTATAGTACATATGGTGCTACATTACCGCACTAGTGCGATAATGAGCACTTTACGTGCCTATGTCGAAACTTCAAAGGGCCATATGTACTATAAAACGTTGTACGATACACGTGCGAATAGGTAATTCGTAACTCGTGTCGATATAAAACACTCCCTTCGGTCGTGTTTTAATTTATCGCCACTCGTTGCGAATTTCCTACTTTTCGCACTAGTATCGTAATGTACTATTATTGTATGTAGGTAGGTACACCAGGAATGAGATATGAGAATTAAACAATAATATATTACAGTACAATTGGCGGCCTTATTACTAAAATTAATTTCTTCCAGAGAACCATTACATTTGCCTTCTACTACTGACTGAAAGTGGATTTATGTATCAGGTCTAGATTTAAAGATACAGTGATACTTCATAAAACCGAATATACAGGCAAAAAAATTCGTGTAAAAAGTTAAAAAATCTCGAAGCATACCTATTCGGTTAATATATTGTCTAGTAGTGACACTCTGTAGCCTTATTCTTCGGAGTTTAGAGGTCCTTTGTAAATAAGACTCCGCATATAGACTTTAGAGTATGTAATGTAATTTTGGGTCGGACAACTAGTCTCGATCAACAGGTAATTTTGAAAAAAGGAGCAGATAGAGGTACTTATGGTACCCTCAAAAAGAACATAATAAAATTATAAATAAACTAACTTAAGCTAAAGCAAATGCACAAATGAAAGAATCATTGCTTTCGCTAACTGGTAGGCGTTAGGCCTAAACATCTTCCCCGCCGTTGAAAGGCTCGACTTTCAAGCCTCAGAGGTCTTCACTCTTCGGCAAGGGACAAAGCCGGACCAAAGGACGTCGCACGCAGCCTCGAACGGTTTGAATATCTGCCACTCGGGAT
Organism: Yponomeuta evonymella; assembly: GCA_963969515.1. Taxonomy (NCBI): domain Eukaryota; kingdom Metazoa; phylum Arthropoda; class Insecta; order Lepidoptera; family Yponomeutidae; genus Yponomeuta; species Yponomeuta evonymella. The sequence goes on along the minus strand of OZ018366.1, from coordinate 2,795,960 downwards.
ATTCCGTCACGGCCTGGAAACAGGCATGAAACTCTTCCGAGACGCCAGGACAGTGGAGGCACGTTGTCTTCTTGAAGCAACACCAAATCATTCAGCTGAAGACTGCTAGTGCTGCTCTTCCATTTGATGCGCTGTTGTAATTCGGCTATATATTCGGCCTGCCATCGCTGCCAGAAATGCTGACGAATCTGTTCCAGGCGCTCATACCGACGCAAGGAAGACTCCTTATAGTGCTCCAAAGCAGGGGTTGGGAGAGCGGTCAATGGTCTCCCGATGATGAAGTGCCCAGGAGTGAGGGTGAGGAAGTCATTTGGAGAGGAAGACATAGGGCATAAAGGCCTGCTGTTTAAAATTGATTCCACCTGAGCGAAAAGAGTGGAGAGCTCTTCAAATGTCACATGGGTGTTACCCATGACGCGCCTAATGTGGTGTTTGGCAGACTTTATGCCGGCCTCCCAGATGCCGCCAAAGTGAGGAGCGTAAGTAGGAGAAAATACGAATTTAATACCCTCTTGGCAAGCAAACTCAGATATAGGCTCGTCATTAGACTTTAGAAAATTGCCTATCTCTTTCGCGGCAGCTACAAAGTTGCGACCATTGTCGCAGAAAATTTCCGCTGGCTTTCCACGACGAGCAATAAATCTACGCAGAGTCATTAAAAATGCGTCTTTCGTCATATCACTCACCGCTTCTAGATGAATGCATTTATATCGCAAGCAAACAAATAAACAAAGATATGATTTTTGTAATTTAGCACCGCGTCCTTTGCGATTTAGCACCAAGAATGGACCCGCAAAGTCTATTCCTACGGTTATAAAAGGAAAATCCGCTGTTATACGCTGCGATGGAAGATTTCCCATTTTGGGGTTCAGCGTTTTGCCTTGTAAGCGTCTACATGTTACGCAATTATGCACCGTACGACGCGCTAAGTGCCTACCATTGATTGGCCAAACCCTTTGCCTAATTGTAACCAATAAAAGCAGTGGCCCCGCGTGCAAATTGCATTTATGTTCCTTTTTAAACATAAGTTTTGTAAAATGGTGAGTTCGAGCAAAATTGGATGACGTTTTTCAAATGAATAATTTTTTGCCTCATCGATTCTACCACCCACCCTCATCACTTCATTTTCGTCAAGAAATGGCGACAATGCCAAAATATTGGACTTAGGTTTTAGTGGTTCACCTTTAGCCAGTGCCCTGTATTCCATTGGAAACGATTCCCTTTGAGACATAAGGCTCAAAATAGTAAATGAATTTCGTAACTCCTTTAATGTCAATCTACCTACAGTTTTAGAACCGGGGTTTTTCGAGTTGAAAATAAATCTTGTAACATACGCAAATGCTCTTTGGAGCCGATCAAAATTTGAAAATCTATGAAAATCGATTATTGGTGTAAAAATTGTTGCTGAATGGACCTTAACTTCAGGTAAGTTTTCAATTTTATTTTGCTTAAGAATTGGCCACTCAGATTCATGTTTCATTAGGTAAACAGGACCTGACCACCATACCTCTAAATCACCCATGTGACTGGCATTAACGCCACGAGAAATTAGGTCAGCTGGATTTTCAGAGGTAGGCACATAGCGCCAGGCTGAAACCTGTGTAGTCTCGATTATTTCGCCGATCCGATTCGCAACAAATGTTTTCAGTTTACTTGTCTCGCCATTTAGCCACCCCAAGACGATACTGGAATCGCTCCAGTGTACGACTCGACTGAAATTATATCTTAATGATTCGGTAACTGCCTTACAGAGTCGGGCAGCCAGCAGTGCGGCGCAGAGCTCCAGACGAGGAATCGTCGTAGGTTTCAAAGGGGCTACCTTTGACTTCGCACATAGTAAACGCACGGTAATGCGATTGTGCTCATCAATGGACCTAAGGTAAATACAGGCACCGTAAGCAGTCTGCGAGGCATCACTAAATGAATGCATTTCAACGGCAACTGGGCAATCACAAAGTACTGGCCTAGAAATTCGAAGATTTGAAAGAACAGGCAATCCAACGAGAAATTCATTCCAAGAAATTTGAATATTTTGGGGAACAAGTTGGTCCCATTCGATTTTTGATGTCCACAGCCTTTGTAGCAACATTTTAGGCACTATAATAGCGGGACTCAAGAGGCCCAGTGGGTCAAATATTTTAAACGAAATTGATAAGATTGATCTTTTGGTTATTGTATTACATGCAGCTGGAATACTTATAGGGAAATGTAGTCTGTCATCTACAGGATTCCAGCCGAGCCCAAGAGTATTTGACGATTCACTGAACGTGAGCGTTTGTTTATCATCAACGCTAGTGTTTTTAAAAATAGATGGAGCATTACTTTTAAACTTTCGCAGCTTAAAACAACTAGCCTCTAATACCTTTACAACTGCGGTCTGAATGTAGCAAAGTTCTTCTTCAGTATCGGCGCCTGTAATGAGATCATCTACATAGAAATCATTTTGTATGATTTCCTTTATTTGATCGTTTCCACACTCCTCTCCGGTTTGCCACAGACATCTTGTGCTTAGATAACTGGCACTTGCGGTACCATAAGTGACAGTATCCATTTGCAACAGTTTAATTGGTTCAGACTCGTCTTCTCTCCATAAGATGCATTGCAAATGAGGATCGAGACAACGCACTTGGCGATACATTTTTTCAATATCGCCAGTCAAAATGTATTTATGCTGGCGTGCTCTTACCAATATGGAGAAAAGTGAGTTCTGCACATTCGGACCAACCATCAGGATGTCGTTCAGAGAGTAGCCGGAGGAACTGGCAGCCGAGCCATCAAACACCACTCGAAGCTTTGTAGATTCGCTGTTTTCTTTGAAAACAGCATGGTGGCATAGAACATAGCCTGAATTTAGAACGTCTAGTGAAGCTTCAGACAAATGCTGTAATTCAGCATATTCACGCATGAAAGCCACGTACTCAGCCTTCAACTTAGGATTTTTTCGAAATCTTTTTTCTAAATTCAGAAATCGTCTTTTTGCCTGTCTATAGGAGTCACCTAAACAATCAGGTGAGTCACGAAGGGGTAGTCTAACTCCAAACCTACCCGTGTTTAGTCGTATTGAATTAGAAGAAAAGTGAGCTTCACACAATTTTTCTTCTTCGCTTAAAATTCTTTTTTGTGGGACTTCTTCAAGCTCCCAGAATGTTTTAAGCATTTCGTCAATTTTTAGTTCATTTTTTGCGAATGAACTAGAAGAACTGGCATCCACAACAGCATGATTGCATAGTACCTTCTTTGATGGATTTTGTGAACTAATCGGTCCTGCTATCAACCAACCAAGTCTGGAGCTTCTTAAATAGGGATTGCCTTCGCCCAATGAGAGTTGTTCGCTCCCCAGAACATCCCAAAAGATATCGGCACCAAACAAAATATGAACTGGCGCTGGTTGGTCGAAAGCAGGGTCTGCTAATTGTAGCCCTTTAGGTATATGTAGCTGAGACGTATTTAAGGGAGACTTTGGCAGTTCGCCTGTTAAATCGTTCAGAACAAAAAGTGACAAAGTTGTTTTGTATGCATTATCTGCGGATTTTAGTTGGGCTGTACAACTCGCAGTCACATGGTTTGACGAATTGTTGCCGATCCCCACCACCTTTAAAGCAGGGACGGAATTAAAATTTAGCGATAACCTTTTTGCTAAGTCATTGCTAATAAAGCTTGATTGGCTACCGCTATCTAACAAAGCGCGCACCCTTTCTGTTTCGTTTGTAACAGGATTTAACACCTGTATCATAGCGGTAGGCAATATGATTTCCTTGTAGCCTTGCTTACAAAAGGCAACAGCTACAGAGTCGGACTGGGTGACGGCGGAATTGCTGCCAATTGACGCTGGGGTGTGCTCATGAAGTAGACTGTTGTGTCTTTTATTGCACTCTCGACACGGACCCATGCGACATCCACCAACATTGTGACCCTGTCGTAAGCAATTGACGCATAACTTGTACTTTGTTATTGTTGTCATTCGCTCCCCGAACGTTTGTGACTTAAACATAGGGCAATCGTAAATCCGATGATTGCCGTCGCAAACAATGCATTGCAGAGAGGACGTGTTATTTGAATTGTTTTGGCTTATGCTAGCAAACGCTTTAGTGTTATTGAAACGCTGAGTCCGCTCCTGCCTACCGGCCAATTGTGCATTTCGTTGGCCTTGAAAATGCAGCGGCTGTTTGTTATAGCTACTGACGCTTGGACTAGAAAACTTGTTTTGACTGAGTGATTCTAATACGTCAGCTCGATCCGTCAGAAATTTATTGAATTGTCCCAGCGTAGGCACGTCGTCGAAAGTGTTGCGTAATTCCTCCCATTTGATAAGAGAACGATTGTCCAATTTGGAAGACAACATGAAAATAAGCAATATGTCCCAGTGCTCTGTAGGTTGACCTAAGCTAGACAAGGCACGTAAATTCTTGGTGACGTGATCAACTAGAAAACGCAGTGATTTTTCGGATTCCTTTGTGATTGGCTGAACATTTAAAAGTGAACTCAAGTGGTGATTTATTAAAAGTCTTTTGTTGTCATATCGCTTGCATAGTAGCATCCATGCTTCATCGTAATTTGACGAAGACACTTCTAAATTAGCAATTAAGCGTGCCGCGTCGCCTTCTAAATAGGAAATCAAGTAATGAAATTTGTGTATTTTTGTAATTCGCTCGTTTTCGTGAATTAATGTAGAAAATGTGTCGTGAAATTCTAGCCACCGGAAATAAGACCCATCGAATTTTGATATTTGAATTTGCGGTAGTTTGAAACCGACTTCAGGATGACTGGCATGACATTGAGCTTGACTAATAGATTCTCGCCTTGTTTGGTTCAAAGCGTCATTATGCTGATCAAGTAGGCTTTTAGCCGTGGCAATGCAAATTATTATGTTTTCCTCAATGTCATCCCGTTCATCTATTTCTTGTTCTAAACTTTCGGAGTTAAGAACCTCAATCTGAGTTTGCAAGTCCTCAAATCTTGTTGATACCCTTTCAAACTTACCAAGCTTAAGAGTCAACTCTGCCATTTCGATATTTGACAAATTAGGCATCACGGAAACATTGTCGAGGTAATTCTTAAACTTGGTTATTTGACCTTTTATGGATCTTCGTTTGAGGATCAATTCTTTTAATTGTTGGGAAGTCTCTGCAGCGGAGCTTTCACCTTTAGAATTTGTCATTTTGTAGTATGACTAAGCTCAAATTTAGTTAATCTAGCTTGTAAATACTCGTAGTTTAGTTTAAGCTTGTATTGTATTTTAAGTAGGTAAATTCAATGTAAGTTTGAGAGAAATTATTATATTTCGTTTTAGCAAATAAATTCTCTAATTATTTCTGAAACCCAATGCAAACCCAAGTCCAGATAAACAAGTAAACTTTAGCTCACGCTCCTCAATCCGGTAACACCCAGCAGGCCGGTGGACTACAGGCTCGAGGTAACAGCCAGTAGGTAGCTTGAAGTGGCGTTTCACTAGGTTCACTGGAATTGTTTTAGAGAATATAGGTGAGAATTTGGATAGCTTGCTATTCAGAGAGAGACTGGAAGTATGAGGAAAATACCGACTAACTATTTAACAAATTCTTAGATTTTTTGATGAAGTACGCTTAGAAACTTGTGGGCCTTTGTTTCAATTTAGAATCTCATTTTTATTTTACAATATTTAGTTAGTTTTTGTTTATTTAGATTTAGAACTGATTGAGTTATGAAAAATTGCTGCCTGAAAGCTAGAAAAAGCTTGATTTAGAACTTTAAGTTTAAAGACGATCTTTGTACTTACAATTGGAACTGCGATAATTTTGTTTTATTGCTAATCTGTTTGAAGGAACTGATTAGTTTGTGAATTGATTTTGTGCTTTAGGGAACTGAAATAGGGAGGTCAAAGGAGGGGCACTTAGCTTGGAGTCCACGTAGCTCTGCGGTGCGAAGATTTAGTCTCTTCGCTGATCCGGGCTGGTAGTGGCACTCGGCGTCTTAGAAGATGCTCCAGGTGATCCAGTGAGGGCTCCGAGGGCTGCTGTGAGGTCTTCTCAGAGAAGTGCAACGTGGTCAATCCTCCAATTCCAATGACCGTATTTCTTAGTGATACGGTCCTGTCACGGTCGCCAACAATGTCTAGTAGTGACACTCTGTAGCCTTATTCTTCGGAGTTTAGAGGTCCTTTGTAAATAAGACTCCGCATATAGACTTTAGAGTATGTAATGTAATTTTGGGTCGGACAACTAGTCTCGATCAACAGGTAATTTTGAAAAAAGGAGCAGATAGAGGTACTTATGGTACCCTCAAAAAGAACATAATAAAATTATAAATAAACTAACTTAAGCTAAAGCAAATGCACAAATGAAAGAATCATTGCTTTCGCTAACTGGTAGGCGTTAGGCCTAAACATATATTAATAGACATTTTAAGATTAAGGGAAATAAAATGCAATTAATTTTAAAATTCCTATTGTTTAAGAGTATTTCATTCACTTTAAAATACGATCAAAGTCAAGAAATGTATCTATACTCAAATAAATGCTTTAGGTCAAACCTACGAATAAATTTAGGTACAGTAACTGGTACAAACAGGTAACAAATAAACAATTGTTTTAATTAGTATAAAGTTCCGGTGAAACTCAAGACAACTTATTCTATCCGTCAAAACAACTTTTATGTAATAATATTTAGTTTACTCCTTAGCTGCAAAATGTATGTGTGACAAATAATTGCTATTACCCAATAAATACACTTCCAGTTGTCGAGAGTTCAATACTGGCAGGCATAGCCCACTTTTATGTTGAGACTAACTCCGAAATATCGAAAAAGTATCATATACACCTGCCAAATTTTAATATTTGTTCCAGTGAATGTATGAAGCAGCTGATATTTGTAAACACATTCGCTAACAGTGAAGGAAACCATCGTAAGGAAACCTGAGTGTCGGAGGTGTTCACATACTTCAGCGCTTGAAATTGTCAATCCGCGGTGAGCACGCCAAACACAAGGCCTGTGCTATGGAGACGTATACATGCTACATAAAAAAAATCGAATCGCCTTCCGATTAAGAATAGCGTCACTCCATTTCCTTCCGTGGATATCGTAGAAGGCGACTAAGGAAATAAATTAACAGGAGACGGGCAGCAGCGTCTTCCTGAGATTTCAACCGCATACTGCGATCGCCAACCCGCCTGCCAAGCGTGGCGATTATGGCAAAACCCCTCATGGTTATGAAAACCACGAAGGGGGCTTATGTCCTGCAGTGGGCGTCAAATGGCTGATGATGATGAGGATGATGATGTCCGCCTGGGTCGTCCCTTACCGGCCCTTCCACCCACATTCGCTCGATATATTTGTTTCGTCAATCTTTCTTCCTTCATTCTCTCCACATTCCAAACCAACGCAAAATTCTTTCTCAATTCTAGAAATCCTTCCTTTCTCGTTCTGAAGGGTGTCCTGTCCAAGGGTTCCTTTATTAAACTCGATTCCATAAAACTTTCCTGAAATAAAGTTTAAATAGTCTTGGGCAAAGGAAAAGAAATGTTTTAAAGGAATCCTTTTTTATTAGCACCAATAAACTTGATTGCACTGACCTCCATGGTAGGCACAGGAACTGTGAAGGTCACATGCCTCAAAGAAATGACTGCCCTTCTTAGTAAATAATAATATTTTCGACATCTGGGGCCTGCGGATGAAAATAATGCTCTCTCTAAGGTACATTGGTTTACTTCTAATTATTATTAAATTTAAAAAAGACAAAATGTATAAAATTCGCACTACCAAATGTCAAAATGGTTGACAGCAATGTTATATTGGGGAATGATAAACTAGACCTTGTAGAAGAAACTGTATTTCTGGGTATCACCACAGGTATCACAATTGATGCAATGCTTCAATGGGGTCCTCATATAGAAAAATTGGCAAATAGGCTCAGTTCTGCAGCATACGCAGTTAAAAGAATCCGGGAACTAACTGATGTCGCAACTGCTGGGCTTGTTTGTTTTAGTTACTTCCATAGTATTATGTCCTATGGTATACTACTGTGGGGTCGGGCAGCAGACATTGAGACCATCTTCGTCCTGCAGAAGAGAGCGATCAGATTCATATATAAGCTAGGCAATAGAGATTCGTTAAGAGATTTCTTTAAAGAAACTAACATCCTAACAGTTGCTAGACAGTATATCTATGAAAATATTATGTACGTTAGGAAAAATATCAGTGACTTTAAAACTGTAGGTAGCCAACACACTGTAAATACTAGAAATAGACATAAACTTTCGTTCCCAAAATTTAGGCTGGCAAAGGTTAATCCTTTATAGGGCATTGTATACGTTTCTACAATAAGATCCCTGAGGATATAATAAGCTTGCCAGAAACGCGGTTCATAAAATGTGTGAAGCACACTTTGTGCCAAAAAAGCTACTATAACATTAAAGATTATTTAGATGACAATGATGTCTGGCATTAAAGCCAGTTCAATGCATGAGTTTTAGAATATTTATATAAATCCTGTAAATTAAGGACTTGAATAAGTTTGGAGTTTTTTTGTCCATTTTTTCTCCAAAATGATCTAGATTTTGAAATGGACACCTAGTTTAACTTGTAACGTTCATTAAGTCGCAGTTTCTGTGCTACTTTGAATAAAAAAATTAGATTTTGATTTTTGTTTTATAAAACGTGGTTTACTGTAACAGTTTCATGTACATCGCAGAGCCTATTAACCTATAGATTAACAAGTAGAAAGACTGCTACGCAATGTACATCGACTTGGCCGTGGTAGGCTATGAGTTGTAGTTTTGTGAAACTCGCCACTGGTTGATCTGTTAAGGGGCTCCATATAGTAAGACTAGCGCTTTCAATAGAAAACATGGCCATGGCAGTGATAGTTAAATACATAGAACTCTAACTAGCGCAAAAAATGATCCCATGAGTGAGTTCAGTATTACCTGGCAAAATATTTATGCATCAGCCACTGTCACACCACCAACTTGCGAGATACCTACATATTTGGCCGGGTTATACATCACGAAGTCAATGGTTTGATGTTTTTGTATAAAACCAATCATAATTTACGCTGACGTTTAGCATCTAGTTACAAAATGCCCACACAGAAGAGACGGAGCGGGCGCTATTTGTCGCGTCACGTCTTTTCCGCGTCCCCGCGCCACGTCCCTTTGTGTGTTTGCTGACAGAAAGCAGAGAAAATAGCCAATAACGCCATCTATCTTAGAACCCTACAAATAATGGCAATGGCACTGTATAGCAAAATTGACATGTTTGCCAAACAGTGAAAAGTATACCTCGCCTATAGACGTCTATCGGTTGGATGACGGTTGACAGACTGTGACATTAGCAAACCAGTGACCAGAGGTCGTCTGACGACGCAAGTCACGCGTTTTATTGTCAAATTCTGATGTTTTAGAGCATTTTTTTCTAAACTGCTTCCATGGGTTTTTCGAGTGTCCGCCGACTTTAGATATCATTAAAATGAATATTTAGTACGGCAACTACAATAAATTTTGATACGAAATGAAAGTATATTTTATAATCTTATGAGGAAATAGTTTAATTGCACTTAATTATTCATAAATTAAAAAAAATACAACATTTAGTTACATAAGGTACCCCTTTTTTGTAGTGTCCCACCCTAAAATTTAAACTTTTAATTGGAATTATAAGCATAATCTATTGACTTTTGTAACAATATTAGTATTTTTCTGGTATAAATAAATGTAAATTTTACTAAATTATCTCGTTTCAGTATATGTTTAATACAAAAAATAAGAAATAACGAGGTTTTATCAGTGTCCCTGATTTTGAAAAAACCGGAATTCCGATCACGTTACCGTGTAAAAAACATACCAAAGAAATAAAATTTTCTTCTAAATTGATGTTTTTTATATTTTGCAACCCTAATTAAGACATAGCAATACAGCATTATGTCGGTCTGTCAGTCAGTCTGCAGTAAACCTTGCGACAAGTTCGGAGGTGATAGCGCGGATGAAATTTTCCGTAAGTAGTTACCCAATTTTTAACATTTAATAACTTATTAAGTGATGTGTTTCAGTGTATATTAATATAGTAGTAATATGCAATGTCTAAAGCCAAATGCTAAAAACAACAGTCATTGAATTGAATATTGGTTCTTATATGTATTTAAGTATTTTTAAAATGTGTCATGTTTCATTCGTTACTTCTGGTTCCGTTATCATTTTGATGGTAACGAGTAGAAGAAAGTAAAAAAGTAACGTATTGGAACGATAAAGAATCGTTCACGTCGAGAATAGAGATACATATTATAAATTTTACATTTAAGAAAAAAATGTTTTATTTGGCGACACGTTCCATTTCTACAGGGATAGGATAGCTTTGATATAATTAATGTTAAATTTTCTATTCTTTTATATTATTTCTTTTATATAATGATATTGTATTTATTTTAAAGGATTTGTGACTGTGTGAATAAATGTCATTTAATCAAATTTGTTGTTTTTAGATAAAATGCCTCTAACAGCAGCGGAAAAACAAAAAAGATATCGCGAGCGTATCAAGAATGACCCTGAAAAAGACAGAATACAGAAAAGGAAGGACATAGACATAGAATTATAATATAATTCTCACCTTTTTTCTTTCCATTTTTTTATTCTATCTATGTCCTTCCTTTTCTGTATTCTGTCTTTTATTTTCTGCATTTAAAACTCTAGGTATTTTATTTTTATTTTAGTAAAGTTTTTATGACTGCAATAAATTTAGCTTATAAGAAAAGTGATAATAATCCCTGTTTTTGTGATTTTATTGTGTGGTAGTCATATTTTTTCAAAAAAGTTATTTATAAGTTTTGATAAGCCTTAAAATACTATAATTAAGGCTTAAAACATTTTTCAAAATATGCCTTGTTTTCTGTATTACTTGTTTACTTTTGATATGCCTTAAAATACTATAATTTTAAAGTTTATAACATTTTACAAAATGTGCTTTGTTTTCTATATTACTTGTTTACTTTTCAAAAGTCTTATAGTATTAATTAAGGTTAAAACATTTTACAAAATGTGCCTTGTTTTCTATATTACTTAATGTTATTTTTTTTTTATTGTGAAGAGTTTAGACTTGTTTGTATTGAACTTATATGATTTAAGTTAGTTTAATGATTATAGGTATCATTAGCTTAAGAAATTAACAATACTGACTGCCGTGCCGCATTCTCAGTGATTACTTACTTAATTTTAAAGAATTTAGATTAGGTCAGCCGACAGTTGCCACTTTCACAACTAACAAATAGTACCAAGTTAACACGTTCACGGCGGTACGACTCCTAGTAGATCTCGTACAAGACTCTCCATTGGCGCGGAGGCGAAATTGTATGGCTGTGCCGTTCGCGCATATGGATTATCTATGGGTTTTTCTCAAGTTAGAGTGAAAGGTCCTAGTGTATCGTGATTAGGTACTTTAGCCGTAATATTTTTATTAATCAAAACGTACGAGAACTAATACGTCTCGTAGCGTCCAAATGCAAAAAAACTGCATCTAGCGCGTTACGAGATATAAGTTCTCGTAAAGGATTCGTACGAAACCTGGTGAGAAATCAATTAGTGTTGTGATAGCTTTCCGGGAGTGCATTGTTTTTTTGTTATCATGGATCAGAGAAACAGGAAGCGATCTCGTAGAATATTAGAACTGTCGTTCAATAATTCTGAGGAACGTGAAATCGGTATTGAGAACAATAGTGTTTCGACTAGTTCCGAAGGGACTTCTATTCCTAAGCCCCAGACTCTCTTGCAAAAAGTTTTTGAACGCGCATCAAGAGCCACACGTATTTGCACTAGTCCCAGTACTGGACAAACATACTAAGAGCTAAACAGTAAAATACCGCCAGCATCACCGTGTCATCAAAATACGTTCGCGAATAAAGAGGTGAGTAGTTTTGATTTGCACACATCAAACTACCCTCAATTGGCCAATAATGGCAAGCATACCGATTTGCCCCTTCCTTGTGCACCTGAATCAGTAAGCGAATGCATGGATTTGCGGACCAGTGAGATCAAAATCTTAGAGGAAATCATCATTTCGGCGCCAAGCTACAATAATAATTCCGAAGATCGTACCACCAGGAACCTCAAGCCCTTGAATGAATGTAATTTTTTATTGCTTTTTGAAATAAAAATTTTCAATCGATATTTTGTGTTTTTTGGATTTAGCACATCATCAGTAAATTATCGACTTTTTGCAAGAATTGTCGTTACGAGATACAAAAGGCCTCGTATTTTTTTACAATCTAGCGCATTACAAGGTTTTATAGGTCTCGTATTATTTTTTGGCAATTTTCCTATGAAAAAATTCAAATATCTTTGGGCAAAGCTACATACTGAACAATGCATTCATTCTCTATCGGCTGATACAAAAAAAATATTATTATCATGAGTTTTCATTAAAATATTCAATTTCAAAGTCAACAACACTTACGAGACTTAAAGAGCCTCGTGCCGTCATTAGAGCAAATACATTACGAGTACTTTAGAGTCTCGTAGCGCCAATGTGGCAAGTTGCATAAATCGGTCTCCGCGCTGAAGGTGTTAATCATCATTAACTCTAGATAATCACTTTGAGTACAGCAGCTGGTATCTGATAATTTTTTTGTGATTTCACTGTTTGGTAGTCATCAATGATAAGTCTTAAAATACTTTAAATAAATAATTTCTCAATAAAATATGTTTCATTTATTATTTAGAATTATTGATCATTATTATTTAGGTAAAAGCGCCTTTCATTATTTTTTTAAATGTTGGCTTTTTTTGTCATCGTAAAAGCAGCTTTATGAATTCGTTACCATCTTTTTCGTTACTGTCCCCTGTTGATAAGAGGCATTTTTTGATAAAAACTTACACTAATGTAAGCTTTTCTTTAATTTTATCTTCAAAATATGAAATAGAATTGCAGTAGCTTTCTATTTTATATTAAAATATTTTAAATGATCGCATGGTTCTTTCATAAAATGGAAAAATATCTAGTGTTCATCCGCAAAGGTAACGAAATGGATAAACAGGGGCCAGAAACAATATGAAATAAACTACACAAGCAGATAAAATAACAATAATATTGTAAAAAATCATTTAAACTACCAATTAATCTAAATTTTATTTAATTTTACCCCATTGTTTAGGCATAATATTGAAAATACTATGGTAACGGAATGGGAACAAAGATTATACCAAGCTTACTTAAAATGCTTGTAAAATCTTTTCTTTAAATATTATCCTTAAATAATTACTAATTTGTCAAAATTTAATAAATAAGGAATCATATAAAAGCTTCAAACTGTACATAAATCGATGTTTTTAAAATAGGTCCAAAAAAAGGTATGGTAGCAGTTTAGAAAAAAATGCTCTTTAGCGCCACAGAACGTGTAACTCCCGTCTACATATCATACTACCCATGCTGGGGCTTAATTATGCGCACCAAATCCTATCTGAATCCTGACGGTTGCGAGAGCAATTTGTTTGGAATTGGAATTTGATAGTTGGACGATTGGAATCGCTCAGGATTTGGTGCGCGTCATATTATATGAGCAGACCGCTGCTTTTTTTTTTTTTTTTTTTTTTTTAGCCCTAAAAAGGGCACCCTCCGGAGGACACGGGGGAGGGAGGTGGTGAATGCTCATGCATAACAGCACGGACCCGGCCGTGCTGCCAATGTGGGACTCACAGGAAGTGCGCCTACCCACTAAACACCACCTGGGGGCTGGTTTGGTCCTAAGGACCCCTAAACCTACATCATGAGCGACCCACCTCGAAGCCGAGGAGGGCGAACAAAAACTGAGCTCGAACTCAAACGAAAACGACTACAGCGCCAGTGAGTTGTCACGCACGAATTGATGAACTTGATGTACCTGTGGAAGGCTGTGGTAAGGTCAGTCTCCACCGAGCGTGCCACTTTTCAGGTTGCTTACTAGATGGCACTGCAACAAATAAGATTTGTGTGCAGTGAATTAATTTCCTTATGGTTCGGTCACACACAGCGATTAATCGCTGCGAGCCTAATCGCGAGTAGATTCACGCGCCGCGAGTTACCGCGACAGTAGTCACCGTCATAGTCCTCTTAATTGTTACAATTATGTAATCGTTGTCAGCATATGTTTTGTTCATGTTTGTAAGAATATTCTAATGTATTTTTTTTCTAGAATACTAGTTTGTTTTCACTTACCTAATAATAAATATATGACACCCCACAGCTGCGTGACACGAATAGGTCGATAGGATATTTTCCTTTGATAGGAGATATTGTATTTTTTTCATCTTCATCTTGGAATTAAAGCGACAAAATGTGAAAAAAATACATTCTGTGTTTTATAATGTCAATCAAAAGGGTAAATGCTAAGGAATAATTCCCCTTGAGGGGCTCCATGCAGTAACGTAGCGCCACCTATCATCATCATCATCATCATCAACCCATTATGTCCCCACCAAGGGGCACGGGTCTCTTCCCTGAGGAAGGTATAGGCCATACTCCACCACGGGGGCCACCTATGGAAGCCCTTAAATATTGTCCATAGGATATTTTCTTTTATAGGATAGGAGTCTTAGTAATACATAATACAATAATAATATATTATGTATTACTAGCGGTTGCCCGCGACTTCGTTCGCGTGGTAATTTTGATGTGTATTTTTCCGGGATAAAAAATAGGCTATGTGCTAATCCAGACTATAATCTATCTCTGTGCGAAATTTCATCCGGATGTAACAAACATCTATCCATACATACAAACTTTCGCGTTTATAATATTAGTAAGGACTAAGAATCCGCCGTCCGTCCGTCCGTCCGTCTGTCACCAGGCTGTATCTCATGAACCGTGAGAGTTAGACAGTTGTAAATTTCAAAGCTGATGCCGCTATAACAACAAATACTAAAAACGGAACAAAAAAAATATCTAAGGGGGTCCACCATACAACAAACGTGATTTTTGTTTCGTTTTTTGCTCGATATTAATAACGGCAACAGGTAGACGCTTGAAATATTCAAATGCTGTATAGATAATGGTACGGGTGTGCGCGAGTCCGACTCGCACTTGGCCGGTTTTTTGCCTCATCATGGAACCAAAATGACCAAAAGTGAAAAAATGCATTCTGTGTTTTATTAAGCCAAATAAAGGAATAAATGCTAAGGAATAATTCCGCTTAAGGGGCTCCATGCAGTAATACTAGCGCTACCAATAATATATATATATATATATATTTTACAGATCGTTTTTGCAATAATGGAGAGACCAATCTCTCAATCATGTTAATTAATAGTGATTTTTTAGGATCCACAACCGAGGACCTAGGGACCTGGCTACACAGAAGGGACGTGGGGCAAAGGCGCGGAAAAGACGCGTCGTCTTTCCAATTCACTTTCATACAAAATGTACTAAAGGGACGGGACGAAGCCCACACAGAAGAGACGGGGCGCGGACGCGAACTGTATACATCGCGTGCGTCTTATCTGCGGCCTCGCCCCACGTTCCTTCTGTGTGGCCAGGGCCAAAAATGGCCGTTTTTGGCGTTAATGTTATCTACATAATATACATAAGCAGCCTATATACGTGTGCCTGAGCTATTCCCATACCTCAGCGCTTGAAATCGCCAATCCGCGGTGGGCACGCGTGGTGATTAAGCCCATACTCTCTCTCTGAGAGAAG
Source organism: Yponomeuta evonymella (assembly GCA_963969515.1). Lineage (NCBI taxonomy): Eukaryota > Metazoa > Arthropoda > Insecta > Lepidoptera > Yponomeutidae > Yponomeuta > Yponomeuta evonymella. Next base: position 2,780,334 of record OZ018366.1, on the reverse strand, counting down.
GCCTGTGCCCTACAGTGGAACGTATATAGGCTGTTTGTGATTATGATATGAACAAGCATTTAAAAAAAAAGATTTTATTTAAAGAATCATCATTTTATTTCAAAGTAAGGGCTTCGTACACGGAATTGATTGAAACGCTTATTTTTATTATTACCACATTGACCTCATTGCGAAACAAACGTAAAATTGACGATTAAATACTTTCTTGACAAAAAATACTAATACTTAGTTATACACAAAAAGTTCCATATTATTATAAACTACTTTAGGATAATGGAAATAGGATTATAATAGACGATATTATCTAAAAACCTCTAATCTATACATTGCAACCAATACAGTTAAGTGGATAGCACATTGGACAATTTTATAAGTTGCCAAGTTATTTATTTTCAAAATAATTAGGAAGTAATAATAGTAATAATAATAACTTCCACACAACACGATCGCTTGACCTGGTCCCAAACTAGGATACCCTGTGCTACGGTAACCAGGCAAGGACCTCACAAACATGGAAATACACCCAGACCGAGGCCACTTGTACAAATGCACGGTGGCCCCCGGTGGGAACGACGACGACTTATAAAATGACTGTATGTAATGTTGATTCAATTTTGATAAATAAATCGAAGATTCAAATGTACCTCCTCTAAGTATTTACTTCGTTTCAAATCTCCAAGTTACTTATCAAATACTTACTCGGTAGGTATAACCGTTGAACAATAAAGCATAAAATGAAACACTTAAAAATTGATGTAAAAAAAAACCTAAGAAATAGAGTAAATGGTCACCCAGTTGTTAGAAATCCGAATAAATGCACAAAAGTTTAACCTATGTTTTAACAATATTTCTAATAGACATTTTGTGACTGTTTTTCACACCATATAAAGTCTAGATACCTACCTACTTACCTAAGTATGTGAGTTTTGAGTACAAATGTGACACTAAGAACAGTATATAAAACTAGCTAATATATAAGGCACTTAAGATTTTTTTTATTTGGTTCGAAAATATTTAATTTTAATTTATTTTAATGCCGAACTTGAATGAACACTGCAATTAGTTTATCTTGAACCTTAATCTAGACAATTAAACCGTAATATGGCATAAACTCATTAAACAATTTAAAATATTTATTAAAGAGATCAAAATAGCTATAATGTAATAAGAAAAAGTACTTATGCAATTGTTGTTACACAAAGGCCTTCCAAACTATACCATACTAGTTGTTATACAATATTTCCTGGATTATTTATGTATAAATAATTTACGCCACTGATAGGCTCCCACGCGACGGATACCGCAAACGTGGCCGACCAAGGCGGAGATGGCGCAACGACCTCACGAACTTTCTGCCGGGGTGGCAGAGAATGGCCGCTGACAGGGACGAGTGGAGAGCAAAAGGGGAGGCCTTTGCCCAGCAGTGGGACATTAAATCGTCTAATAAAAAAATGCATAAAAAACTATTTATGCAGTGTTTTTTCACAGGTGCTAGCGCCACTAATGGAGAAAAAATAATATCTTCTTTTATGATAAGTTTTTGCAAAAAGTGAACGTTATAACTCTCAATTACTGTGATAATGAGTTTTAGAACCTACTTACGGTCCGTAACCTAGGAGTTTGATCGTTGGCGCTTTGACGAAACTTTGATTTGTGGATTTTTACATATTTAAATAGGTAAGTTTACAGTAAAAATTGCAATCAAAATGTTGTGTGACATAATTATTATAATTGAAAATAATTTAGATACCTATTTTTGTGTGTAAAATCAATAATCAATGCAGTAATTTTACTCAAGTTTTTCCTACAATTCCTCTTCCTCCTCGGAATTCCTTTTCCTCGATTTCCCTCGTAGCAGCGGTCCTGAAAACAGAAAAAAAAATCATCATTAACGTGTTAAACTAGATTATATACTTTTTGTTGCACTAATTCGTGCTGAGGACAATTTTAAAAACCTATTTAGAGGCTAAAAATTCCACCCATGCCGGGACTTGAACCTTGTTAAACTAGGTTTATAAAATCATCAATGGCGTTTGATACGAAGTTGAATCAACGCTAAGATTGAAAGATTCGTCATAAGCAGCCTATATACGTCACACTGTAGGGCACAGGCCTTCTCTCAGAGAGAGAGTATGGGCTTAATCATCACGCGTGCCTACCGCTGATTGGCGATTTCAAGCGCTGAGGCTTGTGAATAGCTCAGACACCCAGGATTCCTCACGATGTTTTCCTTCACCGTTAGCGAGTGGTATTGCTACTATACTATACTTGTGGTATTGTACATGCCCGCACTGGGAATCGAACCTGGGTCTCCCGCTTCATTATGCCCACTTTTATGTTGGTCCTAAATTAATAAATCTCAAGAAATACCCATCGTTATTTTCAATTTCTTGACTCTCATCATATTTCGAAAATACAATAATAAAAAAAAAACCAACAACCCGACTGCTGAGCGTTAACTACTAAGCGGTACGAACCTAGGTACTAACCTAAGTTACCTGTATTGTTGAATTTGGGTCTCGCCTGCTTAGTGGTTAATGCTAAGCCCTCTAACCCGGTGCTCTAATCGTCAACACATTTTTATCGCACTTATGTAAATAAAATAAATGAATAAACGAGTAAAACCCCCTAACTTAAGCGACTGCTCACACTAGCGTTATTCAGCGCCCAACAAACGTCCACGCAACGCCAGCGCAGCGGCGCCGTAACGTCAACGCTGAACATTTGACGCACATCTGGCTTCCAGCGCGTGAACCCGAAGGCTTGGATGGGCGCTGAAAGGACGCTGACGCTCGAATAACGCTAGTGTAGGGGGAGGGAGGAGGTTCTCTTAGAATGTATGTGAGGATAATTTTACATCCTGTATAGTCTTGGAAAAAATTATCTGGTACGAAGTATAAATCTAAGATGATAAATGTATGATGTACTTTTACCTTCACAAGCTTTCTCTCTACTCAGGAACCTACTTTACTTTTGCCATAAAAATGTAAAGATTTAAATGTGGTCTACTGTACAGACTATCTTTAGTTAAGAGGGTCGGTCACTCATGACGGAATTCCCATACAATCGTAGTTTAGTCATAATTTACAAACGACATGTCGTATGGCAATGAAATTTTGCTAATATGCTGAAAAAACAAAAAATATATAGTTTTTTTAAAAAAAAAAAACAAAAACAATATAAAAAATATATCGTGTTAAAAATTGCGAATGAATAAATAGAAAAGAAATGGCAGCTTTGTGACAAGTTTCCATGAGATGGCTTAAGAGGCTCTAATTTCTTTTTTAATCATATGTTCTGAATTCTGAGCACGATCGAACCTCAGTCTTTGTCCTGTAAACACATTGGTAAAGTGTCATTGGGATCCGGCATATCGTTTGTAAATTAAAACTAAACTACGTTTGTATGGGAATCGCTCCTTGTGGGGCCGGCTTAAGTAGAGTTGAGTAAAGTGAGTAGGCGGTTGTCAGTCAAACCGAAGAAAAAATGTCTAAAACTAGAACATATTCCAAAAAAGGAGATAAGCAGATAAAAGTTGTATCTACTATCCACGCTCTCTACGCCTAAAATGGTAGGTATAGTCGCTCGTAAAGCTCTCTCCAAAACTACGAAAACACGTCCATGTCCGGGGTCCATAAAAAGTTTAAAGGGCTCCGTGCAGCAATACGTGTGGCGCCAGAATAGCATCCATTTCTTTCCGTGGATGTCGTAGAAGGCGCCTAAAGAAATCAACCAGGAGACGGGCAGCAGCGTCTTCCTGAGATTCCAACCGCACACTGCGATCGCCAACCCGCCTGCCAAGCGTGGCGATTATGGCAAAACCCCTCATGGTTATGAAAACCACGAAGGAGGCCCATGTCCTGCAGTGGGCGTCAAGTGGCTGATGATGATGATGATGATGATGATGCAGCAACACTAGCGCCACCAATGGAAAAAAATAATATCTTTTTTAGGGGCCCGGAGACGATTAGTACGAGAAAGCTGCAATTTGGCATAGATATATTAATCGCGCCGACAAAACGGTAGAGCAAAACCTTAAAAAAAATTGTTGGTAATTTCACAAAATTAAAAGTTAGTATTTAAATATTTTAGTTTTACTTTCAACTTTGTTGGTATTTTAAATGTATTTATAGGCAGTCCCTGGTATCTGCCTACCCCTCTGGGATAGAGGCGTGAGTTTATGTTATGTTATGTTTGTTTATAACGTAAGTACAAATACTCGGCCGGAAGAGCGAATTCCTCCTAACACAGGTATAAACTTAAAAGGAGGATTCGACACTTACTATGGTTATCACTGTTATAATTAAATAATATTGAATTTTGGTTGAGAGATTGATCTGACACTTTTTGCAAAACTGTAAAAGAATATATAAGCATAATCAGCCTATATGCGTCCCACTGTAGGGCATAGGCCCTCTCTCAGGGAGAGAGTATGGGCTTAATCACCACGCGTGCCCACCGCAGATTGGCGATTTCAAGCGCCGAGGTACTTATGTGAATAGCTCAGACACTCAGGTTTCCTCACGATGTTTTCCTTCACAGTTAGCGTTTGGTATTGCTACTACTTTTCTTTCTGTTGTTGTGCATATTATGTTGCTTGTGTGCTTGTTTTGTTTCTGTGATGTATCTTGTTGTTATATAATAAATGTCTTTCTTCTTCTTCTTCTATAACTTCACAAATGTACGTAACTTAGAAAACCAAGTCATGGGCACATGCCCGCACTGGGGATCGAACCTGGGTGTCTCGCTTCCGAGTCCGATGTTCTACCCACTAGGCTACCAACGTTTAGTAAAAGTAAAAGAATACGTGATTTTTTTTTCATTGGTGGCGCTAGTGTTGCTGCATGGTGCCCCTTAAGACCCACTTGCATGAAGCTAGTCTCTATTCACGGATTAGCATAAAATATGCCCAAACCTGATGACACTTTTTCCCACACTACTCTTCGAACAATTTTGAGCTATCACGTAACTCAACAAGATCTACTTTTGAAGCGCAAAAGATAAGCTTCGTAACTATAATTGCTTGTAACAGCTAGCTTCCTGAATAAAATCTCCATCCATATTGCATTCTTAAGGAAGTAACGGAAATTGTCACGTTTACAGATCAATGCCCGATGAAAATGGATCTCGCATCAAACAATTGACTCAGTATGCTTATAGGAGAATTTAAAAAGAATATCTATTGAACAAAAGTCAATTGTTTACGCTCTTATAACGGTCAATATACAGTTTTATTTATCTTTGTGTATTGTCAAGGATCGTGATTCAGTTTAATTAGGCCTATCTAGCAACGGTTTGTAACAGATGTATATCTTGACGTTTCTCGTGGGTGAATTAAAATTTAATTCCGTTGGCCACCAGTGAGCACGATCACATGTTAAAAACTAAAAAGGTGGTTCTTGACAAGTAATTTTTATCCCACTAATCAATAATACTCTTTTGCTAGGCACAAAAATAAAAACCGTCACTCCCTTTCAGTGGACGTCAGGCCTAATGAAAGAAACATTGAGAAAACGTCGAAAAACCGCGAATAATTCATAGATCCCTATAAAAGGTCGAGCAGAACGGGGTGGCACGCAAAAACTAGATTTCTAGCTCTGTAGTTCGGTCGGCTAAGGATGTGTCGTTAGCTGACCGAACTTAGAGTAGAGTCAGAGCCTGGAGTCTACTACTTGACGATGCCCTGATTAATCCCCACTGGACAACTCTCCTCCGGGATTAATAACACAATAATAATAATAACATCCACACAATACAATCACCTGACCTTGTCCCAAACTAGGATACCCTGTGCTATGGTAACCAGGCAAGGAAGACACATGAAAATACACCCAGACTGAGGCCATTCGTACAAATGTACGGTGGCCCCTAGTGATAATCGAACCCACGACCTCTGTTTTGGAAGCTAAGCGCCTAAACGGCTAGACTAACGAGGCAGTCAAATTAAGTTTTATGTTATAACTAGCTGACCCGGCAAACGTTGTATTAATTATTAACTGATATTAATATTAATTAGCCTACGACCTATTCTCAGACCTACCAAATATACACAAAAAAATCATAATAATCTGTGAAGCTGTTTCAGAAGAATTGGAGAACAAACACTGTGACACGAGATTTTTATATAGATAAGAATTACTTTTACACAACACGATCACTTATACTGATCTCAAACAAGGATCCCCTGTGCTAAGGTAACCAGGCTAGGAGATCACAAACAAGAAAATACACCCAGATTGAGGACATTTGTACAAATGTAAATAACAGAACGTATATGGAACACTTGGTATGTGGACACATAAGGAGAAATGCAATTGCTAGCCTTTGCTCTTCAATAACAGCCTTTTAAAATGTCAATCGAACTCTTATTCAAATAACCGAAGTTTTGCCCTTCCTTAAGTCCACAGCGCCTTAGTTCGCTGACCGAACTATGGTCTAGAATCTAGATCCAGCGAGCGCTGCTATAAATAAGATTTGAATTATGTATAGGGGTAAAGAAACTCTCGGGCGTCCGACGGACACCCTACTGCTTAGGGATAGGAAAAACGTCAGCTATCAATGGCATCGAGCTTTGTTGCTTTGTTTGTACCTGAAGGTTGTGATATACCTATTAGACGAATGCGCTGAAGACCGGTTTCTTTGGACTAGTAATCGTACAACGTTTACACAATGGTTTCAGTGAATAGGTATATGAAAGCACCAGGGCTTCTTTTCATAGAACTCTCGTGGGTTGCTATGACAATTCGGTGTACACTGCATACTCAATTAACCCACAGATTAATAAGACGAAGACTTTACTGTGCTGACTACTTATTAATTTTAAGTAAATTATTTTATTAAATTGCTTATTTTTGAAAGAAATGTTTACATGATACATGAATAGTAGTTTTATCCAACTATAGTTTGTTCGTTACACTTTATTGCACAATAACAAACATTAACAAAAATCAAACTTAAATAACAGGCTTGTGGCAAAAGAAATTTCATGTGAAATTTCAAGACATGTGCAAAGGCAGACTTATTTCAAAAGAAATTTCTTCCAGCCAGCCTAGAAATTTTTTAAAGTTAAAAAAGAGAGCCGGGTAGGGCAGATAAAATGAAAACAAAACCGTTCAATACAAAATACTACTTACTAATATACATTCAACTTACACGAATGTTTACATAAATACTATAAGAATGAAAGAAGTGTATACCTAATTTTAACGTTTAAATTATACACTAAATAATAATAAACATATATATAAAGATGTAAGTATGGAACGGCTGATATTCTTTTTTGCAATATTGAAGCTTCATAGTGAAAGACCGAAGAGAACCACCATTTTCAGCTGTACACCCTGTTTAAAAAAATGTTTGCACGTAGATTTGTCCTTCAATATCATTATATATAAACGTTGAAATCTGCGTGGTTATTCTATTGTTCTCAGCGGTGGTAGCCTAGTGGGTAGAACATCGGACTCGGAGGCGAGAGACCCAGGTTCGATCCCCAGTGCGGGCGTGTACCTATGACTTGGTTTTCTAAGTTATGTACATTTGTGAATTTGTGAAACTTCACAATAGTAGCAATACCACTCGCTAACTGTGAAGGAAAACATCGTGAGGAAACCTGAGTGTCTGAGCTATTCCCATACCTCAGCGCTTGAAATCGCCAATTCGCGGTGGGCACGAGTGGTGATTAAGCCCATACTCTCTCCCTGAGAGAAGGCCTGTGCCCTACAGTGGAACGTATTAATAGGCTGCTTATGTTGTTCTATTGTTCTCGAAAAAATGAAACGATGACGACGAAGCTAAGACTACGCATATAATCTAAGACTGTAGATAGATAGACGACCTCGTGGCGCAGCGGTAGTGCATCTGCATACCATGCGAGAGGTCCCGGGTTCGAATCCCGGCTGGGGAAAAAAAATCCCAGGTCTTGGATGTTTACATGTTTGTGATGTCGTTGTTTCTGGTTCCCACGACACAGGGTATCCTAGTGTGGGGCCAGAAGCAATGTATGTGCCTGTATGTAAATGTTGATGTTGATAATATTGTCATACACGCTGAAATCTGGGTGGTTTAAAAAGCCGCGGTTTTGTAATTAGTAATTAAAAAATGCACCTTTTCAGAATATTACTTTTCAGTATAAGCATAAAAATAAAAATAAAAAAAAATCGCGAATATCAGTGCCGCCTCTCGGTTTATCAGAACAATGACCCGCAGACCCGCGGAGTGCACGCAACGCCCAGGGGCCTGTTTCATAGAACTACAATTCATGGTTTACTATGACAATTCGCTGTACATTGCGAAGTCGATTAACCCACCGATCAACAAGTAGGAAGACAGTTACGCGTTGTACATCAAATTGTAATAATAAACTATGAATTGTAGTTATATGCCTACTAGGTAATGGTTATAAAGATTCGAGTTTGAGTGAAGATCTTTTTGCCATATTTGGAAAGTGCCTTTAAAAAAAACGAACTAGTAGGTACATTCGATTGCTATTGTTAAGGCACGTTCATTTTGCTATAGCTTTTAAACCACCCAAAGTTCATGGTGTACAACGTGTTTTTGAAATATCAGAAAACCGTAAAATTGTTTCTTCAGTATCTACTTCTAATGAGTAGCTGTTTAACATTCTTTTTGTTGCACTAGCCCATGCTGAGGGCGATTTATTAAAAACCTATTTAGAGGCTGGCACGGTTAGCTATAGGTCGCGGGTTCAAGTCCCGGCATGGGTGGAATTTTTAGCCTCTAAATAAGTTTTTAAAGTTACCCTCAGCATGGGCTAGTGCAAAAAAAAGGATATATTCTCAATTTATTTTTTATACAATCTTGAAAGTACATTATGCAATCAATTTATAAAAAATATTAAAATTTAAATTATTGCAAGTGGTTTAGTTATTATTGATACTGAAGAAACGCTATGTAAGTAAATAGTAAATATATTTCAACTTGTTTTTAATTACACAAACGCAAGAAACAATCCAATAAACATTCCCCGTCATTAGGTACCACCCAGTTTTAGTCGCAACAAAGAACTAAACAAGGGCGCAGTATTCCTTGTAAATTACCAACAATATTCCACCGAAGTCCTGACCCCCGCAGCCGAACTAAAAGTACTGGACACCGGCTCACCAGAAGACTTTTAAACTGGTCCCAAACTAGCAAAAGTTTATGCAAAATGCAGCGGATGCTCGCGTGATGACACGGCACCATTAACTGCCGGTTAATAATAAACCGACGATTAGTTAAACGGGGTAATTTATAATCTTCATCAAAGAGTCGTTAGAATGCATGTCATTAGATGCCCGCTGGCATTAAAAGCGGCGTGTAATGAATTTATTAACATGCCATAACAGGGTTGGTCTGTGCATTTTACGCAGGAGCTCGGAAGCCTATGTAAGGCCCCGTGAACAAAACTGCGACGCGAAATGCTGCGATGCGATTTCGTGCGGCAAGACATCTCCCTTCCACGATTCGGGTGACCATTCCTGCGACGACCGTCAACCGTACCGAACGTATTTTGAAAACTAGGTTGTGACATGGATCGTAAAAAGAAGTGCTCACTTCTGTTATTGCTAAGAAGACTTAGGAAAAAGAAACAAAGAAGATTTTGGTCACATCCGTTTGTTACTATTATACGAGCTCGCGCGACGCATCGCAAAAACTTGCGAATTGATTCGCCGATGCGAATCAATTCGCAAGTTTTTGCGATGCGTCGCGCGAGCTCGTATATTTTTACTATGCGACGTCGCATCGCATTTTTGTGCACGGGCCCTTACATAAGCAACGTATATACGTCCCACTGTAGGGCACAGGTCTTCTCTCAGGGAGAAAGTATGGGCTTAATTAACACGCGTGCCCACCGCGGATTGGCGATTTCAAGATGTTTTCCTTCAGCGTAAGCGAGTGGTATTGCTACTATAACTTCACAAATGTACATAAGGTAGAAAATAAAGTCATCGGTGCATGCTCGCACTGGGAATCGAACCTGGGTCTCTCGCTTCCGAGTCCAATGTTCTACCCAGTAGGCTGCTACTGCTATTACTAGTACGGGCTCTTACTAAGGGTAATCTAATCTCTTTGACTTCATAAAAATAGAGGTTTGGATACGAGGTAAAAATTGCACGATACTTTAGCAATATTTTACTTATATTATTTTTCAATAGAATCAGTAGCCCCGTGCCAATTATTACAATCTTCATAAAGCCAACTATTAGCGTGAAGGGTTTGTTTACTCACACATCTACAATACTTTAAATCCATGGATTGCCACTAGTTTGCAAAGTCAGGAATAAAAAACACCGGACAAGTGCGAGCCGGACTCGCCCACCGAGGGTTCCGCACAAATTTGTAGTCTCGCAGTTTTTCCGAGCTTTCCACGAACTTCAAATACAAATGTATGGGTTTCTTTATTATTTCAAAGTTCTGGGTCAACGGAAAGTACCCCAAAATTTTTGTTTACCTTCTGAGTGTCCAAATATACGTTTTATGCGGCATAAACGGCCGGAGCTTTTTTTTGCGTTAACGTGGAAGTTTGATTTTTTTACAGCTTCAAGGGACTGTAGACTTGAGTATATGATTTAATTTTTTTATTTATTTATTGGGTTTTAGGAAAACCACCGACTAAAGATAACATGATGAAAGGTAGATTGTACATTTTAGTAACCGAGAGTCATTAAAAGGTTTCCACTTTTAGCGACATTGTAGTTCAGAACTCAATAACTCCACGCGTTCCCGAGATAAAGGGTTATATAAAGATAAAGAATTGAAAGAGGATGTAGTGACTAGAATTGAGAAAGGAATGTTGCGTTGGTTTGGACATGTGGAGAGGATGAAGGAAGAAAGATTGACAAAACAAATATATCGAGCGATTGTGGATGGAAGGGCCGGTAAGGGACGACCCAGACGGACATACTTCGACCAAATAGGGGATGTATTAGCAAAGGGCAAGATAAAAAGTACCCGAAACCGGCGTGCACACACGCCGGTTTCGGGTACTTCCGGGTGATAATAACTCGCGGAAATAATTTAACATACAAAAATCTCGTGTCACAGTGTTTCTTATGGAACTCCTGCGAAACGGCTTCACCGATTTTTATGAATTTTTTTGTGCATATTTGGTAGGTTCGAGAAAAGGTCATAGGCTAATCAATTATTATAATGTTACTAGCTGACTCGGAAAATGTGGTTTTGCGATATTAATTATGGTGATACAAGCGTAAGTTTATGTATGTATGTTATTTTCACGTGTTTGGAAAGTCTTTTGTATCCGCGTTTTGTTTACAATCTTATTTTGTTCGCGCTATCTCCCTCTGTTTCGGAGAAATTATTGCCGCTGTCTCGCTCGTTTCCGAAAAAGGAGTTGACCGTTAGGCTTGGTTAAAGATACGTCTCTTCAATCCCATAAGCTATGGCTGACCTAGAAAGTCATTTGGAGATATGCGCTAAGGCGCGAGACACACAGTTGGGACGTGGGGCGAGGGCGCGGTAAGATGTATAGAGCAGACCACAGGCCTTGCTCTGCGGTCCCATCTGTGTTTCGCGCCTAAGTTGGTTTGTCCATGGGTAAGCCCTATCCGGCGAATGAGTCTAAACACGTCTTGTTCCATGATATTTGCAGAGCTATCCATGGACAAATTGTGTGACCGACGACTCTGTCAATCAGACAAAATCACTGGTTAAGTAAGTAAATAGATAAAAATGTATCCAGGGATAAACAGACAAATATCTGATTGACAGGGTTATCATACAATTTGTCCATGGATAGCTCTGCAAAGGTCATGGTGTAGGACGTTCTTGGTCTTATTCACTGGATAGAGCTTACCTATTGATAAACAGATAGATAGTGCTGGCGCAAGCCTATAGGTACCCAAAATATCTTACCTAGCTTTGTATATCTCTAGACATATACAATACAAAGGCCTATTTTCGTGACATTTAGTATTCAGGTGGTTTCGAGGGCGACTAATTAAGAAATTAAGAAATCAAGAAATTAAGAAATAAGAAATAAGAAATTAAGAAATTAAGAAATCAAGAAATCAAGAAATCAAGAAATCAAGAAATCAAGAAATCAAGAAATCAAGAAATTAAGAAATTAAGAAATTAAGAAATTAAGAAATTAAGAAATTAAGAAATTAAGAAATTAAGAAATTAAGAAATTAAGAAATTAAGAAATTAACAAATTAAGAAATTAAGAAATTAAGAAATTAAGAAATTAAGAAATTAAGAAATTAAGTAATTAAGAAATTAAGAAATTAAGAAATTAAGAATATAAGAAATTAAGAAATTAAGAAATTAAGAAATTAAGAAATTAAGAAATTAAGAAATTAAGAAATTAAGAAATTAAGAAATTAAGAAATTAAGAAATTAAGAAATTAAGAAATTAAGAAATTAAGAAATTCAGAAATTAAGAAATTAAGAAATTAAGAAATTAAGAAATTAAGAAATTAAGAAATTAGGAAATTAAGAAATTAAGAAATTAAGAAATTAAGATATTAAGATATTTATTGTGTTACGAACGTCTGTACAACAAAAAAAAAAAAAAGTTGTATACATTGAGCTTAGTGGGTAGGCGTGTAATTGTATTATTATGTTTTCACATCGAACTAATCGTCGTTTTAACCATGTTTTCCGGTGTCCCGAAACCAGAAGACCTCGGTTAGAGTCCAGATGTCTCCAGTTCGATTACTTTTTTCCCTTTTTTTCATCTTATCCAAAAACCACGATTAACAAAAAAAAATACCGAACGAAGCTCGGTCATCCGGGTACTAATAGAATTACAGCCTATATACGTCCCACTGCAGGGCACAGCCCTTCTCACAGAGAGAAGATGGGCTTTATCACCACGCGTGCCCACCGCGGATTGGCAATTTCAAGCGCCGAGGTATGTAAACACCTCAGCCACTCAGGTTTCCCCACGATGTTTTCCTTCACGGTTGGCGAGTGGTATTGCTACCACCATAGTAAAAGTTGTTTATATTTTACGAGTAGATCTCCGATTTTGTTAAACGTCTAATTTTGAATAACTTTTATTTTATCGTATATTAAACCTTGTACACGCCTGGTGAAAGTCATTAATTTGTTTTTCGACACAGTGGGCTCGGTTGTCATTATTATTGATTCAATTTAAATATGGATTAGTAGATTTTACTTTCATTCAATAAAGACAAACCCAAGCTGCTTCTTTTCTTCCTTTTTACTGAATTAGTAATGTTAAAAGCATAACACTAGCAGACAAGTTTTCGGTTTTACCTCTGAAAATGTGCTTTCATCATCATCATCATCAGCCATTTGACGCCCACTGCAGGACACAGGCCTCCTTCGTGGTTTTCATAACCATGAAGGGTTTTGCCATAATCGCCACGCTTGGCAGGCGGGTTGGCGATCGCAGTGTGCGGTTGAAATCTCAGGAAGACGCTGCTGCCCGTCTCCTGTTTGCTTGGCATGCGCGTTTTGACTCTCTCTCGACGTCGAATGAGAGACTTAGAAGTACTTGCCATTTCGAAAGTGTGAGAGGGGTAGCCGAGACTCGAGATAGCCAATAGAGTGCGGTCTTGTCTACCAAAAACTAGTTGTTGCCATATTAAATAAAAGTGTTGTGTTTTTGTCTGGCAACCCTGCGAAAATTGTTACCGGTTTTTACCGACAGCAGAACTTAACTTGAAAGTTACGAATTGCCTTTTGTTCCTACGTAAATAACTAATCAAAACCATTCATTTTTATTCGATTTTTTTTCCTGTCATTTTCTGTGGTTTTCTTGTTTTCTTTTTGCTTTGACTGGGTTTTTTTTAAAAGATAAATATTTCTATGCACTGAGTACGAAAAAAAGTTAAGAAACAAACATCAAAAAGAAAGTATAACACAGCAATAACACAAAAACATTAACAAAATATGTGTTTTCTGTTGAATTCTATGGTCTCGAAGCCTTGTCTTCACCTCCATGGGTACCAGACATGTCTCGGTCGCATATGTCAAAATTACTGTCTAACACGGCCGAAATCATCTCGGCAATGCTGCCATGTTACCGGTTGTAGACAAGTCTCGGTCGTCCCCATCTCTTTCGCGGTCGCCATGCTAACGTCGAGACATCTCGAGCTCGACAGATAAATTGACATTTTTGCATAGAGAAGGGCATTTCTCGAGCGTGGCATGATAAGCGTATCTACTGGTGTAATTGATTTCCTTAGTCGTCCACGGAAGGAAATGGAGTGACGCTATTCTTAATCCGGCGCCACACGAAAATGTGCTTTACATAATTTTAAATGTCTGGCTAAATTCATTCAATTTGGAATACTTACACTGTAGTAACGACACGAAAACAAAAAAATGCACTCAGCAAAATAAAAAAGCCATTTGAAAAAACACATTTGTCAGCTTTTTTAAGTTATTAAAACCTAAAATAATCTAACAAAGCTGACAAATCTCTTTCGCAATAAATTCTCTGACACAGAGTTCAGACGTTTTTTACCGAAATAAAAATAAATAGGACCCACTACCTATTTCCTAAATTAAGCTGCCAAAGCTAGACAAATCTCTTACGCAATAAAATAGCCTAATCAAAGTATAACCCCCTTACTCTTGAGATCCAATGTAATTGCAAACAAGAACCCACATTAGTCCACTGATGAACTTAGGTATCCCCCGACCAATGCACGACGCTTCTTTCTGTTCTCAGCCAACCTTATCCAACCGCCATCCACCGGCAATCTGCTACAGATCGTCAGTCCAGCGAGCTTTGATGTTCTAAAATGTAGCAAAAATGTGGCTTATGCCTTCGATGCGTTCTAAGATAGCATTAGCATTATTTAAAAAAAACGATTCCTCTAAGAAACTCATCTAAATGGTCTTTCCCTTTAACTAAGACTTCAAATAAGTTAGTAAAAGTTCAATTGAATTGCATTGGCGGCGTGTTTCGGAGGAATCCTGTCTCTAAAACTTGATTGAAATAATGAAAACCCTGAAAAGTTTTTATTTAGTATCGATTAAATCACTTCCAAAAAGAAAAATCTGTATTTGTTTAATATTTATTCAATCTTGAGACTAGACGCGCTGAAGTAGTATGAAAAGTAAACAAAAATAATATTAAGATTAAGTAAATACTCTCTCTCTCTCTCTGAGAGAATGTCAGTGCCCTACAGTGGGACGTATATAGGCTAATTAATATTTTATTATAAATAAAATTCGAAATTTCGCTGATGCCTGCACTTGCCCATTAGCTCAGTTGGGAGAGCGCTGGCACGGTTAGCTAGAGGTCGCAGGTTCGGGTCCCGGCATGGGTGGAATTTTTTGCCTCAAAGTAGGTTTTTAAAAACATATTTTGTCTATAAATATCTTGCTTAAATTTCATAAACTAATATACTAGATGAATTTCCAAAAAAATATCTCGAGCGTAAGAAAATTAAATTACGGATGCGTTATGACTTATGAGTTATGACCTATGGCACTTAATTGAAGTGCAATTTGGAAAACAATAAAGTTGAGAGTAAGGGGCGGTTACTGTCATAGAGTTATAATTTAATTGCAGAGGTGCGGTGGCGATTGCGTGCCGAAACTAGGCGGGTATTCGGCTTGACGACAGAACAACGTGCGACAGAGGGAGGTATTAAAGATTCTGCACATTTATACACATTTTATAAATGACAAAAACTCAATCTGCAGATTTGCTAAAGGTCATTCGAATGGTTGCGTTATGGCAGGGTCGCCTATCTCCCGCTAAAATGGTTGAGACTGGTGATGGCTCACCCATGCGTTATGCTCGTGAACGGGTGCTGTTCGTGTGTCTTGCTGCAGCATTAATGTTTATCCTACTTTTGTAAGAAGATTAAGTAATGTTTTCGCTTTTAAAGTTATTGATGGCAATCACGGAATCTTATCATATAGGCTCTGATGTATTAAGTTTAAGATGATTTGAGACAAGATGGTCAGAGTGGAGTGTTTTTTCTCGCTGCCTTTTTCTCCAATACAATACGGCCCGAAGGCAGCGGCTAACAGAATGTAAATTCTTAAGTTGAAATAAATTATTAATTTTTTTTGCAAGCGTTTTGTTTAAACGAACAGCATCAAAATCTTAATCACAATCGCACACCCACACACACACACACACACACACACACACACACACACACACACACACTCCCACACACACACACATACACACTTACTCTTATACTCTCCGGTGTGTCAGAATCGAGTCTATTAGTAATCAATTGTCTTGTTATGGATATAGATTAGATCTATTTGAAATAAATACTTTATTATCATTATAGTCTTTGGAGCTGCTGCTCAAATTCAAATTCGCGAGCAGAATATTCAAATTTGATTAGCAGAATAATTCAAATTCATCACCAGAAAATTCCAAATTGATTTGTAGAACATTTTAAGCTTTGTTTAAATTTTTGTATGAGGTTATTTAAAATAAATACATTTTCTCTTAGAAATAAAAGAAATAGAAAGCATTTATTGACATAAAGGGTCGAAGCTCAGCATTATGCAACCAAGTCAACGCATTGATCTTGGCAGCGCTGATTTTCAGCCACTAACCAAAAAAAAAAAAACTAAAAACTAAACTTACATGTAAGAGAAAGGTAACAAACTCAGAAAAAAAAACGGTTATAATTTTCGCAAATTTTCCAAAATGTGTCCGTGGGATTAAAAACAGACTTAAATAGTCAACCGACGGCGTAAATTTTGCTCGAAACTATCGTTGAACTTTTGCAGTAACCTATTTTCCTGTTTTCGGGCTAACACGCCTCTGTTACAGTCAGACTGAAAAATAATAATCAGACAGGAGTGGCGCTAGTTGTAGAACCTAAACCGTATGTAAGTGTGGCATTATGACCCCGAGAAATAGGGTCTAATTTGATTTGTTATGTACATTTGTGAAGTTATAGCAGCAATACCGAAAACATCGTGAGGAAACCCGAGCTATTCACATACCTCAGCGCTTGAAATCGCCAATCCGCGGTGGGCACGCGTGGTGATTAAGCCCATACTATCTCCCTGAGAGAAGGCCTGTGCCCTACAGTGGGACGTATATAGGCTGTTTATGCTTGTGCTGATTTTACTTGTATAGTATGTACTTGAAACCTTATAAATTGTGTTTGTAAAATATGGTTTTGGAAATTAAAAAGAAAACATTTACATTTAACGTGGTTTAGTTATGGAATGCTATAGACTTTACTTATTTATTAGAATGTTAGTTTAGATTTAGATAAGAGGCCGACAGCGCAAAAGTGGCCTAACCCACAGTTTTTTTATATTCGTGCTTATCTACTGCAATTTAATTAAAACATAATAAATGTTGATGCAAAACCGGCCTATCCCTAGTTTCACCCATGGATAACAGATGGCGTTGTATTTTGCGCGTATTGTTTTTGCCTACGAAGCACACTATGTATTAAATTTAAATTCATGAAAATGTATAGCTCATCTGCATACTAACTATGTTAAGCTTAGGCCACTTTTGCGCTGACGGCCTCATAAAATAAATAAAAATAAAATACATGAGTGTGACATAGTATATGACGTGTCATAGTCGACAGTACATGAATCTTTACATTTTAGTAGCAAAATCAGCCGTAATGTAACTGAATAGAATGTATAGATGTATAAAGGTTGCGCTGTCGACTGTAGCACAGCCTCAACCAACATAACTTAAAATTTACAAAATAAAGCGTATATAAGTTCGACATATATTCGTGACCGTCGAAAGGGCGTCGTCGAAAGGGCGTAATAACAGTAGGTTAAAGTTAATTTTCAAAGCAGTGACGCGATTGAAAATATCTACAAGGGTACCATCCAGTTTCATAACAGCTCAGCTTGCTACTAAGCTATGGGTACACATAAATACCGGATCTCAGGAGTATTTTTATCGGGCATATGAAATTGGAAAGTCTTAGCACTGCAAATAATAGTTGGTCCGACTATAATCCGAGCAGACCACTTATTTCAAACCAAAACAATTAACAAACGAGAAAATTAAACTGTGAATTTCGCTAATTTGTCTGTAGGATTTTTTTCTGTGCAGAACTAAGTTTTGAGTTTGCTCTAGTTTGAAGCATTCACGCATGATCGTACCGGTGCCATCGATCCCATCAAAGCCGAATTGTAAAAAAACCGGCCAAGTGCTAATGTTATGTACCAACATAATGGTCTTTAACAAGAAATATTGTCACGGGTTTCCGTCCAAATTTGTGTCTATGGTCGTTGAAGGCTTACTGGTTTCACCTACACAATATGTGGTACGTTTCATCATCAGCCTTTATTCGTCCACCACTGGACAAGTGAACATCCCGAAGGCTATTTATTTCTGTCCTCGGCAATCCTCATCCAGCCGGTGCCAGCAATCTACCTCAGATCATCGGTCCAGCGAGCTAGTAGGCGTCCTACGCTGCGTTTGACATGCATTTTTCTATTTAGCCTATACACATCCCACTGCGGGGCATAGGCCTTCTCTCAGAGAGAGTACCACGCGTGCCCACCGCGGAGTGGTAATTTCAGGGGCTCAAGTATGTGGACAGGAGACCTCTGACACTAAGGTTTCTTCACGATGTTTTCCTTCACCGTTAGCGAGTGGTATTACAATGTGACAAATGTACGTAACTGAGAAAACTAAGCCGACTAGCTGACCCGGCAAACGTTGTTTCGTTATATTAAGTAAGTACCTATTCTCAGACCTACCAAAAAGTCACAAAAATCTGTGAAGCCGTTTCGGAGGGGTTCGATAACAAACACTGTGACACGAGATTTTCATATATTAGATATAATGGCATTTTTTATTTGTTAATACTTTTGTTTCATGGAACACAAATGCCAACGTGGTCGTGAAAGGGTTAATTTCCGATGATGTCTCAATGTGTACACTCCCAACGCATAGCAATTCGCTTGGTAGTAAGTTTAAGCCGCGTTGTCAGCCACACATCGCGATGGCATATCACGACCAGCGCCTGCGCATTGCCAAAGCAAAGCTTTGCTCATCTGCCTGCCAGCTGACTGCCTCGTTGGTCTAACGGTATCACGTCTGATTATCATGCCGGAGGTCGTGGATTCGATTTCCACTGGGGGCCGATGTACATTTGTACACATGGCCCCAGTCTGGGTATATTTCCATGTTTTTGATGTCCTTGCCTGGTAACCATAGCACAGGGTATCCTAGTTTGGGACCAGGTCAAGTGATTGCGTTGTGTGGAAGTTATTATTAATATTATTGTAGTTTCGGGGCTAGGACTGTAATTTGAAGGGTCCACATCCACTGATGTGGCGTTCCCGGGAATTTTGAGGATATTTATCAATGCTCCCCCAAATCCCAGTGGCGTATTTAATTAATTTGACTTATTGTGTAAAATGTTCGAGGTTACCATTTTATTCTAGCTCAAAGTAGTTGTTAAAGTTTTGTGAATAACACTTTTTCTATTCTGTTCAAAATTGAATAACACTTTAATAAACATACGATCATTGGAAAAAAATATCGTCACAATGCAGAGTTCTTGGGTTTCGGAAAGGGCAGCAACGAGTACGAATTGAAATAAATGAGAAAAAAGCAACCTTAGTTTTTTCTTATAACTTTGCGCCCTTCTTTATAACGCAAAAAAATGATTTTCTATCGTGACAAACCATCACTCGTAATTTTTATGAGCACTGCCGACTTGTCAAGTTTTCGCTGGTAAATTGCAAATGTTTCTTATGTTAGTATCTTTTATGCAGGACGTGCACCGATGTGGCACAAAGTGTGCGAAACTGAACTCCTCGGTAAGATATTTACCGTCAACATTTAACAGAAGGTCAACTTAAGCAAAATAAATGGCACAGGATGCGTGACACAATGGGGCGATTAATTTATCCACCTTGTTTGTGGGACGTTTAACGTTGTTGCTGTTTAATTATGTCTCTTTGATACATAAGGGTCAATCCTACATTAGGAGAAACGATAAGGACATTTTTTTATGTAACCTTTATACATTCTACTGCAGGGCACAGCCCTTCTCTCAGAGAGAGAGAATATGGGCTCAGTTACCACGAGTGTATTATTATTATTATTATTGTTATACAAAAATTTTTATTGCACATATAAAACTAAAACTACAAAGGCGAACTTAATGCAAAAAGCTTCGTGTACATCTCAGTTTGGCCATTTCAAGCGCTGAGGTATGTTAACACCTCAGACGCTCGGGTTTCCTCACGACGTCCTTTAAAACTTTGTACGTGCCCCACGAACAAAATGCCAACAAAAGTTTCAGTTTCGTTTTAATTGTAGTCAACTGGTTTTTTAATTAAAGTAATTCTAGCGGTATCACGTCTGATTACCATGCCGGAATTCGTGGGTTCCATCCCCATTGGGGGCCGCCATACATTTGTACTCCGTGTAATTCCGTGTGGCGCCGGATTAAGAAAAGCGTCACTCCATTTCCTTCCGTGGATGTCGTAGAAGGCGACTAAGGAAATAAAGTACCAGGAGACGGGCAGCAGCGTCTTCCTGAGATTCCAACCGCATACCGCGATCGCCAACCCGCCTACCAAGCGTGGCGATTATGGCAAAACCCCTTCATGTTTAGAAAACCATGAGGGAGGCCTATGTTCTGCAGTGGACGTCAAATGGCTGATGATGATGATGATGATACATTTGCACATATGACCTCATCATCATCATCATCATCAGCCATTTGACGCCCAATACAGAACATAGGCCACATGGCCTCAGTTTGGGTGTATTTCCCTGTTTGTGCAGTCCTTGCGTGGTTACCATAGCACAGGGTATCTAGTTTGGGACCAGGACAAGTGATTGTGTTGTGTGGAAGTAATATAGTTAAAATAGTCGAGTACTTACGTATTTCGTAACTAAAACCATATTTGCGTCTTTCGTAAACGTAATGACGGATCGAAATTAAACATAGTACCAATCGCAATTACGTTTACATTACGTTTCTATCATCATCGAAACAATTAGATTTAGATTCGAGAGAATTAGTTTCGATTTTACTTAGAGAACGTAATTGAAACCTTGTTCCTAGTGGAATTGAAACGTTTAACTTCATCATCAGCCATTCGACGTCCACTGCAAGACATAGGCCTCCCTCGTGGTTTTCATAACCATGAGGGGTTTTGCCATAATCGCCACGCTTGGTAGGCGGGTTGGCGATCGCAGTATGCGGTTGGAATCTCAGGAAGACGCTGCTGCCCGTCTCCTGGTAATTGATTTCCGTTTAATTGATGGCGTTTAACCTAATTCAATGTAATAAATAACTTAAAACTGCAGCAGCGGCTAAGTTTCAGCAGCATTCGGGAAACTTAGAAAAGTCTTTTCGTCCAATATACCTCAATCGCTCAAGACAAAATTATACAACCAGTGTGTGTTACTAGTGATGACTTATGGCACTGAAACGTGGTCTCTCACTATGGGCGCCATAAGAAAGCTCAAGGTCACGCAACGTTCTATGGAAAGGGCTATGCTCGGAATTTCCCTACGAGATCTAATCAGAACGCATATCGTCGATATAGCCCAGCGGATTAGTGAGTTGAAGTGGCAGTGGGCGGGGCACTTAGCACGCAGAACTGATGGCCGATGGAGCCAAATAGTTCTCGAATGGAGACCACATATCGGCAAGCGCAGCGTAGGACGACCAGCCACAAAATGGACATGACCTCATCCAAGTGGCAGGAAGACGCTGGATGCAAGCCGCTTCCAACCGGTCTTTTTGGAAATCCATGGAGGAGGTCTATGTCCAACAGTGGACTTCTTGTGGCTAAATGATGATGATGATGATGAATAACTTAAAACACTCTTCGGACAAAAATTCAAGTAAGTAATAGCATCAAGTTAATAATGTGTAGTTATTACGAATGTTATACCGTCTTTAGTGAATGAATGAGTGCAGGCAAGAGGCGCGTAGGCCGGAGACAGAAATCCTGGTTAAGAAACCTACGGGAGTGGACTAAAATCACATGTGCTGCCGAGCTCTTCGGCCTTGCGAGAAGTTGAAATAAATATGCGGAGTTGACTGTCGGAGAGGCCCATAAGAAGAAGTGAATCAATTTGAAAGTGCGTATCTACTTAGGTAATGTGAGATATACAGACTACGCAACGTTTCTCAGTAAACAAGAATCTTCCAATGCAGGTAGGTACATTCTACAGCTTAACCGTCTGCACCAACCGTCGCATTTTAGCTGCAAAGTGGCCCGTAACGTAGCTGCCCCGAATATGAAGTTTGGTGTGCCGTTGACTGTACCTACATTGATCGCGTGACATTTCGACTCTTCATAGACAGTCTGTACCTATTTGATAACTTGTTGTACTTTGCCTCAAGTAGCAAAGCATGTCGGAATGAAGTTTGCGAAACTGACAATTTACTTAGATATAATATATAAACGAGTATGAGAACTGATAGGTCAACAACTAAGCATCTTTGGCATGCATTCGAAACATCACATTATATAGCTTTTAAGGTGAAACAATAATAACTTCCACACAATTCAATCACTTGACCTGGTCCCAAACTGCTATGATAACCAGGCAAGGACGTCACAAACATGAAAGTACACCCAGACTGAGACCAAACTTACGGCGGCCCAGTTTTCCAGTGGGAATCGAACCCACGACCTCTGTTCTGCTAGCTAAGCGCCTTAACGGCTAGACCAACAAGGCGGTCAAACGAAACGATAGGAGAACATACAATATACATGCATAAACTAGCGCTTGCGTCCCGTATGGGTAGGCAGAGACCAGGGTTCGCTTCATCAATGTTCATTAGTAAATGAAAGTAAGTATTCAAGGTTTCAATTTCAATTTAGCAGTTTTTTCTATGTAAATAAGAATAATTGAGATGATTTGATACTGTAGGACAAAAACAAGTGGTATGGCTCACTAACTCGTTTCCGGGGTAAGCAAAAAATCAACGTAGGTTAGCTGGAACAAAATACTACCTAATACTAAGCTCGCCTTAGTACAAAATTAGTTTTTTAGTGCAATAAAGAATCTTTCAATCAATCAATCAATCAAATCAGCTATTATTTTTGTCATTTGTGAAGAATTACGGAAAAATACTGTTTTATTCTCAGAAATCAGCTACAAAATAAAGAAAAATACTGTAGAAATTTTAAATTTACTATTTTTGCGTACGACGCAGTATAGCTTGACTTTTATAATACAGAGCGACCAAATTATTTATCGAGAAGTCTGCGACAAAAATGTCAAATGTAAAGTCGAAATACAGAGTTGAATCACTACTTCACATTAATTTTGTCTATAGGATAGATATATCAACAAAATAAAAATACTCACCAAAATTTCTAAAGATACAAGGTCGGCACCCTCTTCTGCGCGCCCAGCGACAATTTCGTCCCCAATTTCCTGTAGCTCTCGTTCTTACTCCTAGATTTTGGTTTCTCCGTCTCTATCGGACACCCCTTCAGCTCCCACACCAGGTTTGTTAGGCTCTTCGGTCTACTGAGCTTTCTGGAACGTTTTTCTGGAAGCTTCGGTCCAGCACCCGAGTCTCCAGACGTCCTACCTCCGGAATGACTTGAGTCTAACGTTCCATCCAGTTCCATGGCTTGCTGGATATTAGAAAGGCTTTTGTATCTAATGTTGAAGATGGGAGAATCGCCTTTCAACGGTCTAAGCGGACTAGGTATTGGACTAGGGGTTTCTTTCGTTGGCGAATGGCTCTTTTGACGGAACAGCATACGAGGCTTAGGGTTCTTGACGTATAACTTCGGTAGGTTCGTCGGGGGAGCTATGGAGCATTTCTCTTTGTGAACCGTCACTTGGGGCAGTTCTTTTGCTGTGACAGCCGTTTTTCTAGTTCTTTTCTCGGCTTTCATCAAGGGTTTCTTAGTAGGAATGGTTTCTATAGGCGGTGGCTCGGGTCGCACTTCAGAAATTAACGGCATATGAATTGGCGTGGCGGCAGGAGACGTCGGGGCAGACTCGTGTCTGGGCGCTGGTTCGTTGGAATACGACGCTTTTATGTTCTTGGGTAAGGGCGCGAATCCTCTGACATAGTCGTAGATCTGATCGATTTCGTCGTACTCGTCCGGGATGCTGTGCTCGTCTCTATGGCTGCTGTAAATATGGTTGTGTCTTGAGATGTGTTTGCTATGATTAGCGGTGTCAGACGAAGCGCTGCGGCGCAGGAAATATCCAGTTTTGACTAAAGGTGGGGCGTGGATTGGGGCACTCAGCAGGCGCTTAGGATCGCCTAGTTTTCCGTCTAGGATGTGTATTCTATCAACGACGTCTGGGAGTAGACGGTTGCACTTTTCTACTAGCCTAGAGAACTCCATGAAGTTTTTGATCTGATCCTCATTTTTACACTTCTGCATCTTTAGCGGAGCCTGTAGAGGTAATGATATAAGTGCGTTCCCTTCCTTCTGTAATGGCAAAGCGAATATATGTTCCTCTTCATAAATTGATAAGAGTCTCAGTTCTGGTACGAAATGGTTGGCGCTCTTCAAGCCTCTAGGTGGAGTTCCGTGTACCAATCTTACAGTTATAGGCAACCTTTTTGTTAGCAGCGTTTTGGCAGTATGCACGCCACTTATATTCTCTTCCTTTGCCACAGCAGAAAACTTTCCTCTCTGGTCTAGACCGAGCAGGATTACATCGCCTTTAGAGTCAGTACACTTCAAGTATTTACTTTTTCCTAGAATAGCTTCTCCTCTTGGCATTATAACTTCACCAGCAGGTAGATTCCTCGCACCATCAGCAGTAATGTTTCCTTCCAGGTCTGTTTTAGCACAGATCACTCTAACCGGTTCTCTAACCAAGCATCCGTCCTCCAATCTCCTCCTAGCTAACTCCCCGACATGTTCAATACACCGAACAGCTCTCCCTTCCTCACTGAGCAGCTCAAAGTAGCCCTTATAGCTCTCGGGGATAGAAATCCTCGGGCCGACACTGACCATGCGTCTTCCATCTTTGATTTTGATGGCTTGTGCTACGATTTTCTTGCGTTTACCAGCAGATATGACCATGGTGGTGCTTTGGAGGCTAGGGCTCGGTAGGGTCGGGACTCCGAGGCCTCCATATTGGCCCTTGATGATCTTGGCCACGTTGGGAAGCCGGGCTTTGGCCACGAACTCCCGAAGGTAGTTCCCCTCATCAGTCCAGCGGGACGCTGCTACGATCACTTGGCCGTCTGTCGCTGCCATGACTGCGTTCACATCTGTAACAAAAATACGAGACATTTTAGAGTCAAAGTAAAAGCAGATCTTAGAAAAAGTAGTCGCGGTGGATTCAGCCGCCACATTTCTTCTCGGGAGGAGAAGAAATATGAGCTTTATCATGTGAATCTACCGCGACTATTTTTTACACTAGATAGGTGAAGAAACCCCTCCACAAGATTTTGAACTTTATATTTGGATGGTATAGACTTTTCTAGCATAGATAGATAGATAGAGAACTTTATTGTACATAAAAATGGAAATTTAACAGATATTTCATAACCTAAGAGTAAAGATGGCGGCCTCATCACTAAAAGTGATCTCTTCCAGAAAACCTTTGGATGGACTGGAGTAATACATTGGAGAAGGAAGTAGCATATCTAATTATCTTAACTTAATATGCTATAACAACTAATCAGCAGATATCTTCACGAATTTTTAGCGCAAAGAGTCACCGTAGAGTCAGATAGATTTGCACCAAGCGTATTGATTGGGATTCTTACGATCAATCGAAAACTACTATGAAGTTCGCTGGACCGATGATCTGAGGCAGATTGCTGGCAGAGGCTGGATGAGGATGGCCGAGGACAGAAGGAAGTGTCGTGCCTTGGAGGCCTATGTTCAGCAATGGACGAGTGCGGGCTGATTGATTGATTGATTGATGGATTAAAAGCCTAAAAATTATTTTTTCCTCAAACGGAACTGTCTCCTCCATGACCTTTGCCTCGCTCGCGTCGGATCCAGAGTCAACGTTTCAAAGTTAAGGTCGTTGCTTGGGAACAATGGCGGCTGATGTAACGCCGAATAACACTACGTTACGCGCCGGTAAGTGCTTGGGGCAGGGGCACACCGAGGGCGAGCGGCTTAAAACTTAATGAGCAGCCTGTGCAGGGTATCGCAAAATCCCCATCAAGGTGCACAGAGTGCGCCAGGCCAAGTTCTCGGCCGGCACTGTGCAGATATTTACACGAACCCATTCGAGCATTTTTCGACCCCCTCTATCTTCGAACTCAGTTATGTCACAGGACTGAAAATTTGCGGAGGACTATTAAGGTTACCGAAAAGAAACTATGTTCGTGTTTTTTTTTATTATTATTTATTTTTTTTTATTTATTAAAATAAATTCAAGATCCTCTAACAACTTGCCAAGTTTGGTCTGTAAATTTAAAAGTCATGCAATATTTTTCTGTTTATGAATTTACTGTTAATTCCATGAAGGCAAGGAACTTGGCAAGTTCCTATATATCATGTATTTTTTTTTTGAGACGGGAAGTTGGCCAGTTCTTTGTAATGTATGTTTTCAAATCGTGAAAAAAATATCCGCTGTTCCAAACAATTTAATGCCGCAGGTGCTAACTTTGGTATAGAGTAGGTTATATTTTTGTCGTTACGCCTTGTATATAATCCACAGCAGGGCACAGACCTCTCAGATAGGAGTATACCCAATTTTAGTAGCAGAACTACTAGCTAACTGTGAAGGAAAACATTGTGTTTGTGTGTGTGTGTGTGTGTGTGTGTGTTTGTGTGAGAAAGAAAAAGAGTAACTGAAAAAAAAAGTGTTTTGCTGGAGGTTGAGTCAAATATTAAACATAATTAATATTAAACAGTCGATTAATATTAATTAGAGGACGATTGTGACTAGTGTTCAACACATTCATGACTAATATTTTAAGTTGAAAACTCTGTTAATTAAGTTAAAACGTGTTTTGAAAAGAATAAATGTGGAGTTTCATTGTTAGTTTCTTCTCCACATAATCCATTAATTGTGAAACTAACAACTTTGACGTTCATTAAGTAAACATTCTGTTTTTATAATGAATAAAAATATTTGAATTAAAAAAAAAAATGGTTGCATCATATATATATATACAAGATAGTTAGTGTGTCTGAGATACAACTATATTCTATACGAGTATATTTATCTACTCTTCCCTCGATCCCGGTGCATCTAGACCCTTACCGGCGGCGCATGCGGCGGCCACAAACAGTTTTTAGCACGAAATTACTACACGTCCATTATGTAACGGTGGTTTTTATCTCCAATTTGAGCGTTCAGTAGCTGTGGCCACAAACTAAGCCAACAGAAGCCGTAATCCACCGATAACGCGTACAAAAAACGGCTAATCTTAGCCTCATCATCATCATTCAGCCACAAGAAGTCCACTGCTGGACATAGGCCTCCTCATCATTTCTGATTCGATCTCGTAGAGAAATTCCGAGCATAGCCCTTTCCATAATCTCAGCCCGCATAGTACTAATACTTCTAGGCAACGCTAGTTAGCTCTGCCTAGCTCCTTAATGGATCCACATGAGGTTCACTAGCGACACCAACTTTTTTAAAGATAATTTTTGCAAAAAGTGTCAGCTGAATCTCTCAATCATGTTTATTGTGATTTTTAGGACTCACGACCGACAACCTAGGATCAAGGACCTGGGACTAGATAATAATATTTATGCCAAAAACTACTATCAAATTTACCTAGAACACACCTTAAAATGGGACTTCTGTGTCTTCCTTTAATGTAGTACCACAGTTGGCTATTGGAGAAATGGCCGGTTTCGGGGCCATTGTGTCTTGTGTAGGTTTTGTTATTGTACCTCTAGATACTGTTGTGTGTAATTATGTTTGTATAGGCCCTGATGAGCGCTTATGGTCGTGTAACTTATTAATGATTTCGCACTCAGGAAAACCGTAATATTTTATTGTTACTGCCACGGCAGCTTTTCAGGTTTAACATTTAAGCTACCGCCAAACTCAAGTGGAGTTGGGTTGGCCATTTCAGACGTTCGGGTCTGGAAAGGTGGGCAAGTACGTCATTGATTGGGTGCCAAAATATTTAGCTGAGTGGCAGGAATTAAAGAAAAAAAAAATTACTTCCACACAACACAATCACTTCTCCTGGTCCCAAACTAGGATAACACGTGCTATGGCAACTAGGCAAGGACATCACAAACATGGAAATACATCCAAACTGAGGCCATTACTGATTCTCCTGTTTTATTATACAACCATTACCGCACTAAATGGCTTTATTGAACAACTACCAATTTTAGAGACTCGCCTCCCGGTTGTGTGCGGTCAGCCTAAGAGATTTACAGATTTATCGACTGCAATCTCCATGCTAGCGGTGCAGGAAGAGCCGTCACGAATTGAATGTCACTGCTAGAGGGAGAAAGATATTTCCGAACACAGAACACAGCCTTTTGTGTCCACAAATCGGCTCACGATTTTATTTGCACGATTAGAACCGTTGGTTCCATCATGTCTCGCCAGTATTATTTATTTATTGTACTTCAATTTGAGCTTATGGACATTTTACTGCTATATATATGAAAAGCTCGTGTCAGTATAACACAGTGTTTGTTATCGAACTCCTCCAAGATGGCTTCACCGATTCTTATGATTTTTTTTGTATAATATGTATTGGGTAGGTCTGAGAATAAGGTCTGAGAATAAGGAAGCTAATTAATATGGCAAAACAACTTTTGCCGAGTCAGCTAGTTTTAATTAAAAATAAAAAGTTTATTACAAGTAATTATAAACAAACTGACCTGCCAGATGTTGCACTGTCTTGTAAAAAAAGCATATTCATCATTGTTCCCAAAATTCCCGATTATTCGTGCAAATTTTTCTATTTTTCTTTGAATAATATGTTATTCTATCATTAGAATATTTCTGAAAATATCCCCGTCTCCACGATACAATATCAAAGAAATCCCCCGTTAAAAATGCCAAAAATAAAATAACAATTTAAAAATAACTTTAGTTATCAATAATTAACATAACATAGGCAAATATTGCAAAGCATATATAAAATATTATACATATAAAGCAATGTTTAGATTACACTACTATTTGCAGTCTAAGCAAAACTAAAAACAGTGTCTATTGAACAACTATGTAGATATTAAGTAGACTCGTCCCCCGGTGTAAGGCTTTCATTAGATTGTCAGGGCTACCAGCCTGTTAATAACTTCTTGCGAAACCCGCTCCATTATTATGATGTGAAGTTTAATTTTGCTGCTAAATATTACGTTTTGCGATAACCATTTTGTGTTGCTATGCGCTTAATGCCTTATTCCCTACACTATCCCTGTCTGTACTTCCGCAGAACTCGTTAAATCGGCGGTTCAATTCCACGGCAAGGACGTTTATTAGGCGGTGGCATTCAATTACGTGGCTAGCTCTTTAGTTATAATACGGCATTGTCTAGAAGGGTTAAGGACTTGGCTGAAAGAATATAGCCTTTTTATTAGAAGGCTGAATGTAGAGCCGCCATCTAGTGTGAATTTAGCTGGAAGAAAATGCTTATTAGTATTAAGCTCGCAAATGTTTTAAGGCTTTTTTAGTGTGCAATAAAGGATTTTCAATCAATCAATTTAGATATTTTAAGATGGCGTCAACACTTCGCCTACGTCTGATTCGGTAGGATGAACACGATATTTGTTTGAAACTGAACTGATAAGGGACTAATTAGTTGTTAAAGAGGAATTTTTGACAGATAAAAATAAACACAGACAAACATTGTGTAGAAAAGAAACGCATTATGGCGCGAAAATGGCCATTTTTATTTTTTACCCACTTCAAAAAAGGAGGAGGTTTTCAAATGGTCGGGATCTTTTTTGTTTTTTTTTTATTTGTTTTTTCCCAATTACTTGAAGACGCCTGTACTGGACAGATTTAGAGAATTCGTTTTGTTTTTTAACATAATAATATTTTCACATAACCGAATATGAGGGGTTCAACTTGCCAATACGAACAACTTTTACGATCTTAGTAATAGGATCCCTTACCCCTTTAGGTACGGAACCCTAAAAAAGAAGACTATCGTTCAAATTGTCACAGAAACACAGAGTTAACAAGTAGGTGAACAAACAAAATACACGAAAGTCAACGAAACAAAAAAAAAAGAAAATAATCGTGAAGTGAACGTGTGAGGCATATAGAATCGAAGGCAGCCAAGTACCATACAAAAATGTATGGCACCCAGCCACCTTCGGCTCCAAACGTCTCAAGTGCTTCCGTGACAACAAAAAAGGTGCTACGGTAGATTGAAGTAGATTTCGATACACCCTGTATAACTGTAGAAGTCCATACCCCACTCTCGCAACACCCCACTAAGCTTCCAGTCGGGATCCGAACCTATTACCATACGCGCACCGAGGGCTAAGCCGACCCGTTCTCAGGCAGGTCCAGTTTTTTTCCGTGAGGAAACCTGTACCGGGACCGTTAGTGCGTATGCGCCGGTGATAAGCTGGTATCGAGTTGAGTGGGTTTTATAAATACCTTCACACCTTTACTCCTTAGATGGATAGATAGAGAACACGTTATTGGACATAAAAATGAATGTGTAATCTAATATATAAAAATCTCGTGTCACAGTGTTTGTTATCGAACTCCTCTGAAACGGCTTCACCGATTTTAATAAATGTTTTTGTGTATGTTTGGTAGGGCTGAGAATAGGACGTAGGCTAATTAATATGGCAAAACAACGTTTGCTAGGTCAGCAAGTATCCGTATATTTACTAAATTAACAGTACATACAGCGGCCTTATCACTAAAAGTGTTTTTTTTCAGACAACCTTTGGATGCACTGGACTAATACATTAAGAGTGAATTATGCTCATAAATACAGAAATATTATAAGATATTTAAGCGAAAACTTTACAATAATGTTTACAAAATAGTGTTTCTTATACAATTACATCTTACACGATCTCTAGATGCCTAAACAAGGTCATCAGACCTGTACTATAGGCAACTAGTGTTTCTCTTACAGTTTGCCATTGCCAAACTGCCAATTCGCGGTAAGCACGCGTCGTAATTAAGCCCATAGTGTATCTCAGAGAGAAGGCCTGTGCCCTACAGTGGGACGTAAAAAAATAAATAAAAAAGATTGTATCTAACCTCCTTCTCGTAAATAATGAATTTATTCTCTTCATTGACGATGATGATGATGATAAAATTTATCGTCATCATCGTCCTAGTCTGGGAGCCAGGAACCTGTTTACTTGTCTGTGGCGGAGCCTAAAAGGAGGCTGATATTTGGTACGTACGTATAAATGTAAGTATGACTTCTTATATTTTTGAAACATCAGGGCTTCCATAATCATCATCATCAGCCATTTGACGCCCACTGCAGGACAGTGGGTGTTGCCATAATCGCCGCGCTTGACAGGCGGGTTGGCGATCGCAGTATGCGGTTGGAATCTCAGGAAGACGCTGCTGCCCGTCTCCTAGTAATTGATTACCTTAGATTACGTAATTTTACCAAATTAGCGCTTTTCACGTTGTACCAATGCCCCACCTAGCCCCCGGCAATCATTGTCCTAAGAAGAAGAATAGAAGAATGTTAATTATAAAACCATATGTGTTACATATTATGTAGGTATATTATATGTAACACATATGGTTTTCAGCATTATGGGTACGTTTTAAAACCGCTTAAGTTTAACATTTTCTAACCTTTGACTCATTCAAAAAGTTGTATGCTTTAATGTTTGTACTCCAACCGCCTTAGTACTTGGAAGTCAATATTTCGATGTCTGAATGATCCTCATTATTCCCAAGGAGTCACAAGTGTAAACGATGCACGCGTTGACTAGCAACAAACAGCAAGACAATAGCTATCGAATACGCTAGTTTGTTATTTTAAACGACGCACTTAGTTTTTCCAAAATATCTCGACACAGACACAGACTCGAATCTATTAGAAAAATTAGTAGCCCGCCAGAGCGGTGCGTGCGCGCCGCGGCTCCGCGGGTCATTGTTTTGTTAGACGGAGAGGCGGTAATAAATTGTTGGCGCGTTTTTTTAAACGAGATTTCTCAAATCGAAGTAAGATTTCCCAACTATTTTTTTTATTTACGCCTACACTTAAAAGTAATGGTCTAAAAGATGGCATTTTTAAGTACTAATTACATAACGGCGGCTTTCAAACCACCCAGAAATGAGCGTGCATATCAAACCGCGCCTTGCACTGAATTTTTTTTCAATAAAAAGTCTAACAAATTATTTTCAAAAGTCGTACAACAGAAGTTGATTATAATATATGACAAACTAAGAATTGAGTATTTTTGTGTTCTCTAAGTACCTATTACAGTTTAAGAGATGAAGTCCTTGAAATGTAAGAGACTAGAAAGATGAACTGCCTCGTTAGTCTAGCGCTTAACGTGCTTGACTATCAGGTATTAGGTACACAGGTTGTGGGTTCGATTGCCAATAGAGGCCGCCGTACATGATTTGAACAAGTTGTCTTAATCTGTATGAATTTCCATGTTTGTGATGTCTTTATCCGGTTACCATAGCACAGGATATCCTAGTTTGGGACCAAGACAAGTGATTGTGTTAAGTGGAAGTTATAATTATAGTGTGGGATTAGTAATAGGGGTTTATGGCAAAACCCCTCATGGTTATGTTCGAAGCTTGGAAAACCATGACGGAGGCCAATGTCCTGCAGTGGGCGTCAAATGACTGATGAGGATGATGATGATAATTAGTAATAGGGCCCCGTTTGCACCCTTCGCGTGTGGAACCCCAAAAAAGCTTTACGAGAAAACCAGAAACGACTAAAACAATTTTCACGCATATAAAAATAGTCAAAAATCACCTTTGTCAATTCTAATCGCTCCGAAATTGCCTTCCAATGCAAATTGGCGGAAACGATTCAATTGCCGACATCTCTTTCACGCATTTTGGTCTCGCCCTTAATCTACAGTCACGGTCATCGGAGGTCAGCGGTCATCGGGGTTTGTTTGTACATCATAGGCCTTTGTGTCCGTTACGAAAAAGAAAATTTCAGCGAAATCTAAAAAATCAGAACTCACTGCTGATTTTGGACCTCCTATTTGTAGAACAAAATTAATTTTAAATTTGATTTAGAATAGCCCACTTCGTAACCCCTAAGCTCTTTGCATCTACGTAAATACAGCACAGCGTCCAGTGGCACCATCACTCACACAAGATGGGCGAGGGGACCACTCGGACGCTGCAGTGCCTGGGACATTATTTTAGATGGAGTAGAATTGCCCAGCACCTACACCATCCTGACAGCTTAGTCGGCCTAGCCCACAGGAAAGAAAAGTCAATACGTGCGGAGCCAACCAAGCCGCGGGTTTCCTCCGGATGTTTTCCTTCACAGTTAGCGTGTGGTATAGCTACTACAAATTCGCAGACGTACGTAACTTTGAAAATAAACAAAACCTGCACTGGGAATCGAACCTGGGTCTCCCCCTAAGAACTTAACAAATATACAATGTATTTATTTATTACGACCTTTATACAAATAAACGTAACTATTGGCAACGGTAGCCTACACAAACTATAGAGCAGTTGATACACTGCTCTACAGGAATGGATTTCCAATCGGATCACGCCATTCCAAATGGTGTAGTGCGTCTGGATTGACCGTCACGCGTCAGTGTGAAACGGCGTCCATTTTTCTTTCATTCCGCGCTGCGCAGCCGCCTACATCGGTCGTGTCTATAAACCATATCATTTTATCGATGCCACTGATGCCATCGTTATGTCATCGTCAAGAGACTTTATTTGGGAATTCATTGAAATATACAGAGAAAATTATTGTTTGTGGAAAAATCAATGACGCCAACTACCATACCAAAGAAATGCCGCTCGTCTGAAGCTACAATTTATTTTTAAGGACGAAAGATGAAAATGCTAATACTGTCAAAAAGAAGATTGCGCCATTGATCAATCTTCTTTTTGAAGAACGGCCGGACGCCGTCCCGGCGGATGCACCGTCAGTGGGCTTGAAATTCAGCATGCATCCACTTGGATTAAGCATGCATCTATTTGGAGATCGTCCATTTGAGAGCGCCCGGTCGTATCGTGAATGGTGGCCTTACCTATCAAATTTCATATGTTATACTGTCAACAAACAACCGAGTCACCTGACAATGGATAAAGAATCATAGTGGCTTCTTGGGTAATGAAGCTGCGGATGATCTAGCTAGAAGAGGTTCGGAAACAACAGTGGAAGCACCCTAACCCCTGTTCCTACTACCATACAACCAATTTAGGAAATGGTTGAGGTCGCGAACAGACAGCCAGCATGCTGAACTTTGGAGAACAGAAACCAAATGCAGACAAGCCAGGGAGGCTCTACCAACAATCTCGAAATGTCTTTCAGGCAGCCTGCTGCGTCTGAGAGGAGATAATCTGCGCAAAGCTGTGGCAATCCTAACAGGCCACTGCTCACTGAATAGAAATTTCCACATGGGACTAACCGACAGCCCGCTTTGCAGGGGATGCCTCAATGAAGAGGAAACACCCGCCCACGTGACCATTCACTGTGAAGGCGTGGAAAAGCAACGGACCTCTATGGGAAGCTGGGTCACTTCAGGAGGCCTGCAGTGACATCAGACCACTGCTGGCCTTCTGGAAGGAGTGAGCTCACAGCTTTGCTACGTACAATAGCCCAACCATGAGGTTAAGTGTGGAAATCTCAGGTCTAACTAACTACTAATAAAATTGTTACAGCAAAACGTGAGGATTCCGACAGGATTTTGTGCGCATAATTAGGCTTGAGCTGTCTACTGACTCGTGTTAGCCCTGCAGCAGCTGTTGAGGGATAATATCTTCCTGCTACGGGGAATTGATTGAGATGAGTCCGTCATTAGACATAATTGACTGGCCATCCGGTGCAACGGTACTCTGGGCTGGCTTTAATTGTTTACGGCGGCCGGTTGGCGCTTCTCTCTTTACAAGCATAATCTTATACAGGGTGTATAAGCCTATCACCCACCATGCCGCCGGTCTTGGGTTCAATACCCAATGGGCTCCACCGTACATTTGTAAGCCTCAGTCTGGGTGTATTTCCACGTTTGTGACGTCCTTGTCTAGTTACCGTAGTACAGGGGATCCTAGTTTGGGACCAGGACTGGTGGAAGTTATTATAATCTATCTACTCTCTTCGTGTCTCCGTCCTATCCATCCTAAGGTTATCTGTAAGAGATCGCGTTTAGTGATGAGACCGCCAGTTGTATGTAACTTAGATATATAAGAATTTTCGTGTACCTTTATTATGCGTGGTGTGCAATAAAGAGTTCTGATCTAATCTAATCATAAAAATGGCATCTTTCATCCTATGCCCTCGGTCTCAGGCAAGTTCATAGGCCAGGGCATAGGCCTTCTCTTTGAGAGAGACACAGAATATGGGCTTAATCACCACGCGTGCTCACCGTGGATTGGCAATTTCAAGCGCTAAAGTATCTGAATACCACATACACGGGTTCCCTCATGACGTTTTCCTTCACAGTTAACGAGTGGTATCACTACTGCAAATTCGCAAATGTACGTAACTTAGAAAACAATGTCATTGGTATATTCCGGGGTTCGAACCCAACAGGTTTCGAATTTGAGGCCTGCATTCTACCATTGCGCTATCACCACTGTTTCACAGGCTTGTTTCTATCTATGTTGTTGCAAAATATAAATAAATAACAACATAACATAAACTCACACCTGTATCCCAGAGGGGTAGGCAGAGACCAGGGACTGCCACTTGCTACGATCCTGACAGATCATTTTCGCTTCCTCAACATTCATTAGTCGTTGCATGCACGCACGCCGGTTTCGGGTACTTTTTATCTTGCCCTTTGCTAATACATCCCCTATTTGGTAATATTTTCTACATAACACAATCACTTGTCCACTTGTATTATCCGGTTCAAATCCTGTTAGGATACGACCTTTTGGAGTTGCGTTACGTGACAGTGATGACTTGTAGGGTCAGGAAAACAGTCAGATGAATAAAATTTATCACTTCATTGATTTTTTGCAAGTATCAAGGTGACTAAAACTTCTCACCAGTCTAGAAACTTACCTAGTACATAGAAAGACGTCGAAAGTACTAGAAAACTATAGAACATTCCAGAATATCTTCTGGAAGTACCCAGAATCCGATCGAAGATACTAGAAATAGGTTCTAGAAGACTATCGAAAATTCCAGAATGTCTTTCTATCTCTGCCCAACACATATCTCTATCTCTTTCTAGCACATAGATTATTCTGGAAGGTTCGCGTGTCTCTACATACATAAGTACCTATCACGTTATCTATCTGCACCTGGCATCTAGACTATTCTACACAGTTCGACTGCACTCTCGCCGTCCGTAACAAATATAATTTAAAAAGAAATATTTCTGATGAAATCGTATTCGTCACTCGCGTATCACGCGCTTTCCCTACAGCCTTGCTAACGGTACTGACAGGCGTCAGTAGACGTCATATGCAGCTCCATTCCAAAAGGTCGTATCCTCGAAGGTCGTATCATAACAGCATTTGAACCGGACAATATATTACTTGCACCAAATTCTGAGCGATTCCAATCGTCTAACTTTCAAATTAGTATGGAATTTGACAGTTAAACGGTTGGAATCGCTTAGGATTTGGTGTTATGCGCACTCTTTGGCCTCTGGTCCCGAACTAGGATACTCTGTTCCAAGCAAGGACATCACAAACACGGAAACACATCCAGACTGAAGCCATTTGTGCAAATGTGTATGCTCAAATAGTACAGCATTACTGAGTAATTTAATGACCTGTGCCTAACTATGTTTCGTAATGTGTTCATCCTAAATGCGCTTAGGACCTTGGCATGCAGGTCACATCTCCAGGTATGTGTAGGTAGTTAAAAAGTAATTATCTTATCATCAAGGTGTTGAATGTTAGTACATTCAAAAGCAAGACTTTACGTGCGTGTTGTCTACACAGTTAGGTTAAGGTCGATTTTACAATGACTGATTTACTTATTTTAGGCGCACCAAATCCTGGACGATTTCAATCGTCTAACTGTCAAATTACATTATAATTAGGCCTCTGGGCACACATGACAATTCTATGTACATTACATAGCCGAGCCGATATTCGTCAAAATGTAACTTTGTTTTCACGGAAATTGTTGAAAATCACCACGAATAGGAGTTGCCACTGAATCTCCATTCTGTTAGTGCATTACAGTACAATGATAGATTCATGGTGGGGTCATGCGATATGTTTTTTTATTCCATTGACGTCTAGAAGACTTGACGGACCTATTGCTCGTGGACTTGAAGAGGCAACTAAATGAAATCAATACCACAAAACGCGAATTCGAAATTTAAAATGCATTTACAGACTTTAAGTCCTGTTGTTACCTTATAAACACCCCAGCGTTTTGTTCGATGACGCGATAACGAATATCTGCAAAGAGAGAAAATAAGTTAACAGATAAGATAAAATAATGTTTTATTTACACACCAAAACACACGTTCATACGTTTGGAACACATAAAACACAAAAACCTAAATAAAAAATAAAAAAACACTAAAGGTCCCATTTATAAAAACGATTCCTCCAATAGCATATTGGAGAGGCAATTTAAGTATTTTCCTTGTAAAATCTCTATCACAGATTATTTTATACCGCGTTTTAAGGAACGGAGCATTCACAAATAAGACCGTAAAAATTTGGCATCCAAACAATGCAGAATTAAACCTAATTAACCAACTGGTAACACTTAGGGCCGGTTTCTGAATTTAGAATTTCACTAAGTAAATACTTAAGAAACGTTCTGTTCCGCTCTTTTATAATAAATTAGAAGAGACAGCACTACAGGTAATTATTTACTTAGCGAAATTCTCATTTCAGAAACTTTGGCCCTTATCTACATAAATACGACATTAGTCAATACTAATAATAATTAGTTAAAAGTAGTTTGGCAGCTGGCCCTAGAGTCCTAGAGACTAATACGTGCTAATACTCACAAAGTTTTTAATAAAATGATATAACACAAGACTATAGTAATTATTTGCCTCGTTAAATATTGGGAAAAAATTGGAAATAAAAAAACCGGCCAAGTGTTAGTCGGAGTTGCGTACTGAGGGTTCCGTACAAATTTGTTGGTACGTACTTACATATTTTTTGTCTCGCTTCTTGTGTGTAATTATCTTATTATAAATAGTTCAGGAAAGAGTCACGCAATTTTTTTCCGAGTTTTTCCTGAACTTCAGTCTAATTTTTGTATGATTTAATAACAAATGTGTAGTTTTCAGATTTTTTCCTATATTTGTAGTATAAGACGATATTACTTGCCCAATTTCATAGTTCTAGTTCAACGGAAAGTACCCTATAAATTTTGATTCCCTTGAGTGTCGAAATATAAGTTTTTTGCGGCATAAACGGCTCTATCTTTTTGTCACGTTAACTAAGAAGTTTGATTTTTTCACAGCTACAAGGGGCTGTAGACCTGAGTATATGGTTTTAATTTCAACTTGATACTTTCCTGCGTTCCCGAGATAAAGGGTCTTGACAGACAGACGGACGGACGGAGGGACAACAAAGTGATCCTATAAGGGTTTTTCCTTTTGAGGTACGTAACCCTAAAAACCAGCTGTTTCATACACTTCGGTGGTAACTCTTTAGTGTGGAACTTTAGTAGTATCATAATAATAACTTTCATACATCACAATCACTTGTCCTGGGTCCCAAACTAGGATGGTTATCATAGTACAGGGCACTATGATAACCAGGCAAGGACATCACAAATATGAAAATACACTCCGACTGAGGCTCGCGTCATCAGCGACGGCTACTGTCGTTGTTTCGCCTCCACAAAGCGTCAAATTGAAACATACCCTACTCATTATCATAACAGCACAAATAAACACGCACTGATAGAAAATGATCGACAAGAAACACCCCATTTTCTTGTCCATCTCCGTGTCTGTCCACCTCTTTTCGGATCATAGGCGCGAAGGTATCATTATTAGCTCCGGCGGGATCGCCCGTGCGTGTGGCCTGGTTGCTGTGCACGCCACTGTACAGTCGCCGAGTGTTACGTTTTCGTCGGAAAGTAACCCTTAAGGGCTCCAGGGAGTGACACTAGCGCCACCGAAGAAAAAAACCATATCCTTTTTGACAGATCGAATTCGCAAAAAGTATCTGTACAATCTCTCAATCATATTAATATTGAGAATGCATATAATAGGCGCATGTGCTAGAATAATACCTACATAAAAACCTATTTTAAGGCTAAAAATTCCACCCATGCTGGGACTTGAACTCGGCTGGAAGTGAAGTAAATTACTTCAACTAGATGTCGCTGCCTGTTCGTAATACAGAGAGGTTTGTAAAGATGTTCGAAATTTTGCCGATGCATGCACTTGCCCATTAGCTCAGTTGGGAGAGCGCTGGCACGGTTAGCCAGAGGTCGCGGGTTCAAGTCCCGGCATGGGTGGAATTTTTAGCCTCTAAATAGGTTTTTAAAATTGTCCTCAGCGCGGGTTAGTGCAACAAAAAGAATATAATACCTACATGTAATAGATTAAGAAATAATTCTACGATGCACTGTTTTGTATACCTTTAATAAATAAAATAAAATAATAAATAATTATCTGATTACAGTAAAAAAAATTTAGATTATGTTAATAAATACCGAAGTAAAATATGTGATCTTTTTGTGTTTTGTTGGACACGGACGGTTGCGGACGGTGGACATTCTGCGACGTGGCGCGGCCTAAAGTCTACCACCGAATCGCGGGTAGATCAATGATCAAATTCTTTTTTGCACAAAACAAAACAATTTTGAACAAAGGCGAGCTTAATACTAAGTATTTTCTTCCAGCTAACCTGCGTTAATGTGGAGAGTCGATGGGGTAGTGCCTGAGAAAATTATGGGAGTAACACCAAAATAAATACATGACTGTTTGATAAACTTATATAAGATTATTATGATTTAACTACACATAAGTAATAAAATATGACGCATGTGTTGTCGACTGTACTGTGAACCTCTCTGACTATCCTACGAAAGCTCTTAAGGTACTGTGCGCAAGGCTTAGTATTGATTGAAAATTCTTTATTGCACAATAAAACATTAGAACTTAGGCGAGCTCAATACTAATAAGTATTTTCTTCGAGATAAACTTTGGTGATGGAGATAATGGATCGGGTAGTGCCAGAAGATATTTATTGGGAAAATGTTAAAACTATTATGAAATAAAATAAAAAAACTTTATTGTAAGACGGTTACAAAAAAAATGGTCACTGACTCCCAAACTAGGATTCCCCGATAGGATGTTATTAATTTTATCGGTATAAATAGAATAGGTACCTATAAATATCCGTAAAACATCTACAACACACACTATGCTTACTATAGTGTCGAAACAAAAGGGTGCGCGACATGTGGCACACTGTACGTGCCTTTAGTTTGGCACGCCAGTGCATGCATGCGCGTGATCACGCAACAGGGTCAATGTTAGGAGCACAGACTTAGGACGGACTAGACCCAGCCTATTTTTTTCTCCACACAACTCGACCCGAAGACAACGGATAACATTGTAAATTGACATCCAACAAACATAGTTGTGCACGACTACTGTGCATCAGGAATTGAGGATATAGTCTTTTTGTTTCTTTTTATACCTTTCTTTTTAACCTTTTTCTAGTTGCTTGGCAACATTTTATTGTAAAAACATGTATGTCAGGATAATTTTAATTTGAACGAAAATAAAAACGAAATTTTATTAAAAACATTTGGTCAAGCTTTTATTAATATTATAGCTTCGAGACGACCAAAATAGTGTAAATTCTTTAAGTTGAAATACATTTTTAATTGCTGATTTCTGATTTCTAACTGATGAAAGTAATATTTCTGGTACGATCCCGCAAACGTTTGATTTATTTTGTCGGTCGATCAGTCGGTCGACTTTTTCCTTTTAGAAACGGGTGACCAAATATCGTGGTCCTCAAACTTGGCAGGAAGTATTTGGTAGGAGGTAAGACTTTGTGCCTCATATAAAACCAAAAGATTGAACCTTGATAAAACAATGGCAACCAATATTAGTTATTACATTCAATCTTTAGGTTTTACATAGGTATATTTTGAATATTGCAAGATTCAAAACTTAGTAGGTATCCTTTTGCAACCTATTTAAGCCGCTTTTTATTTGACCTGCTTTGAATGAATGTAATCTATATCTCAATACGAAGAAAAGACTAGAAGAAAATAAAAATTATATAAAATAATTAATAAGTACGTTTTTTTCGATTTCAGTCGCAATCTGATGTCAAATTGTCTGAATTCTGGA
Organism: Yponomeuta evonymella; assembly: GCA_963969515.1. Taxonomy (NCBI): domain Eukaryota; kingdom Metazoa; phylum Arthropoda; class Insecta; order Lepidoptera; family Yponomeutidae; genus Yponomeuta; species Yponomeuta evonymella. The sequence continues at coordinate 2,739,099 of OZ018366.1, read as the reverse complement.
GCATTATTAAAGTTTGTTAGGTCTATGGTTCGACGATTCGCTCTTGCAGTTTTTAATTATATTGTGGTATGCCGTTGGATCGATTTTATCTATTTGTATATAAGATAATTCATTAGAAGCTATGTTTGCTTACAATAATTAGTCCGAGGGTTACAACGTGTATTTATTATACGTTATCTTAATTTTCATTCCTTCGTGCATTTCACCGTGAAATATAGGTATCATTAGGCGCCATTCCTTGATTACGTAAGACAATTTTTGCTAGTTTTGATCGACCCCTCCCCCCTGTTTACAACTTATTACGTAAGAAAATAAACGAAGAAATGAAATGGAAATCGTTGCCCGCGTTCTTAACTTACGCATTTTTGTGAGCGTAAGAACTGTCAAGACTCCTTCTTATCTTCTTGTAAGAAAAAATATGATATTATGGTCGACCCCTCTCAACCCCTAAATCATCTTACGTAAACAAATAATGACTCCCAACGCTTCGGTCACACACAGCGATTAATCACTGCGAGTGCTTACTCGCCGCGAGTATCCGCTGTGCGTGACAGGCAAATCGCTGCGAGTAGATTCACTCGCCGCGATTTGATGTCTTCGCGACTAGAATTGAGTAGTATGTTCAATTTTACTCGCTGCGAACGACTGACTGACGGTCGAAATTCTCGCGTAGAACTCGCTGTGTGTGACAGACTGGCAGCACATTGTCGCTGCGACTAGTACTCGCGGCGAGTGCACTGTGTGTGCCCAAAGTTTAAGTGCTTAAGATACAAATTGCTTGGATAGCGAGTAGACTTTAAATTTTTTGTTGCCAAGTCACCCGCAGTGTGACCGAATGGAGTAGACGCGTGAAAGGGTGGAGGTGCTAGTGACTGTACTGTAGTTTTTAAAAGTACCCAATCCTAGTGATATTTTTGAAAAATTGTTATTAGCGATTGATTCCCAACAAACTACCGGCGTTTAGCGAGTCAAGAAAATAAAAACGTTATAATTTCACCCTCAGGTCCTTGCTTACATGGAATGAAACTAAAGAAATAATAACCTGGAAAGATTACAGAAAAATGACATCTTACTGGCTATGTTAAGAATTTAAAATTAATTAGGAAGTTATTGGATATGGATTTTAAAACAGTTTATTTTCCATTTTGAAAATTGATACACAAAACCAATATTTGAAGAAGAAGTACATTTTTTGTACCAACAAGACACATCACAGAAACAAAATAAACAGATAAGTAAGATAATATGTACAGCAACAGAAAGAAAACTAAATACAAAACAAATAAATAAAACACCATAGATGTAGCCTGTGGTGTGTTTAAGTTGCCACAAAAGGCAGCTGGCTCAGCGTTGTGCTGAGAAAGTGATCCCTCAGCGCTGATTTTCAGTCAGTGCCTACAGTAATTAATATATAATTTTCGTTGAAAAATTGGCGACAGGTTTTTGAATGTTTTGGTTCAAAATTAGCTCAAAACGTAACCCCTATTGTTCAAATTAGCCAAGTACGGCCAAGAAATTATAAATTTTAATAATCAACAAATAATAATTTAAATAATTAGGAGTACGTATACATGTAGGTATTGTAGAAGTATAATTTGGAGTCGGTGGACAGTTTCATGACCAGCACATATATTTGAGGCACCGACTCCAAATTATACTTCTACAATAGCTACATGCATACATACTTCTAATTATTCTAGGGATGGGCCCCATTAGGCCTTATTTACTGCTGTCCATTGAAGAGTTCCATTCTCCATCTCTGAAAGTCTTCATCAGATCTTCACCAAACTAAAGTGGGACCAATGGGACGTTATATCTATTCGAACAAAACAATAATTTTTGAAATCGGCTAAGATTTGACGAAGTTATGTGCAAAAAAAAAACCCCAAAAAAATGTACGCGTCGAATTGATAACCTCCTCCTTTTTTGAAGTCGGTGAAAAATATCCTCAAGTCAACCTCCAAAGGGGTAACAAAAGACGTCCATTCAATTTTAATTCACCGACGAAATAGCGTGCAAAATACCAGGTTCCACGCATCGATGGACTCATCAGAAAGTATGTAATTTGTAGCTTAATTCACCGCACTTTGAATTGAAAATTGTGGAGTTTACGTTGTGGAAAATGGTTTTCCATTATCGTTATGACCTAATTTGTTGTTCAAGTGGGTTGTTTTTTCATGGCACCGTGGGGGAACCCGATCCATAAATGAGTTAATCAGTGTTAGGTGTCGTCGCTGGTCGTATCACGTTTTATTGCAGACATTTCTGTTAGTAAAATATGTTTGATTACCAATAATTTTTTGGTAATCTGTTTAGTTTCTATACTACTATATTCCTGGTAAACAAATGTGTTTAGTTACCAATATATTCTGAGTAAAAAAATGTTACCAATATATTCTTCTTAAACAAATGTGTTTAGTTACCAAGATTTTTTTTCTAATCACATGTCTTTGATCACTATTAAATTCTTGATGTCAAAGTAAGAATGTTTTATTCAACGTAACGTAGAAACTGTCCATGAACGTTACAAATTAGACATAGGTGGCCATTTCAAGCAAGATCTAGATGCTGGATTGTTTTGGAGAAAAAATTGACACAAAATCTCCAGAAGACTGATCTAAAAACGATTTCTCTAAAACGCTCTAGAGGTAAAGTTATTGACAATGTGAAAGTTGATTTGCTGTCGCTTCGTTCAAAAATCATGGCAAAAAGTAGAAAGATAAAAAAGGGGTAAAAGGATTAGAAAAGCCACCCCATATCTAAAGTATCTAGGATGAGAATAAAAATAATTATTCAGCTTTGTCAGCGTGAAAACAACGAAGAAAAAGTCAAGAAATTGGTTGATATTCCTTGAATTATTGAGATGAATTAATGACCTAGGTCGAGAAAACAACAAGTTGTTATTATATTGTTAAAAACAACTTGTTAAAAAAAACCTATTTAGAGCTAAAAATTCCACCCATGCCGGGACTTGAACCGTGCCAGAGGTCGGTTAGCCAGAGGTCACAGGTCCCGACATGGATGGAATTTTTAGCCTCTAAATAGGTTTTTTTTAACAAGTTGTTAATAATTTCTATCAAGATGCAAATTATCGCTTCGCGTATTTTAACGATTTCTATCCACGGTTTGTTGATATGTAAACCAAAGCTTTGTGAAAACTAAATATACACCGTACCACAAATAGCAGATAAATATTTTGTTCTCACGCACAATAATGACCGAATAACAATCGGATTAATCGTCCCACTAACTCGTTGGATCCTTAAACTAATTAAAGTACCTACTAAAATTTTATAACATCGTCAACAGCCTACCCAGGGTGATCTCTGAATGGAGTATAATAGAAAAAGTTTATAGGTGTTATATTTTAAATGAAAAAGTATAAAGTTCGAAAGAAAACATCGTGAGCCTGACCTCCAGTTTTTCGTACATTAAATTACATTACAAAAGTGCCGTACTATCTAGTCTACGACCTATTCTCGGATTTGACACGTATACACAAAAAAAATCATAAAAACCTGTAAAGCCGTTTCGGAGGAGTTCGATAACAAACACTGTGAGACGAGATTTTTACATATTAGACTATCTATTTGTTAATCCAGATTGTATAGTCGACAGCACATATACCTTTACATTTTAGTTGCGAATAAATAATGTAACTCGGGATTTATTTACACTTTACGACGGGCCGCCATTTTGTAAAATGGCGTCGCGTTATTAAATAGGCGATTTATGTCACTGCGAATGTCCTAAGGTGGATATAAGCGTGGGCCGGTTGACTGTTCGGGTAAAATTACTACGCTAAGGGCCAGTTTCTGAATGGAGAATTTCGCTGAGTAAATAGTTAACTGTAGTGCTGTCTCTTCGAAATTCTCAGAAAAGAGCGTGACAGAACTTTACTTAAGTATTTACTTAGTGAAATTCTCAATTCAGAAACCGGCCCTCACAGACCTATTGAAAAGTGTTAACAATTCTTGGGTCGGCGTACGAGCGCATAGGTCTATAACACATTTTTTTTCCCGTTTTTCACTGTGATCGACTAAACCGATCAACTGAAACGGATTAACTATTTTTTGTTCCCAACGAATCAACCATTTAGTTGATCCGATAGGAACATTTATTATTCTCCTTGTTTGTTTCTATCTACACAACTTAATCGAGTGGTATAAAACCTTTTCTATGAATTCAGCCAAAATGTTTATCTTGCTTTTATTATTTTAAAATAAAAATAGACTCGATAGGAACAAAGGGAAAGATTTTTTGTAAAAAATGTATCGAATCAACTAGTTGATTCGACAGGAACTTATGCTTGAATCGACTTCCATTCTGATCAACTGGTTGATGTGTGCAGTTGGTCGGATTGGAAAACCGGAAATTTTTGAGGACGTGAAAAAAACTTGTTGTTAAAATACTCTACAAAATTTATATTGTCTTTATTACTTTAACGGAGAGCTTTCATGAAACGATGGCATGAACATACATGTTTTTTTTTTACAAAAAATAACGAAACTTTTATTCTATTTTAATTACTTACGTGCTATGGAACAATAGTTTGATGACTGCCTCGTAGGTCAAGCCGCGACCCACGACCTCTGCTTTGGTAGCTAAGCCGTTAGGGGGCTTAGCTACCAAAGCAGAGGTCGTGGGTTCCATTCCCACTGGGGGCTGCCGTACATTTGTACTCAGTCTGCGTATATTTTCATGCTTGTGACGTATTTATTGACGAATTAAGACAAAGGATCGAGGCCCAGCATTGTGCAACCAATCAACGCAGTGATTGCTGCACTGCAGATTTTCAGCCGCTAACTAGAAAAAAAAACCTTATCGTGTTCTGACAAAAACCACAAAATCTAGAGTAAGTTTTAAAATCTCCTCAAAAATCCTTACTTTCTCTAAGCACCTTAGTTATAACCTCTTTATCGAAGTCTGCTTAAGTCGTGTCCAAGTAAACCAACGATCCGCCGCCGTCTAGAGTGTAGACCAGTACAGATATGGGTTGGGAAACACTGCAGGCTATGCGCGGCCGCTCGACCTCTGAACTTGTCTTACATGATATTTTACGCACGACATTTTAGACACAACGTGCTTACAGGCCTACTTTAGGTAAAATGCGTAGCGTCTTTGGTAAGATTAAGGGCCATTTCCTCGTTCTAAATAAGAAGAATAGAAGATATTATTTTTAGCCGACTTCAAAAATTGATGGAGATTCTCTATTCATCCGTAAATATTTTTTAGTACCGCATCCGAACTGTCAAAATATGTATGAATTTGACATTTCGGAGTAGGTTAAATCGGAAGACTCGATAGAGTAGTGAAGATACGTATAAGTGCCCCGGGACGTAGCAATTTGGTGGAAGCAACACGTTAAGAGTTCCCATGGAACAGATGTTTTGGCTAAGTGTTTTTGACTGGCACGATGGATTTAGGAGTAGCTTAGACGTAGTTTGGAAGAGCTAAGAAATATTCCTTTATAAATACTTTTTTATCTTATCTTGTCTTAAGGCAGCCCCTCGAGGAGCAAGTCCCATACCAACGTAGTTTGATTTTTATTTACAAGCGACATCGCAGTGACACTTTATCAAAACGTTTAGAGGATACAAATCGAGGTTTGAACGTGATTAGAATTGGAAATAAACTTATCAGAAATAAATTATTACCTTATACGTAAATTAGAAAACAATAAATTAGAATAATAGAAAAACGTAAATTAAATACATTCTGGATTCGAACCCACGACCTGCCGAATGTGAGGCCGGCGTTCTACCGCTGCGCTACCACTGGTTTCCGGTGTTATTTTCACTACCATTCTCACTCCATCAAGGTACCTATATAGCACGGGAAAAAAACTGCCATCAAGTCAGAGCTCAGATCATCGACAATAGATGTACCCAGTAATATTCCATCTAAAGGTCACATCAGACCGTCTAGGGTCGTAACATGCCAAGCCACACATAACTCGACTAGTCTAGTCGGGCTTAACGCCGGTCATTTTTATTAATGGCCGATTTTACACGATGCCTGCGGCGCGGAGTGTACGTGGGCATAGAAGGTGCGATGCATACAGTGTCGTATGAATCGTGCCGTGTAAATTAAATAGGCATCTCAATTTAAATTTTTGTGTAAAATAAGAACTGCATGAATTTACCTAACTAAACGAATATCAACCTAGTAAAGGAAGAGCGGGGCTCTATACACTTTCTATACACTTAATAGGAAGTCCTCACCACAGTGTAAAATAATTGTTAAGTTGGTAGCGAAATAATGTATTTTTTATTTATTTTTATTATCTCTCGCGAAGAAGATTGAATCGCGCGAGGCGCCCAGTTAAAATGCACGAGTTATTAGATAACGATTGGTTACTAGATTACCAAAAGTGTCAATAAAACAATCATTTCCGTACCGTTGAATAACTATGCATTTCCGAGACTCAACCCCAGGGTTAAATGTTCTGCTAAAATATGGACTTGAGTCCGGCTTTTCTATACCATGAATTTTAGGTAGTTTGAAAGCCATAGCAAAATGAATGCCCTTAACAATAGCTATCGAATACACTGGGTTATTTTTCTTTTAAGTGCACTTTCCAAAAATATTAACACACGAAGTCAAATTTACTAGAATCATTAGTAGGCCGCCAGAGCGGTGCGTGCGTGCCGCGGGTCCTCGGCTCGTTGTTCTGATAGAGCGAGAGGCTATTTGCTGGCGCATTTTTTAAACAAGAACAATTTTTCGCATGCCTAAAAAGCATATCTGACCACCATATGTACGAAATTTATGCAAATAAACTCATTTCATTTCAAGATGTCTCAAGTATTTTTTTTTATTTACGTTTATGCTTAAAAGTAATACCCTAAATAGATGCCATTTTAGAGTCCCGTACCTCAAAAGGAAAAAACGGAACCTTATAAGATCACTTTGTTGTCCGTCAGTCCGTCCGCCTGTCTGTCAAGACCCTTTATCTCGGGAACGCGCGGAGATATCGAGTTGAAATTAACCCCATTAAATTAATCTTATAGTACCTTGAAGCTGTGAATAAATAAAACTTCTAAGTTAACGTTAAAAATGGATACGGCTGTTTATGCCGCAAAAAAAAGAAAATCAAGGGAATCACAATTTATAGGGTACTTTCCATTGACCTAGAGCTATGAAATTTGGCATGTAATATTGTCTTATACTACAAATACAGGGAAAAATCTGAAAACTATACATTTGTTATTAAATCACAAAAAAAAACATTCTTTGGTGTTCGCGAAAAGCTCGGAAAAACCGCGAGACTCCATTCCTGAACTGTTTATATTACGTACGCAAGTTACTTAAACGCGGTATTCGAACCACCTAGGTTTCAGCGTGTATTTTTGGCCTGGCAATCTTACCCATAGAGGTACTTCTGTTGCATTTGCTGCACTTTATGCGTAGGGCATAGGCTGTAATGTAATGTGCTTGATGGTGAACTATCGATTCTGTCTTGACTTGTTACTGCTCAGAGTCAGACTATTGGAGCTCTGATGGACGTGATTTAGGTCTAGCGGTGCCTGCAACTTCGTTGGCGTGGGATTCGGGTGAAAAGTATCCTATACAGGCCGCTAGAAAATCAGAACTGTACTATTTACATTTATCTAGTGGGTAGAACATTGGACTCGAAAGCGAGAGACCCAGGTTCGATTCCCAGTGCGGGCATGTACCTATGGCTTTGTTTTCTAAGTTATGTACATTTGTGAAGTTATAGTAGCAATACCACTCGCTAACGGCGAAGGCAAACATCGTGATAAAACCTGAGTGTCTGAGCTATTTACATACCTCACCGCTTGAAATCGCCAGTCCGTGGTTGGCACGCGTGGTGATTAAGCCCATACTCTCTCCCTGAGAGAAGGCCCGTGCCCTACAGTGGGACGTATATAGGCTGCTTATGTACACAATAACTTTTACTGTGGGATTAACTTCGAAATTGTATAGCAACATATCGTCTATTCTAGTCGAGAGGCACAGGAAGAAGTTGTTTCACATATTTTAACGCCGTAAGTGGTAGGTAACATAGTGAAACAGCAAAAATACATACTGCTTTATGCTAATACCTACTATTGGCGCAACTAATATTATTTTTGCTATTATTAATTGTATTGTATTGTATTCATTTATTTCAGGCAATGCCCATATAGTATTAGTAACAATGGCGGCAACTTCAAAATAGCAAAAATAATTAATTAGCTGTGCCATTAGTTTGTAGCATTAAAGTTGTCATTGATGAGTGGGAAATTCCCAAGGGGGGGGGGGGGCTTGTCACACCTTGTAGAATTTGTATAACGTTATCTCTGTATAACTTTCACCAGGATTCCCAATAACACGAAGAAAAAAATATTAATTTAATCCTACGTAGCCAATAGTAAAACCCATGTTTTTATCGGACCATGAAAACGCTAGGGACTTTTTCTCACAACTTCCATAATATTCAATGTCACATTGCTTCACACTCAATTCAATTCAATTCAATTCAAATATTTTTATTCATTGTAAAAACAGAATGTTTACTTAATGAACGTCAAAGTTGTTAGTCTCACAATTAATGGATTATGTGGAGAAGAAGCTAACAAAGAAACTCCACATTTATTCTTTTCAAAACACGTTTTAACTTAATTAACAGAGTTTTCAACTTAAAATATTAGTCATGAATGTGTTGAACACTAGTCACAATCGTCCTTTAACTCGTCATAGATCGTCCATTGGCCGGTTTTACATTGGACTATAACTGCAACGATACGATATCATTAGCGTAGTATTTGCACAACGGCCTTAGTCATCACCATCGTCATCATCATCAGCCATTTGACGCCCACTGCAGGATTATAGGCCTCTCTCGTGGTTTTCCAAGCTTCCCGATCTTGTGGCGCCCGCATCCAGCGGCGGCCTAAGTATATGTATGAAACTACCGGTCCGATTTTGTCGTTACGATTATCGTCCAATGTGAAACCGGCCATTGTGTCTGTCGACAATCGGCGTCAGAATGACGAAAGTGACAATTGCTTTCGCAATAGGTGTTTCTTATTTTGCGTTGTTAGCGTATAGCGCGAGTCCTTTGGTATGGGCGCTCTAAGTCAGTTCCAAAGTACAAGATAACTTGACAATATTTTGATATTTTTGTTTAATATTGCAAAGGCGTCGTTTTGGACCTAGATAAACATCTTTTATCATTGATTTCATTCCTGTGCTCAAATGCTGTTTAATTAGTCTGCTGTAAAGGCTTTCCCATTGGAGGAGTGTTTTTACAAATAAGACCGGTAATGTTGTTTATTGGGAAAGAAATGTTGCGTTGGTTTGGACATGTGGAGAGGATGAAGGAAGAAAGATTAATGAAACAAACATATCGAGCTAATGTGAGTGGAAGGGCCGGTAAGGGACGTCCCAGGTGAACATACTTCGACTAAATAGGGGATGTATTAGCAAAGGGCCAGATAAAAAGTACCTGAAACCGGAGTGCATGCATACAACGACTAATGAATGTTGATGAAGCGAAAATTATTTGTCAGGATCGTGGCAAGTGGCGTTCCCTGGTCTCTGCTTAATACTCTGGGTTACAGGCGTGAGTGTATGTTATGTTACCGTTAATGTTTTAACCATTTTACTGCTACGCTCGAATTATGTAGTTAAATAACTGCGGTAGTAATCGTTTAACTAAATAATGCGTAGTTGCCTTAAAATTAAAAGTAAAAAATAACTAAAATGTTTCATTAATGAACGTCAAAGCTGTTAGTTTCAGAATTAATAGATTATGTGAAAAAGCTAACAATAAACTCCATATTATTAAATATATATAGGTACCTCTTTATGACCATATGAGCACTGTATACTGTATAGCTAAGCATGCGTAGTGAAGTAGTAGCGTTATACGAATGTTTACATTCGTGATTTTCATCGAATAGATTAATGTCACAGGTCAAACGGATGTTTTATTAATTGTGAAGAATTTGGCAGCTTTGGAGGTTAACCAGCAATTATTAGTTTCTACACACATGTATTGTCAAGAATAGGCCTTACGCCAAATAATTTTTCAGGTTACACCTATACCTACATCCCCTGACCCCTTATAGTGTGTAGATATAATATGTACTTTTTAGTGGTTATATACTTGCTTAATGTATTGTATTATCGGTACATGTAATTCTATGTTAATGTGTAAGTTTATTTAATTACATTTTATGAAAGTATATTCTTGAACTAATATTAACTTTTCCTTGTTTTTTGCACGCCTACCAACTCTTTCCTTTACCTCCTGCGGTTGAGTGGTAGAAAATGCTTATGCCATAAAGTCTGCCGCATTGTACGATTTTTTTTAAGTGCAATAAAAGTATCAATAAGTTTACCCCGCAGTGTCTCGTTACATTGGTCGGTTAAATAAATAAGAAACAAAATAAATAAATTAAAAATATTGTTGGTGTAAGAAAATAATTTTTCGATTCAGGGATCCGTTTGCGAAATATTAAGCATTAAAGCACAATATTTCGTTACAATGCGCGTGGCCCGATACACTCTCGACCGGGTTTTATATCAATCGATCACAGTATGGTGCCAGACATCACCATGGGAATTGAACCCACGACCTGTCCTGGCAATCAAATGCGTTTCCGCTAGACCAGCGACGCAGACAGATACATATAACTTGATAAACAGCAGGACATGATTATCTGTCAATCAATTTACCTATCAATCTATCGACTAAATAACATTTCCATTATTTTTGCTCACTAAACTATGCATGTAGTCATATTGTAAGTCAAAATGTAACTAAAATGTAAAAGTGCGTGCTTACCTGAAAAAGGGTAATAAAAGGCTATATTATTATTATTATAAACAAGAATTAAGAACACGAATATTTGTACGCCGCGAGACCAAAGTTGACACAAAAGAAATATAATTTTTCACACCTGCTATTCAGAAAAGATCCCTTGATTCCCTCAAATGAGGGATCAAAGTTGTACTTTTCTTCCCTGATATTCCAGTTTTTTTTTATTGCCCTCAGCATGATCCGTTTACAGATTTTCACAAAATGTAATTCCAATTCGATTTTTATTTTGTTGCAATCGATCATAATTGTCTTCCACGGCACATAAATATTTTTTCTTATAGCAGGTGTGAAAAGCAATATGTGTCACTCGGTAGCAAAATTATTTCCGTCTTGGGCGTAAACACTTGAATCCCTCGCTACGCTCAGGATTCAATATACCGCCCTCGCCGTAAATATATCATTTTGCTCCCTTGAGACACAATCTACTATTATTCAACTGCATGTAGACATTCATATTTGACAAATAAAGGCACTGTATTCTGTCTTATTAAGGTTCCTACCTATTTCTGTATACGTATGTGTGTCTTATGTAAATAAATGATTTATCTATCTTCTCTATAGGGTGATGAATCAAAATCTTAGTCCCGTGTATGGGCGGAGTGAAGTCTACAGGGTTGCGCAGAGCCAAATGGTAAATTCGGCTTTCAAACAACTTTTATGACGAGACCAAGGAAGAGTCCCTAAATAAATAAGAAATAGCCAACAAACATTTCAAACTCAGCAGAAGAGGCCCAAATTCCACAATGTAACTCATTGCGAAGTACCTAGCTTGGCCCCGCCTGCTTAGTAGTTAATTTAGTATACGTCTCAGTTTTTTTAAATATTTTTTCTTGTCTAATTATGCTGATTTATTATTATTATTATTATTATTATTATTTATTAGCTACTCCAACAGTATTTTTTTTTTCATAGCCACTATGACACTCGAACAAACACGACAAATCGATTGCAATATTATTAGTCAAAATCTGACCTTTGGTTTTTTTTCAGTTTTTCTTTATTTCTTTTATGTAGCTAATATACGTCCTACCACACTGACAGGTCTTCTCTCACAGAGAGAGAGAGTATGGGCTTAATCACCACGCGTGCCCACCGCGGATGGTTTCCTCGTCATGTTTTCCTTTCCGTCAACGCGTGGTATTGCTACTACAAAGTCACAAAATAATGTACGTAACTTAGAAAACAAAGTCATTGGCATATGCAGACACGCCGGGGTTCAAAACTACGACCTCCAAATTAACCGCGGGTTTCCTCGCGTTACTTTCCTTCACCGCTAGCTAGTTTTGTAGTAGCCCTGTTCTAAAGGGCAATGAATCAAAATCTACGCCTCGTGTGTGGGCGCAGTTATGTCTAGATCTGAGATACTACCTCATGTTAAGATCAAACAATGTAACGGGCCAGTAAAGTGGTAATTTCATACAATATTGTAAGCCCAAATATTTTGAAAAAAAAATGTAAGTCTGAGAAAGGACTCATAAAATTAAGTTATTGCAAAACACCAACTCTAATTGGAGACTTTCAGGAATTTTCCTTTCAGGTATTGTAGATATTTTTTTTAAGACACAGGACTTCTCTCGAGGAGAGAAGAAAAAGAACAATGTTGAGCCATTTTTTGTTAATGCAGTTTGGAATTGGTCTAAAAGATAGACAGGGTTGTCAGTCATACAATCTATCCGTGGATAGCGCTGCAAATGTCATGGTGCGCGACGATCTCGTATTTATTCACTGGATACAGCTCGTCCATAGATACATAGATAAATAAATAAGTAGTATCAGTTACAGTTGGTCAAAAGCGCCCCTTTTCCAGTTCACCAAATATTCCGTTCATTCAGTTTTGATCTTCATGTAAAATTATGTCTATCAAAAGGTATTCCATCCATATCACTAAAATTATCAATTTCCTGACTTCATTAGTCATCATCATCATCATTCAGCCACAAGAAGTCCACCGCTGGACATAAGCCTCCTCCATGGATTTCCAAAAAGACCGGTTGGAAGCGGCCTGCATCCAGCGCCTTCCTGCCACTTGGATGAGGTCATCTGTCCATCTTATGGCTGGTCTTCCTACGCTGCGCTTGATCGACTTTATTAGTATTAAAAAAAATACACTCAGACCAAAGCCGAATGAAACGAAGAACGTTTCCCCTACTGCCCCGTCTCAAATTACCACCCTAAGTAGACTGCGCGTACCACTCTGTATAAGCTGCCCGTGTTTAAAGCTACGTGTCTTTTGACAGCTACGCCTTAAAACCTCGCAGGGTGTAACCTACCGCCGCACGGTAATAAAATCTGCTCTACAGCGCACAAATCTAGCCGTGTGAGAGGTGTAAGTCATAAATATAATGTTTTATCTTCGGCCGTAAACTCTAGCTATGACTTCCGGAACAGTACCTTCACGCTAACGCACTGAGGGGGCATAGTTGTCTAGGTGACCATGTGTCGTACGTTTTGTTATGATAGACAGAAATATTGACGAAAGAAATATATCGAGCCAACGTGGGTGGAAGGGCCGGTAAGGGACGTCACAGGCGGACATACTTCGACCAAATAGGGTATGTATTAGCAAAGGGCAAGCTAAAAAGTACCCGAAACCGGCGTGCGTTTCAAATGTTGGTGAAGCGAAAGAGATCTCTCAGGACCGCGGCAAGTGACAACAGACCCTGGCCTCTGCCTACCCCTAGGGGATGCAGGCGTGAGTTTATGTAATGTATACATAAGAAATTACTTGCATAAACGAGCTCATCTGTGATCTATAGTAGTCTTGCATCGATTCGTAGAAACACCCCAGTTTTGTTAATTTTTATGTTGTCAGCTAATATTGTTTTTTTTTTTATAGAAACGGAAATAAAATGTAAACCAAATCCGTTCGGCCATAAGCCCTGGAAAAAAAAATCACCTAGTATAAAGCTAGGGGTACTTAACAGTATATACGTGCACAGAATAGAGCCTGGGACATTAACGTCGCGCCTATAGACAGAAGACGACTTTACGATGCCTCGTAAAAAGTTCTATCAAGATGCGACAGGGACGTACTTAGAAGAGAGCCCTGTGGATTTTATCCCGCACGGTTCGGATATTCTACTCAGAAAATTGTTTACTCATTTATTTAGGCCTTCACAGCATAGATCAAAATCTAGCGTATTCTAATTCTTTCACTATGACAACGGTGCGCTTGTGGAACGCGCTACCCCTGTACATGCGCTAGGTTCCATCAGTATTACTTCAAAATTCCGAGTAATAATACTATTACATAAGTAAATTTTATGTAGTTATGTTTATTGTATTATAGTGTGTACCTATTTTATGTGTATTTGGTATGTAACTTGTTATAATAACTATGTAATTTTATTATAATAATTATAGTTTAAGTAATATTTTTTTCAATAAATATTTCTTGGCACTACTAAGAAAATACTTACGAGTATTATGCTCGCTTTTGAAAAAACACCTTTTTGTGCAATAAAGTATTTTTGTATTGAATAGCGTGGAGACCAACGGATAAATAGTTATCCGTAGAATAAAGTAGATAATTTATTCTATCTGTGCTACCACTACTTTTAATGTTGTTACTTTTTCATCTGTACTATTGAATTTGCGATTATTTAAATAAATGATTTATCTTATTTTATCTTAAAACAAATATTTATAAAACACAAATGACTTGTGAAAAAATCACGAATAGATTTAAACTTAAATACAAATATAGTAGCACATTAATTCCTAAAGAATTCTTTAGGAATTAATGCAGAGAAACCAAAAGTACAGTCGACATCACATATACATCCGTAAACTCTACTCAGTTTCATAACTTTGCAACTGAAATGCTGACGTATTGTCGACTATACCTAAGGTGGTGATATTTTAATGCAGTTTAATACACAAAGAAACTAGCAGCGAGGCCTCGTATTTTACTTGTATCTTTCATGATTTATATCTATCATCCAATTTCAAAACGCAACTTTATCCGACTTTAACTTCATCGCAAACTACATTCAATGCTTGATATAATTGTATGTTTAATAAAAAAATTCTATGACTTGAAGCACTCGTGATATAAATTGAGGCAACCCATCACTAATTTAGTTTTAACTAAGGGCCTTCGACCTCGAAACCAAGCCCTAAGTCCGCCCTTGCCTTAGGTCCAGTCTGCGTACACCCACCGAGTAAATTGGATTTTTCAGTGTGCTTGTATAAAAGCACGTACCTACTAAATTAGCATTCAATTGGTTTTATTTCATTTTCAGGTATACGCAGACAATGGACAGATAGACCGTTTTTAAATCGACTAGGTGGATTTCTAACGAGATGGATAACGCCTGTTTTATTTGTTATGTTTGTATCCATTGTGTCCACTAAGCGACTGCTCTTGATTTGAATATTGAAGTCCTGGAAACCCATAATTCGTTTTTTTAGTGTTCAGTTGAATTACTAACATAAATTTGTTGTACTGGTTGGTTTTCTTAATAAATAAAATAAAAAAATAAAATGTTCACTCTGTATGATTATAATGAACATAGAATTATGACTAGAAAACTCTTTTTAGCACAGACGAAGGAACATCACACTTTACATCGGTGGTCCAAGTGCCACTTAAGACCGTTTTCCGTCAGGCTGGCTGTATTGCAATAAGTGGCAAAGGATAAGATTTATGTAAAGCCTGCTTTTACTTTTTGAGCACATTAAAAAAAAAACCTTATTCCTGGTATTTTTTATTTAGCCTATGTACGTCCCACACAGCGGTGGTAGCCTAGTGGGTAGAACATTGGACTCGGAAGCGGGAGACCCAGGTTCGATTCCCAGTGCGGCCATATACCAATGACTTTGTTTTCTAAGTTATGTACATTTGTGAAGTTAAAGTAGCGTGAGGAAACGTGAACGGAAACGTGAGGAAACCTGAGTGTCTGAGCTATTTACATACCTCAGCGCTTGAAATCGCCAATCCGCGGTGGGCACGCGTGGTGATTAAGCCCATACTCTCTCTCTGAGAGAAGGCCTGTGCCTTACAGTGGGACGTGTATAGGCTGCTTATGAATGTACGTCCCACTGCAGGGCGTAGGCCTTTTCTCAGTGAGAGAGAGAGTGTGGGGTTAATCACCACGCGTGTCGACCGCGGATAATTTTAAGCATTTTTTTTATTTTCAATTTTCTCAGCTAAGTTTGCTTGTAAGAGGCACAGGCTCGCTGCTGTAAATACAGACTACACGATAGTCTAGCAGCAGTCACCAACTTGTTTAATTCATGCTTTTTTTACCATAGCTCGGGGTATCCTAGTTTGGGACCAGGATAAGTGAAAGGATTGTGTCGTGTGGAATGGAATGTAATAAGTTATTACACTTATACATTATACTAATTAATTCTGCTGTGATGTTAACATTTTTATTATTATTGCTGTTGTTATTGTCAAATATGGACCCAGGTCTGAAATAAATATTTTCATTCATTCATTCATTCGTTTACACGAGTTATATAATCATAAGATGGTTAGATAGGTCCAGCTAATAATCTATGCAGCAATGGTTACAATTTATAATGTTTTTTAAAGTTATCGAAAGAGGGGGCGGCCAAGAATCACCTGGATAACATCCATAGCTCAAGAGGCCAAGTCGATCGGCACTAGGTGGTCCGAATTAGAAGCTGCCGCGAGCGACAGTCAGAAGTGGAAATCTATGGTTGAAGCCCTATGCTCCCCTAGGACTTAAAGGACCGAAGAAGAAGAATGTGGCCGCCAATTGACAACATTTCACATTTTACAACGCCTAAAACAAAAAATAGCGTTTCTTAATTTTGCTATCCTGATTACGAAAAAAATATTTACAATTTTTATTATTGCTTAATTTTAGAGAAAATAAATAAAAACCAAAAATTGTGTGTTGACGTCACACATACGGTGGAATGGGGAGTTACCGTTGCCTAATATTTAAAAAAAAAGTTGTTAAGACAGATGTCATATTCAAAATAGTTGACTGACAAGAGAAATGACATTAAACGTCAATCAACAATGGTTTTTAAAAGTCGGCAAAGGTGTTACCTAGTATTACCATAGACTATGCCGTATGTGTGACGTCATTTGGCGTTTACGTCCTTGTAGAATAAGACGAAATTCAAACAGAAAATTATGAATAAAAATCATCGAATTTCTGAAAATAAAAAAATATGGGTCGTTTTATTTTGTATCTAGTTTCCTTTAAGACAATAAAATACGTATGCTAAAAAATTGAAATGTTGTCAATTGTACTGTAATCTTTTAATGTACTCTACTATATTATTGTTTAATTCTCATATGTAATTCCTGGTGTACAATAAAGAATATTCTATCTATCAATTTTTTATGCTTTGATTTTAATTCCCCGTGTACATTAAATAACATTCTATTCATGTATCTATGTTAGAGTGTGCGACCGAAAAGGTAGACACAGGGAAAAGCAGTCCTAATACTAATAACTAGATCCGTACAAAACTTCACGCATATACTGTGGAAGGGGTAAAGCACCAACACATTTATCTGTACTTTATATAACTACATACAACGAGACTTAGAATTTATAGTCACAGGACAAGGAGTGATTATTCAGAAGATTACCTTTAACTTACTGATAGTCTGTTCTTACTGTCTTTTCTGTAGCTTTTATGGTACACGACATAAGAGCTAGTATTCAAGTAAAGATATTTTGCCTTCTCAGAAGTGAACATACGCGGTCTAGCATCCATAAATCGATCCGAAGAATTTAAATAAAGCTCTAATTTACGACTGCAGTGTCCATAAATGATACCATCACCCCATTGAGTCGAGTCACATAAAAGTGCTATCATTGCGTTCGTGTATTTATAGTTTTCGATTAGATTTTGTCTTTTGAATCGAACAAAAATCGTCAAAAAGAGATTCGTCGCTTAAACGCAACTAATGTCAGGATCGTGGCTAGTGGCAAATCATGGTCTCTGCCTACCCCTCCGGGATACAGGCGTGAGTCAATGTAATGTAATAAATTATATTTTAATTAGATAGACTTAGATATAATTACATAGTGTAATTGTAATTATTCTATGTATTTAACCATATTGTACAATTGTTTGTTTTCTTTCAATAAATAAAAATAAAATAAAATATTTCAAAAATTCATAATTAAAATAAAATAAATATGTAAGGGGGGCTCCCATACAACGAACGTGAGTTTTTACAGTTTTTCCTCGATCTTTGTGTCTAATGTTGTACGGAACCCTTCGTGCGCGGGTCCGACTCACACTTGGCCGGTTTTTATTTACGACACTCTTAAGCATTTAACATATTAGAAAACATTTTTCATTGTTATGGCACTTCCTACCACTTGGAATTTGGTTTCACAGTTAGGAGCCAAAGGTCACGAATATTTTCAAATATTTAAATTACTGATAAATCATTAATTATACCGTTTTTCACAATAAAAAGAACATTCCCTCAAAATATTGCTACCGATTTCAAAATCACCCTGTAGGTCGAGTGACCACTCAGAGACATTTTGCCTCCGACAAGTGACCAAATGGTCCCGGCTCGAGAGACCACCTCCTCTCTCACTACCCGCGCTCGACGGCGAATGCTCAAAACCGGACTCGAACTTGCGACCCAGGGGTCACCTGTCAGCGGAACCTATTAGCCCTGAGGGTCCACAGTTACCTACGGTACCCTGATACTTGATACTCGAAGGATGGATGGGAAGGCCAGTACTTTAACCGCTGGGAGGTCACTGCAGCTACGCAATATCCTCAGGTATTTATGTACATTGGTGGTAGTCTTGGTAGGTTATTTACACACCTTTCGGTGGCAATTCCTAACTGAGATATGTAATATGACCGCTCAGATGCTTTAGTGCCTGGGACAGTTTTTTTTTGTTATTGTAAGGATGAAGGTAGAAATATTGACGAAAGTAATACATAACATACATAAGCAGCCTATATACGTCCCACTGCTGGGCACAGGCCTTCTCTCAGAGAGTGTATGGGCTTAATCACCTACGCGTGCCCACCGCGAATTGGCGATTTCAAGCGCTGAGGTATGTGAACACCGAAGGCACTCAGGTTTATGACGTACCCACATGACGTAGGTGGTAACTTTAGCAGGGAATAACTGATATTTACATTTCCTTCACGAATTGGACGCCATAGTAAAAAGTTCATGTCGACGAACCATGGGTTCGATTCCCAATGGAGGCCGGTGCACTTGAATTGCACAAATGGGCTCAGTATAGGCGTATTTCCATAGGTATTTGTGATGTCCTTGCCTAATTAATTACTAAAGCCTGTGTACACTAGTTTTGGCACCTGCCCCCCTATTACGGAACTGTCCATTGCAAATGGTGACAGACGGACGGACGAACAACGGAGTCTTAGTAATAGGGTCCCTTGCCTTTTGGGTACGGAACCCTAAAAATTACCAATTCGTAATATTTCGCGTATTTGACAGTTCAAAGTAGGCTAAATCGGACAACTTCATACAGTAGAGAAGTTATGTGATTGTGTTGTGTGGAAGTTATTATTATAGTAAAATACATCCTTCCATTTCGGAACCCAATATACGAGTACGTCACACTACATGGCATAGGCCTTCTCTCAGAGAGAGAGAGAGAGTAAGAGGATTTTGTTAGCTTATATGAAGATAGCTAAGAATTCTAACCAAGACGAGCGTTTTCATAATATTGGACACGGTCACCAACAAAAGACGTTTAAAATACAGTTACAATACACATCCACTCCTATACTTCTGAAAACCCAGCGATTTATTTAAAAGAATCGAATCACGTCCCGCCAATAATCGATATCCTTATTCGGAAACTAAAATCGATTCTAGTCTAACGAGCTCAGTTCTCGGTACCGATTGGTGAAGACCGCTACATCATTTGACCTTTCACTCGATAGTAATTATGCTGAACTATAGGTCACCAGCTTTAGTTACACTGGTCGTGGAATTTGTGACCCGCGGAAAGGTGTACAAAGTATTGGGAGACAGGTCTCATTCACTGGCTATCGATTAAAATTGTGACTTGTGATCGGGCAATGGAGGTCTGTACATGGGTATGTTTTGTGCGGGCAGAAGGAGTCGCCAGATGAATGGTAAGGGTCAAAACTGACCGTTAGTTATTGGATAAAGTTTGTAATTCGAACATTTTGTACGAGACGACGGTTTTACGGCAAAAAGGTCATTGAGACAAATTACTTGCTGTATTTTTATGTTACGTTTTTTTATACATAGGTAAGCAATATCCATTAGGGTGCGTGCTGACTATCTTAGTGCACTCGGACCGAGTGAGCTAAAGTGGCTACTCAAATGCTACTCATATCGTGTATACCGACGATATTAATACACTCTTAAAAACATGCAGTTTTGTACTCAGATCGGGAGACGTGTAGCTACAATAGGTCACTCTGTCCTAACGTACGATCGTGAATACGCGGCATTTTTTTAACCGAATTCAAAAAAGGAAGAGGAATATATTTCTACCCTACCTTTATGACATGTATGGATTGAAGAAATATATTTTGGAGATGGTACCCAAAATGTATGTGCTGGTAAAGCACCGGCTCCAAATTATACTTCTTCAATACCTACATGTATGTGCCTACTTTGAATTTAAGGTTCATATTCGTTCAAATTATTTCTGTTTCTTTTAGTGCTGTAGTGTTTTGAAGTCAGTTTTTAATTGTGTTTTTATTAACTTAATTCCGGATTCACTTATTACTTGATTTGTTGTCGGACGAGTCCGACTAGGTTTCGGTCTGATTCGCAGAGCTTAGTCATTAATGAAAGAATTAAGGCCGACCTGCATCATTTTCTTAAGTGCGCCTTAAACAGCATTTAATTAAAATTCTTCATGCAAAAGTCGATTTAAATGGCGACCAGTGACATTTGGGAAGTGTGGATTTAATTAAACTAATTCATTGGTAATTTGTAATTTTAATTAATTTCGTAGTGTAAAAATATTGCACTTTGTTCCCGAAATAGAATATTTATTATTATTACCGTAGGGCAAAGGCTTTCTCTCAGAGAGAGACGCGTGTCTCACCACGCGTGCCCACCGCGGATTGGTAATTTCCAGCGGTGAGATAAATGTGAACACCTTTGGCACTTAGTTTATCTCACGATGTTTTCCTTCACGGGTCCACCTTATGAACCATTCGCATGTGTATAAAACTATGTCTTTAATAATTTAATTTTAAATCTCATCTCGTAACGCGGCAAATAAACAATTGTCGTCGTGACTGCACAGGCTAGTTTTACGACAACCGGCAGACATGTTTTGTTATTATACTATCCACAGTCGCATGATTGTGGAGTGGCATATTTATTAGCCTAACTGTACTTAGGTCATGAACGAACATAGACCAAGTTCAAAGTATACGCACACACGACGGCTGATCGTGAAGTTTAGGTTTCGGACTTTGATCTGTTCTTATGACTGGTTTAAACATGTGTGAACTTCCCTTTAGTAGGCAATTAAGTTTTAACAATGGTTGGTGGTGGTTCTTCAATGGTTTGTTCGGCAAACATTTATTTGGGTTAGAGTATAAACATCTCCCTTGACCAGCGGTTCTTAAGCTTTTACAGGCTTATTTATAGAAACAGGATTACTTACGAGGCCTACGTCCAGCAGTGGACTGATACCGGCTGATTATTATGATGATTCCTTGATTTTAGTGTTTTACTCCTCAATTTAAAGTTAAATTGGTCTTTTCCCTTACACAACACAGTAAAATTACATTAAATCGCGCATCGGAAGGCGCTGGATGCAGGCCGCTTCCAACCGGTCTTTTTGGAAATCCATGGAGCAGGCCTATGTCCAGCAGTGGACCTCTTGTGGCTGAATGATGATGATGATGACATTACATTGGTAATTACAGTTATTTAAGAAAAAATACATTACACAATGTTTTTATAAATAACACCGTCACCAATTAAAAAAAAACTTTGGCCTTTGCATATACGTAATGAGATGATTTATACAGCGTCCAGTGGCACCATCACTCACACTAGGTGCCTTAGGTTCACGGCTGTGGGTCCTAAAAATCACTATTAACATGATAGAGAGATTGTACTGAAACTTTTTGCAAATACGATCTTTAAAAGAAGATATGATTTTTTTTTATCACGGGCGCCTAGTTAGCCCTCTGGACCCCCTTAAGGATCGCTGCCCTAGACCATCTTATGTTACATAAAACAATACAAAGACCACAGATGAGTTTTTTCCGTCGTTTCCTGCGCTGACGCCCGCAACCCGTCGTGAGAACTTAGCTGCGACACTCCGGCTGCTTATAAAAGATTTCAACGGGTTGGTTGAGCTTACACATCGTTGTTTCTTAAGGGGCCGTGTGGAGCCGGCGGCGCGCCACTTCGAACAACTTTTTTCCATTTTGTTTTACTTGGTAACTAATTTAAAAATATATATATGTTACTAGACTGTATTAGCGAGAAAACTATTCTAGATTAAATGCATCAACCGAAGGCTAACTCGTGAAATAAATGTATTTCTTCTTCTTAAAAATAAAACAAACAAACAAACATAAACATAAACATTTACATACAGGCACATACATTGCTTCTGGCCCCACACTAGGATACCCTGTGTCGTGGGAACCAGAAACAACGACATCACAAAAAAACAAACTCACCCGATTTTTTCGATTTATCGAGTTTTTTAATGACTAGATGGTTGTTAATCGAATCAAAGTCTCCAGGAAGGATGACAAGGTCACCATTTGACCAAACCACCAAGATACAATTTAATTTAGTTTGGGGCTCAGAGTTACTTTATATGTTGTTAATTTTTGTTCAGCTCAATAAACATTTTTCATTTTCATTTTAATTTTTTCATGTAAAACCAACATAATTAAGGACAAAACTAAAATTATTATTGACCTTAATATTTTAGAGCAAGTCGGTTTCATAATATATTAGTTGAAGAAATGTGTAGGTATTTTTTCTTGAAATGTGCTGCCAAATGGGATTCTCGTTGGTCAAGCCGTAAGGTAACAAGTTTGATTATCATGAAGGAGGTCGTGGGTTCGATACCCACTGAGGGTACATTTGTACATAATATGGCCTCAGATTGGGTGTATTTCCATGTTTGTGATGTCTTTGCCTGGTTACCATAGCACAGAGTATCCTAGTTTGGGACCAGGACAAGTGATTGTATTGTGTGGAAGTTATTTATTGTCATTATCAGCTGTTGGTTTTCCATATATAATAAATAAAATAAAATAAAACGAGCTAAAATATTGTAAAATCTATCCTACAGGCCCTTAACGTAACTCGATACGGTGTCGACACCAGCGGACGATGTGACTTCTTCACAGCTGTCCCGTGTTCGAGCTCCGATTGCAGCAAGACAAGTTCTTGTCGAGAAAAAGTGTTAGGTACTGTCAGCAGCTGGTAACCTCCGGTTTCTCGTACACACACAATATGTTTATCTCTTGTTAACAACTGTCAATTGCTCCAAATATCACTTTTCCTTAAAAAAAGCGGGTAAGTACATAATCAGTCTCACCCCAGGTTACCACGGGCTTGTTTCAAGGAACTACTATTCATGGTTTACTATTACAATGCGATGCATATTGAAAAGTAGGTCATCCCGATGTTGATCCCGATGGAGCTGATGTAATCAGCAATGTACATCGAATTGTCATATTAAACTATAAATTGTAGTTTTATGCAACAGGCCCCTATGTTTGTGCTCCTAAATTAATGCAATTTATTTGTAAGTATTATAAAAAAAAACTAAGTAAAAACGGCAAAGGCTTTTTTGCACCGGATCAAGTTGAAATCCTAGTAGCAAATACTGTTCTCTGTCTACCCCTCGGGGATAACGGCGTGTGTTACTTTGTCCCAATAAGTGTTTTTCCTTCTTTTTTTCTTAAGATAAGATAATAATATTCTTTATTGCACACAAGAAGCGAGACATAAAAATATGAAAGTTAAAATAAAAAAGTACAATGGGCGGCCTTATTCTTTCTTCTAATATGTATAAATACTGGTAGGTATATACTAACAAACTCATTTAGACGACTAGCCATATCATTTCAGCCAAAATATCATCTCACTTTTTAGTAACGATTTGACCCTCGAAGAAATAAATTAAATCCATACATAGAAATCTTTTTCAATACGCAGTGTACAATAGAGACGTCAGGCTGTCTTCAAATGTCAGTTGCATTCACCAATCGAATCTGAATGGTATACACACACAAAGTAACTCCTAAATATTGTGTAACGCATACTTTGTCTAAAAAGGGCTATTATACTATTTATGATAATAACTAGCTTTTACCCGCATGGAATGAGTAATTTCCGGGATGTATCCTATGTTCTTCCCCGGGACTCACTATCTCCATACCAAATTTCATCTAAATCCGTTCCGGCGTTATTGCGTGATTGTGTAACAAATATCTAAACATCTTCACAAACTTTCACATTTATAATATTAATATAGTAGGATAATAAATTCCACACAGCATAATTACTTGTCTTGGTCCTATACTAGGATACCCTGTGCTATGGTAACCAGGCAAGGCCATCACAAACATGGAAACACACCCAGACTGAGGCCATTTGCACAAATCCAGTGCGGCGGCCTCCAGTGAGCATCAAACCCATCACCCCCGGCGTGGCAATGAGTCGTGATACCGCTAGACGCAGTCAATTTAAAATAACAAAGTCTCTAGAATTAAAACCAAGCATTGGCTTGACATCTAGGTTTTACGATAAAAAATAGTATTCAAATTCTACTTTGAAAAGACTAAGTTAGGACTTTTGCCCATTTTGTACTTATTCGGCATCATCCCATTACTTGTAAGCAAGTGTATTCCGAAATATATCCTCCTGAGATCCTGTGCGAGCTTATCTCAGTAAGAAATTTCTTCCAGCAAACCTTGGAGCCGGAGCAGCAGTAAATAAGGTCTGGGTCTCAGGAAACTAGCTAAAATGCATATTGCTTATGGATAAACGGATCCCGGCATGTACCAATGACTTGGTTTTCTAAGTTGATATTTGTGAAGTATTTGTGAAGTTATAGTAGCAATACTACTCGCTACCTGAGAAGGAAAACTTCGTGAGCAAACATGAGTGTCTGATGGTTCACATACATCAGTGCTTGAAATTGCCAATCTGCGGTGGGCACGCGTGGCAGTTAAGATACTCTCTCTCTGAGAGAAGGCCTGTGAGACGTACAGTGAGACGTTTATAGGCTGCATTATATATACTAATTGACACCGATCTCTCAAAAGAATACGCTTTCTTAGTATACCTCGCGCGTTAGTGTCAAGATGACATAGAGTCAACAAGCCAAGGTCACCAGTGACAAGGCGATTGGTGTTTAGCGTGCGTAGATGCAATCATACTTTACATTTAATACTGACCCGCACTTAGGCGGGTAATTAAACATCGAATATTCACTCAAATGTATGTGGATGTCTTGGGGACGGCCATTAATTACTTGAAATCAAAATATTTAGTAAAATGTCACCAAATTTCATATCATCAGTATCATCATAACATATCATTAGTATAATCAGTATCTTATAATAACAATCATCATTTTGAGTAATCCGGAGAATTTAAATTCAAAATGGCAAGAATCCTGGAATCCGATCATTTAAAAAAAAAATCAATATACATATGTATGTATTTAAAAAAAAATTGTAAATGTGACTTAATAGTTAGGATTAATTATGATTATTCGTAATTTTATTTGTACGCTTTTTATTAAATATGTAATTCTAACGTAATTAATTTATCATGCTACATGCACATTATAAGACATATGACATGACAGACCAAGGTGTAATGGTTTGATTTGAGTGTTTTTATGGCATTTAATGTTTATAATTTATATCCGTAACACTGTTTTGTATATCTAATAAAGAAATAAAATAAACATCATCATAAGCCCACTACTGCCCACCGCTTTTCTCCCAAATGCCATCTCTGAAGGTAAATGTAATTTAGAGCAATCCAATCCAAGCCATAAGACCATAATTATTCATCCACACTGCTGGACGTATGCCTCCTTCATTAATTAAAAAAGCGTTATTTTAATGAATGAAAGTCAAATAAAGAAATAAAGGGCGTTGGTAGCCTAGTGGGTAGAACATCGGACTCGGAAGCGAGAGACCCAGGTTCGATCCCAAGTGCGGGCATGTACCTATGACTTTGTTTTCTAAGTTAAGTAAGTGTACATTGTGAAGTTATAGTAGCAATACCACACGCTAACAGTGAAGGAAAACATCGTGAGGAAACCTGAGTGTCTGAGCTATTCACATACCTCACGCTTGAAATCACCAATCCGCGGTGGGCACGCGTGGTGATTAAGCCCATACTCTCTCCTTGAGAGAAGGCCTGTGCCCTACAGTGGGACGCATACGTATAGGCTGATTATGCAAATAAAATAATTTGTCTTGCAAAAGAGCTTCAGTACTGGTGACATACAAAGACGTAACTTAATTGGCGCTTACTACCAAGATAGAGGTCGCTGGTTCGATTTCCACTGGAGGCCGCCGTATATTTGTACAAATGGAGTAAGTATGGGTGTATTTCCATGTTAGTGATGTCCTTGCCTGGTTACCATAGCACAGGGTATCCTAGTTTGGGACCAGGTCAAGTGATTGTGTTGTGTGGAAGTTATTATTATTACTATTACGTTGGTCGGTAATAATTTGGTGATTGAAACGAATGAGCGATATCACACGTTGTATAACGGATTAGTCTTTTCTTGAGCCGAATATGCTTAGGAGTGTATTCATAATCTGGTTTGGCACTGAGAAACAATTTGTGCAGACCATAAAAGTTCATTATAAAAATAGACCAAAACGCATCTGGCCGTAAAAAAATGTAGCCAGCATATTAGAGCCTGTAATTAACGACCTAACTGCAGTTACGCCTTTTAAAGGAGGCCGATAACTAATGAATATTTCAAAATCTAAATGTCAACGATGATATTAAAAGTTGTAATTTTTTTCATTCCAGAAAATAAACTTTAAATGAGAATAAAGCCGACTCCGAAAAAAATAAGTAGAACAAATTTTAAGTGCATCCTCAAAGGTCAAAATCATAATAATCATCATCATCATCAGCCATTCCACGCCCACTGCAAGACATAGTCCCATCCAAGCTTCCCGGTCTTGTGCCACCCGCATCCAGCGACTCCCCGCCACCGTAACCAGGTCTTCAGACCATCTGGTGGAGACCTTACCAAATTATAATACGAAACCCTAAAAACGGAAAACCTAAATCAGAGTACCCTTTAGCTGTAGTAAATAAGCTGCAATTCTTTAAATACAGGCCACTAAGAAAAAAAATGTCAAATTCGTAAACTCTTTCATTTTTGAAGTCGGTCAAATCGCACCAGGGAAAGCAAAACGATGTAACTAACATAAAATACGTTGTAAAAAACAAAAGGATATATTTTTATACGTAGAGCTAAAGAGACTAGTGATGGCACAAAAGTGATCGTTAAAAATTACTGCACGGATAAAATATGTATCACATTTCATGCCATGTTACTTTGTGGTAAGGTGACCGGTTTCTTGGAATTGCATGTCGTTTTATTGACGTGAAACGTCTTTCAGTTCGGTATGAGGGGCTCACTTACTAAAACGGCCTGCAACGAAAACATGTCGCTCCGGCGAGGACTGTAACACTGCAGCGACGTGTCGTGTGCAATTCATTTATATATAAGTTCAGTGCAGTTTCAAAAGTTCTTTATTTAGTTTACTAACAGTATGTTTACAACCCAATGTACATAATATCCTGGCCTAAACTAGCATTAAAGTTATAGTTTGGCAGGCTTGTTACATAGCCTATTAAAACTTATAAAGTTAACAGAATAGGTAATTTTTAATAATACATAATAATAGGGGTTAAAGTATGAAATTGCCGTTTTATTGCAATAGGTTCTTTGAATTGACATAGAATCTTCATGGTTTGAGGTTTTCGAATGAAACTTTTTTCAAATGGTTTCTATGATGTTCTTTTTTTAAAAAATGTGAAACATTTGAATATCGACTTTCAATTGTTTTTGTTATTCAATTTAGACAAGAAAGATGGATACTGCGAAAATTCGAGTGATTTTTGAATACGAGTTCCGACGCGGAACTAACGCGGCAGAAACAGCCCGCAATATCAATGCTGCGTTTGGAGAGGGGTCTACTAATGAACGCACCGTGCGATTTTGGTTTAAACGCTTTCGTGATGGAAATTTCGACTTAAAGAACGAGCCACGAGGAAGACCGCCCACACAGGTGAATAACGATGAATTAAGAGAGATACATGTTAAATCAACGGCCGTGTGATCCAACACAGCCCTACCCGCTTTTTGATGCTTAAATTTGGGGTAACTAATTTTTAGCTTAATTTTCAGATTTACGTTAGGTTTCTATTAGACTCGTATTTGGACTAGATGTCGATTATACTAGGCAAATGGTGCTAGCCTTTTAGGTGATAACCTTTTGCCTAGTATCACCCTATGGTGACGTAATTTTTCGTTATAAGAAAATAATAGTTCTGTGTTGCCGGTATTAACTTAAGGGGCTCCATAGAGTGACAATGAAAAAAAAAACCAATCGTATCTTTTTTTACAGATATTTGCAAAAAGTGTCAGTACAATCTCTCAATCATGTTAATAGTGATTTTTAGGACCCATGTAAACTTAAGGCCAAAAATCTCCATTTTTCTATTTTTATGTATAATAAAGTGTTCTCTATCTATCTATTTCTTAACACCAAAAACGCAGCATGAATGCTATCGAGTCCCAGATCAGTGATTGTAGGTTAGAGAACCTGGGACAGAGGTCTTGGGTCCTAAAAATCACTGTTAATATGATTAACAGATTGTACAGACACGTTTTGCAAATACGATGTATAAAAGAAGATAATATGATTTATTTTCATTGGTGGCGATGGGTAGTTTCTATGGATCCCCTTAAGTGGTAGTGGCGCGGTCGATAGAACACTGAGCTCACATTTAAGAGGTTGGTGTCGACCCCCGGCATGTACCAATGACTTTCCTTTCTGAGTTACGTACTTTTGTGATTTTTACAAGCACTACTCACTAACTGTGAAGGAAACATCGTGAGAAAAGCGCCTGATGTGTTCACCTGCCTCAGCATTTAAAATTTGCAATCCGCTGTGGGCACGCGTGATGATCGAGCCCATATGAGAGACTATTAATAATTTTGATAGTAATGACTATTTTGATAACAGGTATTGTCCATACTAATCACTGTTATTGGTAATCGTTATGTTAATGTAATACGCATAACCTCCAATTTGGTGTCTTTTTAGGGTTCCGTACCCGAAGGGTGCCAAACGGGACCGTATTACTAAGACTTCAATGTCCGTCTGTCTGTCTGTCTGTCACCAGGTTGTATCTCATGAACCGTGATAGGCAGTTGAAATTTTCACAGATATATTTCTGTTGCCGCTATAACAACAAATACTAAAAACTGGATAAAATAAATATTAAAGGGGGGCGGGGGCTCCCATACAACAAAGGTGATGTTTTGCCGTTCTTTGCTCGATATTAATAACGGCAACAGCTAGACGCTTGAAATATTCAAATGTTGTATAGATGATGGTACGGAACCCTTCGTGCGTGAGTCCGACTCGCGCTTGGCCGGTTTTTAATAACAAATAATTAACCTCCACACAACACAATCACTTTTCCTGGTCCCAAACTAATTTATCCCTTGCTAACATGCCAGTTAAGACTCATTTCAGATAATCAACGTAGGCAAAAGAAAAAATTTATGTTGATAGAGTTATTCAAAGTCTTTAATACGAGTACTGTCCTATGATAATAAATATTATCAAAATGTCAACCTATTAAAATCAAATTAAATTCATTCGCAAAAAGCTTCGTCAAATACAAAAATGTGAAATATAAACAACTGAAAACACAAAATCATTACGAGAATAAGCCGCCCTGGGACACATCCGACCCAAAGGTTCCCAATACGCTGGGAGCGTTACCTCGCTGCACTGCAAGGGAAATTTTTTGCATAAGATAGGCCCCAGAGCGGCAATCATAGCCACGGTCCCTCAAGCGATGACCTATCTCTATCACAAAGACCTTTCCCTGCACTCCCCAGACCCCAGTTGTTTCTATTGCGAGAGGCACAAAAATGTACTGGCCCAAAAGCGCAGAATACTTTTGGACCTTCAAACTCGCAGCCTCTCCTGCCGCAGCGCCCGGGGTGGATACGGTGGAAGCTAAGTGAGAGGGGGCAAAAGTGCAGACACACGTAGCATCCCAAAGCAAGGAGCGCCCCCTCTCCCAGGGTATCATCGTCAGGCCATCCAGACATTTCCCATCGGAACGACAATTAAATCATAATTAAATCATACCTTCAATTTAAATGCAGCAAAATCTGAAACAGAAAACAAAATGTCAGTTAACAAACCAATTCCAACTTAGTTTTTTTGTACAAAAATTGTGCTTGCTACCTTTGTAAAATTATTAATTAAATTCCGGATTCACTTACTTGTCATTTTGTCGGACGAGCTCGACCAATCAGAGCGAAACCTGAGTCGGACTCTTCCGAAAAACTTACGAGCTAGTGAATCTGGACTGGAATTCTAGGGTAGTCGGACTAAATTTATTTATTTGCCGTTTTTTACTCGATATTAATAACGGCAACAGGTAGACGCTTGAAATATTCACATCATTATAAGCAGCCTATATACGTCCCACTGTAGGGCACAGGCCTTCTCTCAGAGAGAGAGTATTCACCACGCGTTTCATTGGCGATTTCAAGCACTGAGGTATGCGAATAGCTCAGACACTCAGGTTTCCTCACGATGTTTTCCTTCATGGTTAGCCAGTGGTATTGCTACTTTAACTTCACAAACGTACATAACTTAGGAAACAAAGTCATAGGTACATGCCCGCACTGGGAAACGAACCTGGGTCTCCCGCTTCCGAGTCCAATGTTCTACCCACTAGGCTACCACCTCACATGTTGTATAGATAATGGCACGGAACTCTTCGTGCGTGATTCCGACTCGCATTTGTCCGGTTTTTAAAGTACATAAACATATAAACTCACGCTGTATCCCGGAGGGGTAGGCAGAGGCCAGAGTTTGCCACTTGCCACGATCCTGATAAACCTCTTTCGCTTCAACAACATTCGTTAGTCTCTGCATACATGCACCCCGGTTCCGGGTAATTTTTATCCTGCCCTTCGCTACTAAATTTCCTATTTGGCTGACGTATGTCCACCTGGGGTTTTCCTTACTAACCCTTCCACCCACATTTGCTGGATATTTTTCTTTCGTTCTTCTTCCTCTCTATATATATCCGAACCGAACCAAAGCAAGATTCCTTACTCAATTTTAGTCACTACATCCCCTTTCGGGCCACAAGTTATCTAATCACACTATTGCGTATCCTGTAATACCTTCTTAAGGACGTCGTTTCTTTTGCATTAATCCTACTTTCTTGATTTTTCATATTAAGTAATTTTATTAGCAAACCTATCGCTAAATGCAATATAAAACGATCCATAGCGAAATGTCTGATCCGATGCAGAAGAAAATAAATACGATACACCTAAGACCAAAAGCTGAGAAAAAACCTAAACAAGTGCGTCTTGGACTTGCGCTCGGAGGGTTCTGTACAATCACATACAGTAATCCTCCGCTTTACGCGAGGGATGTAGTTCACAAGAAATCACGCTAACCGAAATTTGCGTATGTCGGGGCCTGATAAAAAGAGAAATAATTATGCATATTTAAAGTATTAGCAATATTTAAAATATTCAATAGTTAATTCAGTCCTTAATTAACTATTACTTAATACAATTTCCGTTGTTCATATTAATTACTAGTTTTGCGAAAATAGTAGATTTTACTACAAGTGCACAAAACGAACCATTATTATCCGAGTCTTTTAGCAGCCCGAGCCGAAGGCGATGGCTGATAGCAATGTCAAGGGTAAAATGGTTTTGTGGAAGAGTTATAAACTCTACTGTTCACTTTGATTGCCAGGAAAAAAAATAGTAGTATAATTTATCAAATTGAAGAAATTAATAAACGCATGAAAAAACAAGAGCTGTTTCCCGGCGCTTTAATTTTTTAAATCTTTAGTTTAGGCAAAATACTTTAGTTTTGATTTAAAAACAACGTAAAGATCGCATTAAAACTTTACGAATATGCTAAGAGGATGCAAATCAAAGAAAGATTTAAAAAACAAATTGTAAAAATTTATATAAAATGTAAGTATAATTAATTTTTTATTTTCAATTCTAAGCATGATGAATGATTTCCTCGATTTGTGTTCCCTCGGATTGTCAATGAAAACCGACCTAAATAATTAGCGTCGAATGGGAATCGCGTAGTGCCACGTCCTCTTAAGGAAGATTAAATTGCAGTGTTTCAGAAAATTACTTAAATAATCATGACTTAATATTTTTATTTATTATGAAACGTAAAGAAAAAAAAACGCAATTATTGATTTTTCAACAGGCCTCTCCAATGAGATTAAAACGTTGTTTGTGCACGTTCTCTATTAAGCGGTTCAAAAAGATAAATAATAATATTAAATTATACTTATTTTGTACAAATGGGCTCAGTCTGAGTGTATGCCCATTGTCCATGTTTGTGACGTCCCTGCCTGGCACAAGGTATCCTAGTTTGGCACCAGGACAAGTGATTGTATTGTGTGGGGTTTAACATTATTACTTTATCGCACACGAAATTTATAACAAGACATGCTTTAGATAACAAGACGGACGGACAGACAGACAGATATAGCGTAGGTTCCCTTTAGTATTCTTGGAGTACGGATCCCTAAAAATGTACTGAGCGTATAAAATTTTTACGCTCGCTTGACATATGCGAACGAGCGGCCGTAATGACTCTCTATTACATTATTCTCGGGTTACAGTAGCCTATAATTACGCCGGTTTGAAAATAAGAGAAATAAAGTTATTTTTTCATGCGTGATATTTCCATGTTGTGCTCTGTTGTACTGGTATCCCTTGAGTGAACCGTTACAGGGTTTTTAAGCTCGGTGTCTTACGAGATTGTGGACTGTTTTGATAACAATGGTCTTAAATTATGAGGTAATTTACTGTTTGTTAAACGTATTTTAATTTAGTTAACGGTATTCGAAGTATGACCAAATTCCATTTCGCATGCAAAACGTCTTGAAATCTTATTTAACAAAACATAAAAACATAAATTAATAATTATAAGTAAAAAAAATTAATAATAATACATCCACAATAATTGTTTCGTCCAAAGTAATAAATCAAGATGTCGAGAACGGGAGATAATAAACTTTGTATTGGGATTAATTGGGATATTGAATAGTGGGATTTATTGGGATGCCTCGTTGGTATTGCATCTGATTACCATGCCGGAGGTCGTGGGTTCGATTCGCACTGGGGGCCGCCGTACATTCGTACAAATGGCCTCAGTCTGGTTGTATTTCCGTGTTTGTTATGCCCTTGCCTGGCTACCATATTACAGGGTATCCTAGTTTGGGACCAGGATAAGTGATTGTGTTGTCTGGAAGTATTTTATTTGTTTCGATCGTAATAGAGAAAGAGAGAGAAACTTAAATACAATGGTTTAAAGTATAAAAATAAAATAAAATAGCCTTTTCACCTCACTAGCTCGTAAAAGCTCTGTTTATCATTCGAAATCTGCGTGGAAAATCGCACTTTATCCGCTAGCGTGGAAAGTGTTTTTATAATTCGAATATTTTTATTCAATAAAGGTTTCGTACAATAAATTACATATATATAGAACCTCATTGGTTTCGTAATAGTTTATATTCTCTGCAGCCAGTCCATTGATGATTGAAATGCAAATACTTATTTCATGTCATGCGCCAGCCTCATTTAAAGAATCGCACTGGCCGGCAAGAAAATTTGATTTAAAAAAAAAAACTTAATTTTTTTTTTCTCTTTATTGAATTCACTTTACTTCCATTATTTTGGTTTGTTTTTTGATAAAATCGAAATAAATCATAAAATATGAGCGAAGCTAGCAGCGACGAAGATATAAATTAACAGTAATTTAATATTTATTAAAACTGTTTTTCTTGCACCTAACATTTTCCTCGCTTTAGTGAGGTGAAAAGTTGTGTGTTGCGCTCGGCAGCAAAGTTATTTAGCGTCTCGTACCTTTGAAACCCTCGCTACGGTCAGGATTCTATATTTGAATCACTCGCTTCGCTCGTGGCTCAATCCTAGAATCCTTCGCTTGCTCAGGTTTCAATACAAGGTACTCGCGCCAAAAATTAACTTTGCAGCCTTGCATAACAAATAACTATTAATGCATCGTATAAAAATTAAAAAACTAAATATTGGCATGTAAAAAACTAAAAAGCGGCTGGAAAACATTGGCCGAGACTGGCAAGGGACCGGATGGGTTGGCGTGAAAGAGAAGAGGCCCATGCCCAACAGTGGGCTCTGTTTATGGGCTCATTAGATAGATAGATAGAAAATACTCAATAATTCCTAGATTATAATCGGTGATTTGCGCTTCTATTAAGCAGAACTACCGACACAAACAAAATAAAGTCACGTTTTCTTCAAAAACGTAACATCGCATGTTTGAAATATCCAAACGATTTAATTCCTTTTTTTTGCCACAAATCTGCAATGTCAACATCCTGCAATGGCGCTTACATCTGAATTATGTAGATTAATACAAGTTCAATGCCACTGTGACGTCACATTGCCGTCTGCCTGTCTGCAGATAATAGCATACCTAGCTTTTTATACAGGGTGTTTTTACAGTTAATGTAGATTTTTTTTAAATAAGTGATATTTACATACAATCATAAATTAATAATATTCACTGTTTTTTTTAACCTATAATTCATCATCATCATTCAGCCACAAGAAGTCCACTGCTGGACATGGGCCTTCTCCATGGATTTCCAAAAAGATCGGTTGGAAGCGGCTTGCATCCAGCATTTTCCTGCGACTTGGATGAGGTCATCTGTCCATCTTGTGGCTGGTCCTCCTACGCTGCGCTTGCCGATATGTGGTCTTTATTCGAGAACTTTTCGGCCCCATCGGCCATCAGTTCTGCGTGCTGTGCCCCGCCCACTGCCACTTCAACTTAATAATCCGCTGGGCTATGTCGACGACTTTCGTTCGTTTACGAATCTCACCATTTCTGATTCGATCTCGTAGAGAATTCGTTGCGTGACCTTGAGCTTTCTGATGAGGCCCATAGCAAGAGACCAAGTTTCAGTGCCGTAAGTCAACACTGGTAACACACACTGGTTGTATAATTAACCCATAATTAAAATTAGCTAAATATAGAAAACTGTGCCCAGATCGCCGCCTCTGGGAATGGTACCCAGTATGCTGGCTACGTTACCTCGTTGGATGGCGAGACTTATCCTCTGCCCGAGGTAATAGCCAGCCCTGGGGTCCCTGGTCGTGTCGATGAGGCGCAACGATAGTTCTTTGAAGAACAGTCGTGGCTTGATTTTTTTTTATTTATGTACTTGTTCTGAAACGAATAAATTGATGATTTCTTCCCGATATCTCGATGTTAGACAGAAACCGATTCGGTAGACGGACAATGAAATATGCTAACATTTAATATTCTTATTTACAAAAAACGCGTTCCCTTAAAAAACTCCTCGGAGTCAGTTCAAATAGTCTGATTCAAATAGACAGATCAATTAAACTGTCTCTAAGAAGTGTTTTACACGAAACGTGTTTTTATAAATACGACCGTTAGTGTTTGTTACCTGCACCTTATTTTCTTCGTTATTCTTCACAAATGAATAAGATTAATTCAGCCGCGCTGCACGTCCTTTCCCAAGATGTATGTCAACATCTGTACCTGAATGCCTGTTAGATATCTACTTAGAATTCTCTTAAATATACCGAGGTTTATGTCTTGGACATTCTCACGACAAGAAAATTTGCAGAACGTTCAGTGCGACATTTAGTTCAATCCTTTTCCATCCTATATGTTTACAGGGTAATAACACATGCAGTGACGTCACGCTCCGATGGCCACCCTACTGGCACCGAGGATTCGGAGCGACTCATTTTTATATACAGCGTGAAAGAATGCGAGCAAATGAACATGTCAGTCAGTTTTTTTGTTTGGGTTTTATAAAAAAGCCAAATCTATTCGTTAAGTAGCTGTTATACAAAGGTATATATTTATATTTGTTTTATATTATATTATATTATATTATACTTAAAATTGTCAAACTAACCGCTTTGACGTTCATTAGGTGAACATTTTGTTTTTATACTTAGTAAATAAACAATTTTTCAGTATACATACATAAACAAAAACATAAGAGGCCTATGCCCAACAGTGGGCTTTATCTATGGACTGATTAGATACATAGGTAAATAAACTGACGCCTGTATCCCGGAGAGATAGGCAGAGACCAGGCCTTGAAACTTACTCATCGCATGGTAGTCAGTTAAGTTAAGTACTTTGTTAAGTACTTTAAGGGTCGCTTAGCATAATCGGCTTAGCACAGAGATGACAAGTATTAGTAACATGAAATTTGGGATAGAATACGTATTAATCACGCCGGCAAAGTGGTAGGATAAAATCTTTAAAAAAAGATTTTTTTAACGTACATCCCGTACACCTAAATTAGGGATGCAATTATTTTTCTCACCATATTGTAGGGTATCGTTGGATTGGTTGTTTGAAAATATTGTGAGCGTTGGAAAACCATTTTTTTAGAGACAGGCGTCCCCACTCCTTTCCCATCTAAACAGAATAAACGGTTGATTGTAGAAACGTGAAAAAATTCAGGACAGTAGCACATATAATGAACTTAAAAGGCAAACTATGACGGCTAAGTAGGCAAAGTAAACGAGTAATAGGCGACCAACTTATAAAAGGAAAACTTCGTACAAATTCTATTGAAAATTACTTTGATGAAGTTGTTAGTTCCGTAAAGCAGGTAATAAACTCCTCCTTCTACGGAACTCTACATGCCAGGTCAGACACGCACTTGGCCGGTTTTTTATTCAAAGATCCGACTTCTAATAATCTTATTAACTTCAAGAAGATAGCCGCATCATATCGTTTGAGATATCTAACTCTTAAGTAACGCTTTGATTGACATTTCCTTAAGCTACTTTACTATGATTACCCGCTTCGCTTCAAATTTCTCTTGCAAACTAGACCTTGTGTTGATATCGTAAAGGTGTGTAAGATAATTACAGCGTAATCGGACTTACGACGTTTTACCATTTATGGTTTTTTGTAATAGGGTTCTAATGGAGGCGTAATGTGGTCAGATTGGTATCCAAAGCGATGATTTAAGCCAGTTTAAAAAGCCCATGAGTGATAGGCGAATTATTGTCTTTAACTAGTACTACTTGGTACTACACACAAATTTTATATGATCACTTTTGGCCACGATACATGACGGTCCTTAAGAAGTATGTCTGGTGTTACTTTGAATAATAAGATACGCAATAGTTTGATTAGAGAACGTTGTGGTCTGAAAGAGGATGTAGTGACTAGAAATGAGAAAGGAATGTTGCGTTGGTTTGGATGTGTGGAGAGGATGAAGGAAGAAAATTTACGAAATGTGGGTGGAAAGGCCGGTAAGGGACGTCCCAGGTGGACATACTCCGACCAAATAGGGGATGTATTAGCAGAGTTCAAGATAAAAATTACCCGAACCTAGCGTGCGTGCATGCAACGACTAATGAATGTTGAGGAAGCGAAAGTGATCTGTCAGGATCGTGGCCACTGGCAGTTCTTGGTCTCTGCCTACCCCGCTGGGATACAGGCGTGATTTTATGTATGTATGTAAGTATATTTCGGAATATATTGCCAACCGATAACCATATATGTCAGTTTGACGTAAAATTCAAAAATGTCCTAATCTTTTGCCTAAGTCTGGGTGTTTTTCCATGTTTGTGACGTGCTTGCCTGCTACCATAGCTCAGGGTAACCTAGTTTGGAACCAGGACAAGTGATCGTGTTAAAAATAATAAATAATGAAAATTGTTTATGTACTTTACAAAATTTTTACAGTAACATAATCGGGCAAGACCTTCCTTTTAAGTATGGAGATACCTGTATCAGGAAGCTCCGCTCTTCCACTACTATCAATATAATATAATACTTATCAACTGTATGTAATATATTTATATTTATTTCTACAAAAGTATTAAGGCTGCTCTTACGTTGAGCATGCTGGCTCGGTCGTACAATTTTACATTTTTAATTATTGTAATAAAATGAGTCATCATCATCAGCCATTTGACGCCCACTGCTGGACACAGGCCTCCCTCACGGTTTTCCTAAACATGAAGAGTTTTGCCATAATCGCCACGCTTGGCAGGCGGGTTGGCGATCGCAGTATGCGGTTGGAATCTCAGGAAGACGCTGCTGCCCCTCTCCTAGTAATTGATTTCCTTAGTCGCCTTCTACGACATCCACGGAAGGAAATGGAGTGACGCTATTCTTAATCCGGCGCCACATGGAAAAAAATGAGTAAACGTTTGATGGTTTGATGGTAGAAAACAATTCTAAGTTACGTACATTCGTGAAGTTATAGTAGCAATACCACTTGCTAACGGTGAAGGAAAACATCATAAGGAAACCCTAGTGTGTGAAGTATTTACATACCTTAGTGCTTGCTACGTACAATAGCTTAACTATGAGGCTAAGTGCGGGAATCTCAGGTCTAACTAGAACTAGAATTAGTGGAGAGGCAGATTATAACCAAAAAGAGACCAGCTTAAAGTTGTTGCTTAAGTTGTTATAGCCCTGGTAAAAAAAACATCCACAAAATAAATATGTAATTTTTTTTTTTTAAATTGGTATTTGTATTTAAATAGGTTTTTTTTAAATAGGTAAATAAGTTATTTGAACCGTGTGATTTTAAAACAACACAAGTCACATGTGTTTTTAAAATAACACTTGCCCATTT
Source organism: Yponomeuta evonymella (assembly GCA_963969515.1). Classification (NCBI taxonomy): domain Eukaryota; kingdom Metazoa; phylum Arthropoda; class Insecta; order Lepidoptera; family Yponomeutidae; genus Yponomeuta; species Yponomeuta evonymella. The sequence goes on along the minus strand of OZ018366.1, from coordinate 2,700,352 downwards.
TTTTTTATTAAATTATTTACACCTACCTATTGATTTACATTAGAAAAAAAAAATGTAGTTTATTCATACAGAAATCAATATAATATGCTAAAATATTGCTGTTGTAGATATTAGTATTTGAATAAAACAGTTTTTTCTATTTCCTGCAAAGTTGTAATGAAAGGACATGTGTCGTTTTAAAATCACACGATTCATTTATTTTACGAACGATAATTAGAACAATAGTTCGACAAGGTTCAGGTTGCTTTATTACAATAATTGGACTATGTCCAGCTGTTCAAGTTGATTTTATTACTTTTACACTTTTAAATAAACTGGCCACACTGGCCTAGTGGATTTTACAAGTGCACAAAACAAACCTTTTTTATGCGAGACTTTTAGCAGTCCGAGCCGAAGGCGAGGGCTGATAGTAATTTCGAGGATAAAATGGTTTTGTGGACGAGTTATAAACTCTGCTTTTCACTTCGATTGCGAGGAAATAAAACAGTAGCATAATTTAGCAAATTGAAGAAATTAATAAACGCACGGAAAAACAAGAGCTGTTTCCCGCCGCTTTATTTTTTTTTATCTTACGACATTGATATTAGGCTTGGGCTGCAGACCTATACAGCCTACTATTGAATTGATTTTGTAATAATATATTTTTTAAATTAATTAAGTAACCTACCGTACTTGTATTTAAATTTTAATATCGTTTATGCCTTAAAAACACATAAGGCAAATAAATATTATAAAATAACAAATTCTATTTAGGAACTTCTTATAGTGTTTGGCTGTATGGCTCATTTTCTATGCCTTAATACAGATACATTTATGAGTAGATATGTTACTGCACTTGTGCAGTAAAGCAGCCTATATCCTGCACAAATAAGCACTTTCAGAGCATGAGAAGTGAAAAAAAAAACTGTATACTTGCCAACCGTCCTCTATGCCGGAAAGCCACAATGTTATTGTAATTTGAAATAATAATCACAAATGAAGATAGGCACGTGACGATAATATTGTTCACTTTCACTGGCGGTCGCGTATGACGGTCGCAGAATAGAAAGTTATTGATGTGAGAGCAGATACAGACGCCAAATTACCGTGTTATAATCAGCCATTACCGACCTACACTGTTAAGGAGAACATCAGTTGTGCGCCAAACGTTTCGTTGAAAAGAAAAGAGTGATTTAGTTAACTTCCTTCGAAGAGGTAGTTAGTTCTACTTTCTTCATAGCCTAGTGGGTAGAACAGTGGACTCGGAAGCGAGACCCAGGTTCGATTCGCAGTGCGGGCACCTTTGTTTTCTAAGTTATGTACATCTGTGAAGTTCTCAGCGCTTGAAATCGCCACTCCGCGGTGGGCACGCGTGGTGATTAAGCCCATACTATCTCCCTGAGAGAAGGCCTGTGCCCTACAGTGGGACGTATATAGGCTGCTTATGTATGAAGATGTATTTCTTCTTAGTACTTCATAGTTCACAATCGCTTAATAGCTCATCGGTTCAATATCGTTCCAGCTCTCGCATCATTCCATTTGTATTAGTTCGCGAATGATAATGAGTGAGTGAGTTGTTAAATGAATGATGTAAATCATTCAATTCACAACTCATTCGTTTATTCATTCACTTCTCTCTCAGCTAGTTCGCGAGTGATAATGAGTGAATGAGTTATAAAATGAATGATGTAAATCATTCAATTCACAACTCATTCTTTTATTCATTCACTTTTCTTTCAGCTAGTTCGCGAATGATAATGAATGAAGTATGAACTATGAAGGTGAAGGAGATTCAAAGACATATTATTATAGTGAATGAATGAATCGATCCACCGAAGTTACTGGGAGCCTTCCAAATTTTCAGCAGTTAGTTTTATTAACAAGATCTATGAGGTTCCGTCAAAATACAGGTTGTTGCCTAGCTATCTCATTAAAGAAATTATTTCTGCTTAACGTTCACTCAGACCAACTTACAGAATTGATAAGAATAACAACGAAATAAGGCAAATACTAGTAATACATAAAAAAAATAACTTCCATACAACACAATCACTTATCCTGATCCTATACTAGCATATCCTGTGCTATGGTAAGCAAGGACATCATAAACATGGAACTAATAATATTATATTAATATCTATGACTATGAAATTATATATTACGGTATTTGACACTTCAGTCCAGTCCCCATCTGGCGCCACCAACGAAAAAAAAATCATATTGTATTGTATTGTATCTTCGTTTATATACGGCCGTTTTTGGCGTTAATGCTATCTAGAGCTAGGTTTTTTGCCACAGGTTTACGGCCATGGATTCTAAAAATCACAATTAACATGATTGAGAGATTGTACTGACACTTTTTGCAAATTTGATCTGTAAAAAAAGATTGTTTTTTTTTTCTCGGTGGCGCTAGTGTTGGAGCCCCTTAACAGGTCTAATCCCGATTTGTTTCGCGATAAGTTATGCATGCGCATCGCGAGTTAAAAAACTATTTATGTTTATTGTTTCATATTGTAAGTAAAAATAAAAGGCTATATTATATTATTATATTATATTATTATTGTAAGTAATGGACTTTATTTCTTACAGAAATATTGAAACCCATTGGAGTTCGGTTTTCAATTAGCTTTATAACCCTCCTACTACAATTCTGACACCAATATCGCTTTTTAATAAAAACCGACATAATTTCATTTTATGACGATTCAACGGTCATAACATCTTCCGGAGCCCACTTTCCAATCGCACCCAAGGTCGCATAATTACGCCTGCTACACAACATGAGGTAACATTCCGGAGTAAACCTCTCGTAACCTGTCACATAGTGCAGTTAGAACTCTAAATACACGCGTTGTGCTCGCCCAAACCGCATCCACCACAGCCTTCGACCCAACACCGTTATTTAACGCTAAGCGCTAGAATGACAAAGAAATAAAAACAATACGATTGTTATCCGTATTTTCTGTAGGTACGGTATTTATTTCCAGTAATATTGATTCATGCGTTTTGAACGAGGCAGTTGTAATGCGGAATAAAATATTATATAGGGTGTGAAAAAATCGACATATCTATCAGGAAAGTCCGGGCCTCAAGTCGTCTATATATAAACAACTTTTACTATGGTGACTATTTCACATTTCAATAACGCAGGTAGCTTTAGTACTGATCAGCTTTGAAATCGCAAAATAATTACCGTTACTTTGCTGTTTCAAAATTTTTCCCACAGTAAAAGTTTTTCTAGTATTACACAGTATATTTCCTGTTACGCACTGTTACTTTATTTCTACATTACCCATAGCAGGGTCTTCTCTCTGAGAAAAAAATATGGGCTTAAAGTATGGCCTGCCCACCGGGGATTGACGATTACAAATGCTTTGGTTTGTGCCTCAGACAGTGGTTTCCTCGTAATCTTTTCACCTCTAACCGGTGGAATTTAAAATTAAAAAAGAAACTTCCACACGACACTATCACTTGCCCTGGTCCCAAACTAGGATACCCGGTGCTATGGTTACCAGGTAAGTACATCACGTACATGGAAAAACACCCGGACGGAGGCCATTTGTACAAATGTATACGGCGGCCCCCAGTGGAAATCGAACCCACGACCTCTGGCATGGTAATCAAGCACATTAACCGCAAGAACGAGAAGGAACGAGGCTGTCGATAAAATAAATGTGAATTCACAAATGTACGTAACTCGGCATACTAATTCATTGGTACATGCCGGGATTCGAACCCACGAAACCAATAACCTATATTAGCTGATAATGACACATCAAGCGCTGAAACCCCACTAGTGTTGTCACACAAAACCATTGACTTGTCTTCTAGTAATCATTTACATAGTAACTCGATGTTGCGTGCGCGCGAGCGCTTATGGCTTTTCATCACACGACGAAACACGTAGGGTGAAATAGTTAATAACATGACGTGCTATACTCTTTCAAATACATGGTTTTAAATTGACGCCCGAAAGCAACGCATAATGGACACGAAAACAAACTATTTTGTAAAATTTTGCTGCCAATGTATTTAATATAATAACATTTACGTCTAACATACACGAACCGGATGCGCCGGATTAAGAATAAATAGCGTCACTCCATTTCCTTCCGTGGATGTCTTAGAAGGCGACTAAGGAAATAAATTACCAGGAGACGGGCAGCAGCGTCTTCCTGAGATTCCAACCGCGTACTGCGATCGCCAACCCGCTTGCCAAGCGTGGCGATTATGGCAAAACCCCTCATGGTTAGGAAAACCACGAAGGAGGCCAATGTCCTCCAGTGGGCGTCAAATGGCTGATGATGATACACTATGAACTTCGGGTGGTTTGAAAGCCATATTAAAATGAAAGTGCCTTTTTTAAGAATAGCTATCAAATGAGCTAGTTTGTTTTTTTTAAAGGCTCTATTACAATCTATTAGAGCCAATAGTAGCCAGCCAGAGCTGGTTGTGCGTGCCGCGGGTCTGAGGGTTACTGTTCTGATAGATCAAGACCGCTTCTTCATGCATCTTCTACTAATAAAATTGTTCGCGCATCTTTGAAACAATATTTCTCAACTCGAAGCAAAATATCTAATTTTTTTCTATTTTACGTCTCTACTTAAACTTAACTTTGGCCTTTGCATCTACGTAATGAGATGATTTATCCAGCGTCCAGTGGCACCTTAACTCATACTAGATGGGTGAAGAGACCACTCGGACGCGAATGCCTGGGACATAACTGTGAAGGAAAACATCGTGAGGTCGGTTGGCTCCGCACGTATTGACTTTCTCTCCTGCGGGGTAGGCTGACTAAGCTGTCAGGATGGTATAGGTGCTGGGCAAGCCTAGTCCATCTCAAAAATAATGTCTACTTAAAGGCATTAGTCTAAATAGATGGCTTATTAAATGCCATCTAATTTATTAAAAATGCCGTAGTTATGTGATAAGTTATTGCATAACCACGGCTTTCAAACCAACCAGATTTTAGCATATATGATTCTGTAGAATCTCTTCCCCACTCAAGTACCAACCCGGAGCGGTCCAAACTCCATTTCTCCGACATCCATTTAAGGCCGGCGCACACTGTGCGGACATCCTGGGCCCGTCACGTCTGCCGTGCCACATATTAATCAATCTAACCTCATTTACATTGCGTCGCTTGCGCTTCCTCACGCTACAGCCACCGTTAGGCTAAAATTGTATGTCGCTTAAGCGCCTTACAGTGTGACACAACAAGAAAGACAAACACGTTTGTATGTTTTAGAGTTCTTTTTGTTACGAAATTTCTGTGTTTTATGTTATGCCGATAAAATTACAGGTAATTGATGGGGAGCTGAAAACATAAGTGTGTATCTAACAAAGTTTAGTGCCAAATTGGCCAATTAAATAAGGTTATTTTGTTTTTATTCATGATAAAAAAAAACGTTTTATTTATTGTAGCGCAGAAACTGTGACTTAGTAAACTTTACAAAGTAAACATAGTTATATTGATTAGTACTAGCTTGGTTCAGTTTCTGTAACTTAATTTTGCGTCATTTTCCTCATTACTAAAATAAAATATACATATTCAATCACTTAGATACTTACTAAAACGCGATGAAGAGTCGCTACATTACAATTCCTTTCCTGACCTCGCAGAAGGCAGACAAGCGGCGCAGCAGCTGTAGTGTGTTCACACGACTGCACCTCACACTACAGTTGCAGCGCGTGTAATGTAAACGCAGCACCGAAGGATGTAGCGGGTGCTTCCTATGCGAGCGTGTCTTGTGTCTGTTCACTGGTCAAGCCGTTTGATAGATTTATTGGAAGACGGCGCGATGTTTGGTAAGACTTCGGTAGAATCCCTACTCTCCCTAGAAAGCCTGTTTTAATGGATACTAGGAGTTATGCCATGCGCTTTAAGAGTTATGGAGATGAAATGTTACAACTCAAAGCATTTTTTTACCCTATGGCCACTTGAATAAATAGTTTAGTGAAATGAACTACTAATTCAAAAAACATTGGCTCGTAGGTGTTTTATTCTAATCCGACCACATGGATTTTTCGTCAAGTCATTCACCCAATAGTGGGCGTCTTCGTGACCTGATTCGCGGTCTATATTCGAGGAAATTCATACCATATCTTTTCTCGGTTGTTTAATAAAGGTAACGAGCCTACTGTTACCTTACAGGTCAGTTTCTGAATTGAGAATTTCGCTAAGAAAATAGTTAACTGTAGTGTTGTCTCTTTGAATTTCTCAGAAAAGAGCGTGACAAAACATTACTTAAGTATTTACTTAGTGACATTTTCAATTCAGAGACCGGCCCTAAGCCTGCTAACAGCCTGCTAACAGCCTGCTAGAAGTCTTTTTGTGGATCACATTAGAAATGAGACAATTTGCCCAGGAACTGAGGTGACTGACATAGCCTATACAAGTTGAAAGGAGAAGTAGCTATGCGGTGATTGCCCCCATATTATGCGCCCCAAAACCTGAGCGAGTCCATTCTTCGAACTGTCAAAATAGTATGGAAGTTGACAGTTACACGATTGGAATCGCTCAGATTGGAAGGCCATTGATAGCCTATGGGGTACTCGGGGTACTCGAGGGGAGACTGCTAACTAGCATACGCAGCGTAGGATGTCCACCAGGTCATTGGACCGACGATCTGAGGTAGATTGCTGGAAGTGGGTGGACGAGGATGGCAGAGGAACAGAAAAAAAGTCGCGTGACGTAGGGGTGGCCTATGGCTAGCGGTGGACGAATACGGTCTGACTAAATGAGGAACATTTGAGCGTTTCTTCCCTACTAGCTCGATGACAGACTTTGAATCAACGGACTTAACGTTTAGGCTTGCTTATCGTAATATTAGTTAAGGCCTTGCCATTTTACTTTAATGAACCGTCCTCGATTCCTCATGCTCATCGACAACACTACGGTCAATAACCTTCAACTCGCTGCAAAATGCCAATTGACCTATCTACACCGACAAATGTAAATGTTCACGACACTGACTCACACAATTCGAAATAAAAACGATAAAAGTAAAAAGGAAATAAACATGATGGACGAAAACCGGCCAAGTGCGAGCCAGACTAGAACGTAAGGGGTTTCGTTCTGCGATTTGCGGATCAGAGGCCTAATTAGGAACCTGAAGGATTCCTAACGTATAGCCGTACCTAAATGCTATTGCAAACGTCAGGATTCCGATAGGATTTAGCGGCTGATCCATGGTTAGTCTACAACCAGTTTGACTGTGGTGCCAGGAAAACTGTTGCTGCTGTAAAAATATTAGGGGTTAAAGTATGAAATTGCCGTTTTATTGCAATAGGTTCTTTGAATTGACATAGAATCTTCATGGTTTGAGGTTTTCGAATGAAACTTTTTTCAAATGGTTTCTATGATGTTCTTTTTTTAAAAAATGTGAAACATTTGAATATCGACTTTCAATTGTTTTTGTTATTCAATTTAGACAAGAAAGATGGATACTGCGAAAATTCGAGTGATTTTTTAATACGAGTTCCGACGCGGAACTAACGCGGCAGAAACAGCCCGCAATATCAATGCTGCGTTTGGAGAGGGGTCTACTAATGAACGCACCGTGCGATTTTGGTTTAAACGCTTTCGTGATGGAAATTTCGACTTAAAGAACGAGCCACGAGGAAGACCACCCACACAGGTGAATAACGATGAATTAAGAGAGATAGTGGAAACCGACCCTAGTCAAACTACCCAGGAATTAGCGGCATGGTTTAACGTTACCTTACCCACAATATTGACTCACTTGCGTCAAATCAATAAAATAAAAAAATACGAAAAATGGGTACCTCATAATCACTCGAATTTTCGCAGTATCCATCTTTCTTGTCTAAATTGAATAACAAAAACAATTGAAAGTCGATATTCAAATGTTTCACATTTTTTAAAAAAAGAACATCATAGAAACCATTTGAAAAAAGTTTCATTCGGAAACCTCAAACCATGAAGATTCTATGTCAATTCAAAGAACCTATTGAAATAAAACGGCAATTTCATACTTTAACCCCTATTATCTATAAATAAGAATAATGCAGCCTATAGACGACCTACTGCAGGCCATAGGCCTTTTCCCAGAGAGAGAGAGAGAGAGAAAGGGAGAGAGAGAGAGAGAGAGAGAGAGAGAGAAAGTATGGGCTTAAGGGCCTCCATGCAGTGACACTAGTGCGACCAATGGAAAAAATCCTCTTAAAAATCTCTATTAACATGATTGACAGATGTCTAACACTTTTTGCAAAAAAAAAAAACTTTGGCCTTTGCATATACGTAATGATCTAATCTTTCTCTGAGAGAAGGCTTATGCCCTGCAGTGGATCGTTCACAGCGGCGTATACCGCAGATTCGTAATTTCAAGCGCTGAGGTAAGAGGTACAGTATCATCATCATCATCATACAGTATACATACGATTAATTAATGAAATGTTTAAAAAATACTACAAAAGTAAAGCAACTAAGCTGTTTGCACGAGTGGTCCTTAGTTTCGCATTAGGGCAGAACCCTAAAACACATAAGAACGCCACCCACGTCCACGAGATGGCGCTTGGATCCGTTCAGTGCATGCTAATGCAGTCGCTATTGTTTATAATGAACACCGCGCGCATTTTAATTGGGAGATAGGACTTTTCAAGTGAAATGCTTCGGGTAGCACAATTTGGAGTAACTCTCTTCGAGAAATCAAAGACATGGAGTGACACCTTGAACTGACGTAGACGGAAAATTGTTTTTGTACACAAAAAGTAACTAAAGGTCATGTTACATTATCATCTAATATATAAAAATCTCGTGTCACAGTGTTTGTTATCGAACTCCGACGAAACGGCTTCAACGATTTTTATGTTTTTTTGTGTATATTTGGTAGGTCTGAGAACATAACATAACATAACATAACCTCACGCCTGTATCCCAGAGGGGTAGGCAGAGACCAGGGACTGCCTCTTGCTGCGATCACTTTCACACAGATCACTTTCGCTTCCTCAACATTCATTAGTCGTTGCATGCACGCACGCCGGTTTCGGGTACTTTTTATCTTGCCCTTTGCTAATATATCCCATATTTGGTCGAAGTATGTCCGTCTGGGTCGTCCCTTACCAGCCCTTCCATCCACATTCGCTCGATATATTTGTTTTGTCAATCTTTCTTGATTCATCCTCTCCACATGTCCAAACCAACGCAACATTCCTTTCTCAATTCTAGTCACTAAATCCTCTTTCAGTCCGCAACGTTCTCCAATCACACTATTGTTGGCAACCCAACAAAGCATAGTTATTTGAATGTTTTGTAGCTGTGGCAACATTGTAACCTTTTCTCTTCTCTGTGTCACCGTTGAGCTGTAATGACGTTCTAATCTACAATAAATTATCTAGTATGTGAAATCTAGCGTTTCCGTGCTCCAAACCCTCCACAGTCAGTCCAGACCTCTACATAATTTGGTCCTTCGAGCCGGATGTAATGTAATGTACAATTGTGCAAGCACACTTAAATCATTAATTTAAACTTCTAGCAAACTTACTTTACAAAATTCAAATTTATATTATGATTAATAAGTAAGTTTTAAGTAAACTCTAAGTAAATTCTAGAACTGTGAGATACCAGAACTAGTATCATTTAATTGGGTGAACACAGGCCCTTCAGGCTTATACATTTTAAATACGTTACGTTAGTATTGCAGTTTTCTCAGAAAGAAAAACCTTTCAGTCTCAAAAAAGCTTTAAATTAACTCTAAGTATAAGTAACTCTTTAAATTAACCACAAGCACCATGGTTTATTCTTATATGTCAATTGAACATAAATTACTGACTAATAACCTAATTCGCGCTACCAGCCAGTATAAAGGAGGAGAATCTCAGCAGTACAACAGCACAATGGTTTTGTTTGTGAGTAGATACTTGATACAGAGCAGAGTAAAGTTGTGTAAAGTAAAGTGCTACCTTACCTGTTTTGTCAACCACACGCAGTTATACACTCTCGGCCGTGTCGGGAACCTGAATGTTTCTGTTAATGTAAATAATCTCCATAGCTACTAAGCCATAATCTTTTATATGCTGAGGCGGACTTTTCACGCACAACTATTGATGAATCCACATGGACCATGAAAGCTCGCAGCAAATAAATAAACTTAACCCTTTCAAGCTCAATATCAGCTGTCTGTCATGCATAGGCGTATCGTGCAAGAGAGTATCGCAGTTAGATGCTCATTTGTGCAATGCAAAGCCACCCAAACTTAACAAACTTTCAAGCTGTGCCTTAGCTTACATTTTTCATTAATAATTATATTAGCGGAAAGTCATGCTTATGCTGACTTACAAGCTCAAGTAAGCATCGTATTAAGAGATAGTTTGAGCACTTCAGGCAGTAAGTAACTGTGTCAAGACGAAGACATTGCCAACACGCTCGTGCAAACAAGCGAAATTACTTTATTTACCTCCTTTTGTGGTGGCAGGCCACCAGCTATGATGTGTCCAAACTTTGTATTGACTATACTTAGGGTTCCCTTCTCCCCTCTGGCTAAGCATGAAGTCTGTTGAAGCTCAGGCTGCGGCTGTAATGCGCAGTTTGAAGGTTGCAGCGTGCCATTTGGCGGCAGTGCAGTGTATACGCAAGCTGGAGATACGCTCTGCGTCGGCGGTGCTGTCGGTAGCAAGGCCTGAAAGAACACGTCGGCACCGATTAACAGATTTATGTCTGATGGTTTGTAGAACTCATCATCAGCTAACTCAATGCCTTGGGGTATATTTAGGGAAGTCCGGTCTAGCATGCGTTGAGGTAGTTGGCAGGTTATCATGTCTACCACGTGACAATTGATAAGGGTCTTAAATGGGGACTTCAATGAGTGGATTTCAAGCGGTACAGAATAGTGACTTTGATTGTTACTATTCGTGACACCTATGATGTTTGTGTCATCTCGCACAGGAGTCAAGCCCAGCACTTGTAAAGCTTTGCTGGTTATTAATGATGCTTGAGAGGCGGAGTCCAAAATGGCCTTTATGTGCACCTCTCTGCCGTCCTTTGCATAAACCTTTATGCGAGCTGTGGGAATTAAAACGCTGTTAGCGCTGTCGCCTGACAACATTATGACGGGCTCTGGTTTTACCTCATCGCGATGCAACAACGAGTGATGGGATTTCTTGCATTGATTGCATCGAAAGTAAAACCGACATCTGCCAGGATGAATATTTAAACAAATATTACACAGTCCGGTTTTTTGTGCAAAGGAAATTCTGTCTGCAGAAGGCAGTGTTTTAAAGGTTTTGCATGTATAAACTTTATGATCGTCCAACTTACAATAGAGGCATCCCTGTTTCTCTTGCTTTGTAGTGACAGCGTTCACTGTCCTTCCCGAAGATGCTGGCTTGTCGCGGGTGGGCTCCGCGTTCTCCATCGCCAATGCCCTTTTTTCTAGGTAGGCTATAAAATGTTCTACCTTCGGCTCGACCTTAGCATCCCGCTCCAACTGGTATGCTTGCGCCGTCTGGGTATCTATTTTACGCATAAAAATGCACATTAGGATAGGGTCCCACTCAGAAACCTTTGCATCCAAGTTTGATAAGGCAGACAAAGTCTGTCTGACAGATGACACAAACTGTCTGAGACTCGAGGGAGAAGGCCTACCGATAGACGGTAAATCTAGTAAGCTAGATATAAGTTCATTTACGATTTTATATTTGTTGTAGTACCTATCGTCTAGCAATCGTATCGCCTCCCTAAAACTGGCTTCTATTAGGGGTAAATTTTTGACTAGATTGAAGGGTTCGTCTTTGAGAAATGTGCGCAGGTAATGCAGCTTTTGCACCTGATCTAAGGAGTCATCAGACTCTATTACTGATCTGAACAGCTGTCTAAAGCCCGTATAGTCCGAATATTTTCCATTAAAGATGGGAATTTCAATGACTGGTAACTTTATCTGACGCTGAGGAGGTGCCCTTTTCGCCACGGAATCCCTATTGTTAAGCTGACTTTGTATTTTTGAGAGAATGTCGAAATACTTACGCTCATAGTGGTCTACGTCCTCGGGGTCGTTGGGGTCAAGGCAAATAATTTGTTCGTTAAATCTTTCATATGCCTCGAACGCTGCAATACATCGCTGTCGTTTTATATGCAGCATTTCTAACGAAAGGTTTGCAACGTCCTCCTCATCCTCTAGACCGGCGTGTAGGCGTGTTATAGTGCGCTTAACATAGCCACGTTTTTGGACTAAATCCTCTGCTTTAGCCATTTTAGAGATCTTAAGAATCAACTCCTACGTTTACAAATACAGTCCTAAACTTTTATATGAAATGAAAATTTTTTGGCAAATAAATCTTGACGGAACAAAAGGACTCAAAGAGGAAAATAAAATGGCGTACGATACAAGTTAGTTGCTACGACGATGGTATGTTCTTCGCTTCGGCTCGCTTCGGCTGGTGTTCGGCGATGTTCGGATGCGTGTCGATTGATGATTGGCTTCGCGTCACGTCGGTAACTCGTCGTCCGTAGTCGTCGCAACCTTATTGGTCGAATCTTGCACAACACACTGCGCGCGCAAAGAAGGGACGAACCGACGCGCCGATATGAAAATATGGCTTCCTTGTCGCAAAACCTCAGGAATTTCTTGCTTGAGGTCTTGATCGCTCACCAAAATTCTGAAGAAGATATGCCCAACCCTGTGATTTACATAGCTGTTATTATCGCTATGACGTTCTTGCTGCGATCGTAGGTTTCTCCCGAGATGTCACAACGTGATGATGTAGATCGCACCACGTCGTGTTCCGCAATGGCGGCGTCGCTCAGGATCGCGTGCAACCAAACCAAAATCATCCAGGGCCGCTGTTTCGCGAAGGACCAAATTATGTAGAGGTCTGGACTGACTGTGGAGGGTTTGGAGCACGGAAACGCTAGATTTCACATACTAGATAATTTATTGTAGATTAGAACGTCATTACAGCTCAACGGTGACACAGAGAAGAGAAAAGGTTACAATGTTGCCACAGCTACAAAACATTCAAATAAATATACTTTGTTGGGTTGCCAACACTATTGCGTATCCTGTCATTACCAGACATACTGAGAATAGATTATATATTAATTAATATGGCAAAACTACGTTTGCCGAGTCAGCTACTATTTCTATATGATAGGTAATACGTAACGCTGGTTGTACAGAATGTTTTTGATACCAATTGATGGAGCACCATGTGGTGCAGAAACCGACCAAGTAAGTAAAAATATCAATATCTCTTATAAAAGTTGACTCTCAAACTGTTTCCCGGTTTGTTAAGGCGAAGGCCAGTGCTAACTAGCGCCACTTAGGGCAAAAATAAAATCTTCTTTCATAAAAAGTTTTTGTAAAAAGTGAACTTCAGAAACCTCAATAATGGTGATGACTATTTTTAGAACCAGCCTATGATTTTTTTTCCAACATTGAAGATTTTTTTACACCAATCTTCGTATACACCCGGAACAGTAGATTGTTAACCGAGGGTTGAAAGGCACCCATTCCTGACGAGATGTTTTGGCGCTCGAACGAAGTGAGAGCGCCAATAGTTCGAGGCAGAAATGGGTGCTATCACCCGAGTAAAACACTCTACTTTTCATTACGAATACGAGGAAAGTAAACACAAGCCAGTTAAAATAAAAAAATATAAAACTTAAGGAAATCACGCCGAAACAAACGGATGGTCTAGCTCGCGGCGAGATAGCTCGCGCGCCAACTTGTGCTAGCCGTACATCACAATTCGCAAGATGGCGCGCGACCGCGAAAGACGGCCATTTTGAATTTGCGTATTTGGTGGTTTTATCTGTGTCTTAAACGATATTTTAATTTATTTCGCAAATCACATCTCGCCTTGAAAGTGACTAATAAATACATAAAGTACATTATATTAATTATAAACATCAAAAAGAATTTAAATGTCAACAAAACTAATAAATGAAGAATTAATCGTTTTATGGCTGTATAGGTTACTACCATTGCGTTGTTCAATATAAACTACGATTCGTATATATTTTTTTTAATACTTTTCTGCTTTAGAGCAGGCATGTACCACTTTCAGCACGGTGCCTGGATGAACAATGACCCCCTTTCAGAGTATGAGTAATGAAAAAAAGCTAAATTGAAAGAAATATACCAAAATTATTTATTATGAAGTGACAAAACTGAATATAGCCATCGGAAGAGAGTAGTTTTACTCAGAGTACACAATCGGAGATGGGATATTTCTGCGTAACTCAAAAGGCTGTTCCCATGATTATTATGTTGTGACAGGAAGCGCCTAGTTGGGTTAAATTAATTTATTGCGCAGGTTTTGAGTTGCCACTTTAGAGAACGATGTTAATTAGTCCAAGTGGAAAAAAGTATAATTGCACTTACCTACAGCATAAGCAGTTATATAAGGAGTTAAAAATGTTGTGAATTGCGGGATGTAATTTTTTATTTAATGAGTATGAAAAAAGATTGTTGTTTGAAAAAATCACGATCGTAAAGGTAATCATACATCATAAGCATAAGCCACATAAGCAGCCTATATACGTCACACTGTAGGGCACCGGCCTTCTCTCAGAGAGAGAGTATGGGCTTAATCACCACGCGTGCCTATAGCGGAATGGCGATTTCAATAGCTCAGACACTCGGGTTTCCTCACGATGTTTTCCTTCACTGTGAGCGAGTGGTATTGCTACTATAACTTTACAAATGTACATAACTTAGAAAACAAAGTTATAGGTACATGCCCGCACTGGGAATCGGACCTGGGTCTCTCGCTTCCGAGTTCAATGTTCTACCCATTTAATCATAATGATTTGATAAAATATGGCAAGAGTGCAGTTCTTTTCTTTGTTCCCTTTTTTTCTCCTACAACTCGACCCAAAGGCAGCGGCTAACATTTTACATCGAGCTTCAAGAAAAAAAAAAGTAAATTCTTTACGTTCAAATAAATATTTGATTTCTAAATTCGGACTTGATAATTATATTTATGAGCTGGAATCTTGTCGATGCAGCATATGATCACGATCATAGCTATGTAGGAAAAAAAATCTTTTTTTAACATTGGGTAAACCAACATTGTAGAAAACTAATATTATTCTTACAAGACATGAAGTGTGCAAAATCCTATCAGAAGTTATATTTTTTGACACCCTATATAATTCCAGCGAGAAAGGGCATATGCTCAGAAACAATTCGTAATGCATGACAACAGGGTCTTAATTCGAAAGAATTACACTACAATTTTATTCGAATGAATGTGAATTTAAACTGCGGTCTTTCGCCAGGTATAAATTACTCGAATTCTGTTTTCTAGATTTTAATGTGGGAATTGAATGTTTTTGCTATTTAATAACGTAATAATTTGAGTGAATTGTTGTTGCAGAATGGAAGAGCTATATTAAGTACACACTTATGAAATAACTTACCGAAAAACTAGACCACAATTTTGTTTAATGGTTATCAGAATAACTAAACTCTACCAAACACATTTTTCTCTACAATCTCATTAATATCTTAAATGTGGGGGATGGTAGAGGTGTGAGATGATCTATGGATATTTATATAACACTTCTTCTACAGCGTGATATTGAGATCGTTTGCAATATTTTGAAGGAATGCTCTTTTTATTACGATAATCGTGTAAATATTTGTATTATTCGTGATTTTCGACCTCTGGTTCGAAACAGTAAATCCAAATTTTAAGTTGTAGGAAGTTCTGTAACGTCATAAAATATTTTCTATAATGTTAAATGTTTTAAGAGTCTATCGTTCGTATATGTAAACAAGTGAAATAACATTTTCGATTTTTGTTACTTTTCGTCCTAAAAATTTTATTAGTGCACCTTCGTGTTTACCTTGTGTTTCTGTGACAATTTAAATATAAATGTCTTCTTTCTAATATTGTTGTTCACGTTAAAAAAAAAAATTACACCCGCCATTTCTTCAAAATTAGTACCATACTTATGTTTCTAAATCATGGTTCGAATGACTCCTTAAAAGACGTCGAAGGCATTAGGAGTCACCCTGTAGATTTTTTATACTCCTTTGAATGAATGGATATCTATAAACAGCCCATATACGTTACTGCAGGGCACAGGCTTAATCTCAAAGCGAGAGTATAGGCTTAGGGACGGTTTCTGAATTGAAAATTCCACTAAGTAAATACTTAAGTAACGTTCTGTCGCACTCTTTTCTGAGGAATTCGAAGAGACAGCACTACATTTAACTATTTACTTAGCGAAATTCTCAATTGAGAAACTGGCCCTTAATCACCACGCTTGCCCACCGTAGCATAGCTGCAGAAGGGCTAAGTTTGTAATATCCCTTGCAAAAAAGTCACAACATAATCACCATCCAGATACATTACCTCATTTAAGACTCCCCAACAAATTATATAGGCGCAGGCAATAAGGCAACCCTATTTATATGTTAAATGGCGAGTGACCACGCGTAAGTGATAGGCTCATAAGCGAGCCCATTAGAGATGCGCGGTGTGTAATGTGGGGGCAGGCCGGGAGGCCTAAGGCTCCTGTACACTGCCACCGGGGGTAGAAAAAACATTTAGTGATTAGTATCCGTGTGGCGCCGGGTTAAGAATAGCGTCACTCCATTTGCTTCCGTGGATGTCCTAGAAGGCGACTAAGGAAATCAATTACCAGGAGACGGGCAGCAGCGTCTTCCTGAGATTCCAGCCGCATACTGCGATCGCCGACCCGCCTGCCAAGCGTGGCGATTATGGCAAAACCCCTCATGGTTATGAAAACCACGAAGGAGGCCTATGTCCTGCAGTGGGCGTCAAATGGCTGATGATGATTAGTGTTTTTAATGACTCGCGTTGCTCATACATGGTTATATATTGACCGCGTCTAATCACGATTACTCATCAGGAAAAATGTGATTACCTTAATTCATTACAATAGTTTGCAACAAGTGCGGTGGTAGCCCAGTGGGTAAAACATTGGACTCGGAAGCGAGAGTCCCAGGTTCGATTCCCAGTGCGGGCATGCACCTATGACTTTGTTTTCTAAGTTATATACATTTGTGAGGTTATAGTAGCAACACCACTCGCTAACTGTGAAGGAAAACATCGTGAGGAAACCTGAGTGTCTGAGCTATCCCCATAACTCAGCGCTTGAAATGGCCAATCCGCGGTGGGCACGCGTGGTGATTAGGCCCGTACTCTCTCCCTGAGAGAAGTCCTGTGCCCTACAGTGGGACGTATGTAGGCTGCTTATGTATTACAATAATTGAGTGTACTCGCCACATTAGTCTACCCGTGAATACGGCAACTGCAACGTTCCCGAAACGACGGGAATTAAGATAAACACATTTTTATCTAATAAATAATCATGATTAGCTAGACCCGTTTAATATATAACAATGTGGTGATTAGCTTTGGACAATTCCCAGGAACACTCGGCCCATCGGAAATTGAAGCTGTGAATATTTTCCGCGTTGAGAATATTTTCGTTATATTCTTTCGTTTATTCACATGTATTCTTTACTCCGGGAAAATTTCCGCCGGGGATAATATTTTCGAGGATCGTCCTTGTCTAGTAGTGATGGCGAGTACAGGTCATGTCCTGACGTGCATTACAAACTCAGGTAGATGTAGGAATCATCGCGCTTACAATTTTTAATTAGAAAAGTTGAATAAATGTAGGACACGCTCGGCCGTCTTTAGACATAGAGGAACAAGACCACCGGAATAAGATCGTTCTTGATTAAAGTACTTAAAAAATCAAATTATACCAGTTGATCCACGTAGTTTCATTGTTTTCGGTTGAAAAAGTATGTTGTTTCGAAAAACCGTTTTCTTCCTGCAATCAAGTGGATCTAAGCATATATCAGCAGGGCCTTCTTGATAAACGTAAACTTTCATCACGTCAGTACCATTTAATCCACTGGCGATATTAAAAATTAAAACTATGAAATTGAAAGACTCTCATTGAAATTAGAGTGCAGTGAAAATATAGTCCATCTATGATATTTAACTAATAAGGACACACGGTAAAATCAGGATACTAGTGAACGCAGAAGCCAACAGAGTTCAAACTGAATCGAACTAAAGCGACCGCAGTGCCAATAACGCCTGTGCGCATGCCAACTAATTGTACATATAGTTCATTTAAAGTCGAGATGAACTAGATCATCATCATCAGCCTATGCTAGTCCACTGCTGGACATAGGCCTCTCCTATTGCACGCCACCGAGTACGGTCCTCGGCTACTCTCATCCAGCTCTTGCCAGCCGCCCAGCGGAGATCATCGCTCTACCGAGTCTGAGAACGTCCTACTACGCTTACTATACTATGTGGATACTAGGTACATTATCTCTTTAAATTAATGGTGTGCAATAAAGAGTTATCCATCTATGTATAAAACTATCGGGTCTTAGCAAGTGCTAACAAACTACCTGACGTTATGTCAAACAATACATTTTCCATCAAATCAGATCTATTGTGACTACAAAATTGTGCTTGCCGCCAAAGGCCGCCAATTGTATCTTTTCTTTTGTCACTGCTGTTTCTGTAACATGTTTTCCGGTATACAGTAAAGAATTTTCTTAACTTATCTTGTACTCAAGTTTCCGGGTTGGCCGGTAGCAGAGTAACGCAACTTCCAGTCGCAAGTCAGCTCCAGGTAAATTGTGCGCATTATACTAAGTTAGTATCCACGCATGCGTTTCTTGGAACCCAGCTATGCGCGTGGGCATAGAATGGGAACACATAGAAAGTCTCGGTAACTCAAGGTTTCTCGTACACTAATCTCTTAATTTACTGTGAAAATTTTTGCAGATCGTTGTTGTAATGTGTCAATCACGTTAAGAGTGTTTTTTGAACCCACGACCGAGAACCTCGGATCACGGACTTGGGACTAGAGTACGAGAAACTGGGGGTTAATCGGGTCATGGCATTTTTTTTATAAATTATCTATTGATAGATAAGTCTGTCAACATTTGACACGAAAATACAGTTTTTTTACTGTTATCATAATTGCCCATTGTTGGATCCTTTATAGAAAAATTAGCTGACTCGGCAAACGTTGTTTTGCCATATTAATTAGCCTACGAACTATTCTTAGCCCTACCAAATATACACAAAAAAATTCATAAGAATCGGCGAAGCCGTTTCGGAGGAGTTCGATAACAAACACTGTGACACGAGCTTTTATATGTTAGATTAAAGTTAGTTCAAACTGTCAAAAACAAACATCAACATTCGTTATATTGGTATAATTTTCAAGAGCTCCTGTTTCATTTTAGTTAAAGAACTATAAGAGACGATAAGGTATAGCCGTTATTTACAAACAGCCCGGTACGAGTACGGTGCCCACCGCGGATTGACAATTTTAAGTGCTGAGGTATGTGAACACCTCAGAAAGTCACAGGTTTCCTCAAGATGTTTTACTTCACAGTTAGCGAGCGGTATTTCTGCTACAACTTCTGAAAACAAAATCATTGATTGCAGGGATTCGAAGCCTGCCTCCCGAAAGTTATGTACGAAATGACGAAAAAAATTTTTGTCTCACCATTTTTTTTAAATAGTGCCGTATTTTTCCAAGTTGTGGCTCTTAAAATGTTGCTAATGCATTCAATGTCACCCTGTAGAAAGAAGTGATTATGGTAATATGTGTGCCACAGGATGAATGCAACAAAAAGAGCTGTTCTCAGAAAAAGCGACCTTATTCACAAAGGATCGCTTCGGAATCCTCACAAATTGCAGCTGTTGAGGAAAAACCCCTTACAAAGAAGAAAGCGAACGGTAAAATGGTTATGACGCATTTTACGCATGCAAAATGCGTACCAATTTGCGCGGAAAACATTGGATAATCAACCTGAATTCCTTTGGAATAAGATCCAGGTCGTATACTGCCAGACGTAACAGCGGAACAACGAACTGTTTTGCGCGCAGAACGGATTGTTTTGTTTTTATACCAGGAGGAGACACGCCTTAAGACAAGTTTTTTTGTTTGTTTAATATTTGAGAAGACCTTTTTACTTAGGGTTCATAGTACCGCCATGAATTGTAGTGGTAAATGTACGAAATTGACCCGAGGCAATTGTGTTCCGTCGCTACAGAGAGCCTAGACAGATTCGTACTCTTAAGATTTTATTAAGTACGCAATACTGCTCTGATTGTGCGAAAGTCCCATCTGCTTTACTAAACAGGCTGTGATACATCCTTTGCGCTCTATCATCATCATTATAATCAGCCAGTGGACTGACCACTGCTGGACATAGGCCTCTCCCAAGACACGCCACTGAGTCCGATCTTCCTTTGCGCTTAAGAGGGACGAACATTACAAACACACATAATTTTTGTAATAGACTCCCCATCAAACGGAAAAATTGTGGGGAAACTAAAGTCTGACGGTCTTATTTATAAAAACTCGATTCCTTAAAACCCGTCAAAGATGCCAATTAAAACAATCTGTGGTGGAGATTTTACAAAGAAAAGATGTAGCCACAGATTAAATAAACAGAGTTTTAGATTAGTTTTAGAGGAATCGTGTCTTTATAAAATAAGGCCCAGAAACTCTGTCACTGAAATCTACGTCTCTCTCGCTCTCTTTCAGAGAGATGACCTGCGTATGCTACGTAAAAGTCACACAACGCGACCGAGCTAAGTTTGCACCTCGCTGGAATGCGGATCCTTCCCGTGATCGTCCTGTCTCGTCAGTACTGTTAGCATCCTTGTCACCGATACGCGTCCTACGAGTTTTCTTCTCCTACTTGTTGATTTTTAGGGCTCCGTACCCGAGGGGTGCCAAACGGGACCCTATTACTAAGACTTCACGGTCCGTCTGTCTGTCACCAGGCTGTATCTCATGAACCGCGATAGCTGGGCAGTTGAAATTTTCACAGATGATGTATTTATATTGCCACTATAGCAACAAAGACTAAAAACAGAGTAAAATAAATATTTAAGGGGGGCTACATAACAACAAACGTAATTTGCTGCCGTGTTTTGCTCCATATTAATAACGGCAACAATTAGACGCTTGAAATATTCACGGAATATTTAGTTCTATATTCGCTTCAAGAATAAATAGTTAGATTAAAATAAAATAAATATTTAATAGGGCTTCCATGCAACAAACGTAATTTTTTGCCGTTTTTCTCTCGATCTTTGTGTTTAATGTTGTATAGATAATGGTACGGAACCCTTCGTGCGTGAGTCCAACTCGCACTTGGCTGGTTTTTATTCTTTTTAAGTTTTTAATACAGATAGAAATCGACGCGAGGTGCAAACTTAGCTCGGTCGGGCTATACTTCTGTTTCCGTATTTTCGTCGTAAGAAGCCTATTGAGTTGTTGCTATAATGCGTTATCTACTTATGTAAATTCTCCGACGATTTCAAACTTGGCCTTGTTAATGAACCGTTGACTCGAAATTAGCAGTAACGTTTTAAGTTTAAACATTCACGGTCTTTTTTATAAAAAAACAAGTTTCCTGAAAACACTCCTCAGAGGCAGTTTAAATAATCTTTGCTTAACGGGAAGACGTAACCACAGATTAATTCAACTGTCTCTGAGCAGTGTTTTAGAGGGAATCGTGTTTCTATAAATAAGACCAATTGATATTTAGGTATTTGTTAAACATAATAATAGTAATAATAACTTCCACACAATACAATCACTTGACCTGGTCCCAAACTAGGATACCCTGTACTATAGTAACCAGGCAAGGACATCACAAACATGAGAATACACCCAGACTGAGGCCATTTGTACAAATGTACGGCGGCCCCCAGTAGGAATCGAACCCACGACCTCTGTTTTGGTAGCTAAGCGCCTTAACGGCTAGACCCACGAGGCAGTCAAATTATTTTAAAAAGGTGGTACAACGTGAAATAGTGAAAATCCTGCATGTTTTGCCTTTGTAGGCATAAAAATATCTTTAAAGAGCATCGTAAAGTTGTCAAATGTGGTGATAACAAGAGATATCTCTTTTCAGAATGAATACATCGGAACAGAACATTCAAATACCACAATAACGTGCTGAACGCACGTATCGTTATGATATTTGATGTAATAAAAGGTGAAATGTCAATAAAATACTAAAATAAAATTAACTAAGGACTTGTTAAAATACAAATGTCAAAATCTTTAATGAAGAAATGTATCACACTATAATAACACTTTCTTCAGCTTAAGTTTGAGTTTGTAAGTTTGCTTAGATCAAACGATAAGAGGACACGAAGGCGCTTAAAGGATATGGGTTTCTAAATAACACGTCAAACAGAATCTTGGAAATTCATTCCGATCGATTGGAATTTGCATAATATCAATGAGTAATATTTAGATACAGTCAATGACAAGTTAGTAGCTTGTAAAGGGAATAGAATAAATGCGAGAATCGTACGAAACAAGTTATGTACGGGTCTCTTTGACTGTCCTTTCAAGTGGTAACATAGACTGATCTTGTGAAATTCATTGACGTCATCGGAATCTTCTTTACCTATTTGGATTCCACTATGTAGATTTCCTTTTATTTCGCTGGGTTTTCTTTTTCTAAGGCTTTTGACGTTGGAAATGTCTTTTCGTTCGCTGGAACGTCGACTGTAGGCTCCGATTTCACGAAAAAGTGCGATCCCCTTATATCACGGAGATTATGAAGATATGATATTCAAAAAAGGCTCAAAAGATGCGAATTCATGAGAGCTGTAAAGTGCAAAAAGAAGTTATGTGAATTTTTGAAATAGTGAAAAGTGCATTTTTTCCGAATATTTTATTTTGGTGCTCAATATTTTGGAAACGAAGAATGATATCAAAAATTTGAGAAAAAAACCTCTGGACAATTTAGGCAGCTGCAATTTGAGCCTAAAACAAAGACGTTCGGGCTAAGGGTTTGCTCTGTAGCCTCACCGTTTTGAACAAAGACATAAAGTCGTAACGACATTTTTCACATGACATTTATGACTCAATTCATTTCAAATGTGCTCGATAGTCGTGTGAGGCACGAAATCTGTGAATTTTTTTGTGACTCCGCAAACCAAAACAGAGTGATTCCTACATCTTGAGACAAAACACTCGACGCATACTCAATAGCATAGTGACTCAGAGTTAGGGAATGCATCTGATCGGACCCCTATTCTCGACATCAGATATTAAGACCAAAGACAATTGAATTACAAGAAATCGATGATTTTACCTTAAAGAATTTACATTCGTTTTTAGGGTTCCGTACCCAAAGAGTAAGGGATCCTATTACTAAGAATCCGCTGTCCGTCCGTCCGTCTTTCCGTCTTCACCAGGCTGGATCTCATGAACCGTGATAGTTAGAAAGTTGAAATTTTCAAAGATGATGCATTTAAGCGGTTGTGTCGTGGAAGTATTATTGTACAAAGCCACGATCTCTGATTAGCTGTTAACTGCCAGGCCGACGAGGCAGTCAACGAGTTTTCCCTTACAGAAAAGTTGTTCGTATTCACTAGTAGAATAAGGTATAGTCCGCACAAATCTTTGTGGGGCTGGCGGTAACATGAACATAGTCACAGCACGGATCGTTTGCACATCGACTAATGTCTTTACAGTGTATGTGTGAGTAATTGACTACATTAGTAAATAACTAATAGTAATTTACTACGCATCACACTACGTGAATTACTCACACATACACTGTGAAGACAGTAAGCGATGTGACAGTAAGCGATGTGCAAACGATCTGTGACTATGTTCACGTTACCGCCAAAAAGATTTGTGCGGACTATGAGAAGAGTTCAGTCGACAGTACATAAACCTTTACGTACCTGTACTCGCTTGCCTTTGCATCTACGTAATTAGATGATTTATACAGCGTCCAGTGGCACCATCACTCACACTAGATGGGTGACTTTTTTTTTATGGAGTAAGCTTCCCCAGTACCTATACTATCCTGACAGCTGTCGACCTAGCTCACAGGTAAGACAAGTGTCAATACGTGTGGAGCCTATCAAGCCGCGGGTTTCCTCACGATATTTTCCTCCACGGTTAGCGTTTGGTATTGCTACTAAGAATTCGCAGATGTACGTAACTTTGAAAATAAACAAAGCCATAGGTACGTACCCGCACTGGAAATTGAACCTGGGTCTCGCGCCTCCGAGTCCATTGTTCTACCCACTGGGCTACCACCGCTTGTCTGGTCTGTCTGACTTGTTTGCAGTCTTCTTAGAAACAGTCTACCGGCGATATTCTTACTAAAATACAAACGTTCATGTGCTGTCGACTGTACGCGACTAATTTGTCAGACTATTTTATAATCTCTTCGAAATCTCTTTTGTACAATAGAAGTGTGCCTCGTGTCATTTCTGAGCCACTTCTAATGATTACAAATCGCCGTAAGAAGATTTAAGAACGTTTCGACACGTTTGTTCATAAGGTAGCGTGTCATTAAAACAAAAGTAAGTAAAAAAAGTATATTAAAAATTAACCAACAACCCGACTGATAAGCGCTAACTACTAAGCAGGTGGGACCAACCTAGATACCTCGCAAGGATTTACAATATTGAATTTGGGTCCCGCCTGCTTAGTAGTTGAGTTAAGATAAGAATATTCTTTATTGTACACTAGAGCACATGACATAAAAAGTAATAATAGTAGTAATCATCATCATCAGCCATTTGACGCTAACTGCAGGACACTGGTTTTCACAACCATGAGGGGTTTTGCCGTAATCGCCACGCTTGGCAGGCGGGTTGGCGATCGCGGTGTGCGGTTGGAATCTCAGGAAGACGCTGATGCCCGTCTCCTGGTAATTGATTTCCTTAGTCGCCTTCTGCGACATCCACGGAAGGAAATGGAGTGACGCTATTCTTAATCCGGCGCCACACGGAACGGAATAGTAGTAATAGTTAATGCTTAACAGTCGGATTTTTGGTTATTTTATAATTTAGTTTTTTATTTTTGTCTTTTTAGTGATTTTTTGATTTATGCTGATCACACATAGCCTATGACACTCGCGCAAACATGATAAACCGATTGAGTTCTTATTCGTCAAAATCTGACCATTGGTTAAGGAGTTATGAGGGGACATAGAATCGGACATACATACATACAT